>OY728143.1:2059651725-2061042559 GCA_963277665.1 Viscum album | reverse complement strand
GAAACTAGATACCCATTGGGAGTCCATTGGGTACCCGAAGACACCCTCATTAAACACCCTTACCTAGTCCATGTCACTGAGTACCCAGTGCCACCCTAAAAAATGTGTTGTAGGATCCACCACCTCATAACCTACAAAAAATCCCATGCCTTCAGTGGGACTTCAAACATCATCCTGAAACATCTATAATTACACACTATGAATTATAATTCAATGACCAAATTATAAAATAAAAAATGTCCATCCCTCTAGATTCAAAAATTCAAAATTTTCTCAAAATTAATAACAAAAAATCATTAAATATATAATGGCCATTGTTAGAATCGTTACAGATAGGGTTATAAATGAAAAAGTATTTTAGGGCGGGGTGGGGTAGCGGGCATGAGTTGTGTTTTTTTAATTTTTTTAATACATGGAGACCGATTTAAGGTTTTTACAAAGAAAATATTTCTGACTTACAGTGGTAGTCTCCCATATATTACCTCCTCCAAAACCCAACTATCTTTTAGTTGCAATGGTGCTTAGATCCCTTATGTTGGTCTTCCAATGTCCATCTCTTCCAAAGTCACTCTATAGAAGTGGTGATGTTCCTCTTATTCTTCCTTTTGTTTATGTATTTATTTAAGGATAATTTCATGATCCAGCCCTATAGAAACCCCACTTACACTATTAGTAAAGAAAAATGTGACCCTCAAAGCCCACCTCTAATAGGAGATTAGTTGGTGACTGGAAACAGGGGTATAAAATGCACATATGAGATCCATTTCCCTCTTAAATCCTAAGAATAAAAAAAGATCAACAAATCAATATCTATATAATAAAATAAAACCAATATCTCATTATACATAAAATTTCATCAAAAAACATAATTTATAAAATTAATACCATAAAACAACTCTTATGATAATAAATACATGAACACTATCTAACTCTATTTCATTAGCTAGTAATTCTCTACTCGGTCACCTACTCCATGCTTCAGAACTCTCAAAATTGAATATATATAGGGGTGGGAAAAAAAGTATACTATGTATGATCCTCCCCAAAACTTCTCTTGAAATTTTTTATGGACCATAAAAATTTCTCAATGAAGAAATAGAGAAACCCACTTGGTACTAATTTTAGATCCTCACCAAGTACATTCAAAAAAAAATATAGGTATGGTAATATAATAATCAAAATAAGGTATGAGAAGGTACCTTGAATATAATTATTTAATGAACTAGTCTTCCTCATATCCTAATGTCTTACATCATGGTGATACCATACCCTTCATATTTATATGATTTTATTTCCATATAACCACATATATTTATCTTATCCATAAACCACATCACCAAATATTTATCTCTATTAAATCCATATATCACATCACAATAGATCACACAATTATAAAAGAGATTAAACTCCAATATTCCTCCTTTGATGTGTGCCCCCATTGTGCATTAAAATATTCACATACACTTCCTCAATCCATTAAACCCTATAATAAATTTGGAATAGGGAGTGGAGAAATTGGAGTAATTAACCATACATATCCTTTTCAACTTTTATGTTGGGGAAAACAACCAAAACCTAATACCTCTTATGTGTGTTAGTCATGTTATCTGACATTGGTAGTAGTGCATAATAAATAACATAAACTAAAATGAATATATAATAGCACACAATCCCAACCTATGTTCAGCTACCTAAAACATGACACTATAGTAATGACAATCTTCTCTACACATAAAAACTACTTCTAACTCTACCCAATTCCACTGACACACAACATAATACTCTTGAACACATGACCGCAACAAATAATACTATTGAACACATAATAATATCCCCATGACCAGTAGAAAATTATCCCATAACTCCCCATTTCTTAAATATATTACACCTATAAATATTAGTGATTACACTCACCTAAATGATCACCCTGATAGTATAGATTACCATCATGACATAAACCATCCCAAAATAGGAGTTTTGGATCTCAACTTCACAAAATCATCAAAATGGAGAATATTCCATGCCATAATCAAGACCAAGAAATCTAAAATTGCATAATCCTTTTCCAAAATGGATATGTTTTCATCTAGAAAGACAAAAATAAAAATTTATCCTCATATTGTCATCCAAGATTCACTCCAATAACTTCAAAACCAAAACACAAAGTATTACACCAATAAAGGTTCGAGATTATGCATTATATACCTCTAAAATATTTATCATCATCATAAAGAAAAATAAAACCTAAAAAGGGAATAAAATAACCATTGAACTAAACAACTTATGAGATACATATCAAATAGTAATCTCACCATCACACAAAAGAATGACCAATGCACAAAGGAATAAAAAACACCAATCAAATTAGTATAAAATCAATCTCAACAAATCAATAAAAAATAATCATAAAAATATGAATACTAAGAATGAATCAATGACTCATAGTACTATGTACAATCATAAAAGACATCGTATAACCATAAGGAATAAATAAAAGGAATGAAAAAATGACAAAACACCTTCTCATGTCGATCTTGAATATTAAATGACCACTCATGAAACATTTTATCTTTAAATGCCTCAACCTTAGTATCCTATAGTTAGTGGTTAATTTATTATATTGGAACTAGATACATAGAATCACATAATGGAAGGCCGGAATAGTTTTGTAGTCCTAGAAACTAGATACATACTTGAATATGACTTTACAATTGAAAACATAAAATACAACATAGTATTTTTTTATTACACCATTATCCCCTTTAGAATATCCATGCATATCAATCGTAATGCACTTCTTAGAAACTGTTGAAAGAAAACTTAAGAAAAGAGTGATATTAGATACTTAGAAAGGGTATGCATACAACAGAAGCAATTATAAATAAATAATGTATAATCAATATGTCAAGGTAAAGAAATGAAATTAATTCCATATTTAATAAATAACTTTAACATGATGAATAATATGGAAGGAATAAATGATTATCAAACAATTACATATAAATAATCACATGAGTTTGAAACCTTATCCCTAAATATTATAACTAATTAAATAATTACATGGACACAATAAACTAATATTCTAAATAGGAAGTACGTAATTCTTCACATCACAACCATACCTTCAAGGCCTCGTGCTAAGACATATTACATAAATGGGTAATGCCTCGACCAAAAAACCAAGTCAGTTTGTCTCATGAGACCTACTAATGCATTGAGGGGATATAGAGGTCCTCACTCAAAAATTACTAAGTCCAATTCATTCCTAATATTAGAGTTTAGAAAAATAATCAATGTAAATATTCATATTGAAAAACTAGAAAATGGAATGTTAATAATTTCACTCTTTAATAAACACAGTCATAAACCATCTAGAGTAATATGGGGAATGATATCAAAATAGTACATCCTTAGTAAAAATGACCATTAAAACATCAAGATAAATAAGGTGGATGGTATCATTAAAACATATCCACAATGGATTATAAGTAAAATAAGTGTTACATTTGTTGATGAATAGAAATTACATTAATATTTTATTAAAACATTTTTGATGAAAATACCTGTTCAATTTGAATATAAATTTTGAAAACTAAAAATTTCCAGAATATTAGGGAAAAAATTATTCTTTAAAGAAATACTTATAAAATTATAAATTAAGATTAAAAAAATGATTATGGGAAATTTTGTACATGCCGTATAAGTTAAAAAATATTCTTTTCACACTGTTGTAAATAGTTAAAAAGTACCTTGTTCAGAAAAAATAATATTCCTTTCATTTTTTTTTGTAAAAGGGAACAAATTGGTATAAATATATTTAATAAATCATTTTGATAGTGTTAATTTTTTTTTTGATTTTTTTTAGAAAACATGGATGTTGAATAAAAAATATTTTCGACTGAAGAGAGAAATAAAATAAGCTCTTCTAAAAAACATTTTCTCAATAATTTTAAGTACTAAAGAGAGGAAAATGGTACTATTATTTGAAAATTTCATGAATAAATAGAGTAGAATAAAATATATTTTGCTGAATATATAATTATCAAATAATTCACTTATGAGGGAATTGAACATAATCAATCATGAATAATGATGAGATTGTGAAATAAACCCTATCCGCTTTGGTAACTTTTAAAACATAAAACCAATGAAATAAATAAAATAAAATGGAACATTAAATACCACGAAGATAATGTAATTTATGATATAACATATAAAATTATTATTATATACACAACACAAAAACAAATAAGTGGTGAATATGGTATATGTATCATAGAAGTAAAAATGAGATGAGAAACCCTTACCTCAAGTCC
Organism: Viscum album; assembly: GCA_963277665.1. Taxonomy (NCBI): domain Eukaryota; kingdom Viridiplantae; phylum Streptophyta; class Magnoliopsida; order Santalales; family Viscaceae; genus Viscum; species Viscum album. The sequence continues at coordinate 2,061,038,243 of OY728143.1, read as the reverse complement.
GAATTCTTTTGTAAATGTTCAGAATTCCTATATAATAAATATAAATATATTTTTATAAATATATTAAATAACCATAATAATATATATCATACAATATGTGATTTAATTATCATCTTTAATCACCCATTTATTATCAATTCTTTATTAAAATCACTGTTTTGGGTAATAACTACTTTGTTTTTCATGTATGTTTTATTTTAGTAGTTTTGGTCCTTGTAATATGATCATGGTTACAACATATCTAGTTTTTTAATATATATATATATATATCATATTTATTCATTTTATAATTATTTATAGTATTCCATCAAATTTAGAGATAAAAAATGAGTTTCATCGTTCATGGAGATGGTAGGCTGTACATACACATGAACGTTGTTTTTATTTTTTGAAGGAACAAAGGAATGATATTTAAATAATAATTAACCTTTGAAAAATAATTATTATATCATATATATAAAATATTTTCTTTAAATATATCCTCATTAAAATATATGTAAATAATGAATGAAAATGAATCACATCACTTTGTGGGGGCGGTAATCCATTCGTACACACAAGCGACATTATCGTTTTCTATGGATTAGAAGGTAATATGGTAGATAAAATATTATAATTACATATGTATAATTATTCCATAAGTATCATAAATATACATTAGATCCATAATTATATATATCTGTGATAGGTGGTGATATAAAACTTATTACATCAGTTCATGATGTGGTAATCGACCTTACACACGATCGACAATTTCATTTACAATTTGATGGAATAGGAGATGGATTAAGGTCATTACATTAACATAAAAAAAATCTTAGTATATTTTATATAATAGTGTTATTATTTAATCAAAATTTAATAAGATTTTAAGGAGGTGTAATAAGAAATAAAATAGAAATGCACGGTTATGAATGATACCCCTTCTCCAGACAACCTCAGTAGGTTTGCACCAAAAACCTTTACAGAAGGGTTTTATGGTCAAAAAGGGAATATAGGACATTTGGAAGGATTTTAATATATTTTTTTCAGGTATATTTCAAACCAAAAGGATTTGGAAGTGTGAATAGGGGCAGGGAGTGGGAAACCTTTTATAATTGAGGTTTGTGGCACACTTGTAATGTTTTAAAGTTTTCAAATAACACCATATTACTTTTATGATAACGAGGATTAAAAAAGGATCCTTATATAAAATTAGATGATATAAGGTCTAAATATTCCCATAAAATAGTAATTGGAAACGATTTTAGGTCATTTTAACACTTATCTTTTTAGTTTAACCCCTTATAAAGCGATTTTAACCTTAACTGCAACAATTAATGTTTACTATTTTTACAATTAATTATGAAAAAAATTAATTTGAAATTATTATATAATTTTAATAAGGATTATTCAAAATATTTAATTAATTTTACCAAATTCAATTCCTATAAGGGATAGAATTTAATTTAAAATTAAACCCACAAGTGCGATGAAAATTCGGTTTTCTAAAGAATAGTTTTCTTAAATATAAAATGTATTTATATCATATTTCAACATAGAATTGATTAAAATGATATAAATTGGATTAATAACAATATAATTTAACTATTTTTTCTTTTAAAATAAAATTAAATTGAAATTTAACTTTGAAAATTCTTTAAATGAAATGGTAGTTTTTGATAAAAATCTATATTTTCACTATTCATTGAAAAATTAATATTTTCAGAAAATTCTCAAAAATTATCCCTAAGATAATTCTGAAATTTTTATTTAACAAATTATGTTTATTTTAAAAAAATTTATTTTCTAAAATTGGTAAAATATAATTTTATAATAACTTTCTGAAACCTGATGAAATCACTTTTCAGAAAAATTTAGTTTTTAAGAATAAAAATGGATTTATTCTTATCCCATGCTTAGAAAACATATTAGATGAATGATAAAATATTTGATTGAATATGTAATATATAAATTTAATTAAGATCATTCTCCATTTTTAATTAATTTAATTTATAAGATAAAAATATACTGCACACATAAAAATAGTTTTTCATAAAAAACATTTCTTTTACTTTTAAATTTGTATTTTAATTTCTAATCGATTTATAACTAATGAATTTATTTTATACAATTTTAAACCATATAATTTTTATGATTTAGTTTTTCATTTTCATAGACTCCAATTCAATGATAATTTTATAATAGTCATATTTAGAAATTTATATTTCATGGTTCATTTAAGGTCAGTGTTGCATGTGCCATACATTATCAAACATAACGTTCTTATTTTAAAATATCAGGGTGTTATAGTATCATCCTCAACATCCAAATCACCCTAATAAATTAAATTAGAGTTATCATGAAGATACCAATTAACCTATGACATTTAGAAGAAATCATGAACTCAATCCATCTCTAGAATAAGCACTAAATTATATGGTACCTTGACAATATGCTATAACACCTCAAAAACCATATGTCTCCTACACTAATCAAAATAAGACTTACGATGGGATTTAATAGCCTTATTCTTCTCATGAATCACCTGTATATTTTCTATTTTTCCTATAAAATACCTTTTCCAAGAATCATTGAATCTCTAATTTCATACTAGTTTAATATATATCTAATTGGATTCCCATATAGTGCTTCTAATGGAGAAATACCAATGGTTGAGTGATAAATTTTTTATAAGAAAAATAAACTAATGGTGGGTGATCCACCCATGAACCTATAAAATATATATCACATGAATGAAACATTTCCCCTAGTGTTTGGATAATCCACACCATCTGACAACTATCTATGGATAAAACCTTATTCTAAGATAAAAATATATACCAAAGGTATGAAAAAGAACATTCCACACTCATGAGGTGTTATAAGGATCCTAATCAGAGATGATATTCTTCACAACCCATGATACTTAATAATATCCTCTACATACATCCTAAATATAATAATTACTACACTGGACTCATATATCACCAAGAAATTAGTTGATACTATTGATCAATCCATAATCACCTTGATAGCATGAAATCTTCCCCAAGATCAGGGAAAGATGATAAAAAAATCCATTGAAATATCCTTCCACTGCAACTGAGGTATATCCAATGGATTTTAAAAACTATAGAGAACCTGATGCCTGACCTTTACCTAATTACTATCCAAACACTAAGGCACAAACTCTATTATTATTCTATTTATCCCAAAAAAATAAACTTTTCTCCTTCAAGCCTGATACATCTTGGATATAATAGTATACACTACTAAATGAGAGATCTAAAAAAAATAGAGAACACCCTCTTTTAATTGAAAAAAATCTCCCAAAAAACAACACCCAATTTTTACCATCATTTAAAAATCCCTGAAGAGACTCTCTATAGAAAAAAGTATCCCACAAAATCTATACCTCATAACCTCACAACTGAGAATCCTTTAACTGATACATTAAGTGTGACCACATTGTCATATGATATAAGAAACCTCTACCACCTACCTCCTTTACAACAAGATGCAATGTTGTATACTCCCAAATCATCCTCCACACATCCTCTAACTATTAATAAACTTATTGAAATTATGTTTATCTCAACGAATTAGTTATTACAGTCCCTTTCCCTAGTTTATAGGATATTTGAAATTTATTCTCCTACAATAACTTCATCCACTATCATTGTCACAGTTTTTTTTATGTTGAGAAAATATATATCCTATTCTCATTTGATCTATGAAGACCAAAAAATTATCTCTAATAAGATAGTTTCACCAAATATTTAGGGAAAACAATATCATCACATACTTGAGAAGATGGTAATTAAAGATACATTCATAAGGTTGTAACTTCAAAGTCCCATAAGAGATAACCAACCTATACTGCATTAGAAACAACCCATACCGAGATGAGAAGAATTATAGAAGACTTGAAACCTAACTCTATCCTTTAGAAAAGAATGAATAGGAGAAAAACATCTCCTTTGAATAATCAAGTATAGCCTAAAATTTACCAGTCTATACAAAGTACCAATCCTTCTTATTTAATGCTACCAAAGTATAAATATATGAGAGAAATCAGGCACAAACATCTGATAATATGCTATAAGACCTATAAAATTATGAACCTATATAACATTATTTGAAGTTATATAAGAAATAATTGGATTAATATTTAGAGGTTGACTACCACACCTTGTTAAGATATGGAATACTAAATAAAAAGGACCTCCTATATCCAAAACATACACTTGGATAAATTATTATAGAGGTGATGTCATCACAAAACCTCTAAAATTGTCCTTAAATGATCTTGAAGAACCTCATTTTCCATAAATACATGATAATTTCATTTTTAATACTACCATAGACCATATATAGAGGTGTAACCGACTAGTACTCAACCGCAACCCTTGAACCAGTAGTGCCGAGGTTTTATCCCTGATTCCTACATATTTACCCCAAATTTTTGAGTGGCAGTGCACACACAGGGGATTGGAATTAGGTGAATATTGGTTTTATGTGAATTGGATATGAATATAATAGATAGTAATATAGAGTGGATGAGTGATAATGGGTGTAATTAATTGGAGTTGGTAGGCTGGGTGGGGTGCACAAGGGGGACACGTTGTGTTCCTATATTTATAAGGGGAGACCCAAATTTCTTCCTTTGGACACTGGCCTTTTAGGTCATATATTTTACGGCTTTTGGGATACCAATATCTAGGTATGTGGGTCATGTAATGGTTCCCTATCAATGCAATTAAAAAGGTTGGTTTTTCAAAAAATGAACTAAAAATAGAATTGGAGTATAATACTACCTCAAACTATCCTAAAGTGCTTAGTTCATTAGTCCCATGGAAACGACTGGGGGATTTGTGATGCTGAATGAAATTTCCACAAACTTAAAGTTTTCATAATGAAATTTAAAAGTAGTATTTGGGACATCCTCTTCTATTACCCACATCTTATGATACCCCAAACACAAATTGATATTTGAGAACCAACTATATCACTTAAAACGATCATATAAATCTTTAATCCTCAGGAGGGGATATAATTTTTTCACTATTACTTGATTCAATTGATGATAGTCGATGCAAAACAATAGAATACCACTTACCTTCTTAGATAACAACATCAGATCACCCTAAGGTAACACATGGAGATAAATGAAACCCTCTTGCAACATATCATAGATTTGAATATATAAATCTAGGAATTTAAAAGGTATTATAATATATGGAGACATTTAAATTAGAGAGACCCCATGTTGTAACTATATCCAAAAATCAATATAACATTAAGGGGGTAGTGTCATAAACTCTCTAGGAAATACATCAGAAAAATCTTTAACAACCTTTGGAAACACTACTACTTGAACCTCTATAGAACATGTCAAAAATTCTTCCAACTAAGAAAGAAGATTCTCAAAAAAAATTTGATCAATTTGGTTCACTTTCTCTTTGATGAACATAACTTTATTTCCTTACACATCAAGAAAAATAGTTAACCTCTTGAAGAAATAAATAAAACATTTTACCAAATAAAATGGATACATTCCAAGGATAACATAATATAGTTGTATTCAAAACATGAATAAATCTCCCAACGATTGATGCTGACCCATATCCATCTCAAAACCCGGAGACACCTTAAACAAGATAAAATAATTCATCATTTTAATATTCAATGCCAAGGGAAGTGGTTGGAACTTTACCTCTATTCATAGATCTCAAACTAAGGAAAGTGAAAAGAAGGAGTGAGAGGATCCTAAAGAAAGCAAGTCATATTCTGGGGTATATGATAAACAGATTGTACCTCAATGATTCATGCTCTATTTGATGCTAATAGTCACATAACATTAATTTGACCCCACCCTACTATTATACATCCCTAAACCTAATGATGAATTCTAAAATGATATTTATAAACCTAATATACCTAGGGAAAATAAAAACTTAGGTATTTACTCTTCCTACCCCATCTCTCGGTATTATCTAGAAGCTAGAGGAATATTCTACTACTTTTGATATGGACACTAAGGAAATTTCTATAAGGGATTCACATAAAGTGGTTCTATAACTCCACACTGACTACCAAGGAAGATAATACACTATAACTATTAACGATCATGGCTTAATTAAGAAAATTTAAGCACATGAGTATCTCAAAAGAGGTCTTTGAAAATATAGATATGAAGAAACGAGTAAAAGAGAGATGAGATAGACTCCCTCCTTCCCATAATTATGACTGGATGAACAAACAAGAAACTTTATCCATAAATATACACTTTCAACAACAATTAATGACCTCCATCTAATGATGCATCATTTAGCACTAACATTTTCTAAATTATTTCTTCCTTTTATAACACCTTGAGATAATTTGGAAATGTAAATTGGGTGAATTGATACTAGATATATAGATGAAATTCCTTCTCAAAATGACACACACTATCCTCATCATCTGAAAGAATGTATAAATCCTAATGAAGTAGTTCTTTGAGTCAAATTTCAATATCTCATACTTGAGATCACTATTTTTTGAGAGAAAGTAACTCCTACTATCGTGCTTACTTCAATATCAAGAAAAGGAACTTGACCTAAAACTAATTTCATAAATTCTTCTATGATACCTATAACTTCTCATGATCACAAATAAACAAGATACACTATGGAAAATAAAATATTAGCAAAATTGTAAGGAGAAATATAATAAAATGCTTCCTCATACCATGAATTTAACTGAAAGAGATGTTCAGCTCCTCCAACCACCTATATATCTCTTGAACAAAAATATACCCCTCATAATTCATTAATATATGATTTTGAAACTCAAACAGTTTCTTCCTCCATGAATTATCCTTATTAATATCAACCCTATGAAAATACAGTAAAGTATTCTACAAAAATTTATCAGCCTGATCCTCATCCATACACATACCATGATATATAACTATAAGAACAACAAGGACTACTGATCCAAAAAACGAGGATTTTTTTAAGATCACTTATTTAACATCATTTTAATTTCCCAAAATGTTCCTAAATAAAAAAAGGTGTAATAAAACATGATTAATGAGCCACACCTAGGAATATTCCCCACAATCAACATCATCTCACTTAATATTCTTATTAATATTAAGGTCCTTAGGTTAACTCACAATGTTCCTTAATCTCCTATGTCCTAGTTGGTCTCCCATTAATATATCACATACTAAATTTGATCAATATTGTTACCAGGGCCTAAATATAAACTCCATCCTAACTCTCAAGAAAATATTTGATAACACTCTTTCATGAACCTCCCCCAATAGAACTCCTCCTAGGCCCGTTTTGAAGGAAAGTGTGATCCCAAAATACTTACTCTAATAGGACATGAGTTGGTGACTAGAATTAATAGTATAAAACATGATTATGGGTGGAATTACCATCACAAATCACAATAAAAAAAGAACCACCAATCAATCTCCATATAATAAAACAATAAAAACATCATATAATTCATATAATGTGATACACAAACATGATTTCAAAAATAAATACCAAAAAATAACTCATATTATAGTAACTCTATGGACAATAGATAACTCTGTATCATGAGCTCAAAATTTCCATCCCAATCATGAAATCTTCCCAAAAGACCTGAAAAAATAGGATATATATATATATCTATATATATTAATGATCATACATGTATACTAAATATGATTCTCCCAAAAACCTCTTATGAAAATATGGAAGAATCATAATGATTACTCAGTGAATAAAAATTCAAACCAATTCATTACCTATAATAGGTCAACTAATTTTTCATCCTCATCAAGGAATGCTCACCTAAAACCACATACATTTATGGTAATATAATAATATAATAAATTATGATACGGAACCTGATATCCACTACCCTACTTAACTAGTTACCCTATTTATCCCAATGACTTATTTCATAGTTCTCTCTTTCCCCCATATCCATATGATCATTTAATCACATAAAAACATTACCACATATCCTCATTTCAACTAAAAACCACATCACCACATCCTAATATCTACCATATGCATATATCACATCATGATAGAGTATGTAATAATAAATGACACCAACCTCATGCCCTATTACTCATTTTTACACCCATACTACACACCTATATATACATACCACATCCTTAAGATATTACAATGAATACAACTGAATGCTTTCTTTGGAATTATTAATGACTAATCAAAGAATTAAAGACAATTAGAAATAATAAAACCCAAGATCACAATTCCTTTGATACTAAAATTTAATGAAACTTGAAATGAAGAATGTGTACCTTTCACTGGTGTATTCCACTTATATTTTCTTTATCCAGAACTTGATGAGGGTCACTAAGGAATAAATAAAAGGATCTTCCTATGTACTCATAGGTTTCACATAATCACACAAATAATTTTGGGCTAAGAGCTTCCAAAATTATATAGTGTGCTAGTGACTCATAGTTATAAGGAGAATGTAAGAAGTTATCTTCATGAGGGAGAGAGTATTGACCAGAGAGTTGTTGGAAAATTACACACACTACACTCATGGACTAACATCCTTTATATTGGATTCAAGGATACCACATGATCCTATGCATTTACTCATTCATTTCATAAACTCATGATTAAATTTATTTATTTATATATCACGTAACCCTCGACTACACTCTCTATAAGGACTCAACTTTAAACATTACCTAATATTTAATTTTAAGTCAAAAATTCATTCTCCTGAATTTGAGGATATTTTAAGGTTTAGGGTTTTAGATAGTTACTTCATAAATCATAGATAAAAATATCATATATTAAAAATTGTAAAATTTTGATCAATATCCATTTTTTCCTATAATATAAGTCTTTAAATATAAAACGAATTTTCTTTTCATGAAAAAATATCACAACTTTCAACTTGACTTATTTCTTTCCTTTTACCATCTTTAAACCTTGTTGTTTTTTTTAAAAATGAGGTATGACCAAAAAAATCTCAATAAAGGACATAACAATAAGATATCCACTAGTCCAGTGAAAAAAAGAAAACCTAGGAAAACCCTTTTCTTCAAAACATAACTTTTTACCAAAGAGGGAAATATTTTTCCTTTAAAAAGATAATTATCTTACCTTTAAAAAATAGAATAATTTCCATAAAAACCGATTAAGAAACATACAAAAGTATTATGAGTTCCTTGGGAAATCATCTACATAAAACCCTATAGAACCCTTAAAGAACCCTTAAAAATTGAAATAACCACATGAATGAATTCAAATATAATTATCTAGAGAAAATAATCATTACCAAATGCAATAGAGCACTATCTGGGTGCACCCATCATATAATCTATGTCAGTCTCACCTATTATATATAATGGGGATAAAACCATCATATAAACAATTTAAAATGACTATAACATGAATAAAAAAAATTTAATCTTGAAACTTGTAACACCCCAAGCTTCCACGGTACGTTTCCCTTCGAATAATGCAATAGCGTGTGTTGTACGCAACCTCGAGCTCTAACACACACCACAACTAATTAAACTAGCCGCTGTGAATAGTAATACCTACTTTTTGAAATTTTATAAATTTTATTTATCAAAATGGACTTCATTTTTGAATTCAGAATATCAATTATAGCTTAGGGTGAAATTTTGGCATTGTTCTGAAAAACTTCAATTTTTGATGAATAGTGAAACCACTAAGTGGTAGTTAAATAACTGATTTTTCGTTTAAATGAAATATTACCACTTCTGTGTTTTGAATTTCAAAAATCCGACATACATGGTTGTCATTAGGATGTAAAATTTGGTTCAATGGGATTAAAATAATTTTTTTTGGTGAATAGTAACTTTTAAGTTTAATTAATCACGATTAAAGGTAATTAGTGAAATTTAAGGTAAAAATGATATTATAAAAATATGAAAATACCCTTACACTTGTCCTAACCCTATTGTATGAGTAATGGCCGACCAAGACAATCCATGGGTCAACTTAGGGACCCCATGGAGCCACATTAGTTGGCAAATGACATAAATACCTTTTATTTAATGTTAAAGTAAAAAATGACACAAACATGAAATGTTTTAATAAAACAATTTTTACATGGGGTTATACAAGTCATATTTTTGACTATAAATATTCATTGGAAATCTAAAAAGATTTCCTACATCATAGTATTTTTTTTATAATTTTTAGACATTAAATAAATTAAATTATTTATGACATCATTATGATGCAGCGATGACCTCATTATTTAACGATTTTAATAAAATGAAAATATAATGTAAAATACAAGGCTTAAACTTGTTCAAACACCATTGGATGGGTAGCTTTAGAACCCTTATCACCTTATCCACGAATTATATAAGTTTGGGACCTTTATAATCCGAAAAGCATTGTATAATAATGTAACATTTCAATCTTTCCAAAAGAGCCCCTCCTCTCCTCTTATAAAAGGCCCCCACCTCTACCACCTTATTCACACTTTCAAGCCTTTTGGTTAGGCCAAACTCTGCCCAAATACTCTCCCAACTTCTCTCCCTTCATTATAGAAGATTTACTTTAGTCATAAAGCCATCCTAAGGAGTCCCTTTGATCAAATCAAAAGGAAGAACCCGAAGAAGAGGTAACGTTTTCATCACCCTCTCTCAAGTTTCTTTCTTCTTCCACTCCCACTTTGTTTATTATTTCAATTCTAAAATTATAAATCCAGTATCTTCTATATACTGTGATTTTATTATAAATATGGAACAACCATATTCAGTATTCTACCCATCATTTGAATGACATGTCACCATACGTGCGTACGTACGGCTTACCGTCTCCACGTCGTGGTGTAATTGTTATTCAATATATTATTATTTAGATGGGTATAATAATGATATGTAATTCATGTAAATAATAAATATTACATGATAATGATTCTGTATATATGATATAATATCCAATTATATATTATTTTAATATCAAAATAATGATATTGTCGCTCATGCGTACGTACGGACTACCGTCTCCACGAACGCGATGAGATTCATTCTCCGTCGTATCCATTCAAGTATAATTATCATTTGATGATTTAAAAATAATGTTTAAGGAAATGATATAATTCTGGATATGAATAAGATACAACCTATCCATGAAAGACATGACTTACATAACAAAACATATAAAAGAAAACGAGTAAGTTGACACCCGAAACAACGATAAATCTAAGATATTGTTAACAAAGCAATGTTAAAAGATCATATATGATATCAAATGAATGTATATGATTCTTGTATAATTTAATAACAATTATTTCACCATTATATAGGAGGTTAACCTACCCCAACCAATAAAAAGTAAAAGGTAAGGGTTTACTTCACAACCTCTTCATTATCCAAGGTTGTTTATACATAATTATCTACTGGGACCTCGTTATCATCCACATCCATGTTTCTTAAAAATGTCTTTCAAAACATTTTTAATATTAAATGGAAAATGGGTTAAAGTCATTTATACCCTTATAAGTTTTTGAAAGGAATCTTACCGTCGTTTTCCAAACAATGTACTTTTTGACCTTTTTGACAAATTTAAGGTAAGAATGTTTTTTTAACTTATACGGCGGGTGCGGCTATTTTCCGCCATTATAACTTCGTCGAAGCTTCCCTTACAAGATTATAAGAATATTTTCAAAGTAAATGTATTATTTTATAATTATGGGACTTTTAAATGATTTCAAAAAAGAGAGATATTTCTCTCAAATAGCTTTGATTTCATCCATGTCAACATCCTTTGATGGGTTTTAAGTTTAATTGAAATTGATTTATGATACAAAACTTACACTGAAAATTTTGTGAAATATTTGACTGTGGAGGTGTTATTTTTATACCATCCATAGTTTGTGGAGAAATTGTTGACATTTCGTATGCTAGTTTTAATACGAATATTTATGTTATGTTTAAACCTATTCATATGAGGAATGTATTGGACTTAATAAGTGACGGGTGGAGCCCGCTATATCTCCTCGATGCATCGGTAGGTCTCATGAGACAACTAGGCGTGGAATTGGCTAAGGCCCTTTCCCAATTTGATTTATGGTTTTGGCCGATGCCTTAATCATTTTAGATGTCTTGGACGAGGCCTTGCCAAAATGTTTCAGAATGTCTGGCATTATACATTCCCTCATTATGAAAGTGGTTATTGATATTTCATGTGATTATTTGTCTAGTAGAATATCCATGTGAGTAAGTAATGGCATTATTTTATTTTACTTTTTCCATATTATGCTGAAGTTCAAGTTCAATAAGGCTTTTGTTTTAGTTATACATTGCCTTAAATGCTTATGTTTTCTTATGAAAGTTTCCACTATATTGTTATCCTTACGGAGCATTTGAGCTCACCCCTTTAAATGTTTTATTTTACCAGGATGTGAAGAAGTGTATTATGACTTACTTGAAAGAATAGTCAGTGAGGATATGAGTGTGGACTAGGGAGACCATGTTATTTTAGTTTTCATTTTTATGATGTAATGTAATGTTTACGAATGTATCTAGTGTTTCCAAGGCTACTAAACTAATCGGTCTTTCGAGACTTGATCTTTTGTGATCATGCCAATGTTATGTAATAATGCACCGACTCTAGGTAACTGGGGTCGGGGCGTTACAGTTGGTATCAGAGGAAGTTTAGTACAAACCTTGGAATCTAGATTTAGACAAACTCTGATTAGAGCACGTAGAACTAAGATGAACTTTGAGGATTAGTATAGAAGAACTTCCTAAAATTTTGGTATTGTAGAGATTTTGTGAGTTTTCCAAGAAATATATCCCTATCTGGATACGAGCAGGTAGAGGCGGCTCTGGCACAGATGTACCTAGGGATAAAACCCGAAAACACCGCTTTGAGCTAGACTCGAACGGGAACTAGTGCACGACAATGGGCCTTGCTGCACTCTTGGTTACGACACTCCCGGGGGATATGCTTAGGATAATTCCCATTTTCTTTAAAAAACACTATGAAGGATTATGAGTATATACTTCCTCAAAGAAAACATTTTTATAATTATGGATTATATCCATAATTAGTTCAATTTATGTTAAGTGTTTTACAAGTATGAAATTATGTATTTTGATTCATAAACTAATCTAGTTTATGCCATTATTTAGAAATGGCGCCTAGTGGAAGGAATGGAAACCGTATCAATGCACGCACTCCATGTAGGGATTTCCCTCCTGCTCAAGATAATTATGGTGGAGCTAGTGATACAACTGGTGCTGATCAGCTTCTCCCCGTACTGGGACAACTCACGCAGGTTATGAATAATAACCTTACTCATATGGAGCACCCTGATCCGCAACGTGGAGGATCAATGCTAGACCGTTTCATGAGGCAAAAACCACCAACCTTCAATGGGAGTACAAATCCTATAGTAGTTGAGCAATGGATAAATTCCTTAGAGAAAATATTCCATGCCTTGGGGAGTAGTGAAAGGGAGAAAGTTGTCATGGCAGTTTACCGCCTTACTGGAGATGCCGATCAATGGTGGTCACTAATTCAAAACACAAAGGAAGATGATGAATTAACAAACATGGAATGGCAGGAGTTCAAAGAGCTGTTCTTAGAAAAATACTTTCCTCGAGACCATCGAGCGGATATGGAAAGGCAATTTCTGAGTCTGAGGCAGAAGGAGGATGAGAATGTTGCAAAGTATGAGGCTAACTTTACAAGGTTAGCGAGGTATGCTGCAGATTACATACATAACCCAAGAAGTTACACTAATCGTTTATTTGATTGGTTAAAACCATTTCTCCGTCGATATTTAGTATCACAAACCTTCTCTTCATACGGAGGTATTGTCTCATGCGGTATCAAGACGGAAAAGGAATTCTCTAAGTCTTATAACTTTAAATCAAAGCAAGATAAGAAGAGATCCGCTGAAAACTCTGGGAAAAGAAATAAGGAAATAGGGAAGAAGGGTAGAAATGAATTTCCACCCTTTGATAATTGTGGTAGGAAGAACCCTGGTGCCTGTTTAAAAGGAAAAGGAGTATGTTACAAGTGTGGTGAAAAAGGACACCAAGCTCATGAATGCAAGGGAAAGAAAGCGGCTATCAACGTGGAATGCTATAATTGTAGAGAGAAGGGAAATTATGCAAATGAATGTCCTAAGCGTCAGGGGAACTTACCTCAGAAGAGGTCAAGGGATTAGGGCCAGTATTATGCTATCACTACTGCTGAGGTGGAATCTCCGAAAGATGTGGTGGCAGGTAATTTAATGGTTTCCTCAAGTTTAGAAAATGCATTATTTGATTCTGGATCATCGCATTGTTTCATATCTTCCCAGTTTTCTAAGAAAATTAGATATTTCCAATTTGATTTAACAAGGGAGTTGTCGGTCAAAACCCCTAAGGGAAGTACTGTTGCAACAAAGTTTTGTCGATTAGTTCCCATTAGAGAACCTAAATGTTCTTTACCTGCTGATCTCATCGTCATACCCATGATTGAATTTGATATAATCCTCGGTATGGATTGGCTTTCTGACCATGATGCAAAAATTTATTGTAAGAGGAAAGAGGTTACGATTCTTGATGATGATGATAAGGAACACCTTATCTTTATAGCAGAATCATCGCCACATAATTCTTATCTAGATCCACCCCCAGTAGCTCAACTAAATTCAATTATTGGGGAGGAAGAGAAGGAAATTACTGAGGGTGAGGAAAGGAATATTCAAATAGAGTATGTACCTATTGTGAGAGAATATGTTGATGTGTTTCCGAAAGATTTACCTGGACATCCTCCAGAATGAGAATTTGAGTTTTCCATTGATTTAATTCCTGGATCAAGGCCCATATCGAAGACCCCTTATAGAATGGCCACTGTGGAATTAGTTGAACTAAAGAAACAACTAGAGGAATTGAGTAATAAGGGATTTATTCGCCCTAGTGTTTCTCCTTGGGGAGCCCCTATTCTTTTTGTTAAGAAGAAAGATGGATCTATGAGGTTGTGCATAGACTATAGGGAGATCAATGCTATAACAATAAAGAAAAAGTATCCCCTACCTCGCATTGATGATTTGTTTGACCAACTGCATGGAGGTCAATACTTTTCAAAGATTGACCTTTGGTCTGGATACCATCAGTTGTGTGTGAAGAAGGAAGACGTTCCAAAGACAGCATTTCCAACAAGGTACGGGCATTACGAGTTTACAGTAATGCCTTTTGGATTGACTAATGCACCCTCTGTTTTCATGGATCTAATGAATAGAGTTTTCAAGGAATATCTTGATGAATTTTTATTGGTATTTATTGATGATATCTTGGTATACTCCAAAAGCCACTAAGATCATGAAAATCACTTACGCATTATCCTGAAGACTCTTAGAAGACATGAATTATATGGGAAATTTAGCAAGTGTGAATTTTGGCTTCAGGAGATTTCTTTTCTTGGACATATTTTCTCTAAGGATGGAATTTCTGTTGATCCTTCTAAAACCAAGGAAATCCAAGAATGGACAACACTGACAAGTATAACTGAGGTACACAATTTTATTGGTTTAGCAGGTTATTATCGACTTTTCGTCCAGAATTTTGCCAGATTAGCTAACCCATTGAAAAAGCTCACACGTAAAGGGATTAAATTTGTCTGGACAAAAGAGTGTGAAGAATGTTTTGAAGAACTGAAGAGAAGATTAGTCAACGCCCCTGTATTGACTCTACCATCGGGGAATGATGGGTTTGTTATTTATAGTGATGCATCGAAGAAATGACTTGGTTGTGTCCTTATGCAGAATGATAAGGTTATTACCTATGCATCACGACAACTAAAAATTCATGAGAAAAACTATCCTACTCATGATCTTGAGTTAACAGCTATGATATTTGCTTTAAAGATATGGATACATTACCTCTATGGTGAAAAATGTGAGATTTATACTGATCACAAGAGTTTGAAGTATATTTTCTCACAAAAAGAACTCAACATGAGGCAAAGGTGATGGCTTGAACTACTCAAGGATTATGATTGCATGATACATTACCACCTGGGGAAGGCAAACAAGGTGGCATATGCTTTGTGCATAAAAGACCATGGAGTTTTGAATGTGATGAGAATTGAAAGGGATCCAATTTTTATGGATCTAGTGAAGATGGACATGGGAATAACTAGGGAAGGTGAAACATCAATGCTTTTTCAAATGGTTGCCAAACCATCATTACTAGAAAGGATTAAGAGTTCTCATATCGATGATGAAGAATTTCAAAAGAAGATTAAAGATGTGAATGATGGAAGATTGAGGGACTTTGTGTATAAGGATGGAATTTTGAAATTCAGGAAGAGACTTTGTGTTCCCAATATACCTGATCTAAAAAGGGAATTGCTGGATGATGCTCATAGTTCCAATTTCTCTATACACCATGGGAGCACCAAAATGTATAGAGATTTGAAGGAACATTTTTGGTGGGACAATATGAAGAGGGAGATTGCTGATTTTGTGTCGAGGTGTATGGTTTGTCAACAAGTGAAAGCTGGAAGGAAACATCCTGGTGGAGTATTGCAACCTCTTCCCATACCTGAGTGGAAATGGGATAATATTACGATGGAATTTGTCATGGGACTACCAAATACTCCTAGAAGGAATGATGCAATATAGGTCATTGTTGATCATCTTACTAAGTTAGCACATTTTCTGGCTATACGGGAGGATCTACCACTTGAACGTCTAGCAAGACTATATATTAATGAAGTTGTAAGGCTTCATGGAGTACCCCTATCGATTGTTTCTGATCGTGATCCTCGTTTTACTTCAAGATTCTGGAAAAGTCTTCAAAAGGCCTTAGATACTGAACTTCATTTGAGCACTGCCTATCACCCTCAAACAGATGGAAAATCAGAACGGACTATTCAAACCTTAGAAGACATGTTGATATCATGCTCTCTTGACTTTCAGGGTATGTGGGATCAATATTTACCACTGGTAGAATTTTCCTATAATAATAGCTTCCATTGAAGAATTCAGATGGCACCTTATGAAGTGTTATACGAAAAGAGATGTCGTACACCAACCTATTGGGATGACGTTGGTGAAAGAAAACTTGTGGGACCAGAACTGGTGGAAGAAACAATGGAAAAGGTGAAGGTAATCCAAAACCACATCAAAACAGCTCAAAGTAGGCAGAAGAGCTATGCCGATAACAGAAGAAAGGTTTTGGAATTTCAGGTGGGAGATCATGTTTTCCTAAAGGTATCTCCATGGAAGGGAGTTATACGTTTTGGTAAGAAGGGTAAGTTGAGTCCCAGTTACATCGGACCTTTCGAAATTCTAGATCGTAATGGGGCTGTAGCTTATCGTTTGGTGATGCCACCAAATCTCTCCAAAGTTCACGATGTTTTCCATATATCGCTATTGAGAAAATACATGCCCGACCCAACACATGTACTTACCTATGAGTAATTAGAACTGGAACCCAATCTATCTTATTGCGAAGAGCCCATCAGAATTCTTGATGTGAGGGAGTAGGTGCTGAGAAACCGAACGACTCGTCTGGTAAAGGTTTTGTGGAGAAATCATAAAATGGAAGAGGCAACATGGGAACCTGAGGAACTTATGATGAAGAACCACCCAAGTCTTTTTATGCAGTAATACCCTAGAAATTGCGAGGACGCAATTATTTGAAGGAGGGGAGAATGTAACACCCCAAGCTTCCACAATACGTTTCCCTTCGAATAATGCAATAGCGTGTGTTGTACGCAACCTCGAGCTCTAACACACACTACAACTAATTAAACTAGCCGTTGTGAATAGTAATACCTACTTTTTGAAATTTATAAAATTTATTTATCAAAATGGACTTCATTTTTGGATTAGGAATATCAATTATAGCTTAGGCTGAAATTTTGGCATTGTTCTGAAAAACTTCAATTTTTGATGAATAGTGAAACCACTAAGTGGTAGTTAAATAACTGATTTTTCATTTAAATGAAATATTACCACTTCTGTGTTTTGAATTTCAAAAATCTGACATACATGGTTGTCATTAGGATGTAAAATGTGGTTCAATGGGATTAAAATAATTTTTTGGTGAATAGTAACTTTTAAGTTTAATTAATCGCGATTAAAGGTAATTAGTGAAATTTAAGGTAAAAATGATATTATAAAAATATGAAAATACCATTAAACTTGTCCTACCCCTATTGGATGAGTAATGGCCGACCAAGACAATCCATGGGTCAACTTAGGGACCCCATGGAGCCACTTTAGTTGGAAAATGACATAAATACCTTTTATTTAATGTTAAAGTAAAAAATGACACAAACATGAAATGTTTTACTAAAACAATTTTTACATGGGGTTATACAAGTCATATTTTTGACTATAAATAGTCATTGGAAATCTAAAAAGATTTACTACATCATAGTATTTTTTTTATAATTTTTAGACATTAAATAAATAAAATAATTTATGACATCATTATGATGCAGTGATGACCTCATTATTTAACGATTTTAATAAAATGAAAAGATAATGTAAAATCCAAGGCTTAAACTTGTCCAAAGACTATTGGATGGGTATATTTCGAACCCTTATCACCTTATCCACGAATTATATATGTTTGGGACCTTTAGAATCCGAAAAGCATTGTATAATAATGTAACATTTAAATCTTTCCAAAAGAGCCCCTCCTCTCCTCTTATAAAAGGCCCCCACCTCTACCACCTTATTCAAACTTTCAAACCTTTTGGTTCGGCCAAACTCTGCCCAAATACTCTCCCAACTTCTCTCCCTTAATCCTAGAAGCTTTAATTTAGTCAGAAAGCCATACTAAGGAGTCCTTTTGATCAAATAAAAAGGAAGAACCCGAAGAAGAGGTAACGTTTTCATCACCCTCTCTCAAGTTTCTTTCCTCTTCCACTCCCTCTTTGTTTATTATTTCAATTCTAAAATTATAACTCCAGTATCTTCTATATACTGTGATGTTATTATAAATATGGAACAACCATATTCAGTATTCTACCCATCATTTGAATGACATGTCACCATACGTGCGTACGTACGGCTTACCGTCTCCACGTCGTGGTGTAATTGTTATTCAATATATTATTATTTAGATGGGTATAATAATGATATGTAATTCATGTAAATAATAAATATAACATGATAATGATTCTGTATATATGATATACTATCCAATTATATATTATTTTAATATCAAAATAATGATATTGTCGCTCGTGCGTACGTACGGACTACCGTCTCCACGAACGCGATGAGATTCATTCTCCGTCGTATCCATTCAAGTATAATTATCATTTGATGATTTAAAAATAATGTTTAAGGACATGATTCATTCTGGATATGAATAATATACAACCTATCCATGAAAGACACGACTTACGTAACAAAACATATAAAAGAAAACGAGTAAGTTAACACCCGAAACAACGATAAATCTAAGATATTGTTAACAAAGCAATGTTAAAAGATCATATATGATATCATATGAATGTATATGATTCTTGTATAATTTAATAACAATTATTTCACCATTATACAGGAGTTTACCCTACCCCAGCCAAGGAAAAGTACAAGGTAAGGGTTTACTTCACAACCTCTTCATTATCCAAGGTTGTTTATACATAATTATCTACTGGGACCTCGTTATCATCCACATCCATGTTTCTTAAAAATGTCTTTCAAAACATTTTTACTATTAAATGGAAAATGGGTTAAAGTAATTTATACCCTTATAAGTTTTTGAAAGGAATCTTATCATCGTTTTCCAAACAATGTACTTTTTGACCTTTTTGACAAATTTAAGGTAAGAATGTTTTTTTAACTTATACGGAGGGTGCGGCTATTTTCTGCCATTATAACTTCGTCGAAGCTTCCCTTACAAGCTTATAAGAATATTTTCAAAGTAAATGTATTATTTTATAATTATGGGACTTTTAAATGATTTCAAAAAAGAGATATATTTCTCTCAAATAGATTTGATTTCATCCATGTCAACATCCTTTGATGGATTTTAAGTTTAATTGTAATTGATTTATGATACAAAACTTCCATTGAACATTTTGTGAAATATTTGACTGTGGAGGTGTTATTTTTATACCATCCATAGTTTATGGAGAAATTGTTGACATTTCGTATGCTAGTTTTAATACGAATATTTATGTTATGTTTAAACCTATTCATATGAGGAATGTATTGGACTTAATAAGTGATGGGTGGAGCCCGCTATAGCTCCTCGATGCATCGCTAGGTCTCATGAGACAACTAGACATGGAATTGACTGAGGCCCTTTCTCAATTTGATTTATGGTTTTGGCCGAGGCCTTAATCATTTTAGACGTCTTGGCCGAGGCCTTGACAAAATGTTTCAGAATGTCTGGCATTATACATTCCCTCATTATGAAACTGGTTATTGATATTTCATGTGATTATTCGTCTAGTAGAATATCCATGTGAGTAAGTAATGGCATTATTTTATTTTACTTTTTCCATATTATGCTGAAGTTCAAGTTCAATAAGGCTTTTGTTTTAGTTATACATTGCCTTAAATGCTTATGTTTTCTTATGAAACTTTCCGCTATATTGTTATCCTTACGGAGCATTTGAGCTCACCCCTTTCAATGTTTTATTTTCCCAGGATGTGAAGAAGTGTATTATGACTGACTTGCAAGAATAGTCAGTGAGGATATGAGTGTGGACTAGGGAGACCATGTTATTGTAGTTTTCATTTTTATGATGTAATGTAATGTTTATGAATGTATCTAGTGTTTCCAAGGCTACTAAACTAACCGGTCTTTCGAGACTTGATCTTTTGTGATCATGCCAATGTTATGTAATAATGCACCGACTCTAGGTAACTGGGGTCGGCGCGTTACAAAACTTTTCATCATAAACACTTAAAAAACGCTTTTAAACATGTATACAAAAATATTTCAGTTATAAAAAAACCCTGATATTTTAAAAACCCATTTTGAATACAAAAATTCCTAGAAAAATGGAAATATGGTTTTTATTTGAATAAAAAATGAAATATTTTAAAGGAATATGGACATAAAATAATGGTTATTGTGGTAGGAAAAGTCACTATAACTGTATACGTTAAAATAGAACATTACTTTTTGTCTTTTATAAAGAAAGCTAAACATTCTGTAAAAAGATGAATTTTTTATAACCATTAAAATAAGGTCAAAATAGTCATAAAATGTCTTTTATAAATACTTTTAGTCAATATAAAAACATACATAAAATAATTTTGAAAATATAGACATGGATTGATTTTTTTTTGAAAATAAATCTTTAAATGAATATTTTTTAAAAGAAAGTCCCTTAATTTGATTCCAAATTGTCACATGTGTCCTTTATATTACTGAATAATAAAATTATATTAATTATTTACTCACTTAAGGAAAATTTTAATGTTTATAATTAATTTATTTTATCTCCTTCCATTCTATATACAATTAGTTAATCATTTATGTTCACTTCAGAGGTTTTGATGATATTCAGCTTATATGTCAAAAATGATTTTGGTAGGTTGACTATCATCAAAGAGGCCAATATTACATCATAATAGGATAATAATACTGAAATAATTATCATTTATATAAATAAATTATAATTTTATAAATAATCATGAAATATTGTTATAAAAAATGAACTACATTATGATCGTAGAGATGGTAAGTCGTACGTACACATGAATAACATTTCCTTTTTTCAACGATCATTATAGAAAGATGGTAAGTAATATTTAAAATTTAAATAATTATAATAATATCATAAATACTATATTATTTGTTTAAATATACTCATATATACCATCAATGTTATGCGGCAATGAAAATAGAATCACATCGCCTTGTGAAGGTGGTAGTTCACACGTACCCATGAACAACATTATAATTTTTTAGTGAGTAGAAATGAAATAAATAAAATGATATATTTTATTTTATCATTATAATTATTTCATAAATATTAATTTTAACATTATAAATAACCTTAAGAGGTGATGAAAGAAAACGAATTACATCTGCTTGTGAGGAGGTAGTCCACAATACACATGAATGATGGTTCCATTTCCCATTTTGATGGAAGAGGAGGTGTATTTAAGTTATGAAATTAACATAATTAATTCTAAGTATATGGTATATAAAATTTTTATTATATAATCATGGTTGAAAAATATTTTAAGGAGGTGGAAGAAGAAATAAAATAAAAATGCTTAGTTATGAACGATTCCTCTTCTTCTGACCGTCTCTTTAGGATTATACCAAAAGCCTTCATAGATTTTATTTATAAAAAAACAAGAGAAATATAATGTGTGGGATGAGAATTAATGAAGGTATTAGGTTAGGTATTTTACAAACCAAATTGTTTTATGTTTTGAATAAGATATTAGAGGGGGTGACCTGTTATAAGTTGAGGAGAGGACACTCTTGAAATTTAGAAAATAAAAAGTTATACACATGTGCTGTACATGAGAAAAGGTAAAAATGGATAAATCTAGAACCAAAAATGATATAAGGTATAAATTTTATTATAAAATATATTTTATACATTTTTAATTCATTTTTACCCTTATATTTTTAGTGTAACTACCAGTAAACCCATTTTTACCTTAACTATTATAAAAGATTTTAACTATTCTCACAATTAATTATAGAAAAAAATAGATAAAATTATTCTATAATATAAATTATAATTATTATAAATATTAAATACATTTTACCAAATTAAATTCAAATAAGTGACATAGTTTAATTTAAAATAAAACCCAAAGACGTGACAAAAAAGATGCTTTTCCAGAAATGTATTTTTCAAGAATAAGAAGATTTTATATTAACTATATGACCAATAGTTATAATTATATTAAATTTAATTAATATTAATATTTATATAATATATAAATTTCATTTAAATAATTCCTCATTAGGGGTTATTTTAATTAATTTAAATGGAGAACCATTATGCACTTTTAAACAGTTTTAATAAAATTTCGTTTTAACCCCAAAAATAAACATGTACTAAAATAAAATATAAAGATGATTAAAATGTAATTAATTTTATTAAATATAAATAAATAATACTTATACTAATTTAAATAAAATTTAAATCATAATGATAAATTTTAATTTCTTAATTTATGTAAAATAAATTACAGTTTTACAAAACTCTGTATTTTTCACTATTCAATAAAAAATATTTATTTTCTGAAAAATACCAAAATTTCACCCAAATTCAATTTCTATTAGATGATTTAAAAAATGAAAATAATTTTATAAAATTAAAATTCTATAATTTATCAATTAACCATTTTAATGACACCTTATAATAAAAGACTTTAACAAAATTATTTTTTTTAACATTTAAAAATTACTTAATATTTTTATAATGAAGATATGTATCTAATTTATAAATATTAATAAATATGAAAATGATTTATTATATCATTACCTATATAGTGATACATTCTTTTCATACATGGTTATTACATTTTTATACGAATATTCAATACATTACATAAACACACACTTGAGGACCATAATAGTTTGGTGCCTTTAGAAACCTAGAACACAATATTTTTAATTCATGAACGATCTTCAATGTCTCCCATAAAGGTATTTCACTTTATTACTCCTACATAAAAACCTTTCTTCATAACTTTTTTTAAGGAATCATAATAATGGGTGAGCTCACACAACTATAAAATTAGGCTATTGACACGTTTTAAAATAGTGGTAATAGGCTCAAAAACCGTGGTCATAGCTTACAGCCATAGTTTAGATAAACCGTGGACCCTAGTGCTATTTAAATAGGGTCCAAATATGATCATAGTTTATACCATGTAAATTTAAATATATTTTTATGGTCTAAAAAATGGAAATAACTAGATATAGAAATTATTTAACCATGGCTATTTAAGCCTACATCCATGGTTTAAACCGTGGAAATATCTATATATAGTTATGATTTAACTATGGATATTAAAACCTACTACAATGGTTTAAACCATGGGTATATCTAGATATTTATATATTTTAAACCATGGAAATATGTCAATATATCCATTGTTAAACCATGGTTATTAAATCTTAATTCCATGGTTTAAATTGTGGGAGTAGACCATATATTTCCACGGTTTAAACCATGGATATATGGTACCCAAATTACAGGAAAGACACCCCCTAAAACATGCCAAATACTCCACACACAACATCCAATTTCTACCAAAATCTAAATATAGATACAAAAAAACTAATACATATAAAATGTTCATTTTAGAAACAAAATGATAATTATATAAATATAGAAACTTAATTTCTCTCAACAATGTCATCCGAATACTTATCATATTCGACACCAATATCTATAATTTCAATGTGTG
Source organism: Viscum album (assembly GCA_963277665.1). Lineage (NCBI taxonomy): Eukaryota > Viridiplantae > Streptophyta > Magnoliopsida > Santalales > Viscaceae > Viscum > Viscum album. Next base: position 2,061,013,874 of record OY728143.1, on the reverse strand, counting down.
TGAAAACACCACCAATATTAACTTGATCTACATCATCACCACTGGCACCACCACCATCAACATCCTTATAAACTGAGCACAGACTCGACAAACATCCACCCATTGTTTCTTCAGCCTCATCACATATGACTTGATGTAAATGATCATTTGGTCCAAAATGTGTCAGATTACTTCACCACTAGATCTTGAAGAGAATCCAATAAAAGGGTGTTACCATTTTAGTAGATAATCAAGAAAAATAAATAATATAAAAAATGAATGTAACTTATAAAATATAAACAAACTAAAGATATAAAAAAACTAAAAATATAATTGAGTGCAACCAATTCCAAGTTATTACATGAGTATGAGATATATGCATGAGTAGCCTAAATGTTTGAAAATTTATAATGTTTTTGGTATGGGTTCATACGTTTCTATACTAATTTCACATTTTTACATTGTTCACGTAGAGATGGTAAGCCGGTAGCTTATTTTTAAGAAATCTTATTAGGTTCTATAATATCTCAGGTATATAAATATTTGTACAGATAAATGTTTTTTTGTTGTTATTTCTTTTGAATTACCAGTATTTTGGGTTTATGCATGTTTTCTAGGATGATGATTTTACCATGGATAATTAAGAATGTATGTGGAGGATGATTCAATTATTCTTATTTTTTTTGTATTGATGTTATGCTACAATTATTAACTGATTCTCTAGTGATATATATATATATATTATTGGTTGTGTATCTTTATATATGTGTTGTGTTTTGTCATATATTTATAACATTCATGGTTTTCTAACCATTTCATTTAGTTATTTTATTAATAAGGGTAAACCATCCCATCATGGTATTATTGTAACCCTTGACCCTAGTTTCTATCCCTTGGTGATAGAGGGACATTCCTAAGGCCATGTAACATTTTTTTCTTGAAATTGGGTTCAGTTTTTATAATCTAGTTCATGTTGGGGAATTACAGTAGATATGCCTATCTTGATAAAATCCTCTACTAATTTTGTAACAACCTTCATTGTATCTAATTGTGTGGATTCTATCAATAATTTAATTGATTTTGGTAGATAGAATGAATACCATCTAACCTCAACAAGAATGATCTAAAGTAATAAGTAAAAGGTTTTCATTTTTACACATTAAAGTTGTCCTTCTCATTTAGAGATAATTTCAACGATCTATCCATCCATGTTGAAATTTAATAGTGAGAGATTTTACTAATTAGAGATCCTAATAAAACACTAAATTTTTTAGTTCCTCTTAGAGTTTAATATATATTAAGATAAATCACTTATATCTACAGATCATAATGAATATTATTTCCACCATATCTAATAAGATGTAGTTGTTATCATGCATTTGGAGTTGGTGTATAGGAATCCATCTTCTAATTATTAACTTAAGTTGTATTATAATTATCTGAACATATTTCTTCTTATATTTTCTATACTAAAATAAAATTATTATATAAAATGATATTTTAAATTCAATATTGATTCATCCACTGTTGTTTTTGATACATATAACTTCAAAAAATAATGGAAGATCAATTTTTTTTAAAAATCTCCTCATCCACTAACATCAATATTATAGTTAATTTTCCTGATTAATGTTGTTTACTATTTCATTAATTTTTTAGTGATAAACCATAAAATAAAACCCAATCCAAAACATTGGTAACCATTATGATTTTAGGTAAAACTCTTGAATATAATATTTCACAATTATATTTTCCCTATTGTTCACTAACAGAACCGAGTGATTAACCTTTCAATAATCCTAATCAAATTGAAAATAAACATGACACAACTTGTCCCAAATTAGACCCCACCTAGGTTAGAGAATTTATTTGGAGTTACACCCCAAGTTTATCTCTAATGGGATATGAGTTTATGATCTATTAAATAAAGGTAAATAATATATAATAGGAGGAATATTTCCTGATGTACATAATTGTTAAGTTGAATATATAATTTAACGTTTAAAGGGTAATAAATTTTTTCCATAATACAATATGTGACGATTGTTATATATTATAGTTTATAATGGGATTATAAAAATTATAAATAAAAATTCCAACATAAGGAAAATTCCTAGGTACAAAAAATAAATAAATTATGATGTATAATTTATTGTTATATAAATAAACTCCTTGAATATTAAATAAGTATCTATTTAAAAGTAAGATAAATGTATCCACTATAATAATAATAATCATTAGGTCCTGTAATATGATCTTTAGAAGCAATATTTCACATGAAAGGGTATAAGAGAAATCCTATGTCGTCAATTCCACACCAGTATCAAATTTATTAATTTTTAATACTATTTGTAATACTTACTAAAAAACAATATAGAGAGATTTTGAGGTCAAACCCATAGGTAACCTCAATAATTTCACGACTCACTTATTTCTTATGTTCTTTTCAAATGATTCTTATTAGTATACAAAGATAAACTAACATTTTAATAAGTAACAAGGGATAAAAAAATCACCATTTCAACTTAATAATTAAATGATTTTGAGGCATAACTGAAATAACCAAGTTTTCAAATTTCATAAAACCAAAAAGAACTCATAAGAACCAAATTTAATTTAAATTAACAGAACAAGTAATTAATTCTAATCAACAATTCAATTAATATCTTAGATTCTAATAATCTAAAAAAGCCAGCACTAACTAGTGAAAAAAAGAATTAGAAAAATCTAATTTTTATACCATCATTAAAAAATTATTTAATAGATATACGAAATATATTTTAAACAGAAAATAAAACTAAACTATATCTACATATATTTGAGATAATTTAATTAAGTTCAATATAGTTATATTTTTTTGGTTTTGTACATTATATATTCTTATTGAGAATCTAATTTTGATTTTACCACACCATAAATATGTCTTTTTATTGTCTTAATTTGTTAAATCTTGATAAGTAGTATAGATTTTACTTTTCCAATAATATTTAATAATGTGTGAAGCCATGTTTAATTATGTTTACTTGACTTTTTTATAACACGGTGTCGTTCTAAATATTATTTCTCAAATAAATAAAAAAACAATCATTTTTGTAAAAGTTATGTGCAGTGATGTTTTTGGAATTGGTTAGATTTCTAATAATTTTTCTTGTAATTCATTTTTAATGCATCAAAAGATTGATCACAACCTGAAATCCCCACAAAAAATTCATTTAATACAACCTTAATGGTTATTGTTATTACTATCCTATTCCTTTTTATTATACACTCACACTTTAAACATAAAAAGACCAAAAACACTTTGAATTCATGTTATGAACAAATAGAGACCCATTATTGATTTAGTATTTGGATTAAAGGAAGAATAGAATGTAATATAAAAATCAGCTTCATTTACCAGATATAATAATTTTGACTAAAATGAGATCAAAAAAATACCTAACATGGTATAATTTAACATATAAAGAAATTGAAAAATTGGATTGAGCCATCATGTCCAGATCTAGGATTTCAAGAAAAGGATGAATGTGGATGTGGTATTCATTTATTCTCAGACCGTAATTCATGATACCATATAAAAATGTATTTTATAAACTAATAGAGTTTTATCATCCTAAATCAACAAGATACATATAGAAAAATCCATCAAGAAAAAAGGAGAATGAATAATAAGAGACTCTAATAATTGTAGAATATTATTGAGCCCATATATCACATAAGATTGGGTATTGTAATTTAGGGACCAAGGTTATAAATTTTTTTAAAGAATATAGTAGTGATGTAGAATAATATAAAAGAGACTCTAAATGTTTCAATAAAAATATATAACTGACCTAATTTTCAGTATATAAAAAACTATGTTGTTCAGGTAAATGAGAATTTTTTTTACCTAAAAGAAATGTATTTATCCCATGTTAACAAATATAAAATTGAATCCAAAATGTAGTCATATATCATAGTAGATATAAAAGATATTGCATCATATAACTTGGTTTTAAAATGATTTTTTTATTAATGTTAATTTACAATAAATGTTTAACTTTTTTATTTCAAAGTCGTTTTCTAAAATGAACAACTTTTTTGTGACTTTATTAATCCTTTGGGTTGATTTCCCATGGTTGAAATTTCCCAAAAAAGAGGATTCCACCTAGTCATTTTCTAGAATTTCATTTTTTATGATGATGAATTTTGGATGAATTATGAGGTTTTTATGGGAATTATTTTATGTATTATAGAATATAATAATTAGGAGAGTTAGAGTTTTATAATTGGTAGGTAAATAAGAATATGAGCATGAACTTATATTACCTTAGATGTTAGGAGAAATCATGCAGGCTATCTAGGGGTTTAATAGTGATATTAATCACTACAGGAAGGAGATAAATGATTGGGTGATAGAGTTTTGGACTAAAACCACCCATTATTTAGAGGTATTGTGTGGTTGAAGAAGGATTCTGAATTATTGATGAAATTTATTTGTATATGGGTTTGTTTTTTAAAAGGGTCTATATAGGTTGTGGTGAAAAGTGATTTATATGTAATGTAAGGATAAAAACATTATTAGAAGTGATTCTAGATGACCCGCATTGAAAAAATATTCCCACAGGAGCTTAATTAGTTAGATCTCGATAGTTCTTAGATTTTGACTAGGAAATATTTTCAGTGATTTAATATGATTCAACATTCATAGATATGATAAGTATGTTTCAAATTGTATGATTATTATATGGTTTAAGGCATTATGATTTGTGATGAGTCCATAACTAATTATTTGATCATGGATAATTCTTATGATGTTTCCCTCTTATATATTTGTAATGTGGTTAGTATGATGTATTTGGAAAATTCATATTTTATAGAAACATGGAAGGTGAGTTATTTACTTCCTCAATCTGGTTGTGGGAAGAAATTAGTTAAAAATTAGAAGATGAAGTACCAACAACTTTATGGGAAATTTTTTGAGGTTTCATCTTAGGATTATAAGGGAATAGGGTCACTATAGTGTATTTAGTAATGGGATTTGGGAAAACCAAATTCTTTTTTCCCAAATCCCCAATGAACATGTCCAAGATATTGGAATATTGGATATCTTAAAAAATATTGAGAGCAGTTCACATGTATGAGAAATTATGGTATATTTGACTAATTAAAGAGATCAAAATTGAAGAGAAGTGTATTGAGATAGGATGAGTTAGTGTATCATGGTTGAATGACAAGACTATGTTAGAAAGAGAGGTTAATAAATTAGAGGAGTCAATATAATCTCATTATTATTGATCAGGTAACAATGTAAATTAATGTGGATATTGGTCCATCTATAATGTGATGTCTGATATTGATAAGTTAATGAAGTTCCAAAGGATAAAATAACAACTAAAGGGGGGGGGGGGTGAATCAATTGTTCAATTTTTATTAGTTTCAAAACTTTTAGAAACTTAATCCCTGTAACCTGTTATGATTTATTTCTTTATCAACATTTAATAAATACTCATGCATGATAAATTAGGAAAGTAATTAATGAACATAATATTTATAAGGTTCTAGCTTAGTGTGAGAACCTACATAATTTCCATAGCCTCTCCCTGTGGGTCTAAGGAAATCCATTATTATTAAGAAGTGAATACAATTTATGAAAACTCCCATTAGACACCTTTTATCTTATGATAGGAAAGATTATACTAAATCCCATCAATTTAAAATGTTTTCTTATAAAACAATTGAGATAAACCAAATAAGTAAGACTTTGTTTAAAATGATCTAAAATTTCTTAGTTCGAATTATTAGTCTAATTTGGCTGGATCTGATTTTCTCAATGCGATGAGTCTAGATCTGATTCTCTCAATACGATGAATTTGGATATGATTCTCTAAATATGATGAGTTTGGATCTTATTCTCTCTGTACGATGGACTCAATACAATGAACCCATTATCAATCTGAAAAACTCAAAATCTTTTCAAATTATCAACATGATCTTTCTTAGTCTAATCAACTCAATAAGATCTTCTAAATCTGATTTAATCAATACGCTCATATCAATACAATATTTCTCAATTCGATAAACAAACATTCAACAGTCCGATTATCCTCATGAGATCTCTGTCTGACAATAAATTTCACTTGATTTCTTAAGTGGTCCACCTTTTCCACTTGTGTGAATGTTCACAAACGAATGAATGATCTGAGAAAGTATTTATAGTTGAATCAAATTAAAAAAGCAGGAAACTTGAAAACTCTCCCCGCTTACTCAAATTTCCAAATCTTAAAAAATCCATCGCATTTAAACTTCAATTTTGACTTCTTCAAAACTCCTTATATTTATACAAGATTTATGAAACATTGAATATCAAGTTTTTCCTCTTAAAATATTCATAAAACTTCTACAATTTTCTCTTTGAGTCTTCTTGATAATCATCTTAATACTATTTATGTTTCCTTCTCAATGAATTTGATTTCTATTTGTTTCTTGGTAAATCGAAATTCTGTTTCTTTCTTAGTGAATCCAATTTCGGTTTTCTTAGGGAATATAAATTCTCATTAAAATGGAATTCCCATTATGATGGAATTATGATTATGATGGGTATCCCGTTATGATGGAATATCCAAACCATATCTTATAAATTACTTAAACCTCTCCACTATTTCTTCAAAAGCTTTTATCAAGAATTTTTTCATGATTTGCGAGAACTTTATGATCAGAAAAGCATCATCTGACATATTTGAGAAAGTTTGAAAACTTTATAAATCCTGAATTTACATTCTTCAACAAAAATCTTCTATAATAAAATGACTTCTTCAATCATCAACTTTTGTCTTTCTAACTCAGAAAATGCTTTCTTACTCTGATAATGACAAAAGAAAACATTCAGAATTTTTTTTTGCCTCTGATTCTTATGAATCTGATGATCTAAAACCAATGAAGATGTATATGATACTCTGAGTCTCATTAATCTTCGTTATGATGGATATGGTTCTGATTCCTAAATAATAAAAACATTATTTTTCAAAGAGTTTTGTTGTTAAAAAATACAAAACCTTGTTAAAACAAAACACCACAAAGGTTCTTCAATATCCCCCCTTTGGATTTGTTGACATCCGTCATCAACAAATTTTAAACTGTCATAAATTTTTCACAACTCAACTTTTTTACATTTATTAAAACATAGAATTTATCAAATGAGAGTTCCATGACACCAAAATACTCTATATAGTAATTTTTTAAGGAATTAAATCCCTAAGTGGAAAGCATGTTTTGTGGACATGTAAATATAAAATTCCCTCACTTTTATCTTTTCCTCTATCACTTTTCTATTTCTATCACTTTTCTTTTGCTTCTAGTTTTTTCTCTCTCCCCCCATTATATGAGAACTAAAATTTATATTAATAAAATAATGATAAGTAAAAAACTTCTTACAAAGTATAAAGTTGTAACGTTATCTCCCCCATTGTCAACATAATCCAAAGCACAGTGAAGGATTTTATTATGAGGTTTATAAAGAAATGGGAGGAGGTTGAACATAATGTTTCAGCCTCAATTTTATAAACCTTTATTTCATCATTTATTTTGTAAAGATATCATCAATCTGATACTTTGTTGAAATGTATTCCAGGAAACCATCTCCAACATAAACTTTCTATTTTTTAAAGTAAAACTTTATATCAATTCTATTTGATCTTGAATGTTGAATAGTATTCTTAGAATGATCAATTGTACTATTATTGTAACAAAGTATCTTCAATGGTTTAGAAAATTTTACTTTCAAATCTTCCAACTGAACTTTCATCTATAACATTTGAGTACAATATTGATTAGCTACAACATATTAATATTTAGATGTGGAAAAGTTACTGAACTTTGTTTCTTACTATGAAAACTCACACAATATTTACCCAAAAAAATGTTACTCCTGAGGTTTATTTTCTATCATTACAATCTCTAGCCCAATCGGTATTAGTATTACCATGAAACCTCATCTCATAATTCCTTTTGTATAACAACCCATGTGAAGTTGTTTAATTAACATATATTATAATTAATTTTTCTTCCAACACATGTGATTCTTTGTATTAATTGAATACCTATCACACAAAGTCATAGAATAAATAATATCATGCCTTGAGGCTATAAGATAAAGCAAAATTCCTACCAGATTCCAAAAATCTTTCTGATTCACCCTTTTTCCAGATTCATCTTTACTCAAATTTGTGCTCACTAAAATAGAAGTAAGAAGGTATTTGGATTCGGTAATTCTAAAATTCTTTAACAATTATATGGAAATTTTTTGTTGCGATAAGAAAATGTATTTTTCTTATTGTTGAACTTGTAAGCTAAGGAAGAAAGTCAATTCCACCAACATTAACCTTTCAAAATTCTTTTTCATTTTTTAGAAAATGTTTTAAAAATATATTCTCTATCCCCAACAAAAATTATATCATCCACATAAACAATTACAAATAGATCACTGGAGTCAACATATTTCACATATAAGTCTCTGTTAACTTTTCCAATAGAAAAGTTCGACATTCACAAAAAATTGTCAAGTTTGAAATACTAAGCACGCAGATCTTGTTTGAGCCCATACAAAGCTTTCTTAAATTTACAAACTTTGTTTTCATCCTCATAAAGTAGAAAACAACCAGTTTGTTCAGTGTAAACTTCTTCCTCAATCTCACAATTTAAGAAAATATACATTACAACCATCTGATAAACTTTGTAATTCCGATGTGTGACCACTAAAAGAAACATTCTAATAGTTTCTAATCTTGAAACTAGGGAAATCATTTCTTCAAAATCCACACATTCCACCTGTGCATAGCCTTTGGAAACAAGCCTAGCTTTGTTTCTTGAAACTTTTACATTTTCATTTAACTTGTTTTTATAAACCCACTTTGTTATGATAACATTTTTATTTTATATCCATGAAACAAGATCCAATGTTTCATTATTCTCAATCTAATCCAACAATTCATTCATAACATCCACCCATTCTTTGTGTTTAATAGCATCTGAAACTCATTCTGGTTTAACTTTTTAGATAAGTGAAGTATGATTTTATAATCTCAACTTCCTTCTTGTATGAAATGGAGCCTTTTTACTTTCTATAATGATTTTAGATTCAACATGTTTTTGTAAGGAAGAAAATTTAAATGTTTCTTTCCCATCTAAAAATTACTCATCAAATGATTCTTCTGAATCTTAATAATTATGTTTTTAATTACTTCCACTATTATTTTAATTCTCCAATTTATCTTCCTCATCATTCTCAACAAATTTTTTAAGGAACTTTGATTTTTAATTACCTTCACATAATATGAGTCCAACAACTTTGGTAAACGCTTGTTCCAAAATGTGTAACTTCTTCCATTTGGTGAATAACCCATAAAAGTCCCTTCCTTATCTTTCTCATGAAACTTTCCTAAATCCGAATTTTTGATTTTGAGAAAACATGAAATTCCAAAAACATTGAATTATTTCAATGAATTTTTTTGTTATACCAAATTTCATAAGGAGTCATGATAGTTTTTTGGTATCTATAAGCATCTATTTTTAACATGTAAAATAGTACTAACAACTTATCTCCAATAGAATTTTGAAAGTCTTTACTCTTCAAACATGCTTCTTCTCATTTCCACCAAACTTATATTATTTCTTTCTGCTACTCCATTTTTTATGGAGTATAGGGAGTACTATACTGATGTTTGATACCATGATTTCTTATATAAGTTTCAAAATTATTGTTTGTGAATTCTGTTCCATTATATATTCGTAACTTCTCTATGGAAACCCCCATTTCTTTCTCAATATCTTCTCTGAAGAATTTATACATTTCAATAGATTCTGACTTGTGAATTATAAACATGATGTTTTCATTTGAGTGAAATCATCAATAAAGGTGATAAATTATAAATTTTCTTTTATTTATTGATGTCTCATCGGCCCACATAAATCATAATGAATAATATCAAGTGGTCTAGTGAATTGAATCTCAACTCTTTTATGATTTATGTTATCCATCTTCCCTTTCTGAAAAGTTACACAAACTTCTCATTCTCTTCTTTTCTATTATGGAATGTTTCATATGGAATTAACTTTAGAAGTTTTGGTCATAGTTTTCTACCCAAGGTGCCTAAGTCTTTGGTTCCATAATTTGTTTTCATATTTCACACTCAAGTAACAAGAGTTGTTGAATTCTCTTATTTAGAAGAGATTACCACTGGTTATTTCTCCATTTGTAATGAATTTTCCATATTTCACACTTTTAATGATAAAAAATACATTTTTTAAAAACAAATTATTCTCTATTATTAAAAATTTTACTTACACTAGGTGATTTAGGTTTTAGACCATCAAAAAATAAAAATTCCTTTGATTTCAACTTTTCATCTTCAATATCACCCATTCAGATTCCTCTATTTTTTTAAGGAACTATCAATACTAAAGGTAACTAATCATCCATCATGACTTTAAATATGTTTCAATATTTTATACCACCTATGATATGTGAATATAAACCACTATCAAGTATCCATGGTTTGTTTATTTTACTTTCCTTCAAAGCTGTCTCAAAAATAAAAACCATTTCCTTAAATTTATTCTTTTCAACTTTCTTTTCTTTTCTATCATAAGAAACATTTTCTTAAAGGAGTTTCATACATCATCAAACATGATGAAAAACCTGCTGAAATATTCAAAAAAATTATTACAAACATTAAAATTTATTTTTTGGTTTGAAAGTTTCTAACATCTTGAGAATTATATTTTTTAACTTTCTGTAATCTATAAAAGTTACTCATTCCACTTCCACTATTTCTTCCACTTTTCTCAAATATTCTTCCATGTAGAGATATTTTTGTGCCAAAAATTATATTCCCTATTCCCATAGATTCAATAAAACCATAAATAACAATAAAATGTTGGTTTTATATTTAATAAATATCTTTCTTTTTAGAAACCTTGTTGAGGTTGATAACATATTTCAGCTCTAACATACTCTGGACATGGACCATATTTTTATTTGAGAGAGTTTTCTACTTTTTTAGATTCAATAGGTTTCTCACATCCTTTCTCCACCGAATATTTCCCAATAATTTTTCAGAAACTTGAAATGTTAAAATAATGATATGAAACATTATTTTTGGTTAGAGAATATTTCACCTGATTCTCATATTGAGCCTTCTCAGTAAATTTAGGAGTCTCAAATATTACTTCCCAAGAATTTTTGAAGTTTTCATTCATTTTCCTCAAGTTAATTTCAAGATCAATAAGTTTTTATCGAAACTTGTTAACTTATTCATCCTTATATTCCAACTTCTTACTGAGGTCTTCAATCATTTTTCCCTATTAGAAATTCTAATTTTGTAACTTAAAATCTCTTGAATGTAATCGTCCTTCTATTTAATGACATATTTTCATCCATCAAAAACTTCTTCACAATAATTAATCATTACTCTAATTTTGTTCCAAATGGTTTTGTTTTTTTCAATACATGCAAAAATTTATGACTTGATTTGATACTCTCTATAAGATTATTCACCACCTTCTTCACTCTCTGAGGAATTTTTTGTTTTCTCCACTTCTGTAATGAAGGCTCTGAATTTTTTTGAACTTTAATCTTGAGAAATTTTTTTATTAGTTGAGTTAGATTAACCTTAATTACAAAAAATGATTCCTTTTTTTTATAGTAAAATTATTCTTGTATCTGTTGGAAGAATTTTATTCTTTATCATTTTTATTTCACTTCTTCCATCGAGGTTTTTCATTGGAATCATCTTAATATTCTCTAACTTTCTTCTTGGGGAACTTCATATTTTTTTTAATTCCACCACACTCAAAAATTTTTAGAGAAAGGTTACATCCATAATTTCTTATTCATCTTTGAAAATTATTAGATATAAGAGACATGATTTCTTCATTCAACTCATAATCCTCTTTATCTTTAGACTCATAAGGATTATCTTCTTCAACATCATGTATTTTCAACATTCTAATAGCTTAAAAATCCATTTAATCTTTTATATTCTTTTTAAAAATAGGATATTTTTCCATTTCATAAGAAAAAAGAATTTTATACAATTCATCAAGAGATAAAACATTCTTTTATTATAAAGAATAAATTTTAGTATCAAAACTATCTGAAAAGTTTCTTATAAGTTTCTTCACAATTTTATAATCTTCCAGGATATATCTAAATCCTATGATGTGGAAAAAAAATTTCATTTACTCTTGGGAAGTATTCATCAACTATTTATTCATCTCTAATTCTAATATCTTCATACATACTATGCTATATTTATAGATTTTCTTCCTTAACTTTTGTATTACCTTTGAAAATGCTTTTTATATTGTCTCACAAACTCTTTGATGTTTTGTGACCCATAAGCTTCTGATAAACATTTTCTAATAAGGAAATTAGAATAAAATTTCTAGCCTTTCCATAAACTTATTCATTTCTATTATCATCAAAGGTCATTGGGTAATCTTTCTCAATAGGTGGAAACCCAATAGTTGCATCATCAACAACTTACAATCCAAGAGATAAGAGAAAAGGAATCATTCTATTTTTACATCCATAATAATTTCTCCATAAAATATAGTAATTACTCTATTGTTGATAGAATTGATATTATCTATGATAAGGATTTTACAAGGGAACCTTCACTCTGATATCAATTGAAGTTTCAAAGGATCAATATTCACTGATAAGGGGGGATTGAATAATTTGTTCACTTTTTATAAGTTTCAAAACCTTTAAAAACTTATCCCATGCAACCTATTACTATTTATTTCCTTATCAACGTTAATTAAATAATCATGCATGAAAAATTAGTAAAGAAGGAAAAGCACACAAGATTTAAAAGGTTCAACCATAGTGTGAGAACCTACATCATTTCCATAGCCACTCCCATGGGTCTACGAAAATACACTATTATGAAGAAGTGAATACAAACTTTTATAACTCCCATTAGAGACATTCTTTCTACTGATAAGAAATATTATACTAACTACAGTCAGTTTACAATGTTTTATTATAAGAAAATTGAGCCAAAAAAAATAATTAATACTTTTTTGAATTTTCTCCACAATTGCTCAGTCTGAATCCTCAGTATGATTTGGATAGATCCAATGTTCTCAATCTAATGATTCTGGATATGATTTTGTTAATATGATGAGTTAGGATGTGATTATCTCAATATGATGAGTTTGGATCCAATTATATCAATATAATGGAACCAATACTATAAACCCATTCTCAATATTCAAAACTAAAACTCTGCAAAAATTCACAATATGATATTTATTATTCTGATCGACTCAATACGATCTCAATCTGATCGACTCAATATGATCATCTTAATATGGTCTTGCTCAATACGGTAAACAAACATTCAGTTGTATGATCCTCCTCATGAGATCTCTGGTTTACAATGAATTTCACTTGATTTATTTAGGGCTCAACCTTTTTTTCTTGTGTGAAAGTTCCCAAATGAATGAATGATCTAAGAAAGTATTTATAGGCGAATTAGATGACAAAATTGGGAAACTTGAAAAATTTCCCCACTTCTTAAATTTCAAAATCAATGAAAATATATCACATTTAAACTTCAATTTTGAAATCTTAAAACCTCCTTATATTTATTCGATATTTACAAAAAAATGAATTTTAAATTTGACCTCTTAAACTCTTCATAAATCTTTTGTAATTTTCTTTTTGAGTCTTCTTCGTAATCAGTTCAATATAATTTCTATTTATTTCTCAATGAATATGATTTATGTTTCTTTCTCAGTGAATTCGAATTTTCATTATGAAGGATTTCCCATTATGATGTAATTTCTATTAGGATGGATATCCCATTATGATGGAATCTCCATACTATAACTTTTAAATTCTTTAAACCTCTCCACCATTTATTCAAAAGCTTTTACCATGAAAGTTTTCATGATTTGTGATAACTTTATGATCAGAAAAGAATCTTATGGATTATTTTAGAAATTATTAGAACTTCTTAACTTCTGAATTCACATTATTTAACAAAACTATTCAGAAACAATATGAATTCTTCACTCAACAACTTTTTTCTTTCTATCTGAGCAACTGATTTCTTTCTCTAATTATGGAAAAAGAAAACATTAAGCAAACAATAATTTCTACCTCCAATCCTTCTGGATATAATGATTTGAAATTGATACAGATGAATCCGAGTCCAATGAATCTTAATTATAATGGATATGGGTTCAATTCCTAAATAATGAAAACATTCTTTTTCAAAGAGTTTAGTGGTTAATAAATACAAAATTTTGTTAAGACAAAACACCACAAAGGTTCTTCAATTTTACAATTATTTATGAAAAATTTGAGATGGTATCATTACATTCATTAATAAATTCATGTTTAGATAATATTTTAGGGTTATATAATGAGTTGATTCCTTTAGAAAATAATATTTTTTAGCAACTGAGTTAGAAAACTGAGATAGGGTTCTAATACCCTTCTTACTCAATCTTGATCCGTAATGTGAAAATGGGAATTATTGAGAGATTTATATGATTAGATTTTTGGGATTTATTTATTGGTTTAATTTAAAGATAATATTTATTACAATTTTTGAAGAGTTATTTTTGAGACACTCGATGAGAGTATCAACATTTTCAGGGGAGAGTGGGATATTTGGGAAACTAGGAAGGGTTTGAAGGTTATAAATACTAGATCATTCTCTTGTTATTATATAGTATTAGTTTTTGGTTATGTGAAATGATGTTATAAACATCTACATTTTAGGGTGGTGAATAGGTATCCAGATGTTTTTTCGAAGGATTTCTTCAAAATACCACCTAGGTGGAACATGGAGTTTTCTATTACTTTAGTGCCTAGGATGAGACCTATATTGTTTCTATCACATCACATGGAACCATTAGAGTTATGGGAGGTAATGTTTCATTCTGATGATCTTGTGTAAACTATTTTTATTTTATAATGAGTTCCATGTATCCAACATCAATTTTACTTTCAATGAAGCCTAATGTTTTCTTGATATTTTTTAATAAATATAAGATGTTGAACAATTTGGTTAATGAATAAACATCCTTTTCCCATGGATTTATTATCTACTAAAATAGTTTAAGGGATATCATTGGATTTATAAAATCATCATTTGGTTTGGTTTTCCTTAGAAAAGGTTGAAGTAAGAGGGTGGCTTCAAGAATATTTTTTGTAATTGATATGACCATTATGAGTTCTTAGTCACTATTTTCGATGTTACCAACACACATATGGTTTCCAAGTACATGATGAATATAGTTATCTACATGTATTTATTGTCTTATCGACCATTTTATAGATGATATCTTTATTTAATCAAGGATTGAATAAAACATTAATATATATGGAGATTATTTTAGGAAATTTTCAAGGGAATTTATTGTTTTTATAGATAATATGAGTATGGAATAACCAAGATGGTTAAATTTAATTCAAAAATTATAATTTCATTTTATACCCACTATAAAGTGTAGGTTTTTTGGGTTTTAAAAACTAAAAAAATCATATGAAAACATAGTAGAAAATGACAAAACCATTAGAAATAATAACTATTTGATGTTAAAAAACATAACTAAACTAAACATAAATCACAATATTTCAACATGATTATCATATTTTACCCAAATTATTATATTTAGAAATCAATAAGATCAATTTAATGCTTCATCAGAAAAAAGGTACCTAATATGAAAAAGAAAAAGCTTCAGGACCTCCTTGGTGTCCACACTAGTTGTGAGCATATGTACACCATTAAAAACCACCGATGTATCTCAACCTAATATTCCAAAAATAGGACTATCGATTAACATGTCTAACCATTAAAATATATATATATTTTAAATATCAACAATAAAAAAACATAATAATGATATCGACATGTTACCACTGTATTAATAATACACTGTATTAAGTAACACCCAATTTTGGGTGGATCTATTTGTGAACTCACCTGACCATACTTTTATATGGAATTCAAGATATCAATATCAAGTTGTAGGTTGGTCAATCTTTCAATCCATCCCATCCAAGATGGGGATTGGGTTTTCTTATAGCCCATCCCATATAGGTAAAATTCTAGAGTAAGGATATAAGCCTACTGTATGGAAAAGGGATATTTTATATAAAATCAGGGCCAAAAACCATCTTGTTGAATAGAGTAAGGTGTATACTCAATCATGGATAAAAAAACTATCCCATGTAATATACTGATATGTAAATATTCGATTAATCTACTTTAATAATTTATAATAACAAGAAAAAATACACACATACCCCATTTTTCTTGCTCATGAAATATAAATGAATTATAATGATTCTAGTATAAATCTAGAATTCCAATCATTATTCTTATCAATATAAAAATTTATAACTTCATCTAAATTATATACAAGATATCATATCAACATGGCATAAATCATGCACAATCCCAGAATTCCATAACATAAATCGCAAACAGATATAATATCTACAAGTTAACCATAGAGAGAAGGGTATATTAGGGAGTTCAAAATACCAAACATAATATATAATTTTATCAAAATTCAATATTCCATTTCACTTTTTTCCAAATAATATGGGTATAAAAATAAGGTTCTATGTTTTCACTAAGGATAAATATGATACTCAAAGTCTGTTAAAAAAAGATCATGCATTTTAGGAGGGTGTGACACTCCAACACTAATAGATAATTAAATCAGATAATTTTCATTTCACTAATAATCTCCTAGATCTTCCACCACACAACCTAGAATTTCCGACATCATCTAATATGTTTATCCAAATACCTCATGAGTTGATAGTGGATTTTGTTTTCTAAACCACTATTTTTATTTCTCATCGTAATGAAAAAAATGCGTGCCTTCAAAATGAATCAAATATTATGGCCAAGAAATTATTGATAATAGAAACCAAGGAAACATCAATCATAAATATCATTAAATCTATATATTTCATCATCATGTTTTCAGTGTTCGGGGATTTGTTTCTTCATAGTCTAATCATATGGATTTTATTTGTAAAATAATACTAAATGATTTGAATTTATCAATACATTAATAAGAAATAAGATCAAAAAATACCTCAAAATAATAACTAAAACCAGTATTCATATTTTTAGTAAAATTTTATCATTATGATACATAGAACCAATTTATATTTACCTTTCATCAATAATTTTATTTTTCAGCCTTCAAATCATAGTTAGATGTTTGTAATAATTGAAATACATTATAATAACCTTAATCTATATCTTATATTGACGAGATTACAATTTCATAATACTCATAATTTTCAAATAATTACTATATATAATCTTAATGAAATTTTAAGAACCAGGATATTCCTTTTAGGTACACCTTGCCTTTTTTTGGAGTTTTTAAGAAAAATGAAGTTCTGGAAAATTTTGAAGTAAACGCCATGTACTTTCTGAGTACGTGCCGTGTAGTCTTCTCTAGCTTGAAGCCGTGTGCTGGCCGTGCCCGGTCCACACACACGGTGTGTAGGGGTGACGTGGAGGCTGATTTTGGCAAAGTACGGAAAGATCCAGTACACGTTGTGTACTCTAAAAGTACACGCCGTGTACTTTTTTTTTCACTAAACAAACCAGGGTCGCACCTAATGCACATAAACACCTTCTTCTCGGTCCCATTCATCCGAGAGCACTAAGGATCCGTGAATCTTCGACGATCCCCCGCCCCTCCGTCCGTTCTCTGATTTGAGCACGGTCGATTGCGTTGGAATCGCAGTGGTGAGTTCTTCCTTCTGCTTGAGCCTTGTTTTCCAATTCCTCCTATTTCTTATGATATTGTGGTTTACGTGTTTTAGACGTTTTCTCAGATCTACGACATTCTAGGGATAATCAGTTATCATGGTTCAAGTATATCGATCTCCTAGGATCGAGGTAGGTGGTTTGTGCCTTTTTGTAGAAAATCAATGAGTATTTTGTGAAAATTCCACAAATACCCTTGAGTGAGGAATTGCATGTTCCCGTTTTTCCCTTGTTGTATTGCCTTATTTGCTTGATTTATAGAGTAGATGTTTTGCCTGTGATTTTGGTGGTTTTTACTGTACTCTAGATGTTTGTTATGCTTGTTCTGCCTATTTGGCGTTTTTCCAGTTGCCATGCCTATTTGTACGATAGTGGGACTGTTGCTTTGTTATGCTGTTGAGCCTTATATTGATAGCCAAGTAGTTCTTGAGGTTACTTGGATAATGAACGCGAGCTGAGAATGTTTATTTACACACATGACTGTGAGAACCCAGTGTAGTAGACCATATAGAGAATGGACGTAAGGGATTCTCCAGAGTGTCTTCTAATACGATGCGAGACCACAGGGGGAATTGACGATGAGTGATTCCTCAAAGAGTCTGTAGTTCCTCGACGTGGGCCACAGGGGGAATGAGACATTGAGTGCTTCCCCAGAGAGCCTTTAGCATGATATGAGACTATAGGGGTAATTGACGGTGAGTGCTTCCTCAGAGAGTCTACTCTTAGCTGAACCAGAGGGGTGAGAATGTGTGTGCCTCCTAGAGGGTTTCTAGTACTTATAGGTTGAACCATAGGGGTTAGGCTATGAGAGATACCCAGAGGGTTACCTGTTTTCCTACTTGTTTTTGGTTGTTTACTTGTGTACCTGATATGCTAGAACTATGGATTGTAGCTGCTGTGTGCTTTTCTATTTACTGTTCCTGTACTTTACTTTCCATGTATTCATTGACTGTTAGGCACAGATCTTTGAGTGGTTTCCTACTGGTACTTTGTCTCACACTCTGTTTGGGCCATGTTTTTGGGCCCAAGAAGACTATGTTGCTGCAGGTATAGATAATGGAAAGCGCCCTTCTACTTCAGGTTCTTGATTGCACTGGAGTTAGAGAGCATGGGACCTAGCCGTGGCTTGCGATGCTGGGGAGTTTACTTATTTTCTTTTGAACTTTGTTTTTCAGTTGTATTTCAGCACATTGGTTTGTTTACTGCTTTCCATAGACATATGTACCATGTTGCATCATTATTATTTTATACATTACTTCCGCTGTTTAGTTCAGTTGTTGTATGCTATTATTGTTTCCGCTACTGTGTCTGGTTGTTCTTCCACTGTATAATTTACCGAATGAGGGCATAGTTTCCCCACCGACTCACCAAGGCCCTCACTGCTAGTCAGCATCCAATGGCGTTTGGGGAAATGCACTTGAGGTCATGTGGTGAACCGGGTATGGGGCACCAGTGGAGGGGCTCCAGATTCAGGTCATTACAAAGTGGTATCAGAGGGGTTTCTTTTCTCTTGATTTACTGTTTGGAGCCTTTATCTAGGGGTAGGATGGATTCGGTACTTGGTATTAAGCTGTTCTTGGGAGTAGCTAACTCGTGTATAGGGAAAAACCATACTACCTCGTTAATTACAGTTTTCTGGTTTTGAGATTTACGGTGGATATCATCTCACCTAGAGTATTCACATGCTTTGTGTTGTTATTTTCTTGACAATTGCGGTTCTATTTCTATCGCAACCCGATAAGATGTGGGTGTGCCATCTCATGCATTATATAAAAACTTTTAGAATTCACATGCCATTCATTATTGTCATGCCATCTAGGATGCATTAGCAATTGCATGCTGTTGTGATAGACCTTGTGTAGACCTTGCATGTTGTTGTGATAGATGTTTGATAGAATCTATGCTACCTTGTTAGAGGATTTTTTTCTTTTAATTTTCTTAAATGAATGCTAAGTTTTGATTCGTGGGGAGTATGGGCCCTCACAAATCGGAATTTGGCACCTCCTTTCCTTATTTTCAGTGTTTCTGGGCTTCTGTGCAGTTTTTTAGGTACTGCCCAGAAAAACCTAGAATACACGACGTGTACTTTTCGGTTACACGCCGTGTAGTTTCCAGGCAATTTCACTGACCATGTAAGAAGAAACATGGTATCGTGAGAATATCATTAGGAACACACCATGCATGTTAGGTACACACTGTGTAGTTCAGAGCCGTGTACCCGGCCGTGTCACCAACAACACGGGTCGGGGAAGCTCGAGTAGAACACAACGTGTTGTAAAGGAACACGCTGTGTAGTCCCGTCCAGGTACCCGACCATGTCACAAACAACACGGGTCAGCATGAACTTCTCTTCAACACGCCGTGTTGTCTTCAGAACACGCCGTGTAGTCTTATTCAGGTACCCGACCGTGTCACGAACAACACGGGACGATGTCACCTCTACCTATACATGCCGTGTTTGTTTGGAACACGCCGTGTAAGGTTCATCCGTGTAGACGGCCGTGTATTTAACAACACGGGCCATCGAATCCTTGTGTAGTACACGCCGTGTTTGATCAAAAAACACCGTGTAGTATCAGGTTAAGTCAAACTGTGTGGGTTAGCCGTGTAAGGAGACTCGGGCAGGGGAATAGTTTTCAATTACACGCCGTGTGTTAGATCAATACACCGTATAGTTTGAGGTGTTACAGGACCTGTAGGGAAGTGGTACACGCCCATGTCAGTGGCTTAAGAAGACACTCTGTGTAGTTTTTATACACGCTGTGTAGTCGTGTTTTGTAAACTTGTGTGTTTTTCTTCCCATATTCCCGTTTTGTACTCTTGTGTTTCCTGTCCTTGTTTTCTAATCTAAGGTGTTATTTTGATCTTTAAGTGCTATGCCTCCGAGACGTCCTCCTGTTGTATGTCTGTCATCAGGCAGTGATCAGACGCCAGATATGGCTGATCAGGGACTTCCTGCCGATCCTCCAGTCGGGCCAGCCCTGGCACCGACTGTCATACCAGTTGCAGGCGCTGATGTGCAGTTCAGGGAAGGTTTTGTGAGGATGATCCAAACCCTTCAGGGAGTACTGCCTCCTAACTTGACTATGGCAGACTTGATGCGGGTCTTTCAGCAGCAACATCCTCCTACTTTTTCAGGGTAAGGAGGACCTCAGGCTGCAGAGTCATGGATGTAAGCCATGCTGACTATCTTCGAGCATCTGGAGACACCTCCAGAGAGGCGGGTCAATCTTTCCCCCTACATGCTCCGAGACTCCTCCAATAGGTGGTGGGATGTGATCTCATAGGCGGGTCATCAGCAGGTTATGGTTTGGGAGGAGTTTCAACGTGTCTTTTATGACTAATTCTACCCAGAGACCCTGAGGGCCGATCGATCCCGGGAGTTTATGAGCTTAGAGTAGGGTACTCTTTCTGTGATGGATTATTCCTCTCATTTCACCGAGATGTAGCATTTCACACCCCTCTGGGATGGGAGTGAGGTGTTCTTAGCAAGGAAGTTTGAGGATGGTCTCAGGCAGGAGATCCTCTCACAGGTGAATATCTTCTAGTTGTCTTCCATCACTTCCATCGTCAATCAGGTACTGATTGCCGATCGTAATCTGAGAGACTCAGGAGCTACGAGCCAGGGTGGTCCTGCTTCCAGAGCTAGTTTTCCTCCAGATGACAACAAGAAGTGCCATAGAGAGTCTACGTGCGGTGATCCGAGGAAGCGATATGCATCGTCAGGCAGCTAGGTGATATGCTACCAGTGTGGTTGGTCAGGGCACACAAGGTCGCAGTGCCAGAGAGACCCCGTGGAGTGCTGATCTTGCGGAAATATGGGTCACCTCCAGCGTTTTTGTTAGGTTTTCTCACCAGTAACGAGTGACTGGGGTTCTTCCATGACGCCTCATTTAGGATCATCACCACCGGTTTCTCACCAGTCAGGGAACTTGAGTTCTTACAGCCGTTCGGGCCGAGGTGGAGGTCGAGGCTGTGGCGGTCAGCCACCAGTCCCTCAGCACTAACAGGGAGGTTCATCTCAGAGTGGTCAGCCAGGGGTGCATGGCCACAGTGAAGGCTAGTCTTTCACTATGGAGAAAACCTACCAGGAGCAGGATCCCGACCCTTCTACTGTTTGAGGTATGCTTTTAGTAGCCTCAGTTTTATATTCAACCCTTTTCTATACTGGTGCTACACATAACTTTATCTCTGTTGCTGTCATAAAGATCCTTGGTCTCTGCATCTTTTCTTCTGCCGACTTGTTGACACTAGAAACACCTTTGGGGACAAGGATATCTAGTGTGCGCCAGTGTAGAGAGTGACCTCTTGAGGTTGCATGGTATCATTTCTTATGGGATCTATATGTCCTAGAGATGACAGGCTATGATTTCATTCTTGGGATGGACTGGTTGGTTCCCTTCCAGGAAATCGTCGACTGTTATCGCCGCAGAGTGAGTTTCGTTTCACCAGAGGGTGAATCTTTTCTTCGTAGAGGTGAATGGGATGTTCAGGCAAGTCAAGCAGGACTCGAGAATCATGGGCTAGGAAGGGTGACGACCAAAATTTCAAGTCTTTATCTGGATGATCAGGGGGCTTTGCAGTTGGACTTTCCTCTAGTGGTGGATCATTTCAGGGATTTATTTCCAGAGGACTTTTCAGGTTTGTCTCCAGAGCGTGAGGTAGAATTTTCTATTGATCTCATGCCAGGAGCTACACCGGTGTCCATTCCTCCTTATAGGATGGCGACACCTGAGTTGCAGGAGCTCAAGAAGTAGTTGGAGGAGTTTTAGGTAAAGGGTTTCATCCAACCCAGTACTTCTCCTTGGGGTTCGCCTGTCCTGTTTGTGAAGAAGGCAGATGGTACCCTTCGTCTTTGCGTGGATTATCGGATGCTGAACCAGTTGATAGTCAAGAACCAATATCTCTTGCTGAGGATCGATGAACTCTTTGATCAGCTTCGAGGAGCCTGGGTGTTCTCAAAGATCGAATTGAGGTCCGGTTATCATCAGTTGTGCGTTAGACCATCAGATATACCTCTGATAGCCTTCAGGAGCAGGTATGGTCTATACGAGTATACAGTCATGCCGTTCGGTCTCGGGAATGTAGCTACAGTTTTCATGGCACTGATGAACCGAGTGTTCCATCTTTACTTGGACTTCTTTGTCGTGGTCTTCATAGAAGATATCTCGGTGTACTCTCATACTATAGACGACCATGCTACCCATCTTGAGATCGTTTTGAGTACACTGAGAGAGCATCATCTTTATGCTAAACTCTCAAAGTGCCACTTTTGGGTGGATCAGATTCACTTCTTGGGTCACGTCATCTCAGAGGCCGAAGTATCTGTGGACCCAGAGAAAGTGAGAGATGTAGTCTCCTAGGAGTAGCTGAAGAACGTTTTTGAGGTACGGAGTTTCCTAGGACTGGATAGATACTAAAAATGCTTCATTCAGTACTTATCACACCTAACAACACCTTTGACAGGTTTGACCAAGAAGGGGGTGAAGTTCTTATGATTAGATTCTTGTGAGTCAACCTTTTAGGAGTTTAAGGGAAAGTTGACGTCATCATCGATACTAGTCTTTCCAGATCCAAGAAAGAGCTATACAGTCTAATGTGTTGCTTCATGTATCGGGCTAGGAGATATGCTTATGTAGGGAGATGGAGTCATTGCATACGGGTCTTGGCAGTTGAGGCCACATGAGAGGAACTACCCTACACATGATTTGGAGTTTTTAGTTGTTTTTCATGCCTTATGCTATTGGAGACATTATCTTCTGGGAGAGTATTTTGTGGTCTTCACCGACCACTAGAGCCTTAAGTATATCTTCAATCAGCGTGATCTGAATCTGAGGAAACACAAGTGGGTCGAGTATCTTCAGTCTTTTGATTTCGAGCTTGCCTATACGTTGGGAAAGGGCAACGCAGTGGCAGATGTGTTTAGAAAGAGAACTCATATTCAGGAAGTTCAGGAGGCCAGTAGTGAGTGGTAGCTAATGGATCTGTTCTCTGAGATACATCTGGAGGTTCACGACAGACAGGGACAGACCTTCCTATCTTCTTTATCTGTTACCTCAACACTAATTTATCGGGTACGGATGAGGCAGTTATCAGACTCAGAAGGCTTAGTCCCGCAGAAGAGTGTGTCAGGAGAGGACCCTATTCCTGGATGAATAGTGGGCGAGGATTAAATCTTGCATTTCCAGGGATGCGTATGGGTGCCGGTAGAAATATGCGAGGAACTGATGCGGGATTTTCATTCCTCAGTTTGGGCAGTTCATCATAGAGTCACCATGATGTATCGAGATCTTAATCGTTAGTACTGGTGGCCAGGTATGAAGAAAGATGTTGCTTGTTTTGTCATGAGATTCTCTACTTTTCAGCAGGTGAAGGCAGAGCATCAGCGACCAGCAAGCCTTTTACAGCAGTTACCCATTCTGGAGTGGAAGTGGAACGATGTTGCGATGGACTTCGTGACCGGGTTGCCAAGGTCGCCTCGAGGGAACGATGCTGTTTGGGTTGTCGTCGACAAGCTCACGACGGTTGCTCACTTCTTTCCGATCAAGGAGACCTTCAGTGTCAATGATATGGGATGAATTTACATCAGAGATATCGTTCGTCTACATGGAGTTCCACACTCTATTGTTTCAGAAAGGGATGCACACTTTACCTCTCGGTTTTGGAAAGGACTTCAGAAGGCCTTGGGTACACAGGTACTTTTGAGTACAACATACCATCCCCAGACAGATGGCCAGTCTGAGCATACGATCCAAGTGATAGAGGATATGCTTCGAGCTTGCATTATAGACCTTGGCGGATCTTGGGAGAAGCATATCCCTCTGGTGGAGTTCGCCTACAACAACAGTTTTCAGGTGACTATTCAGAAGACACCTTATGAGGCTTTGTACGCTAGGCCATGACGATCACCCTTATGCTAGCTGGAGGTAGGAGAGGTAGCTTTGCTGGGACCTCATCTTTTTCAGGAGACCTCAGAGCAGATAGAGATGATTCAGAAGCAGATGGATACAACACAGTCTTGACAGAAGTCTTATGCTGATCAGCGGAGATGACCTCTGGAGTTTGAGGTCGGGGATCAGGTTTTCCTGCATGTCACACCGAGGTTGGGACACAAAAGGATTCGGATACAAGGTAAGCTTTCACCACGGTACATCGGGCCATTTGCGGTTTTGGAGAGAGTTGGGCCGGTCGCCTATCGGTTGCAGTTACCCCAGAGATACCGGGCCATGCACGACATCTTCCACGACTCTCAGCTTTGACGATACTTTTCAGACCCATCTCATGTCTTTCATCCCGAGGAGGTTAAGCTCGAAGCAGATGCATCGTTTGAGGAGCATGCCATCCAGATTGTCGATCGCAGTATGAAGGTTCTCCGTGGGCAGTCTGTCCCTCTTGTACGGGTGCTATGGCAGCATGGGTGAATACAGGACGAGACCTGGGAGAGGGAGGCCGATGTACGATCGCAGTGGCCAAAGCTATTCGGGGTTACTTCTTCTACGCCTCACTAGGGAAATTCGGGGACGAATTTATTTAAGGGGGGAAGTTTGTAAGAACCCGGATCTTCGTTTCAGGTACTCCTTGCATGTTTCTGGAGTTTTTAAGAAAAATGAAGTTCTGGAAAAATTTTAAGTACACGCTGTGTACTTTCTGAGTACACACTGTGTACTCTTCTATGGCTTGAAACCGTGTGCTGGCCGTGCCCGGGCCACACACACGGTGTGTAGGGGTGACGTGGAGGCCGATTTTGGTAGAGTACTGAAAGACCCAGTACACACCGTGTACTCTAAAAGTACACGCTGTGTACGTTTTTTTCACTAAATGGACCGTGGTCGCGCCTAATGCATAGAAAAAACTTCTTCTAGGTCCCATTCATCCGAGAGCGCCGAGGATCCGCGAATATTCGATGAGCCCTCGCCCCTCCGTCCATTCTCCGATTAGAGCACGATCAATTGCGTTGGAATCGCAGCGGTGAGTTCTTCCTTCTTCTTGAGCCTTGTTTTCCAATTCCTACTCTTTCTCATGTTATAAGACATGAATTGTAAGGAAATAAAAGAGCATGATCCACGAGAGAATAAAATTGGCATAAGACATAAATTTTTGGAATAAACATTAGATTTTAACATTCTAAACATGTATAAATAGAGACAGGTTCACTCATTAATTTAAGTACATGAAATGAGGTCCTTAAATAAACTTATGGACGTGCAATCAGGTCCACACATAACATAATGGAAATGAAAAATAGGCCCACTCATAACATTATGAACATATAATCAGGTTCATGCATAACATTTTAAACATGTAATAGGGTTCATGCATAACACGGTGAACATATAATAAGGTTTTCATATAATATAATTTCTCATTAGTTATCCATTATTAGACAATGTATTGAAGGGAGATATAGGTCCCAGCTATCAAATAATAAAAATTATATGTTTGTGTCATACAAGATCATAAAATATTCATCATATTCTAACCCATGAAATAAAATGGGTTTCATAAACACTACATCATATCATAAACTGTATAATAGATAAAGGTTTCATAATCATTTCATCATTTCATTATAGCATAATCCGTTGAAAAAGAAGCAGGTTTCACAAGAATTTTATCATGGTATAACACCTAGAAGAGAAATGAGTTTCATAAACATCATTCCATCATAAACATAAACCATTCAGAGAAATAATAATAATGTAATCCATGGATCATATCCCTAGTAATTCATTATTAACATAAATGGTTGTCATCTTAATGGAAAATGATCTTGATCGATCATTTAAAACATTTATTGAGGAAAATATCATTTCTCCATTCAAAAACACTTTTTAATTTTTTTTTAAATTTATATTATTTAAAAATAAACTCAAAAATTTATAAAGGAATATTCAAAAAAATTAATGGTTATAGAAAATGGATGTTTTGTTCATGCCGTACATGTTAAAATAATGATTCCTTTCACATTTTCGGTAAAATCTAAATGGGAATTGTTTGTAAAGAGACATGAAGATTCCTTTTAATTTTTTAAATAATTAAATATGGGTAAAAATGTCTTATAAAAATCATATGTTAATAATAAAACATTTTTTAAAACATTTTTACAAAACATGGTTTAGGAAGAAAACAAATTTTTGACCGAAGATAGAAACAAAGTCAGATTATTCTTAAAAATCATGTCAATTATTTTAAGTAATAGATAGTCGAAAAATGGTACTATTACTTGAAAATATAATTAATAAGAAGAGGATAATAAAATTCACAAGTTTCCTAATATATGTATCATAAGTTTTTTTATTAGAAACATAACCATAAAAAATCCTGATTAACGATGAGAGTACAACATAAAATCATCACCACTTTGGTAACATTGAATCTTAATAACCAAGGAGTAATATCCTAAAATAGAGCTTAAAATAGCATGAGGATAGATATATTAATGATATTACATGTCAAAGGGACTGTATATACACCTTGTGAATGAATATAGGTTCATAACATAACATATGTCTCAAAGAAAGAAAATTGAGACAAAAATCCCTTAACGCTTTAGTATTGTTTTGAATTATATACCCCAATAAATAATAACATCAAATAAAATAATAAATATAAGGAAAATAATGTAATTAGTGATATAATATGTCAAAGGGGTAGTATATACACCACACAAAAGAAATGAGGGGTGAATTTACATATGACTCCCAGAAATAAAAGAGAGACTAGAAATACCTTACTGTAAGTCTTAAATTCAATCAAATTCATTAAAAACACTTGTATAATAAATATATGTTTATTATAAATATATTATAGAACCATTATTATATATATCATACCATATATAATTTACTTATGTCCCTTTATCACACATTTATTAACAATTCCATGTTAAAGTCATGTTTTGGGTAATAACCATTTTGTTTTCCTTTTATGTCATTATTTTTTATTTTCAGTCCTCTTATATTGATCATGGTTACATAATCACATGGATAATAATAATGGAATAATTATCATATTTATACATCAATTATACTTTTAAGATTATTTTTTATGCTTTCACTAGGGCCCACCATTGCGTCAGCAAGAATGTGTGTGCTGGATTTTCTGTTGCCCCACCTTCCAACTTTACAAAGGAGAGATGATTTCATCACTATCAATGATTATGTCTTCTCTTTGATTGAAATGCGATGAGATGATTTCAATTCCTCTTTCCATGTATTTCTCCATGGATATTGTCACCTGGTCTGGGTCTCCCTTATAGATTTGAGACAATTTCATAAAACTCATTCCCAACACCTTCTCTTTGGGGAAACTGGTTAATTACACTACTTCTGTCTTGATAGGGAAGAAACCTTCAGTCAGGAGATTTTTCACATTGGGCATCTCTAGGCATGTCTGTATACTGGGTACATTAGTCACCTATATTTTTTTTCCTTTTAGGTGGGCATTTCATATGTGTAATCTTAAGGCATGGAACCTAATGAATCTCGTATCAATCAAGAGTTAATTAAACCAGGAGAGTAAGTCTTAAAAGTATTTTTTTACCTTAGGCATCCCATAATTATGCATGGGGTAGGTATTTTAGGTTATCTCACAAGTTCTAAGTCCTGTGGAGGCAGATCAGAATTTCTGGTTGAGATAGATTGGGTCAAAAGTTTAACATCTTGTAGAGATTGGAATAGGGTTAATGTCTTGTGGGGACATGATGGATGGACCAGAACAACCTATAGAGGTAGATCCATGAGGTGTAGTTCAAGATACCCCATGGAGGAAGATCCATGAGGTATGGATTATAATGCCACATGGAGGCGAATCTAGGAGGTGTGGATTAGAATACCCCATGGAGTAAAATATGACAGGTGTGGATTAGAAAGATATATGGAGTCAAATCCAGGAGGTACATCCCAAGGAGAGAAGATGTTAGACCCAGATGGTTTACCAATGGATCAGAATTCCTCATGGAGCTAGATATGGAGTTATGGATTAGAACACCCCATGGATGCAGATTCAGTAGTTGTGGATCAGAATGCCCCATGGAGGAAGACCTAATAGGTGTTTAACTAGGATGGAAGATGTCACACTTGGGTGGTTTACCAATGAATTAGAATTCTCTTTAGAGGTTGATCTAGAGTTGTGGATCAGAACACCCCATGGTGGAATATTTAGTAATTTTGGATCAGAACTCCCCATGGAGGTGGACCTATTAGGTGTTTCCCTAGGAGAGAAGATGTCTCATGAGGATGGTTTAACAATGGATAAGAATTACCTATGGGGGAAGATCTAGGAGTTGTGGATCTCAATGCCCGATGGAGGTGAATCTGTTAGTTGTGGAGCAGAATGCCCCGTGGAGGCGTACCTGAGAGGTGTGTCCCTAGAAGATAATATATAATGCATGGATGGATTGCCAATGGATCAGAACACCCCATGGGGTCATATCCAAGTGGTGTGTCCCTAAGAGGTAATATGTCACACCTGAGTTTACCATTTTTATCATTGATACTCAAGGAGGCATCCTACATACCCTATTTAGAAGATAGGGATGAAAACCCACATAGTTCAATGATTCAGTTTAAGGTCGCGTGAGAGGATTGATCCGCGATGTTTAATGTTATTAGTTAAGTATTCTCATGTTTTTAATGGATTGTCTGCAATGAATTGGGGGGGGGGGGTATTACACATTGAATATTCGCTTTTCAAGCATATTTCTATTGGTTAGAATGGTGTGGGGCTTATGCATTGAGCTTCCTGGGTGTTTCCAGGAACATCAATGGTGTGAAAGGGGCTTATGCGTGGAATATGGCCGGAGGATATCATCCCATGTGAGTCGTACATGGGGAATCATGTGCTTCTTTCACAGGGTAATACTACTATTTTATGTCATGTGATGAGGAAAGTTTTATGCAGTTTAACATCATAGAACTAGGATGTTGAGTTTGTAGTTTTGCATCATGAAACTTGGATGTGGGGGGACTCAATCCTCACCCCTTGGGATTACATGACCACCACTCGTGGGAATTTTGGCGGGGCATGGAATTGGAACTTACATGAAGGAGTGGTTAATCATGAGGTCCATGTTAGATTCCCCATTCTTAGAAGCAATGGGGGATAGAGTACCCATTCATAGAATTAATAGGTAGGTGGGAAGCTCGGTCCACATTTAGGGTGAAGTGGGAAGACACATGAGTGGGTGGAACTGGTCACATGGGGACTCGAGGTGTAGTTTATCTTGTCTTAGATTGGTTTGAGGTCCTAGGGAACTCAACCTTCATGAAGATGTGCTAATATAAGGGAGGAACCTCGGAGAATCCCAAGATAGGTGATTTGTGAATATTAGAGGTTACTATAGGAGGATCTTGGAATGTTTGGGGTCCTTTCAGAGTTCAAGGGATTTATAAAGTTTTAAACTTTGGAAAACAGGGTGGCCCTGCCTCAGGATGAAACCTTGGTTCAAAGGGGGATTTCTTGATGAAGGTTGAATGATTTGTGAAGACTAAATTTCCATAGGGGTTCATCTTCCTTCATGAAGGGTGTATAACTTCAGGATATTCATATCCACTTGGGTTGGAGGATATTAAGAACACAAGGGAGGAGGTTTTAAGAAGCTTATCCACCTTGGGTGATCCACTTTTCTTTTTTTCATGAAGCTTAGGCAGTTTATAAATTGGGACTAATTTTATAAGTCGAATAGTCGGGAACCTTCCCTAAAATACTGGAATGAAGGGGGTATTTATTGGGTAGGGGTTTTGTGAAGTTTATAGGTGCTCACAAATATTTATGTGGTTTGTGAATGGGCACGGCTCTGTAAGTATGAATGTCGTTCTCACGAAGGCACTGTCAACCCTTCACGCATTCATGAAGTGCTCCATGACTTTGAATATCGTTACATGGAGGTACCATTGGGCCTTCATGCCTTCAGGGAGGAATCTTATCATCTAGGGGGTATTTCACTCTCCATCCATTCACAAAAGATTATAGATTTATTAAATATACTCTTTTGAGGGTTTTTGGGATGTTTTGTCTTGGATTCACATTGAATCGGTCATTCCTTCCTCAACCATGCCCATGGTATGCATATTTCATTGCCAAAAAATGACCCCCTTAGAATGGGAGATGATGGGGAAAAGTCATGCTAGATTTTGAGGGAAAAGTTCCACATATTGAAAATCAACACCCTTTCAAGGATGGATTAGGGGATATGTTGAAGAGATTCAACAACCATCAGAATATACGCCATGGTGGAAGCATCACCAATGAATGGACCTGGTACTATTGGGTGTGCACATCATGTACTGAGTTTGAGGAAAAGTTAAAGTGGGTAGGACTTAATGTGGAAGCGTGGGCCTCATAGTTTCATGTCTTCCATTATCCAAACATCACACCCGAGTTGTTGAGAAAGTGGTCTCCAGCAACCAACATTTTTCATTTTCATGAAGGGTAGTTTAGAGTCAACCTATGGGAACTTCATAAAATCTCTAGGATACAGATTATAGGGGTGATATATGATGATTTTTCCATACATAGAATGTATAGGGGGATCAAGAGTAGCTTCCGACACTGGAGAAGGTGCTGCTGGAGCTGTGTAGGGAACCATTAAAGAGAAGATAGGGAGAATGATGTTCTCTTAAATAAATGGTATGGGTATTTTCTGAACAAACTAGTGGTGGATCCATTTGAGGGAAAGGATCTAGAAGTGAAGTTTCTGGGTAGGTCGCACACATGTCCTGGGGAACACCAGTGGTGCAAGAAGCACTTCTACTGGAGGATCTTAGAGGTGATAGAGTGGTAGATATCAGGATAAAACATTAATCTTGAAGTTTCTCTTGTAGTTAGGTTTTTGGGGTCCATTACTATTCTTATTTGAGGGTGGATTCTATCTATGAGGGATACACTCATGGGGGTATGGACAGAAACCTTCATCATGGTAGTGATGCTGGAAATGGTTCAGTGTATCAATTTGGTTGTCCTAGTGTCGATGAATTTTTATGAGGTTCTTGACTGCATTAGTGAAGGTAAGACTTTGTTACTTGTGTGTGTCAACCTCCACTTCCTCTACGGCTGTGTGACCACACACATGGGGGGATATGAGTACCAGAACCCCATTTATCCCTATACTACAAAATTTTGCATGATGATCTTAAATATCATAGGGAGTTTCCGAATCAGGTTATATTTGATGGATATGTTGGAGAAGGTGGTCTAGTAGAGCACTTCATATTTCACACATTCC
Source organism: Viscum album (assembly GCA_963277665.1). Lineage (NCBI taxonomy): Eukaryota > Viridiplantae > Streptophyta > Magnoliopsida > Santalales > Viscaceae > Viscum > Viscum album. Next base: position 2,060,981,867 of record OY728143.1, on the reverse strand, counting down.
CTATTCTAATGAGGATGGTGACTGATGATGGTAAAAGGAATGTTAAGTAGCGATCAAACCTCATAGCCTTCTGAGGTGGGGTACTAGTTGCAAGGGTCAACTATGATTATAATTGAGATCTATAAAACCCACATTAGTTCACAAGAAAGTTCTGGTTTCTACAGTGGAAGACCCCAAACATATACATGGAGGTTCACCATGAGTGTCAACCACCATTTCTAAGGCCAATTTACTGAATTTTTATGCACAAGGATGGGAAAATGTTGAGTGAGTTTCCTCCACCTACCACAACATATGGAATCATCCACGAGTATGTGATAAGTTGGGAGAGTGCATATCCTGGGGATATGTTGAGGAGGAGAGCTTCTAGAAGCAATTAAGGGATATCCCTTCAACCGCATGGCTAGGTTTGAGTGGTGGTTAGTGCACCCCATGGTGGAAGATCTGGACTAGTGGTCTAGGAAGTAGTAGAGAGTCCAATCATTCATGGTCCTAAATAGGCAATATCCATAGGGATAGGGGAGGAATCGAGCTCGATTCTCTTGGTAAAGAGGAAGATTGAAGAAGGATATCCCTCTTGGGAGGTCCTAGAGACATTCAAACATGATTCTGAGAAGTAGTTATGTCATGTGGATATCCCCAGTTACAATGTCTTCCCTGAGGCCTGGGAAAACTGGGATGTCTACAGGCAGTTATCAAGTGTTCGTGTAATATGGAAGATTCTTAATAGAGATGTGATGCATCTCACTGAGACTAGTTATTCCAAGTATGGATTTCATGTGTCCCGGGATGAGGTAGAGTGATATGTAATAGAGATGGAGGACCTGGTCCATTCTCAGGTTACCACACGTCCATTGAACAACTAGGTAAAGGTACCAATGAACATAACCTCCCCCCTATGGATTTCATCATCTGAGTTGGCTATGCATGTGCATCCACCTAAGGAGTTGAACACTTACTGGGGATGTGATTCCTACCAAGGATCTCCTATGGGATGAATTTCTATTACTGACCAAGTAAATATCTGAATCTTATGTGCCTCAGATATAAAATCTTATAATAAATACTTCATGATAACTTTATTTACTTGCACATGAATCAGACATGGAGGAGGGGGAAGACCAAAAATGACCTGAAAATGAGGGCCATGGGACAAAAACCATTCTAAGGGAAAGTGTGGGGTCTATTCCTGATATTGTGGTCATAGGTAGACAACAATCGGCGCCTGTAACTGAGAAAGTTTCTGCAGAGGGGTCCTTTCCTGGGGAACTGCCAATGAACCTCTAGGTGCTCCTTATTAGTATTTATAATTCACTTAATTATATTCACCCTCAATTATCTTGCTTCCTTTTATTTATATTCAAATTCTTGACTGATATATTTTGGAATGGATATTTAAACAATTATCAATACTTAGCCACTAACATCAATGCTCATGTTAACCGTGTCTAGGGATGAGATGGACATGTAATATTATTCTCTCCTAGTGAGAATGACCAGGGAGATTATGGTGGTTTGGACAACTATGGAGGTTCCCTTGGAGGATAATACTGAGGCTATTACCTCTAGAGAGGGGGTCAAGGTGAGGCCCCTGATAGGACTGACTGAAGGTGCTGTGGTGGCCGAGCCGATCATAGTTACACCACCAGAGGTGGTAGTTGGAGCTAGAGTTGCAATAGAAGTGGACATTATTCCAGGAGACTAAGTGATTAGGGGTATACATGGGATGTTGATGCCTCAGAATTTCCAAAAATTGCGGGTTTAGGGGTCGAAGCTAAGGTTGTAACACCAATAAAGGTAGTTGAGGGAGCTGGGATAGTAGAATCCACCTCAGAGATGCCACAAGGTGAATCAAAGGTTTCTAGCATAGATGGAGAGGCTGGAGAGGAGTTATGTATGAGTGTATATCTCCATATACTCATGACGGAACACATACAACATGATGATCTAGATGATTATATATTGGTGATCTTCCATCTTTATGATCCCACATTGCTAAAAGATGTTGAGGTTTTTGGCACAAAAATATTCAAGGAGGACCAGATTGTTCTTCGTAAGGCGTGGAGGTGTGTGAAGAACATCATCACCCACACCCAGATAAGTGAACTTCCAGACTAGGTGGGATCTCTTAGCCACTAGCTATTCAGCCTAGGGAATGGTGGGGGTGGAATCTAGTAATCTCCATGCATTGTCCCACAACTTTCTTATCAAATGTGAATGTGTGGAAGGAAAGTTCTTGAAATTTACTAGAGGAAACAAAAGGTTGAGGGATCCAAGGAACTCAAGGAGGATTAAGGAGAGATCACCCACCTAAATTGGCTAGTGAAGGAGCACTTAGTGGTCACTGATACATAGAATGAGATAATAAATAGTCTGAAGTCCCAATTGGTTATGGCCAAGTCCACGGTGGAAGAAGTGACATCACTGGTGGAAGAGTGTTAGGATGAGGAGAACTGGAAGTGGATCAGAGCCAAAGACGTAATATCTATAGCCAATGAAGGGAAAGAAGACATGTTATAGTGAAAGTGGATCTCATAGGCCACTTAGCAAAGGCTAGCAGATCATGAGCACTCAATTGATGGAGCAGAGTCATAGAGGAAATTCTTCTAGGACTTGAGAGATGATTTAATATGCGAATATCCCTTTCCAATCATCAAAGATCACGTATTTTAAACCTTCTGCATGCAAGGACATATTTATTTTCTTTATTATTTCACTTCAATCTTATTTATGATACAACCAATGACCAACCCCTAAGATCACACAAGTCATGCTCAGTGTGAGAAACAAGGGATGACCATATTATTTATCATTGGTATAAGAGTTTCATACAATCATCAAACACTTAGTGGTATTCTATTATTTACTAAACACCAAGAGTGTTTAGCCTAAAATAGGCAGTAGTTGGGGAAAAAGGCTCCCAGAAAATCTGACTTACTTTTCCAACATGCTCTAGTGCATGGACGAGACAATTCTAGAGAAGTTAAATTTTACTCGAACAAAGGGTAATACAAATTGTGAATCACAATGATCAAAATTTGGAACATAGGTAGGGTGACATGAATATACATGATAAATGCTAACCATGTACAAAAAACAACATCTATATCACCAGCCAGGAATGTGGAAAAAACGAGGGTCGACCACTGAACATGTTTGAAACATGAAAACTATCTTGGAATGTCATCCAAAGTCCTTCGAGATGTTGACCTAGGATGGAAGGTGAGCTAGTGTGGCTAGGCACCATGCTATTAGAGCGTCCCTTTAGACATGTAGGAGGATGAGAATCCAAATGTGGATCACAAAAAGTGTGGAAATAAAGTGATGGAATGTTTTAATTGATTACAGAACTCCCAGAATTACACTAACATGGCTTAGATCACATTGTTATGGGTGTATCCATCTAAAAAAAAGTCAATCTCAACTTCCATAGGAGCACTGTCTCATATTACAAGTGAAAGTTGGATGAAGAATGTGGTAAATGACTGAAATCATAGGAAATAACCCTCAAGTGAGGGAATAATATGACTTGCAGTTTTACATCATGAAATGAGGACATTGGACATACAGTTATGATATCTTATGGTGAGGATGTGGAATTGTATAACTTAAAATCTTGTGATCAGGATGCATCACATAGTTTAGTATCATGTGACAGGGATGTGGAGTGTGTGGATTATGTGCCAAGCTATCCATCATTTCTTCCAAATGTTTGGTCAAGAGGAAATCTTGTGTTCATTACAAAAGGTATAGTTAATGTTTAGAATCTTGAAAAAATTGATGTAGTAAAACAACGTTAATGATACCCACCCAGCTGTGAGAATTTAAAGAGATGGAGGATAGTATAACGGGAGACCCTACATTGAGAAAACGAATTTGGGGTGGGTCACATATGGTTTATGGTCATGTTGCATGGACCATATATTTCAGTTTAAGGTCATAAATATTAAACCTAAGACAAATAGTTTAATTTTATGTTTCATGTACTATGGGGATGGTGTCTTGAATAATTTATATAACATCTAAGGAAGATTACCTGTCATGAAAGGAGTGGCCTAGTAGACCACCTAATGCCGTATAAAATAGACTTATTGACTCAGGTTTTACTATTAGTTTAATTTCATAGAGTTTGGACCATGGGGAACCCTGAATTGTTTAGATTTAACCAAAACGGTATTAACCCAATGTTAATTAGTGTTAGGATGTCCCACATGGCATGAAAAACATAATTTATTGGTTTAAATAGTTTATGATGATGTTACATGGACTATGAATTTAAATTTAAGTCCACAAAGCTTGGGTCGTGAAATTAAGGAAGGGAAAGGCCTCATGGCTAGTCAATATAGGAGATACACCCAGGATAAAATATTTTTACATCACAACATACCCCATGAGAATGGGAATCAAGCCACATGTAGTTCTAAAACACAGTTTGGTAGAAAACTGACGCCGATGTGGGGCTACCCTCTCGAACAATGTATAAATCTTATCATAATTGGATATGAGGCATCCTAAATTTATATAGGGTAAGTATATAGTTTAAAATCATTCTATGATGATGTTAGTATTTATTCAACCCATATTTTTCATACAAGGCATCTTGGTTTGACACAGGGTAAAATAATATCCTCTTCCGAGGCATCCCAAACTTTTCTGGGGAAAGACTATAATTTAATGTCGTATAATGAGGATGTTCCTTCCTAATATAAAAAAATGAGGAAATATTTTACCATTTATGGTTCAAGGTAATTAATTGGGGATTACACCTAGAAGGAGTCCTATGGGATATTTTGGGGTTATTACACCACAAGTAACAGATGATTTTGCAGTGAATCTACTGCTTTGCCTAGAGATGGAAAGTATAGGAATCACTATTTATCCTATAAGGGTGGGAATAAATCCACAAACAGTTCTAGGAGGTGACACACAGTTTAATGACAAACATTCTGGACCATGGAAAATAGTTTAGACTCATGTTGCATGGGCTATGGACAATCTGTTTAAATGAATGACATATGGATTGTAAAAGTTTTTATTTCAAGGGTACTTGGGTAGCACGAAAGAGGTACAACCTAACATGAATAGGGAGTCCTAAGAGGCCTGTGTAGTACACAATCATTAAGAGGTAAACCTCACATAGTTTAATGTCTTAATTCTTGGACCATGGCTATATGGAAAACAATTTAATGTCCCGATTCCTGGACTTAGGGAAATGTTGATTTCAAGGGAATATATGTTTCATAAAAGAGATATAACCCAATGTGAATGGTGAAAAAGGGGATCATGTACAACATACACACCTTGAGATGAAATACATATAGTTTAAGGTCAAAATTTATGGACTATAACTGAGGCCAGGGGGATAAAGGGTTAATGAATTTGCGGCTGGTCCAGGAGATGAGAAGTCCAGGAATCCCTATGTATCCTATGAGGATGGGAATCATGACACACATAGTTATAGAACAAAGCATGGTAGGAGATCAAAACTGATGTGGGAAATCCTCCCTAGAAAGGGAATTGAATGAATCCCATGGTTACTATGGGTAATCCCATGTTTGGGGAAAGGTGTAAAGATTATATCTTATTTAAAGGAATCCCAATTAAATACTAGGCAAGACCATAGTTTAATGCCATGCATTGAGGATGTTTTTATCATGTATTTTTCATATGTGGAATCCTGAACATGTCTAGGGTAAGAATGTAGTTTAACTTCATGCACTGAGGATTTTAGGTTTTTTAGTTTAAAGTCGTGCATCCTAGACATTAGGGGTGGAGAATAGTTTTATGGTCATAATTACTGGACCTTTTGTGAGTAGTTTAAGATCATGTTACCTAAACCATAATTAAGCTATTAGTTTAAGGTCTGAAATTTTGAACCATGGGATCTTATTTTATGGTCATAAAGTTTGGATCGAAGTGTGGGTATCTCAAACAAACAAGTGTAGTGCGGTGGAGTGACAAACCAGATACGAATATAGATCCAATGCGGCCAAGATCCAAACCACATATTACATAGGATACTTACATATAGTTTAAAGTCACGATACTTAGAATTGTCCTCCTATTTTAAGGTCATATAGTTCGGACCCTGAGCTCTTAGTTTAAGGTTATTGATTTTGGACCTTGGTCTCCTCTTACAAGAACTAATTCTTGAAAAACATGATGTTGGTGGGAGGTGTAATATGCTCTCTCTCCAAAGTGATCAAAGAATATGAAACATTGTAATAGTTTTTATGAATGATGTAAGGTTCTTCCCACTTGGGCTCAAAATTTGGTGGATTATTTCTAGGTATCATTGGAATTATGAGATCCAGTACCGTGTCACCCAATAGGAAGGGTTAGAGGTGAACATTCTTGTTTAATTATCTTTCTATCCTATTATGGTGCCTCTCTAGATTATGCAAGGACTAGAGCTTGTTTTCTATGAGGGTTTATATCTCATCTTGATAGAATAATTCTATTTTAGCTATTTTCTTTTTTTCATAGATAGTTATTTGGAATGGTATAAACTAAACCTCAATGTGAAGGACTACGTCTGTTCTGCACAACATAGAATATGGGGTCACCTTGGTGGAATTTTATGTTTTCATCTGATAAGCCCAGAGGATGTTGGGAGATTTTCTGAACAACTTCTCCTATTCTGGACCACCATCTTATATATAATTTTAGAGAGGGTTTTGTTAAATTCTTTTATCTTTCCATTTTCTTTCGCATAACAACGGTAAGTATTGTGTGACTCTATATTGTACTTGTAATACAATCTCTTCAACTCAAAAGCCTAGAATTTGGTACTGTTTTCAGTGAGAAAGGCATGAGGACCTCCAATATGATGATTAATGTGGGAGCTCATGAACTCGATCATGGATCATGCCTTGACTTCATTGAGTGGAAGTGCTTCTGCCGAGTTGGATAAGAAATTCATCTTGGTCAGAATGAACCTACACCGATGATGTGTTCTCACTGGATATGGGCCTACAACATTGTGTCCCTATATTGCAAAGGTCTAATAATACTTGGGGGTGTGGAGAAGCTTTAGCAGTCTATGAAAAATGTTATCATGGATGTGACACATGTGACACCTATTAACATACTCAATGTAGTCATGGACCATAGTAGGCTAAAAGTATCCCAAACACCAAATCTGATGGGAGAGCTTCAATCCTATTTGATTGGAACCATAGGAACCAGCATGGAATTTCTACATAACCTGGGGAATTTCATCTACTTGAATGAAATAAAGGATAATTCCTTCAATCCCACATATGTATAGAGTCTGCCTAATCTTGTGCCTCCCCTAGATTGTGAAAGTTTCTACATATAGATGGATTTTATCAAGATTTTATCAATCTAGTGGGATAATTCTACATTTGAGATACTCAATGAAACGATTTTTCCTATCAGGTTTTTCCACAACTGTAAGGGAACCTGAGGGTCCTAATGTGGAAGTATTGGTAGCCAGCTAGTTTACCTGCTACTGGTCAGTATAATCTAAAATGATGGGAGAGATGAGCCTCTAATGTGCCACATGAATGAACAATCCATCATGGTTAGGATTTGTAAGTGACACAAAAAAACTATCTAAGGCATCAGATTTACCATTCTCTGACCAAGGTACATGAGTCACTTTTGGTTGAAAAGGGAACCGGGACATTAGTTGACAAGTGCGCTTCAGTAGGGGCATTAGATCTAGATTTATGATGATGTACTCACCATTAATATGTTATATTATCAACTCAGATTCTCCCTTCATATAAAATAGTGGGACATTAATCTTGGGGGCCAACTCGAGACCAGTGATGAGAGCCCGATACTCTACCTAAGTTTTGGTTTAGCCTTCTAATAGTAGGAATGAGTATGGTAGGATAACTTATTTTGGGGTGATGAAGATGACACATAGGCCCACTCTATTGAGCTTGTGATTTTTGATATTCCTACCAATCAGACTCCAGGAGGCCCCATCAAAGTGTATCTACCAATAAGGCATGACATGATTCACTGATAAGAGAACCTTGTTTGGGAAATCAACATATAGGGGGAATTATTGAGGGTCTAGATGGGAATATAGGAATTATACCAATTCTTGGACTCTTATATCCTTTTTCAGAATGAAGTAGATGTCAAATTGCTAATGGAACACTTCCCAATATTCCAGTCGTACCTTCTGCATGTGGTGATTCAGGATATACATCAATGTGTCTACTCAGAAAACCAACTATATCTTGTGATGATGAAAATAATTTTAAATCTTCTACACTAAAAAAATGTGCATGAGGTATCTATTCTCGATACGGGATTATCTGGGCTCTGTATAGAGGAGCATACGAATGAGATAGAATAAACTATTTTCTCTACCCTCATTATTCATCTGGGTGAGAAGGGCACTGAGGTTCCATTCTAGGGCAGTCATGTAGAGGAACTAGGATTCTATGATACATGAAACATTATAACTATAGATTTTATAAGACACTATATGATTTCTTCATAGGCTTCCCGAAATTCCCCATTACACTGGTAGGTGGTGCCTTTCTTCACGAGCCTTGCAAAAGTCTTACACTTTCTGGTCAGATTCTTGATGAACTGGAATACATAGGAAGATATTCCTTGAAGGACTTAGAGATCCCATAGGTTTCTTGGGGGAGGAATTTGGTATATGCACTTGATCTTATTTGGGTTAATCTTGATGCCTCTGTATCTAACAATGAAATCGAGATACTTACCAAAGGTAACCTAGAACTCACACTTCAAGGGGTTCATATTCAAATTATGGGAGGGAAGGAAGGTGAAAATTTTATAAAGGTATTTGAGATAGTCTCGATTCTAGTGGGTATTAAAAAAAACTCATCCATATAGAAATATACCAATATACTGAGAATCAGTTTGAAGATGTGGTGCATGGCCGTTTGATAATTGGCTCCTTCATTCATTACGATAAAGGGAATCACCTAATAGAAAAAAGTTTTTTTAGTGCTTGAATGTGGTGGAATCATCATCCTTGGGTGTCATACAGATATAGTTATACCTAGAGTATCCATCCATAAAGTAGAGGTCCTAGAACCCCACTATAGAATCAATAAATAACCTTGTCACTGGAAGGGGAAAAGCATCCTTCAAACAACAGTTGTTGAGATCTCTGAATTTGATACAGAATCTAATATTCCCATTCTTCTTAGTAAATTGGGTGATGATTACTATCCATCTAGGGTATTGGAATTCCGTGATGAATTTTTCTTTGATAATATTATCAACCTCATCCTTGACCATGGAACCGTGAGATGGGTGAATATTCATGGGAGGCTACTTGAACCAATGATGGATTTCTAGCAGATGAAGGTGGTGGATGATGACCTGAGGGTTTAGTATTGACATAAAAACATAGTTATAGGTAAACACATCATGATGATGCTTTGGGAAATCCACATACTTTTGTTTCTCCTCTGAAATCATGGATGCACTAACTAGTGTTGGACTTATATCTTCCTCAATAACAAGGTTTTCCCAAATCAACTCATTGACTATGGAATAGAAACCCTGTTTAAATATAGAAGGATCATATTCCAAATCCACTTCATCATCTGAGGTTAGAGAATCAGTAGGAGGATGTGACTCTTCTTATATGATTGACTTAGGGAAATCACTAGTGCCTTCTTAGGTGGAAACTAAATCCTCCTTGAGGGGTTCCTTGTCTGCTGAAACTATGGAAACAAAGGATTTTGATCCAATTCCGTCAAGCGTTCGACTATGGGGTCCATTCCTGATGTCAAAGAAATGGTGGTGATTCAGCTTCTAGAAATTCAACCCTACTCTACATAATAGATTATAATTTCACAAAATGGTGGCTATAGGTAGAACCACTTAGTACCTTATAGGATTGGGGGCCTATAGTATCACACTGTCTTATCCTATGTAAGTGTATTTGGTAATTCATGGAAATTATTTCCTATTAGGAATTAAAATCCCCTTTTTCTTGGAGATGATAAATAAAATTACCAAATTTGAGGTTGTGGCCTCTAACCAATGAATATGTAGAATGAAATCATCATCCAAGTCTTCCCACGGACTGACTATAGTGGTCATGTGCCCAACCTCATTAGTCTGGACTTTCTTCCCCTCACTCTTGCAATATCCTATATCTAGTTTGAAATATTTCTATGATTCAAAGGGAGACATATCACTATCGAGTACCCCTATCTTATTATTGAGGGAGTATTTGAAACCCTGGTGGTATGAAGAGGGGACTTCCAGATGAAAATGAATAAAGGGCCTACCCAGAAATGTGTTATAGGTGGTATCTTGTGAGACTACTATGAATTCAGTATTTGATATAAAGACACCAAACTAGGTCTTAAACCGAATACTTCCACATGGTTTCTACTCGATTCTATCATAACCCTAAATCTACAGGTCATAGGGAGTCAAATCTTCTTCTGTTATCCCCAGCTTATGAAACATCTGGGTTAGCATGAGGTTTATTATAGAACCTATGTCAACCAGGAAGTGATAGATATCTATGAAATTTAATTTTAATGTAATGTAAAGGGGGAATATTTTCCCCTACCTAAGGGCACCCTCATCCTTTCTAGAGAACAAGATGATGGTTTGGAGTTCCTCTCGTGAACCTCCTCTTCATAGTAGTCCTCTACGAAAAATTCCTATACTTCAAATTAGAGGATGCTTTTCAATGCTTCCACGAGGGCCTCAAAATTAATTTCAAGAATAAGAGGGCCACGAGGTTCAAGAGTTTTACATGTATGCTTGTGAGGTGATTCATCATATCATACATCCATGAAAAATTCATATTTTTCCCTTAAGGGGGAATTCCTGGGAAGTAGGAACTACAAATTCTGCTGGATGTACCATTGGGTTTTGGATGTTACTAGAAATATCTTTTTGTTGAATGGTTAACGCACTACCATCCAATTTCAGTTGAATGTTGGATGGATAAGACCTAACTCTAGCTGGATGTGGATAATTTTCTTATTAAACCAACAATGTTGTCTATGGTTGTGTTTCAGATGGAGCAGACTGAGAGGGAAATTCCTATTGAGGTCTTCACAACACTTTCTTCCAGGTATTAGAAACATGAACACCTTGGTTCGAGGTGAAATCTTGAGAATTTTGGGGGTTCACATGGCCTAAACTTTTCCTTTGATGATGTCAGTTGGAGGCACCTAGGGGGTTTACCTGGTATTACTCACTTCCATTTATCTTGATACAGTCTATCAATTTTATGGAATTCATAGAGGGGGATTATTTATTATCATCAGTGGGATCTTCCAATTTTGGGATGACCCTAGGGGCGTTTCACACTCAGGTGGCATGAAATCACTAAGAGTGGGGGATGGATTCATCACTAATGGGGGACTCTAATTTCCCTTTCATCATGGGAATCTTTCCTTCAAAGATTTGAGAGGCTGCAATGTAGACATGGAAGTAGTAGTTGGAGAAGGTGTGATGACTACGGGAGGCTCTGGTTTGTTTTGGAAGGAACAGATGACACCGTAGATGCGAGTGAATACTCTACGAGCTGAAAAATCATCATACTTTTGGGTTTCATAGCTATAAGACTACTTCCATTCACTTGAACCCTCACTATCGCTACTGGTATCGACATAGATATGTGTTACCTACAACAGAACATCGCCCAAATTGACCAAACCATTTTGTACTTGGAAATGGAGACAATACTTGAACATATAACATTCCTTGATGGTATGTTAGAGAATCCTATGTTATGGGAAATGGTTAGGTCATTCAGTGCATCCATCTTCCTAGGACATCCTGCACTATGGCAGCTTTAGAATTCCCTTCTCTGGGGCACAAATAAAATAACTTGAGACCTATGAATCTTTGAAAGAATAGGTCTAATTCCTTATTTCTGGGAGGGGAACCCTAGGAGAGTGTCTTCGATGAGGTGATGGAGCTGTGTCTTCTCGTCTAGGTGACTATACCCAGAGAGGTGGTTCTTGACGATTCATGCCCTCTTGGTAGGGCTGTTGTACTTTATGGGGTTCTTTAAGAAATGTGGCCAATAACTATAGTGGCTTGGGGGAATCTACCTACACCACGGTGGTAGTGTCTACTTTTTAAGTCATTATATGAGGAGCACGAAGAGGAAAAGATAACGACTATCTAGCCTATTGTAAGTATTTATTCAGACACTGAGCCTTATATGAAATATCCCGAACCCCTCTTGGAAAGTTTTGGGTGATGAGGGTTGGGACCAGATCAATCTTAAATTTCCCAAAGAAATTTTTTAGTAAGTTATCTTGTGTTAGTGGCATGTCAAGTACATATGTTAGGCCTTTCAAATTGAAAAAAAAATCTATGACTCACTCATCAGGATTTTGTTTTCATATAGAGAGGTCAACAATGGATTTTTTCTAAGTGTAAGAGCTTAACTATTAAGGGAACTATCTGTAATGGTCTTCCCATTAAGTAATGGACCCTATAGGTAGTTGGTTGTACCATGAAAATGAAGGTCATTCCCATTGTATGGAGAAACATTGAAGATCGACGACATCTTACTACTCTAGGGTTCCCAACATGGGTCCACACCTTGAGATGAAGGTGAAAAAATGATGCCGCAGGTAACCTGTCCCATTTAACAAAGTGAATCTAGGTTTACCAAACTTTGGGGGTGCTCTCATGTCATTTACCCATGCTGGGTATGGATTTCCATCTGGTGGTATCACCACCCGTCACATCTCTTGGGACTCATGGTGAACGGTTAGAGAGAATATCAAATGATCTTAGTGAGGATCTATGTATTGATGAGTATTCTTGACTACAAATGAATTGACATGCTCATCAACTTAGTAAGAAGGCTCAATGACTTGTGGATTAGAACGACATGGGTCCCAAGGAGGTTAATTATGCTGATCAGGCATGTTTAATGACTCATATCTCAATAGCTTTCCATAAACTCCTATCTCTACTTTTTTTGCATGCACAAGATTTTTGAGATAAATTGGGTATAACTAGGCAAGGAGGATGTGTTTCCCACTAGAGGAAAAATGGGATCCCATCAAGAAGTTCTGTAATCTAGGCACCGATCAGTAATGAGGTTATCAATGATCATTTTATACTCTTTGAAATGATGGAGCATGGAAGACACCATTGGTTCTGCCTTTTTTGTAAAAAATGTAATGGTATAGAGGAAAAAACCTTATATTTACACTTTTCATGATGTCTATAGGGAGAAACTTTCTCAATGGGAGGATCCCCAAGGCTGAGTTCTTGGCAATGATGGTGGGTGCAGACACCTGTATAATGGTCTCTCTAGTACAACGTCACCCCTTAGGTCGAGCTGTCTTTGTCAAGCTATATGTCAAAGCCCCTATTCTAGTTAAGATTAGGAATAACCATTTCTACTATAACTACACCCAATGGAGATATTTCATCATCAATGGGTATGTTAGGATCTCATTGGATAAGGCTGAAGTGGAGAGCAAAATATTATCCCCAACCCATAATTTTCACATATAGAGACGCCTATTCTATAATCTGGAAGAGAAATGCGAGTCTCTTGATGAAATGTTGTTAGTGGGTTTAATGGTATCTGGGTGAATTAGGGCACTGATCCACTGGGAGTGCTTCTAACTCAACCCTCCAACACTTCTAATCGATATCCTCGAGCTACCCCTTACTTCCTGGACAATCCAACTAACGATCTTGGAGGCAGTGAAGTGTCTCCTAGATAGTCTGGAAGAAACACATAGCCTAGTCCTTGGTGATGGACTCTTGGATGTTGAATTTTGGATTTTCATGTATCCCTAATACAAAATACAACTATTCGGTGGAAAGTACCTCCCATGTTCTCTCTTTCTTAGAGCCCTATTATTGGTCAGCCCAAGCTCCAATCATTGTTGGTCTAGAGATGGGTGGTGGCACCAATATGGATTGATTGAGAGGTTGGTTATACAATCAAGGATCCACTACATTATTAAATTATTTGATACAAATTGTGGAATCTCTCGAATGTGGTAACAAATACATAATCACATCCCTATAGGATGTGGTATTTACCACTACCTCATGTAAAAAGGAAGCGATGCTCATCTATGGCTTAGACATCTATGGATTATTAAGGTGCTCACCTTATGAAGGGGTCATACCTAACCATAACATCTATACTATCTCATGGTTGGAGATATAGAGGAGGGAAACTAGTGGTGATGAATATGGTTTCACTATGATCCCACGAAAGGGGGCCATATCTTCCTCCACCTACATATACCTATAGAGGTCTATAGTGATCATGTGGATACCAAATTCTAGAATAGAGAACATTAGATTTATATATACTATAAAAAACTTAAATATTATCTGTGAAACTCCATTACCTATTCATATTTTTTATCATAATCAGATAGGCCGACGAGGTCGATGAAGACTTGGCGTTTCCTAGGATTTCACCTTCGATGGCCTTTGTTATCCCTTCTACCCCAAGACTATTTTCAGGGCATGTTACCTATTCAGAGTGGGGAGGAAATTCATCCTAGTGGGTAGTAGCACATGGAGGACCATCATGTAAAGTTTTTGGTGACATGGGTAGGACCTTCATGCTAAGAATTGAGAGCACCGGTATGACCTCCATACTGGTTTTTGAAAGAGTGGGGAGGGCCTCTGCCTGAGTCGGTATTGAATTGGGGAGTACCTTCACTTGAGATGAGAAAAACACGTGGAGGACCTGTATATTGGTTAGTGAAAGAGTGTACAATGCCTCTACTTGGGTTGATGATGGTGTGGGGAGGACTTCTTCACTGAGTTTCCTCATCACGGGTTGGCCCATAACAGCTTTCGGTGGCACCGATGATTGAAAGAGTCATCCTGACCTTCATATGAGGTGGAAGGGGTATAAATCTCAATTAGGTGAATTCATATCCCTATTTTACTATTTTAAGGATCTGGTGGGATGTGCTGGTGGTGGAAGGGGCTAATGTAGAGGTGGAAAATGATTCCCCTTGTCAGGAATTCTCCTGAGCCTACCCCTGACATTGCGTCGGGTGCTTCAGACTGGGGATGGTGAAGAAAGGGTTAAGGCCGCCTGTTCTTCAGCCTGAGGATCTGATCATTTTTGGCTTTGAAATGGACTAGTGGGAGCCATTCTAAGAAGATCTTGGATAGCAATTGTGGCCAAGGTGACTTGGTCATCCCCCACCGCCTCAGGGTATGAGAGTGAGTCATAGGATCACATTGGAGGGAGGCTCCTGAAGTAGTTTTTCAATGTAACGAGGGGTGGTATCCCCATTTCCAACCTACTTGGGAGGTTATGTTGGAAATATGCTAATGAAACTAGGTCTTGGAGGGCCATATACTTTATGGGAAAGACACCCTTCTGTTTATATCGGTGCATGATGGCATAGATCACCCTTTGCTGGATGATCTATGAGGGCGAGATGGGTTATGGGAACCCATTAGACAAAGGCATGAACAAATTCATCATGGGGTTAGAGTTGTGTGGGGTTGTTGCATCTAAGTTTCCCCTACCCTAGTGCATGCGGGTTTTGGGTTGCTAATTTCTTTATGTGTTAATTCTATAAGGAAATTGGATTTATCCATCAATATAGGTACAAGGAATGAAATTACCAATGCCCCAATATCATCCCATATTCTAAATATTAAGAGGGATCCAGATAGAAAATATCACAGACTAAGGATTCCCAAATTTAACTACCACAATATGCAAGTGAGTTCTATGCGGGCCCACAGTTTTCTTGGTGGGACCTCACTCCTGATGACAAGATCTCGTGACATGAAAATCTTCTAATTCCCCAAAAATTATTATGCCCCATTTTGAGAAGAATATTTTCATATTGAGTTCACCATTTTTATTTTTGATACTTCCACTGGGGCCCACTGGTGTATTAGAACCGATGCACACACTGGATTTTCTATTGACATACATTTCCAATTTCCAATGGTGGGTGACTTTAATCACATCCAAAGGATTTGTATACTCATTGATCAAAATGGGATTATGGTATGTCATTTCCTATTTCCATGGATTCCTCCTAAGAGATCATCACCTACTCTAGGTCTCCCTCATAGATTTGAGTCAGGTTTGTGGAACTCATTCCCGACACCGTCTCTTTGTGGACATCGGTTAATTACACTGATTCTATCTTGACACAATTCTTTCATCATGATAGGGTAGAAACCTTTGGACAAGAGATTAGTTATGATGGACATCACTAGGAATGTATAGATGTTGGTTGCATTGGTCACCTATATTCTTCCACTTATGAGAGCATCTCATATGAGGCTTCTTAAGGTGCAGAACACAAGGAATCTCATGTTGACCATGAGGTTATGATTCCATAGGCATAAGTCTTTCAAGGATTTTTTTACCTCAGTCATCCCACACTTATGTATAGGGTAGTTATTTCAGGTCAAGTTACACGTTATATGTCTAGTGAAGATAGATCAGAACGTTTGGTTGAGATGGATCAGATCATGAGTTTAACATCTTTTAGAGATAATCATAGGATTAATGTCTTGTGGGGATAGGAATAAAGGATTATAATTCCCCATAAAGGTGGATATAGTAGGTGTGGATCATGATTCCATATTAAGACGAATCCAGGAGGTGTGGATTAGAATTCCATACGGAAGAGGATAAATGATTTGTAGATTAGAATACCCCATAGAGGCGAATCTAGGAGGTGTGGATCCCAAAACCTCAAGGAGATAGATCTTGGAGGTGTGGATCAAAACGACCAATGGAGGCAGATTTGGGAGGTGTTTCCCTAAGGGGGAAGATGTCACACCTAGATGGTTTATCAATGGATCAAAATTCCCCTTGGATTCAGATCTAGATTTGTGGATCAGGATGCCCCGTGGAGGCAGATCTAGTAGTTTTTTATCAGAAAACTATATAGAGGCATACCCAAGAGGTGAATCCCTATAAGGGAACATGCCACACTTGGATGGTTTACCAATGGATCAGAATGCTTCATAGAGGTGGATCCTGATTTGTGGATCTGAATGTCCTATAGAGGTGGATCTAGTAGTTGTGGATTAGAATTCCATGTGGAGGTGGACCAGAGAGGTGTGTCCTAAAGAGGGAAAATTTCCCACCCAGATGGTTTAACAATGGACTATAACGCACCATGGAGGCCGATCCAGGAGTTTTGATTCATAATTTCTCATAGAGGTGGATTCAATAGTTGTGGATCAGAATTCCCCATGGAGGTAGATCTAGGAGGTGCATCCCTAGGTGGGGAAATGTCACACTTGGATAGTTTACCAATGGATCATAATTTTAAATGGAGGTGGATCTAAGAGGTGTGTCCCTATAAGGTAATACTTCACACCTAGGTTTACTATTGTTAGGATTTTACTTCATGGAGGATTTATACATACCCTGTATAGAATATAGGGGTAAAAACCCTTATAGTTCATTATTAGAGTTTAAGGTTGTATGACAAGACCAAATCATACAGTTTAACCTCATGTGGTGTGGATGCTTGTGTTGTGAAAGGAACATCAAAGAGGTATGGTATGGTACTTATACATTAAATATGACTTTCATAAGAGTATTTCTCTTGGTTGGACTGGTGTTTGGTTTATGCATTGATCTTCTTGGGTTCTTCTCGGAGCATCAATGTTGTTGATGGGGCTTACGCGTGGAAGATTCACAGTGAATATCATCCCATGTGAGTTGTACATGGGGAATAATATGTTTATTTAATAGGGTAAGACTATAGTTTAACATCATGTGATGAGGATTTTTTGATCTAGTTTAATATCATGTCCCTAGGACATAGAGCTAGGAAGTTTTACCACATGAATCTTGTAAGTGAGGGGACTCACTCCTCACTCGTTATTCTTACGTGACCACTGCTCATGCACCTTTGGGAAGGGCATGGAATTATCACTGCCATGGAGGAGTGTTCAATCAAAAGGTCCAAGTTAGATTCACCTTGATTAGAATAAATAGGAGTTAGTGTACCCATGCATAGAATCAATAGGCATGTGGGATGCTTGGGCCACATTTGGGGTAAAGTGGAAGGACACAAGAGAAGGTGGAAATGGTCACATGGAGACTTGAGGTGCAGCTGAACCGGTCCGAGATTGGTGTGGGGGCCTTGGGAACTCAACCTTGACAAAGAGGTGTCAACATAAGGGAGGTAGCTTAGAGAAGCTCATGAGAGGTGCATCACAAATATTGGAGGTTCGAGAAGGAGGGTCATTCACGGTTTGGGGTCGTCATGGGGGTCAGGGGAACCATGAAGGAGTATGCTTCATGAAATTGGGTGACCCTGCCTCAGGATGAAATCCCAGTTCAAAGGGAGAGTGATCTAAAAATCTTGAATGTGTCTATAAGCCTCAAGTGCCACATGGGTCCATATTCATTCATGAAGAAATTTTACTTCACTAAAGGCTTCTCCATATGTGGTGGTTTCTCTCAAGAAAAAAATGGAGGAGGTTTCATGAAGCTTAGGTACATTGGGTGATCCATTTTTATTTTGTTCATGAAGATTAGGAGGTTTACGAATCAGGAGAGTTTTCAGAAGTTGAATGGTGGGAAAAAATATCTAAAATTTCAGACTGAAGGGGGGGGGGGGGGTATTTATATGGTAGGGTTTTTGGGAATATTGGAGGTTCTCATTAGATTTATGTTGTTTGGGAATGGGAATAGCTCCATGAGTCCAAATTTCGTTCTCCCTAATACCTTGTCAACCCTTTATGAATTAATGAAAAAGTCCACGACTCCAAATTTCATTGCACCAAGGTACCATTGTGAGTTTGTGATTTCGTGGAGGAATCTTCTCAACCATGGAGCTTCGTAAGCTTCGACCATTCTCTAAGAATTGGTGGTTTATGAAATAGACCCTTTATAGAGATTTTTGGATTTTTTGGCTGAAATTTGCTCTGAACCAGCCATGGATTCCTCTAATATTCTCTTAGTATGCATATTTCAGTTCCAACAAAGACTAATAAGGAAATATGGTTTTGATTAATTAAGTATGTTATGATTATGGAGATGATATGCCATATGTACGCATGAGTAATGTTTTCATTTATCAATGATAATTATGGAAATGTGGTAAGTAATATTATAAATTTAAAAAATGATCATAATATCATAAATACCATATTATATACTAATACATGTCATTCATGTGGTGTGGTGATAAAAAATAGAGAGTCACATCACTTCATGAAGGAGGTAGTCCACACGTACATGGACGATATTATCATCTTTCAGTGAGTGAAAAGGTAAAAAATAAAATGATATATTAACATTTTAGAATAAAAAATATGTAATTTATATCATAATTACGTCATGTATATCACACACACACACACAGATACATCATTATTATCTTCCATGTAAAGCGTTAGTGAAAAAGGAATCACATCGCTTCGTGAGGGGGTAGTTCACCATACACATGAGTGAAAGTATCATATCCCCTATGTAATAGAAATAAAAAATGGATATATCATATTTACTTTATACCCATTATTATACCCAAACTTGGGAGGTAGTGATGGTAAAATGAATGACACTGGTTCATGAAGCGGCAGTCCACCGTACAAAGAAATAATGATTTTGTAACCCATTTGAGGGAAGTGGAACTAGTTGTAGGTACTTATATTAACATAAAAACATATAAGTATACGGAATATAATCAGGTCATTATATAAACATGTTTTAATAATAATTCAAGGAGATAGAGGAATAAATAAAATAAAAATTATCGTTGAAGAATGTTACCTCTTCCTCATGTAACCTCCTTAGCATTGAACCAAAATTATTCCTAGGTTGAATTTATACCAAAAATAAGGATTATAGGATGATAAGAGGTAATGTGGGATGTTATTTGGATAGTTATTGGCTGATCCAAAAGGGTTTGAAGGTGTGAGGAAGAGAGAAGATGCGGTGGCCTTTTATAAGTTGGGGAGAGGACACACTTTGTATTTTTTAATATAATTAAGTACTACCACATTTTTAACATGTAAAAAGGGTCCAAAATGGGTCATTATCAAACATTATAGGTAAAATGGTAATAACATGGTTATAAAATAGTCTCTATACAAGTTTATAGGTTATTTTAACCCTTATATGTTTAGTTTAAACCCTGATAAAATCAT
Source organism: Viscum album (assembly GCA_963277665.1). Lineage (NCBI taxonomy): Eukaryota > Viridiplantae > Streptophyta > Magnoliopsida > Santalales > Viscaceae > Viscum > Viscum album. The sequence goes on along the minus strand of OY728143.1, from coordinate 2,060,961,767 downwards.
TTTTACCTTTACAACTTTAATTAATTTTTATCGTTTTCAATATTCATTTTGGTAAAAAATTTAGTTGAACTTGTTAGATAATATAAATAATTTTGATTCCAAATATGGAATGCATTTTTCTGAATTCAATTCACATATTTGAGAAAATTCAATTTAAAATTAACCTCGTAGATGTGATGAGAAAGTGGATTTTTAGAGAGAAAATGTTCAAATGTTTAAAAAGTCTTAATATCTAATTTCAATATGAAATCGATTATGTTGGGAAAAATACCTCAAGGTAACATTGCATCATTTTTTGGTTGATTGTGTTTTTTGAAAAAGTGGGTTTCCATGGTCAGTTGAGGAGTCCAAAGAGATTATTGACATGATATTTTGATAAAGATCCAAGATAAAGGAATGGATTCCCTGGAAGTGGTACAAATAATTGAGAACATAAGGTTACACCATTTCCTAGCATTTTTAAAAATTTTGGGGTCCAAAAATTGGATTATGGATAACATACCAAAAATTGGATTTCCTTGAAGGCCTTATGAGATTATGGAAAAGGAATGATTTTTTCAAATTCTGGGTTTCATATAGGTGATTTCACAAAGGAACAAAGAAGTTGATAGTGATCTCCATGATTACGACAAGCATCATGAACAGTTAATAATCCTAGATCATTGCGAGGGAGGTAGCATCACCAAAAAAAAATAAGGGAGCATAGCGAAATGGGAATGATGTGGATGGAATCTTCTAGAATTGGTGAAAAATCCTATAAGTAGGCCTCTATACCCATCAAAATTAATACAAGACTTAATGAAGATCATAAGGATTCAGAATTATGAAGGTGGTTTGTGAAGGTGGTTGTTGTGTTATAGTTTTCAAATGAAGGTAGTTAATAAAGGCTATAAAAGAAAATCAAAATGTTTAAGCATCGCGAAAGTAAGGCTATTCCCAAAGTAAATAAAAATCAAACCAAAGATGTGATATTTTTAAATGCTAGTTGAGCTCCATGAAAAAAGTGAGATTCGCTAATGGAAGGTGATTCACGAAGGGTATTTTAGCTTTGCAGAAGAGGTGAGCTTAGTGAAGGTAGTGAACATCATGAAAGTGTCGAAAAGGTATTACGTAGTGAATCTGCGGTAAATTTGTATTCATCAATTTTATGAAATTGGGACCTCAAAAGGGAATTTATCTACAACTGAGGATGTATTCAATAGTGATAAAAGAGGGACCTACAAGTCTATAAACTCTTAGTAAATCAATTCCAAGAGAAATGAGAAAATAAAGAGGAAGATAGTGATCATTTCCACTAATAGTGAACCAGAAAATGAGACATAGGGAGTAACCCTTTGGAAAGTAGTGAGCTGGATCTAAACCTTGTAACGGAAGTGATCCTGGATATAGAAGTTGTCACACCTAAACCACATTTTGGTAGTGAGCCTTATTGAATTTTTTACATCGACACATTGCCATTGTATTACCTTTGGATGTAGCCCCATGCGGCTAAATCAATTGAAAATATACATATACATCTGCTTACTATCCTGCATTACATTCAAATCATCATCATTAGATAAAGAAGGAAAGGACAATAATAGAATTAACAATGAATTTTAAACAAATTGACCCTTATAATAAAGTGTTAAAGATCTAGTGGTGCATGAATAATTTTGAAAAGAATATTAATACCCCGATTCACCCCCCCCCCCGCTCAGGGTATCTAGGTCCCTTTTGGACCTAAAAATTGGTATCAAAGGGAATTTCCTTTATTAGATTTGTTTTTTACGACTTAGTTCAGTTGATTTTTGAATTTAAATATTTAGTCTTCTCCTATCCTGGTGTTCCATGGAAAATGGAATAACTTCAAATAAGAATAATAAGTCTGGTGGAATTCCTTAGTGTGGAAGTTTTTATAGAAAGAGTGTGATTTAGTTGAAGGAAACCAATGACATATTAAAGAAATACCTGGATGAATCAGACACTGAAACTCTTCACTCATTCAATGATACTGAAGGAATGAGTGAAGAACCTGATATTCCAAGTGATTTCGATACTAGTGATAATGAAGATATTGAAAGAATACAAAAATGGAAATATTCGACAAAAAAAGGAATCGAATCAGAATATAGTTGAAGAAAATAAATCTAAAGATATCCAGATCCAAGTATAGGAAATTGATGTTAACAAGTTGAAAGTTTTAAATAAAATACTTCTATAAGTGGCCACAAATATAAGGGAGAATAATGATCCCCAATCTAAGGAAAAGAAAAATATATCTACAAAGATAGAAAAAATAAAAGCTAATAAAAAGGGAAAGAATCTAAACTCAAATGGAATTCAGAATCTAAAGGCTAGAAATGATGATCTTGATACACAAATATCCACACTAGTCTAAGAGAACCAAAGGCTTCTATAGGAAAATGTATGTTTTATTAATTCTGTTGCTTAGAAAAAATTTAAAATAAAGGATAAATGTGACATGGTGGATATGATCACATGAGAATTGGAAAATGAGATGAGTAGTGGTAATAATCTCAAGATAAAAACTAATTCTCAACTTGAATAAAGGGATATGAAGATTCAAGAACTGGGAGAAGAGCTCGAATTACGGAAGAAAGAAGTGGAGAAATATAATGCCAAAGGCATGCCCAAATTGGAGGATGAATTTCATTTATTATTTTATTATCCTTCATTTGGTGATAATTAATTTAAAAATAATATATCCTACTTCAGAGAAAAAACATAAAAGGACTGTCTAATCCTAAAGTATATGTAGTTTTGGAAAAACTGGTATTGGATATGATGAATCATCTCTGGTTAATGACAAAATGAGAGCTGTGAAGAGTTATATAAAGAAAGAAATTATATAGATACTATAAATACTCCTAAACAATTTTTAAAAGGAATTAATGATACCATGTTCTATTTCTGTGGGATCCATGGTCATACATCAAGTTTCTGTTCAGAGGCCTTGGAATACATTTCATGCTGCAAAGACAAAAATATTTCTAAATATGAGAATAAGAAGAATCATCTTGTGAAATCATTAATAAATATCTCTCAGAAGAATGTATCAATGAAATGCTACTATTGTGGAAGACTTTTACACACCATGAGTTTGTGTCAAGAATCATAGGAGTTTGATGTTAGAAGAAAAACTCAAGATGTATCAACATCTCAACTGAGAAATTATGACATGAGGTATGTTTATAAGAAGGGATGTTTTATATGTTCTAATCATGGGAATTTGGCAATAGATTGTAGCAGGATAAATATAGGGAAGGAAAATGAACTCAAAAGGAGATCCCAACTTCAGTTGCGTATAATGAGAAAGCCTATATTGAAATACAACATTATAAGTTGAAAATAGGTTTACATCCTTAGGGGAATCACAAGGATATCAATGGAGGTCATATAAATCACCTCCTCTGTTACAGTCACAGAAGATATCATGGAAATAATGTGAACAAAACTAGTAGAAAAAGGGAGGATATGCTCCAATTGTGATTAAGAAGAATGTAAAATTAGTCAAAAACTCAACCCCAACAAAAAAGGGTGACATAAATTGAATAATTGATAAAATAAAGATGAATAAATAACGCCTTAAAAATTCACATGTCCTGCCCCATGGAGATAATTAAAGGCAAGATGAAGAGATCTCTAATGGAGGAAGGATAAGTAGAATACAACAAGTGGAAGTATTCTAGAAAAATGGAATATTGGTGGATTATCAAAAAAGGGAATTTATACCAATGGGTGTAAACCGAAAGTTTTGAAAAATTCAAAGATGATAGATACTAAATATCAGAAGAATACTTAGTATGTGGGTAAATAATGCTTAGTAATATGGTAAAAATAGTTAATGTTGGATGGTAAGTTGGAACAAGAACAAATATAGTTCATTGATTTGTAAGGAAGTATGAAAGGGTTGATCCAATAAAATTGACCAAAATCGCATTCTTGAAGATTAAAATGGCACCCCACTCCATATATGATAATTGTTTCTCTTATCTACTAGAAGTTGTGTAGGATTATAGGGGAGATAAGATCTAATGGGTGTGTGTGCTGAAAGGAAACTCGTGCATTAGTTGAATAAGATACATGCAAGAGGAAGAATATAAAAAATTTAAATTCACACATTCTATCAGATTCAGCAAGTGGTGTTACACAAAAATTATGTTGTTCAAATATACATATGAAGGTTGTGTTGCTATGGAAAAAGGAGTTGATGTGATAAAGTGTCTACATTGAAATTGAAGAGATGTAAAAGCTATACTTTGCTGATCCAGTGGTTCCATGATGCATTGAATATATGACCATTGGTATCATGCCCTTGTTCCGGTGTTAGCTACCACCGAGAGAAGACAGATTGCTAAAGAAGTAGTAACATTCATGTATTTAATGATTATCATTTTTTTATAAAGACTTGATATCAGCTGAACTTTTTAATTATACCAATAACCTCTGAGATAATATCAACAGTGTTTTAATAAAATGTTGGGAAATATAGTTGAAAGTAGTGATGCCCATGTTGTAGTGAATGGATAGTGTCTTCAAAAATATAGTGACCAGCTGTCTAATCAATGTGATGAGGATATAAGATAATCAATGGTAGTATAAGTTCCAAATTATTGTTCATAATAGTATACCAATGATTAAAATTAGGAATTTAAATCTATATCAGCATGAAATTATATGATTTGAGCTGAAATGGACAAGTATAACCTCATTGGTGATCAAGCATCACTAGTTCAAACACAGAGAGTGAAGTCATTACAATAATAATTTTTCCTATCTTAAGTTGAGCTTAAATGTTTTGATAAATAATTTGGAGATGAGAAATGAGTTCAGGAAATGAATAGAGAGATTGAAAAAACTGATAAGAATCAGACGTTGAAATTTTTTTCAAGGCCAACAGATAATAATTTCATCGGGACTAAATGGTAATTTTTCAAAAATACGAGTTAAGATGGTATAGTGATTCAAAACAAATAATGACTAGTGTGAAAAGGGTAATCCTAGATAGAGATTCTATATGTTAATGAAACATTTTCACTTGTTGTAAGGATATATATAATCAGATTATTCTTGGCCATAGTAGTGCAAAGAAAGTTCAAAAGTTGTCCAGATGGATATCAAGTTCACATTTCTTAATGGGTTATAGAAGAATAATATTATATTGAGAATCCATATAGTTTTATCATTCATGAATATGAGAAAAAAAATTCACCTAAAGGAACTATATGGGTTGAATCTAGAACTAGCAGCATGGTATTCAAGGCTAGATTAGTTTTTAAAGAAGATCATATTTCCACAAGGTGGATTTGATTACAATATCTAGGTCAACAATGATATTAATAAAAGGATGATGGTTCTAGTATATGTCAATGAAATAATATTTGTCGGATCAGATGAAACGTAGTGCAATCATTTTTCAAAATTCATGAAAATTGAATTTTAATTGTCAATGATTAATGAAGTAACATTTTTAATTGGTTTAATAGTGACATAAGGAAAAAATGACACATTCATTTCTCAATATAAATATTCCAAGGAGGCTTTGGGAATAATTAGATTGGATAATTACAAGGAGATAAGGACTCTTCAAGATACTCAAATAAAACTTTCATGAGATGATGAAGACAATGGAGTTAATGTAATAGAATATAAGAAAATCATTGGTAGTCTATTGTAGTTTCCAGTGAAAAGACCTGATATTTTTTTTCCACATTACAAACAAAAATATATTAGAGAAGTCCCAAAGAAATCCAATTCCTTGAAGTGAAAATAATAATTAGGTATATTAAGGGCATGGTGGATTTCAAATTTCTGTATAATGAAAAATATCAGTAGGAGTTACTGGGCTATACTAAAGCAGATTGGGCCATATCAGTTGATAATAGAAAATTAATTTTTTATAGTGCATTTTATCTTGGTGGATTTTGTATTTTTTAGCTAAGAAAGAAATAGGATTTCATTTTATTGAGCACTATAGAATCTGAATACATTATAGCTACTCAAGAATGCACACACTTATTCTGGATAAAGTAGAAGCTTAATGATGTGGGATTTAAAGTGAAGTATCTGATTAGAATCCATTTTGATAATTCATATGTTATAAATCTTAGTAAAAATATAGTCCATCAATCAAAGACAAATAAATTGAAATAAAGTATCATTTTATAAATGATAAGGTAAATTAAGGACTTTTGAAGTTGGAGTATCTTCCAAAAGAACTATAGGTTGCAAACATTCCGACAAAGGCCCAACCTATAGAATCATTTGGAATGTATCAATTGTCTCTGGGATTTTAGTCAAATACCCACACTTGAAAAAGTGTGGATGTGTGACCCCCTAACCCTAAGGTATGGTATGTTTTTACTAATGTTCTTATCTGTGTTCTTTACCCTATTACAGACCTCAAAGGAGTGTCCTTTTAATTTGTTGGAAAAGAGAGAGAAATCATAGCTATATAATGGGAGAAAATGTCCTAATAAAGACAGGGGGAGAACCTGATAGGGGTATAAATGAAGTGGGTGGGGGGTATTAAATATAGGAATGCTAAAGTTGATTTATCAATGGATATATATAAAAAATATGGAGTTTGTGATGAAAGCAACCGAGTTATTTTTGAATGAAGTGATTCATTGATGCACTTTGTATGTTACTATTTTTTCTCCTACCGAGCATGGATCATGTGGTCTTAGAGTATGTGTTAAGTAAATAATTTATCTTTATATGAATAAAAAGAATAAAATGTTGGTAGAATATGTAATAAACTTCAATGAGGTATCATATTTTGAATGATTTTTCAACAAACCCAAAGGGGGATATTGTTGTGAAAAAATCCCTCAATCTAACATTGAAACATTTTTGGGTTGATTGTGTTTCTTGAAAAAGAGGGTTTCCATGGTAATTTGTGGAGTAAAAAGATATTATTGACACAATTTACTAACAAATATCCAATACAAAGAAATGTATTCCTTGTATGTGATACAAAAAATTTCAAACACAAGGTGATGTTGTTTCCTAGTGTTTGCCAAATTTTTGTGGTCTAAAATTTAGAGTATGGATAGAATACAAAAAATTGGATTTCCTTGAAGGCCTTATAAAAATATGGAAAAGGCATGAATTTTGTAAAGAATGGATTTTGTGAAGGTGGTTTCACAAAGGCACAAAGAATTTGATGGTGATCTCCATGGTTATGACAAGCATCCTGAGTGACGGATTTTCCTAGGGCATCATGAGAGAGGGAGAATCATGAAAAAAATGAGGGACCATCGTAAAATGGTGATGAAGTGGCTGAAAGATTATATAATTGGTGGAAACACCTATAAATTAGACTCTACCCTCTTCAAAATTGCAGCAAGACTTAATGAAGATATTAAGGATCCAGATTTATGAAGGTGGTTCACGAAAGTGGTTGTTGTGAAATAGTTTACAAAGGGATTTTGCGAAGGCTAAAAAATACAACCAAAAAGTGTAAGAATAATGAAAGTAATGGAGTTGAAGAAGTCTATTAAAATATAACTAAATTTTGTGAGATTCTTGAAAGAAGTGACCTAATGAAAGTAAGGTGATTCATGAAGGCTATTTGAGGTCCACGAAATAGGCGGGCTTCATGATGGCAGTGAGCATCACGAAAGTGTTGAAAAGGTATTGCAAAATGAATATGTGGTAAAGTGGTATTAATAAATTGGATGAAAGTGGTAATTAAATATATAATGTACCTACAACTAAGTAAGTATTCATTAGTGATAGTTAAGGGACCTACAAGTCCATAAACTGTGGGTGAATCCATTCCAAGAGTAGTGATAAAAGGAAGAGGAAGACATTGATCCTTTCCACCGGTAGTGAGCAAGAGAAAGAGACATAGGTAGTTAACCTTGGGGAAGTAGTGAGCCGAACCTAAACCTTGAAAAGTTAGTGTTCCTAGGAATATAAGTGATCTATCCCAAACAACATTTTGGTGGTGAGCCTTAGTGGATTTGGTATATCAGCCCATTGTCTTTGTATGCTCCATGGATGTAGCCATGTGAGGGTGAACAAGTAAAACTTTGTGTATCCATATGCTTTATTTACTTTATTATAGTCAAAGAATAATCATCAGATAAAGAAGGAAATAATTACATAATCATTAACACATAAATGAAAACAAAGTGACCCTTATAATAAAGTGTTCAAGATCTAGTGGGGTAGGAATCATGTTGAAAAGAATAGCCATACCCTGATTTACCATCCTATTAGGGTATTTAGGCCCATTTTGGACCTAATAGATTCCAATGACATAAATTGATTAAATAGATATATAATTGAACTAATTTTTATTTTAAATAAATTTAATATATAATTTTACTTTATAAATAATTTAACTAAGAATACATTTTTGATTAAAATTCAATATTTTTCACCGTTCATCAAACAATGATCTTTTCAGAAAATTATAAAAAATTCACCTTAAGATAATTTTGATATGAAGATTTAAAAAATGATTTATATTTTTTAAAATAAATTTTATAAAAGTTTCAAAAACTAAATTTAAATCAAAACCCATAGATACGATGAAAAAGTGGGTTTTTGAGAAGTGTATTTTCATCAAGTACAAGATGATTTTATATTAACTCTATGTATAATAATAATAATTTTATGAATATAATTTAAAATTTACATATATATAATTTATAAATTTCATTTAAAACATTACTCATTGGTAATTATTTAAATTAATTAAAATGGAGAAACATTACACACTTTAATTTTTCCACAAAAAATCCCTTTTTTAAACCTGAAAATAAACTTATACTAAAATACAATATAAAGATGATTCAAAAGTAATTAAGTGAAATAAATATTACTAAATTATAATTATTTTACTTTAAAGCTTAATTGAGAATTATAATTACTTAGTTTATTGAAAAGAAATGATAGTTTTTCAATAATCCGTATTTTTCACTGTTCACATAAAAATTAATATTTCATGAAAAATAAAAAAATTTCACCATTAGTCAATTTTTATATGATGCTTCTAAAAAATAATTCCATTTTATCAAATAAATTTTCTAAAATATATACATATTAATTATAACATTTTCTCATAATAAGTAATAAAAATCATTTTTGAAGAAAACATATTTTTGATGAATATAATTACTTTACTAAAAATTTATTTATTATTTACTATGAATTTATAAATAAATTTTCATTTAGTAGGACATTTATATTTATGTTTCATAGATTAGTTAATTATATTCATACCTTTCTACTTAACCACTATGTTATATAAATATTATTTCATGGTTCAGTGAAACTTGACATCGTGTGTGATGCATGCTAAAGAAGAAACTCATTATTGCATGTAATGCAAGATAAACTTAGTGTTTTGTATAAAAAACGGTCTAAAAATTTAAATTCTTTTAAAAAATATTAATAAAATTTCTGGATGTTACATTTTACCCCCATTAAAATGAATTTCACCCTTGATATTTGTCTCATTCATCAAAGGCTTAACATTTGAAAATTACTTCATAAAAACCAACATCATAAAAAGGGTTAATAACACATCCACTTGAAAAATATAAATGTATGAATGAGAGGAATATAGAATAACACATAATAGGTTTAAAGATAAGAGAACATAGGTGGGAAGTGAAAACATAGACATAAAAGAGAAGACTAACACCCAAATACTGATGGGGAGTGATAGAGAACATCAATCACAAGAAAGCGGGTGATACAGAGAAGGTTAACGACTGAAAATAAATAAACCGAAGAGGCTTGAAAATTTCATTTATATAATGAAAAATTATGATTATAGAAAAACTTTTTTTTCAATATCCTTTTCCAAATTTTGGGGAAATGCTTTTCCATATATACTGAGAACATTTAAAAATATACTTATTTGATATATTTTTTATTTCATAGGTTCAGTTTCATCCTTTTGTTGTTCCTAGATCAATTTACACTCCATATTTTACTCTAATAAATGAATATGGATTTTTTTATGCCTAAAGCACTAATGTATTGAAATATCCATAATATAATTGCAAGTCATTCCTTCTATCCCAAAAAGGTTAACATTGGTTATCCAATATGGATAAATCTTTATATGGTGAAGTAATTAGTTTATCTATAAAAACTCATCCAAAGTTCAACATAAACCATTCCATAATTTTTTTTATCCTTATAACAATTCAAAAATTCAAAATTTATAAACAATGTCACTAAATTTCTCAAAATCAACTTATCATTAGTTCCCTATATATCGGAAAGTAGCTCTTGACTTTCACATACCAAACATGTGAATACCTTCATCTTGTATTCTATTGAAATGTGGTAATAAGCCAAATTACTATAAAAACGTTTTTAAAACATAAATTCTCCCTAAATCCTTACATAATACATAGATTATTTGATTTATTCCTTAAATCCCGAAGTGATTTGAACTCCATCAATGTTAGTATAAACCACTTTGTCAAGAAATCATTAATCAGTTCCAATGTAATAAATACTATCTCATTTACTTATTCATACCCAACTACTATTTATCCAAATATCATTATCTAAATATCTAGAACATATTAAGAGTTATATTAACTTAATTAAAATATCACATTTCCATTAAATAAATTTTATTTTCCTTCAGTAAAATTTAACATATTCTTGAAAATCCTTAATGAAAAACTTCAACAAACAGCATAATTATGGAATTTTAGTACATAAACACTTAAATTATTCCACCTTATCCTTAATCCATTTACTAGTATTCCTCATCTTATTCCCTAATACCTATTTCCTTTAATATTTCTTTCGTAGTCTCATTATCATCAGCATTGTAACCATTACTCATACCACCTTTCTGATTCTCTTTACAAACTCTCCCCATGGGACATCAATTTGCACATTACTCATACTTTCCACATTTAAATCATTAATCCATTGATAATACCTTAAGAATACCAATATTCTCAGCCATTTTATTAATTGAAATTTTGATTTTCCTTAAAAAATTTCTTAATCTATTCCATTCTTCTCTACACGTAAAATATATTCTAATTCTTTTGAGACATTCCCTGGAGTGGTTCTTCCAACATTATCAACATATAGGAAATTGAATATTCATTCCTCCATGGTCTTCACTACCTAAACTCTCATGGAATTATATCCTTATCTTCTTTAGTGATTCCAAGAGTTGGTAAAGGTGCACATTGTTAATCATGTCAAGTGATAATTAATTATGTATAATCACAATATCCTTTACTATAGTCATCATTCCATTGGGATAATAATCAGAAAATTTTCTATCACATTCATTTTCAACAATGTTCTATTTGGTTCCCACCATTAACTCTAACCAAAAACCATAATGTGAGTAAGACTAATTATATTTGATAACCACATAATCAAGATAAATTACTTAAAGGATGTCTAAATCATGACACCGTTGTTTAAATCTATGAAACATATTAAATAAACTAGGTCATCAATTAACATTATCTATTTAAATATTTCATGATGGTTTGTAAAGGGTATGTGAATTTTCAAAGCATATCCCCCAGGAGTGACAAACTAGGTGTGCAGAAAGGCCCATTTTCATGCACTAGGTGACTATCTAGTCTATCTCAATACACACTTTTTTAGAGTTATTGCCCCTAGGTACCTCTGTACAAGATCCTAACCCACTTGTAGTATCCAAATAGGGATGTAATTTCATGGAAACCACTTGATATATCCTTTAATAAAATTATTTAACATTTTCCTATACTCTAACTCATTCTTATATTTTTTTAGATACATACATATTGATATCCTTAGAAATATCTCTAGGGATCTCATTAATGATTTATCAGCTTATTTTCCAAAGTTTAACTAAAAATATCCTATGCTACCAACTATAATGACCTAGGATTATCATACGTGGATATTACATCTTTTTATATGAATATTCAATATATTACTCAAAGACATTCTTGAGAACCGTAATTGTTTTGTGCATTTGAAAAATTGGAACATAATCTTCTTAATTCATGAAAGATATTCAGTGTCTCCTATAAATATCTTTTTCTTTATTAATCCTATATAAAAACCTTTCTTTATAAACAAGGAAAATGAAACATAAGAAAGGGTGAGCTAAGATTCTCAGTATGGTTAAATAAGGGAAATATGTAATCATAACATCAGAATAGGGGTATGAGAACATGATTATAACAATTTAAAACCATACCCTTCATATCAAATATCCTAATACTGATTCAAGGCATAAATATTGGTAGTTAATAAGATATTAATCATAAGGAAATAAATGAACATGATCTGTGAGATCATAAAATTATAATAATATATATATTTGTGGCATAAACATCATCTTATAACATTTTGAGCATATATAAATATAGATAGGTTCACTCATTAAGTTAGGGAAAGGAAATCAATCCCTCACATTAACATATGGACATATAACCATGTACATGCATAACATTATGGAATTTAAAGATAGGTCCACCCATAACATTGTGAACATGTAATCGGGTTCATGAATACAATTATGAGCATGTAATAAGGTTCACTTATAACATGTTGAAAATGTAATCAGGATCACACATAACATATTTTCTGATGAGTTATCCATATTTATGTAATAAATTTGAAAGAGATATTGGTTCCACCCATCAAATAGTGAAAATAATTCATATATGCTTCACAAGATTTTAAAAAACTTATCATATCAAAACCCATATAATGAAATGGGTTTCATAAAAATTTCATCATATCATGAACTAAGAAAATATAAAAGTTTCATAATCATTTCATCATAGCATAACCCGTAGAAGAAAAAGCGGGTTTCATAAAAATTTTATCATGGTATAACCCATGGAGAAGAATTTTTTTGTCATAAAAATCATGCCATAGTAAACATAAACTATTCATAAATATAATAATGATGTAATCCTTGGATAATGTCACTATTAAGTCATAGGTAACATCAATAGATGTCATCTTAGGATTAAAATTATTTTTGTCGATCATTAAAAATATTTATTGAGTAAAATATACTTTCCTCATTACACAACACATTAAAAAAAAGTAAAATCATTTTATTTTAAAATAAACTTGAAAAATTATAAATGATTCCTTATAGAAAACAATGGTCATGATTATGGTAAGTTTCATTTATTCCATACATATTAAAATAAATATTCCTTTCACATTTTCAGTAACATATAACATTTTTGTTTCAGAAGTGATATGAATATTTATTTCATTTTTTTGTAAAAAGTAAAAATTGGAAAAAAATCCTTTTAAAAATTATAGGATAATAATAAAACATTTTGAATTTTTTTTAGAAAACTTGGTTTTGGATGAAAATAGATTTTCGGATGAGGAGATAAATAAATTAAAATTGGGATTAAAAATATTTTATTAATTATTTACATACCTAATATTGGGGAAACTGGAATATTAATTAAAAATATCATGATTGCCTAGTGTAGAATAAAATTAAGGAGTTTCTTTAGAGATGAGTCATAAGGGTTTTTTATGAGAAACATAATTATAAAAAATCCCGATAAATGATGATCTTATAACATACATACATTATAACTATGGTAAAATTGAATCAAAGGGCCATGAAGGAATAACATAAAATGGAATTTAAAATATCATTATTATATATAAATTCCTAATATTACATGTCAAAGGGTCTCTATAAAGACCTCGTGAAATAATATAGGTGCATAACATAACATACATCTCAAGAAAAATAATTTAGGAAAAAAATACTTTACAGGTTTAGTAATATTTTGAATCATAATCCCCAATAAATAATAACATAAAATTAAACATTAAATTCCATTAAAATAATTTAATTTACTATATAAAATTTAAAATGGTTGTATATACACCACATAGAATAAATAAGTGGTGAATTCACATATGTCTCCAAGAAATATCCATTACTGTAAGTCTTCACTACCTTCATACTCATTAAAACATAATTTATAATAAATATATTTTTATTATAAATGTATAACATAACCATAGTTATATATATCATACGATATATTATTTACTTATTTAATTTTATTTCCCATTTATTTACAATTTCTTTCCAAAGTCATGTTTCTAGTAATAACCGATTTGTTTTTATTGCATGTCCTAATTTTTAATTGTTGGTCCACTTAAATTGATCATGGTTAAATAATAGATATATTAATACTAATGAAATAATTATCAAATTTAGACCTCAATTATACTTTTAATACCAATCATGAATGATGTTTTTGAGAAATGAAGTATGTTATGATCATGGAGATGATAGGTCCTACATACGCATAAGTAACATTTCCATTTTTAAAAGATAATTATTGAAAGGAGGTAAGTAATATTATATCTTTATATAATTATAATCATATCATAAATAAAATATCATATAATTATACATATCATCAATGTGGTGTGGTCATGAAAAGAGAGATTCACATCGCATCGTGAAGGCGATGGTCCACATGTACATGAACAATATTATCATGTTTCAGTGAGTGAAAAGGTAATAAAATAAATGATATATTAAATATATATAATAATAAATATGAAATTAATATCTTAATTATGTCATTTATATCGAATATATTTATATTTATTTTTATCCATGAAAGCATTAGTGAAAAATGAATCGCATCACTTCATGCGACGGTAGTCCTCCGTACACATGAGAGACATTATTGCATCCCACATGGAATGGAAAATAAAAATATATATATGGTATAATGAATATAGAGGTATAATTATGTTATAAATTACATATATTTAATTTATACCCTACATCATACCCAACCATGAGAGGTGTTAATGAAAAAATGAACGACATCAGTTTGTGAGGCAGTAGTCCTTCATACACACAAATAATGATTTCATAACCCCTTTGATGGAAGTAGCGATGGTTGTAGATAATACCATTAAAATAAAAACACCAAATTATATGAAATATATTGTGGTTATTATATCATCATGGTTTAATAATAATTGAAGTATTCTGAGTAATAAATAAAATAAAAACACCTATTGAAGAACATTACATCTTCCTCTGGTTACCTCCTAAGGTTTGCACCAAGAGTATTCTAAGGTTGTATTTATGCCAAAAATATGGATTATATGATGAGTTGAAGGAATTTTATAAGTTTTTTGGGTATTTATTTTCCAAAAACAAAGGGTATTAAGGTGTTAGGAAGATTGGAGAGAGGGTGGGATTTTATAAATTGGGTAGGGGACACACTTGGTATTTTTGAAAATAATTATGTGCTCCCACGTTTTTAAGATGTAAAAAGGGTCCAAAATGGGACATTATCAAAAATTTATTGGTGTAAAGTTATTAATATAGTAATAAAATAGTTTTTATAGAACTTAATAGGTTATTTTAATCCTTATTATTTTACTTTATCCCATTTATAAACTCATTTTACCTTAACTGTAATAATAAATTTTTAATGTTTTCTCTATTAATTTTGGTAAAAAATTATGTTTATCCTATTAGATAATATAAATTATTGTTCTTATATATATGGAATCCAGTTTAGCTAATTTAAATAATATAATAGGTAAATTTTAATTTAAAATTAATCTTGCAGACGTGATGAGAAAGCAGGTTTTCAAAGAGAAAATGTTCAAAAGTTTACAAAGTTTTTATATCCAATTTCAATATGAATTTTTTTTACGATGAATTAAATTTGATTAAAAAATTTATAATTGAACTAATTTTACTTTGAAATAAATTTAGAATATAATGTAACTTTATAAATAATTTTTATGAAAATACAGTTTTCTATTAAAATTTAGTATTTTCACTATTCATCAAAAAAATTACATACATAGAAATTATCAAAAATTTACCCTAATAAATTTTTATATGATGATTTAAAAAATATTTAAAAAAAAAATAATTTTTCTAAAAGTGGAAAAAAGTAATTTTAAATTAAAACACACAGAAACAATGAAAAAGAGGGTTTTCGAGAAGTGTATCTTTTTAAGCCCAAACTAATTTTATTTTAATTCTATATCTAATAATTATCACTGTATGAATATTAATTAATATTTATTGATTTATAATATATAAATTTAAATTAAAACATTAGTTATTGGGTATTATTTTAATTAATTGAAATGGAGAATCATTGTGCGCTCTAAAGTAGCTTTTAGAAAAAACAACCTTTTAACCCTAAAAATAAACATATACTAATTTCCAGTATAAATTTGACTCAAATTTAATTAAGTGGATTAAATATTAATAAATAATTATTATATTACTTTAATACTTATTTTTTAATTTAAATTACTTATTTTATTGAAAATTAATTATAGTTTTACAAAAAATTAGTATTTTTCACTATTCACTGAAAAATCAATAATTTTTGAAAAATCCCAAAAATTCACCATACGAAAATTTAAATATAATGATTAAAAAAATAATGTACATTGTATAAAATAAATTATCTAAAATATCTATAAATTAATTATATTATTTCCTCCTAAAAACCAATAAAAAACATTTTTTTTGAAAACATATTTGAGGAATATAATTACTTTAGTAAAAACTTATTGATAATTTATTAAGAATTTATAAATAAATTTATATAGAGTAATAAATTTATATTTATGTTTAATAAAGTAATTAATACTATTCATACACGTCCACTTAATGACTATGTTATATAAATATTATTTCATGGTTTTTTAAAATTAGTGTTTCATTTCATGCACACTATCGAAGAAACTCATTGTTGCATGTAATTCAAGATAAAATCAGTGTTGCAAATAACACAATATATCTAAAAATTTAAAATAATTTGAAAAAAAATCATAAAATCTCCGGTTGTTACAACCTGGGTTGTTAAACACTCTCCTATCCATTTCATCTCCTTAAATGACTAATCCACTATAGACAACATGTTGGATAGTCTAGTGTTAACTCATTAACACTCCACTACCATAGATAAATCATAATAGTGCCAAATGAATCATACTTTATTATTCAGAGTGTTGTGATTCCCATGTTTTTCATTATACCACTATCCAAGGAATCTAGTATGATACCTATATATCATAAAATATGATATACCCTAATGTAAAATCTTTAATACTTTGTCCATATGTATACAATACTCTGTCACAAACCATATTGTATTATATGATATAAAAATTCTTTAGGGCATATTCCATTCAATCTCCCACTTTCACGAAATTCTAAAATACATTCATGCCATTTCACATTATATTATATTATGTAAAATAACTTGTGAATACATATAAAAAAATTTATTGGATATATTTTAAAACACTTTTGGAAATATATTACCAATTTCACCATGTATCAAGTCATATGTAATACCTTTTGAATAACTATCCAAAACTATATTGGGATAAACTATTAAAATTTTTAAAGAAACTCTCTATGTTTTTTAAACTAAATACTCATCCAAAAAACCATCATGTGTGACCTCATGAGCCTTTATAGTCATGGAAAAAATATTAATCACCAAATCCATAAATTTAACCAAAGAGAGACCTCTAGAAAAACAACAATGGCACTTAATCTATAAATAAATATTGCATGTTCTTCATCAAACAAAAATTGATCTACACTTTTCCCCCCAACTACGTTTTATGAAATAATGTAACTCCATGAAATCCATTTTCCCAAGACATTGGGTAACCATGGTACATGGTCTATTCAACCCAATATAGCCTCCTCATATATTTTGTTTTCTATGTGTATATACTGACCATGTTGATGAATACATCACATTTCATTTATATTGTTGATCAGCATATCACATGTTCCTCATCCAAGTATATAAAAAAATAATATTTACATTATAAGAATTTCTTTATATTTTCCATGTATATATTAACTAAGGTCTTAGATATCATACTCATCATATGTGATGGAAAATCCTGTTTTGTTAGAATCCATCCTACGACTTGACTAGTACCATTACCAAACACTCCTGATTAGTTAAGCCTCAAATATTTAATAATAATGGTATAAAACTATAAAATTTATCATGCTAAGTATATCACCAACATCAGGTAGTTGGGACAGAAAATTTGAACCATGCACTCCTAGTATACTAAATACAATGTGTGTGAAACTCAATATCTTAAACTTCATGGTTCATCCAATGCTCGGAACCCATTTTGTGCCCCATGAGTATCCTACCCCGATCATTATTATACTAATTATTTTATTTAGTTAGTAATTTTTAATATTTTTAATGATTTTTGGGCCAAAATAGCTTAAATTTTACTTTTTTGGTATTTAAACACAGACACATGGTTTGAGAATAGTTATTTGAAACCATGAAACAACCATATGAATGAACCTATAATTTAATAGAATGAAAATACAAGGTTGTTAAAATATTTTTTGACTATTTGTCTAACCCACATGGGGTGATCCAGTTCTAGTGGGCACATAGTTGGAACAAATTTTGGAAAAATATAGAGCCAAAATGTTCATATTTTCATGATATAAAAAATATGGAATTTATCAAAATACCCATCCCCAATTTTCCTAAAATCATTCCATTTTCCCCTTACCCCACTGATATCTGACACCTAGATCAAGTGGGATCTATCATGTGCAACTGACTTCTTCCTACCTCCCCTCTTCCTAAGTATTCAAGCATGTCTGGTCTGGGTAAGTTTCTCCTCCCTTCATTCTCTTTATTCCTATATTTTCTCTTCCTACCTCCTTCCCTCCCTCTTGTTTCATGCACCATGGGCCAAACCCTAGTTTGGATTTTGGTTTTATTTTCCTAAGACATGATTTTAATTTTGATTTTTTATTTATGGTTCCTCTAATTTTTTTTAAGTTCCTTAGACATTGTTGAAGTGGTTTTAGACTCCAATTATTGAAATATGTATGTTACATGTCATTTTTCCCCATGATTGGATCATTAATTTTATAACCATGGATTTCTTGAGTTTATATTAATTCCCTAATATTATAAGGAAAATATTAAGTGTGTTTGAGAATTATTCTAAATTAAAATCAATTTTTATTTTCTTTTCATTTTAATCTAGATAATTTTTTGATTTTCAGAACATGTTAATTTTTTTATTAAACCATGCACACTTTGAATTTAATAAATTTACTAGATGGTTTATAAATATTATATGAGATTTTATAGTGTGTTTTGGTATTAAATATGAATTTTAATTTTTTTCTCAAAATATTTTCAAGGAATTTCACGTGATACTTAAAATTCCGAGTATTATAAAAAAGGGTTCAAAAACTATTTTGAATAAAATTATAGAGTTTATAAATTTCCTTTGAAAAATCTATTTCTTATTCACATATACGTGGGTGTAAATATTTACATATATAATTGTATAAAATCACATGAATATATATTAATTTATTCATTGTGATACATATACATGTGTGTGTGTAAGTTTATATACACATAAAACTGAAGGGAATGTTTTTGAATTTATAGTTGATAATTAAACTCTGTTTTCATTAATTTTTTAAATAGATTTCTAAGGTAAATATTAATGTATTTTTTTTCATGATGTACCTTGTTCATTATGATTTATAAAAGATGTTTTAATTAATTAAACCCATGTTGTGATAGTTTATAAGGCTTATTATTTCTCTTGGGAATGTTAAATGTTTTCCCTTTATTTGAGAAAATAAATAATTTAAAGAGGAATGTGTGATTTTTATAAATAGTGTGACTTCTGATGGGTTAGTGAATACCTATTTTGAAAAAATGTTAGTCCAAACCGGTTAAGTACTCTATGGGGTGGGGGGGGGGGGTGAATTAGTGTATGAAATATTAATAAAAATTTACCTTTGGATCTTGTTTTGTTAATAAAAAACACTATTATATTCATTTCTCATTGTAATGTATGAGAAGGAATGAAATAATGCATGAGACACCTTAATTTTACATGATTCAACCACATAGGGATACATCTAAGGAGCATATACAGGAAATGTGACTATATACCAAATAAAATAATGAACACTACTATTACAAGGTTTGGAATGGAATCACTATCCCTCCTAGTTTACAACCCATTACAATTTACAAGCTCACTTTTCTCTTAACTAGACTGTGCTCACTGATCGTTTTGAATATTCTTCCTTTAACCACTTGAATCAATAACTTTTCACCTCATTTAGTGAATCATGAATATATACATTCATTAACATAATGAATACCTCTTTACTATAGAATTATTGGTTAAATCCGGTTGTTTAGCATAACACTCACTTTCATGAAACCCAATCTAAACTTTTAGGAAACTAACCAATTATTTGCGATACTTTTAAAAGATTCCTAAAAAAATTCCTTTCATGATACGCACAACCATTCATGAAAACTTATAATCATTCACAAAACTTAATTCCTTTATTGAATGGATGTTCATTTTATTCTTTCATAAAATGAAATATTTCATGAAGTTCTTTTACAAATCTAAATCCTTTGGAATTTTGTTAAGGATTACTATGTTCAAATAAGGGGGAAGCCACAAATTTATATACGTTTTCCACCTTCATGAAATATTCAATATCACCACCACCTTTTTTGGAAATTCTTCATTCTTATTTTAAAATAACCCTTTATTCATGAAACTTTAAGGAAACTTTCCATTCATGAAACTTTTCATAATCATGTAGCTTACCACCTTTTCTTTCATGAATCAACAGTATTTCTTGAAACATTCTTCTAAAAATATCTAAACCTTCACTACACTAAAATTTTATGAATTCCATTCCTTTTCTATATCTTCATGAGGAATTATTGTAAATCCATCTTTCATAAAAATTGTCTCTTCCTCTAATTTCTGGATACCAAATATTTGTAAAACACTTGGAAACAATGCCACCTTTTTCACACAATTTTCTATACCACTTAAAAATATTCCATACCACTCTCTGGAATCTTTATCATCATACCTATTCAATAATAACATAAGAAATTCACAATTGATCTTATGAACCTACTTTTTCAACAAAAACTATCAACCTAAAAACATTGAAGTGTTAACTTGAGGAATTTTTGTCCAAAAATATCCCCATATGGGTTTGTTGAAAACTTTGTACCTTTTAATACCACTTTAAAGATTCAATTTACAATATGATAACATTATATTTTTCTCTTTCATATTCTAAAAAAATTACTACTTTTGATTCTAGATAGTGATCAAATATTTTCTTGACACACACTCTATGTCCACATGAGATATGCTTTGAATAAGAAATAAGATTAGCATGAGAAGTTCATCAATGAATCAATTCATTCCCAAAATAGGAAAATTATTTCAAGATGAACCCCATTTTTTATAATATATAAAATTATATAGAACATATTTAACATCATCACATGTTAAAACTCCCCCTATATCGTTGATCCTACTATCAAATTCTCCCATATTCTTAATCAATAAATTTTGTCCCACTTTTTCAATGAACCCAAAGGCCACACTTTTTTGGTATGAAACATAATAAAAACACATATCAGTATATGGAAAAAACATTCCACACTTCTAGGAGAGGGGGTTCTAATTCCACACTTATCAAAGTGTGGGTAGTCAACTAAAATCCATGAGCCTAATAATGACATTAAAACACTTATTTAGGTAAGGCCTTCATTAGAATATTTTTAACCTGTAGTTATGTGGGAATATACAACAACTTCATAAGCCCAAGATCTACATTCTCCATGATAAATTGATATTATTTCAACATACTTCATCCACGAGCAATGGACAAGATTTTCTCTATGATTTATATTACTTGAATTAATTCAATGGATTCTGATCAGAAACTTTAATTCAAATCCCATATCTCCAAGATTCTACTTTATCCCTAATAACTATGTGAAATCTTGATTATCAATAATATATCCAGCTTCTATGGTGATCAATGAAATGTAATATTTTTTTCTTTCTTAAGAAAAAAATACACAATCCACCATGATAAAATTCACCACCTGACATTGATTTTATATTATATACTGAACTGGCCCAATAAACTTCTATATAACCCAATAAATCTTGGTGTGATTTGTTATTATATAGAAATACAAAATCCAATGCAACCTATTTATATCTAAGTATTATTTTTTATTACAAGAAACTTTATTTCTTTTGGAATCATTTGATATCACATTTCATGGCATGGGGAAAAAACAATATCAGGTCATTTCATTGTTAAGTACAATATACTACTAATGATTTTACTATATTCAGTGTCATTAACCTATTTTCATTCATTATCTCATGAAATTTTCATTCAGGAAGATATAAGGGTTTTCATTTACTTGGAATTATCCATTACAAATCGTTATAAAACCTCCTTGGTATATTTGGATTGAGAAATAAGTATTCCGTTTCACCCTTGCATCACCTGTAAACATAGGAAAATGTTAGTTTTCTAGCCATTGACATTTTGAACTCAATTTTATTGAATTTTGTGAACTGTTTACACTACAATTAATCTA
This sequence comes from Viscum album, assembly GCA_963277665.1. Taxonomy (NCBI): domain Eukaryota; kingdom Viridiplantae; phylum Streptophyta; class Magnoliopsida; order Santalales; family Viscaceae; genus Viscum; species Viscum album. Next base: position 2,060,939,277 of record OY728143.1, on the reverse strand, counting down.
ATCCACCTAATATTATGGCATTAATATACACCAGCACCATCACCCTTTGATTAATATATTTTTTCATATATATATTATAATCAACTCCACCACACTGAAAAAGAAGTTGCTTCAAAAACTAATCAAGTTGTGATTACCATGATATTAGTGATTAATTCAATCCATATAGTGCCTTCCTTAGCAGAAAACTCTATTATCATAATCATGAATGAGAAAACCATCTGGATATAAGATATACACTTCTTCTTATAGAACCCAATTCAAAAATGATTACTTGACATCCATCTGAAATACATTGATCATTCTTCGCACTACTATGGATAAGAATTGACTAATAGTATAGATCCTTGCAACTTGTGTAAATGTATCCTTAACTTTAATTTCCTCAATATGGGAGTATCCCATGAACACTAGTCATTATTTGTTTTGAATTACCAATACATCTTCATTTAGCTTGTTTCAGGAGACCTATTTTGTCATGATGGAATTATGATCTTCCATTCTTGAAACAATCTCCCTTGTTTGGTTATTTTTTATTCGATCATGTTATTCATTCATTTATGAAACACAATTTGAATCTACATATGATGCTTCAAAACATTTAGGTTCTACCTTATATACGAGGGATTCATCCTGTAGAGACTTCGTTCTCTTTATTTTAACTTGTGCTTCCTGACTACCGATGATATTATGCGTGTCAATTTCAGAATGCCCCATCCACTTCTATTCAGAAACATGTAAAACCCCATCACACTAATAATATCTATCTTCATATGATTCAAAATGTCCCACTTTTATTCCTCCAAAGTTTTTTTACTCCTCATCACTTTCATTAGGGAATTATTCACTGTGTTTTTGAATATTCTGTTCATTTTATAATACAGTGACATCATTGCTTTCAATAACTTTTCCAAAATTATTGTTGAAGCATTTATATTATTTTATTTTCTGAAGTATCCAAATAATATTCCCTAATCTTCATTAGACTAAAACTTTCTATTCTTCTACTTATTGATAATAAATCACTTCTAAATATTCAAAAGTATTTTAATGTTGGATTTCTTTATTTTGGATCTCCAAAAATTTTTCTCCTCAAGAGAATCCTCAAACTCAACCTGGAGGTCATCTATTTTTTCAAATTATCATTCAACATTTTCTCTTTCTTCTCTAGTCTAAGAGTAATCTACAACTTCCACTATATAATTTTTCCATCATTCTTGTAGTTCTCTATCCCTTTAAGCTTAAATTCGTCAAAAAATTTATTTTCTTATGAAATAAGATTCTTCTTTTTAAAGAAATTTATCTTAAATTTTTTCTTACCATTCAAATAGGATGATTAATTATTCATGGGAATTTATACTTCATCCTTATCATCATCATGAAACTTATTGGGGAACCTTTCTATATTATTTCCAACCCTTCCACATTGAAATAATACTAGAAAAAGTTTCCCTTTGAACTCTAAATTTCCCCTTTATAGATTTGAGGAAAGGAAAAAAATGACCTCATACAACTCTTATTATTACTATCTATACTCTATATTAATCTTATTCAAGGACTTGAATTCAACCTCTTTATATTTCCCTTTTTCCATAGAATAATTATCTTCATTTCTCATCTCATATGCTATAAGAGTGATGTATATGCAATCCAATGATATATGCTTTAGATATTTATCTCTTTGTATAGAGACCTTTGGAGTAAAATGAGGTGGGTGTATTCTCAATATGTTCTTAATGATCTTAATATCTTTAAGTATTTCTCCAAGATTACATATGTCTACTATGGAAACATTCACCCGGGAAAATAATGCATATATAAGCTCATTGGAGTGTATTTTCAAGTCCTCATACTTATTCCATAGTAACTGTAAATTTTTCCTTCAAATTTTGAATCTATTTCATATATATTTACCTAATTTTACCATATTGATTGCATGAACTTATGTGACATCACCTTCATTTAGATTGTGTCAGATAAAGCTCCTTATAAGACATTGATTCCTTTAGGATCAACAACTAATTATCTAATGTATACTTCTAATAAAACTCTACTATCTACACTAGTAGAAATATCACGAATCATAGTTGTAAGGATATCCACACCTAATGATTAGAAGTATTGTTGCATCTGATTCTTCAAAAAATGAAAATTGTTTCAATCTAAGATCAAAATCCATTTGTCATTAACAACATCTATTGAAACTACTCAGAGATAAATACTAATTTTAACCTTTTTTTAAAATACTAATTATCAGTCCAACCTATTAAAAAAAGTTATAGGGGGGATCAGGGTATGATATATTAAATCAACTTTCCCTTTGGGTCTATTTTTATGTAAAAAAACACACTTCTCTCACGTTACTGTAGCAATGTATATGTATAAACTATAACGTACATGAGAGAAATCAATTTTACTTAGTTCAACAGCACTAGGCAATGTCCAAAAAGCATACATAGAAAAAATTTACAATTTAACAAATCCACTAAAGCACACTACTATTACAAAGTTCGGAGTAGTCTCCTTGTCCTTCATGGTTTAGAAGCAATTAAAATTTTAAAGCTCACTTCTCTCTCAAATAAATTGTGCTCACTTATCCTTCAAAACATCCTTCTTTTGATCACTTGAATCAATATATATTATTCCTCATTTTGTGTATTATGAATCTATAATCTCATTTACTTGAGGAATACCATTTTACAACTAAATTACTTGGAAAATCCTTCTAGTTTTCATAACATTCAATTTCAAAAAAATCAGTCTTTACATTTTTAAAACTACCCAATTATTCATGAAACTTTTCAAACCTTCATGAAAATATTTCTTTCAAAAAATTAAAAAATGTTCATGAAACATTGTAATATTTCATGAAATATAATTCTTTCATAGAAATAATGTTTTTATGAATCCTTCATGCAAGGAAATCTTTCAAAAAATTCCATATCAAATATAAAGCCTTTGGATTTTTGTTTAGTCTTTATCTCTTAAAATGTGGGGGCTAGCTGCCTATTTATTGATGTTTCCTCCCATTAAAAAAACTTTCAATCCCCCCCCATAATTTTTCCGAAAAGATTAATTCTTTTTTTACACCCCCTTTCCTCGTGAAACTTTAGGTAAATTTTCAATTTGAAAAACTTTTTATAATCATGTAACTTACCACCTTTTTCTTCGCACCTCATCTATCCTTTGTAAAAAATTATTTTTTGAATATCTAAACCTTCATGAAACAAAATTTTTGGGAATTCCATGAATTTTACCCGTAATTTTATGTACCACTTACAAATCATTAATACCTCTGTCTTGAATATTTTTTTATATACCTAGTCATCAATCACAATATAACTCCACAATTGATCTTATTAGCATACTTTTTTAACAGACATAATCCACCATAAAACATGGAAAATTTACCTTGAGGGATTTTTTCCCATCATAATATGTGAATTGTTTGAATTGGGATTGACACTTGAGAGCCGTAGGTACTTGTGTGGGATGACTAAGACAAATAATCAAGGAAAAGGTTCACCCTCTATATAATTCTAACAATTTTACAACACTAACTAAAAAACATGATGATATAGATGTGGTTACCACTGTAACTTTAGATTTTTTATCTTTAGTGGATCTTGTATAAGAAATATTATGTATTGTTTGAACATTGATAGAAGAGGATCTTAGGATGAGGCCTTAACTTAAATTTCCCTAGGATGTATATGGTGATTGGTTGTTTCCTTTATTACATTTGACTCTTTATTTTTCTATTTAAAATTATCTAAAGCATGGTCACTATAAAATTATATTATCAACCACATTAAAGTATGTTTTAACCTTATTTCTTATTTTATATTTTAAAATAATTGATAAATTTTTGTTTCTAAAATAGACCATGAAATGGTTTTAAAATGAGGCTTTTCAATAATAGTGTCATGGGACTATTAAATGTTTTCTAAGAGATTGAATAAATTATAAATAAAAATACAATGTTTTTTATAAATATTGATAGCATGGTATTGGATCTTCTTAGAAATGCAAAATAAAATTTTATATTTTTTTTTCAAACCATCTTGAAAATGGATATCATATTAAAGGGTTATCATGTGGCAAGGAAGGTGGTGGCCTATTTGTCATATTTATTCTCACTCCAATTTATATTTCAATTCTAGGTTCTATAACTATTTACAATCTTTTTTGGAGAGTTATTTTATTGGGTTTTATAGAGTGTGACCTTGTGTCACAAGGGATCATTTGACTAGGTATGTCAGTGGGTTGTTTTATTTTAGTTTCTTTTATCACACCATCCATTTAGGAATTTACTACTTTTATTTATGATTATTTGTAGATCAAATTCTATATATATAAATTGGGTGATACTGGTGGTAGTTGTTTCTGTGGAGGGAGTTTAGGGTGAGTAGAGAGATTTATTTGATTAAATTATTTAAATTACTTTATATATGTTTTCTGTGCTTATTTGATTTGGAATGGATGTTTTCTTAGGGATGGGTCATTCCAAATTTTTTTGTTTCTTTACTATAAATTTATGGGTGAAATTATTCCCAATTTCCAATACTTGATGACTTGGGTACATGTTTCTACCCTGAGGTAACCGTGAGTACACCTTGGGGATGTCTCAATTTGGCTCGATAGTATGATTGTGGGATAACCTAGATTGGTCTATTACAATGATCATATTCCATATCTTGATACAAGAATCATACTCATACCATCATTACAATTTTATTACAACCTACAATACATGATGATGAACATCAGTTAGGGATAACTTAAATTCATAAATTTAGAGGTCACTTGTCATTACACTTCATAAAATGTATATCAATATATATAATTTTACAACAAATAAGGAAGAATGGTTAATGGATATTTCCTTTTTTACATGATAATTTTAATATATTGTTAAAATATTTATGAATTATTTTTCAAAACCATACATAAGAACCTATCTTACATATCACATATGAAATATTTCTAGACCAGCCTTATATTTTCTAGACTTTAAGTGGTTTTACAAAACTCATTACATCTCTATATAATTTCGGTCACATCACTATGCGACCATATAATAAAACACTCTAACTAAAAATTTTAGTGAGTAAAATGTTTATACTTAGTAATTATATTCTTAATGTTTAACTAATTGAACATATTAAAACTTCTTTGCTTAGAAACATCAAATATTATGATGTTAATAACTTCTGTTACATACTTAGAACTCTTATTAATTTAATCCTCATCACTCATGGAAACTTTTCTATCAAAATTTCTTTTTAAAAAAACATTTGGTTATTAATATAAATTTTACATTATATATTTACCAACATACCCTAAATTTTTTTATGATATTATGTGTAAATATCTTTATTTTCACTGGTATAATGCTTTGTTTATTAACTTTTTAATTATATAAGTCTAAAAAATACCCCCAATATACTATTAGAAGCTATATTCCTTTAATAAGACCTTGATTAGAGACACAAACTCCTTTTTATTTAGGAAATAAAATTTATTTCCTTTTATGATAATAGATCACAAATAAAATATTGTTTCCAAATCATATATTGTATTCTATGTGTTTGGATCATTTTCATTAAAAGAATATTATTATTTGAAATATTATATTGGTGGAAGTGGAATATTAATTACTTATATTTTAAATTATCATCTGGAAAAGCACTTTTATCCAAGATAACTTTTTATATCAATTTATTCTTCCTAATTATGTTATATAATTTGATGAATCATGAACCATTTGTATTAATCTCATATTTTTTTATAAAAAAATATTATTAGTGAACAAATTCTCTTATCATATAATAAAAATGAGATAAAGATTCAAATCCTTTACTTATATTCATCAAAGATTTATATATTCCTTTTTATTATAATATTTTATGTTGTAACTCTTTGTTCCATATCTTGAATGACCACTACAAACATTATCAACTCTTCCTTTAATTTTTAACTCCTGTAAACTAACAATATATGTAAAGTATATATTTGATATCACATAACCTTTAATGTTGAAGAATTAATTTCTATAACACTGATACTTGTCATGGATACTATATAAAGTTCCAAATTCTCATTGGATTACTCTAGATAACTATATCATATGGAGTCATTACTCTTCTTTCTCAATAACTCAAGAATTCAATGACCTTGATTAGATACTAAAGGAAAGTTTGTTGGAATTTCCAACTAACATTTCTTCATCTTATTTAATCTTTTACCCACATGTATATACAATAATTGAACATGAAAAATGCCATGCACAATACATAAATTCAAAATGAATTTAGAATATTGAGTAATTTATTTTAAATACATTCATATTTTTGGAACATTTATATCAATAAAAAGAGAATGAATTCAATGACCAGAACAATCCTTGGATGATATTTTATAGTCTCACCAAGTTATTAGAACATAAAACATTTTTTTAATATATGTGTAGATACAAAATTATCCTTATTCCATCTTGCGTATAATTCATTTGAAACCTAAATTTAATCATTTTATTATACTACTATGAATTTAGATTATTTAAATGAAAAACTTAAACATTTAGGTTTACTAGGATGGTGTTTCACTAACACATAAAATTTATATTCTTACTTAGGCACCATTCTTATGTTTCAGTACTGGTCAAGGGAAATACTACCATCATGTTTTTACTTATTAAAGACAGATATCAAGGATATGGATGAATATGATGATGATTCTATTTCCAATAATAGAATATTTTATTGGATGTTCATTGGGTTTTAGATTTTTTAAATAATGACTTTTCTTATATAGGATCCACAAAAATGTTGATCCATTTTAAATTAATCATACCTATTTATATGATATGATCTATATTTTACTAAGAAATGATACCTCTAAATCATTTTTATCCTCACTTTATTATTTAGGTTGGGAATCATCCCAATCATTTAATATGTGCTCTTGGATATTTAGTAGAAAAATATTTTCCAAATCAATCTATATATAAAATCAACTGTATTCCTCTAGTAACCTAATCCTATTAGATTATCCTAGTTAAGAGTATAAAAAATAATATTCCAATCACAGATACCTAATAATTTTAGGGTCACAAATTATATTATTTCTTTATATTAGATAATCCAAGGGCACCCATATATGGTATGGTTTACCATGTTGGATGATCGTGGTCTCAAAATGTGATACTTTGAAGGAATATTACACTTGGTATTTTAATGGGTCATTAATCTCACCATCTTATCTTATTTTATTCCCTTCATGAATATAGGATTTTAATTATTATTTTTGGAATAATATTCCTTCCACCAAATAAATATGTTCAAACCATATTGACATGATACTCTTTAAATAACTCATAACATTTATTTCTAACCCAAATTAAAAGCCAAGTATATTTATAAATATATAAATTTATTTTATTTATAAGGTATATAAAACTATTTTTTTAAAATATTTAGAATTATATGAGATAAATAATACCTAGATGAGTAACCCTTGATCAATAGAAAGAAAACCCTCACTTCTATATAACATGGAATAATCCTAAAGGACAATTCAAAGTTCAACTCAATGTACTTCTAACAAGGAAAACTATTCTAAAGATAAATCTAAATTCCAACATAATTATAACAACTAATATGTAAAAATCACAATTAACTACTTAATTCAAGTTCATAACATAATTCAATACAAATTCATGGTAAAATAAAATTAAATCACTTATCATACCTTGAATCTAACAACTTATATGCATGTATGAAATTGTTTAGAAGAAGTTTAACATCTAAAATGAACCATGCATAAAAATTATAAATAAAATAATTATATATATGAATAAAATAGAGAATAATATGAAAATGAAAAACCCATGGATTTAAAAATGAGACAAAAAATTATGAAAAATTCATGAATATAAAATTAAAAAATCATTATAATTTATTATGGATATTCTTTAATTAGATAAATATAAACTCTTTAAATTTATTACCAAATTTAAAATCCTTAATTTTATTCATTAAATTGAATTTAATTAAAATTTATGATATTTGTAGAAATATAAACATTTTATATTTGAATTTCTATTAAATAATCTTTCAGAACCAGATCAGGCTGACCCGACACATCACTTGACCCACTTGGCCAAAAGTGCATTCCCAATCACCATGGTCTAAAAACTTTTTTCAGGGAACTAAACATGCATATTTAAAAATGATTTTTCTTAATAAAAAAATAATGAAAAGGGAATTCCCCCCCAAAGTCTATAATTTTCATTTCATAAATTGGATTCCATACACATAAGAGAAACAATTTTAAACAAATAAATCAGACTAAAAATCACACAAGGAAAAAAATAAAAATCCTAAAATAAAGACCATGATAAAAATATAAAGGCAAGAACGAATCCATAATAAAAATATGATAAATACTAAAAATAAATCTATAATAGGAGTTCTAACCAGACATGATTCAATATATGATAAATAAAATAATGTAAACAAATGGACACCCCTTTTTCATGAACTATGTGAATAATATTAAATTATCATAACTAAACCTCCCAAAATAGAACCAAAATATTTCACATCACACCCTAGTGGGATCATTTTGACCTGTAATATGATATTCCTGATCAAAAAGTCTCATAGGTGTATCAAACCCATTCCCCATGCATCACATTTAAAATGAAATCCATTTTCATGCATGTTTTAAATACAAATATATAGGTAAGATTTTCATTTTTATCAAAATAAATAACATGAAACTATCTCTTGAAATAATTTTTTTAAACAATGAAGGTATTAATTTATGAATAAAATAGTTCTTTAACTCCATTAAAGAAATAAAATATTTTTCCATAAGAAAACCATTCCAAATTCCTTCCCTTTTGGATAAAATGTTTATCTTCATTCCATTAAAAAAAATACTCATAAAAACATATAACAATCCCTATAGTATAAAAAAATATAACATGGAAATAATTATTTTTCAAACTTCATATGAATCAAAGTGGTACAAGTATAATAAAATAATTGAAAATCAAAAATCACAGGAAAACTGAGGATCTCTGGGAAAATATAGGACAATACTAACAGAATCCATCATAATCAGTGTTCCTAATGAAACTCAAATTATATAACACCTAGTATTACCCCACCTTGCAAAACTAAGGAAAAAATACCAAATCAAGGAGAATACTATACTAAGGGTCACTAGACATAGTGTAACTATAAACAAGTGAAGAACATTTACCCTAACATCACATGTGTCTATACTTAGTTTTACATGATAGAAAATGGATATGATCTATCAAAAAATGAAAATAACATGGATACTATATAATAAACACAATACACTCACACCTACAAGAATAAAATATGTAAGTAACCCCCCTTTCTTCCCTACTAAGCAAAGTAACACGCTCCATGAGTTTATTATCTCTTATAAAACCTACTTGGAATGTTCCAACCAGGCCTTTGGCAATTCATTAAAAAATAGTTTATAAAATCCTATTTGAAATTAAAAACACATAAAACCATCAAAATAATTCAATCAATAAATAATCATAAAATATTTCTTAAAAAACCATTCAGAACCTTTTTACATAGTCAAACAATTCCAAAGGATCCAAATGGGTATTTAAAATAAGAACAAATCAATCCTCATTTATATAAAATGGGTTTTGAGAAGAGAAATAGAGGAAACCGACTTCCTTAAGAAAAAAATGTATATATATATACACATACATATATAAATATTATAAAATCAAAAGATCTCAAGATAGATGTTAAACATGCAAGAAATCAATGGCTCTAAGTTTAAAGGTCCATATATGAAGGAACTTACCTAAAGTCCCTTACTTCCATACAATCACAACACTAGATCACCTCACGAAAGAAAAAAACACCTTAAGAAATTATATACAAACACTAAAACATAAAACTGAAAATTAAAATAAATCCAATTAGAACCTTAGGACACCAAGGCCAAGTCTGGGAAAGAGGGAGGGAAAAGAATAAATAAATGAAGGTGTGGTGAGGTCCTAAAGATATTTCCTTGAAAAGAACCCTTAAAATCCTAAATAAATCCCATGGGAATCAACATCAAGGGTAGGAGAATCAGGGGGGATAGGCACTTGGGCCGCATGAGATGAGTGGGATAGGTGGGGAATAAATAGGGGTTAAAATTGGAGAGGGGTGGGATATGAATTTTTTGTTTTTAAAATTATAAATAAGCCACATGGTTTGGAATTTTTTTCAAACCATGTACCAAATCTATGGGAGGACACTGGGTGAACTCTCCATATGTAAGGGTTATTAACACAATTTGGACACATGGTTAGTACTCACTATTCAAGTTCCCCCTATGTACCAACCTGAGATGCACAATTTACCTAGGACCTCACATAGTTTGATAAACCATGTTCCTATCATGAAAAACCCATTTTTTATGAAATGAATGTTACTCACATGGTTTTATCATGGTTAATACTAACCATGATTTTAACTATGTTCCCTGAAATTACCCCCCCAAATTTCAAAATTTCAATGAAATTCAACTCAAAAATCAAGCACAAAATAAAGGACCAATAAGTAAATAAAATAATAAATCAAACAATGGATAATATTGGACAATTTTCCATAACATAATGTCTTCCACCCTTAGAAATCCATAGTAAAATCGATATATGGAATAATGGAACAGGTTCAACAACATTGATCATACTCAATTCCAAAAACTAAAGGGAAGAAAACCTTACCGAGGAAATACCCACAACAAATACTGATAAAAATAATCCAATAAATGGTAGTTACATCTCCAAAAGAACCTCCAAAACCATAATTATAAACCAAACATTCCATCACCCACATAAAGGATGATCTTAGAATAGTGAAACTAGAGCACTCAACCCCCATATTATATGAAATCAATAATGAATTCCAAATTAAATTAATTATATAAATAAACCCAATAAATGAGAAATAAACAAGGGAAGGGTCATGAAAATAGACTCCTCACCCAAGAATCAAACCTCACTATCCCCAAGGAACTGGTAAGGGATGCTTGAGAAAATTACGATGTTAGTTTTCTCCCCACTAATTAATAATTTATTTAAGACACCAATTATACAAGAAAAACTGACACACATATGAAATATAATGAACCTAATGTCTCTAAAAAAATATGACTCAATCTAGTCATTAAACTCTTATCAAGGATCCCACTAAGCTAGCCCCCATAACACCAAGACAATAGTCCATCAATATACTTCCAATATGAAACCATGATCACTAAAAGACCTAAAGACTTACCAATAAGTTAGTACTCCCAATCAATCATGAATATTGCACTAAAATATAAAAACATAGATGGAATATCAACTCAATCAAGGAAAATAAAGGTAGACTGACAATAAAGAAGGAAATATATAATTAAAAATGACTTAATCAAAAATATGCCTCAACAAGAGAAACAAGGGATATGTACTTTGGTCAAGTTAGAGGGTGTAACACGTGACTATAATCTTAGAACACCAGATTTTATTGTACTTGATGAAACAACAATAACTTAGAATACATCCTTGTTACACTAAGAACACAACCAATAATCCACATGTATAACCCATCAAAAGCATAACCCTATCATAGGTCCAAAATCACATCAAAACCAAAATAAAAAACAAGTATCAAGGAATGAATTATAAAAAAACTAAATTTACTATAAATTATAAGCAAGGAGATTCCCAAATAACCCATAGTTCATAAATTTTCCTAAAACTATTCAACTGCTCTAAATTGGAAAATAGAAACCCCAAAATGGGGAATCAATGCTATCCCAAAATAAATATCATTTACCATTACCAAAACATTCACTATCACCAATATCAATAAAAATAAACCTATACAATGAGAAAACATCCTAAATATCAATTTAAGGAACATAAATTCTACCTTCATCATTGATTTTATGGGACACACTTGAAATCACATGAAACACGAATTCATCCTTTCATATTTCCCAATTTAAATAAAATAAACCCAAAATAACTCACATGAAAAAACAAAATGCATAAATCCACCCAAAAAATTACTTTGAAAATATTTTCCTTTCTAAAATTCTCATATACAAAGAATATCTTCAAAATTCCATCAATTAATTAACCATTTGGTAAATTTCTTTAAACAGAAAAAATACCCCTTTCAAATACCCCTTCAATATCTGCTTGTATTTGAATCATTTCATTAAAATTAATTCCTCATGAAGAAAATTTTATAACATTTTATACATCCCTACTTTTTATCAAAACATGGCCCCTCACCATAACTGAATTTCATTTAAAATCACAATTTTTTCCCAAAACCCCGTTAAAATTAAAGACATTAAAACCAAAATTTTAAAACATTCTCAAATATATTTTTTAAAAATACTTGAGAGGATTTTTTAAAATATTAGATGAAAATAATTTAGACATTTACATGCCCCATTTAGAATAAACCAAATCCCCTTTCACAATTTAAATTCATTTAGTTTTTTCATTTAAATTATTTAAAACCCACTCTTTCCATTTTAAAAAATAGCACCTATGTTATTCATTTCTAATTGTCAACTGAAATAAAATAAAACAAAATAACAAAAACATATAAAATAGAATACCATATCTAAAATCAATCATAAGAAAAAATAAAGTGACTCAATATATTCAAGGAATCAAATTTTCAATAAATTTTCAAACACACAAAGGTTATCCACATAGTTTGGTGAATTGTGTGTTAACCATGAATGTTTCATAGAAATATTAAAATACTTGGCTGAATGTTCTATTAAATGGGATACTAAACTTATCTTAGTATCTATATGAAACTTAGATTCTTATTAATTTTTCTCCAATACATGGAGTTACTCAAAAAAACCCAAAAATATCTAATGAAAATAAAAATACTCAAATAAGGACTAACTCTTCTAAAAAATAACCAACAACAAGGATCAAATTTGATACGATCACACCCAAGAAATCAATGGTAACTAAAGTATAGTCTCTAAAGATGGTGACCAGGAACCTAATCATGGCAGATCGCTTTAAATCCAACAATCCTCTCTCCACACCACCTAAATCTTCAAATAGAAAGGGTGCTTCAAGAACCTAGACCCAATTATGAAAACCGCAGATTTGAAACCATTTTTCATGAACTCTCTTGGGATGATCCAATACATCACCCAACCTAACCTTCCACTTGGCCTTAAGTACAATTCCAATCACCAAATATTTGAAAATAGTGATAGGGTGACAAACATACACCATTGGGAATAATTTAACCAGATAAAACAATAACTAAAAGGTACTTTTGATCGGAATTCCAACATGACTATTTTATAAGTCAGGCTCTATTCACATAAGATAAATAGTTTTAAATAAATAATTCAAACTAAACACAACACAAGAAATAAAAAAATCACAAAATAAAGAATAAGTTAAAAATATACCAGAAAAACAGAATCCATAATCAAACTCTCACAAATTTAGAAAAGAAATATAGAATATGATTTCCAACATGAATTGATTAAATAGATAATAAATAAAATAATATAAATAAACATAAATCCAATATTCAATCACCATGTGAATAATCCTCACTTCTCTCTATTAACACACCGAAACTTAATCCTAGAAGACCACCCATTACATCCAAGAAAAGATTTCTCAACTTGTAATATAATAGTCTCAGACAACAAATCCCAATATGTATATCGAAACTACACCCCATTCATAACCTTTAAAACAAAATTCATTTTCATTCAAGTTTAAAATAAAAATATAGAGTCGTGTTTTTCATTTTTATCAAAACAAATAAAAGGAAATAACTATTAAATCCATTATAACGACATAGAAATTATATATAGATATTTATTTTTTAATATATACATATGTCATATATTTCCATATGGATGATAAGAACTAACACCTCCTTGTAATTAATTTTGAACATAGTATGTATATTGGAATACTTCATGATTTAAAATGAATTTTAAAAAAGTTTTTATTGTGTTTCATGAATTTATATATAAAAATAATTTTATTACATATATAAGTTTAAGGTAATAAAATAAATTCAATTAATCATGAGAAAAATATATTATGATTAATGTTTGGGTTTTTTCTAAGATAATTGTTTTTTAGTGAAAATATAGTTTTTAGAAAATGATGGATTTTATTACATTATCCCAATATAAGTGAGACTTAGAATTTTATAAAACCTTTTAAGTGATAAAATACATTTTTAATGGGTAATTTAATTTATGGTAAGTATTTTTTTTAAAATTAGTAAACTTTATGTTCATCTTAATTAAATAAAAGTAATATTTTAATTCTAATATAAAACTATTTTTCCCTTTTCATTTAATTAAAAATTTCTTTAGTAAAATTCCATTTTGGGATGATTTTAAAGCCACATAACATTTATTTGTTTTATAGTAAAACAATTTATGTCTTGAAAAGAAAAAAAATTATTTTCTTATCCCATACTTAAATTCTAATCTTTAAATAATTTTTTTCTTAGAAAACTGTTTTTATGTGTTATCTCTACTAATGCTAACATTAATTTCTCCAAAAAAATGAAATACTATTTTCTAAAAATAATTCAATATTTTAAATCAAAATTTTAAAATTTTAATATAATATAAATGTTAATTATCTCCATTAAAAACTAGTTACTGAGGGTGAAAGTGGACTTACCGTGATAATGGAAAATTTGGGTGAAAGTGGTTTCACAAATTGAGAATGGGGAAAAATTTGAAAAACGTGAATTATATAGGATGGTGGATGGATACTATATAAGGACATAGCCTTAAACATTACAAAATCTTGAGTTAGATGAATAATTCACATTGAGGATCTTTTCAAGTTTAGAGTTTTAGAGAATTAGTCTATAAATATTAAATTACATCTCAAAAATTGTATGGTAGACACTTCAACTTAGTTTCAATTTTTTTTTTTCATAAAACAAAAACTCTTGAAAAAAAGAGTCTTGTATAGTCTCATGTTTTAGAAAACATGAATTTTACTTTATCCCATCCTTGACCCAATTCATCTTTAATTCCTATGAAAAACATTTCAAAACTTGGGATGAGCATAAAAAGCTCAGTAAGGGTTATAAAACAAATAAAGAAAACATTAGTCCATCATTTCATACATAACATAGTCTCTTTAACATACCTCATGAAATAAAAATATTTATGAATAAAACATAGAAAACATAAATCATAAAGGAAACTTGTGTCATCCATATCATACTTACATTATAGGTATCACAGCTACGAAGGGAGTAACATTTGGAATACCCATCACAGTATATTCCCTAAATATCTTAGGAGGAACATTCACGTTTACCTCCATCACATTACCCAATGAATTGGATAGCTATCTCGGGCTCACCCGCCCTAGGTTTATCATGGAACCACCCGTATACGTAACAATTCCCAAGAACAATAACATATTCATGACACATAAAACAGACATAAAGGAAAGATAACATTTCCACATTTCAATCACAATATATCAGTTAAATATATAGACATAAAAAATCCATTATCAAAACCATTTTCAATACCAAAATACGTAAAAGAGTATATGGTTCTTATTTTCCTTTTAAAAACATTACGACTTGTTAAGGTAGCCGAAGATCAAATAATACTCGTGGCGGCGGAAAGGTAATTGTTACCTCGTATGTTATAAGAAACATTATTTTTTGTCGTTTAGTAAAATGATTCATAGAAAAAGATTCCATTTGAATGAAATGAAAAGTAAAATGTGGTTATAGAGTGTATGAAAGAAAATAGTGTATTAAAACAAAATATGCCTCAATGAAAGGATATTGAGATGAAATTCCTTACCTTGTGCCCGACTAGACCCGTTTGTTATTTAATATCCTAAATAATAAACTAAAGTTAATTTATACTTGCTTAAGAACCTTTTTAAAGTTTATCATTACTTTTATATCACTTATTACCATGTTATAAACATTATGTAATCATTTAAGTTAATAATGGTCGTTTTGTCGATATTTGGTACTTGAGTAAAAAATGGACTTCTTATAATTACAAGTTGTTCATGTGGTCAAAAGTACATTATATCCAGAATGATATTCATGATTTATATATCATATATATCATATATATTCAGTATATATATGTATTTATAATAGTACATAACATTTGGAGATAAGAAATGAAAATCTTCGTTCATGGAGAGGGTAAGTCGTACGTACGCATGAACACTACTTTCATTTCTATTTTTTATTTTAATGGAATTAAAAAAAATGATAAATAGGTATATTATAATTCCAATATAATATCATATATAATATCATTGACTACATCCTTTATATTTCCCACATATGGCATTAACAAGTCATATCACTTTAAGGGGGGGTAGTCCGCACTTCCTCAAATGAAATTATCACATTTACCCATTATAGAAACCATAAAGATTGGATATAAATTTCAAACATAAAAGAATAAAGAAAAACTAAACATAATCTATATCATATATAAATATAGTTCCATCTTAATGACCATCATGAGAGGCGGTAGGAGATAATCAAATAATCATCGTTTCATGAGGTGTTAGTTTTCCATCTACAGAAATGGTATGTTCTTCACCCATTAGATGGAGGTGTGTGTAAGTGTAGTTAAAATAATTCTCATAAAAACATACTAGTATATTGAGGATAATATTTTTGTTATAAAATAATGGATTAAAAAGAGTTTAGGGATTGGAGAAGTAAAATAAAATAAAAGAAGTTAAGAGAAACCATTACCTATAATTTGGGTAACTCCCTTTAGTTTGAACCAAAAAGACTTCTTGAAGTGACTTATGCCTAAGGTAAGGCTTATAGGAGGAATATAGGGATCTTTAGAGCTTATTTTGTTAGGTTTTGGACGATTCAAGGGGCTTGAGAGGTGTGAGTAATGAGTTATAAGTGAGAGCTTTTTATAAGGGGGAGGATGGGCTCTTTAGGAAAGTGTGAAAATATTATTTTATTATATAATGATATTCGGTTTCAAAAGGATAAAAAATAATTAAAGTCAAAGATAAGATGACTAATGTTTGAAATAAAATAATCCAACAAGAATTGGACACGATTTGGATATTGTTTTCAAATTTATAATCTTATTTATTTAAATCATTAATTAATGAGGTAAATACTGCATCATTATTGTGTAATAAATAATTTAATTTATTTGATGTCTAAAAATTATAAAAAAATACCATAATTTAGGAAATATTTTTAGATTTCCAAATAATATTTATAGTCAAAAAGATAAATTATATAACCCCATGTAAAAATTAATTTACTTAAAGATATTTTTTTGTCATTTTTGTCTTTACTTTAAATTAATTAATCTAAAGTGTCATTATTACTCCCATGTGGGTCCATGAAGTCCCAAAATCAACCAAATTATACCCATGGTCGTCCATGACTCAACCAATAAGGTTAGGATAAGTGTTAAGGTAATTTGTTATTATTATGATATTATTTTTACCTTGAATTACCCTATTTACTTTTAACCGTGGTAAATAAAAGTCAAAAGTTACTATCACTAAAAATTATTTTCATCTTATCGAACCACATTTTACTTACTAATAACAAACATGGATGTCGGATTTTCAAAATTCAATTCACAGAATCAGTATAATTTCATTTAATTGAACAAGTGAGTTTTTTAACAACTACTTAGTGGTTTCACTATTCATCAAAAATTAAAGTTTTTCAGAAAAATACCAAAAATTTAGTCTAAGATATATTTGATATTACAAATTAAAAAATTATGTCTATTTTACAAAATTCAAAACCTATTAGTTGGATTAGTTAATTAAAAATTAATTACTGTTGTCAAAACAAAAGGTGTGTTTTTAAGAAATATTAACTATCAAAAGATTGACAGTTGTTTATGTCCAATTTCAAAGTAAAATTAATTTCAATGATCAGCATTGGATTAAATGGTAAAAATATAATCTAATTACACTTTAAAACCAATTAAAAAGATAATCTAACCATATAAATAAATTAGATTAAAAGGCATTTTTATTAAAAGATAATATTATTCACTTTTCATTAAAAATTGCATTTTATGAGAAAAATACCAAAAATTTACCGAAAGAAAATTTTGATGTCCTGATTCTAAATAAGAAGTTTATTTGGTAAAATATAATATATAAAAGTGACCAAAACTATATTTAAAGAGGGTTAGCCATTAAAAGGTGGGAAATCAACCTTTTAAAGTAAATTATTCTTAAAATTAGATTCATTAACATTTTAAGCCCCTAAATTTTATTGGATAAATGTAAAAAAATTAACAAACATGTAGAATCATATTGTAGTTAGTTCATTTCATTCCTGCTAATACAACAACTAGGTGTTAACTACCATTTAAAATAATAATATTATATTATTATTGTGCAACGTAATATTTCAAGGAAACCCGTTGTTGCGTATCAGGTACGTCATCGAGCATATTGACCCCTTTAAAGTAAAAATAATATTAAATTCACAAATATGAATAATTATGAAAATGTATTATTTCTTTATTTACTTGGGATGTTACATCCTTCCCCCCTTTTGGAAATTATGTCCTTGAAATTTTATTCACTTATCAAATAAATCGGGGTATTTATCCTTTATATCATTTTTAGATTCCCACATTTCCTCTTTAACCATATGGTTTTTCCACAAAACCTTTACCTGGTGAAATAGATTATTCCGTAACACTTTCTCTCTTCGGTCAAGAATCTGGATTGGTTGTTCCTCATAGGAGAGATTCTATTCCAACTGAACTACCTGAGGTCTTAAAACATGAGATGGATCTGGGATATACTTTCTCAACATTGAAACATGAAAAACATTGTGTACCTGGGATAAACATGGAGGTAAATCCACTCTGTATTCAACTGATCCAACTTTCTTTAGGATTTCATAGGGTCCATTGAACCTCAGACTCAACTTTCCCTTCTTACCAAAACACATCACACTTTTCCATGGAAAAACTTTGAGAAAGACATGATCACCTACCTCAAAAGAGAGATCCTTCCTCTAGTCATACTCATAAATTTTTTGCCTACTCTAAGTTGTTCTCATGTTTTTATGAATCAACAGAACATTTTCTATCATCTCTTCCACCAATTGTGGTCTCATCAGCTTCCTTTCATCTACTTAATCCCAAAAATCTATAGTTTGAAAACTCTTTCCATATAATGCATCAAATGGATCTATCTGTATACTGGAATGTAAACTATTATTATATGAAAATTCAACCAAAGAAAGATGTTGGTCCCAACTTCCCTGGTAATTCAGTGAACAAGCACGTAGCATATCCTCCAATGTCTGAATTGTTCATTCTATGTACCCATCTGATTGAGGATAAAAAGCTGTACTAAAATTTAATTCAGTACCCAATGACTTCTGAAGGCCTTTCCAAAAGTTATAAGTAAACCTTGGATCATGATAAGATACAATGTAGAGGGGAACTCCATTAAACTGGACAATCTATTTAAAATACAACCTAGAAAGTTGATCTAGAGACAAAGTGTCTTGAATAGGAAGGAAATGAGCCGATTAAGTAAACCGATCAACAATAACCCAATTTTCATTATTACCTCGAGATGTCTTTGTTAATACCACAACGAAGTCCATGGATATATTTTCCCATTTCCACTCTAGCACTGGTAAAGACTGAAGCATCCCATTTGGTAACAGCCGATCTGCTTTAACCTGTTGACAATTAAAACACCTCACAGTAAAATTAGTAATATCTCTTTTCATTCCATCCCACGAGTAATACTCCCGAAGATCTCTATACATCTTAGTACTTCTAGGATGAACTGAAAATGGATAACTATGAGCTTCACATAACAACTCATTCTTAAAACTGTGAATCACAGGGCACACATAATCTTTTCCCAAACCTCAAAACACAATCACTATCAACAATAAAATCAGGAAACTTACCCTTCTGAAAAAACTCTACCTTTTTCTATAACTCACTGTCTTCCTTCTGCGCTTGATTAATATTTTCTGATAGAGATGATTTCACTGACACCTGAAACAAAATAGATGAATTTACTGCACCAAAAACTTCTATGCCAAAGTTCATCAAATCAAAAACCAAAGGATCTCGTTCCAAACGTAGCATGGTTAATATATCATTACTTTTTTGAATCAAAGCATCAGACACTTTATTTTCTTTTCCCGGATGGTAAAGGATAGTGCAATCATAATCCTTAATTAATTCCATCCATATCCTTTATCTCATGTTCAATTCTTTCTGAGTGAATATATACTTCCAACTTTTGCGGTCAGTATATATTTCACATTTTACTCCATACAAATGATGCCTCCAAATTTTTAAAGAAAAAACAACAACTAATTCCAAATCATTTATAGAGTAATTTTACTTATGAGGTTTCAACTGATGTGAAGCATAAGCAATTACCTGATCATTATGCATATGGACACAACCAAGTCTATTAAACGAAGCAACACAATAGATAAAAAAATCACCATTTCGAGAAGGCAGTTCCAAAATTAGAGCATTCACCAATCTTTTTTTCAATTCCTAAAATCAATCATCACATTATCTTGTCCAAATGAACTTAACACCATTTCAAGTTAACTTAGTCATTAGACTGGATAACTGTGAAACATTCTCCACAAACCTCTAGTAATAACCTTCCCAACCAAGAAAACTACGAATCTCAGTTATATTTGTGGGTCTTGGACATTCTTCAACCACTTTTGTTTTAGCAGGATCAATAAGTATGCCTTTTGTTTGAAACAATGTAACTGAGGAAAGAAATTTGTTATAACCAAAACTCACACTTGCTGAATTTTCCATACAGTTTTTTTTATTTTATGGTTTGAAAGAAAATCCTTAAATGACTTTCATACTCCTCTTTACTTTTAGAAAAAACCAAAATATCATCAATGAACACAACCAAAAACTTATCCAAGAACTGAAATAAAATTCTATTAATAAGATCCATGAATACAGTAGGTGCATTGGTTAACCCAAAAGGCATAACTACAAATTAATAATGGACATATCTAGTAAAAAATGTGGTCTTCAGAATATCTGATTCCTTTACTTTCAATTGATGGTACCCTGACCTCAAGTCAATCTTCAAAAAACATTGAGCTCCTTGGAGCTGATCAAACAAATCCTCGATATGAGGAAAATGATACTTGTTCTTAACAATGATTTTATTCAATGCTCTATAATCAATTCAATGTCTCATTGAACCATCTTTCTTTTTAACAAATAAGGTAGGAGCACCCCATGGTGATGTACTAGGTCGAATTAAACCTTTATCTAATAACTCTTGAAATTGCTTCTTTAACTCTAAAAGTTCAATTTGAGCCATTCGATAAGGGGGTTTTGAAATAGGCTTAGCATCAGGAACTAAGTCAACAATAAATTCAACTTCCCGATTATGTATAATACCAGACAACTCATCAAGAAAAACATCAAGGTGCTCATTTACCACTGGAACATCATTAATCTGAATAGCTCCTTTGTTTTCAACAATATGTTCAAGGTAACATTCATTTCCATATTTTACTAGTTTCTCAGCTTCCTGATATGTTATCAAAAGAAAGGGTTCATTCTTGTACAAAAACTGAAAATCTTTCTAAAAAGAAACCTCTTTAGCTCTATAGAAAATCTTATCATGATAAACAGAAATCCAATCCATACCCAAAATAACATCAAACTCTACTATAGGAAAAAAAACAAGGTTTGTCGGTAGATTCTTCTTGCACACAAGGACAAGAAGGTTCTTATGTTTTCTTTTTGTCTCAACATTTCCTCCAGTTGTTTTTACTATAAGTTCTGTATTCATATCTTGATATGGAATTCCCAATTTACTAGAAAACTTCTCATAAATGAAAGAGTGTATAGACCCTAAATCAAATAACACATTGTCATAATCTGAACAAACAAACAGTGTACCTGATACTACTTCACTTGATGTCCCAACATCTGCTGAAGTAGTTACAAAGGATTTCACCACCCCTTTCTTCTTGTAGTCTGGTTTCTTTCCCTCAGTTAAGTTCTTAGTGGGACACTCATTTGCATAATGTCCCATTTAATTGCACTTAAAACATTTTATTGATTGTAAATCATATTTTTTCTTACTATTACCCTACTATTTTTCAGTCCAATTATGAGCCTTATGTCCCATTTTACCACATTGGTAGCACTTATCTAAATTCAATAGGACATTCCCCAGCATGCTTTTTACCACAATTTTTTCAAACTGTAAACTTAAGTTTCTTACCATCATATTTTTTTGAAGAGTTCTTCCCTTTCTCTTACCACTATGACCACTTATTATACTATTTTTCAAAGAACACCTTATCATCAAAAAACTAAATTTACACCTTCTCCGCACAAAGAAAAAGTTTTTCATAACATTTGAACTGACGAAAAGCAAAATCTCTTCAATACTTTGGATTTAATCCTAGGTAAAAATAGTTTATTTAATATCAATATCTCGTATGAAATTTGGAGCATACCTTGCCAGTTGAGTGAATTTTTCTTCATAAACAGCCACTGAGTCATCCTCCTACCTCAATTCCAAGAATTTTTTTTCCATCCCAAGACGAACCACCTTAGGAAAATATTTCTCAAGAGATAAACCTTTGAATTTTTCCCAATCAGGAGAATCAATCTCTTCACTATCTCTGATATTTTTTACCATCAACCACCACTGGTTAGCTTCACCTTCAAAATTTTAAATAGAGAGACAAACATTTTGATGTTCTGAACACCCCATAACATCAAAAATCTTCTCTAGTTCTTTAATCCACCCTTCTACTAGCATAGGTTCATATGATCCTCTGAATGATGGATGATGTTTCCTCATGAAATGCTCCATTACTGACATGTTACTCTGTGGTTGATCTGGCTGATCTCGTTCATGGATACCACCACCATTTATATCCTAAGTCAATTATGCCATCACTACAATAAACCATTCAGTTCTGATTCCGACCATCTCAGGTTGATGATTTGGAAGGCTGTCTTCCTCCTGATGTCATCCTAACATAGATGCCCTGTTTCCTCTACAGAAAACCATTCTGAACATAGAAATATCTTAGGTGAAGTATGATGGTAATCTGTAAATGCTATATCATTTCAATATTAGCATAACTTAATTTATGTATATTAATTTAACAATACCCTAACTCCTAATGTTATCTAAACTGACCTTTGATACCAACTATAAGGACCCATCCTTAAACATTACACAATCTTGAATTAAATGAATAACTCACATTGAGGATCTTTTTAGGTTTAGAGTTTTAGAGAATTAGGCCATAAATATTACATTACATCTCAAAAATTAAAGGGTAGATACTTCTACTCAGTTTCAATTTTTTTTTATAAAATAAAAACTCTTGAAAAAAAGAGTCATGTCTAGTCCAATGTTTTAGACAGCATGAATTTTCCTTGATCCCATCCTTGACCCTATTCATCTTCAGGTCCTTTGAAAAACATTTCAAAACTTGGGATGAGCATAAAAAGCTCAGTAAGGGTTATAAAACAAAGAAAGAAAACATTAGACCATCATTTCATACATAACATAAGCTCTTTAATGTAACTCATGAAATCATAATATTTATGAATAACACATAGGAAACATAGATCATAAAGGAAACCTGTGGCATCCATATCATACTTACATTTTAGCTATCACAACTACGTAGGGAGTTACATTTGGAATACCCATCATAGTATATTCCCTAAATATTTTAGGAGGAACATTAAAGTTTACCTCCGTCACATTACCCAATTCATTCGAGATCTATCTCAGGATCACCCGCCCTAGGTTTATCACAGAACCACCCGTATATGTAACTATTCCCAAGAACCATAACATATTCATAACACATAAAACAAACATAAAGGAAAGATAAAATTTTCACATTTCAATCACAATATATCATTTAAATATATTGACATAACAAATCCATTATCAAAACCATTTTCAATACCAAAATATGTAAAATATTATATGGTATTTATTTTCCTTTTAAAAGCATTACTGCCTGTTAAGGAAGCCAAAGATCAAATAATACTCACGATGGTGGAAATGTTGTTGTCACCGCGTACATTAAAAGAAACATTATTTTTTTAATTTAGTAAAAAACTTCATAGAAAAATATTCCCTTTCAATGAAATGAAAATTAAAAGTTGTTTATACAGCGTATAAAATAGAACCGTGTATTAAAACAAAATATGCCTCAATGAAAGGAGATTGAAATGAAGTTCCTTACCTCGTGTCCGACTTGATCCGTTCATTCTTTAATCTCCTGAATAGAAAACTAAAGTTAATTTATACTTGATTAAGAACATTATTCAAGTTTATTATTCCTTTTATATCACTTATTACCATGTTATAAACATTATGTAATCATTTATGTTAATAATGGTCGTTTTGTCAATATTTGGTACTTGAGACAAAAATGGACTTCTTATAATTACAAGTTGTTCACGTGGTCAAAAGTCCATTATATATAGAATGATATTCATGATTTAGATATCATATATGTCATATATATCCAATATATATATGTATTTATAATAGTTAATAACATTTGGAGATAAGAAATGAGAATCACTGTTCATGGAGAGGGTAAGCCATACATACGCATGAACGCTACTTTCATTTCTATTTTGTATTTTAATGGAATTAAAGCATAATGATACATAGGTATATTATAATTACAGTATAATATCATATATAGTATCATTAAATCCATCTTTTATACATCCCATATATGGAATTAATGAGTCATGTCACTTTGAGGGGGCGGTAGTCCGCACTTCCTCAAATTAAATTATCACATTTACCCATTATGGAAACCATAATGTTAGGATATAAATGTAAAACATAGAAGAATAAATAATAAATAAACATAATATATATCATATATAAAAATATTTCCATCTTAATGGCCACCATGAGAGGCGGTAGGAGATAATCAAACAATCATCGTTTCGTGAGGCGTTAGTTTTCCATCCACAGAAACAATATGTTCTTCACCCATTATATGGAGGTGTGTGTAAGTGTAGTTAGAATACTTCTCATAAAAACATCCTAGTATATTGAGGATACTGGTTTTGTTATAAAATAAAGGAATAAAAATATTTTAGGGGTTGGAAAAGTAAAATAAAATAAAAGAAGTTAAGAGAAACCGTTACCTTTAATTTGGGTAACTCCCTTTGGTTTGAACCAAAAGGACTTACTGAAGTGACTTATGCCTAAGTTAAGGCTTTTATTAGGAATATAGGTATATTGAGAGCTTATTTTGGAAGGGTTTGGATGAGACAAGGGGCTTTAGAACTGTGAGGAATGAGTTAGAAGTGAGGGCTTTTTATAAGGGGGAGGAGTGACTCTTTAGGAAAGTGTGAAAATATTATTTTATTATATAATGATATTTGGTTTATAATAGTCCAAAACAAATTAAAGTATAAGATAAGATGAATAATATTCGAAATAAAATCATCCAATAATAATTGGACAAGTTTTGGATATTTTTTTAATATTTATAATCTTATTTATTTAAATCATTTATTAATGAGGTAAATACTGCATCATTATTGTATCATAAATAATTTAAATTATCTAATGTCTAAAAATTATAAAAAATATTGATAATGTAGAAAGTATTTTTATCTTTAAAAATAATATTTTTAGTCAAAAAGATAACTCATATAACTCTATGTAAAAATTAATTTACTAAAAGATATTTGTTTATGTCATTTTTTTCTTTACTTTAAATTAATTAATCTAAAGTGTTATTATTGCTCCCAAGTGGCTTCATGAGGTCCCAAAATAGACCCAAGGATTCCCATGGTTGGCCATGACTAATATAATAATGTTAGGACAAGTGTTAAGGTAATTTATTATTATTATGATATTATTTTTCCTTGAATTACCCCTTTTACCTTAAACCGCGGTAAATAAAAATCAAAAGTTACTATTCAAAAAAAATTATTTTCATCTTATTAAACCAAATTTTACTTAATAATAACAGCCATGTATGTAGGATTTTCAAAATTCAATTAACAGAAGAGGTAAAATTTCATTTAAATGAGAAAGTCAGTTTTTTAACTACTACTTAGTGGTTTCACTATTCATCAAAAATTGAGTTTTTTCAGAAAAATACCAAAACTTTAGTCTAAGATATATTTGATATTCCGAATTCAAAAATGATTTTTATTTAACCAGATTCAAAAAATAGAATTGGAATAGTTAATTTAAAATTAATTCCCATTGTCAAAACAAAAGGCGTGTTTTTAAGAAATATTAACTATCAAAAGATTGACACTTGTTTATGTCCAATTTCAAAGTGAAATTAATTTCAATGATCAATTTTGGATTAAATGTTAAAATTATAATCTAATTAAACTTTAAAACCAATTAAAAAGATAATCTAACCATATAAATAAATTATATTAAAATGCAGTTTTGGATTAAAATACAGTATTTTTAACTTTTCATTAAAAATTGAATTTTATGAGAAAAATATCAAAAATTTACCCAAAGTAAGTTTTGATGTCCCGATTCTAAAAAAGAATTTTATTTGGTCAAATATAACTTATAAATGTTACCAAAACTATATTTAAAGAGGGTTCTCCATTAAAAGGCAGTAAATCAACCTTTTAAAGCAAATTATGCTTAAAATTAGATTCATTAACATTTTAAGCCCCTAAATTTTAATGGATAAATGTAAAAAAAATTAGAAAATGTGTATAATAATAATGTAGTTAGTTCATTTCATTCCCAACAATATAACAGTTATGTGTTAACTACTATTTAAAATAATAATATTATATTATTATTGTGCAACGTAAGATTTCAAAGAAACCCGTTGTTGCGTATCAGGTACGCCATCAAGCATATCGAATCATTTAAAGTAAAATTAATATTTAATTCAAAAATATGAATAATTATGAAAGTGTCTTATTTCATTATTTACCTAGGATGTTACATACTAGGAAATGTGTAACACATTTTTTTGATATATTTATTATAAATTATCTTTCTCTTTGATATCATGCGATACATGCAACCCTAAGTCTAAATGAACTCTAATATAGTACACTATTGTAACTTAGTTTTTGAATTGGCAGTTATGAATATGACTAACTAAATTATTAAAATTATATATTTACACATGTATAAAATAAATTCATTGGTTATAAATTGATTATAAATGAAAATAAAAAAAATCATTTGAAAATAAAATAAATGGGTTTATGAAAAAAACTATTTTATGTGCGCAGTATGCGTTTATATTAATAAATTAAATTTATCACTATTAGTGAATGATTTTAATGAAATTTATATGTTATATATTTAATAAAATGTTTTAACTTTCATCTCATACGTAAGAACCCAATTTTTCAATGAGGTATGAATCCTTTAATTTCCCATTTAAATCATTTGTTTTCACCTAATATGGATGCCTAGTGAGGCTAAGAAAGAAATAGGGGTGTAAAATGCTTGTTTAGATCTCAGAACCCTGATCGATGAAAGAAAGCACCGAACTGCATGGTTAATAGAAATTGTACCACCCATACCACATGGTTTCTCTTAACTGTGAATGACATTTCTGTGAATAGAATAGGGTGCAAAATTTTCCCTAACCATTCAACCAGGGCTGCACATACGTGGATATCCTATAAAATTTTTAATATAGAAATATTTCATATTTTTCATAGGGTTTTCCAAACCATGCACATTAACCGTGTGGGTAGCCTTTTGGTAGAGCGAGAAAAGAATGGTTAGGTTGCAGTTTGACCAATCATGCAACCCAAATGCGAAACCCATTATTTTTGGATGATATTACCAAAATGACGTTAATTACTTATAAACATACCACCCCCTTCCATCATCCATTCTAGTGGACAAGAGATCCCCTTTTCACCCAAAGGAGCTCTCAAGAATCTCTTCTTAAACTTTGACCTATTTTCATCTTCCAAAATCCCATTTGAATCCTGTTCATTTTTTAGATACATGAAGCTAAGATCTTCATCCATATTTCTCCTTTACCATTTTTCTTTATCACGATATAGTTATTTAGGTGCATGATCATATGACCATTTTTCTTTATCACGATATAGTTATTTAGGTGCATGATCATATGACCTATTTTCAATCATTCACCTATTTTTTGATTTTCTTCTGACCTGGACTAAACCAAATACTGATAATGGATGAGTGATCCTCTATAGGGATAAAGTATGTGGTTTAGTATTTATCCCTCAATGTTGAGATAATTTATATCATGTGTTCTTATCCACATTATAGTTTCACCATGTATTGACTCCTAAATTAAATCTTCATATATTTGGTTTTCTATTTTAGAACCTAGTGATTCTATTAGGCCCCCTTAAATTGTTTCCACCCCTTGAGGTCTGCCGATCAAATTTTCATTATTGTTATAAATGAAAAAATGATATAAACATAATCTATATAGTTTTTTTAGGACATATGATTGTGATATAATAGATAAAATGGATATTTGTTGTGATATAGTAGGACTAACACACTTATCAGTCTATAATGAGATGAATGGAAGTGAGTGGTATGACCACATCACTTTATTAAATAGGAAAATGGTTACACCCTTGTATAAAGAGGAATTATAATTAATTATGAACTATATGTTGGATCTAATTAAAGCATTACATTTTTTATTACTGATATACATTGGGAATGGAGACCCTTCTATTATAATTTGGTCACAACTACCCTTACGCATTACGATACGGGCATGGATTCCCTTCTATTACTGTTATGATATGGGCATGGTGTCCTTATTCTATGATACTCACATGGAATCCCTATATTGTGATATGGTAATGGAATCCATATATTGTGTTATGGGAATGACGTCCATATATAGTGACACTAGGGAAAGTCATCCCTTATAAATAATAATGAATGGGAATAGTGACCCTTGGGAGATATGATACTGTTCATGAAGACCCTTATTGTTATATACAGGCATGAGGACCCTATTGATATGATACTAGGCATGATGATCATTCTATTCATATATGACCATGAAGACTCTTCTTGATATAATATGGGGCATGGTGACATTATTAGTATGATTCGGGCATGGTGACCCTACTACTGTGATGCTAGGCATGGCGTCCCCTATTCTTGGGATATCAATCATTGCGTCCCATGATACTCATGAGAATCATGCTACTGCTTATGGAAATTCAAGTTATTTAATGGGTCCATGATAGTAGTAGTATCCACATATATGGCTGTAGAAATAACTATGTATATAGTCAATATATGTGTATACACATGGTTACATATTCAGAGATTATTCGTCATGGGCCGAAGTAGGTAGTGTCATCCTGGTATCATTCAGAAACTTGAGCTTACCCCTTTTACAATTTCTATTACTACATTCTATTATTATATGCTTACTTTAATATTATATGCACTAGATGAGTATTTATAGAGACTATTGTTGGTGGCATACTGAGTTTGTCTCACACCATATCTGGTCTGCTAATGGTACCCGAGCAGATTATGTGGATGTAGGTAGGTACAAGGACAAGCACCCAATGGTTGATACTTAAGTTTCTTATAGCATGGGAGTGTGGAATCATAGGACTGAGCTATTGATCCTGATGCTATTGGTGATATCCCTTTTAGTCATTTTCTATTTTTGATACATGCATGGTATAACAGGCTTTCCTTTTCTATTTTTCTAGAAACATGACATTAAATCATTTTTTACATGATAGTAGTAATGGTTGATGTTGTTTATTTATTACATCTGCATATTTACCTTTTGTTGTTAGTTATCCATTAAGATTCCACTATTTATCTATTTTTTCACTGCTATGTTACTCTGATCATGAGGGTATAGTATACCCATTGTACCACCTTGGTCCCTCACTGCTATTCGGCTGCCTATGACATATAGGGAGGTTCGATTGAGGTTATGTTTCCTAACAGCTCAAGGCACCATTAAGTGGCATCTAGGTCGGGTCATCACAATGCGGTATCAAATATTTTCTTACATTTTCTCTTATCATTTGGGAATAGTAGAAATTTTTTAGGAATGTTTCATAATTTGGTAATGATCTATGCCTGGGAGTAGCTAACCCACATACATGGAAAGGCCAAATTACCCTGGGTGGGATATATTGTTCTTTATTTTTCTTATTACAGTTTTTTTTGATTCCACCATCGAGTGACACACATGATGTGCGGTTTTTATCCTTATAATTGGGGTTTATATTTTATCCTTGGCCTGATATGGCAAGGAATCATGATCATGAGTCATATTAGGAACCTTACTAGATTTATATGTCATGCATTATGCCATGCCTCGTTTACATTACTGAATTCATTTCTTACAACATGTTTTTGTTATTAATTGGTAGTGGTGGTCTATATAGTTCAAAATTTTATAGAGAAACAATATAAAATTTAGAATTAAATTAAATGAAATTTGAATCTAAAAGGAATTTTCACCTTTAAATAGGGATTCAAATTTCTATTTAAAGGGTTTTCCTCTAATAATTGAAATTGAAACACTATATATGGGGACCTTGGACTCATAACATAGATCTAGACCCAGACTTGACCCTATTAGTGGGAAGTAGGTAGTGCCTCTAGTGTTCGGTATAATTGATCCAATAACCCAGACCTAGATTTATGAGTAGGCATAGGGGATGGACTATTAAATAAGAAGGCTTATACCTGTTCTATTTTTATATCTATGATATTTTCCATGATCTATTTTGTTTAAGTTGTACATTGGAATTTGTAGTGTTATTCCACCATAGAATCAACCAGTCGTTCTCTAGGAGGGTGGTGATGACCATGCTCTAAAGGTGGTGGGACTTGAGCCACCTGTGATACCTCTTGTAGTTAAATTTTTGGCCCCACCAGTTATCCCAGATGAGGGTGATGATGTACAATTTTTAGGGGAGTTTTTCTTCTAATGAAAATCATATAAGGGTCTCCATGACATACCAATTCTATGGGAGATCTTTCATGGGAGTTTTTTCCGTATTATCCATTGATTTGTTCATGGGATGGTGGACCCCATGCGGTAGAGTCATGGCTTGAGATGGTAATGTCTATATTCAAGCCTCTTAAGACACCTCCAAATATGAGAGTAAATATTGATACATATATGTTTTATGGATCTTCTAAATACTAGTGGGATATTATGAATCTGGAAGGTCAGTATCGAGAAGTGATTTTTGGGGATTTCCATTCGAGATTCTATGAATATTTCTTCACTGATACCCTAAGGGCCAATTGTTCCAGGGATTTCATGAACATATGGCATGGTTATGTGATATTTATCGACTATTCAGCTCGTTTTACATATCTTCATAAATTTGTGACTATATATACTCTTGATGATCCAATAGGAGAAATATTATTTGAGGATGGCCTTAAGAAAACTATTCATTATTAGGTAAATTTTTTTCATTTGACTACTGTTTTTGATATAGTGAAATATTATCTCATTATCAAGAAGAACCTAAGGTAAGAAAACAATGTGATTGAGGATGGTTTAAAAACAAGGCAATGTAGTGATTCAACTTGGAGTTAGAAGCAACACTTTGAGACTGTACATGTGAGCAGCGGAAGCCAGGTGGCACTTGATTAGACACTAAATGAGGCTAATATTCATTTTTAATATATATAATATTCATGTTATTTATTATTAATAAACACTATTTTAGTGCATTTTACACTTTGAACATCATTTCACATTATGATTGTAATACCTTCTTAAAATGCACTATTATGTGGTACATTTTTTAACAACATTTAAAGTACCCAATGATTCATCTGATTTTAAGGAGTGTAATTATCCCTATTTAAATTTGATATTTTGGGAAATTTATTTAAACTTCAATATGATCATGTTTCATTTAGGGATCAATGGATAATTCATGGAAGAAGATGAGGATATTTTGTGATGAAATGAATAAATTTTAGAGAAGGAAGATTGGAAACCATCCCACTGATGAGAATGTGGGACCCACATTATAAACCCAATGAATCCCAAATTTGGTGGTAGGATAGAATAAATATAGAGGAAAAAATAATTCTTCATAATCTAGTGCTAATTATGCCTCCATTGTGGTCATTTAGGTGGCCCAATTTAGAGATAAGATTCTGAGCCAGATTTTGCGGCCCAGAAAAAACATTCCACTAATATAATTATATATCCGAATATACAACTCCAAATGGGTCAAAATTTTACAGGAGGTTAGGAGCCATCCGAGGATCTATTTTCTTCCTCTATGGCCCACTCTTATTTGGCCATCTAGAAGGTCTTCCAAGCGCTTCTGTTCGGTGGATGAAAGATGGATGCCAGCTCGGGTCAAGGGTGGAAAAATCAACTCTCCCTCAACTTTCCACCCACCTATGGCCTACCAAAATTAATTTAGATGCTTTTTACTATTGAAGGATAGACCCAAGGCTCAAAAAATTCCTATTTAAGGTAGTGGTGGTGGAGGAGTTTACAATCTTTGGTTCTTGGTTTCATTGTAGTGTTATGCTGCCGCTTTATGTTTGTAATCACATTTCTTTCTCATGTAAGTTGTTTAATTCACCTTAGTTTCTTAATAAAACTTATTCATTTCCTCTTCTTCTGTTCTTATACTTATCATGTTGATACCATTGGTTCAAGGTGTGAATGTATTCACACCATACTTTTTCATATTTATCACACAACGGAGGAGTGATCGATTTTTGTTGTTGTTTTTACTTCTTCAATTCCACCCTCATAAGTCTACTTCCGTTGAAGAAATGTAATCAATGGAGGGATAAATCTTATATGGGTTGATCCAAGGTAGTAGAAAGTGTCTGTATTGGATTTTATTTATCACTCCATTAATGGCTAATCACTTCTTTTAAATGAGATTTTTATTTGATGATTTTAAAACTTCTTCATCCTTATTGAATTTAAGGTCACACATTTCAAGTGCTAATACGAACCTCTACTTGGAGTGCTCAAAACTTTGATCCTTTAAGTGTATAAGTGATTAATATTAGGGTGTGTAGGAATTAAACTAGTAAGTGATGATTTATTTTTATCTTTTTAAATGAATCCATCTCAATTATAAGAAATTGAAATCATTAAAAAAGGAATTCATCCAATCCACCCGAGCGATAACCTAGGATCAACTCATTAACTTAATTAGAATTAACTTAAATCTGTTAGTGATCCTTTAAAATCATCTTAAATCAAACTAATTTTTCCACTTCATAGCCAAAAACAATCCATAAAATTCACGTGTCTATAAGTACTTCTTTGGTCTCTGAGGATTTGACAACCCAAACTAGACTACAAGGACCGTCCTACCTTCTTCTTTTGGGTAAATTTGAGCGAGAATAAAATTTTGGCGCCGTTGCCAGGGACTCAAGTAAGTCATCTAAACAGCCATTCTATTCTCCCCCATTTCTTCTTTTCTCATCCAAATTATCTTATCTTGTCCCTTTCTCATTTTTTTTCTTTTGGCGCATGTCCGCCTTCACCCGCGATCAATCAAACCGTCTAGTTAGGGTGGATAGTCCTGGGTTTGGGGAGTCAAGTAAACCAAGGGAAATCATTCCATTATATCCTAATCTCCCTAATACTGTAGAGTCCAAAATTGATCCCATTTCAATGGAAGGTCTTCCAAGAAACCAACTCATAAACCCGGGTGGAAACCAAAATGGAAACCCAAATGAGGCAGCCCCAAACTTGGGGAATGCGGTCGATCAAACCATGAATGACTACCTCACACCTTCCTAGACCAATGCCCCCTCATTAATTAGACACAATTCCCTAATAGATTACAACTACATCTTTAAACCCCATGTCCTAAACCATCATCCCACATTCCATGGAATGGAGTCCGAGATGCCCTACCTTCACATTAAGGAGTTCAATGACATTGTAGAAACCATGTGTCCCCCACATCAACTAGAATCAGTTAAGTTGAGGCTATTTACTTTTTATTTAAAGGATCGAGCTAAAAATTGTCTAAAAAATTTGAGACCATCATCCATAAACTCTTTGTACCAACTACAAAGAGAATTCTACAAAAAATACTTTCCCCACCACAAAACAATTGCACTTAAAAAGGGTATCCAAAACTTTTTTGAAAAAGAGGGAGATTCATTCTATTAAACATGGGAGAGGTTTTAAGACACTCTAAACATGGTTCCACACCATGGGTTTTCTATACCTGAACAAATGAGAATTTTCTATGAAGGGTTGGGTTCAGGGAACAAACAATTCATTGACATGATGTGTAATGGAACCTTTAAAAACAAAGCCCCAAATGATGCTTACGAGTATCTAGAAAGCCTTTCTGAACAAAACCAAACATGGGGAACTTCAACTTATTCTAGAAAGCCACAAAGAAATACTAGAATTCATACACTTAGAGAAGAGGAAATCCTTAGGGCTAAACTTGTATCACTCTCTAGGAAGGTTGAAGAAATAGACCTTAGAAAAGTCCATGAAATCCAAACTATAGACCTTGTTTGCACAATTTGTGAAAAACATGACCATAAGACAGAAAACTGCCCTAACATTCCATCCATCAATGATGTTCTTTTAGGAGGACCCCCAACAGAAGTAAATGCTTTAAAATTTAAAAAGCCTCAATACCAAAACAACTTCAACCCAAGGTATAATGACCACCCAGGATTCTGCTGGAAAGATAACCAACAACCTAGCCAACCACAGGGACAAAATCCTTACCCCCATCAGAACTACCAAACCCATAACCAGTTCCAAACCCAACCTATACAATACCAAAAACCACCAGTCCATTTTCAACAAACTATCCTACCTCCAAAATATCCCCCCTGGGATAAACCAATCTTCTCAAGCACCAACCCAAACTATTCCACAAAGCCTATTAGAACAACTGTGAAAAAAATGGAAAGGATGAACTCGGAAGTCTCTTCCATTAAACAAGAACTTCAAACCATAAAAACTAGAAAGGCACCCATGCCTACTCAGGCGGTTCCATCCTCAACTTCAAGGGGAGAGTCAAGTTGTGCTCAAATAACTCATGAACAACTAAAGGTTGTGACTATTTTAAGAAATGGGAAATCAATTGAGAAACCTGAACAACTAATTCAGAACCCACCTAAAGAGTTAAACTTGGATGAAAATTCAAATGAACCACAAGATCAAACTGAGGAAACTAATAACAATGTGAAAGAAACAACTCTTCAAAAAACAACCCCACAACCTGCACCATTTCCTAAACACATGAGGGGGAAAACCAAGCCTGAATTAAGTGAAACATTAAGAGAAATATTCTCACAAGTCAAGTTGAACATTACCCTTCTCGATGCAATACAAACCATACCTACCTAATCAAAACACCTTAAGGACTTGTGCACTTTTAAAAGAAATTTTTCAAATAAAAACCAAGTCATTTTGGCTGCTAATGTGAGTACCACCATTCAAGGGACCATTCCTCCAAAGTTGAAAGACCCGAGTTGACTTACATCAATGTTGAACTAGGAGAGAGCAAAGTTGTCAAGGCCTTGTGTGACCTAGGTACTAGTGTAAATCTCATCCCTTATGCTATGTAAATCTAGTTAGGACTAGAATAACTCCAACCCACATCTGTCACACTTCAACTTACTGATCGTAGCATTAGGGTTCCAAAGGGGATTCTAAAGGACGTTCTGGTAAATGTTGAAAACTTCATCTACCCTGCAGACTTAGTTGTCCTTACAACCATCCAAACTTAGTAAATAAGGAACAAACCCCAATCATCCTTGGTCGTCCCTTCCTTGCAACTATCAACTCAGTTATCCGAGTCCAAAATGGGAACATTACCATCAACTTTGGAAACATGAGTCTAGACTTGAACATCTATAATGCAAGCTCACAAATAGGGGATGAAGAGTACATTCATGAGTTAAACATGATAGGAAACATTGATAATGAATCCATATAACATCAAGGAATATTTGATGAATGTTTAAGTGATGATGAGATTGATTTCCTTTGTTCACATGAAGGAAGTCTATCTCCTTGGCTTGAATCATTTTCAAATTGCTCTTATGATGAAGTCTTAGGTCCAACAATAAGTGAAACCCTTCAGAAAACCAATTTCATGGAGACCAATCAAACTTCATTCCCTAAATCTGATCAAGACAATATAGTAGCTGAAACTTCTACATGTGGGTAATAAATCCTATCTGAAACTCTAAAAAAAGAAATTGAACTTGATCCAATGTCCTAATATTCTGCTGAATTTCTATCCCAACCCAATATTGAATTGAATGAACATCTCGCTAAACTCAAGTATGATTTCCTAGGGGACAATCAGACATATCCTATTGTCATTTCTTCTTCTCTTAAATCCAATCATGAGAGGATGCTTCTATATGTCCTTAGGAAACATAAGAAAGCCATTGGTTGGACCCTGTCTGATATTACCGGGATTAGCCCACTTATTGGAACTCATAGGATTGTTCTGGAATCTGATTCAAAGCCATTTCATCAACCTCAATGGAGACTCAATCATAATATCATAGAGGTAGTAAGGAAAGAACTTATGAAATTGTTAAAAGCTGGTATCATATATCCCATAGCTGAGAGTGAATGGGTGAGCCCAATCCAAGTGGTTCCAAAAAAAGGCTGGAATCACAGTGATAACCAATGAGTACGGAGAGATTCTTCCAACAAGGGTGAGTAGTGGATGGAGGGTCTGCATTGAATATAATAAGATAAACTCATTCACCAAGAAGGACCATTTCCCCTTATCATTCATTTACCAAGTCCTTGAGAGAGTGGCATGTCATGCCTTCTACTGTTTCTTAGATGGGTACTCAGGGTATAATCAAATTGCGATCTCCCTAGAGGATCAAGGGAATACTACATTCACTTGTCCATTTGGCACCTTTGCATTCAAATGCATGCCCTTCGGTTTATGCAATGCCCCTGGAACCTTCCAGCGGTGCATGATGAGAATATTCTCAAACATGGTAGGGTATTTTCTTGAGGTCTTCATGGATGACTTCTTTGTGTTTGGGGATACATTTGAGGGGTGTATACAAAATGTGAGGAGAGTCTTGTCAAGATGTGAAGAAAAGAATCTAGTCCTAAACTGGGAAAAATTCCATTTCATGGTTAAAGAGGGACTAGTTCTAGGCCATCTGGTCTCGGGTAGGAGGATTGAAGTTGATAAATCCAAGGTTGACATCATTCGCCACCTTCCATCACCTGAAACTCTCAAGGAAGTGAGGTCTTTCCTAGGAAATTCTGATTTCTATAGAAGATTCATCAAGGACTTTAGTTCAATCTCCCATCCCCTTTGTGCTCTCCTAGTAAAGGATGCTCCATTTGTTTGGATAGAAAGCTATGAGGGTTCATTCTCAACCCTCAAATCCTCTCTCACCTCTCCTCCCATTATGAAATCTCCAAATTGGAACCTTCCTTTTGAACTTATGTGTGATGCCAGTGACTTTGTTGTAGGAGATGTGTTAGGACAACGTTGTGATAAAACTCCTTATGTCATTGCTTATGAAAGAAAATCCTTAAATAATGCCCAAATCAACTACACCACTACTAAAAAGGAGTTACTTGCTATTGTGTTTTACTTAGAGAATTTTAGGTCCTACCTCATTGGATCCCCCATCAATGTGTTCACTGACCATTCTGCACTAAAATACCTCTTCCAAAAACAGGATGCTAAGGCTATACTAATTAGGTGGGTCCTTCTCTTTCAAGAATTTGACCTCACAATCAAGGATAAAAAGGGTGTTGAAAATGTTGTAGCCGATCACCTCTCTAGGATGTAATTCAAAGATAACTCAAATCACCTTTCTGTGTCTGATTCATTTCCTGATGAACACCTATACTCTGTGAGTGACTGCCCTTGGTATGCCAACATAACCAATTTCTTAGTTATAGGAGTCATTCCAAAATTCTTAGGGACTCAAGATCGAAGGAAATTACTTTCTGATGTTAGACACTATGTGTTTGATGATCCATACCTCTATAAGTTCTGCCCTAACCAAGTCATTAGGAGGTGTGTTTCGGAATCTGAACAAGAGTCCATCCTTAAATTCTATCATAGTGAGGCATGTGGAGGTCACTTTTCCTCTAAGAAAAAATCTGCTAAGATTCTTCTATGTGGTCTCTTCTGGACCACTCTCTCAAGGGACTCTTACACATTTTGTCAAATCTATCCTAGGTGTCAACAAGTAGGGTCCATCACAAAAAGGAATCAAATTCCACTCACTCCCATCTTAGTGGTTGAAATATTTGACTGTTGGGGAATTGATTTCATGGGTCCCTTCCCAAACTCTAGGGGATACCTCTACATACTATTAGCTGTTGATTATGTCTCTAAATGGGTTGAGGTCATTCCTACAAAATCCAATGATCATCAAACTATGAATATATTTCTCAAGGAAAAAATCTTCTCTAGATTTGGAATTCCTAGGGCTATCATTAGTGATCATGGAACTCATTTTTGCAATTTTCCATTCACATCACTCATGAAAAAATATGGAATTTCTCACAAAGTGTCCACTGCTTACCACCCACAGACCAATGGTCAAGATGAGTTATCCAATCATGAAATCAAACAAATTCTTAAGAAAACTATCAATCCTTCTAGGAAATATTGGCCCGAGAAACTCTTGGATGCTCTTTGGTCATATAGTACAACATACAAAACCATCCTAGTAATGTCACCATATAGGTTGGTTTAGGGAAAATCATTCCATTTACCTGTTGAAATTGAGCATAAAGCCTTTTGGGAAATTAAGAAAATAGATTATGACCTCTCATTGGCCGAGACTAAAAGGAAATTAGATCTCAATGAACTGGAGGAACTAAGGATGGAGGCTTATGAGAATTCAAGGATCAATAAAGCTAGAATTAAAGCCTACCAATCTAGGAATATCAAGGTCGAACATTTTGAACCGGGAAAACTTGTGCTCTTGTATAGTTCAAAACGTCATTTACACCCGGGAAAGTTAAGGTCTAGATGGTCAGGACCTTTCATAGTGCATCATGTGTACCCCCATGGGGCAGTAGAGATTCAAGATCCCACAAGTGGTCACATTTTCAAGGTCAATGGTCATAGGTTAAAATCATTCATTGAATCATTCAATAAACAAGAAATAGAGGTTGAGTTAACTGAGCCAACCAATGAACCGGAAAAAATTTGATAGATTTAGGATCCATGTCGGGCTAATGACGTTAAACAAAAGTGCTGCACAGGAGGCAACCCGTGGTTTTCATGTTTCTAATCTTTCTGAATCATATTTTTCAAATAAGATTAATTAATCATTTTGATATTTAAAAAAAAATAAAAATAAAAATAACAAAAAATAGACTTTTGACAGGTTCTTCTATTATGAGTATGGATGGGTACGAAAGGGGAGCACCATATTCATCCGTGTCACGTGGTGTGATCCTTGAGTAATACCTTACCCAGAAATTTAAAAAGAAGACAATTTATCATCAGTTTATTTTATTTTATATATATAATTATATTTTACTTTATTTATTATATAAATATAAATATAAATATATATTGTTTTGTTTTGTTTTGTTTGTTTTGTTTTTATTTTTTCTACTAGGGAACTCTGTAAGTGACATGGATATGGAAATATTAAAAGGGAGTAGCAGGAATTTTAACTCCAACCACCAGGTGACTTCATTCCATGATCCTCATTTTCAATTTCCTTTTTGAAATTTCACTCTCTACCTCTACCCCCTTCTAAATTTTCTTTTTTAAACACTGGGGACAATGTTATTTTAAGTTGGGGGGGAAGATAAAATGAAAAATGATTTTCTGTCAAAAAAATGAATGATTTGAAGAAGAAAAAAATGTGTAAATAGAAGGAAAAATTATTTTAACTTTGAACATGGTAATACACATTGCACACTTTGAAACTAAATATCAAATAATTTTGCATGCCCTGATTCTGATTTTAATCCTTGTATAGTTTAATGAGAATAGATTTTGGAAAGTGCGGCTTTCCAATGTGATATTTCATCATTTAAATTTTCATTTAAAAAAAAAGATCACAATGCACATCCTTTGGATAATAGGGTATTAGTTTAAGTTCATGGGGTCCCACAAATAAATAGCATAGGTTTGGTTATCATTTTAGTTTTAATATGAGTATTCAAAAAGAAAAATAAAAAAAACAATAAATTTGAGCATATAACAATGAAATGATCTAATGTGTGGCTTTCGGCACTTGGGGATCGTGACTCCATAGTTGTCTGGCCTAGAGTTAGTAAGTTTATCTCTATTTTTGGTAATTTGAATTTGTTTTTGACTGAGTTAACTCGAGATAATGCCCGAGTATGTGGGCTTCACTTGGTTCCCTAAGGTCTTTGAACCTGGGAGTCATCGGTAAAGTCTCGCTATAGGGGTTGACTCTTTTGAGTGTAATTTCAATTACCATGGAAAAATTGAAAAAAACAAAACAAAAAATATGATACAAAAGAAAATTGAATACTCATCTTAATATAGAAATGTGATTCCACCTAGCACTTCCATCATTTCCCCCTTGAATAAAGATGAACCCCCATGTCTATTGTGATGCACAACATATCCTCATAATTAACTGATATTGGATGAAATATGTCAATGAATTTGAACAAAGGAATGGGCTTAGGATTGGGATCTTCTTATGAAACAATCTTGTATTAAAATATTTTGATGGGTTTCATGATTTTTTGGTATAAGGGTTTTGGTGATCATTGTGTATTAAAATGTTTTTGAAAAAGGGAATTCGAATTTCATATTGTTGAGATATATTTTGCTCGGGACTAGAAAAACTCAAGTTGGGGGGGTGTGATTAGCCACTAAATGAGGATAATATTCATTGTTAATATATATAATATTCATGTTATTTATTATTAATAAACACCATTTTAGTGCATTTTACACTTTGAACATCATTTCACATTATGATTGTAATACCTTCTTAAAATGCACTATTATGTGGTACATTTTTGAAAAACATTTAAAGTACCCAATGATTCATCTGATTTTAATGAGTGTAATTATCCATATTTTAATTTTATATTTTGGTAAATTTATTTACACTTCAATATTATTATGTTCCATTCAGGGATCAATGGAGAATTCCTGGAAGAAGATGGGGATATTTTGTGATGAAAGGATGCAATTTTAGAGAAGGCAGATTGGACACCAACCCACTGATGAGAATGTGGGACCCACATTACAAACTCAATGAATCCCAAATTTGGTGGGAGACTAGAATACATATATAGGAACAAATAATTCTTCACAATCCAGTGCTAATGATGCTTCCATTTTTGTCATTTAGGCAGCCCAATTTAGAGATAAAATTCTGGGCTAGATTCTGTAGCCCAGAAAAACATCCCACTAATATAATTATATCTCCGAATATACAACTCCGAATGGGACCAAAATTTACAGGAGGTTAGGAGACATCCGGGGATCTATTTTCTTCCTCTATGTACCACTCTGAGTTGTCCATCTAAAAGGTATTCCAAGAACATCTGTTCGGTGGATGAAAGATGGATGCCACCTCGGGTCAAGGGTGGAAAAATCAACTCTCCCTCAACCTTCCACCCACCTATGGGCTACCAAAATTAATTGAGATGCTTTGTACCATTTAAGTCTCGACCCAAGGCTCCAAAAATTCCTATTTAAGGCAGTGGTGGTAGAGGAGTTGATAATCTTTGGTGCTTGGTTTCATTGTAGTGTTATACTGCCGCTTTGTGTTTGTAATCGCATTTCTTTCTCATGTAAGTTGTTTAATTCACCTTAGTTTCTTAATAAAAGTTATTCCTTTCCTCTTATTCTGTTCTTCTACTTATCATGTTGATACCGTTGGTTCAAGGTGGGAATGTATTCACACCAAAATTTGTGATATTTATCACACAATGGAGGAGTGATCGATTTTTGTTGTTGTTTTTACTTCTTCAATTCCACCCTCATAAGTCTACTTCCCACTTCCGTTGAAGACATGTCATCAATGGAAGGCTAAATATTTTATGGGTTGATCCAAGGGAGTAGTAAGGGTATTGATTGGATTTTATTTATCACTACATTAATGGCTAATCACTTCTTTTAAATGATATTTTTATTTGATGATTTTAAAACTTCTTCATCCTTATTGAATTTAAGGTCACACATTTCAAGTGCTAATACAAACCTCTACCTTGGAGTGCTCAAAAATTTGATCCTTAAAGTGTATAGGTGATTAGTATTAGGGTGTGTAGGCATTAAACCAGTAAGTGATGATTTTGTTTGATCTTCTTAATTGAATCCATCTCAATTATAAGAAATTGAAATCATTAAAAAAGGAATTCATCCAATCCACCCCGACCCACTCACTGACAATTACATAATTTTTCAGCAATATATGAATCATGTTCATAAGAAGTCCCATTATCCTAGAGACCCCATGGAGTGATGGGTATGTGTTATATTGAAGTGTATTTATCATTTTTATAGGGAATTATCATCTATTCCAAGTGGGGGAGGATCCATAAAAGCTCCTCCTTTAGGAGAAAGATATGGGTCACATCTCTAGACAGGTAGATGGAGTACTACCAACCATACAAGAAGAGGAGGAATTCATGGAAAAGGTATCCATGCTTTAGATATTCTGATCCAGTAGAGATCCTGGTTTCTAGGTTACACCATAGGGCTGAGTACTAGGATAGATTTATTTTTTGTAGCCTATACCAACGGAGCCGGGTGTCATGGAATCTATTGTTTAGGGAACTACTCTAATAGTCTCTACTATAGTGTCTACCTTATTCGATAAAAGTGCATCTAATTCCATTATCTTTTTGGATATTGTGGAAATACTTGGGATTGGTATTCAATACTCTTATTTCATTATGAAACTTGATACCTCTTTGGGTATATATTAAAAGAGTGTATTCTAGTGTAAGGAATGCTACCTTGAGGTATGAAACCATCATTTATTATGGTACCTCTTCAAACTTGAGACAGTGGGATTTGATTTTATTCTTGGGATGTGTTGTTTGGTCCCCTATCATACCTATATGAATTATTATCACTACAAGGTGTTGTTCACATCCCCATATGGTGTTACTTATATTTACAAGGGCCTGTGGGATTTCCAGGATGGTAGAGATGGACCAAAGAATCTTGTGTTGGGTTTTGTTACCTCCCATATAGCTAGAAATTATATAGAGTATCAGGGATAACATCAGGCTGGATTCCCTCTTACAGTCTATCAATTTAGGGATGTTTTCCATAATAAATTTTCTAAACTACCTCCATTGAGACAGGTAGATTTTACTATTCAGATAGTTCCTGGAGCTGCATAGGAATCCATTCCCCCATAAAGGATGACTACTACAAAGTTGTTAGAGATTAAGAGGTAGTTATAGGATTTAAAATCTAAGGGTTTCATATGGGCCAATGCCTCTCCCTAGGTTTCATCAATACTTTTTACCAAGAAGGTGGATGAAACCCTCAGGATTTTCCTGGATTACAAGAATTTGAATTAGCTAAATATGAAAAACTGATATCCTTTACCTCATATAGATAATATTTTCAACCAGATCCTAGGA
The DNA here is from genome assembly GCA_963277665.1 of Viscum album. Lineage (NCBI taxonomy): Eukaryota > Viridiplantae > Streptophyta > Magnoliopsida > Santalales > Viscaceae > Viscum > Viscum album. The sequence goes on along the minus strand of OY728143.1, from coordinate 2,060,895,592 downwards.
TCTAGAGTGTTCTTGAAGATTGTCCTTAAATAGAGCTATCATCAGGTTTTATTTAGATCTTCAGATATCCCATGTGTAAATTTCCATAGTTGGTATGGTTTATATAAGTATATGGTTACGCCGTTCGGTCTAAAAAAAACACCTAGATTTTTTTATCCCTATCTAGATTCATTTTTATGGTCTTTACAGATGACATATCATGATCCGTACCTCAGGGCCTGTGCCGTTACTACCCTAAGCCCACATTCCCTAGGCCAGGGGTTGGTGACTAGCACCAGAAAGGTACATCCCGAAAGTGGGAAGGAATTACCTCAAAACCTGTACACACACAGACATGGAACACTGCGCACAAGTAAACACAATGGAAAAAAATATACAACCAAAAATAAAGACTACCAAAAAGTGTAAAATTAAGTACTGAAAGTAAAGGGGCTAGTATACAATCCCAACCAGAAAGAATGTACAAAAAAAGGGAAAATCAGCTCCTAAGATCGTCCGTCAAGGATCCTACCTGGAGGGTAGGTACAAATCATCTCTGTGGATCTCTACACTAACCAGTCACCTCCGTACACCATCTTGTCCTAGATCCCAAGTCTTGGTCAAAGATGCACATCATATTCAGTAGACACAACAAGGTGTGGGTGAAGCCCTGGTAGGGGTGAGTATAACAATACCCAGTAGGGACCCTGAGACCCCAAAGGTCTCCTATAATTCCACAAAGGAAAAACCACAAATCATGATCCCAATCACAAATAAAAAGTAAAGACTTAGCTCAAATTAGGTATACAACCTAAATAACAAGAATAATGATGATTATTCATAAAGCAATATCATCTTACTCTGTCGAGAGAATTTTACTGCTGAACCGCTCAAGGTCACTAGGTGCTGACCCATAGAGGATCGCTAGGGGCTGACCCATAGAGGATCTCTAGGTGATAACCCAAGGAGGATCACTAGGTGCTGACCCATAGAGGATCACTACGTGCTGGCCCACAAAGGATCACTAGGTGCAGACCAACAGAGGATCACAAAGTACTGACCCATGGAGGATCGCTACGTGATGACCCACAGAGGATCACTACATGCTAACCAACAGAGGATCGCTAAGTGATGACCTACAGAGGATCTCTAAGTGCTGACCCACAAATAATTTCTAGGTGATGACCCAAGTAGGATCGCTATTCCTTCATCATGTCACAACCAACCATTGGATTCCCGCACTAAGCACACTTGATTACAGGAGTATCCTCTATTCAATCCATTTTTTATACCTCAACCACCCTGAGGTCCCAAAAAGAAGTATCTCAATGAACTGCCATTCCATAAGGGTTCTAATGCAATAGATGACGCATCAATCGGACACCCTGTCTGTATGTTATAGTCATTTTAGTGCCAGGGGCCTAGTTGGATTTGAGTCCGATCCAACCCATACTTACTCCAACTTTCTCTAAAACCCAAGTGGAGTATCTCAGAAGGAACACCTCTTCCTAAAAGTTCAGAGCTATTGACGGTTGGTCAAATGGGTGTATGGTTTAGGAGATATACCCCTTTAAGTGAAACTGGGCCTAAATGGGTCCGGGCCCGGGTCGACCTGGTCGGGCCGAACCGACCTGGTCCGACGGGACTGGGACATGGGCTTGGACCGGTTCGACTAGGCTAGGCCCAATGGGGATGGGCTGCAGGCTCGACCCATTCCACCCAGCTGGGCGCGGCCCGCCGAGCCAGTGGACCAACCCGGCCCGCTGGTTGGGCGCAACCCATCAGCTGGGTGCGGGGGTCTGCTCTCCTCCCGAATAAATTAATGTTCATTCAGATCTTCAATCAGCGATGCCATTTGGCACCGCTCTACCAGGACAATCTGTGGGTCCTCCCTCCTTCACAACTAGGAGCCGTGACCCTCCTCTGCGGTGAACGACCTTCTGTTAACTCAGCCGGCATCGGGCAGCCTCCATTGTCTGCAGCAGCGCCATCGGGCACCACCACCTCTTTGGGGCTGGTGAAAGACAGCCACTGCCTCCTCCGATCGCCACCACCACCATGCCGGTGGAGCTTCTATAGGCCACCAGTGAATCATCGGAGGTCCGTTTTCTTTTCTGACTACACCTATGGGCCTCCCGGGATGTTGCCATCACTACGTTGTTCCAAGTTTCATCTTGTCACCGTATTGGTCAATTTCCCAAGAATAACGCAATCGTGGCACAAATGGAAGAGGTTATGGGACTTGTTCGGTTCGGCATGCGCCCTCCTCATTAGTGTTATAACAAGGGGAGAGTTCAAACATCATCAATAGAAGATGAATTCATAAAACTCTTAGAAATAATTCAAGACAATACCCTACCATGAATTCATTGGAATATGCTGCAGATGAGGTAGACGAACCCGCGTTTGAAGGTGTTCATCAGCGTTCGTTGTCGCCTGTTGATTCCTCCAATGACCTTCATTCGATCACCATTCTTCGTTAGAGTGGAATGTCATTGTCGTTTCTTCAGATCCTCTTCTCATAGCTCTCCCAAAACCGAATCCCATGCATTGATTAAATAGGAGAATAATCTCCCACATTGTTTTTAATATTATGGATCATTAATTAACCATAATTAACGAGTCAATTAAACAGACAAATGTTGTCATTACAAAACCAAAGAAACTAAAGGTTCAAGGAATTTAAAAGTCTCTAAATTAATGTTTGAGTTTTCATTTCGGTCCCATCACCTTTGCTCAATGATTTCAAAAAGAAAATAAAATAACCTTTAGTTATTTTTTTTATAATGTCCAAAAATTAACTTTTTCGTCTGACTTTATCTAAACAAAGTTAAGATTCCCTTAAGTGAATCCTAGTTATATGAATCCAATGGTGTCCTTGTATTTTTAATCTGAGCACTGGTTCAAAATAGAGAAATTCCTGCCTGTACGTTTACTAAACGTACCTTATAAAAGTTCAAAAATTCATTCCGGGCTCTCCAGGGCTTTGAATCACGTGCCGTCAATTTTCACAGACTCATAATAATCCCAAATAATTTAAAAATATATATATGGAAATTTTGTGTCTTTACATTCTTTCCACCTTAGGGATTTTCATCCCCAAAATCCACAACAGAACTAGGGAAACAAATGGTGGTACTGAGCACGTATATGAGCCTCCCACTCCCATGTGTTCTCCTTGAGGTTCCCATGCTGCCACTAAACTTACACCAGAGGGATTGACCACCCATGAAGGACCCACTCATGTTGATCCTCTATCTCCAAGAGGAACTCCGTGAATGTAGCCCCATCATCAATGTCCAGCTCACCCCAGTCGACAACGTGTGATGGATCAGGCACTTACCTCCTTCATTTCAACACATGGAAAACATTATGCACCTGGTACATCTTTGGGGGAATATCTAGAAGGTACACCACTTCGCCCACTCTGTTGAGGATCTGGAAAGGTTCGATGAACATTGGAGATATCTTGATTCCCCAACCAAATCTCCGCAATCCTCATCGGAGTGAGACCCATAGGAATACATGGTCTCCATCCTTGAACTCCAAGGGTCTCTATCAGCTGTCATCATAAGACTTCTTCCATATTCGTGTAGTATTCAATTGCTCCTATATGATATGCACCTTCTCAGTAGTAGCTTGTACCAACTATGGACACATAAGTGCTGACTCTCCTAGGTCTATACAGCATTGAGGTCAAATGCATGGTTGCCTGTAAAAATCCTCAAACATTGCCATGCCAATGGTGGAGTGATAACTGTTATTATATGTGACCACCACCAGTAATAGGTGGTCCTCCCAACTATGTCCAAAATCATGGACACAAGCACGAAGCAAGTCCTGAAGCGTCTGTATGGTCTGCTTCATCAGTCCATCTGTCTGAGGGTGAAAGGCGGTGCTCAAGCGTAGCTGAGTCTCGAATGACTCCTCCAATCCCATCCATAACCGAGATTTCAAACAAGATTCATGATCTTAAACGATCATCGATGTCACCCCATGAATCCATACAATCTCTTGTATGGAGATGCGTCCCAAGCCTTCTACTGATCCCTGCTCTCGAATGGGTAGGAAGTGGGTAGACTTGGTGAGTCAGTCAATGATCACCTAGATGGAATCACTTCTTTTGGATGTATGTGGTAGACCTATCACGAAGTCTATGGATATACCATCCCACTTCCACTCTGGCACCTCAAGTGGATGAGTCAAGCATGCTCAAACCTGGTGCTCAGCCTTCACTTGCTGACAAGTGAGGCATCGTGAAACGAACTCTGCCATTGCTTTCTTTATCCTTGGCCACCAATACTAATACTGGAGGTCCTGGTACATCTTCTCATCACTAGGATGTACCTCCAAAAGGGGATGTGTGGAACTCCTTCAACACCTCCTCTCGTAGTACCACTAGTACCATGGTACATCCTTTAAAAAGGATGATGTGCTCCACACCTTCAAAAAATCCTTCAGAAGCCCATCCTGAGGATGTCTGAGTACGTCGAGCCTCACAGTCAACATCCCCAAGCTGTGCCTCCCTGACTTGCTGAAGGAGTGGGGGAGTAACTTTCATAGATTGTGGGTAAGCTTCTCCATCATTATCTACAAAGGATAACTACAACATGACTAGCTGCTCTATATCCTCCCTCAGCAGATGTAAACTAGACCTCCTGGTGAGTCCGTCTACCACCACGTTCCCCTTCCCATGAGTGTAGACTATCTCAAAGTCATAATCCTATAGAAACTCCAACCATCACCACTGTCTCAGGTTCTAGTCCTTCTATGAGAAGATATACATGAGACTCTTATGATCAGAGTAGATAGTAAACCATTCACCCATCAAGTAGTATCACCACATATTCAAGTAAAAGACTAATGCTACTAAATCCAGGTCATGGGTAGCATAGTTCTACTCATGCTATCTCAACTGTCATGAGCCTTAGGTGATCACCACTCACTCCTGCATCAGGACACATCCCAGTATGGTCCTTGATGCGTCAAAGTAGACTACAAACCCAACTCCCTCTTCTGGTAGCCTCAAGATGGGGGCACTCTTCATTCTCTACCTAAGCTCCTGAAAACTATGCTAGAATCTATCTAACCATAAGGAAGGTTTTCCCTTCTTTTTCAAAGATGAAAAGGGTGCTTCTAATCTGAAAAAGTCAAGTACAAATCTATGACAGTACCCATCGAACCCTAGAAAACTCCGCACCTCGGTCACACTCCTGGGTGGCTCCCAAGAAAGCACTGCCTCTATCTTCGCTATATCCAATCCAATTATAGCCATCGAGATAATGTGTCCTAGAAATTGGACATCCCATATCCATATTTGGAACATCAAGATATTTCCATAAATTTGGTGCTCTTTGAGTGTATCCAGAACTTTTTGCAAATGGGTAGCATTCTCCTCCTCTAACGCCAAGTATATCTAGATGTCGTCAATGAAAAACACAATAAAGCGATTGAGTTAAGGCTGGAAGATCCTGTTCATGAGTCCCATGAACCCTATTGGGGTGTTAGACATGCAGAAAGGAATCACCAGGAACTTATAATGGCCATTCTAGCATCTGAAGGCTGCCTTTGGTACGTCCTCATCTCGTACCCTGATCTGATGATAACCTGATCTGAGGTGTAACTTTGAAAACAACCGAGATCCCTTCATCTAATTGAAGAGATAATCAATCATAGAGAGTGGATAATTGTTCTTCATGGTCACCTGATTCAGGAACCTATAGTCCACACAAAGACTCAAAATTCCATTTTCCTTCTTGGAGAAAAAATGAGGCTGTCTATAGAGAAACACTAGGCCTTATGAATCCTTTAACCTGAAAGTCCACCAGCTATACCCTCAACTCAAAAAGCTCCGAGGGAGCCATCTGATATACTGGTGTAGATATTGGGGATGTCCCGAGGTAAATATTAATGTAGAAGTCTACCTATTTGCAAGGAGGTAGTCCCGGAACATCATCTGTAAAGACATTAGCATACTAGTCTACCACTACAGGATAACTCAGACTCCTCTCATCAACTGCTCTGAGGGTAAGGATAGACAACTGATAAGTGATCAACTACTCCATCCTCCGAGAAAGTCCATCCTTTGCTTCAAAGGTTCCCTTCTCTCTAGTGAAGTAAAACCTGGTCTCATACTTGCAGTCACAACATACTTTTCACCTAAAACAGTCGATCTGAGCATGGACTGTGGATAACTTGTCCATACGCAAGATGACATCGTAAGGCCTCGACACTGCTACTAGGAGATCCCAGCCAAATCTATCACCACCTAGAGTAATATAACACTACAAGGCACCAGTTTGTAATCATCGAATCATATTTGTAGCTCTGTGGTCATAGGCATCAGCTGCCTGAAGCTGTGCTCATCCCTTTCCACCTACTCCCAGAGGTCGGGGTGGACCACCTGGAGGTGGTGGCAGTAGAACCGCAAACTGTCACCCACCGCATGCTGCATGACCTACTCCTCTACTACATCCTCTTCCCCTAAGACTTCCCCACTCAAATATCTACCTATTCCTCGATAGTCCCTAGACCATATGTTAATCGTCCACATGGGAATTCAGACAGTCGCGAGCTATGTTCCCCTGTCATCCACAAGAGTAACAGACTTTAGTCCTCAGATGGCATCCTCTGCCTTGATAGATTTTCATCTCCAAACATACATCCTGGGGTCTTCCTCTGGAAGTTCTGGGCCACTTGGACATTTTCATCATCTTCATACTGCCTGCTACAGATGATTTAGCTACCTGTCATCTGGTGGTTGATCTTATTGTTGGTTCCTGCTCAGCTAGGAATCTCTCCACCAATAGTGTTCGCTCAATCACTCTAGCCTACGTCGAGATATTAAGAGATATCATCGATGCTATGATCTTCTACAAGAAACCCTGCTCAAAGTTCCATTCCCTGAAGAAAGGGTCCCATATCATGTCGGTGGAGTAGTAAGAGAGGTCAGTGAATATCGTCGAGTACGGGGATACTATCAAGCTGCCCTACTATAAGTGTAGTAGCTCCTACATATGCACAGAGCATAGAGTTACTGAAACATATTATTCCTTAAAGAGGCTCTTGAAGTCCAACTAGTTGAGGGTCTCCTCATCATGAAACTTGAGTGTCAGGCCCCACCATCTCCCTATTTTTTCCTAAAAGATACTAGCATCTCGGATCACCATCTGGTCTGGTAGTGTTCCAACTAGGTGGAAAACTTGTGCCACAGCCTCTAGCCAATTCTCAGCTGCCTATGGATCAGTCTCACCTCAAAAACTCTAAGTCCTATGTCTCTGAAACTCATTCAAGGAGCCCAGTCAGCGTGCATGGTCCGATGGTGGGGCTGGTGGAAACTACTGCCCTATGGGTGGTGCTGCTACTGGTACACCTCCCGAAGGTACTATCACCGAAAGAGGGCCCATCACCGACACCTCATTTCTCGGTGGGCCATCATCATGATATCTCACCAGAATCTTAGATGTCAGTCTACACGGAGACATTCTATAATGAAACAGGTGTACTATTTTCAATAATCTATACCTGGTGATCTCACTCAAAAGATATCAAAAGGAAAACATTTAAAAAACACACATAATCAGTGTTTTCATATACCAAGTTGGAAATCCAAATTTAGGGTCTTGGTGTATAGATACGTTGGCCGCCGCACTAACACAGGATTCCCTGGACTGAAATCTGAACTCAAGACAGTTAACACTATTGCTCCATTGAAAAGATCAGAGTCTTATTTCTTCAGTAGAACTGACCGACCTCTGATACCACTTTGTCATGACCCATCCCCTGGGGCCCATGCCGTGCCTACCCCAAGCCCGCCTTCCATAGGCCAGGGGTTGGCGACTAGCACCAGAAAGACATATCCCTAAAATGGGAAGGCATTTACTCAAAACTTGCACACACACAAAAATAGGGCACGCTGTGCATAAGTAAAACACAATAGAAGAAGAAAGATACACCAACAGCTAAAAACTGCAACTGAGTGTAAAAATAAGTACTGAATTTAAATGGTCCAGTATAAAAACCCAACTAGAAATAAGGTACCAAAAAATGGGAAAAATAGCTCCTGAGATCATTCACCAAGGATCCAATATAAAAGGTAGGTACATGTCACCTTTGTGGATCTCCAAACCAACCGGTCACCTATGTACACCATTTAGTCCTGACACCTAAGTCTCGGTCAAATATTCCCATCGTCTCCACCAAACACAACAAGGTGTGGGTGAAGCCCATGAAAGGGTGAGTATAAAAATACCCAGTAGGGACCCCAAGAGCCCTAAAGGTCTCCTAGAATTCCACAAAAGAAAAACCACAAAGCATGATCCCAATCATAAATCAAAAGTAAAGACATAGCTCAAACTAGGTATACAACATAAAGAACAAGAATAAAGATGACTAGTCATAAATCTAGATCATCTTATTCTATCTAGATGCTAAACCACTCAAGTATATAGAGGATTTCTAGGTGATGAACCACATAGGATCGCTAAGTTCTGACCTATGGAGGATCACTATGTGCTGACCCACAAAGGATCTCTAGGTGCTGAACCACATAAGATATCTAGCTGCTGACGCATAAAGTATCACTACGTGCTGACTAAGGGAGGATCTCTACATGTTGACCCACATAGGATTGCTATGTTCCGACCCACAGAGGATCACTATGTTCTGACTCATAGAGGATCTCTAGGTGGTGACCCATGAAGGATCGCTATTCCTTTATCATGTCTCACCCAACCATTGGATTCCAGCACTAGGTACGCTTGATACTGGGAGGATCTTCTCATCAATTCATTATTCATACCTCAACCACCACTAAATCCCACTAAGAAGTAACATTATAAACCGCCATGTCATAAGGTTTTCAATGCAACAAAAAATGCTTTAATCGGATGCCCAGTCCATAAGTTATAGGAATTTTAGTGCTGGGGGGCCAGTTGGATTCGAGCTGATCCAACCCTTCTGTACACTAACATTCACCAAAACCTAAGTGGAGTATCTAAAATGGACTTACTCATACTAAGGGTTCCATTTCAGAAGACGGTACATCAAACAGACATCCAGTTTAGGAGATATTCCTCTTTAAGAAAAATTGGGCCTAAATGGGTCCGGATCCGGTCTGACCCGACCTAGCCCAAAGTGGTTGGGCTACGGGCTTGGTCTGGCACACACAGCTAGGCATGGTCCATTGGGCCGCTGGACCAACCTGGCCTGCTGGGTGGGTGTGACCTGTCAGTTGGGTGTGGGGGATGGCTCCCCTCTCGAACGAACTAAAGTCTGTTTGAGTATTCAATCAGCGGAACTAGTTGGCACTACTCTACCTGACCCGTCTGCGTGGACCAGTCAATTGTGGGAAACATGGAGTGCGGGTCCACCCTCTGTCACGGCTCAGAGCCAAGACCCTCCTCCGTGGCATGCCGCCTTCCGTCAATGTGATCGTCGTCGGCCGACCACCTTTGTCTGCCATGACGCGTTCAGGCGCCACCACCTCTTTGCGGCAGGTGAGAACCGATCACCACCTCCTCCAGTCGCCGGTGCTGTCACGCTGGTGGAGCTTCTGCGGGACTCTAATGAAGCTTCAGAGGTCCATTTTCTTTTCCTATTGTTCCTATGGGCCTCCCGGGATGCTTCCATCATTTCATGGCTCCAGGTTTCATCTTGTCGCCGTATTGGTCAACCGACCATAAAGAGTGCAACCAAATCACAAATGGAAGAGGGTCCAAGCCTTGTTTGGTTCGTCCAACGCCCTCCGTGTTAACGTTATAGCAAGGGGGGAGTTCAAAAATCATCAAGAGAAAATGAATTCATAAAACTCTTAGAAATAATTCAAGACAATCTCTTACCTTAAATTTGTTGGAAGGCATTGTAGATGAGGGATATGAACCCTATTTTGAAGGTGTTTGTCGACGTTATCCATCGCCCATAAATTCCTCCAACGAACATCGCTCGATCACCATTCTTTGTTGGAGAAGAAAGTTTCTGACATTTTGTTAGAGGATCCTCTCGTAGCTCTCCAAAAACCCATGCCCAAGCATTGATTAAATAGGAGAATAATCTCCCACATTATGTTTAATATTATGGATCATTAATTAACTGTAATTAATGATTCAATTAAACAAACAAATTTTTTCATTACAAAACCAAAGAAACAAAAAGTTCAAGACATTTAAAAGTATCTTAATTAATGTCTAACATTTCACTAGAGTCCCACCACTATTGCTCAACGGTTTAAAAAATAAAATAATATAACCTTTAGTTATTTTTTTTGTAAGGTCCAAAAATTAACTTTTCATCTAACTTTTTCTTAAAAAAGGTAGGCTTACGTTATGAGAATATTAGTTCTGCAAATATAACAGTTTCCTATGATTTTTAATCTGAGCACCGGTTCAAAAGATATAAATTCATGCTCGTACGTTTACTGAACGCACCTTAAAAAATTCAAAAATTCATTTCAGGATCTCCGGGCCTCAAAATCATGTTCTATAAATTTTTCCAAACTTTTAATAATCAAAAATAATTTAAAAATATTTATAAGGATATTCTAGGACTTTACATGAAATCTTGGTGTATTCTCATATTCTAAGAAATAATGCCAATCATCTTGAGATCATTTTGAATAAACTGAGAGAGAACCAACTATATTATAAGCTTAGTATGTTCAAATTATGGATTAAGATGGTTCAATTCCTCAGTCATATTATCTCATAGGTATGAGTATCAGTTGATAGAGAGAGGGTGAGATCCACAGTTACCTATGATCATCCCAATAACGTATTTGATATAAGAAGCTTCCTGGGACTAGTTGGTTATTTAAGATATTTTATACTGGAATTATAAAACATAGAAGTAACTATTATGGGGTTAACTAAGTAGGGTATAATGTTTATATAGTCAGAATCTTGTGAGACAACCTTTCAGGAGCTAAAATGGTAATTGACTTCAGTGCCGATCTTAATTCCTCTAGAGTTGGGAAGAAGATATACAATGTATTTTTTTATGAAATAAGCATTATGTTAGGAGTAGTTTTTTTTGGAAGATCGAGTCACTGTGTATAGGTTATGGTAATTGGGGGCTCATGAATAAAATTACATGATGCACAATCACGATTTGGAAGCTGGCTACATACTTTACGTTGTTAGAGGCATTACCTACTGGGAGGGTGTTTTATAGTCTTTACAGACCACACAATCCTTAGGTATATTTTCAGGCATTTTGAATTTCCCCTTACGTAAATAATTTGGGTTAAATACCTAGAATCTTTTAAATTATTGCTTTATTATATACTCATGAAGGGAAATATCTTTGTTGATTCTCTAATAAGGAGGGCTCAGATGCAAGTATTTTAAGAGGCTAGTAGTGAGTGGGAATTTATAGCCCTATTTTAGGATATGCACATAGAGGTTTAGGATTGTCATGGAAAATATATACTTTCATCACTATTAGTAACCTATTCACATATGGAGAGAGTGAAGATGAGGCAGTTTTTAGATCCTGAATGCTTGGTCCCATGGGAAAGTATTTTTTATTAGGACCCACCTCTGGATTAGTCTATCAATGATGATGACATCCTACATATAAAGGTTGTATCTTTGTTTCTATGAACATGAGATTGGATCTGATGTGAGATTCACACAATTTTAAATTAAAAGTGTGATTGGGTATCTCCATGATGTATCTTGATATACACGAATAGTTTTGGTGGCTAAGGATGAAATGTTAGATAATAGGTTTTGTCACTAGATGTTCTACCTATCAGAATCTGAAGGAAGAGTAACAATGACTTTTTGTATTTTTAAAACCATTACCAGTCCCAGAATAGAAATGTGGAAATTATCCGATGGATTTTTAGTTTGATTTTCAAGGGTTCCTTGAGGTAGAATCATGGTTTGAGTAGTAATAGATATGCTAATAAAGGTAGCCCACTTCCATCCTATTTTGGAGACTTTCTCAGTTTATGAGCTGGAATGATTGTACATCCATGAGATTATATGGCTACATGGGGTCCATTATACTATCGTTTCAGATAGGTATGTTCATATTAAATTGAGGTTATGGATGGGGTTATTGAGAAATATGGGTATACAGGTGATTCTGAACCTATCCTTTCATCCCTAGACTGATTTTCAGTTGAAATGGACTATATGGGTGTTGGAGAACATGATCCAAGCATGAATCCTTGATTTCTATGGTTCTTGGGATAATAATTACCCTCATGTTTAGTTTTCTTAAAATAAAACATTTCAATAGACCATACAAATGAATCCTTATGAGGCCATTTATGGTAGGAAATTCCATTTAGCTATGTGCTGGTTAGAGGCATGAGAGGCAACACTACTAGGTCCTTATTTTGTTTAGGAGACCTTGGAGTAGGTTCAGTTGATCTGGATGAAAATTTATACCATTATTTATAGAAATAAATCATATGATGATCTCTATTAATGACCTCTATAGTTTGAGTTTAGGGGTCATGTTTTCTTGTGGGTGTCACCCAGATTTGGGAATAGATAGATATAGAGGCAAGGGAAGCCGTTACCATGTTTTTTAGGCTATTTGATATCTTGGATAGAGTTAGTCTGGTAGCCTATCGATTTCTATCACCTCATATGTAATTTTCCATGAATTATGTCTTCCATGTTTCAAATATTTACCATTATCATGCCGACCCATATCATCCATATGATCCCAAGGCTATGGAATTTGATGTCGGTTCTTCTTTTAAAGAGTATCCCAAATTTATATTTGATCGGAGCATGAAGTCTGATATAGATAATATTTTCATTATTTTTCATATGTATTTCAATTATTTAATCCCTACCACTTAATAAATTTGAGCTGATTTGAATCATTTTAATATTTTTGGTGAATTTTGGTCTTAATTGTAAAAAAAATTTAATTTTGGAAATCTAACAGTTTTATGGATTTTTCTATTGTGAGAATATATTTTACATTTTTTATCTAAATAGAGTGATTCTTTTTTTTAGGCCTCAGTTTTTTTTGAGATTCAATTTTTTCTTCTGGACCTAGACCCAATTTGACACACAATGGCCCAGAAAAATAAATCAAGTGGAAAAAGTTTTTTGGCTGATAGAATGGACCCCAAATTAGTAATTGAAGAATATCTTAGCCTAAATAACTCCAAATGATGTGATTATAATTTTATTGGAAAGAAGACTATGAGAATCATCTTAGAAATAAATGTTAGGAATAAATTCAGTAATTAAAGAATCCATTGCATGTGCCAAAGTGGAGGTAGTTGAGTAGTCTCCTCTGATAGAAAAATCATTCCTTTGTAATTCGAGCATAACATTTTTGTACACTTGTCCAAATCTATAGAGATTTTGTGGTCCCATGAAAAAAATATTGGGAAATAACTTTTTTGGAGAAAAATTCCCTAGATTTGGCCATTTACTATTCAAATTAAAGTCAAAATTTTGAAGGATTGAATTTGGAGGGAAAATATTCCACCCCTCAAGCTTATAAATATGTTTGTCCACTTCCATTCAAGGGTTGTTGAAGAAGGTGAAAGAGGGGTTGTGTAGTAGGATTTGAGTCTCAAATTTAGTTGTATTATATCTTTTTTTTTCATTATACTCCCTTCTTCCCCTTTCAACTCTCTTACCCCTCACATAGAGGGGTAAAACCTTTGAGTGATTAAGGAAGGGGGAGTATCACTTTTGTAATGTCAGAGTCTTATACATAAATAAAATCATCTCTTTTTCTATTAAATGATTTCTATTTTTAGTGGATTGAAATTTTATTAATGTTATCATGTTTTCAATTTTGGGTGTATTCATTGTTAATTTCTTTTTTTTGAAGAACTTTACACTCCCTCTGCAAAGTGCAATTTTCCTTGATCGAGCGTATTGTGTAAAGTGGTGAGTTTCAAGCGATCATTGGCATTTGTGCAGAACTAGTGGATCATTTTTATATTTATAAGGGTCGACAATTCCTAATAAAGACTTGCCTTAGTTGTTTGGAAATGGTTCATGAACTTTAATTCACATAAGAGCGGTTTTCATTGATTCCTTCAACCAAGGGTGATTGACAACTCAATCTAGGAGTTGTTAATTTATCATTAAATTGGAAGAGAGGGGGAATTATTTCAATGACCATGATGACATTGAAAAAGGGAAACTTATTCTGATCCCATCACTCTCTTCATCCATTAGTGTTCAAGCATTATTTTAATTACTTTTTTTATTTTAAGAAATAAACCATTTCAAAACCAATATTACTTTTTTCAAAAAATTTAAGGTGACAAATTGATTGTTGTGCGCTCCTCTCTGGAGACATAATAGGTCAAACACATTACTACATTTTAACTTAAGAAATATCTATTTTTGTCAGACCCCATGACAGGAACGTGTCAAGTCTCTTAGAGGCTGGTCTGACCCTTTTGTATGAGTGATATTGAAGCATGACTATATACATGATGAGACTTAGAAGCATGAGGCTAACAATCATACTTAGTGGCTGGAGCTATTATCAGAAAGCATTCTACCACCCTTATAAGGGGAATTCAGGGAAGTGTTGCTTTAATAGGGGAAGACTACATGAAACCAGTTTTTATAGAATATACATATCCTTTTATTTATAGTTTAAATATTTTATTTTGACCTAACATGGATGACTAGTGGGGAAAATAAGGAAATGGGAGTGTCTGGGGTTTGTTCAGAGCTTGTAACCCTGGCTAGTGAAAGAAAGCACTGGGAATCATGGTTAGTAGAATTAATGGATCCCAACCCACATGGTTTATCCTAACCATACATGGAATTTATGTGAGAATAATAGGGTGAAAGGTTTTGCCTAACCATGCGCATAGCCACACAAGACCATATAGATTCTCTACAGTTTTTGAAAGAGACATATTGCATAGTTTTTACTTGGTTTTCTAAACTGTTCTCATGAACCATGTGGGTACCCTTTGGGGAAAGTGTTCCAAGAATAGTCGGCACATGGTTTGGCTAACCATGTATCCAAGACATGTGACCCCAAAGTTTTGGGTGATTTTACTGAAATTCCCTTAATGACTTCTAACCTTATAACCCCCTCTTACTTTTTTATTCCAGTAGACAAGAGACCCCCTTTTCACTTAGATGATCTCTCAAGACTCTCTTCCTTGGATTTGGTCCTGTTTCATCATTTGAAATCTGATTTGACTTCTTTTTATGTCATTGGATGTGCACATGTAACATATGAATTCATCTTGAACCTTTTATAATTTGTGTTTCTCTTGATAGAGTTATTAATGTGCAAGTTCATATTCCCTATTTTTAGGGTATTCATATGCTTTTACATTTTCTTCCAATATAGACTAAACTAAAGGCTGATACTGGATGAGTGCTCCCTTATAGGCATAAGGTTGGTGTATTAGTATTTATCCCCCAAAGCAGATACTCATTATATTATGTGTCATGTGCTGCAAACTAGTTTCACCATGAATTTCCCCCTAAATTGAACCTACCTATAATTGGTTATATATTTTAGAACATAGTGATTCTATTCTCCCCCCTTCAATTGTTTCCACCCCATGAGGAGTACTGATAAAATTTAAATTATTTTTATAAATGCCTAAATGGGAAAAACATTTATATGTTTTTGGAATTACTTCTAATTTTGATATCACAAATAAAATGGGTAATTTTTGTGGTATTGCATGACTAGTACACTTATCAATCTATAAAGAGATGGATTGAAGTGAGTGGTATGAACACATCACTTAATTAAATAGGAAAATGGTTATGCCATTTTCTAAAGGGAAATGATATTTAATTATGAACTATCTATTGGATCTAATTAAATTCTTACCCTATTTATTATTTATATACATCGAGAATGGAGTCCGTTCTATTATAATTTGGGCATGAAGACCCATATGTATTATGATATGAGCATGGAATCCCCTATACTTCTATTATGATATGGGCATGAAATCCCGATATTTTGATACAATCATGGTGTCCCTATATTGTGATATAGGAATGTAATACCTATAATATGATACAAGCATGGAGTCCCTATATAATGGAACTTTGGCATTGAAACCCTTATGAACAATAATGAAAGGGAATGAACACCCGTATTGTAACACCCCAAGATTTTATGAAAGATATTCTTTTTAATTTCATTAATGTCTTGTGTTGTACGCTACACCAAAAGGAGCTTGCACAACACACATCCTTGACTTACCTTGCATTACACACAATCGCGACCTTCCTTGATAGCGTGTGTAGTACGCAATAACGAGTTTCACTAAACAACAATATGCTATTAAAATACTATTAAAACTAGCCGTTATGAATAGTAATAACCACTTTTTGAAATTTTGTAAATTTTATTTTTCAAAATGGACTTCATTTTTGGATTCAGAATATTGAAATTAACTTAGGGTGAAATTTTGATACTTTTCGGATAACTTTCATTTTCTGATGAATAGTGAAAATTACTAAATTTTAATTAAAAAAAACCTTTTTAATTGAAATAATTAATAGTGATAAATTATTAATTTGATTGGTTTTAAAGTATATTTAGAATATATTTTTACAATTTAATACAATGTTGGTCATTGGATGTAATTTCACATATAAACCAGACATAAACAAGTGTCAATCTTTTGATAGTTATTATCTCTTAAGAACACACTATATGTTTTGACGATGGGAATTAATTTTTAAATTAATTAATGAAACTGATATGTTTTGAATTTGGTAAAATAGACATCATTTTTGAGTTCATAATATCAAATATAGCTTAGGCCTAATTTTTGGTATTTTTCTGGAAACTTTCATTTTTTTGATGAATAGTGAAACCACTAAGTGGTAGTTAAAAAAATGAATTTTTCATAAAACTTAATTTTACCGCTTCTGTGAGTGGAATTTCAAAAATCCGAGAGACACAGTTGATGTCAGTAAGTAAAATGTGGTTCAATGAGATGAAAATAATTTTTGGTGAATAGTAACTTTTTACTTTTTTTACCACGTTTAAAAGTAAATAGGGTAATTAAGGGTAAAAATGATATTATTATTACCCTAACACATGTCCTCATTCTATTGGATAAGTGTAATTCGATCAAAAACAACCTTAGGAATAATATATGACCATTTAGGCCCACTTGGATTAGATTAGGACATTTATTATTAATTTATTTAAAGAAGGGTTAAAATAGTTAAAATCAAAGTTTAATAAGTATATCATTTTTAATATAGGGTTATACATAAGATAAATTTGACTATAAATATTCATTTTAAATATAAAAAGATTTCCTACATAATGGTATTTTATTTGTAATTTTTATACTTTAAATAAGTTAATTTATTTATGACACAAAGATGATGCAGTAATTATCTTATTAATGAAATATTGACATAATTGATGTTATAAATACCCAAATAAATGTAATTTGAGACTTTTTATGAATTCCACTAATTTTCTAGGTCAATATGACATGTTAGTATTTATTTAATTAACTTTTTTCGAACTAATCATTCTGTTATAATTTCCACAAAAATCAATTACTAAATTGTGTCAAAATTGACATAAAATAGTTTTTTAAAACAAATATTATATTATTAATTGTTATTTTATTCCTAAAAATCTACGGTTTGGAAAAATGACTTAGATAAGGTTATATATATTAATAATAAACAACTTGGGGTTCGTTTGGCTGCTTATAGTAAGTTTATTAACCTTATAGTATAAGAACACAAGAAGACACAGTAAAAGTAACACTACAACAAAACCAGCCCCTAGCGGTGGTTTTTTTTTCATTTGGTGGCGGTTTAAACCGCCTCTATAAGGTTTGGAGGCAGTTTACAAAAACCGCCGCGAAATTGGGCGTCGACAATCTATTAGCGGTGGTTTTTACTATTTCGCGGCGGTTTAAGAAAAGCGTCGTAGATGCCTCTTTTCGCGACGGTTTTTGACCATTTCGCGGCGGTTTATGCGTAGATGATACTTTTTTTTCGCGGCGGTTTTAACCGCCGCTATATTCTGGACTTTGATGCGCCTATGTCTCGGCAGTAAAAACCGCCGCTAAATTTAAACAGAATACATTTAGCGGCGGTTATAACGGCCGCTAAATACTGATCAATAAGGCATTAGCGGCGGTTATAACCGCCGCTAAATGCTGACCAGTAAGGCATTAGCGGTGGTTAAAACCGCCGCGAAATGTTGACCTGGAAAAAAAATAATTCTGCTCCTACCACACCACTGCCCTGAAAAACAAATCAAACCAGAATATTGAACAGGAGACACCATACAAACAAATAACATGGTAGTATTCATTGAAAAATAGGATATGAGCAAATGTTTTATGTTATGGAGTCCAACCTAAGGAAAGGTATGTATCACAATTTGGTGAGTAACCAATCCATGTGTCCCCCAAGATGTATATGTGTTTTTAGCTTCTTTAATTTCTTATGTGTTTTAAGAAGGGTTGATTTATATTATATGGATAATAATACTCTATATAATAAATGGTTATGAATTTTGATACAATTTATGTGATCATGCTAACCATGGTGATGTGTAATGATATGTAATTGGTTATGATCTAAGTTGGCCAATATAACATTCATGGGTGGATTGTGATATGGGTTGAGTTTTTTTAACAATGGATTTGTGTTATGGGATAGAACAAATTTTGTTTATATGGGTATATAATTTGTTCCAAAGATGGATGTTTGAGTAGTTATAGAATGTATGTTATGGTATGGTTTGTTGTGTGTTTTGGGTTGGTTGTTAATGCCTACTATAGAAAATGGGTAACTTGTGAATTGGCGTGTGTTTTAGGTTGGACAACACGCTAACCGTGCATGGTGCTTGAGAGATTATGGTTTACGATCTTGTAGTTTATACATGATTCCTATTGAGGATTTGAGTTATGTCATTGGATATGAGATAAGAGTTTCATGTATACATCCCAAGATGGTCATCATGTTGCAGTTTGGATGGGATGCATCATGATATAGTTGTTATTGACTTCGTTAAGGAAAATAGGTTTGAGTTTTTTAAAAGTTCAACAACTTATCTAATGTTTTCCTAAATACCTTATTGGTGGAATTACACTTAACCAAACCAAATGATATTGATTTTTCAGAATAGTTATTATCAAAAGATAATGTCATTAATATATATGTGCATGTATGTGATCTTTATCCTTCAGGGGAAGTATGGTGTGTCGATTTCTAGTTAGGATTAGTAACCTAGATTTCATAGTTGGATTGGGTATGGGATTTGTGATATGCATGAGAACCCTCGAGTGGGTATATTGGCCTATGATTTTCCTCATGATATTTGAGATGGGTTCATAGATGCTTCAACATGAGTTGTATCCTATATAGGATGTGACATGTGAACTAGGGTTGAGAGAGACTAGTAATATTGAGATGTATCTTGGGATATTGGTGATTGGAGTGTTCTAATCAAGTGAAATAACGATTCTCATTTCCACCTGATGAGGGTTTTCTTCTATGTATGTAATCCAAGAGAGGACTTGTCCTAGGTCTATGAGTTCATTAAAAAAATGAAAGTAAGTTTAGACACTTTGTTCTATAGTGATGGTATATAGGTGGATTGTGGTTTGGTATTCAGTTAGTAATATCATTGTATTTGGTATTGTGAATGTAAAAGCATGGGTAGTGCTTGTGTTTTGTTAAGTCTAACATGAATAATTGACATGGTTATTTGGGGGATAAGTTAAGTTAAACTATGATTATTTGGATGTTATTGTATGATCCATATTAGGTGTTCTAATAGAGTGTATACATGCTTAGATTCATGTTATACTGATAACGGTTAAATTTAGGTATTGTGGGAGGCTTCCAAGATACACTCTTTCCATGTCAGTAAGAGCGTGAGTTCTTTATCATCATAATTGGTATGTTGGTTGTATAGTCTAAGATTAGCCTGTCAGGTGGGAATTTCTTCATGCCTGTGTAATGTGTTGTGGCTCATTGGGCCTTGATAGTGATGGTATGAATTGGGCTTACACAGCTGGGATACCCAGGTGCTGCTATGGAGCAACAATGATATGAATGGGACTTACACAGTTGGACTGCCTAGGTACTTCTATGAATCAGTTTTGGTATGAATCGAGCTTACACAATGGGGCTACCCGAATGCTTCTATATAGTAGAAATGGTATGAATATGGGTTACATATATGGTATTCTCATTGGATGTGGTAACAATTCAAACACAGGCCTAAATGGAATGATGTATACCACACTCGAGAAATCAAGACATAAAATGAAACATCATAAATAAATAAAATGCATAGAAGTAAACATGAGAAATCCAAAAAATGTTAGGACATGGAAATGTTTGGTGGAAACTATGTGCCATATACATGTTACATATACAAACCAACCATTCTCATACTTGTTCAACATATCAACAACACTACTACTCATCATCTGATGCTGCATCGTCACCCTCTCCACCTTCATCTCCACTACCTGCTGCCACCTATAAGAACATTATATTGAAAATTAAATATTGTTTCATATTTATAATTAAACTTAAAACCAATAAAAGTGTGAAAACTAAATGATTTTGATTTTTTTGTGATTTACCTGCTCACCACTAGCCGATGCACTACCACCGAGGGCATATCTGCTCATATGCTGACGTATTTCAAGCAACTCTTTCTACAAAAAAGATATCTGATCCCCCTGCTGGTGAACTATGTTTCATAGAGAAGAAATCTCCCTCTGAGTATCTTCAGGTATGAAATGACCATAACCAGGAGTATATGTAGCTAAAATCCCTGATGGCCTACCAAATACCTCAGATGGTACGGGTCCAAAACCCATCCCGCGCACTCTAATAGGATGCTCCTTCCCAAGGACTTTACCAACCGGGTCATCCTGGGAGACTGAGTAGGATTGCTCAGGATTGACATCCCATATTTCTTTAATTTTTACCTATAAATCAAATATAAATATATATTAACATAGTAAAAACTGATAATAAGTTATTATAATAAATAATTGACTTCATACCCCAACTTCTCTGGCAGGTTCATTAACAAAACTTCCATCTGTTTTTTTATGAACATCCAGCCACAGTTCTATTCGGGATGCTTCATGCCCTAAACTCTGTGACTGCATTAAAAAAAGATAAATCAATAATTAAATATGTTAAATAGATAATATTGTCTTATAAATATTTAAACTAATTAAAAGATTACCAATGACATTCGGCTTCTAGAAAAGCTTTTTGAGCCCGCAGTGTGCGAGATGACTTGTTTTGCCCGGTTTAATGCATTCCGTCTTGAGAGATCCTGAAATAAATAAAATTCAATTTAATAGTAATGTATTAAATGTGTATCTCCTCTTCATGTACATGTATAAATGTAAAATGAGGATAATATAATAATATATATTTCAATACCATCCGCTTCTCATCACGATGGCTATCGACAAAAACTTTCCACTGTTCTTTCGGTACCCCACTGGGTAGCTTCTCATACATCTGCTGCACGGTCAACAAAGTATCATTGGCATCACACGACAACCTCCATTTGAAATCTTTCCATTTTTTTCCAAGATTTTTCAATGTCCACTTCCATGCTATCACATCAGCAATGGTAAAGTGGAAGAACATCTGTATACAGAAATTCATTTTGAATATATTAGTAACATGACATTCAATTAAACCATAAAGTAATAAAATTACCTTTATCTGAGAATCAAAAACTTCATTTTTCCAGTTTGGAGGCATATGCCTCCAATCATCATATGAAATAGGCAGAGAAATGGGCTCCGCTGCCAGCTGACCTATAATCTGACCAAGTAAACCTGCAGTGTCATCCATCGGGACCCCATAAGAATCAAATGGCACCACTATCTTCTCGCCATTCATGTTCCAAACATCAGAACTTTTTAAGTGCTTTTTCCACGGTTGCATTTTTTTCATCTGCAATTAGCAAACAATTACTATAAACAAAATGCAATAAATTAATTTAATTAAAATTTGTACCTATGACTATGCCCCTCCAGAATGTCTGTGATGAACTGGAAGGGGCGTGTCGCTGCCCTGCTACTGAGGCTCCTGTAGGGGGAGGCGATGACTCATCCTCTAATGAGACATCCGCTGACGGTGTCAGAGATGGTGCAGGGGGAGATGATGCAGGGATGTAGGCAGCTGCTACCTCAGATGCCGTGGGGACAGACGGATTGTCATCTGTCGCAGAAGTAGATGAAATGGTGTACTGCTTCTTCCTTGGCATTCCTGTCATTTAATCAAATAAAATTAAGTTCAGAATATATATTTCAAAAAATTTATGCAGAAAAAAAATTAAAAATGATAATAGATGCCCAGTACTAACAAACAAAATATATATAACAATGATAATTAATGACTACAGAAATGAAACAAGTGGTTGCTGAATGAATACATAATTGTACATACAATCATTTTCCCCTTCAATCATGTCGGTTTCCTACTCCATTTCTTCATCCACTTCATTCATCCTTTCTAGACTAATATTTTCAATATCATGATGGACAAATAATTCTGCTTCCTGTTGTTGATGAAATTTAATTGCAGAGGTCAAATCTTCCACTTCATCACCCATATCATACAAATCTCTTTGTATTACATGAGTAACTACACTCCACCCTTCATCCACAACATCATTCACATAATATACCATTTTTTCCTACGATGCTAAGATATATGGATCATGCAGTTCACAATCACCAACATCCATCAAGCGAGAGAAGTTTACAGAAGTAAATTGCAAGGAATCTCTTTTAACACCTCTGATAATATCGACCCATTTGCATTTGAATAAAACAACAGAAAAATGCCCGTGGTAGTTTAATTCAATAATATCATGCAACTTTCCATAGTATTCCACTTCAGCAAATGTAAATATACCACTATTCTGTGTTTTCAAACCCATTTCTCGATCGACTGTATGAAATCTAAAATCATCCACATTATAAGCGTTGAACTTTCTAACTTGTTTTATAGGACCTCTAGCAAGAAACTTCAAATCTTCTGACAAGTCTGCTCGAGTATCAGTATTCATGATCTGAAGAATAAAAATATAATTTAATATATTTGCAAATTGTATGTGTCAAACTAATATTCGTATTTATTGCAATATTTATAAACTTACACGTTATGCAAACCATTCTACCAGCTCTTTATTGATAGCTTTCGTTATATCTTTATCATTTCGTGTTCGGCCTCTCATTCATCTCTTTGTTTGTATCCTCAAATCTTCAATAAATGGATCTGAAATTTCATTATTCAGTATCACATATCTATATGCCTATAATAACTCCAATTCTGTCAGTGTCGCGTATAAGGTCCTCCCAACTGATCGGCCAATAGCAGGAAATATTTTTGATTTCTGATGCATTTGAGATTGAGTTGATGTGTCGTCAACACGTCCAACTCAATTAAATCTTGTCTCAATATCATCCAAATATCTGGAACAAAAGGTGAGACACTCCTCGGCCAAATAGCCTTCAGCAATAGAGCCTTCTGGTTGAGCTTTATTTCTCACGTATGATTTCAAATGCCCAAGATATCTGTGAAAAATAATAATAATATTATGCATTTATTTAAATTCCAAATATTGTTTACTTAACTGGAAACATATAAATAAAATACCTCTCAATTGGATACATCCATCGATAATGAACGGGGCCTCCTAATTTAGCTTCGTCAACCAAATGCACAGTTAAATGCATCATGACAGTAAAAAAAAATGGAGGAAAGATCATCTCCATTGCACAAAGGGTCAATACAAACCTCTCCTGTAGGTTGTCAAGTTGTAAAGGATGTAGAGTTTTCTCACATAATTGCCTAAAAAATGTGCAGAATTGCAGTACAACAGCAGTAACTTTTTCAGGTAATAATGTACGCAATGCCAATGGTAATAACTGTTGTAACAAAACATGTGAATCGTGACTTTTCAATCCATATAACTTACGATTATTCA
Organism: Viscum album; assembly: GCA_963277665.1. Lineage (NCBI taxonomy): Eukaryota > Viridiplantae > Streptophyta > Magnoliopsida > Santalales > Viscaceae > Viscum > Viscum album. The sequence continues at coordinate 2,060,871,658 of OY728143.1, read as the reverse complement.
AATCAACACACCTTGAGATGTTACTCAAATACCCATCAGATACTTTCACATTCTTTAAAATTCGAAGGAACGCATCTTTATCCCTATTTTTCATTGAAAAAATGGCAGGAGCATACTTTTCATTCTCATCTGGCCAGAGATCACGTTTTATGTTCATTACTTGTAAGTCTTTGCGAGCATTGAGATGATCCTTCAACTTTCCATGCTCATTAAGTAATGTGAAAATCAAATTATCACATACATTCTTCTCAATATGCATCACATCAAGATTGTGGCACAAAGAATTAAATTCCCAATATGGAAGTTTGAAGAATATACTTTTTTTCTTCCATTGTTGCGTTCTGATTTCACTTGACGATGCACTTCGCACTCGTTTTCTGCTATCAGTAAAATGATGAACCTTCCCAAATTCTATTTTAACATTTTCAAGCTGTGTCAATATTTTAGAACCGGTTAACAACTTTGGAGGTGGTCTACGATCAATGGAACCATTAAATTTTGATTTGTTCAGCCGAAATCTATGAGATGCATCAAGAAATCTTCGATGACACAAGAAGCACCATTTTCTACTGTGAGGTATCCATTTGGGCTCGAAATCAAAGTTACAAACAGGACAATCCAAACCCGTATAACTGTTCCAACCAGATAAATTTCCAAGCTCAGGGAAGTCACTAATGGTCCACATTAAAGCAGCATGCATTTTGAACATTGTTTTAGAAGAAACATCAAATGTCTCAACACCGTTGCTCCATAACTCTTGCAATTCATCAATAAAAGGCTGCAGGTATACATCAATATCATTTCCAGGCATTTGTTTTCCAGGAATAATCATCGAAATGATAAAATATGTTTGTTTCATACACATCCACAGAGGCAGATTATAAGGGATCAAAACAACTGGCCAAATGCTATAACTAGTACTCAAAGTCCCAAATGGGTTGAATCCATCGGCAGCCAATCCCAACCGAACATTCCTAGGATCAGCTGAGAAATCTGGATGTAATGAATCAAATGTCTTCCATGATTGAGAATCTCGTGGATGTCTCATTAACCCATCATTGTTATTATCTACAGAATGCCACTTCATGTGTTCGGCGGTTTTTGATGACCTGAATAATCTTTGCAATCGAGGCTTCAAAGGAAAGTAACGCAAAACTTTTGCAGGTGTGTTCCTTTTCTTCTTCTCCATGAAATTATATTCAGTTATACTTCCAACAACACCTTTTGACTGCCATCTAGAAGAAGAAAATTTCTTACAATTCTATCTACCTGAATCCTCTCCCCAGTAAAGCATACAATCATTGGGACACGCATGTATTTTTGTATAATTTAGACCAAGCTTGTTTACAACTTTTTTCATCTCATAAAACGATTCTGGAATTTTTGCTTCAGGAAATGCATCACGAATCAATTCCAATAACATGGACATTGCATTATTTGTAATTCCACATAGACATTTGATATGGTACAACTTCAGCAGAAATGAAAGCTTTGAATATTTCAAACACCCACTATACAACTCTTGATTTCCATCGTCAAATAAATCATGAAACACATTTTCCTCACTGAATTTTTCCCTTACATTTGGCTCCACAGAATCAAGAGGAGGATCCAATGATATGTTACAATCTTGATCTGCTTGTGTTACAGTCTCAAAAACATCACTTCTCACGTTGAAATTTGTACCACCCTCTTCTGGTTGTTCTGATATGTTTTGATGCTCATAGTGGTGTCTTGCAGTGCCGAATGCATCATTTATGAGGTTTTGCATTTCATTTTCCATTGGAGACAAAGTTGGGACCTCATTCTGTGGATTAACATCAGTCCTCAATCTTTCTGTATTGTTTGATTCTCCATGCCAAATCCAACAAAAATATTGATTAGGGAATTGCTTCAGTATTAAATGTTCATAAACTTCATCTCTCTTCAACCATGTTCTAAATTTACATTTAGGACATGGACATCTTATTCTCCCTTCAACGGATCGATTAGAAATTGAAAAATCTAAAAACTCATTCAAACCCTTAACATATTGAGGTGTGTTCCTCGGTAATGTGATCCAGCTTTTTTCCATGTATATCACAATGTGCCTACACAAAATATATGATAGTGTAAGATTACAGAAACATAATATAATAAAGATGAACCATTGATCATAAAGTATGCATAATATAATAAAGATGGTTCATTGATCACATTTACCACTTCAGACCAACTGAACAAGTCTGGTCCATAAGAGACAACGTCAACACCTCATTGAGGAGAAATAATAATATCGGGTTACACACTTATCATAACACTATCTACCCAACTATTTTTTATGGTTTCCAATGGGATATGTTTACTGAACATGAAGCACCTAATTAATTCATTATCCATGATAAGACATGTCATTATGGACCAAATTTACAAGGGAGAGAAGTCAGATGGATTTTTGTAAAATAAACCATTGGAATTGAAATTGGTCTATAGGATGGGATTTAATCTATTGAACATATCTATATTCTTGTAAAGAGTTGAGGTGTAAATAATATTAAGTGATATCCCAAAGGAACCAACTGCTCAATATAAATTCCAAGAAATTACTCAAATTGTGGATGGATATTCTCACTTTTAGTAATGAATACATGAATAAATGTAGGAGAAATATATAAAACACAAAAATAAATAATCCACAATTACTATGCATGACTTATCCATCGTTTATGAGAAGCAATCAAAGAATCAAGGAAGAACTAAAAATTACCAAAGTCAAAAGGGGTCGCGGGGGGCGCCGGGGGGTGCGGGGGTCGCCGGAGGCCACGGGGTGCGTGGGGGGTGTCGGGGTCAATAAAAAAAATACACCCATGAAAATACAATAGAGAATTCTCACTAAGCATATACCTAGGTATGAAATCCATAGTATAAAACCATTCATGGAAAACCCAATACACATAATATGAAATCATACCTTCTTTAAATAAAAAAATAAAGATAAATTGATGGTCAAGGTTTCTATAATGACATGACCTTTATAATTAACTACATCATGATGAATCTATGAGAAAAGTAATATAAATTTACATTCATCTTTCGACGTACAAACTACATGCACTTGATAATTTATACTTAGAGCATCAATAATGAAATTTCACTTTCTTGGAGTATAATTAAAATCCAAATAAAATGACTAAATATATTCATCCCATATCCTCTATCATAAATTTTTATCCCTATGATAAAATATTTACTACATGTTTTTTTATTTGTAAATACCACAAAATTCTCATTGAATAACTAATTTCATAAACATTGGAGGGCATGCATAACCATGACTAACTAAATATCATGAGTTGGATAATTTTTATCATTTATTATAAGTTTCAAGACCCATTTACTAAAACTCATTCCTCCATATCAACATAAATCTTAACATCACATTGGAGGCCTAATTATTGACCTTATAATGCATCCTTGGCTTTGGTCAAATAAGAATAGGTGTAGATGTCAATATATTTTTTAGCTCATAAAATGAATCTTTTTATTTATCATCCCACTAAAAATTCACTCCATTCCAAGTCAATACTATATTTTTAATGAATATGTGAGAAAAATCCAAGATAATTCAAGAATAAGAATCCACATGACCAATGAAAATATGAATCTCAACAATATTAGTATGAATCTATTAAGAAATTATAGATTCTACTTTATCAATATCCCCTAATATCCTAGATTTAGAGAACTCACGACCAAAAAATGTCACCTATTGATTATAGAAATAACATTTCAATATATTGGCATATAAATGATGATATCTCAATGTGTCTAAGAACATAACCAACTATTCTTCATGCTCCTCATAGGATCATGATCATACCGATATATCATTGATAAATATAGTCCCGAATGAAAAAAAGGATAAAAAATGGTTTGTCAAAGTTATAAATACATATGGTTTCTCCATTACCCTAAATAGAATTACCAAAAACACAAAATTACTATATAGTGTTTGAAATTCTATCTTGGACACAACTTTAGCTCAAACCTTTAACCACTGATAACCTAATCGATGAACAATCTTCAAAATCCATAAAGAACCTCTAAACTGATTGAATAAATCATAAATTCATAGAAAAGGATACCAATTATTAAGAGTAACATGATTTAATTTATAATAGATAATATAAAATCAATAACTCACTCTTGCAATATTGGTAAAAATAAATGGATAACCCTATGTAGACACACTCGGATTAATAAATCCATTGGATTAAAGATCTCCCAACTAAATATTTATCTATCTAATAAATCACCCAAATAGAACCTCCATGTTTCCCCTAAAAAATCCAAGATCCAACCAACCACTGGATAGCTACACCTCCTTTATAACTCCACATATGAGACTATGATTCACAACATGTAAAGAAGGAGGTATTTTATTTACATTTTTGTATTATATATAATCTAAATGTTGACCAATATGGGAATATAGGGGATATAAAAGGAAAAAAGTAGGATATCCCTCAAAAATATCATGTACCCCATATAAATGATAAACCAAAACCATTAAATTCATTTTATAAAACATTACCTAAACCCATGGAATTTTCCTAAAACAAAATATAGATATTAAAAATTAAATAAATAATCAATATTTACCATTAACTATTTCCAAATATATAAACATTTCAATTTTTATAAAAAACACCATAAAAACCCTTCTATTTTTAAAAAAGACTAAGGGATCCCTTATAAAATGATTTCAACCATGAGTACTTCTTAACCTTGAGTAGACCAACTACCCAACCATTTCTATAAACCCTACCAAATGAGATGACACACCAATGGTTAATCTAGATTTATGTCATCCTAGTCTAACCAAATAAGGATCCCACACTAAAGTTTGAATCTTAAATAATGTCTAAGACCTCACCCAAAATCATCACATCAATATTATCAACCATATAAAACTTCATAGAAATCTATAAATTCAACTTTTTATGAAAATAAAACAATAAAAACATATAATGGAAAAATCAGGGGGGGGGGGGTATAAAGAAGTATATCCCAAGTGAATCCACCCACAAAAGTGTATAAACCCATTATAGATGGAACCATAATTGGGAAAAACATGGGAAGGCACCTAGGGTTTCGCCGGTGGTCGAGGGGGGCGCCGGGGGGGTGTGGGTTTCTCCGGAGGGCTTCGCCGAAGGGCGCGGGGAGTGCGGGGGGTGCGGGGGTCATCGGAGGGTGCGGGGGGAGCAGTGGATGCCGAGGCCAGGGGGGATCGGGGAGGGTTTGGGGAACGCGATTGAGGGGGAAAGGGTCATGGTGTTTGTAAAAAAATTTGGGTTTTGCGGCGGTTTATTAAAAACCGCCGCGAAACCTTCACCGAAAATGTTTAGCAGCGGTTTTGTGAACCGCCGCCACAAAACCACCGCTAAACCCAGTTTTTTTTGTAGTGTAAAATTATTTAACTTAATGTTAAATCTAAATGATAAGGTTAAAATAGGAACCTAAAGTTGTCTAAATTATATTGGATGAGAGGATTTCAACTCATACCCACCTTATCTTCTAAATAAATCAATTTGAAGATATTTAAAACCGAATTTGGATTTATAATAAAATAATATTTTTAGTTATTCCAAAGGTGCCCCTCTCCTCCCTTATAAAAGGGAACCTCCTCCCTCTCTTCTTCACACCACTTTGAGCCTTCAAGCTCGGCCAACCCCTGCCAAATTCTCTTTTCCACTTCCCTAGAAACATCCTAGAGGTCCTGGTCTTCTTCAAAGACCAATTTTAGTGCCCTAAGAGGAGGACTCAAAGTGGCGCTTTAAAGAAGAGGAGGTTCAGACACTTACGAAGAAAATCAGACCTAAGTTAAGGGATAATTTTGCAAATCTCATTTTTATCCGAGATTTCTTATGCGTAAGTATTTACTGGGGTTATTGCTATCATCCATGTTTATGTTTTATAAAAGTGTATTCATGTATGTTTAATGTTCTTTTTACCCATTTTTGACTTTTACTACATGGTATGTATGGAATCTTTCTTTTACAAGGTACTTTTAGACTTTTCCGACAAAAGTATGAGGAGAATGTTATTTTTAACTTATACGGCGTGAACGGATTTTTACGGTTTCATAACGCCTCATTTTCATTTCTATACAAGATTGCATGATTATTTTCAAAAAAACCCTTATCTTTTAAAATTGCATGGAATTTTGTGAAAATAAAATGATTTTAAAGAAGAAAGGATATTTTCCTCAAGAATTCATTTCAAGTGTTTTTTCAAAACTAGTTTCCATATAAGATGAAATTATTTCATATGTATGTTTCAAGTAAAATGTGTCTATGATTTAAATGGTTTCTATTTTCTTATGATGAAATGATATCAATTGTTTATGGATTATGATGGCATGATGTTTAAGAATCCCATTTTATTACATGGGTTATGCTATGATGTATGATTTATGATTTTGTGGAACACGAAAGAATGATTTCATTATGAGATGGGTGGGACCTATATCTCCCTCCAATGCATTGGGTAAAGATTTATATCTCATGAGATAGACATGGCTGGAATGGCAAGTTAAACCGGTTCAGTAATACAGGACTGGAACGAGGAATGAACTCGATTCAGAAAGGGACTTTGTCCACTAAGATGGTCTTGACAGCAATGCCTTGGATACTATGGAAATCATATCATGTGCTTAATGGTTTCCACAATTACATGTTTTATTCCCATGCTATTTTATCATTCTTAATGTTTCTTTATTATCTATGCCTTACATACTTCCATGTTTTATGTCATTGCTCAAGACTTTGATGTTTAAACATTATGTTCATGTTTTTAAGATTCAAATGTATATGGTATGTTTTATTTTAACCATGCTTACCCTTACTGAGCATTTGAGCTCACCATTTTTATGTTTTCTTTTCCCCAGGATATAAAGAAAGGTTTTAGGTAAGAAAAAAAGGGAAGATCTTTATGGGAGATATTGAAGATCTTTCACCACGATAAGAAGATTACGTTCCAAGTTTCCAAAGACACTAAACTATTACGGTCCTTATGTGTCTGTTTTTGTTATGTATTAAGTATTCCACTAAATTAATGTAATTTCGATGTACATCAAGCTTAGGGTCTCTATAGTTTGTATCAGAGGCAAAGGAGGTAGGAATGTATCCGATCCTTGGGAACTCTCACATGTGAGCATTGGACGAAGCATGGCTCTCCGCCCAAGGGCTTCATGAGGAAATGGCTTCCACTGGGGATGGTGGTGTGTCCCGCCTTGGGGGTGTCGCCGCCCATGGAGTGCCCTGATAGGTATCAATTATAGTCCCCTGGAAGTAATTCCAGACCTCTACAGTTGGTATCAGAGGAAAGGTTTAGTCAACCTTTGGAAACTAGGATGCGAAAACGTTAGTGAGATCCCTATAGATATTTCTATGTTATGTCTAGGGATGTCCCTAAAGATAAGTATACGTATAGGATATAGTCCTAGAACTACGGTAACGATCTTATAATTTAACCTAAGATGTTAGATATTGAGGGTACTCCCCCTTTACTATGTTGTTTTCCCTAGCATGATTTTTTCCTCTCACACTATTCTTTTTGGGTTTTAGAAAATGGATGGAAACAGGAAGATTCATGATAATGGAGGATATAACGAACAATGGAATGATATTCTTCATGAGAAACCAAATGAAACGGGATTTGGAAGTCCAAACATCGTTATTATTCCTAATCAGCAATCTCATAATATGATCAATAATCTCAACTTTGGTAAGTTTTCCAACTCAGATAATAAGAGAAATATGGAGGTTGATGATGATCATAGAGGAAATAAAGTTCAATTTCCCTCATGTAAATAATGTGGGAAGAGGCATCGGGGAGATTGTTTCAAGGGAATTGGAAGATGCTTTGGGTGTGGAAAAGAAGGACACAAAGCCAGTAAGTGCAAAGGAAAAGGTTCAGTTAACACCATGGATGAGGATAATTGTATTGCTACGACATCAAAAATGGTTAAATGTTTTAAATGTGGAATGCACAATCATTATGCAAACCAATGCCCTAAGGGAAAGTCTCATGAAGAGAATTAGTATGACCGTATGGGTAGTATTTATGTTGATGATGATGAAGAGACTACAAATGATATGTGAGATGAAAGTATTGTTGAAGATCGGTCAATGGTTTAAGAAGGTAGTGGAATGATTACATGTTTTTCAAGTGTAATGTTGTATAAGTAATCTCATGGTACTGTGGAATAAAGAGACATATAAGGATTGTTACACTATTTCCTTTCCTTGAGTTTTTAAAGTGTATGATTAATGGTACCAGTATCCATGAAAGGTTATTCAGATATTTTTGGAATGTATATGATATGCGCATAATGAAGGGATAAGGAGAAAATTAAATGTTTGATAGTATTCAAGAGCTCATGACTGATATAAGGAGAAGGTTATATCATGGTTTGAGTATATAAAATTTTTGGATTTTGGAAAGAGTTAAATTTTGACAGCATTAATGTTTTCACTAAGGTTAAATGAGTATTTATTTTTCAAGAGAATACATGATTAAGGTATTCAAATGATTGGAATGTGACCAACAAGATATATGGGGGATAAATGATGGTATTCACATGCTTGGTTGATGACATTTCAAGTAATCGTTTTATTTATACTATGAGATTGGACCGAAGTATTTTAGATAAGCCTAAATATTGGAATGGATTATGTTGGACATAAGTTAGTATTGTTTAAGGATAGAACTTTTTTTTTGATATTATATATGTGATGTTATAGTAATGTAGTTTTAGAAAAAGGACAACCTGCAGGACGGGCGATAGCCCATCGCGTCGGACATGGCTATGGGAATCGAACCCACAACCGAAGTGCGACTGGCCTTTATCGCCTACCACTGGCCTACATAAAGTCCCTGTTTTGTAGAAACTAGTTTGATTATATTAAGCAGTATAATATAATAAGTATAAGTCCATTTTAGGAACTATATATGATTACTCTCACTATAGATGGACCTACGTATTTTTTTATAAATTTTCTAACCTTTTGTTTGAGATAGATAGAATGACCCATCATTCTATCCCATGATCTTCTAACATATCACGAATGACAAATTCCACTTCATTTCTTTAAGAAGAATGACCAACGGTGAGACTATACGAAAATCACGAAAGTATTTCTTATAATTCCAATTTCATCAACTTTAGGGAAATGATCTTGAAAACCAAAAATGTTGTCCTAGTGCTCTTATATCTGATGAATCAGATGGTACGTTAGATCTTCAAAAATTTATGGCTTTGTGATTGCTGGATTTTCCATAGCCATGTTCTCTACCACTCTCCATCAGAACATGATGGTTAGATTTCTCTTCCATATCCATATTTTCACCTATGTGGAAACCCAGTGATTAGTTTATTTGGGTAACCGTTATGTTTCATACTTTTGTTTTTAAAGATTGGTTTTGTTATTCCTTTTTATGATGTGGGTTTCTATTAAAGAAACTTTCGAGTAGTAAACCATTTATAACCTCGACGAATTTCGAGGGCGAAATTCATTTTAAGGGGGGTAGAATGTAACACCCCGAGATTTTATGAAAGATATTCTTTTTAATTTCATTAATGTCTTGTGTTGTAAGCTACACCAAAAGGAGCTTGCACAACACGCATCCTTGACTTGCCTTTCATTACACGCAATCACGACCTTCCTCGATAGTGTGTGTAGTACGCAATAACGAGTTTCACTAAACAACAATATGCTATTAAAATATTATTAAAACTAGCCGTTATGAATAGTAATAACCACTTTTTGAAATTTTGTAAATTTTATTTTTCAAAATGGAATTCATTTTTGGATTCGGAATATCGAAGTTATCTTAGGGTGAAATTTTGATACTTTTCAGATAACTTTCATTTTCTGATGAATAGTGAAAATTACTAAATTTTAATTAAAAACAACCTTTTTAATCGAAATAATTAATAGTGATAAATTATTAATTTGAGTGGTTTTAAATTATATTTAGAATATATTTTTACAATTTAATACAATGTTGTTCAATGGATGTAATTTCACATATAAACCAGACATAAACAAGTGTCAATCTTTTGATAGTTATTATATCTCAAGAACACGCTATATGTTTTGACGACGGGAATTAATTTTTAAATTAATTAATGAAACTAATATGTTTTGAATTTGGTAAAATAGACATCATTTTTGAGTTCATAATATCAAATATAGCTTAGGCCTATTTTTTGGTATTTTTCTGGAAACTTTCATTTTTTTTGATGAATAGTGAAACCACTAAGTGGTAGTTAAAAAAAATGAATTTTTCATAAAACTTAATTTTACCGCTTCTTTGAGTGGAATTTTAAAAATCCGAGAGACACGGTTGATGTCCGTAAGTAAAATGTGGTTCAATGAGATGAAAATAATTTTTGGTGAATAATAACTTTTTACTTTTTTTTTACCACGGTTAAAAGTAAATAGGGTAATTAAGGGAAAAAATGATATTATTATTACCCTAACACATGTCCTAATTCTATTGGATAAGTGTAATTCGATAAAAAACAACCTTATGAATAAAATATGACCATTTAGGCCCACTTGGATTAGATTAGGATATTTATTATTAATTTATTTAAAGAAGGGTTAAAATAGTTAAAATCAAAGTTTAATAAGTATATCATTTTTAATATAGGGTTATATATAAGATAAATTCGAATATAAATATTCATTAGAAATATAAAAAGATTTCCTACAAAATGGTATTTTATTTGTAATTTTTAGACTTTAAATAAGTTAATTTATTTATGACACAAAAATGATGCAGTAATTATCTTATTAATGAAATATTGACATAATTGATGTTATAAATACCCAAATAAATGTAATTTGAGACTTTTTATGAATTCCACTAATTTTCTAGGTCAATATGACATGTTAGTATTGATGTAATTAACTTTTTTCTAACTAATCATTCTGTTATGATTTTTACAAAAATCAATTACTAAATAGTGTCAAAATTGACATAAAATAGTTTTTTAAAACAAATATTATATTATTAATTTTTATTTTATTTCTAAAAATCTAAGGTTCAAAAAAATGAATTAGATAAGGTTATATATATTAATAAAAAACAACTTGGGGTTCGTTTGGCTGCTTATAGTAAGTTTATTAACCTTATATTATAAGAACACAAGAAGACCCGGTAAAAGTAAAATTATTTAACTTAATGTTAAATCTAAATGATAAGGTTAAAATAGGAACCTAAAGTTGTCTAAATTCTATTGGATGAGAGGATTTCGACCCATCACCACCTTAGCTTCGAAATAAATCAATTTGGAGCTATTTAAAACCGAATTTGTCTTTATAATAAAATAATATTTTTAGTTATTCCAAAGGTGCCCCTCTCCTCCCTTATAAAAGGGCACCTCTTCCCTCTCTTCCTCACACAACTTTGAGCCTTCAATCTCGGAAAACCCCTACCAAATTATCTTCTCCACTTCCCTAGAAACATCCTAGAGGTCCTGGTCTTCTTCAAAGACCAATTTTAGTGCCCTAATATGAGGACTCAAAGAGGCGCTTCAAAGAAGAAGAGGTTCAGACACTTACGAAGCAAATCAGACCTAAGGTAAGGGATAATTTTGCAAATCTCGTTTTTATCCGAGATTGCTTATTTGTAATTATTTACTGGGGTTATTTCTATCATCCATTTCCATGTTTTATAAAAGTGTATTCATGTATGTTTAATGTTCTTTTTTTCCCATTTTTTACTTTTACTACATGGTATGTATGGAATCTTTCTTTTACGAGGTACTTTTTGAATTTTCTGACAAAAGTACGAGGAGAATGTTATTTTTAACTTATACGGTGTGAACGGATTTTTACGGTTTCATAACGCCTCATTTTCAAGAAGATTTCTCTACAAGATTGGATGATTATTTTCAACAAAACCCTTATCTTTTAAAATTGCATGGAATTTTGTGAAAAGAAAATGATTTTAAAGAAGAAAGGATATTTTCCCCAAGAATTCATTTCAAGTGTTTTTTCAAAACTACTTTCCATCTAATATGACATTATTTCATATGCATGTTTCAAGTAAAATGTCTCTATTATTTAAATGGTTTCAATTTTCTTATGATGAAATGATATCAATTGTTTATGGATTATGATGGCATGATGTTTAAGAATCCCATTTTATTGCATGGGTTATGCTATGATGTATGATTTATGATTTTATGGCACACAAAAGAATGATTTCATTATGAGATGGGTGGGACCTATATCTCCCTCCAATGCATTGGGTAAAGATCTATATCTCATGAGATAGACACGGCTGTAACGACAAGTTAAACCGGTTCAGTAATACAGGACTGGAATGAGGAATGAACTCGATTTAGAAAGGGACTTTGTCCACTAAGATGGTCTTGGCAGCAATGCCTTGGCTACTATGGAAATCATATCATGTGCTTAATTATTGCCACAATTACATGTTTTATTCCCATGCTATTTTATCAATCTTAATGTTTCTTTATGATCTATGCCTTACGTACTTCCATGTTTTATGTCATTGCTCAATATTTTGATGTTTAAACATTATGTTCATGTTTTTAAGATTCAAATGTATATGGTATGTTTTATTTTATCCATTCTTACCCTTACTGAGCATTTGAGCTCACCATTTTTATGTTTTCTTTTCCCCAGGATATAAAGAAAGCTTTTAGGTAAGAAAAAAAGGGAAGATCTTTATGGGAGATATTGAAGATCTTTCACCACGATTAGAAGATTACGTTCCAAGTTTCCAAAGACACTAAACTATTACGGTCCTTGTGTGTCTATTTTTGTTATGTATTAAGTATTCCGCTAAAGTAATGTAATTTCCATGTACGTCAAGCTTAGGGTCTCTACAGTTGGTATCAGAGGCAAAGGAGGTAGGAATGTATCCGATCCTTGGGAACTCTCACATATGAGGGTTGGATGAAGCCTGGCTCTCCGCCCAAGGGCTTCATGAGGAAATGGCTGCCACCAGGGATGGTGGTGTGTCCCGCCCAGGGGGTGTAGCCGCCCATGGAGTGCCCTGATAGGTATCAATTATAGTCCACTAGAAGTAATTCCAGACTTCTACACATATGAGATTTGATATTGGGTATGATAAACCTTACTATTATATATGATGATGATGACCATATTGATATGGGAATTATGATCCTTATAGTTATATATAGTCATGGAATACCTTCTTGATATGATATAGGGAATGGTGACCCTACTATTATTAATCAGGCATTGTGATCCTACTATTGTGATACTGGTCATGTCATCCCCAATTCTTGTGATACCAAGCATTGTGTCCCTAAATCCTTATGAGACTCATGTTATAGATTATGGACACCTGAGTTATACCTTAAGTCTAGGAAAGTATTTGTATCCACAAATATGGCTATAAACATCACAACATATACATTCTATATATGTGTATACACATGGTTACTTATTCAAGCACAGGCTGAAGCAGGTTGTGTTAGTTTGGTATCTTACATGATCCAGATATGACCAATTTATAGTTTCTATTACTTTTTTACATTATTTTCTACAAACTTTCATATTATATGAACTGATTGGGTATTTATAGACACCATTGTTGGTGGCCTAATGGGTTTATCTCACACCCTATCTAGGCTGCTAATGGTACCCAAGAATATTATGTGGATTCCGGTAGAGACAGAGGAAAGCACACAATGGTTGATACTTGGGGTACTTATAGCATGTGATCGGGTACAAACAAGACCGAGATATGGATCATGATTCCATTAGAGATAGTTCTTTTGGTCTTTTTCCCTTTTTGATACATGTAAGGTATGACATGCTTGTCTGTTCCTTTTTTTATATTTTAGACATTACACCATTCTATATATGATACTAGTTGTGGTTGATGTTGGTTATTTATTAAATCTAGATGCTTACCTTCCATTTTTAGTTATCTATTATTCTTACACTATTTATCAATTTATTTCACCACTATATTACTCTGATCATGAGGGTATACTCTACCCACTCTACCACCCTAGACCATCACTACTAATAGGTAGCATCTTGTGTATGGGGAGGTACACTTGAGGTCATCTGACCCATCATATTAAGGAACTGTTAAGTGGAATCCAAGTTGGTGTATCATAAAATATTTTTTTATGATTAAATTAGAAGAAATATATTGTTATAATTAAAAATGTACTTTTTTCTAAAAAGAGATTTCATCAAGTTTGGCGCACTTATTTTAAAATTTATTTCTTACACTTTTATAAATTTTAGTTGAAAAATGAAATTAATTTTTGAAATTAACATGTCAAAATTGACTTACTATGAATTATTGATAACTTTTTTGAAAAATTTTATTTTTTTGATGCATAGTAAAAAATATTGAATTTTATTTTAAATTTTCATTTTATTTAAGTCATTTAAAAAGTTACATTTTGTTCTAAAATGGTTTTAAAATTAAAATTTGTTCATATATATTATAATTAATTCAATTTAGGGAATTTTAATCACTTTTATATCAAATTATGATATAAAAACCTTTTATACATAAGTAAACATTTTCTTTGGATAACCAATTTTATCGTATTTTCGGTTTAATTTTAAATTAAATTATATAAATTATACGAATTGAATTTGAAAAAATTTATTCCAAATTTTAAATCATCATAATTAATTTCAGACAATAATTAAAACTTAAAATTTTCCATAATGAATAGTAACGATAATAAAAATCTACTACCACGATTGTGGTTAAAATAGGTTTAACGGGGGTTAAACAAAAAATAAAAGAGTTAAAATGAACTAAATTCTGTATGTAACCCCATTGGTTGGTTTTATTTTGACCTTACTCTTATCACTTCTGAATAAGAGCCATTTTGGATCCCTGTTTCCAAGAAATAGACATGTCATTATTTTAAAACATTGACACATTACAAGTGTGAAACTCAACTCAATTATAAAAGAACACCCACTCTCCTCTCATATACACACTTAAATAACCTTTTGGTTTCGAAAATACATACCAAATACATTTATTTCATTACTTATCAAGATCTATAGTCCCTATTAAGATCATACCACCATCCTAAGAAGGCCAGATGTATAAACCTAAAGTGCTTGACTAAAGAAGAGGTATAATTCTTAACCATGTACTTTCATTTTATTTATTATTATACCTCATTAAAATATTCTTAAAATATTATGAAATGATAAAACTTATATCTTCAATATAATTTTATTATATTATATCAATGTAAGAACCTATATCTATATCCTCTTCCATCAAATGTGAAACAAAACTGTCCATCGTGTGTACCAAAGACCACCGCTTTGAGAAGTGACGTAATTAATTTTCCATTAGGGACTCTCATAGTTGAATATAATGATTAATTTAACGAATATATATGTTATTTATGAAATAATTATATTTTTTTAATTATAATATCATATATACCTTCTTACCTTTCCCTCTATTGGAAAATTATAACGTCGCTCGTGCATATTTTTGGACTAGAACCTCAAAGAAGCGATGCGATTTGTTTACATTTCAATTTTACATGGGTTGTAATAAGGATGGTTTTTTAATATATATTATCTAAATTATATAATAATTAATCTATAATGGTGATTTTTTATTTACCTTTCTTCTGTTCCATCCTTTAAAAAATAGAAATAGTGTTCATGTGTACGTATGACATACCGTCTCGCCGAACTGTGTAATTCATTTTTCTATATATAACATTCATGGATGAATAAAAATATATATATAATTAATATATAGTATATTTAAATTATTATTAACATTTTGGATATAATGTAACTATGATCTATGAACAAGGACTAAAACTATCGATCCAAAACATAGAAAATGAAGTAGTTATCACACAAAATAGTGATTTTATTAAATAATTTTTAATAAAGGGGTGGAAAAAGGTTTTAATTAAATAATGTATGGCATGATATATATTATTATAGTTATAGAATATATGTACAATAAACCCATATTTATTATATCGGAGGTTTTAATGTGTGTGAACAAAGTCGAGACTTGAGGTACGAGATTTATGTTTCAATTATATTTTTATCTGAGATTATTGGTGCATGAATTTTTGATAAATAAATTATGTGATACTTATATGATAAATCAATTTAATTTTTATTATCCTCTGGTTATTTATTTATAATAAATTATTTCCTTTAATTTTCCTCAATTTTATTAATAATGATACCAAAATAATGTTCTTAAGGAAATCTGACTATGTTTTTCTATTCAGTGGGGAATATTTTTTTCCATGTCATGTTTTCTAAAAATACTTCGAATAATGTTTTTACTATTATAAAATAATTTTAAAAAGTCCTTTTTACACTTGTTTTACTTTTTAATTAAATGGTAAAAAATGAATCTTATTTTCATTTTTCAAATGAGGTTTTTTTATCATATTTTATAAGAACGTGAAAGGAATGTATTCATTTAACTTATAAGACATGAATATAATTTATCATCAGCATTTTCTCTCAATGATTTAAAGCATCCCCTAAAAGTTTTTATAGTTATTTCCAAAGAAATTTTTTCCATAATATTTTATAATTTTTTTATATTTTAAATAAATTATTTCAAAATGTAATGGTTATTTTTATCAAGAATGTTTTAATGATATTTTAATGGTATTTAAATTCATAAATAAAAAAAAACATTGCGCTTTCTTATGTTTAACTTGGGATATGATCCAATTATACCATCCTTGTTATTTATATATATATGGTTTATGATTATTATTATGAGATGTTTATGAAACCCATTTAATTTTAATGGGTTATTCTATGATGGATTAATGAAATGTTTATGAAACCCATTTTTTTCATAGGTTATGATATGATAAATTGATTAATGACAATACAGAACCCAAATATATGTTTTTAATTTTGTGATGGATGGAAAAAAAATTATATACCACTCCCATGAATTGAGAAAATATTTATATCTCATGAGATAATAATGGAATGCAGTTCGATGTGCGCGATCCACTATGGGAAACAAGTTAAAGTGCTTAATCCACAATGGGATATAGTTTGTCACACCCAGATATTTTAAAAGAGGAAAATTATGTTCAATAGTGTGGATGAAACACATTACCAATATTATAAGAGAACATAAAACCCTAATACTTTATGATATAATTATTTTAAAATAAATTCAATCTCTTCAACGTATTGTGATGCATGCAATACGGGTTTAAACGAAACACGATACTCTGTTGAAAAGTTAATATTTAAAAATGACAAGTTAAGCTAGATATTAAGTTATTTGGTATGAATAGTAATAACTAAATTATGGAACTTATATGGTTTACACATTCATAAATTAAATTAAATGGATATTTATTGATGAAAAGTAAAATAAGAACGAATTGAAAGACAATAAAATGTCTTCTAAAAAATTGTATTTTTATGAAAGGAGGATTAGTCATGATTTGCACACATAATCTAAAATTAATTTTTAACACATTTAGGAAATTTATTTTGAAAATAAACTTCATTTTGCAAATATAAATTTCAGACTTATCTTTGGGTTAATTTTGTTATAATATTTTGAAAAGATTATTTTTTTTGAATAGTGATAAATACCGATTTTTATTGAAAACTATTTTTTTATTATTTAAATAGTTAAATTATATTTTAATTTTTTTTAAAATAAATTTAGTAAAATTATATGAAAATGTACCTAATTTAGTTCATTTAAATAAATCACACATTGAATTTTGATATTAATGAATTATATACTAATGAAAATTTTGTCTTTGTTTAATCAATCTTTCATCACAAACGTAGTTTAATTTTAAATTGAGTTCTACCAATTTTTTGAGTTTAATTTTGGAAAAATGGATTAAATATTTTAAATTATCATAATTTATATTATCTAATAAGTGGAACATAATTGTTTTATCATAATTAATAGTGAAAATATTAAAAACCAATTATCACGGTTAATGTAAAAATGGGTTTACTAGGGAGGTTAAAATAAGAAGATAAGGGTTAAAAATAACATAAAACTTGTCAGACTACCTTTTTTTGGAGACACTAAGTCTCTATAATATATAAGGTTTGCGAATTACCAATTTTAGAGTCTTTTTTAATGAAAAAAACATGAGTATCACTTTAACTTTTCAAAAAATCAATGCGTGTCCTCTACCCCACTTATGAATGGCCACTCCCTCTCCTCTCATCTTCACACCTCCGAAACCATATAGATTCATAATAACCTAAAGAATTCCTTTCTTAATTACCTACCCACTTCCAAGAGGCATTATTTATATTAGGAATCTCTCATATGAAGTCTTTAGGTATAAACCTAAAGGGGATCACTAAAGAAGAGGTCAATTTATTAAACATGCATTTTGTTTAATTTATTCTTCCACCTAATTAAAATATTATTAAACTATGATAATATAATAAAAAAAATTATATCATATACTCTAAGATGTTATTATATTAATTTAATAACTCATATCCATATCCACTTCCATAAAATGGGAAACAAAACTGTTGATCGTATGTATGGCAACTATCACATCCCGAACCAATATAAGTAGTGCCTCTGGTGTTTGGTATAATTGATCCAAAAACACAGACCTAGATTTATGAGCAGGAATAAGAGATTCAATATTAAATAGTAAGGTTTGTACCTATCCTATTTTCATATCTATGATATTTTCCATGATCTATTTTATCAGAGTTGTGCATTGGAATTTGTAGTGTAATGCCACCATAGAATCAACTAGTTGTTCTCTAGGAGGGTAGTAATGACCATGCTCTGAAGGTGGTGGGACTTGATCCACCTGTGATACCTCTAGTAGTGAAATTTGTGGCCCCCCTGGTTATCCCTGATGTGGGTGATGATTCCCAATTTTGAGGGGAGTTTCTATTCTAATGAAAATCATATAGGGAGCTCCATGACATACCATTTCTATAGGAGATCTTTCATGGGAGTTTTTGTTGTATTATCCATCGATTTGTTCATGGGATGGTGGTACCCATGCAGTAGAGTCATGGATTGAGATGGTAATGTCTATATTCAATCATCTTGAGACACCTCCAAATATAAGAGAAAATATGGATACATATATGTTTTATGGATCTCTTAAATACTGGTGGGATATTATGAATCAGAAAGGTTAGTATCAGACAATGATTTTGGGGGATTTCCTATTGAGATTATATGAATATTTCTTCCCTGATACCATAAGGGCCGATTGTGCCAGGGATTTCATGAACATACGGCATGGTTCTATGATATTTATCGACTATTCAGCTAATTTACATGTCTTCATCAATTTGTGACTATCTATACTCTTGATGATCCAATAAAAGAAAGATTATTTGAGGATGGCCTTAGGAATCTTATTCATTCTCAGGTAAAGTCTTTTTATTTGACTATTGTTTTTGATATAGTGAAATATTCTCTCATTATATATAAGAACCTGAGGTAAGCAAACAATGTGATTGAGGATGGTTTGAAACCAAGACAATTTAGTGATTCGACTTGGAGTTAGAAGAAACACTTTGAGACTGTACATGCTAGCAGCGGAAGCCAGGTGGAACTCACTGGCAGTTATGTGATTTTTCAGCAATATATGAAGCATGTTCATAAGAAGTCCCATTATCCTAGAAACCCCATGTAGTTATGATTATGTGGTATATTGGAGTGTATTTAGAATTTTTATAGGTAATTCCCATCTATTCTAAGTGGGAGAGGATCCATAAAAGCTCTTTTTTTAGGCGAAAGATATGCGTCACATCTCTAGACAGGTAGATGGTGTACTAGAAACCATACAAGAAGAGGATGAATTCATGGAAAAGGTAGCCATGCTTTAGATATATAGATCTTGTAGAGATCTTGGTTTCTAGGTTACACCACAGGGCTGAGGACTAGGATAGATTTATTATTTTTAGCCTATACCAATGGAGCTGGGTGTTATGGAATCTATTATTTAGGGAACTACTCTAGTAGTTTCTATTATAGTGTCTACCTTATTCGATAAAAGTGTATCTAATTACTTTACCTTTTTAAATATTGTGGAAATACTTGGGATTTATATTCAACACTGTTGTTGCATTATGAAACTTGATACCTATTGGGGTATATATTCGCAGAGTGTATGCTACTGTAAGGAATGCAGCCTTGAGGTATGAAACCATCATTTTGTATGGGACCTCTTAATACTTAAGATAATGGGATTTTATGCGATTCTTAGGATGTGTTGGTTGGTCCCATATCATGCCTATGTGGATTATTATCACTGAAAGGTGTCGTTCACATCCCCATAGGGTGGTACTTATATTCACAAGGGCCTGTGGGATTTCCAGGCTGGTAGAGATGGAACAGAGCATCTTGTGTTAGGTTTTTTTTACCTCCCATATAGCTAGAAATTATATGGAGTATCAGGGATAACATCAGACTGGATTCCCTCTTACTGTGAATCAATTTAGGGATGTTTCCAATATAACTTCTCTAAACTACATCCATAGAGATAGGTAGAATTTACTATCCAGATAGTTCTTGGAGCTACATAGGTATTCATTACCCCTTAAAGGATGGATACTATAGGGTTGTTAGAGATTAAGAGGTCATTATAGGATTTAAAATCTAAGGTTTCCATATGACCCAATGCTTCTCCCTAGGGTTCATCAGTCCTTTTTACCAAGAAGGTGATGAAACCCTCAGGATTTTCATGGATTACCAGAATTTGAATTAGCTAAATATGAAAAACTGATATCCTTTTCCTCATATAGATAATATTTTCAACTAGAACCTAGGATCTAGAGTGTTCTTGAAGATTTTCCTTAAATAGAGCTATCATCATGTTTGATTTAGATCTTCAGATATCCTATGTGTGAATTTCCATAGTTGGTATGGTTTATATAAGTATATGGTTATGCCATTCTGTCTCACAAAAACACCTAGCTTTTTTTATCCCTATTTAGATTTATTTTTATGGTCTTTATAAATGAAATATCATGATTTGTACCTCAGGGCTCGTGCTGTTACTACCCCAAGCACGCCTTCCATTGCCCAGGGGTTGGCGACTAGCACCAGAAAGGTATATCCCTAAAATGGGAAGGCATTGCCTCAAAACCTGTACACACACAGACATGGTACACTATGCACAAGTAAAACACAATGGAAGAAGAAAGATACAACCACAACTAAAGACCACCACTGAGTGTAAAAGTAAGTACTAAAAGTAATGGGGCTAGCATACAAGCCCAACTGGAAAGAAGGTACCAAAAAATGGAAAAGAAACTTCTAAGATTGTCCGTCAACGATCCTACTTGAAGGGTAGGTAAAAATAATCTCTGTGGATCTGTATGCTAACCAATCACCTCCGTACATTGTCTAGTCCTGGATCCCAAGTCTTGGTCAAAGCTGTACGTCGTCTGTAGTAGACACAACATGGTGCGGGCGAAGCCCTGGTAGGGGTGAGTATAATAATACCCAGTAGAGACCCCGAGACCCCCTAAGGTCTCCCAGAATTCTACAAATGAAAACCACAAAGCATGATCCCAATCACAAAGAAAAAGTAAAGACTCAACTAAAATTAGGTATACAACTTAAAGAACAAGAATAATGATGATTATTCATAAAGCTAGACCATCCTATTCTGTCGAGGGTATTTTACTGCTGAACCACTCTAGGTCACTAGGTGCTGACCCAAATAGGATTTCTAGGGGTTTACCCATAGAGGATCGCTAGGTTCTGACCCATGGAGGATCGCTAGGTGCTGACCCACAAAGGATCACTACGTGTTGACCCACAGAGGATCGCTAGGTGCTGACCAACAGAGGATCAAAAAGTGCTGACCCATGGATGATCGCTATGTGTTGACCCATAGAGGATCGCTATGTGATGACCAAAAGAGGATCTCTATGTGATGAACTATATAGGATTGCTAAGTTCTGTCTCACATAGGATTTCTAGGTGCGGACCCATGGAGGATCACTATTTCTTTATCACATCACAGCCAGCCACTGGATTCCTGCACTAAGTATTCTTGATTCCGAGAGGATATTCTCATAAAGACATTGGTTGTACCTCAACCACCATGAATTCCCAAAAATATTTAACTCGATGAACCGACATGTCAATAGGGGTCCAACGCAACAGACAACACGTCAATCAGATGACCGGTCTGTAAGTTATAATCGTTTTAGTGTCGGGGTCCAAGTTGGTTTCGAGTACGATACAACCCATCCATACTACAACTTTCTCTAAAACGCAAGTGGAGTATATCAAAATGACCTCCTCATCCTAAGAGTTTTAGTGCCATTGACAGTTCGTCAAAAGGACGTATGGTTTAAGAGATATACCCCTTTAAGTGAAACTGGGCCTAAATGGGTCTGGGTCTAGGCCGACCTGGTTGGGCCGACCCTACTCGGTCCGAAGGGACTGGGCCGTGGGCTTGGACTAGTTTGGTTGGCCCCATCCCAGTGGGGCTAGGCTGTGGGCTCGGCCCATCCCACCCTGCTGGGCACGGCCCACGAGCCACTGGACCAACCCGACCCACTGGCTGGGTGTGGCCCATCAGCTGGGCACGGGGGATGGCTCCCCTCCTGAACAGACTAATTTCCATCCGACTCTTCAATCAGTGGTGCCAGTTGGCACCGCTCCACCTGGACGGTCTGCAGGTCCACCCTCTGCCACGGCTAGGAGCCGCGACCCTCCTCCATGGCGCGCAACCTTCCATTAACTCGGCTGGCGTCGGCCGACCTCCCTTATCTACTGTAGTGCCTTCGAGTGCCACCACCTCTTTGGGGCTGGAAAAATCCGACCGCTGCCTCCTCCGGTCTTCGACGCGACCACACCAGTAGAGCTTCAGTGGGCCTCCGATGAAGCTTCAGAGGACCGTTTTCTTTTCCGACTACACCTATGGGCCTCTCGGGAAGCTGCCATCACTACGTAGTTCCCAGTTTCATCTTGCCTCTATATTGGTCGGTTTCCCATGAATAACATAACCATGGCACAAATGTCAGAGGGTCTGGGACTTTTTCAGTTCGGCATGACTCTTCCGCGTTAGCGTTATAACAAGGAGAGAGTTCAAACATCATCAAGATAAGATGATTTCATAAAACTCTTAGAAATAATTCAAGACTATACCCTAACTTGAATTCATTGGAAGATTCTACATATGAGGTAGATGAACCCACATTTTAAGGAGTTCATCAGCATTCTCTGTCTCCGATCGATTCCTCCAATGACCATCGTTTGATAACCATTCTTCGTTAGACTGGAATGTCGCTATCATTTCATCAGATCCTCTTCTCGTAGCTCTCCCAAAACCCATTCCCAAGCATTTATTAAATAGATGATTAATCTCCCATGTTGTGTTTAATATTATGGCTCATTAATTAACCATAATTAATGAGTCAATTAAACACACAAATGTTGTCGTTATAAAACCAAAGAAACTAGAGGTTCAAGGAATTTAAAAGTCTCTTAATTAATTTCTGGATTTTCACTGCGATCCCACCACCTTTTCTCAATGATTTCAAAAATAAAATAAAATAACCTTTTGTTATTTTATTATTTTTTTGTAATCTCCAAAAATAAATTTTCCGTTTGACTTTTTCCGAACAATGTTATGATTATTTTTAGAGAATCCAAGGGCTATAAATCCAACGGTGTCCTTGTATTTATAATCCAAGCACCAGTTCAAAAGATAGAAATTTGGGCTCGTACGTTTACTGAAGGTACCATAAAAAAGTTCAAAAATTAGTTCTGGGCTCTCCAGGGCTCTGAATCACATGCAGTCAATTTTTGCAGACTCGTAATAATCCTAAATAATTTTAAAAAATATATTTTGAAATTTTGGGTCTTTACATTATCCCCACCGTAGAGATATTTTTCCCCAAAATCCACAACCAAACTAGAGAAAGAATGGGGGTAATGAGCATGTATATGAGCCTCCCACTCCCATGTGCTCTCCTGGAGGTTCTCGTGCTTCCACCAAACTCACACCATAGGGATCGACCACTCATGAAGGACCTGCTTCGGTTGATCCTTTATCTCCATTGGAATCTCCGTGAATGTCTCCCCATCATCAATGTCGAGCTCACCCAAGTCAACACCGTGTGATGGATCATGCACGTACCTCCTCCGTTTTGACACATGGAAAACATTATGCACCCGATACATCTTTGGGGGAAGATCTAGAAGGTACGCCAATCCACCCACTCTATTGAGGATCTGGAAAGGTTCGATGAGCCTCAGAGATAGATTGGCGCACCAACCAAATCTCCGCAATCCTCATTGTGGTGAGACCCATGGGAATACATGGTATCCCTACTTGAACTGCATGGGTCTCCATCTATTATTATTATAAAACTTCTGCCATCTTTGTGTAGTATTCAACCACTCCGAGATGATATGAACTTTCTCAGTGGTATCCTGTACCAACTCTAGACCCATAAATTTTGACTCCCCTAGGTCTATCTAGCATTGAGGTGACATGAATGGTCACCTGTAAAAGCCTCAAACAACGCCATTCCGACGGTGGAGTGATAACTGTTATTGTATGTGAACTCCACTAGTAACAGGAGGTCCTCCCAACTGTGGACAAAATTATGGACACAATCATGAAGCATGTCCTCAAGCGTATGTATGGTCTGCTCCATCTGACCATATTTCTGAGGATGAAAGGTGGTTCTCAAGCGTAGCTAAGTCCTAAAGTCCTCCTATAATCCCATATACAACTGAGATGTCAAACAAGATTCACAATCTGAAATGATCATCGATGGAACCCCATGAAGCCATAAAATCTCCTCTATGGAGAGGCGTCCCAAGCCCTCTACTGATCCCTACTCTTGGATGGGTAGGAAGTGGACTGACATGGAGAGTCATTCAATGATCAACCTGATGGAATCGTGGCCTCTGGACATATGTGTTAGACCTGTCACGAAGTCCATGGATATGCCATCCCACTTCCACTACGGCACCTCAAGTGGCTGAGTCAAGATTTCTAGAAGAAAGGGTACCTTACCATGTCGGTGGAGTAGTAAGAGAGGTCAGTGAATCTCGCTGAGTACTAGGCTACTATCAAGATACCCTACTGTAAGTGAAGTAGCTCCTGAATACACACAGAGCATAGATTCGTTCAAAAAAACTCTTCCCTGAAGAGGCTCTCGAAGTCCAAATATGTGAGGGTATCCTCATCATTAAACTTGAGTGTCAGGATCCACTCTATCCCTACCGTTACCTAGAAGATACTAGCAGCTAGGATCACCATTTGGACTTTTAGTGTCCCAAATAGGTGGAAAACTTGTACCAAAGCCTCCAGCTAGCCCTCAGCTTCCTGTGGATCAGTCTCACCTCAAAAACTCTAGGGCCTATGTCTTTGGAACTCATGCAATGAGCTCAGTCGGCATGCATGGTCCGCTGGTGGGGCTGGTGGAAACTACTTCCCTACAGGTGGTGCTGCTACTAGTACACATCCCGAAGGTACTATCACTAAAAGAGGGCTCTGAACATACGCATCGTTTCTCAGTGGGACATCATCATGATCTCTCACTTGAATCCTAGCTGGATATCTACGTGGAGACATCCTATAAATAAACAGGTGCGCCATAGTCAATAATCTATACCTGGTGATTTGACTCAAAATAGATCGAAAGAAAAACATTTAAAAAACACACACAATCAGTTTTTTATATACTAAGTTGGAAATCCAAATTTAGGGTCTTGGTGTATGGATACATTGTCTACCTCACCAACACTAGATTCCATGGACCAAAATATGAACTCAAGACACTTAAAAATATTGTTCCATTGAAAATATCAGAGTCTTAGTTCTTTGGTAGAACTGATCGACCTCTGATACCACTTTGTCACGACCCATCCCCCAGGGCCCAGGCCATGACTACCCCAAGCCCACCTTCCATAGGCCAGGGGTTGGCGACTAGAACCGGAAAGACATATCCCTAAAATGGGAAGGCATTTACTAAAAACTTGTACACACACACAAATAGGGCACACTGCACACAAGTAAAACACAATAGAAGAAGAAATATACAACAACAGCTAAAAACCACAACTTTGTGTAAAAATCAGTACTGAAAGTAAAGGTTCCAGTCTAAAAGTTCAACCAAAAAGAAGGTACATGAAAATTGAAAAAATAGATCCTGAGATCGTTCACCAAGTATCCAATCTAAATGGTAGGTAAAAATCACCTTTGTGGATCTCCACACCGACCGGTCACCTATGTACACTGTCGATTCTTGACTCCCAAGTATCAGTCAAATATTCCGATCGTCTGCACCAAACAGAACAAGGTGCGGGTGAAGCCCATGCATGGGTGAGTATAACAATACCCAGTAGAGACCCCAAGACCCCTGAAGGTCTCCTAGAATTCTAAAAAGTAAAAACCACAAAGCATGATCCCAATCAAAAATCACAAGTAAAGACATATCTCAAACTAGGTATACAACTTAAAGAACAAGAATAAGGATGATTAGTCATAAAGCTAGATCATCTTATTCTATTGAGAGTCTTTTGATGCTGAACCACTCAAGGTCGGTAGGTGCTAACCCACAGAGTATTTCTAGGTGATGACCCACATAGGATCGCTAAGTGCTGCCCCATGGAGGATCGCTATGTGCTGCCCACAGAGGATTTCTAGGTGCTGAACCACATAGGATTGCTTGGTGCTAACACACAGAGGATCACTATGTGCTGACTTAGGGAGGATCTCTAACTATAGACAAATGAAGGATCACTAAGTGGTGACCCATAGAGGATCACTATGTGCTAACCCACAGAGGATCTCTAGGTGTTGACCCACGGAGGATTGCTATTCCATCATCACGTCACTCCTAGCCACTGGATTCCTCTACTAAGCACGCTTTATATTGGAAGGATCTTCTCCTCAATTCATTGTTCATACCTCAACCACCACTAAGTCCCACTAAGAAGTAACCTAATGAGTCACCATGTCATATGGTTTTCAATGAAATAGACGACGCGTCAATCGGACGCCGGGTCTGTAAGTTATAGGAATTTTAGTTCTAGGGGTCTGGTTGGATTCGAGCCGATCCAACCTGTCCGTACTCCAATTTTCACAAAAACCTAAGTGGAGTATCTCAAATGGAATTCCTCATCATAAGGGTTCAATTGCCGTAGATGGTTCATCAAACAGTCATCAAGTTTAGGAGATATTCCTATTTAAGAAAAATTGGGCCTAAATGGGTCCGAGTTAGGTCTGACCCGACCCAGCGCAAAGGGCCTGAGCCGCAGGCTCGGCCTGGCCCACTCGGCTGGGCCTGGCCCATTGGGCTGTTGGACCTACCCGGCCCACATACTGGGTGAGACCCACCAGCTGGGCGCGGGGGACAACTCCCCTCTTGAATGGACTAAAGTCCATTGAAGTGTTTAATCAGCGGCACCAGTTGGCACTGCTCCACCTGACCGGTCTGCGTCGACCAGTCAATTGTGGGAAATGCGGGGAGAAGGTCCACCCGATGTCATTGATCGGAGCCATGACCCTCCACTATGGCATTCCACCTTTCATCAATGTGGTTGGCATCGGCAGACCACCCTTGTCTGCCTCAGCAGCTTCGGGCGCGACTGCCTCTTTGCGGCCGGTGAGAGCCGGTCGCTGCCTCCTCTAGTTGCTGGTGCCGCCTCACCGACAGAGCTTATGAGGGACTTCAGTGAAGCTCTGGAGGTCCGTTTTATTTTCATGTTGTGCCTATGGGCCTCTTAATATGCTACCATCATTTCATGGCTCCCGGTTTCATCTTGCCGTCGTATTGGTTAGCCGACCACAAAGAACGCAACCAAAGCACAAATGGTAGAGGGTACGAGCCTTGTTCAGTTTGGACCACACCCTCCGCATTAACATTATAACAAGGGGAGAGTTAAAAAATCATCAAGAGAAAATGAATTCATAAAAACACTAAGAAATAATTCAAGACAATCTCTTACCTCAAATTCATTGGAAGAAACTACAGATGAGGGAGATGAACCCTCGTTTGAAGGTGTTCGTCTACGTTCGCCATCACCCATCAATGCCTCCAACGACCATCGTTCGATCACCATTATTTGTTGGAGAAGAAATTCATTGACATTTCGTTAGAGGCTTATCTCGTAGCTCTACCAAAACCCATGCTCAAGAATTGATTAAATAGAAGAATAATCCCCCATATTGTTTGTAATATTATGGATCATTAATTAACTGTAATTAATGATTCAATTAAACACACAAATTTTTTCATTACAGAAGCAAATGAAGGAGAAGTTCAAGACATTTAAAAGTCTCTTAATTAATGTCTGACGTTGCACTGTGGTCCCACAACTATTTCTCAATGTTTGAAAAAATAAAATAAAATAACCTCTAGTTATTTTATTATTTTTTTGTAAGGCCCAAAAATTAACTTTTTTGTCCGAATTTTTCCTAAAAAAGTTAGGCTTCTGTTAAGAGAATCCCAGTGTTACGAATATAACAGTTTCCTCATATTTTTAATCTGATCACCAGTTCAAAAGATAGAAATTCACGCCCATACGTTTACTAAACGTACCTTAAAAAAATTCAATTTTTTTCTAGGATCTTTGGGCCTCAAAATCACATGCCTTCAATTTTTTCAAACTTATAATAATCCCAAATAATTTAAAAGTATTTATATGGATATTCTAGGACATTACAAGACATCTTGGTGTATTCTAATATTATAAGAAACAATGCTAATCATCTTGAGATCATTTTGAATAAACTCATAGAGAACTGACTATATTATAAGATCATTAAGTTCAAATTATGGATTAAGATGGTTCACTTCCTCGGTCATATTATCTCGTAGGTATGAGTATCAGTTGATAGAGAGAAGGTGAGAGCCATAGTTACCTGGTATCATCCCAACAATGTCTTTGATATAGGAAGCTTATTGGGACTAGTTGGTTATTTAATAAATTTTATACTGGAATTATAAAACTTAGAAGTTTCTATTATGTGATTAACTAAGTAGGGTATGAAGTTTATATACTCAGAATCTTGTGTGACAACCTTTCAAGAGCTAAAAGGGAAATTGAATTTAGTTCCAATCCTAATTCAGCTAGAGTTGGGAAGAAGATATACAATGTATTTTTATGAAATAGTCATTAGGTTAGGAGTAGTTTTGATATTGGAAGATTGAGTAATTGTGTATTGGTTATGGAAATTGGGGGCTCATGAATGAAATTACCTAATGCACAATCTCAAATTGGAAGCTGGCTACATACTTTACGTTGTTAGAGGCATTACCTACAAGGAGGGTGTTTTATAGTGTTTACGGTCCACACAATCCTTAGGTATATTTTCATGCATTGTGACTTTCTCCTTAAGTAAAGAATTTGGGTTAAATACCGACAATATTTTGACTTATTTCTTTATTATATGCTCAGGAAGGGATATATCGTTGTTGATTCTCTATGAAGGAGGGCTCATATGCAATAATTTTAAGAGGCCAGTAGTGTGTGGGAATTTATGGCCCTACTTTATGATAGGCACATAGATGTTTGGGAATGTAATGGAAAATCTATACTTTCATCACTATTAGTGACCTATTCATATATGGAGAGAGTGAAGATGGGGCAATTTTCAGATCCTAAAGGCTTTGTCCCATGGGAAATTATTTTTGATTAGGACCCACCTCTTGATTAGTCTACCGATAATGATGACATCCTACATATAATGGTTGTATCTCGGTTCCTAGAAACATGAGATAGGATCTGATGTGAGATTCACACACTTATCAATTGACATTGTGATTGGGTATCTCTATGATGTATCATGATATACACTGATAGTTTTTGTGGATAATGATGAAATGTTAGATAATAGGTTTTGTCACTAGGTGTTCTACCTATCATAATGTGAAGGAAGAGTAACAATGACTTGCTGTATTATTAAAACTATTACCAGTCCTAGAATAGAAATGGTAAAATTATCTAATGGATTTTTTAGTTAGATTTTTGAGGGTTCCTTAAGGTAGAAACATGGTTTGGGTAGTAATAGATATGCTGATAAAGGTATCCCACTTCCATCATATTTGGGAGACTTTCTTAGTTTATGATCTCGGAAGATTGTACATCCATGAGATTATATGGCTACATGGGGTGCATTATACTATCGTTTCAGATAGGTATGTTCATTTTCAATTGAGGTTATGGAAGGGGTTATTGAGAGATATGGGTACACAGGTGATTCTAAACCTAGTCCTTCACCCTAAACTGATTTTCAGTTGAAATGGACTATATGGGTGTTAGAGAAAATGATCCAATCATGCATCCTTGATTTTCATGGTTCTTGGGATAAGTATGTCCCTCATATTCTCTTCCATCAAATGTGAAACAAAACTTTCCATCGTGTGTACCAAAGACCACCGCTTTGAGAAGTGATGCAATTCATTTTTCATCAGGGCCTCTCATTGTTGAATATAATGATGAATTTAATGAATATATATGTTATTTATGACATATTTATAATTTTTTAACTATAATATCATATATACCTTCTTACCTTTCCATTTTTTGGAAAATTATAACATTTCTCGTGCGTATTTGTGGACTACAACCTCGACGAAGCGATGTGATTTCTTTACATTTAAATTTTACAAGGGTTGAAATAAGGATGGTTTTTAATATATATTATCTAAATTATATTATAATTAATATAAAATGGTTATTTATAATTTACCTTTCTTCCGTTCAATCTTTTGAAAAATAAAAATAGTGTTCATGTGTACGTATGACCTACCGTCTCTTTGAACGGTGTAATTCCTTTTTCTATATATAACATTCATGGATGAATAAAAATATATATATAATAAATTTATTGTATATTTAAATTATGATTAACATTTTGGATATAATGGAACTATTATCTATATACCAGGACTAAAACTATCGATCCAAAAAATAGAAAATGAAGTAGTTATCACACTGAATACTGATTTTATTAAAGAATTTTTAATAAAGGGGTGGAAAAAGGTTTTAAGTAAATCATGTATGGTATGATATATATTATTATGGTTATATAATATATGTATAATAAACCCATATTTATTATATTGAAGGTTTTAATGTGGGTGAAAATGTCAAGACTTGAGGTACGAGATTTATGTTTCAATTATATTTTTATCTGAGATTATTTGTGCATGAATATTTAATAAATAAATTATGTGATAATTATATGATAAATCCATTTAATTTTTCATATCCTCTATTTATTTATTTATAATAAATTATTTCCTTTAATTTTACTCAATTTTATTAATAAAGAGACCAAAATAATGTTCTTAACGAAAACTGACTACGTTTTTCTATTCAGTGGGGAATATTTTTTTTCCATGTCATGTATTCTAAAAATACTTTTAATAATGTTTTTACTATTATAAAATTATTTTATAATGTCTTTTTTACCCTTGTTTTACTTTTTAATTAAATGTTTAAAAATGAATCTTATTTTTATTTTCCAAATGAGGTTCCTTCTAAATTTTTTTAATAACGTGAAAGGAATGTTTTCATTTAACTTATATGACAAGCACATAATTTATCGTCAGAATGTTCTCTCAATGATTTGAAGCTTCCATTAAAAGTTTTAATAATTATTTACAAAGGAATTATTTTCCATAATATTTTGGATTTTTTTTTATATTTTGAACAAATTATTTCGAAATGGAATGGTTATATTCCTCAAGAATGTTTTTAATGATCTTATAATGGTATTTAAATTCATAAATAACAACAAACATTGAAGTTTCTTATGTTTAACTAGGGAAATGATCCAATGCTTACATCCTTATTATTTATATATATGGTTTATTATTATTATTATGAGATGTTTATAAAACCAATTTAATTTTAATGGGTTATTCTATAATGAATCGATGAAATGTTTATGAAAAACATTTATTTCATAGGTTTTGATATGATATAATGATTAATGACATTATTGAACTCAAATATATGTTTTTAATTATGTGACAGGTGGGAAAAAATTATATATCACTCCAATGAATAGAGAAAATATTTATATCTCATGAGATAATAATGGAATGTAGTTCAATGTGCTTGATCCACTATGGGAAACAAGTTAATGTGCTTAATCCACTATGGGATATAGTTTGTGACACCCATATATTTTAAAGTAGGAACATTATGTTCAATAGCGAGGATGAAAGAAATCACCAATATTATAAGATAACATAAAACCCTAATACTTTATGATATAAATATTATAAAATAAATTCTATATCTTCAACAGATTGTGATGCATGCAATACAGGCTTAAACGAAACACGATACTCTGTTGAAAAATTATTATTTAAAAATGACAAGTTAACCTGGCTATTATGTTATAGGGTATGAATAATAATAACTAAATTATGGAACTTAAATTGTTTACACATTAATAAATTAAATTCAATGGATATCTATTGATTAAAAGTAAAATAAGAACGAATTGAAAGACAAGAAAATATCTTCTAAAAAAATATATTTTTATAAAAGGTAGATTAGTCACGCTTTGCATGCATAATTTAAAATTAATTTTTAACACATTTAGGAAATATATTTTCAAATTAAATTTCATTTTTAAAATATACATTTAAGACTTATATTTGGGTTAATTTTTTATAATATTTTAAAAATATTGTTTTTGAATTCTGAAAAATACCAATATTTATTAAAAACTATTTTTTTATTATTTAAAAAATTAATTATATTTTAAATTGTTTAAAAATTAAAATTAGAAAAATTATATTAAAATTTAACAAATTTAGTTCATTTAAATAAATCACACATTGAATTTTGATATTAAATATACCAATGAGAATTTTGTCTTTGTATAATCGATCTTTCATCACAAATGAAGTTTAATTTTAAATCGAGTTCTACCAATTTTGTGTGTTTAATTTTGGAAAAATGGATTAAATATTTTAAATTATCATAATTTATATTATCTAATAATTGGGACATAATTTTTTTATCATAATGAACAGTGAAAATATTAAAAATCAATTATCACGGTTAATGTAAAAATGGGTTCACTAGGGAGGTTAAACTAAGAAGATAAGGGTAAAAAATAACCTAAAACTTGTCAAAAAACCATTTTTTGGACATACTAAGTCCCTATAATATATAAGGTTTGAGAATTACCCATTTTGGAGTTTTTTTGAATGAGGAAAACATGGGTATCATTTTAACATTTCAAAAAATCAATGCGTGTCCTCTACCCCACTAATGAATGGACACTCCCAATCCTCTCATCTTCAAACTTCCAAAACTTTATGGATTCCCCACAACCTAGAAAAATTCCTTTATTAATTCCCTACCCACTTCCAAGACGCATTATTTTTATTAGGAATATATCCTATGAATTATTTAGGTATAAACCTAAAGAGGCTCACTAAAAAAGAGGTCAAATTATTAAACATGAATTTTGTTTAATTTATTATTCCACCTAATTAAAACATTATTAAACTATGATAATATAATCAAAATAGTATATAATATACACTGATATTTTATTATATTAATTTGATAACTCATATCCATATCCACTTCCATAAAATGGGAAACAAAAGTGTCGATCGTATGTATGGTAGACTATCGCATCGCGAAACGATCTAATTTTTTTTTTCATCACCACATTTAAAAGATAAATATAATGATGGATTTAAAATATTTATCTAAAATTTATGACATTAATACACTTCTGTAGTTATTATTTCATATATAGATTACAAATTTACATTCCATGGGGGATACGATACCGTTACTATTGTGTACGACAAACTACAACCGCATGAAGCGATGCGATTCATTTTACACTTATGATTTATATGAATGGTTATAAGGTTAAAGTTAATAAATATATGTGATATTTATTATATATAAATAATTCTAAAAATATAATATCTCATGAAACCTCTTACGATCCAGTCCATTGTAAAATAATAACGTCGCTCCTGTGCACATGTGGACTATTCCCTCTACGTAGCGATGTGAAATATTTACCATTTTATTTTTACATGGATGGTAATAAGAATTAACTTGATTAATAAAAATAATATATATGAAATAATAATGATTCATAAAATATGAATTAAGATTTATGTTCCTTTTATTCCATTCATCTAGAAAAATGGAAATAACATCATGCATACGTATGACCTACGGTCTCTATAAATGATGTAATCCATTTCTATCTATAAATTTAATAAATTACTATAAATAAATATATAATTAATATATTTGATATTTTTATAATGTTTAAAATTCTGAATATTATGTAACTATGATCAAATTAAGAGGACCAACATTACTGAACTAAAACATATTTTAAAAATGAAGCAATTATCACCTGAAATAGTAATTTTAACAAAGAATTGATAATAAAGGGGTGATAGAAGACAATAAATAAATCAAATATGGTATTAAATATATGATTATGGTTATATAATAGATTAAAATAAACATATATATATATATATATATTATAGGATGTTTGAACACATACGATGGAAGTCAAACTAGAGGTGAGTGTTTCTCATCACACTTTTACTTTTGTGAGACATACACCACATTCAACACTTATTCCTTTGAATGGTGTATATACTACCAATTTTATATGTAATATCAAGAATATATTTATCTTAATGGTATTTAAAATTTCATTTTATTATTATTTCTTTTATGGTTAATATGATTCAGAAGTTACCATAGTGGTAAGGGTTTATTTCACAATCTCATCATGATTCAGGATTGTTTTTTTAGTCTTCACTGGGGGAATTATTTTATATTTCCATATTAAAATAAATATATTATATATTAATATGGTCATTTGTAAACTTTTTCAATTAATATTACCATTTCTCCACTCTTTGGTACTTAAAATGACTGATAAAATATTTTTAAGAAAATATCACATTATTTCTCTCTTTGGTCAAAAATTCCTTTTAATCAATATCCATAATTTATAAAAATGATTAATTTTTTTAACCTTTTACAATTGATTTATTAAATAAATGTTTATCCATTTTTTCTTTTTAAAATTTTTTTAGAGAGGAATCATCATATCATCTTCAAAATAAGGCATATTTGGATTTTACCAAAAATATAAAAGGAATCACAGTTTTAACATATACGACATGAACATAATTTTCCACCATCATGAACAGCCAATGTTTTAAAGATTATTTTACATGTATTCAAAAGTTATTTTAAAATAAAATTATTTTCAATATATTTTTTGGACTTTTTGTTAAATAATATTTTCAAATTGAAAAGTTTATTTTCCTAAAAAAATGTCCTAATGATATTTTTATGGTATTTTTATCCGTCAATAACATCAACCATTTATTATACTTATGATCCACTTGAGATATATTATATTTATATCTCCCTTATTCTTTCTTTAGATGATTTATTATCAGTTTTCTTAAGTATGTATAATTTTATTACCATTCACCATATTATTCTTGATGGTTAATATTATGTTTACTTGATTAGGGTAAGTATTAATATTTAATATGTTAGTTCTTTAATACAAATTTTTATGTTGATTATGTTTCACCCATTTCATATGATTAATTCATTTAAATTCGTAAATTATGGGTGGGGCTAGTTATAGATAGACCCTCAATGCATAAATATGTCTCATGAGAAAAAGAAGTTGGCCAATTATATGGGTTTATAAGCAATGATTTAAACCTTCTTTTGATAGTTCTTGACAACATGTTTTAGATGTATGAAATTATGTATTCCCTCATTATGATATTATTTCTTGATGTTCATGTGATTATTCTATTAGTTAGAGTATCCAAGGATATGTTTTAAACTTCTGTGATTATTTATATGGCTTTATTTGATCATTATTTATTTCTTCCATATTATGTTCATTGATTAAATGGAATATGTTTTAGTTATTTACCTTTCCATACTGATTATGATTATTTAATCATTATAAATTCTTCATATTATTACCCTTATGGGGCATTTGTTCCCACCCATTTCTTATGTTTTATTTTCCCAAGGAAATTTGGATGTGTTTTGTGATTGATATGAAGGGATACTCTATGAGGAATAATGGAATTATCAATGAAAACACTTTGTGTATTTTATGTTTTAATATTTAATTTGAATTTAATGTATGTATCTAGTTTACCAAGTCTATTAAACTATTTGGTCCTTCAAGATGTGGTTCCTTACATCTAGTTCCAATGTAATAAAGTAACTCGTAGAACTAGGCTACTAGGGTTAGGGTCTTTATAGTTGGTATCAAAGTATGTTTAGAAGAAAACATGGGAACTAGATTTCAGAAAACATAGATTAGTGAATAAAACCCTATGAATTAATTTAAGGACAATTCTATGTTTAGGATAACATCATAAATTATTGTTAACATTGATATTATGTGGTTTTCCTAGAAAAACAATCCCTATATAGATACTACAATTGGATTTAGTTTTGAAACATATGTACATATGAGTAATAACTACAAAAAAATGTGCATTGGTCTTGAATCAATCATTACCTAGTACATTAAAATAGACCTTACTATGCACTTAGTTTGACACTCACGGGGGGAAAATATTTGGTTAATTTAAGTTTCCTTCACAAACCATTATGAAGTATTTCAAAATATTTTTGTGATTTCAAAACCTTAACCAAGAAACCATGTTTATGATTATGAGATTAGCTATGCATAATTTTTTAAATTTATGTTAATATTTTACTAGGACTGGGATTATATATCATGTTTCATATTTTTATGACTTAATCTAGTGTATTCCATTGTTTAGAAATGATTACTTGTTAAAGGAATTGGAACTATATCAATGCACGTGCTGCATTTAGAGATTTCCCTCCTAAGAAAGATAATAAAAATGGAGCTGGAGTTACAGATAAAACTGAAGAAATTATAACTAGACTAGGGAAGCTATCTTAGGCTATGAAAAATAAACTTTCTTGCATGGAGAATAATGTTTATCCACCATGTGGTGTAACAATGTTAAACCACCTTATGCATCAACAAAGTCCATCATTCAATGGGACTAAAAAACCATTTGTAGATGAGAAATTGAAAAGTTCTTTAGAGAAGATATTTCTCACCTTAGAAAGAAATGGAATGGAGAAGGATTTCATGGAAGTTTACCATCTCTCAAGAGGTGAGGATCAATGATGGACATTGATTCAAAACACTACAGATGAATAAGAAATAGAAAACAAGAAATGGAAGGACTTTAAGGCACTATTTTTGGAAAAGTATTTTCCTCGTGAGTAACGAGCAGATATGGGGAAAAAATTCTTGATTATTTGACCAAAGTTAGATGAAAATGTTCATAAGGATAAATACAACTTTACAAGGTTAGAATGGTATGATAAAAAGTACATACCTAATCCAAGGATCATGATTTAATGTTTCTTTATGGGGCATAAGAAATTTATTCAAGGGGAAATAATGTAACAAACTTTCAAATCATATGAGGACATATTATCACATGGTATAAATATAGGTAAATTATTCTTAGAGTCTTATATATTTTAAGTGAAGCAAGAAAATAATAAGAGGATAGAGAAAAATATGTATAAAGGAAATAAGGGAAGAAAGGATTTCCCCCATGTGATAATTTGGGAATGAAACACCCATCAACTTTCTTAAATTGAATGGGAGTTTTCTACAAGTGTAGAGAGAAAGAAAACAATTCTCATGATTTTAAGGGAATGAAAGAGTTTTCTAATTTTTAATTATTTAACTGAAAGGATATGGGTAACTACACAAACTAATTCCTTAATCATCAAGGTAATATACCTTAGAAGAAGATAAGGGATCAAGGTCATGCTTATTCTATTACTACATTCAATGTAGAATGAATAATTTGATTGTGTTTGGATTCAAGAATTATTTTATAGGTGAATTATTAATAAAGATATAATTTTTTTAAGAATTATAAAATTTATAATGATTTCACTTAAATAATTTTTATTTAAGTATTTCATTGCATATGTTGAATAGAACCGATGACCAATAAGAGTGATCCAATAGAAAATTGACCTTTTTGGAAAACAAATTATTGAGGGAACATAAACATTATTATGTTCTAT
Source organism: Viscum album (assembly GCA_963277665.1). Classification (NCBI taxonomy): domain Eukaryota; kingdom Viridiplantae; phylum Streptophyta; class Magnoliopsida; order Santalales; family Viscaceae; genus Viscum; species Viscum album. The sequence continues at coordinate 2,060,833,489 of OY728143.1, read as the reverse complement.
ATATTGGAATAATAATGATAAAGATACGTTTAGTGGATAGTATTTGCATTGTTGATTTTTTTTGCTGATTTTATGGTTTTTGTTATCTTTTTTGTAGTTTACTGTATGTTTGTATTTACTGAATATATTCGATAATATGAGATTTTATTTTTGAACTAATGCATGATTTCATAGTTTTTTTAGTGATTAAAGTATTCAAACATTTATAATGTGACATTAAGTGCCACTTTATACCATTTATGTAATATAATGTTGATTTAATGACCTTCCTCCTAAATTTTTGGACTTTGAATTGGGTCCAAAATATTTTGGATAAGTATTAAGGTTCACCAATTATGAAATGGATTAAGTTGAATTTTGGGACTTACTATTTATGTATTATAGATTAATGTATTCTATTGGATAAATTTTTCTAACCATTTTGGTTTTATTAAAGATATGAAGAATATCATGTTATTATTTTATAGATCTTATGATCCGATAAAAGTTAATTTTAGCTCATCAAGCCTAAAGAAAATATTGTACATTCATTTCATGGAGTAATAAATTAATTAAAACCGATTGATAAAATTATTCTTAAAAATATATTAATTAAGTATATTTTCTAGTGTTATAAATCTTGATATTAAAATAATTCCTCAACTTTAATATGAGGATATTGAAATAAAAAGTTTATCCTATTATCTTCATATTAAATTAATCAAATGGACATTTAACTCATCAAATATTTATTGTTTTTAGGTCATTAACTTTCGATTGATAACTCACTTTCTTATGATCAATTATCTCTATCACTATATATAATTATTTATGATTTTCTTTTATGTCTATATATTTACTTCCCACCAATGTTCTCCTACTTGAAAATTTAGTTTTGTGTTATTTGAGTTGACCATTGTAATTCTATTAATTCATCATCAAGGAGATGTTTTATTAACCATTTATACTACGTGGGTTTCAAAAAAAGGTATTTTCAAATTTCAAACCCTTAATCTCTGAGATCAAGATCAAATTGAAAAGAATCAATTTATTTAAGGGGGTAGAATATAACACCCTAATATTTTAAAATAGGAACATTATGTTTAATAGCATGGATGAAATGAAACAAAAATATTATAAAGGAATATAACACCCCAAGAATTTATAATATATTTATTTTCAAATAAATTCAATCGCTTTGATAGCTTGCGATGTACGCAACACTAATTTCAAACAAAATGTGATATTCTATTTAAATATTATAAATTAAACATGACCATTATAAACTAGCTGTTAAGTTGGTGAGTTTAAATAAAAGTAACTAAATTATAAAAATTATTCGGTTTAAACATTTATGAAATAAATTTAATGGTTATCTATTTATTATAAATAAAATAAGAACCATTTTAAAGAGAAATAATTGTTTTTTGAAACACTGTATATTTTTGAAAAATGGATTAGTCACGCTTTGCGCACATAATGTAAAATTAATTTTGTTGGGACCAATGTTGATTTTTTTTCAATGATTTTTCAATATTTGTTTTGGTGATTTTTAATAAATTGGTGATTCCAAGAGAATTGTTATGGATTCATATTATGTCATTGGATTTCACACTTGTACAATTTCCCTTGGATAGCTATGATGATTGTTGAACATATATTTAATGATTGAAGACATGTGATGTGGAGTTATTACATTGTTTAATAATAGTGAAGACCAATAAAAACATATAAATACAATGAAGAATATTTTTTTTTCATGAAGAAAATAATGAAAGGTTGGCTTGGAATTTTAGTTGTGGAAGGTGGTATTTCATTTGAGAGTTACAATTTTCTATGTAATTTTTAAGGCGGCCTAACTAAAAAAATGAGCCAACCCACTGGTCATATTTATCCAAGATTAAACTCAAGATTTTGGGACTTAGAGGTCTTCCAAAATCAAGTAAGTAACCCAATCTAGTCTATGGGTGATATAGGAGGTGTAGAGCTCACTATGTGTGAGCGGGCCTGTGTATAAGGCTCGCAGAGAGCATGCCTGAATAAATGTGTAGTTCGGGACTAAATCCTGCATGGTCGAAGAACATTGGTGTGTGTATGATGTTAATAGTGCTTATCCTTAGTATCTAGCTTGACGAGGTAGTATCTTGGATTGATTAATAAAGGTCCACCTAAAAGAATAAGAAATCAATATGAGATGCGGGTTGCTGGTTACTGTTCAGCAGCCTTAAAAAAGAAATACATTTCCCATGATTCCCATTCATTTTATCTTATCCATTTGATCAAGAAAAGGATTATGCTTTCTTCCCTATACTTCATCTATGGATATCTATTATGCCAGAACACAGGTCGAACTAACTTTGATCAATCCTGATCTCACCATGGTTATTCTATGATCAAGATTATGAGATGATGAGCCTTCGAATCACCATGCATGCGTGCTACGCTTTTCATGAATGTGATTTCTTGAACTACATGATATGAAATAATAAAAATAGTAGTTTCATGAGGAAATTCAGTTATGTGTATGGGTTCTAATCTTTGAAAAATAGTGAAGCATGCAATCCTCATCACATGCATGTGAGGATATAACCGCAAGGTGTAAATAGACGATGCCATGCTTTGCAAAGTATATATTTTTAGTAAACTCGAATAAATAAGGTATTCCACCAATAATATATTTTCCAGAGCTATGATGTGGCCTAAAACCAATAGGATACACACAATGATCCTCATATATAGAAGGAGAAGACTCTCAATCGAGAGAAACTGTCGATCCTTATGATAAGAGATCTTTTTTTAAGAAGAAAATAGATCTTCTATGAATATCTGGTTTATGAATAAGACATCCACGTAGCTTATAACAATGTGAATAAGGTAATATCTCATTGAAATCTTGACATGTGAATCACCACTCTAGATTCCTTTGAGGAATCTTAGGTTCTGCATAGACACTCAAGATTTCATGATACCCCTATGTTTATATCTAATAGTTCTCATGAACAAATTTCTAAATCATAGGATGTTGCATAACACACTGTGTTTCAGAAAATATAATTACAATGATATTGATGGAAAATACATCACACTGAAGATCTTCAATTGTGTGAAGTAAATAGTTCTCATTCACTTTGTGTTAAGAATATATATCGTGCTTCTGTTTTCATGATCATAAACCTACTTATATGCATATAAAGGAAAATATACCTACACATGCATGTCACAAATGAATTGAAACAAAACTAAAAAAAACATGGTGTTTGTGGATAATGTGTGTGCATGAAGAAAGTGATAAGAATAGTGCAATGGGATGTTCATGTACTTTAATGTATATATAAATTCATTTGAACCCTGAAAATTACCTGAACTTATTGTGAACATTAGAATTTCACAAGGAAGGGATAAGTGAATGGTGTATAGTGCATGTTTGCATGCACATGTGATGGTAGAAAAAATTGAGATACTCGAAACAATAAATTTAATATCACATAAAATAATAGATCATATAAATGAGTGTGCTAGTGTTTCAGATTCCCTGAAACTCATGCATTAAGTGGAATTTATTTGATATTGTGCATATTATTATTTAATAAAATATTATTTAATATTTTTTTTCATAATTGCACACATCTAAAGTGAGTTCGGGGTTTTAGTCAGAAAGAATAATTCAAGATAAATCATTTATTGTAATGTGGAATCTGATCAGTTACAGGTGATAAAATAATTGAAAATGTCCAAAATATGAGACCTATGGTTTTTGAAGGTAGTTAAAGAGTACATGATCAAGTCATATCCTAAAATATTTTGGATTAATATCCAAGTATCATCCTATATTAGATCAATACTTGAACATAGCTAAGGTCTTTCATTAGGTTCCAAGAGTAAGTGATGTATTTTGGTTGTATCCAGGAGTAAATGGAGCGTCTATGTTGATGTTGAAGTAAGAGTTATTTTTGTTAGAGACAAAATACAATAGACTATATTAGTTGGAGTCAAATAATATGTATTTTATTTTGATTTGAAAGTAATTTTATTCATTTGTTTTATAGTGGAGAATCAGTAACCAGGGGGAATAACTGGTTGTTGAAAGGAAAGGAATTTTTGTCAAACCATTTAAATATTTTGTGTTACTCTCTCACTCTCTCTATTATTACTACCACACACGAGGTGATATTATGATATAATATTGAGTGGATTAATAACTTTAACAATTTCAAGTTGTTGAATTGAAATGAAAATAAACTCATAAAAAGAAACCACCAATTCACTCCCCCACTATCAGTGGTCAATCTGACCTGGGGCACTATAAGTGGTATCAAAGGGTATGTCACCTCTAAAGATCAAAGTGAGTCTTTGTGAAGTGTATATTTCAAGAAATTAGTGAGAAACCTCATATGAAGAATTATTTCTAGACATAGAAGAATAAAAAGAAAAGACTACTAAAGAGGATGATGAAGAATCTCAAAGAAAATGAAGAGAAACCTCATATTAGAGGTAATGTGAGAAGTAAAACCATAAATAATTATTTCAATTATGATTATTATAATGACTATTGATTAAGATATGAAGATGTTATATCACAAAGATATAATAGTTCTGAATTTAAAAAACATATGATTAAAATTTCCAAATAAGTTGTAAATAGTATTATTGGATATTTAAAGTCTCTTCAAGATGAAAAATTATCGCTGGAAGAAGAAGACAATTCCATGTAGGAGTAATTGGTTAAAAAATGTTGAATAACCATCACTCTCACAAAACATATGAATTAAAAGGATGAAATAAAATCTCTTTGTAATGAATTATATGATGATGCTACTTAATAATTCAAAATTAATATTTGTGATAAATATATCATTGAGACAGTTATTTTAGAATCCTTCCATACAATTGAAATTCTGTAAAATATTTCTATGGTTGTCAAAGATGCTCAATTAGAGGATAAAGATAACAGGTTAAAGGAGATTGAAAATTATTTTCAAGAAAAAAGAAAAATTCATGAATAAAAAATTAAGAAACTGAAAGAGGATTGGGAAGACAAGATAAGACCAGTTAAGGATGAGAAGAACACTCTCAAAATGAAGTGTTTAGTGCTGGAGGTGAAATTGAAGAACTAATAATCATCACTAGTTGAAACATCCCATATATTCAGAAAAAGATATGTTTCAACACATGTGTTCCTTAAAGATCACGACTTCAAGAATAACTTGAGATTATTCTCTAATTATGTGTAATCATCCTCTAAGAAAAAGGTATCCTATAACCTAGAAAATATCTCAGGTACTAATAATGTTTCAATTTTTGACACATGTTTTAACAAAAAATATAGGAAAGTATGGATGGTAGAAAATGATGGTACAACCACCACATCATGGGAGAATGTGAAGATAATCCTAAATATATGTTTCCAAAGTGTTTCCAAAAGTGTGATTATTTATCTCAGAAGTAGCAAGGTTCAGAATCTGTGAAATCTAAATAGATTAAAACTCAAAACCAAAGAAGAAGGCTCATATATTATTATTTGTGATGCTAGAAGGTTGAGAATAAGAAATTGTATTTTTTTCATAACATTTCAATTAATGAAAATATAAAAATGCCTTCATTTTGGGGGAGCAAGTTTAAAGTAATGAGAAGACCTGCACGAGTTAATAAAAACTCACAGAAAATGAGTTGTTATAAAATGAATAGATTTTATTAAATTGAATATTTCTGTGATTACTTCAATATAAGTGTTAACTATTATGATGAGTGTTGTTATATACATACCATGCACAAAAAATTTGATGATGTGAAGAGATGTTGAAAACAAAAGGGAAATACGGTAAGAGGATAAGGTGAAATTCAACCTTGAGGTATGAACAAAACAAGAATTCTATTAAATAAACTATCCCTAAGAATAACAATGAGTTAAAGGAGTAATGAAAATAACTACCCCATTGGAAAAATAAGGCCAATTTTGAATAAGTACCAAAAGAACAAGTGTTTGAAGAAAATATATATCAAGGTGGATGATCTAGGCTCAATGGTTTTTATTGGTTCAATTAATAGTATTTTCATAAAACCTACTCTTTATGGTATAAAATTTCATTTCTGGAAAATATGAATGAGTCAAGGGGGAGTCATGCTGAAAACATTAGAATAGACTCTTAGAAAAAATAATGATGTGACTAGAAATTCATCCAAGATACCAATAGAAAATAGATATGAAGGTTTAAAATAATTTGGTAGAAGATATAATTATAATTGTCACAAATGTGAGAAATTCATGATAATAATGACAAGATATATTTACTTTTATAATAATGGGAAGATTCTATGAAGGATAAACTATGGTAAGCCATGTGATGATTATGAGAATCCAAATAATGTTAATAAAGAGTTCCTAGTTGTCTAAAAAAATCAATTGAAATTTTTTAAACAATTAGAGGAAGATAAAAAACATTTTAATGCTAAAGGAAATCAAGTGTATATAGAAATTGAGGTGGAAAAGGCTATTCCACACAAAGATGCTGACTTGTGTGTAAAGTGTGCCAAATATGGACTTTCTCCACACAACCATATGTAAATTCTACATAATTAGTGGGAGAAATTAAAAATTAAAATGAAAGAACTAGAGACCTCATGTACTAAAATGACTATAATGGGAAAAGAGACATCACATAAAAGAAAGACTGAGATTCGAAGGAAATAATGTACCATGTCGAGAGATAGTTCTCAACCTAAATGTAACTCCTAAAGAACAATGGGGACACTTCTTATTCCATATTATTTTATGTGTTTTTGGACCAATAATACGTGAATTGAAGGAGATATTTGAGGATATCACTACAGGGCAACATTTTGATATTTTACCACATGCAGTCTCCTAAATTCCATGAAATGGAAGAAAAGTATGCATCCCATAAGGGGTAGGAACCTTGATAATTAATATGAAAACATTGGTACATATTAGAAAATTAAATGTCAAAGTATGCTAATCACACTTTATCTCTTATTATTAATATTATTATCTTATTAATTAAGGGGAAGTTCTTGGTTGATGATAAAATTAGACAAAGGGTGACCTTTATCTTTTCCACCATAACATTAAGACGTGTCTGTTGGAGAATGTGAAATATTTAAAATTTCTTTGAAAATTGTGATTATTTATGACAACTTGGATGAGAATTAAGACATTCAGAGCATGATTTCATGTATATGGTATGTTATGGACAACATAGCCATCCCTAGTTTTATCTATCTTGTTTTCTATAATGGTTTATACCTCATATACTTAGAGTTTATTAAATAAAGGCTCTTTTATAAGAGAATCATGTGATATCATTCCTCTCTTATGAGTAATCTTGAAATTTTTATATAAGAGATATGATCTTGTTTTTGAGAAGGAAGATTAGTTAAGATGACCTCCCAAATCCCTTATATTTGATTGCAAAGTGGGGATAATATTTTGAGAACACATATAGAATTTTGAATATGTGAAAAAGATATTGACAACAAAACACAAAGAGGGAGATTGTTGGGATGAGTGTTGAATTTGTTTTCCATTATATGCCAATATGGGTTTGGTGATTTTGAATGAAGTGGTGATGCTTGAATATTTTTTATGGATTCATCTACTGGAACTGGATTTCATGCTTGGACAATTCTCCTCAGATAATTTTGATAATTGTTGAACAAATCTTAATGATTGAAGACATGTTTTAAAGAGTTTGTACATTGTTTATTAAAAGTGAGGACCATGAAAAAATTATAAATACCATGAAAAATATTATTTTTCATGAAAAAAATTAACAAAGGTTGTATTGGAATTTTAACTGAAGAAGGTTTTATTTCATTTTATACTTACATTTTTCTAATGATTTTTAAGGTGGCCTTACTAAAAAATTGGTCCAACCCATTAGTCAGCCTTAGCCAAGCCTAACATCTTAATTTTGTGACATAAAGCCCAACCAAAATCAATGAAGATACACATGATAGCTTGTGGGTGGTAGATGAGGCATTGTTCCTACTATGTGTAGGTGGACCCATGTATAAGGCCCGCTGAGCTCATGCCTGAATTTGCACAGAGTTTGGTGATGAATCCTGAAGGGACTAATCTCATTAGTGTGTGTGTATTGTGACTAGTTCTAATCCCTGATAGCCATATTTATGAGGGAAAAAGATATATTTATTTATAAATACCCTCCTAGATAAAGAAAAATTGTTGTGGGATATGGTTTTCAGGTTACTACTCATCCGCCTTTAAAATGGAGGACATTTCCCATGGCACTCGATCATTTTATCTCACTTGTTTGATCAAGATGGGGATATCGTATTCTTCCTTGAACCTAAACTATAGATCTATATAAAGTGGTAACATAGGTAGAACCACCTTTGGTTGAGCTCAAGATCACGATTGTTATTCTATTATCATTTTATGAGACGATAAACCTTCAAATCACCACGCTTGCATCATACGCTTTTCATGCATGTGATAACTCAAAGAATAAGATATGACCAAATGAAAATGATAGTTTCATGAGGCCATTAAAATAATATGATGAGTTCAAATATTTTAAAAATAAATAATCATGTGATCATCATCACATGTACATGAGGATATGTGACATCCCAACTCGGATACCACACACTAGTGCCCAAAGACAGTGAGTCACATAACCTCAAGCGTGCTTCCCTGCATGCCAGAGGCTGCCTACTAGTAGTGAGGGTCTGATAAGTCAATCATGGGGAGATTATACCATATTTTATTAGATTAAGACACCAAATTATATAAATAAACAATATAAAAATAATATATAACCATAAACAATGTGATATATCAAGACATTCAAAGAAAGAAATCCAATATCCAAACTAACGAAGAAAAAATGCCCTTTTAATGTGCTTTTCAAGTGTATATAATGAAAAATAAGACATAAAGACACCAATGAATCCTAAGGGGGTCCCAAACCATGTCTAGTTCCCTCATCCAATCTTCATTCAAAAATTATATATATAACCCTCTGCCATTGCCCATAACTTGTCCTAAAATAATAAAGTCTATTCGGGGACCAATCTGGAAGCCTAATTAGGATGTGAGTACAACTCAGTAGGAAACCACCAATGGTGTCTCAAAAAATTTCCAATTAGATAATATTGTATTCAAATCTATAAAGAAATAAGTACAATGGATAAATAAATAGTTTCCATATTATCTTTTATTATATACTTAACCACATTAACTCCAAGGTTCCCGAGGACACCCCTTCCACATGCTAGATTTAGATCATGCCAGAGGCTGAAGTGTTTCTAGATAATATCATATCTTAATGCCTACTTTGGATCAATTTGGATTCCGATGTATTCGAAGGTTATATTATATCTCAATATCTGTTTGGTCTCATGCTGGAGGCCAAGTATTCTCATGTGGGGTCATATCTATGAGTACCTTTGATACCATTCTTAATTGATATTTTATCACCCACATTACCCATATTAAATACAAAAGTAAGATGAAAATTTTACCATTATTAATTTTAATTAGAATAACAACGTTCCCATATCTTTACTCACAAGTATGATGACTATGCTACCATTTATAATTCTCAATTAAATGAACATATTCCCATTCCTTTACTCACAAGTATAATGACTGATTTTATTCATTTATTCATTACATTTTACTAACTAACTTTACTGATTTTATATGAAAAGTGCATAATCTGTGTGTAATATTCATATTTTAATATTAAATATAATTTTGAGAACTATTTGAATAAATCCAGATTTGAGTTAGTTTAATTTATTATCTATACCTATTACTATAATGATCCAAATTTCATGGTTTTTGTTTTTTAGGATTCCTATTTCAATTTAGAACATTTCATTAGAAGGGATCACGAGCCAATTCTGCCATTTGAAGGTTCATATGGTCCACACAATAAGGCCCAATGAATCTGTGAACAAACTGGACCAGCCTTGAAGATTGCTTTACTGTGCTCAATCCAGAAGTCCAAAACGGTTTATTCTCCACCATAATTCGGGGGACACTATGTTTCATCTTGGATAAAATTTTCAAAGCCCAAAGTCTTTAACAAGTGGCCCAAATGATTCTTATGAAGTTCATCCCACCATTCTAGACGGGAATTAAAATCAGCACACAAATATGGAAGTTTCTCCTTATCTAGAAATCCATTTGAGCTGTCAATTTTCAGTGTGAAAGAGGAGATATATCCGGCCAACTTTTTGGAAGAAACTAGCCGGATTTTATGGCATCATACTATTCAAAAATCCATTCACATTTCATCCATTGAAAAGTCATAGATAGAAATGGACAGTTTAGCCTTTTTTAATACAATAGCCATAACTTTGGCTAAAAATTCCAATGGCCGCGAGATTTTGAGGTCAGACATAAGACATATATATCTACATTTGTGAAGAAGACACTAGATCGTGATTCAGCTTTCTATATTGGTAAATATGCGAGTCAAATGGAGGGACAGATTTGGAATGCAAACAGTCCACTCTTTGGGCTATAAATACATCCCCCTCCTCTCCTTCCAAGGGGTTGGCATTTCATCACTTAAGGAATAGGTTTGGCATTACTAGAGCCTTTCCAAGGGCCTAGGATGATATGATTTGATCTTGTTTCAACAAGAGAGACCTCTCCTCCTCTCTTTGTTTTCTTTTACTTTTGTGTTCTTCTTTGTTGTAATTTTGTATGTTCTTTCTTTTGTAATTCCTTTTTAATGCAAGTTTCTTCTTGAATATATCTTATTCTCATCCACCTTCTATAGTATAATATTAATATCCTTAAAATAGTTTGAATCAATTTAAATTACAGTCCCTTATTTTTCTTCCTCATTCAATTGAAATTCTATTTTGATTCTCAAAATCATTCGTGTGTGTGTTCGACGCACCGCTCTTTTCTTATCCCTTTATTTTTCTTATCTTCTTAAGTTATCATCATAATCATTATATTCAGATTACTAATCATTTCAATGGATGTGTAAATCTTCCAGTGGGGTGAGTCATTATTTAGTTATGTTAAGCGATTGAGTGCTTTTTCTCGGTGAGTATTCTTTGAATTAACATTGTGTATGTTGGACTTAGCATGTCATGGATTAATGACTTGTTTTGTTTAAAATGTGGTTTCCATGGATTATTGGAACCATAAATACACTACCACAATCAAGTAATGATTGAGATTAGAATCCTAGTTAAGTTAAGGCTTTGATTAAATCCTTAACACTTAGGAATTCCAATCAAAGTCAACTCGTGACATGGGTGTTAAATTAATGCAATACAAAACAAGGCTCATGGATATCACAAGCTTAACTAACTATTGATGAACTCACCCCAATATTTATCAAATTTTTAAGTCAAGAATCAGTAATCAATAAACTTAATTAAGCTCTGCAAACAAACCCCCAATCAAAATACAGTCAATGAAAAACGAATGACTATAAAAAAGGTATCATCGCCGAGGATTCGACCCGAGTGCTGCTATACACATTAGTAGAGCACCAGAACTTTGACTGGTCGATAGGTGATAATCGGCCGTGCTCTTAAAATGGCGCCGTTGCCGGGGATGGTGCTTTAAGTAGTCGTTAGTTTTTGGTTTTTGTAAAAAAAACAAAAAAAAAATCATTACAAAAAAAACACACACAAAAAAAATCTGAAAAACAAAACGTAGAGAAAAACTCGCCTTCCACAACCATTCCAAACTTCTCTGAATGCCACGTAGCCTCCCAAACAATCTCTTAGATTTGTTTGACCCTGAAATTGATATAACTCTTCGTCGACTTAGGAGGACCATTAGGGATAACCAAATCACCCAAGAACCAATCATTGCCCTAACAATTGAATTCGATATGGCCAATCCTAGGGAACAAAATATAAAAGAACTTGCTACCCCTGATATGAATTACCAACCTCTTGGTATTCAATATCCAAACATAGAGGCTGACTTTGAACTCAAATCTGGTTTGATTCATCTTCTACCTCATTTCCATGGGCTAGCCGGCGAGGATCCGCATCTACACCTCAAAGAGTTCCAAGTTGTGTGCTCTACCATGAAGCCTCAAGGGGTTTCTGAGGAACAAATAAAACTCCGAGCATTCCCTTTCTCCCTAGCTGACTCTTCCAAGTAATGGCTCTACTACCTCCCTCCTGGTTCCATAACTACATGGAATGACATGAAGCGTCTCTTTCTAGAAAAATTCTTTCCTGCTTCTCGTACCGCTTCCATCCGAAAGGAAATAAGTGGTATCCGTCAGTTCCCAAGTGAATCAATCCATGAGTACTTGGAGAGGTTCAAAAATCTTGTTGCAACCTGCCCACATCATCAAATCCCTGACCAACTATTGATCCAATACTTCTATGAGGGGTTATTGGATATGGAGAGAACCCTCATTGATGCCGCAAGTGGCGGTGCTCTTGTTGATAAAACTCCTGTAGCTGAAAGAGATCTCATAAGTAACATGGCTACAAATACACAACAATTCCATACTCGAGCACATGCTCAAGTCAAACAAGCCCATGATAATCAATCCATAGAGCCTAACAAGATGACTGAGTGGATGAGTGAACTTACAGGTCTTGTGCATCAACTAGCGGTGGCTACCAAAGCCCCAACCTCATCTTCTCCATAGTCGCTATTCCCTAGGCCTATCAAGAATTGTGGAATCTGTAGCTCCCCAACTCATCCAACAGACACATGTCCACAACTTCAAGAGGATCAATCCGATTCATCCGGACCAATGGAGCTCAATGCAGCATATGCTCAGCGGAACCCCAACCCTCAACAATCAGGTCAGTTTGTTAGAAACTTCAACCAACCTCACTCTGAGCCTTTCTCTTCTACCTTTAACCCAGGCTTGAGGTATGGTAATCCCATCTCTCATCCTCCTCAATTCCCTCCTCAAAATCCAAACCAATTCCAATATGGTCAAGGTGGTGGTAACTTCCATCAACCTTATCCTTTTGTTCCTCAACCGTAAAGGAACAATCCTCCTCCTGGATTCCACTATCCGAATGAGCCTTCCCAATTCCCAACCCAATACAATCACTTTCCCAAGAACCAAAATCAAGGTAATCCCAATCCGGGACAAGCCTCTTCTTCCAAGAAACCATGGGAAAGTGTAGTGGAAGATCTTTCCTCCTTCACCCGTTCTAGCCTTAAAAACATTGAAACTCAAATAGGTCAACTTGCATCTCACCTGAGCCAGCAACAACAATCAAATTCTTCCCAACTCCCAGCTCAACCATTACCCAAACCCAAGGGTAATGTAAGTGCAATTGTACTTAGATCGGGAAAGAAAATTGTTCTTCCTCAAGATAAATCCTCAAACCCTCCTTTGAATGTTGACCTAGAAAATGAAAAGAAAAAGAAAATTGAAAAGGAACCTGAATCCATTCCATCACCTCCTTCTATTCCACTTAGGAATCCAATTCCTTTTCCACAAGCTATTTATAAACCAAGGAAGTCCTTTGAACCTAATCCTGAAATGATTGACATGTTTAGATGTGTTGAAGTCAACATTCCCCTCTTAGATGCCATAAAAAAACTCCAAAGTATGCCATGTTTCTCAAGGAGTTTTGTACCCATATGAGGCAACTTAGGACCTTCAAAAATGTTTCCACCCAGCAGTCTATTCCCATAAAGTGCAAATATCTAGGGACCTTTACGGTTCCATGCCAAATTGGATGTTCGAACTTTGATGATGCACTCATAGACCTAGGATCCTCAATTAATGTCATGCCCAAATCCATATTCTCCAACCTTGGTCTTGGTCCCTTGCACCCAACAGGTGTTGTCATCCAGTTAGCCAATCGAAGCACAACAATTCCTGAGGGAATAATTGAGGATGTCCTTGTTCGAGTTAATGATCATATCTTCCATACTTATTTCTATGTCCTTGACATGGAATGTGAGACGACCTCTTCTCAATCTCCCCTAATTCTAGGAAGACCATTCCTCATGACTGCGAGAACCAAGATTGATGTCCATTCAAGCATCTTATCCATGGAATTCGGTGACCAACTGGTCAAGTTTGACATTTTCAAAGCCACGTGATACCCATATGAGGATCACATTGCATTCTCAATCCATGCTTCTAAGGACACTTCTGAGAGTCAATTGAAACTCATTCCATCATGTTCACCCTGTTCTGAAGAGATAGGATCTTGTGAAATCTGCACCAGGATTAACCAAGTCATAAATAGTGAAGTTGATGTGGACCTTTCATTCATAGAATCCATCAATCTAGAGGATCTTGAAAACTCTCTTGAATCCCATCTCAACTCTGATCAAAACTGCTCCACCTTTGACAACATTGAGAAAAATGAATCTGAAGAAACTGAAGTCCCTTCCTCCATTTCTGAGTTGTCTAGCCCAAAAGTGAAAGATGATATTGATCTAAAACCTCTTCTTGCACACCTGAAATATGAATTCCTCTTCCATGATCACTCATATCCTGTCATTATATCTACCACACTTACTGAAACAGAGGAGTCCAAACATGTTCAAGTGTTAGAGGAAAACAAAAAGGCCTTAGGTTGGACCCTAGATGACATACCAGGAATCAACCCTGCCCTTTGCATGCATCACATCCATCTTGAGGAGTCGTCCAAACCAATTAGACAACCACAAAGAAGACTCAATCCACTCATCCTTGAGGTAGTTAGGGAAGAGATCACCAAGCTTCTCCAAGCTGGTATTATCTACCCAATTTCTAATAGTGAATTGATTAGTCCAATTCAAGTTGTACCTAAGAAGGGTGGGATAACTGTTGTTACAAATGAACATGGGGAGGTAGTCACCACTCGAGTGAATAACAAATGGAGTGTATGCATCGATTATAAAAAATTGAATGTTGAAACACGAAAAGATCACTACCCTCTTACATTCCTTGATCAAATTCTAGAAAGATTAGCCGGAAAGTCACACTCTTGCTTTCTTGATGGATACACTGGCAACATACAAATCCCAATTGCACCTCAGGACCAAGAAAAGACTACATTCACATGACCCTTTGGAACATATGCATATAGAAGAATGCCTTTTGGCCTTTGTAATGCTCCTGCAACATTCCAGAGGTGTATTATGAGTATATTTTATGAATTCGTTGAGCATTTCATGGAAGTCTTCATGGATGACTTTACCATTTATGGTGAGTCATTTGAATCCTGCTTATATTCACTTTCTCTGGTCCTAAAAAAGTGTGTCAAATGAAACCTTGTGCTGAATTTTGAAAAATGCCACTTCATGGTTTCAAATGGGATTGTTCTAGGGCACATAGTTTCAAAAGATGGTATTGGTGTCGATGCTGCCAAAATTGAAGTGATCCAATCACTTCCTGAACCCAACTCTATTCGAGACATCTGTTCATTCCTCGGTCATGCTGGTTTCTATCGGCGATTCATCCATAACTTCAGTAAAATTTCCCTCCCACTCACTCGTTTTCTCCAAAATGATGTCACTTTCCATTTTGATGAGGTTTGAAAGAGATCCTTCATTGAACTCAAAACTGTTCTTACATCTGCCCCAATAATCCAACCCCCAGATTGGTCCTTACCCTTTGAATTGATCTGTGATGCTTCAGATAGAGTCGTTGGGACTGTTCTTGGTCAAAGAAGAGAAAAAATTCCTCATGTCATCTATTATGCCTCAAAAACATTGGATGAAACTCAATCTCACTACACTATGACTGAAAAGGAACTTTTAGCTGTGGTTTATGCCTTAGATAAATTTCGGCCCTATCTCTTAGGTGCCAAAATCATCATCTTCACAGACCATTTTTCTATTAAGTTCTTACTCAAGAAAAGTGATTCCAAACAAAGGCTAATAAGATGGATTCTAATTCTCCAAGAGTTTGACCTTGAATTCAAAGATAGACCTGGAAAAGAAAACCCTATGGCTGATCACTTGATTAGAATTCCTAATTCACCTCATTCTGAAATCATTGATCCTAAATTTCCAATTGAGCACCTTTCATATCTCACTCCAAAACTACCATGGTATGCCCCAATTTTAAATTACTTGGTTTCTGGTGTTTTTCCTGAATTTTTTTCAAAAGAACAAAAAATGAAGTTGAAAAGTGATTCAAAATACTATTTTTGGGAAGAAAATAAACTTTGGAAAACTGGGTCAGACATGGTAATTAGGAGATGTGTTGATGAAGATGAATATTCTTCCATCTTAGAATTCTGTCACTCAATGCCCGGTGGTGGCCACTTTGGACCACAAAGGACCTCCCGAAAGGTCATAGACTCTGGATTCTTCTGGCCTTCCCTCTTCAAGGACTCACACGAGTTCTGTCAATCATGTCCCACATGCCAAAAGTTTGGCATAATCTTTAAAAGAAATGAAATTCCCCAAAAGCCCTTAATCTTTTGTGAAATCTTCGATGTTTGGGGTATTGATTTCATATGACCATTACCCCTTTCCAATGTATTTTCATACATTCTTCCTGTAGTTGATTATGTTTCTAGGTGGGTCGAGGCCAAACCCACAAGAAAGGATGATTCTCATTCTTCTAGTGAGTTCCTCAAAACCCACATCTTCCAAAGATTTGGCACTCCTCGTGCCTTTATCAGTGACTTAGGAACCCATTTCTGTAATAGAACCATGGAAGATATTTTGAAAAAGAATGGGGTTGTACATAAAACATCAACTGAATATCACCCCCAAACAAATGGAATGGATGATCTTTCTAATAGATAAGTGAAAAGAGTACTTGGATAATTGTTAAGCCCACCCGAAAAGACTGGTCTGAGAGACTTGGTGAAGCACTTTGGGCTTATCGAATTGCCTATAAAACACCCATTGGGATGTCTCCTTTTAGGCTAGTTTTTGGTAAAGAATTTCACTTACCAGTTGAAATCCAACATAAGTCTTTTTGGGTTGTAAAAATCTATAATTTTTACTGTGAAAAATATGGTGAAGAAAGATTATTTCAATAGGCTGAACTGGAGGAGCTTCGACTTGAATCCTATGAGAATTCCAATTTGTACAAAGAGAAGGCTAAGGTACTGTAACACCCCAAGTAAATAAAGAATATGAAATTTTCATATTTATCCATATTTGTGAATAAAATATTAATATTACTTTAAAGGGGACACTATGCTCGATGGCGTACCCAACACGCAACAAAGAGTTTCTAGGGAATCTTACGTTGCACTCTAATAATAAAATAATATTATTTTAAATGGTAGTTAACATGTAGCCATTGTATTGGAGGGAATGGATAGAAATAACTTAAATATGATTATATATGTTTTTAAATGTTTTTACATTTATCCAATAAAAGATAAAGATATAAAATATGGAAAGAATTCAATTTTAGGCATATATGCCATAGTTTTCACTAAAGGTTCACTTATCACCTTTTGATGGCGAACCGCCATTAAATATAGTTTTGTTCACAGTTATACATCCCTTTGGACCAAATAAAACTCTTCTTAAGAATTGGGACATCAAAATTTACGTTGTGTAAATTATTGGTATCTTTCTGATAAAGTTCATTTTTTAATGAATAGTGTAAAATGTTGTATTTTAATTCAAAACCTCTTTTTAATCTAATTTATTTATATGATTAGACTATATTTTGAATTGGTTTTAAAGTGAAATTAGAATATATTTTTACCACTAAATCCAATAGTGGTTTTTGTAATTAATTTCACTTTGAAATCAGACTTAAACTAGTGTCAATCTTTTGATACTTATTGTTTCATAAAAACACGCTATTTGCTCTGACAACGGGAATTAATTATTAAATTAATTAATGTGACTTATATGTTTTGAATTTTTTAAAATAGACTTCATTTTTGAATTCGGAATATCAAATATAGCTTAGGGTGAATTTTTGGGATTTTTCTGAAAAACTTCAATTTTTGATGAATAGTGAAACCACTAAGTGGTACTTATAAAAACTGATTTTTCCGTTTAAATGACATTTTTCCATATTTGTGTTTTGAATTTCAAAAATATGACATATATGGTTGTCATTAAGAAGTAAAATGTGGTTAAATGAGATAAAAATAATTTTTTGGTGAATAGTAACTTATTAAGTTTTTAATCGCGATTAGAGGTAATTAGTATAGTTTAAGGTAAAAATAATGTTTTAATAATATGAAATGAACTTGACACATGACCTAACATCATTGGATGTGTCATGGAAGACCAAGAAAACCCATGGGTCAACTTGGGGACCCCATTAAGCCACTTTGGTTGGAAAATGACATTAATATCTTTTTATTTAAAGTTAAAGTAAAAATGAGACAAACATGAGATGTTTTACTAAAACAATTTTTTACATGGGGTTATAAAAATAAGATTTTTTCCTATAAAGATTCATTGGAAAGATAAAAATATTTCCTACATCATATTAGTTTGTTTATAATTTTTAGACATTAAATAAATTAAATTATTTATGACATCATGATGATGCAACGATAACCTCATTATTTAACAATTTAAATAAAATGGAAATAAAATGTAATATCTAGGACCTAAACATGTCCAAAACCTATTGGATTAGTGGATTTAGAACCCTTATCACCTTATCCTTGAAACACATCAATGTGGTACCTCTTAAATCTGAATAACATTTTAAAATAAAGTGACTTTTCTTTACCTTCCAAGAGTGCCCCTCCTCTCCTCTTATAAAAGGCCCCCACCTCTACCTCCTTACCCACACTACCAAAGCCTTTGGGTCGGCCAAACTCTGCCCATTTTGTCTCTCCACTTCCCTCTCTTACTCCTTGAAGCCTCAATTTGGGCAGAAGTCTTCCCAAGGAAGCCTTTGAGCTCTAACCAAAGGGAGTTACCCGATTTTAAGGTAATGTATTCACTTGAGTCCTTTTGTTTTATTTTGCTTCTCCAACCCCATAAACTCTTTTTATTCATTTCTTTTGTAACAACTCCAGTATCATAAATATAATATGATGTCTTTATAAGAAGGATTAGAGCTACAATTTTACACACCTATATCAAATGGTTAAAGAACATACTGTTTCCGTGGATGGCGAATTTCGGCCCCCCGAAACGATGATTGTCCAACATTATTTTAACACCTCAAAAGGTGGCCATTAAGATGAAACTATAATTATATATGATATATAATAAGTTTATGTTTTCCTTAAACTTCTGTATTTTTCATTTTGGGAATACCTTTATGGTTTCCATTATGGGTAAACGCGATATCTTCATTTAAGGAAGTGCGAACTACCGCCCCCTCAAAGTGATGTGATTCGTTAATGCCATATGTGGGATGTATAAAGGTTGGATTTAAAGTTAGTATATATGATGTTATACTGGAATTATAATATACCTCTATATCATTATTATTACATTCCATAAAAATATGAAATAGAAATGAAAGTAGCGTTCATGCGTACGTACGGCTTACCGTCTCCATGAACGGTGCATTTCATTTCTTATCCCCAAATGTAATGTACTATTATAAGTACATGTATATAATGGATATATATGATGAATGATACATATAAATGATGAATATAATTCTGGAATTAAAATATACATACCTCTCATTTAGTTTTAATTCCATTAATATGTCATAGAAATGAAAGTAGCGTTCATGCGTACGTACGGCTTACCGTCTCTATGAACAGTGCATTTCATTTCTTACCTATAAATGATTATGTAATATTATAAATACATGTATATTATGGATATATATGATATATATGATATCCAAATCATGAATATAATTCTGTATATAAGGAAAATTTGACCACACGAACAACATGTAATTGTAAGAAGTCCACTTTCGACTTAAGAACCAAATATCGACAAAACAAACATTATTAACTTAAATTATTACATAATGTTTATAAAATGGTAATAAATGATCTAAAAGGAATAATTAAATAGAAAAAGGTTCTTAATAAAGTGGAAATTAACTCAAGTTTATTATTCAGGATGTTAAAGAACGATCGAGTCAAGTCGGACCCGAGGTAAGGGATCCTACTCCTCTCTTTCTTTTTAAGTACACTCTTATATGTCATTTCTTTTAAGACCGTCTTTATTATGTTTGGGGATGTTCTTTTATATTCCTCATACTTTAATTTTTATGTTCATATTATGGGAGACCCTATTTGATCTCATAAATCTATTTTTGAAAGTTTTAAGTGGCACCGTTAGGCTGCCGAGTTTTCGTAAGGGATTTTTCATCTCACTTTTATTCCCGTGAGATTTATTCTACATTTGCCACAATTTAATTTGAGTGGTGTATGTAATGACCATTATTTTACTCATTGTGTAATATTATTTCATTTATGAGTATTTACATCAATTTTGTATTATCCTTCTTTCACGGGGCGTATGTTTTGAAGGATACCCATGTCGGTAAGGGAACCTTTCACCCTCCTCTTTTTAAAAGACTTATTTTGTTATGTCTTTTAATTCACATAATATTATTTTGGGATATGTTCCTCTATATACTTATTGATGTAAATTTTATGTCCAAGTGATGAGATACCCTTTTTATCTCTCATCAACTATTTTTCTGAATTTTGAAGTGACGCTGTTAGGCTGTCTAATTATTGCAAGGGAACTTCTTAACCCAATTTCGATTATTTGGGATAAACTTGTACACCTTGAATATGTCATTCTATGATTATGTGTTAATGTACTCTAATTGTTTTAAACTTAATACCGACTTATATTTCATGTATTCGTTTGTCACACATTGTTATGTAACTAATTTATCCTTAATCAAAGGATACCATCTTTGTATGGGACTTCATCTCAATCTTCTTTCATTGAGGCATATTTTTGTTTTATACGCAACCTTATTTTATACAGTGTATAAACCCCTTTTAATTTTATGTTTATCCAAAAGGAATATTTTTTATACGAAGCGTTTTACTAAACGACAAAAGGGAATGTTTTTGTCGTACGCATGCAGCAACAACGACTTCTCCGCCACCATGACCGTTATTTGAGTTTCGGCTTCCTCTACAAGCCATACATTCTTTTTAAAAGAAAAATAAAGACCATGTTTTAATTTTCTTTTATTTTGGTATTGAAAATGGTTTTCATAATGTTTTTATATCAATGTGTTGTATTGATAACTTGTGATTGAAAGGTGGAAATGTTATGTTTCCTTTATGCATGTTTTATGTGATATGATTATGTTGAGGTTCTTGGGAATTATTATGAAGACGGGTGGTTCTGTGATAAAATAAGGGCAGGTGAGCCCGATATAGCCCTCCAATGCATTGGGTAACATGAAGGAGTTAAACGTTAAGGTTTCTCTGAAGAGATTTAGGGAATATACTGTGATGGGTATTCCAAACTTAACCAAGAGGGTTACTCCCTACGTAAGAATGTTATGAATGCCTCAAGTTACCTTTATGTCTTATGATTTCTATGATTTATTCATGATTTGATGAGGTATGTTAAAGTGCTTATGTTTTATGGGTAAAGTACGATTTCATTCTTATGTATGCATGAACTCATGTTTCCTTTCCATATTTTTATAACCCTTAATGAGCTTTTTATGCTCATCCCAGGTTTTTGAAATGTTTTTCACAGGTCAAGGTAAAGGTACATGATGTGATGATAGTGTCAAGGATGTGTCAAGAAAGAATCCGTGTTTTATTTTAATTATGTTTCCGTTGACGGGAATAATGAATATTGTCTTTTATGTAACCACTTTGTTTATATGTGGAATGTAATGCAAGTTTCATGATCTAATTCTCTAAAACTCTAAACCTAAAAAGATCCTCAATGTGTAATCTTGTAATAACTCAAGATTAAGTAATGTTTAAGGCTGGGGCCTTATAGTTGGTATCAAAGGTCGGTTTAGATAACTTTAGAGGTTAGGGTATTCTTTAAGTATAAGTGACATTACCATAATGGTTAGGATTTCAGAAAGAGTCCTAGTTTTAGATAAAGTGAATGAGTAAGTATATCTTAGTGTTTACCTTCCTCATTAGTACATGATGGTTTTGTTGATATACTCACACTGACATTTCTGTTTTTAGTGAATGGATGGATCTAGCAGACACTAAAGAGACATCAGGTTTGAAGGAAACTGTGGTGGTTCTCTGATTAAGATACTAGATAAAATGGAGGATTCAATGAGGAAACTCGTGGTTGTTCTAAACCAAATATCAAGGATTCATGATCAACCACTTTAACCTTGGTATGTTCTGTAATGCATCATGTACGAGATGACCAATCGATGTGGAATTTCAGGTAATAATTATAAAGGTAACCATTAGAGTTTATATGATCCTTACTTTTGAGGTAATTATGGGTTATTATATGATATGCTGGAAAATGAAAGGCATGAGATAAACTTGAGGTTAAAATATGTTATGATCATTTTTGATAATTTTATCTCTTTTTGGGGAATGATTTAAGAATTATATAGTTTTGGAAAAAGTACAACACACAGACCGTGTGACAACCCGTCGCGTCGGACAAAGCTGCGAGAATCGAACCCACAACCAAAGTGCGACTGGTATATATCGCCTACCACTGGACTACGTGAAGTCCCTGGTTAGTTTGACTGATTCTTTTTAGTTATATGATTTTATGAATTATGAGTAATTTGATTTTGGGTTATTTATGAAAATGATTAACCTATCATGGAGGATATGTGATTAGGTTAATTACTTTTCAATACGAGACTTTAGGAGCAAATGATGTTGTTTGGAGATAAATGTTATGATTTAACTTGGAAGAATATGTGACTAAATCCTTAAAATATTTGGGTTTCAATCTTAGATTGGTTTACTTTGAATAATTTTATGGACAAATTGTTTATCGGATGGTCCTCATTGAACTTTGGGTTTTGTTGGATAAATTTTGGAGATTAAGCATAGATTTTATTTTTAATGGGTTATCCTTTTCTGGATTATCTGACCTTGTACTACCCTTTTGGGTTTTGGTTAAAGCCTAAAGACATGGGATGTATATAGTTCTCTTTGGTGGATTAGGTGATTCCTTATAAGTTGATTATAGTACTCTTAATGCGAACAAGTCTCCCTAAATACCCGTCTTTTGGAAAAAAATATGAGTTTGATTAAGGAATCTAGTAAAAGTTGAAAGTCAACATGATAAGTGATTATGTTTCCTTATGAATAAATTCCTCAATAAAAAGTAACTTAAAACAAAAATGTTGTCTATTAACTTTTCCTACTGGGGAATCGAATACCGTTTAACCCATCACAAGTTTGTGATTTTCTTATGGTTAAATTTCTCCTAGACATGTTTACTATCACTCTCCCTCAAGAACATGACCCTTTGCTTTTTCTTCCATGTCCATGTTTTTCTACATATGGGTAAACTCGGGTGACCTCTGTACTTATCTTCCTTTATTTTAAAGTGATTGTTTTACCGACTCTTGTTCCGATGTGAGACTTTCAAGGATGTTTCCAAACTCAATTTTAAAAATTACGAGGACGCAATTCCCAAAAGGGGGGAAGGATGTAACACCCCAGGTAAATAAAGAATATGACATTTTCATATTTATCCATATTTGTGAATAAAATATTAATATGACTTTAAAGGGGATGCTATGCTCGATGGCGTACCCAACATACAACAAAGAGTTTCTTGGGAATCTTACGTTGCACTCTAATAATAAAATAATATTATTTTAAATGGTAGTTATCATGTAGCCGTTGTATTGGCGGGAATGGATAGAAATAACTAAAATATTATTATATATGTTTTTAAATGTTTTTACATTTATCCAATAAAAGATAAAGTCATAAAATACGGAAAGAATTCAATTTTAGGCGTATATGCCCTAGTTTTCACTAAAGGTTCACTTATCGCCTTTTGATGGAGAACCGTCATTAAATATAGTTTTTTTCACTCTTATACATCCCTTTGGACCAAATAAAACTCTTCTTAAGAATTGGGACATCAAAATTTAGTTGTGTAAATTTTTGGTATCTTTATGATAAAGTTCATTTTTTAATGAATAGTGTAAAATGTTGTATTTTAATTCAAAACCTCTTTTTAATATAATTTATTTATATGATTATATTATCTTTTGAATTGGGTTTAAAGTTAAATTAGAATATATTTTTACCATTAAATCCAATAGTGTTCATTGGAATTAATTTCACTTTGAAATCAGACTTAAACTAGTCTCAATCTTTTGATACTTATTGTTTCATAAAAACACGCTATTTGCTCTGACAGCGGGAATTAATTATTAAATTAATGAATGTGACTTATATGTTTTGAATTTTGTAAAATATACTTCACTTTTGAATTCGGAATATCAAATATAGCTTAGGGTGAATTTTTGAGATTTTTCTGAAAAACTTCAATTTTTGATGAATAGTGAAACCACTAAGTGGTACTTATAAAAACTGATTTTTCCGTTTAAATGAAAATTTGCCATATTTTTGTTTTGAATTTCAAAAATCCGACATACATGGTTGTAATTAAGAAGTAAAATTTGGTTCAATGGGATAAAAATAATTTTTTGGTGAATAGTAACTTATTATGTTTTTAATCGCGATTAGAGGTAATTAGTGTAGTTTAAGGTAAAAATAATGTTTTAATAATATGAAATGAACATGACACATGTCCTAACCTCATTGGATGTGTCATGGCCGACCAAGACAACCCATGGGTCAACTTGGGGACCCCATGAAGCCACTTTGGTTGGAAAATGACATTAATATCTTTTTATTTAAAGTTAAAGTAAAAATGAGACAAACATGAGATGTTTTACTAAAACAAATTTTACATGGGGTTATAAAAATCCGATTTTTTCATATAAATATTCATTGGAAAGATAAAAATATTTCCTACATCATATTAGTTTGTTTATAATTTTTAGACATTAAATAAATTAAATTATTTATGACATCATGATGATGCAACGATGACCTCATTATTTAACGATTTAAATAATATGTCATAGAAATGAAAGTAGCGTTCATGCGTACGTACGGCTTACCGTCTCTATGAACAGTGCATTTCATTTCTTACCTATAAATGATTATGTAATATTATAAATACATGTATATTATGGATATATATGATATATATGATATCCAAATCATGAATATAATTCTGTATATAAGGAAAATTTGACCACACGAACAACATGTAATTGTAAGAAGTCCACTTTCGACTTAAGAACCAAATATCGACAAAACAAACATTATTAACTTAAATTATTACATAATGTTTATAAAATGGTAATAAATGATCTAAAAGGAATAATTAAATAGAAAAAGGTTCTTAATAAAGTGGAAATTAACTCAAGTTTATTATTCAGGATGTTAAAGAACGATCGAGTCAAGTCGGACCCGAGGTAAGGGATCCTACTCCTCTCTTTCTTTTTAAGTACACTCTTATATGTCATTTCTTTTAAGACCGTCTTTATTATGTTTGGGGATGTTCTTTTATATTCCTCATACTTTAATTTTTATGTTCATATTATGGGAGACCCTATTTGATCTCATAAATCTATTTTTGAAAGTTTTAAGTGGCACCGTTAGGCTGCCGAGTTTTCGTAAGGGATTTTTCATCTCACTTTTATTCCCGTGAGATTTATTCTACATTTGCCACAATTTAATTTGAGTGGTGTATGTAATGACCATTATTTTACTCATTGTGTAATATTATTTCATTTATGAGTATTTACATCAATGTTGTATTATCCTTCTTTCACGGGGCGTATGTTTTGAAGGATACCCATGTCGGTAAGGGAACCTTTCACCCTCCTCTTTTTAAAAGACTTATTTTGTTATGTCTTTTAATTCACATAATATTATTTTGGGATATGTTCCTCTATATACTTATTGATGTAAATTTTATGTCCAAGTGATGAGATACCCTTTTTATCTCTCATCAACTATTTTTCTGAATTTTGAAGTGACGCTGTTAGGCTGTCTAATTATTGCAAGGGAACTTCTTAACCCAATTTCGATTATTTGGGATAAACTTGTACACCTTGAATATGTCATTCTATGATTATGTGTTAATGTACTCTAATTGTTTTAAACTTAATACCGACTTATATTTCATGTATTCGTTTGTCACACATTGTTATGTAACTAATTTATCCTTAATCAAAGGATACCATCTTTGTATGGGACTTCATCTCAATCTTCTTTCATTGAGGCATATTTTTGTTTTATACGCAACCTTATTTTATACAGTGTATAAACCCCTTTTAATTTTATGTTTATCCAAAAGGAATATTTTTTATACGAAGCGTTTTACTAAACGACAAAAGGGAATGTTTTTGTCGTACGCATGCAGCAACAACGACTTCTCCGCCACCATGACCGTTATTTGAGTTTCGGCTTCCTCTACAAGCCATACATTCTTTTTAAAAAGAAAAATAAAGACCATGTTTTAATTTTCTTTTATTTTGGTATTGAAAATGGTTTTCATAATGTTTTTATATCAATGTGTTGTATTGATAACTTGTGATTGAAAGGTGGAAATGTTATGTTTCCTTTATGCATGTTTTATGTGATATGATTATGTTGAGGTTCTTGGGAATTATTATGAAGACGGGTGGTTCTGTGATAAAATAAGGGCAGGTGAGCCCGATATAGCCCTCCAATGCATTGGGTAACATGAAGGAGTTAAACGTTAAGGTTTCTCTGAAGAGATTTAGGGAATATACTGTGATGGGTATTCCAAACTTAACCAAGAGGGTTACTCCCTACGTAAGAATGTTATGAATGCCTCAAGTTACCTTTATGTCTTATGATTTCTATGATTTATTCATGATTTGATGAGGTATGTTAAAGTGCTTATGTTTTATGGGTAAAGTACGATTTCATTCTTATGTATGCATGAACTCATGTTTCCTTTCCATATTTTTATAACCCTTAATGAGCTTTTTATGCTCATCCCAGGTTTTTGAAATGTTTTTCACAGGTCAAGGTAAAGGTACATGATGTGATGATAGTGTCAAGGATGTGTCAAGAAAGAATCCGTGTTTTATTTTAATTATGTTTCCGTTGACGGGAATAATGAATATTGTCTTTTATGTAACCACTTTGTTTATATGTGGAATGTAATGCAAGTTTCATAATCTAATTCTCTAAAACTCTAAACCTAAAAAGATCCTCAATGTGTAATCTTGTAATAACTCAAGATTAAGTAATGTTTAAGGCTGGGGCCTTATAGTTGGTATCAAAGGTCGGTTTAGATAACTTTAGAGGTTAGGGTATTCTTTAAGTATAAGTGACATTACCATAATGGTTAGGATTTCAGAAAGAGTCCTAGTTTTAGATAAAGTGAATGAGTAAGTATATCTTAGTGTTTACCTTCCTCATTAGTACATGATGGTTTTGTTGATATACTCACACTGACATTTCTGTTTTTAGTGAATGGATGGATCTAGCAGACACTAAAGAGACATCAGGTTTGAAGGAAACTGTGGTGGTTCTCTGATTAAGATACTAGATAAAATGGAGGATTCAATGAGGAAACTCGTGGTTGTTCTAAACCAAATATCAAGGATTCATGATCAACCACTTTAACCTTGGTATGTTCTGTAATGCATCATGTACGAGATGACCAATCGATGTGGAATTTCAGGTAATAATTATAAAGGTAACCATTAGAGTTTATATGATCCTTACTTTTGAGGTAATTATGGGTTATTATATGATATGCTGGAAAATGAAAGGCATGAGATAAACTTGAGGTTAAAATATGTTATGATCATTTTTGATAATTTTATCTCTTTTTGGGGAATGATTTAAGAATTATATAGTTTTGGAAAAATTACAACACACAGACCGTGTGACAACCCGTCGCGTCGGACAAAGCTGCGAGAATCGAACCCACAACCAAAGTGCGACTGGTATATATCGCCTACCACTGGACTACGTGAAGTCCCTGGTTAGTTTGACTGATTCTTTTTAGTTATATGATTTTATGAATTATGAGTAATTTGATTTTGGGTTATTTATGAAAATGATTAACCTATCATGGAGGATATGTGATTAGGTTAATTACTTTTCAATACGAGACTTTAGGAGCAACTGATGTTGTTTGGAGATAAATGTTATGATTTAACTTGGAAGAATATGTGACTAAATCCTTAAAATATTTGGGTTTCAATCTTAGATTGGTTTACTTTGAATAATTTTATGGACAAATTGTTTATCGGATGGTCCTCATTGAACTTTGGGTTTTGTTGGACAAATTTTGGAGATTAAGCATAGATTTTATTTTTAATGGGTTATCCTTTTCTGGATTATCTGACCTTGTACTACCCTTTTGGGTTTTGGTTAAAGCCTAAAGACATGGGATGTATATAGTTCTCTTTGGTGGATTAGGTGATTCCTTATAAGTTGATTATAGTACTCTTAATGCGAACAAGTCTCCCTAAATACCCGTCTTTTGGAAAAAAATATGAGTTTGATTAAGGAATCTAGTAAAAGTTGAAAGTCAACATGATAAGTGATTATGTTTCCTTATGAATAAATTCCTCAATAAAAAGTAACTTAAAACAAAAATGTTGTCTATTAACTTTTCCTACTGGGGAATCGAATACCGTTTAACCCATCACAAGTTTGTGATTTTCTTATGGTTAAATTTCTCCTAGACATGTTTACTATCACTCTCCCTCAAGAACATGACCCTTTGCTTTTTCTTCCATGTCCATGTTTTTCTACATATGGGTAAACTCGGGTGACCTCTGTACTTATCTTCCTTTATTTTAAAGTGATTGTTTTACCGACTCTTGTTCCGATGTGAGACTTTCAAGGATGTTTCCAAACTCAATTTTAAAAATTACGAGGACGCAATTCCCAAAAGGGGGGAAGGATGTAACACCCCAGGTAAATAAAGAATATGACATTTTCATATTTATCCATATTTGTGAATAAAATATTAATATGACTTTAAAGGGGACGCTATGCTCGATGGCGTACCCAACATACAACAAAGAGTTTCTTGGGAATCTTACGTTGCACTCTAATAATAAAATAATATTATTTTAAATGGTAGTTATCATGTAGCCGTTGTATTGGCGGGAATGGATAGAAATAACTAAAATATTATTATATATGTTTTTAAATGTTTTTACATTTATCCAATAAAAGATAAAGTCATAAAATACGGAAAGAATTCAATTTTAGGCGTATATGCCCTAGTTTTCACTAAAGGTTCACTTATCGCCTTTTGATGGAGAACCGTCATTAAATATAGTTTTTTTCACTCTTATACATCCCTTTGGACCAAATAAAACTCTTCTTAAGAATTGGGACATCAAAATTTAGTTGTGTAAATTTTTGGTATCTTTATGATAAAGTTCATTTTTTAATGAATAGTGTAAAATGTTGTATTTTAATTCAAAACCTCTTTTTAATATAATTTATTTATATGATTATATTATCTTTTGAATTGGGTTTAAAGTTAAATTAGAATATATTTTTACCATTAAATCCAATAGTGTTCATTGGAATTAATTTCACTTTGAAATCAGACTTAAACTAGTGTCAATCTTTTGATACTTATTGTTTCATAAAAACACGCTATTTGCTCTGACAGCGGGAATTAATTATTAAATTAATGAATGTGACTTATATGTTTTGAATTTTGTAAAATATACTTCACTTTTTAATTCGGAATATCAAATATAGCTTAGGGTGAATTTTTGAGATTTTTCTGAAAAACTTCAATTTTTGATGAATAGTGAAACCACTAAGTGGTACTTATAAAAACTGATTTTTCCGTTTAAATGAAAATTTGCCATATTTTTGTTTTGAATTTCAAAAATCCGACATAAATGGTTGTAATTAAGAAGTAAAATTTGGTTCAATGGGATAAAAATAATTTTTTGGTGAATAGTAACTTATTATGTTTTTAATCGCGATTAGAGGTAATTAGTGTAGTTTAAGGTAAAAATAATGTTTTAATAATATGAAATGAACATGACACATGTCCTAACCTCATTGGATGTGTCATGGCCGACCAAGACAACCCATGGGTCAACTTGGGGACCCCATGAAGCCACTTTGGTTGGAAAATGACATTAATATCTTTTTATTTAAAGTTAAAGTAAAAATGAGACAAACATGAGATGTTTTACTAAAACAAATTTTACATGGGGTTATAAAAATCCGATTTTTTCATATAAATATTCATTGGAAAGATAAAAATATTTCCTACATCATATTAGTTTGTTTATAATTTTTAGACATTAAATAAATTAAATTATTTATGACATCATGATGATGCAACGATGACCTCATTATTTAACGATTTAAATAAAATGGAAAGATAATGTAATATCTAGGACCTAAACATGTCAAAAACCTATTGTATGAGTGGATTTAGAACCCTTATCACCTTATCCTCGAAAAAAATCAATGTGAGATTTCTTAAATCCGAATAACATTTTTAAATAAAGTGACTTTTCTTTACCTTCCAAGAGTGCCCCTCCTCTCCTCTTATAAAAGGCCCCCACCTCTACCTCCTTACCCACACTCCCAAAGCCTTTGGCTCAGCCAAAATCTACCCATTTTGTCTCTCCACTTCCCTCTCTTACTCCTTGAAGCCTAACATTGGGCAGAAGTCTTCCCAAGGAAGCCTTTGAGCTCAAACCAAAGGGAGTTACCCGATTTTATGGTAATGTCTTCACTTGAGTCCTTTTGTTTTATTTTGCTTCTCCAACTCCCTGAACTCTTTTTTTTCATTTATTTTGTAACAACTCCAGTATCATCAATATAATATGATGTTGTTATCAGAAGTATTCGAGCTACAATTTCACACACCTACATCTAATGGTTAAAGAACATACTGTTTCCGTGGATGGCGAATTTCGGCCTCCCGAAACGATGATTGTTCAAAATTATTTTAACATCTTCAAAGGTGGCCATTAAGATGACACTATACTTATATATGATATATAATATGTTTATTTTTTCCTTAAACTTCTGTATTTTTCATTTTGGGCATACCTTTATGGTTTCCATTATAGGTAAACGCGATATCTTCATTTAAGGAAGTGCGGACTACCGCCCCCTCAAAGTGATGTGATTCGTTAATGCCATATGTGGGATGTATAAAGGATGGATTTAAAGTTATTATATACGATTTTATACTGGAATTATAATTTACCTCTATATCATTATTATTCCATTCCATAAAAATATGAAATAGAAATGAAAGTAGCGTTCATGCGTACGTACAGCTTACCGTGTCCACGAACGGTGCATTTCATTTCTTATCCCCAAATGTAATGTACTATTATAAGTACATGTATATAATGGATATATATGATGAATGATACATATAAATGATGAATATAATTCTGGAATTAAAATATACATACATCTCATTTAGTTTTAATTCCATTAATATGTCATAGAAATGAAAGTAGCATTCATGCGTACGTACGGCTTACCATCTCCATGAACGGTGCATTTCATTTCTTACCTCTAAATGATTATGTAATATTATAAATACATGTATATTATGGATATATATGATATATAAGATATCCAAATCATGAATATAATTCTGGATATAATGAACATTTGACCACACGAACAACATGTAATTGGGATATGTTCTTCTATATCATTATTGATTTAAATTTTATTTCCAAGTGATGAGATACCCTTTTTATCTCTCATCAACTATTTTTCTGAATTTTGAAGTGACGCTGTTAGGCTGTCTAATTATTGCAAGGGAACTTCTTAACCCAATTTCGATTCTTTGGGATAAACTTATACACCTTGAATATGTCATTCTATGATTATGTGTGAATGTCCTCTGATTGCTTTACACTTAATACCCACTTATATTTCGTTTATTCGTTTGTCACACATAGTTATGTAACTGATTTATCCTTAATCCAAGGATACCGTCTTTGTATGGGACTTAGTCTCAATCTCCTTTCATTGATGCATATTTTTCTTTTATACACAACATTATTTTATACGGTGTATAAACCCCTTTGACGTTTATGTTTATCCGAAAGGAATATTTTTTATATGAAGCGTTTTACTAAACGACAAAAGGGAATGTTTTTGTCATACGTATGTGGCGACAACGACTTCTCCGCCGCCGTGACCGTTATTTGAGTTTCGGCTTCCTCTACAAGCTATACCTTATTTTTAAAAGAAAAATAAATACCATGTTTTAATTTTCTTTTATTTTGGTATTGAAAATGGTTTTCATAATGTTTTTATATCAATGTGTTGTATTGATAACTTGTGATTGAAATGTGGAAATGTTATGTTTCCTTTATGCATGTTTTATGTGATACGATTATGTTGAGGTTCTGGGGAATTATTATGAAGACGGGTGGTTCCGTGATAAACTAAGGGCGGTTGAGCCCGATATAGCTCTCCAATTCATTGGGTAACGTGAAGGAGTGAAACGTTAAGGTTTCTCCGAAGAGATTTAGGGAATATACTATGATGGGTATTCCAAACTTAACCAAGAGGGTTACTCCCTACGTAAGAATGTTATGAATGCCTCAATTTACCTTTATGTCTTATGATTTCTATGATTTATTCATGCTTTGATGATGTATGTTAAAGTGCTTATGTTTTATGGGTAAAGTATGATTTCATTCTTATGTATATATGAACTCATGTTTCCTTTCCATATTTTTATAACCCTTACTGAGCTTTTTATGCTCATACCAAGTTTTTGAAATGTTTTTCACAGGTCTAGGGAAAGGTACATGATGTGATGATAGTGTCAAGGATGTGTCATGAAAGAATCCGTGTTTTATTTTAAATATGTTTCCATTGATGGGAAGAATGAATATTGTCTTTTATGTAACCACTTTGTTTATATGTGGAATGTAATGCATGTTTCATGATCTAATTCTCTAAAAATCTAAACCTAAAAATATCCTCAATGTGTAATCTTGTAATAACTCAAGATTAAGTAAGGTTTAAGGCTGGGGCCTTATAGGTACTCCATGAAAGACACATCCTGAGAAAGCTATTTCATGAAGGTGAAAAGGTAATGCTCTTCAATTCTCGATTCTGACTTCACCCAAGTAAGCTTAATTCTCGTTGGGAAGATCCTTTTGTTATTACTAATGTTTACCCATTTGGTGCAGTGCAAGTCCACGACCCCTCTTTCAAAATGACATTAACAGTTAACAGACATCGGTTAAAGAATCACCATGAGAGGTCTCACAATCCGGGAACCACGTCGACTTCCATCGAATCCCCATCCACTTCAATAGAACCACCACTGAATGGAGACCCAGCAAATCCAATCCAGGGGGAACCTCTTTCCCTTTAACTCTCTCTATCTTCCTCTCTCTATATTTCTTCTTCTTCCTCTCTCTTTCATTTTTTACCACTTTCTTCATCGAACCCTTTCTTTTTACCTTTCTCTTTTGTGTGACTATGTATTTAAAAAAACACTAAAAAAATAGAAAAATACAAAAGGTAAAAAAAGAGAGTCATAATTACTCAGCATTAAATTTTCAAATTTTGTCGAACCTTTTTTGGGAATCGAAAGACATGTTTCCATCTCAAAATTTTTTCATTTTCATCATGACTTTGGATAAAGAATTTTGTGTCAAGAACAATAAATTTTAAATGCCCAATTTTTGATTTGGAAAATGATTTACCCCTACCGTGAGGAACATCATTAGATTTCATGCCAAGGTCACCTATGACCATCTTTTCAAAATGTGTGTTTTTCACCCCCATTTGTGAGTCTTGAGTTTGTGGACTTTCGAGCAGAATTTCCTACTTTGGTTTTCATTAATATGATAGAGGCATTTTTTTACCCTCATGAGAATCACAATGCCCAAATAGCATCCCATTACCATACATTAATCCTCCTTTTGAAAGCCCCTTCAAGCCTATGTAAACCTCTTCTTTGATAGCCACATTACAAGCCCAATACCTTGTCCCACCCAACATCTACATGGATTTACATTGCATAATTTCTTGAAATTTAAGTGTGGGGAGGATGGATTTCATTTTGGGTATCCTTTTCTTTATTTTCAACATGTTTTCATATGCTTGAGGGAAATAATCCATTTTAGTGTGGGGGAGAGGTTATAATTTAGTGAGTTTTTTTTGTAATGGACTCATCTTGACGTCCTTTTCTACAAATATTATTGAAAAGTGTTCAAAAAAAAAATCAAAAACAAAAAAATTCAAAGTATGGGTTGTGTCTTGGTTAGGTCAAAAATCACTCTTCCTCAACCTTTTATCTTGTTATAACTATTACAATTAGTGTTTTGAGGAGATCAAACATGGGTTGGGTGATTAGTGTGAGATCTATTTCAAGTTCAACTTTCGAAAAAATACAAAAAAAAGAAAAGAAAAGAAAAAGTAACACTTATGTTATTGGGAGAAGCTTTGTATTTGGTAAATATTCCATCTTCTCATTCCATTCAAATTTTCTTCCACTTTTGTGTCATGATTCATTTTTTCCTTTGTAAAAATGTGTTTCCATTTTCTTCCATGTTTCAGTTTCAAAAAAATTGTGCATTGTTTTATCCATGTTAGTGTTTTAGCCCCTCTTTCCACCCTTTTGGACATTATAATCCTACCGTCCCATAGCCACAAAAAAACCCCTAAAAATTCCTCTTGATTCTTGTGCACTTTAGAATAGAGAATGGAAGCTGAGAGCTCTTTCAAACTCTAAGATGTTCACCTTTGGTTGGTGAATGAGTAAAGCTCCATAAATTAATTTTATCATCTTGAGTGGAGTAAGTTTTGAGTGCCCCCATTTTCTATTTCTAATTTTAAGTATGAAAAATGAATTGTTTTTGGAACATTATTTCTGTAACAATTTGTGGTGGAATTCAATATGGATGAGTGAAATGGTCTGAACCTCCTCTGATTGGTAAAAAATAAAATTTTAATGTTTGTTGGTGAGTGAAAATGATTTTGTCATGTTTGTTATATTTGTTGCACATGAGGACATATACAATACTAAGTGTGGGGGATTTGATGTTATTCATTTATTCATTACATTTTTCTAACTCCATTTACTGATTTTATATGAAAAGTGCATAATTTGTGTGTAATATTCATATTTTAATATTAAATATAAATTTGAGCACTATTTGAATAAATCCAAGTTTGAGTCAGTTTAATGTATTATCTATAAATATTACTATACTGATCCAAAATTCATGGTTTTTTGGTTTTTAGGATTTCTATTTCAATTTATAACATTTCATTAGAAGTGATCCTGAGCCAATTCTTCCATTTGAAGGTTCATATGTACCACACAATAAGGCCCAATGAATCTGTGAACAAACTAGACCAGCCTTGAAGATTGATTTACTGGGCTCAATACAGAAGTCCAAAATAGTTTATTCTCCCCCATAATTCTGTGGACACTATGTGTAATCTTGGATAAAAATTTCAAATCCCAAAGTCTTTAACAAGTGGCCCAAATGATTCTATGAAGTCCAGCCCACCATTCTGGCCGGAAATTTAAATCAGCACACAAATATGGACTTTTCTCCTTATCTAGAAATCCATTTGATCTGAGAATTTTCATTGTGAAAGAGGAGATATATCCAGACACCTTTGTTGAATAAACTAGCTGGATTTTATGGCATCTTACTATTCAAAAATCCATTCATATTTTATCCATTGAAAAGTCATGGATAGAAACTGACAGTTTAGCTTGTTTTAATAAAATTGCCATAACACTGGCTAAACAATTCCAATGTCCGAGATATTTTTAAGGTAGACAGAAGAAATCTATATATACATTTGTGTAGAAGACACCAGATCGTGATTCATCTGTCTAGATTGGTAAATATGCGAGTCAAATGGAGGGATAGATTTGGAATGAAAACAGTCCACTCTTTGGGCTATAAATACATCCCCCTCCTCTCCTTCCAAGGGGTTGGCATTTCATCACTTAAGGAGGAGGTTTGGAATTACTAGAGCCTTTCAAAGGGCCTGGGAGGATATGCTTTGATCTTGTTTCAATAAGAGAGACCTCTCCTCCTCTCTTTGTTTCCTTTTACTTTTGCGTTCTTCTTTGTTGTAATTTTGTATGTTCTTTCTTTTGTAATTCCTTTTTAATGCAAGTTTCTTCTTGAATATATCTTATTATCATCCACCTTCTATAGTATAATATTAATAGCCTTAAAATAGTTTGAATCAATTGAAATTATAGTCCCTTATTTTTCCTCCTCATTCAATTGAAATTCCATTTTGATTCTCAAAATCTTTCGTGTGTGTGTTCGACGCACCGCTCTTTTATTATCCCTTTCTTTTTCTTATCTTCTTAATTTATCATCATAATAATTATAATTAGATTACTAATTATTTCAATGTCTGAGTAAATCTTCCATTGGGGTGAGTCATTATTTAGTTATGTTAAGCGATTGAGAGCTTTTTCTCGGTGAGTATTCTTTGAATTAACATTGTGTATGTTGGACTTAGCATGTTATGGATTAATGACTTGTTTTTTTTAACGTGTGGTTTCCATGGATTATTGGAACCATAAATACAGTACCACAATCAAGTAATTATTGACATTAGAATACCAGTTAAGTTAAGGATTTGATTAAATCCTTAACACTTAGGAATTCCAATCAAATTCAACTTGTGACATGGGTGTTAAAATAATGCAATACAAAGCAAGGATCATGGATATCACAAGCTTAACTAACTATTGATGAACTCACCCCAATATTTATCAAATTGTTAAGTCAAGAATCAGTAATCAATCAACTTAATTAATCTTTGCAAACAAACCCCCAATCAAAATACAATCAATGAAAAACGAACGACTCTAAAAAAAGTATCATTGCCAAAGATTTGACCCGAGTGTTTCTATACACATTAGCAGAGCACCGGAACTTTGACCGGTCGATAGGCGACAATTGGCCGTGCTCTTCAATGACAATGTTACCATTTATACTTCTAAATTGAATGACCATGTTCCAATTCCTTTAATCAATTAATTCATCAACTAATTGTTCAACATCAATTTCATTACTAATTAAACAATTATTTTATCACTTAAATACCTTTAATTAATTCCACAATTAATTATGTATGTCAAAGACATTAATTAATTCATCAATTAATAATTTTTATTCAACCATATCAATATCAAATAATTAAGCCCCAAATTAATTATCTCAAATTAGTATCCACAATGTCTCATAATTAATTCTAAAATCAATTATCTCTATCTATAATATCAAAAACACATAATTAATCCCATAATTAATTATCTCAATTCAACCAAATCAATATCTCATAATTAATTACTAAATTAATTATCTAAAAGATGATATGTAAATCTCATAATTAATTCCCCAATTAATTATCTAATTTTATATACCCTAAATCTCATAATTTATTATCCAATGAATTATCTGTTTCCAAAATACTTCAATTAACCAATTTACAACATTAATTTACCCAATTTACGAATTTCAATTGCTAAAGAACAATGGAAATTCTAAAATTTTCACACACTTATCAAAATAACAACTATATGAATTAAATATTAGACCACCAACCTCAATTATTTGATGAATGATTGCCCAATGAAAATCCCCAAAAATTGAGCAGCATAATGGCGTAGATCAGGATTCAGATCTATAATCATAAATCAAGACTAACCAAAACAATATCTCTTAATTATAGATATAGATTCACAATCCTTGATCTAGATTCAGTAAATATAGATATAGATCTAGAAAATTGAAGATAACTCTCCACTAAAAGATAGAGAGAGAAGGAAGGAAGATGAATAGGAAAGCAATGGGATAAGATCCACTTACCGGGAGAGGCGTGGATCTTTGATACAAGCTTAAAATAAAAAAAACAGAAGTTACACAGCCTTGGGATCCCTATAAACATCTCTAAAATCATCAAAAAACATAAGGGTCTATGTTAGGGTCCAAATGTGTGAGTTTTGGGGGTTTAGGGGAATTAAAAAAATAATTTCTATGCCATTAAAAATATCGCACACGGTTTCTTGTGCAGGGGTGCACAGTTTTCCATAACAGTGCGCCAACCATGCTCCTATTATTTTAGGGGTACATGGTTTCTCCTTTTATGGTTCACAGTTTGACAAACTGTGCACTAGTCATGCATCTCCCCACTATCTATGGTTACACAGTTTGCTGGGTTGGGGAGCATGGTTTTCACTAACCATGTGCCAATTGTGCATAACCCTATTTCCTTAATTTCTTTTTTCTAAATTCACCCATTAACACCACAAGGTAAAACCCAATTCAAAAGTACTCAACATGAGGAAATAGAGTACCTATAAACAGGTCTGAGACAACTCTAGAAAAGGTTGGGATCTTTCAATCTCACCACCTTTTAACAGCTCATCCCCGAGTTGTAGTCCCAAGATTCCTTTAGATTATGAGCCACAAATATTGGGCCACTAAACCCTCATACTTTCTTCCCTTTCCAAATTTACCTCCTTCACATTCCCATGTTTCCAAAATACGTAAAATATCAGCACATAATTTCCCCACAACACTTTTTCACTATGATCCAACACATGTACCAAATGCTCCTCAAAGGATTCATCTATCTCATGTTAAAAATCATGCACATTGATCACATGATAAGGTTTGGTGTGATACCTCCTTAGTTATGAAACATTTAACATTTAATGCATGACACTATATTTCTGTGGAAGAGCCAACTGGTATGGAACTAAACCAATTCTCTCCACATCCTCAAAAGGTCTGATGAACCTGAGATCCAACTTTCCCTGCATCTGTAACCTGTGATAAGAAAACTTAAGAGGAACCCAAAGTAATACATGACCATCCTTTATAAAATCATGGGTTTGTCACTGTCTATCATCATACAAATTCTGTCTACTCTGAGCCATAACTGTTCATTTATGAATCAACTATACCTGTTCTGACGTCTCTTGCACAAGACTTGGTCCTAATAAGTCAAACTCACTGGACTCCATCCATCATAGTGGCAATCTACATGGACTACCATAAATATCCTTGTATGGTGCCAATTGTATAGTTACCTAATAACTATTGTCATATGAAAACTCCACTAAATCCAAGTTTTTTTCCAAGACCCACCGAAGTTAAGGATACACGCATGCAAGATATCTCTAAGCACCTGTATAGTACGCTCCGACTAACCATCTTTATGTGGGTGGAAAGATGTACTCAATATTACCTATGTACCAAGTTCTTTCTACAAGACCTACTATAATCATTAAGTGAAACATGATTCATGATACGATATAATAGCTTGTAGCACCCTGTGCATACAGACTATCTTCTGAACAAACAAATATCCAAGATTCTCCACTAAGAAAGTATCACTTACATGAAAGAAATTTGCTACTTTCATTAGTCTATCCACAATAACTCAGATAGTTTTATTCTTCCTTGGTGTCTCCCAGAGACCCACAACAAAGTCTGTTGTCACATCATCCCATTTCTATTCTTTAATGGGAAACGACTGCAAAAAACCTTCAGGTCGTTGATGCTCTACCTTCACTTGCTAACAAGTGTAACATCATGTCATGAACCCTACTATCTCCTTTCTCATTCTTAGACACTCAAACTGTCATTGTCGTTCACGATACATTTTGCTAACACCTGGATGTGCTACCCACTTTTTCGGATTGAAATTACAGCATTAGCTTCTCTAGCATGATCGTAGGCACAACAACCCGATTCATGACATAGATGATCTCATCCTCACATATCAACCAATCTGAAGGTGACTCCCACCATCAAGGCTTTAACTCAAAGTCAAATAATCTGGATCCTCATAATTCCTATCACGAATCCGTCTCATAAGTGTAGACTCCATTAAAATTGATATCGGAGTCATCTATCATGGGTACTCTAGAACCACCACATGCATCTCTTCTAACAAATTCACTATCTCCCACCCAACACTAGACTACTGAACTTCCTGCTTAAAGAATAAAAAACATTGTTTCCTTTCCTAGGTATATATGCTAGATCAAAATTAAATGACTACATATAAAAGACCCATATATTCTTCTAGATATTTAAATATCACTGTGAGAAGATATACTTTAAGATCTTGTGATCCATAAAAAAAATAAAATTCTCACCCAATAGATAATGATGCCAATGCTTCATAGCATAAACTATTACCACTACCTTGAGGTCGTGCATAGGGTAGTTTCATTTATGTGGCCTCAAATACCATAAACCGTATGCCATGAATCAATCCCATTGCATCAATACAACTTGGATCTATATTCCAAAAGTATCAAAATACACTGTGTAGTTCTCACCTGTCTTAGGGAGGATCAAAATTCATGTTGATGTCAAATGATTCTTTAAATATAGGAAGGCCTTATCACAAGCTTCTGACCAATCAAACTTTATCCCATTTTTTTCAATCCCAAAAGTGGTGATTCCAAACATGAAGAGTCCTAGAAGAATCTATGACAATATCCATCTAACCTCAAAAAGATATGGATAGCAAATAAATTCTTGGGGTTCTCCCAAAAAACCACTTCCTTTGATGGGTCCACTGAAACACCATTTTCTGAGAGGATGTGTCCCATGAAGT
The DNA here is from genome assembly GCA_963277665.1 of Viscum album. NCBI lineage: Eukaryota > Viridiplantae > Streptophyta > Magnoliopsida > Santalales > Viscaceae > Viscum > Viscum album. The sequence goes on along the minus strand of OY728143.1, from coordinate 2,060,793,028 downwards.
GTACCTGATCATTCCAAAATTGAAACTTAAATATCTTGGTATATAGCTGATAATCTCTTAGTGTAATCAAGACAATGTCAAGCTGTTGGGAAAGATCTCAATGAGTCTTAGAGTACATGTAGATTCCATCCATGAACAATACCACAAACTGATCCAGGTATAGATGGAAGGTTATGTTTATTAAGACCATAAAAACCACTGGTTCATTCTTCAAACCAAATGAAATTATGAAGAACTCATATAGGATTTACATAATTCTGAAAGTTTTCCTTGGTATATCAAAAGTCTAAACTCTCATATGATGATACCCTGATCTCAGATCGATCTTCAAGAATGCACAAGATCTTATCAACTAGTCAAATAGGTCATCAATATGTGGAAGAGGATACCAGTTCTTCATAGTCACATTTTTCAACATCCGGTAATCAAAACACAGGTAGAAACTCCTGTCTGGATTATTTGAAAACAAAATAGGTGATCCCCAAGGTGATAGACATGGATGGATAAATCCCTTATCCTACAAATCCTCCAGTTGGGTTTAGAATTCTTGAAGCTCTTTCGGTTCCATTCTATATGGTGGAATAGATACTCACTCAGCCCCTGATATGATATCAATATTGAATCAAAAATATCTTTAAGGTTGTATCCGTAATAAGTCTTCAGAAAAAACATCCTGAAATAGTTCCACCACTGGTTGAAAGATATAATGATTTATGCCTCTATCATCTAGAAATAAACTAGAAACCCAGGATGAGATCTCTCTGAGTTCCTGAGTAATTGGACCTGCTCATCCTGTTTGGATATCCCACTCCATGTGGTGAATATAATGGTCACCCTAAAGACACATAAAATCCACTCTCCTTTGGTAATAATCTTTGTGGGATTGGTATGTGACTGTCCAGTCCATACCCATAATTAGGTCGAATCCAGAAATGTCAAGGATATAGAGATCCCATAGAAAATAATACTCCCCTACTTCAAGAGAACAAACATTTCATAGATATTTGTCTTTAGACCATACTCCTAGCCATGTATCTATAGTAATTACCCCACTCACAAAATCTATTAATAGGCCTAAAACATTAACATGTTTTTTAGATATAAATGAATATGAGGCACCAGTATCAAATAAGAAACTAACTAATATATAAAATATAAAAATAATACCTCTCACTATCGAAGGAACTACCTCTCTATCCACAAGTGTAGGCTGCGCTTCATGTAGTTGCCCTGCCCCTCTTCCCCATGATGCAGTTTGACTCCCCTAAGTTGTACCAGTCTATTGATATGGGAACTCATTCCGAGAAGCACCACATCCACCACATCTACTAAGTAATCTAGGAGAAATCCAATTGGCTATTTGGTAAGATGTAGAATATCCCCTTCCCAAACTTTGAATCTTCTAGTTGCACCATCACTGACTGTTTGTCATTAAATCCTACATAACTTCTGTAGATGTCCTATCTTTCCACAAGACAATCACTATAATGGGTATCAAAGGAAGTTTCTATGATAACATCCTAACCTACCACACTAATTAAAAATTACTTCAGTAAGGTCTTGTGCAACCGACCCTCCTATCTAGACACTATGTTTTCCACTATCTTGGATGATGTTCTCCGAACGACCCATAGGCTTTCTTTTTTATTTTATTATAGATAATCCCCCTTTTAAGGGTTGAAGGGGAACCCGTACATGACCCATAGGCCTAAGGCCCAAGGCCCGACATGACCCGAAATACATGGACCGAAGGCCCAGAGGCATACCATGCCCATACATGACATATAGGCCCAACCCACTAGAACTGCCCCTCACCAGCTTCTGCATCATTGATTGCCTTTAGCTACCCACCTGCATTGCTGATTGGCTAGAATTTCCCCGTACAAAGATACATGGTTCCTGGTCCCGATGGCGGTTGTCATACCCTCTCATTCTTCCAATCAGGTTATCTCTTCTTCTGGTGACTACTACTATTTCTCTAATCCTCTTCTGGGGATTGCTCTGTCTGAACTGGGATACTTCATGGTCTTCAATGGCCTGAAGGCCCTATGGACCAAAGTCCTTTGATGGCCCAAAGTCCCTTGAGACCCGTATGCCCAAACTGGTGGCCCGAAGGTCCAAATAGGTTGAATAGTTCTGGCTGCTATAGAACCGAACAATACCTGCTACAATACTTGCTACAGAACTAATACAGTCCCCCCAGAAATTTTCCTCAACCCGGTTTTGAACCTGGGTCTCTTGGATGCCAAGTAGGAGCCCTTACCACTCAGGTATGGGCCTGTTGGATCCTAGATGATGTTCTGATAATGGTTCTTCCTGCTCTTGAAAATCACACCTTCTGATCATCCTATCACAAATACATGTCCAAAACTCGAATCCTCCTTCAGGTTTTCCCCATCTATGATTGCCTGATCCACCACATCTATAAATTTACTTAACTAAAAGAGGTTAACTTGGGAATTAATCATGCACATAAGTCCATCCGAAAAGTTTCTATGCATATATCTATCTTCTCCATCCGAAGCTAGAGCAAAGCGCTATAGGTTTGAAAAGAATCCATTAAAGTCCATCACAGACATGTTCCCCTGAGTCAGCCACAAGAACTCTGCTACCTTCTCTTTCCTCGGCATCTCTGGATATAAGTGATCCATGAACCTCTCTAAAAGTCCTTATATAATACATCGTCTACCTGTCCATTCTATACCCGAATGCCCCACCAGTGCTTCGTTGATCCTTGTAGTATATTAGTATCCAACTTGACCCCCCTCTTAGTAGGAGTCTACAAATGATCAATTATCATCTCAAGGGACTCAACCTAGAACTCATATCCCTTAAGTCCACCCACTTCGGTAAAATTTAGAGGGTGATACAACTAAAACACCATTGTAAATTCAGAAATGATCTTCTCAACCTGCCCTAGGTCTCTTCCCATGAATTTTATAAGGTGACCGAAGTTGTCTCAAAACTTCTCCCCTTCTCCCTCTCCCAACACTATTGGTGATTCAACTTCCTCTACTGAAAGAGAATTATTATCCATAAACTATTATCATCCTCTCAACAAGTGTCATCATGGAGGAATATTTCTAAAATTCAAAACACACATATTAGGACTCATAAAACAAATTTATCACATTTACCAAAGAGGAATAATCACAACAAGTCACTTCCCCAAACCTCGCCATATGGTAAAAACTGAGGTACTTTCACTACCCTTAACCATCCTACACCTTGGTCTTGGTTATCTAAGGGAATTCTCATTCTCATATCATTTTTATAATTTATACACCCAATTATTCACATTATTTCATTATTTAACACATCCAAGTTCATATTACGAACAGTTTAGAATTTAATTTCCCATGTAAGGAAAAACAGTTAAAGTTCAACAACTTCCCCAAAACTCATTTTTACCATACGTGCCTAAAATGATGCACGCCAAAAAATAATCTTGAGTTTCTATAATGATCCATGTTGACTCAACTCTCATTCCATTTTAGGCCATGAGTCAATTCTCAATGAATATCAAAATAAGTTTTCACATCAAACAAAAAGTGTGTCACCAAACGCAAAATCATATTCAATTGTGAAAAAAAATAAAAATAACAACATTCCCACCCTAGTACATGGGTTTTCTCTCATATATGGGTTTGAAACTCCCATGAATGAGCTCATGTCAAATCATCAACTCTTCCTAGTCTCATGTATACCTTTCCCCAAATAGTAAAAAAAATCAAAAATAAAAGAAAACCCATTTGATACCTATTTGTAACATCCTTACCTGGGTACCACAAACTAGTGCCCCAAGCCGGTCAGTCACATGACCTCAAGCTCACCTTCCCATACGCTAGAGGCTGTCGAATAGTAGAAAGGGTTTGATAATTAAATCATGGGGAGACTATACCCTCTTTTATCAGAGTAATACACTAACAATAATAAATAAATAATAGAAAAAACAAATATATCCATAAATAATTCCATATCTCAAGATAATCAACATAGGAAACACAATATCCAAAATAAAGTAGAAAACATTCCATGCTAATGTATGTTTCATGTTTCTAAAATGAAAGTTGAAAAATAAATACACCAATGACTCCTAAGAGGGTCCTGAACCATGTTTGGTTCCCTCATACAATCTCATTCCCCAAATTATCCATATAACCCTAGGTCATTTCCCTAAACCAGTCCTGCAATAATAATGTCTTTTTGGGTACCGATCAGGTATCCTGAGTAGGGTGTGAGTACAAATAAGTAGGCCACCACCAATGGTGTGTTAAAAAATGTCCAATCATGTAATAGTGTATTCATTTCTATAAAGAAAAAATTATAATTCATAAATAAATATTTATCACATTATCATTAATTTTTTACTTAACCAAATTAACACTAGGGTTCCCAAGGACACCTGTACCTCATGCCAAGTTTGGCTCATGCGGGAGCCCAAAGTGTTTCTAGGTAATATAATATATTAATACTAGCTTTGTGTCATTCCAGAGCCTGAAGTATTCAAAGGTGATATCATATCTTATTACCTACCTCTTCTTATGATGGAGCTTGATGCATTATCAAGTGAAGTCATATCTCATAATACCTTTTTAAAATTATTAATTCATACTTGATATCCCACACTACTGATATTAAATTAGCAATAAATATGATCATGTTACCATTCATACTTCCCAATAGAATGACCATATTCCTATTACTTTACTCACAAGTACAATGACCGTGTTTCCATTTATACATCTTAACTGAATGACCATGTTTTCATTATTTTATTCAAAATTACAATTACCATGTTACAATTTATACTTCTAAATGTAATAACCATGTTCTCATTCCTTTCATCATAATTAATTCATAACTTAATTATCCAACATCAATTTCATTACTAATTTAACAATTATTTTATCACTTAAATACCCTTAATTAATTCCTTAATTAAATTAAGTTTATTGAATCCATTAATTAATTAATAAATTTATCACTTCAAGTCAACAATATCAATATCACATAATTAATTCTAAAATAAATTATCTCTCTCTATAATATCAATTTAATGGAAATGTTCTCATTCCTTTACTCACAAGTATAATGACCATGTTACTATTTATAATTTAAATCTAATGACCATGATCCCATTACTTTAATCACAATTAATTAAATAATTAATTATTTGACATCAATTTCATTATTAATTAAACAATTATTTTATCACTTAAATACACTAAATTAATTCCCTAATTAATAAATTATGTCGAAACTATTAATTAATTCATCAATTAATCATTTCAAGTCAACCATTTCAATATCACATAATTAATTATATAATTACTTATCTCAAATCAATAACCCCAATATCTCATAATTAATTATAAAATCAATTATCTCATTCTATAATATCAATATCACATAATTAATCCCACAATTAATTATCTAAATTAAACCAATTCGATATCTAATAATTTATTCTCCAATTAATTTTCTAAAACATGTTACCTAAATTCCATAATTAATCCCCCAATTAATTATCTATTTTGACAACAAGATAGGATCTACTTTCTGGGAGAGGTGAAGATATTTAATTTGGGGTTTGGATCACAAATAATGGAGGTTATATAGCCTTGCAATCCCTTTGGAAATATTTAAAATCATAAAAACTTATAGGGTTCCGAGTTTGGTTTGAAATGGGTGAGTTTTGGGTGTTTGGGGGGATTAAGAAATAATTTACGTGCAATTAAAATTATCATGCATGGTTTCCTGGGAAGAGGTGCATGGTTTTAACTAACCCTATGCCAACCATGTTCCTATTATTTTAGGGGAGAATGGTTTCTTATTTTAGGTTGAATGGTTTGACAAACTTTTTGCCATCCATGCAACTACCCATGGTCTAGGGTTGCACAGTTTGCTGGGATGGGGTACAAAATTTGAACTAAATGTGCATCAACTATGAACAACCCTCTTCCCATAATTTTTTTTCTAAATTAAACCACACACACCCCAAGGTAAAACCCAATTCAAAATTAAACACACCGAAGAGAACTCGAGATAAGGTTAGGATATTACAAGATATCACTGTAAGGGTTAACGTGAAGGTACCATTATTTTGTGTGTGTGTATTTTGAGTACAACTGAATAACATGGGTATGCCATCAGTGACATATTTCTATATCTATGATGCTGTATTAAAACTAGTGGAGTTTTGGTGCAAGGCATGATGATCCTCATCTATAAAAGGAGAGGATCATCGACCGAGAGGAGATACCAAACATTTTGAGGAGTTCCCTTTTCCCATGAAGAAAAAATATTCATTGTGAACATCTTTTTTGTGAAGAGGATATCTACACAACATTTTCCAATGCTACGAAGGGGATATCCCATGTCCCTGTTGACATGAAAATCACAAACTCAAGAGTCCCGCGATGAACCTATGGTTCAGTGAAGCTCTAAATATCGTGTGATACCCCTACGTGTATATCTATGGGTTTGAACGAACATATTTGAGAATCAAAATATAGTGCATAAGATATTGTGTTTCATGAAATATAAGGACTTTTATCTTTAAGGAGAATCCCGCGCACTTAAGATCCTCAGTTGTGTTGTAACACCCCCAGATTTTGGGATTTTTTGGAATTATTTTATCCTTTTTGATATATTGAATTTCACACAACACTAAAAATATTTTTTTATATTAAATTACTATTTTTGGTTTGATTATACGCAACACCAAGTTAATCATTCACTATACACAACACCAACTTGGCTTGCGTTACACGCAACACTGAGTTTCTATGAAACAACACATTATTATTATTATTATTTAAATGAGATAGTTATAACCTTGAAGTTAAACATATTAAAATGAATATTAATAACTAGGTTTTAAATTTTATTTATAATGGTTTCATATAAATAAAAAATATTTATAATGAGATATATAATTTTTGGTAAAGTATTTTAATGTTTAAAAATACTAGTTTTGGAAAGGAGCTGCTTTTTTATGTACTTATGTGAACAATAATAAAATTAATTTTAGACAAACTTAGACATTTAATTTGATATAATAATTTTAATTTTTTAACTCATAATTTAAAAATTATCTTAGGTTAAATTTTTGTGACTTTTACGTGAAACATCATTTTTTTGATGAATAGTGAAAAATACAGAATGTTAATTCGAAACTACATTTTCATCTAATTTATTTATATATTTAAAGCATATTTTAAATTTCTTTTAAAGAAAAATAGATCAATTATACATATATTAATCCAATATAGGTCAATGTAATCATTTTTATATTGAATTATGATATAAAAGCTTGATGAACTTTTGAACATTATCACTTTAGAAGCCTACTTTCTCGCCACGTATCTGGGATTAGAATTAGACACAAATTTTCCATTTCAATGATTTGAATTTATATAAATATACTTACGTGGTTTCTATCTATATAATATTTATATTCAAATAAGATCAACATATTTTTGGACCAACAATATTCATGAAAGTGATTAAAATGAATTAATGTACTAATGGTAAAATTAAGCTTAGAGAGTGACTAAACCTTAAACTTAAGAGCATAAATGAACTATACACTTGTCTAAAAACATTTTATGGCCATATGTCGGACATAAAATGTATATTATTGAGTTTTATTGGTTTTTATGACTTTTTTTACATAAAAACGTTCGTAAAAATAACTTGTTTTCAAAAATGCCAAGTGTGTCCCCTCCCTCCCTTATAAAAGGAAACCACCTCTCCCCCTTCTTCACAAATATAAAACCAATTAGGTTCTGAAAATATCTACAAAATTAAATTTTCAACATCCCAAAATTTTTCTTTTAAGGCTCCTTTTGGGAATAAATCCAACCAAGGAATCCCTTTGGTGCAAACCAAAAGGAGTTACCCAAAGAAGAGTTAACATCTTTTCTCAAGCTCCTTTCCTTTATTTTCTTTCTCCACCACCAATTTTTTTATTCTATTGTTAAATAATTCCCTCTGTATCATAAATATATTTATAGTTTTTTATATTAAAGTTTTAACCTAAAATAATATACACTTCCATCAAATGAGTAACGAACTTACCATTCATGTGTACAGTGAACTACTACCTCACAAAATGATATTGTTCATTTTTATTTTACCACCTGTCATAGTTGGTAATTATGATGAAAACTAATCATGGTTGGTAATTATGATGAAAAATATATTTAAAATATATATATGATATATATTATTTTTTTATGAATATATAATTTTTCTATAAAACATATCTTCATGCTTTCTATTTTTTCTAAAAATTATAACTTTGTTTGTTGATGTGTGGACTACCGTCGCCTCAAAGCGATGTGATTCATTCAAAATTTACATAGAATGTATTAAGGATTTATTTAGAAAAATTATATTATAAATATGATATTTATTATTCATTTATGCTTATTTATTTATTATATAACATACACCTTCATAATTTCCATATTGTGTAAATACGATAACTTCATTTGTGGACCTGTGGACTACTGCCTCCTTAAACGATATGATTCGTTCAATAATTACATGGAATGAATTAAGGATAGATTTTAATAAAATTATATTATATATGAGAAATAATAAATCTACTATAATTATAATATATATATATATATAAATATTTCAATTACATTTTTTCTTTCAATATGACAAGGAAATGGAAACAACGTTCATGCATACGTATGACTTACCGTCTATATGAAGAGTGTATTTCATTTAATATTTATATTTTTTATATAATAAATAAATATATAATGAATATATATGATATTTATAACATTTTATAAATTCTTTAAATAACTATATCATGATCTAAGTAAGAGGATAGTGAATAACAATTCAAAACATATATGAAAAAACAAATAAGATATTACCAGAAACGTAACATTAACATGGAGTTATTAATAAACATGTAATATAAAGTCATAACAAAATAAAATATGGTATTATATATAATAATATGGTTATTCAGTATAATTATAATAAACTTATTTTTATTTTAAATGAGTTTCGAATGGGTGCGATGAAATCCAATACATAAAGTAAGGGGTTTTCTTATCTCACTTTTTATATATGTGAGATACATACCATTTCACCACTCGTTTATTTTGTGTGGTATATATGCTTCTCAAGAATTTATTTTATGTTAATTATAAATAAATTATTGTTATTTATATATCCATTTTATTATATTTCTTTGAAGGGGTTTATAGTTTAAATTTTAAATAATATGTAAAGTAGTTTTGTCTTAATTTTAATTCTTTGAGACACATGCCATGTTATAGACCTATATTATTCTAAGAGGATTATAAAATTACATTTTACATGATATATCATGAATCTCATTATTTTAATGATATATTAATCTTAATTTAATTTTATTCTTTCATGGTTATTTTCATTCAAATTACGAAATTGGTAACATATAATTGCTATAATCTCATCGTTTATTAGGATTATTTATGATTATGCTTCCATTGATGAAATATTATGATACATATATAAAGAACTATAATGAATTTTATTATACTATGGTTATTCATGACATATTCATGTATCAATACCATTTATTTATAATCTTTAACTTATGATAATTAAGAATTTTTTTATGAAAATACGACATTATTTCTCTCCGGTCAGAAATCCGTTTTATTCACAAACCATGTATTAATTTTTTTTAAATGATATATTAAGATAATTTTTAATTAAAGGATTTTAAATAATTTTTTTATGTATTTAAGTATTTAAAATGGTTTTGAAATATTCCATTACATTTTTACAAATCTATATTCAAGGGAAAATGTTTTTTAAATGTTTTCAAGAATTTACTATAAGATTTCATAGTATTTTTAAAGGAAAATGTTTTCAATTTTTTTCAGGATTTCCTTACAAGATTTAAAGTATTTTTGACTAAATTGTTTCTCCAAATGATTGATGTTTTAAATGGATTTTTTCAAATATGAAAATATATTTACCTCAATAAATTTTTTAAAGGAAATTATAAATCTTTATTTTTAAGAAGAGAATTTTGAAATGGTTTTAGGAAAATTATTTTTATAGAAAGGCTATTTTCTTTAAGAATGGTTCTATGTGATCCTTTAAAATCCTTCCCCATCTAAGATGACATGCTTTGTTATAGTTTTTTCTTTACTAGGGATATGATCTAATATTACCATTCATATTCTTTCATAAATGGTTTATATTTTGATGGAATGATGTTTATGACAATTGTTTATCTTCCAGGGGTTATTTTTATTTGAAACTCACTTCTTTTTATGAGTTATTATTTAAGTAAATTATTATGAGACCTATCTATTTCTCAATGGTAATGATATGATTAAATGTTTATAATACACATTTCATTTTGTAGGTTATGATATTATGATTGTTTGTAATCTTGTGGAACACGTATGTATTTTTTTATTACGAGAAAAGTGTGACCTAAATCTTTATAAAATGTATTGGGTAATGATGGATTACTTAGGAGTATATATGTTATGTATCATCCTGATTACATGTTCAAAATTTTATGTGTGAACTTGATTACAATTTCAAAATGTTATGCATGGACCAAGTTACATGTCCATAAGTTTATACGTGAACCTTATAACATATTCACAATGTTATGAGTGAACATTTTTACATGTTCACAATGTTATTCATGAACCGATTACATGTTTACAATGTTATGCATGGACCTAGTTGAATGTCCATAAGTTTATGTGTAATCTTGATTACATTCTCAAAATATTATGTGTCATCCTGATTACATGTTTGCAATGTAACGTGTGGACATAGTTTCATGTCTATTAGTTTATGCAAATGGATGATTTCACGTCCTTAACTTTATGAGTAAACATATTTCTACTTATACATGTTCAAAATGTTACAAGATGATTTTTATGCCATAATTAAATTTCTTATTCCATTATTATGATTTCATGGCTTATGAACTTTATCCCCATATGATTAATGTCTTATTAACTTCTAATATTTATTCCATGATTCATGTTTATGATCTTGGATATGTTGTGTATGATCATATGTTGTCATGATGTAACGCACCGACCCCAGTTACCCGGAGTCGGTGCATTATTGCGTAACATTGGCATGATCACAAAATATCATGTCTTGAAAGACCGATTAGTTTAGTATCATTGGAACCACTAGATACATTCATAAATGTTACATTACATCATAAAGTGGAAATCTACAATAACAAAGTCTCTATAGTCCAAACTCATATCCTCTTCTGACTATCCCTGTAGGTCATTCATAAAATACTTCTTCACATCCTGGAAAATATTAAAACATTGAAAGGGGTGAGCTCAGATGCTTAGTAAGGATAACAATATAGCGGAATATTTCATAAATAAGCATAAACATTTAAGGAAATGTATAACTAAAACAAAAGCCTTTTAAACTTTAACTTCAACATAATATGGAAAAAGTAAAATGAAATAATTCTATTTACTTATTCACATGGATATTCTACTGGTCGAATAATCACATGCAATATCAATAACCACTTTCATAATGATGGAATGCATAATGCCAGACTATCATAACCACGAAACCAAGGCCTCGTGCCAAGACCACAAATAAGATTTTGTCAAGGCCTCATGCCAAGACACTAGTTTGTCTCATGAGACCTACCGATGCATCGAGGAGCTATAGCGGGCTCCACCCGTCACTTATTAAGTCCAATGCATTCTTTATATGAAAAATGGTATATAAACATTTTGGAATACCATTTTTTAAAATACCGTTTGAAATTAATTGCGGTATCAAAATACCAGTTCAATTTTAGAAGATAATTACATATAAAATTTCTCAAATGTACTCTAGTGTTTTTTTAAAACATTATGCTAGCTTTTGAAAACAAAATAACCAATTCTGAGACTGCTCGACTAATTACAGGCCATGATGGGGCCACGCCCAATCCCTTCCTGTCTACCACACTCGAGAGTCGGGTTTTCTGAAACATTTTTAAGCTTGCGTTAAATACATATACATTTTCAATGGGTTTTCATATATTAAGATTCGTAAACAACATTTGATACATACCATTTTCAAAACCAAAATAAATGAAAAGTAAAACATGGTATTTATTTTTCATTTAAAAAACGTTTTGGCTTGTAGAGGAAGCCAAAACTCAAATAATAGTCACGACAGCGGAGAAGTCGTTGTCGCCGAATACGTAAGAAAAAACATTCCTTTTGTATTTTAGTAAAAACGATTCTATAAAAAGATTCCTTTTGAATAAAAGTAAAATTCAAAGGGGGTTTATAAACCGTATAAATGAAATTTGTGTATAAAACCAAATATGCCTCAATGAAAGAAGATTGAGACGAAGTCCTTACAAAGATCATTTTTAAAATAAAATAGATCTATTATGTATTTTCACTATAAGTACACATAAAGAAAGTAAAAATACATGATAGGACATAATAATATCATGACATAATTTGAAAGTAGTTGATTAACCCAAAGAATGGAAATTGGGTTAAGAAGTTCTCTTACCATGTGTCCGACTTGACTCGACCGCTGTTTAACCTCTTGAATAATAAACTAGAGTTAATCTATACTTGCTTAAGAACCTTTTTAAAGTTCATTATCCCTTTTATATCACTTATTACAATGTTACGAAAATTATGTAATCATTTAAGTTAATAACGGTCGTTTTGTCGATCTTTGGTAATTGAGTCAACAATAAACTTCTTATAATTACAATTTGTTTATGTGGTAGAATATCCATTATCTCCAGAATTATATTCATGATGTAGATATCATATATATAAAATATATCCAGTATATACATTCATTTATAATATTACATAACATTTAGAGGTAAGAAATGAAATGCACCGTTCATGGAGACGGTAAGCCGTACGTCTGCATGAATGCTACTTTCATTTCTATTTCATATTTAATGGAATGAAATTATAATTATATAAATTTATACTATAATTCCAGTATAGAATCATGTATAATATCATTTAATCCATCCTTTATACATCCAACATATGGCATTAATGATTCAAATCCCTTTGAGGGGGCGGTAGTCCGCACTTCCTAAAATGAAATTATTGCATTTACCCACAATGGAAATCGTAAAGGTATTCCATAAATGAAAAACACAGAATCATAAGAAAAAAAACATAATATATATCATATATAAAAATAGTTTCATCATAATGGCCACCATGAGATGTGTTAAAAGAAGATTGAATAATCATCGTTTCGTGAGGTAGAAATTTTCCAACCTCAGAAACAGTATGTTCTTTTACCATTAGACGAAGGTGTGTGTAAGTGTAAATAAAATACTTCTCATAAAAACATAAAAGTATATTGAGGATACTGGTGTTGTTACAAAATAAAGTAATAAAAATATTTTAGGGGGTTGGAGAAGAAAAATAAAACAAAAGAACACAAGAGAAGACATTACCTTAAAATCAGGTAACTCTTTTTTAATTTGAGCCAAAGGCTTCCTTGGGAAGAATTATACCCAAAGTGAGGATTCTAGGAGTAAGAGAGGGAATTTGAGAGATTATTTGGGAAGATTTTGGCTGAGCCAAAAGGCTTTGAAGGTGTGATTAAGGTGGTAGTGGTGGGGGCCTTTTATAAGAGGAGAGGAGGGGCACTCTTGGAAAGTCATGAAATGTTACTTTATTATATAATGAGTTTCGGATTTTAAAGGTCCCACACTTATATATTTCGAGGATAAGGTGATAAGGGTTAGAAATATACTCATCCAATAGGTTTTTGACAAGTTTACGTCTTTGATTTTACATTATATTTTTATTTTATTTAAATCGTTAATTAGTGAGGTAATCGCTGCATCATCATGGTGTAATAAATAATTTAATTTATTTAATGTTTAAAAATTATAAAAAAATTATCATGATGTAGGAAATCGTTTTATCTTTCTAATGAATATTTATAGTAAAAAATAAGACCTGTATAACCCCATTTAAAAATTGTTTTAGTAAAACAACTCATGTTTGTGACATTTTTATTTTAACATTAAATAAAAAGTTTTTAATGTCATTTTCCTACCAAAGTGGCTCCATGGGGTCCCCAAGTTGACCCATGGATTTTATTGGCCGGACATGACTCATAAAATAGGAGTAGGATAGGTGTAAATGTATTTTCATATTTTTATAATATCATATTTACCTTAAATTTCACTAATTACCTTTAATCACGATTAATTAAACTTAAAAGTTACTATTCACTGAAAAATTATTTTTATCCCATTGAACCACATTTTACTTCCTAATGACAACCATGTATGTCGGATTTTTGAAAATCAAATCACAGAAGTGGTAATGTTTCATTTAAATGAAAAATCAGTTTTTTTAACTACCACTTAGTGGTTTCACAATTCATCAAAAATTGAAGTTTTTCAGAAGAGTTCCAAAATTTCACCCTAAGCTATAATTGATACTCCAAATTCAAAAATGATGTCTATTTTAACAAATTCCAAACATATAAGTTTCATTAATTAATTTTATAATTAATTCCCCCTGTCACAACAAATAGCGTGTTTTTAAGAAACATTATATATCAAAAGATTGACAATTGTTTATGTCCAATTTCAGTGCTAAATTAATTCTAATGACCACCATTGGATAAAATGGTAAAAATATATTCTAATTATACTTTAAAACCACTAAATAGTATAATTTATCACTATAAATTATTTTTATTAAAAAATTTGTTTTTAAGTATTTTTCACTATTCATAGAAAATTGGAAGTTCTCAATAAATTACAAAAAATTCAACTTAGGATAATTTAGAAATTCCAAATATAAAAATGAAGTCCATTTTGAAATATAAAATTTATATAATTTTAAAAAGTGGGTATTACTATTCATAACTACTACTTTGATTGGTCGCGGTGTGTTAGAATCTCGAACTTGCGTACAATGCAAGCTATTGCATTATTGAAAGAGAAGTGTATCATGAAATCTTGGGGTGTTACATTCTCCACTCCTTCAATAAATTGCATCCTCGCAATTTGAAAATGTTCTTCGAAAATAAAAGGTTGAAAATAGAATATACCTTTGTGGAAAACCCACACCGGAAATAGGGTTAATAAGAATATAACATTAAAAGAAAGAAAGAGAAATACAAAGGTCACTCGAGATAGCCCATACTAGGATTCTATGAAAATATGGATATGGAGGAGAAAAAAACCATCAAGTTCTGATAGAGAGTTGTAGAAAATAGGATTAGGAGAAAGTTAACCATAAGAAAATCACAAACTTGTGATTGGTTAAACGGTCATTGAATCCCAAGTTGGAAAAGTTAACCGACAAATTTTTTTTTTAAGTTACCTTTTATAAAGTTGAGGAATTTATTTAAGAAATTTTATAAGAATGTAAGGAAATATACTTAATTGTCATGTAGGCTTTAATTCTTTAATAAATTTTTAGCACGAACCCATCTTTCACTCTAAATGGTAACAGAACTAAAAAATATTCTATTTATCTTAATTGTATAAGGTTCCAAATATTACCACATACCATTTAGATTAGGAAAACTATTTTGTAATAACCAGGGACTTCCTGTAGGCTAGTGGTAGGTAATAAAGGCCTGTCGCACTATGGTTGTGGGTTCGATTCCTATAGCTTTGTCCAACGCGACAGGTTATCCCCCAACCTGTAGGTTGTCCTTTTCCTAAAACTATAGTATTATAATATTCCAAAAATAATCTTCAGAAATGTTTTAACCTTAAACAATACTATCCAAGGTTCAACTTAATCCATTCCAACCTATATAGTTATCCAAAATACCTTTGTCCAGACTTTCTCTAAAAGGTATCTAAATTCCAAAATCAATTGTAACATCAGATTCCCAAACAAATTAAAGTTTATCTTATTGTCACATACTAAAAATATGATTACCTTCATCATATTAAAACATTAATGAAAAAAACAAGTACTTCAGTATAATCCTTATATATATCACATTATTATTATAACCAGAATATAATCCTTGAGTACAAAAGCACCAATAAATTAATTATTCCACTTCAACTGTAGTAATAGCATAAGGTCGTCCTTGATCTCTTGGCCTTTTCTGAGGTAAGTTTCCCTAACTCTTAGGACATTCATTTGCATAATGCCCCATTTCCCTACAATTGTATCATTCAACATTGATAGCCTCTTTCTTTCCCATGCAATCACGAGCCTGGTGACATTTTTCTCCACATTTATAACAAACTCCCATTCCTTTTAGGCAAGCACCGGGGTGATTCTTCCCACAATTATCACATAATGGAAAATCCTTCTTTCCCTTTTTCCATTTATCCATCTCTTGTTCCACCGTTCTCTTCTCCTCTTGATTTACTTTTTTGTTATAAGACTTAGAGAATTCCTTTTCTGTCTTGATAGAACATGAGACAATATCTTTGTACGATGAGAAGGATTGTGATACTAAAGCTTGACGAAGAAATGGTTTTAACCCATCAAAGAAATGATCAATCTTACTTCTTGGGTTACGTATATAATCTGCAGCATACCTCACTAACCTTGTAAAGTTGGCCTCATACTTTGCGACATTCTCATCCTCCTTTTGTCTCAGAATAAAAAATTGCCTTTCCATATCTGCTCGATGGTCACGAGGAAAGTATTTTTCTATGAAAAGATCTTTGAACTCTCTCCATTCCATACTTGATACTTCTTTATATTCTATTTTATTTTGAATCAATGACCACCATTGATCAGCATCTCCAGTGAGGCGGTAAACTGCCATGATAACCTTCTCCCTTTTGCTACACCCCAAGGCATGTAATATTTTTTCTCTAAGGAGTTTATCCATTGCTCAGCTACTAATGGATTTGTACCCCCATTAAATGTTGGTGGTTTTTGCCTCATGAAGCGGTCTAACATTGATCCTCCACATTTCGGATCAGGGTTCTCCATACGAGTAAGGTTATTATTCATAACCTGAGTGAGTTGTCCCAGTATGGTAATATTTTTATCATCACCAGTTGTATCTCCAGATCCACAATAATTATCTTAAGCAGGAGGGAAATCCCTACACGGAGTGCGTGCATTGATACAGTTTCCATTCCTTCCACTGGGCACCATTTCTAAACAATGGCATAATCTAGATTATTTTATGAATCAAAATACATAATTCCATACTTGTAAAATACTTAACATAAATTGAACTATTTATGGATATAATCCATAATCATAAAAATGTTTTATTTGAGGAAGTATATACTCATAACCCTTCATAGTGGTTTTTAAAGAAAATGAGAATTATCCTAAGCATATACCCCGGGTGTTTCGTAACCAAGAGTGAAGAAAGGCCCGTTGTCGTGCAATAGTTCCCGTTAGAGTCTATCTCAAAGCGGTGTTTTTGGGTTTTACCCCTAGGTACATCTGTGCCAGAGCCTCCTCTGCCTGCTCATATCTAGACAGGGATGTATTGCTCAGAAAACTCAAAAAATCTCTATAATACCAAAATTCTAGGAATTTCTTCTATACTAATCCTTAAAGTCCATCTTTGGGCTATGTGCTCTAATAAGAGTTTATCTAAATATTGCTTCCAAGGTTAGTACTAAACTGCCTCTGATACCAACTATAACGCCCCGACCCCAGTTACCCGGAGTCGGTGCATTATTGTGTAACAATGGCATGATCACAAAAGATCAAGTCTCGAAAGACCGATTAGTTTAGTAGCCTTGGAAACACTAGATACATTCATAAATGTTACATTATATCATAAATTAAAAATCTACAATAACAAAGTCTCCATAGTCCACACTCATATCCTCTTCTGACTATCCTTATAGGTCATTCATAAAATACTTCTTCACATCCTGGAAAATATTAAAACATTGAAAGGGGTGAGCTCAGATGCTCAGTAAGGATAACAATATAGCGGAAGCTTTCATAAATAAACATAAACATTGAAGGCAATGTATAACTAAAACAAAATCCTTTTAAACTTGAACTTCAACATAATATGGCAAATGTAAAATGAAATAATGCCATTTACTTATTCACATGGATATTCTACTGGTCGAATAATCACATGAAATATCAATAACCACTTTCATAATTATGGAATGCATAATGCCAGACTATCATAACCACGTAGCCAAGGCCTCGTGCCAAGACCACAAATAAGATTTTGTCAAGGCCTCGTGCCAAGACACTAGTTTGTCTCATGAGACCTGCCAATGCATCGATGAGCTATAGCGGGCTCCAACCGTCACTTATTAAGTCCAATGCATTATTTATATGAAAAATGGTATATAAAAATTTAGGAATACCATTTTTTAAAATACCGTTTAAAATTAATTGCGGCATCAAAACAACAGTTAAATTTTTAGAAGATACTTACATTTAAAATTGATGAAACATACTCCAGTGTTTTTTTGAAAACATTATACAAGCTTCTGAAAACAAAATAACCAATTCTGAGACTACTCGACTAATTACAGGCCATTTTGGGTCTACGCCAAATCCCTTCCTGTCTATCAGACTCGAGAGTCGGGTTTTCTGAAACATTTTTAAGCTTGCGTTAAATACATATACATTTGCACTGGGTTTTCATATATTAAGACTCGTAAACAACATTTGATACATACCATTTTCAAAACCAAAATAAATGAAAAGTAAAACATGGTATTTGTTTTTCATTTAAAAAATGTTATGGCTTGTAGAGGAAGCCGAAACTCAAATAATAGTCATGGAGGCAGAGAAGTCGTTGTCACCGCATACGTAAGAAAAAACATTCCTTTTTTCATTTAGTAAAAACGCTTCGTATAAAAACATTCCTTTTGAATAAAAGTAAAAGTCAAAGGGGGTTTATACACTGTATAAATGAAAGTTGTGTATAAAACCAAATATGCCTCAATGAAAGGAGATTGAGATGAAGTCCTTAAAAAGATCATTTTTAAAATAAAATAGATCTATTATGTATTTTCACTATAAGTACACATAAATAAAGTACAAATACATGATATGACATAATAATATCATGACATAATTTGAAAGTAGGAGATCAACCCAAAGAATGGAAATTGGGTTAAGAAGTTCCCTTACCTCGTGTCCGACTTGACTCGACCACTCTTTAACCTCCTGAATAATAAACTAGAGTTAATCTATACTTGCTTAATAACCTTTTCAAGTTCATTATCCCTTTTATATCACTTATTAAAATGTTACGAAAATTATGTAATCATTTAAGTTAATAACGGTCGTTTTGTCGATCTTTGGTACATGAGTCAACAATAAACTTATTATAATTACAAGTTGTTTATGTGGTAGAATATCCATTATCTCCAGAATTATATTCATGATTTAGATATCATATATATCATATATATCCAGTATATATGTTCATTTATAATATTACATAACATTTAGAGGTAAGAAATGAAATGCACCGTTCATGGAGACGGTAAGCCGTACGTACGCATGAATGCTACTTTCATTTATATTTCATATTTAATGGAATGAAATTATAATTATATAAAGGTGTACTATAATTCCAGTATAATATAATTTATAATTTCATTTAATCCATCCTTTATACATCCGACATATGGCATTAATGATTCAAATCACTTTGAGGGGGCGGTAGTCCGCACTTCCTAAAATGAAATTATTGCGTTTACCCATAATAGAAATCGTAAAGGTATGAAATAAATGAAAAATACAGAATCATAAGGAAAACAAAAACATAATATATGTCATATATAAAAATAGTTTCATCATAATGTCCACCATGAGAGGTCTTAAAATATGATTGAACAATCATCGTTTTCGTGAGGTAGAAATTTGCCAACCAGAGAAACAATATGTTCTTTAACCATTAGATGAAGGTGTGTGTAATTGTAAATAAAATACTTCTCATAAAAATATCCAAGTATACTGAGGGTACTGGTTTTGTTACAAAATAAAGTAATAAAAATATTTTAGGGGGTTGGAGAAGAAAAATAAAACAAAAGAACACAAGAGAAGACATTACCTTAAAATCGGGTAACTCTTTTTTGATTTGAGCCAAAAGATTCCTTGGGAAGAATTCTGCCCAATGTGAGGCTTCTAGGAGTCATAGAGGGAAGTTGACAGAGTATTTGGGAAGAGGTTTTCCGAGAAAAAAGTCTTTGAAGGTGTGAGTAAGGTGGTAGTGGTGGGGGCCTTTTATAAGAGGAGAGGAGGGGCACTCTTGGAATGTCATGAAATGTTACTTTATTATATAATGAGTTTCAGATTTTAAACATCCCACAATTATATATTTGGAGGATAAGGTGATAAGGGTTAGAAATATACTCATCCAATAGGTTTTTGACAAGTGTAAGTCTTAGATTTTACATTATATTTTTATTTTATTTAAATCGTTAATTAATGAGGAAATCACTGCATCATCATGGTGTAATAAATAATTTAATTTATTTAATGTCTAAAAATTATAAAAAAATTATCATGATGTAGGAAATATTTTTATATTTCTAATGAATATTTATAGTAAAAAATATGACCTATATGACCCCATTTAAAAATTGTTTTAGTAAAACAACTCATGTTTGTGACATTTTTATTTTAACATTAAATAAAAAGTTTTTAATGTCATTTTCCTACCAAAGTGGCTACATGGGGTCCCCAAGTTGACCCATGGATTTTATTTGTCGTCCATGACTCATCCAATAGGGGTAGGACAAGTGTAAATTTATTTTCATATTTTTATAATATCATTTTTACCTTAAATTTCACTAATTACCTTTAATTGCGATTAATTAAACGTAAAAGTTACTGTTCACCAAAAAATTATTTTAATCCCATTGAACCAAATTTTACTTCCTAATGAAAACCATGTATGTTGGATTTTTGAAAATCAAATCACAGAAGTTGTAATGTTTCATTTAAACGAAAAATCAGTTTTTTTAACTACCACTTAATGGTTTCACAATTCATCAAAAATTGAAGTTTTTCAGAATAATGCCAAAATTTCACCCTAAGATATTGATAGTCTGAATTCAAAAATTATGTCTATTTTAAAAAATTCCAAACATATAAGTTGCATTAATTAATTTTATAATTAATTCCCGCTGTCACAACAAGTAGCGTGTTTTTAAGAAACATTATATATCAAAAGATTGACAATTGTTTATGTCCAATTTCAATGTTAAATTAATTCTAATGACAACCATTGGATAAAATGGTAAAAATATATTCTAATTATACTTTAAAACCACTCAATAGTATAATTTATCACTATAAATTATTTTGATTAAAAAAGTTGTTTTTAAGTATTTTTCACTATTTATAGAAAATTGGAAGTTCTCAGAAAATTACAAAAAATTTGAACTTAGGATAATTTCGATATTATGAATAAAAAAATGAAGTCCATTTTGAAATATAAAATTTATATAATTTCAAAAAGTGGGTATTACTATTCATAACTACTACTTTGATTTGTCGTGGTGTGTTAGAATCTCGAACTTGCGTACAATGCAAGCTATTGCATTATTGAAAGAGAAGCGTATCGTGAAAGCTTGGGGTGTTACACATGATTACAGTCTCATAACCTTATGCTCATGTTTATGCTTCAATATCTCATTTTTTAGCCTTACTGAGCATCTGAGCTCACCCCTTTTTATGTTTCCATTCCTCAGGTTATGAAGATATATATTATGAATGATTTTTCTTAGAAGAATGATAGTCATAAAGAACCTAGGGAGAGGAAATATATCTCACTTATGTTTCAGTGTTTATGTTTCCATGTTTCCAAACACACTAAACTAATATGGTCTATGGGTGTCTGTTCATGCAATGTTTTAAGTATTTTGAAAAATGATTAAATGTCTATATATGTAAAGACTAGTTTGTTATAGTTGGTATTAGAGTGAAAGTCTAGTCAGACCTTGGAAAATAGAATGATAAAACCATAGTGGGAACTCTAAGGATATGTCAATGGATAATTATTAGGATAAGTAAAAGTAAATGTAAATGTCAAATAATTTTGGTAAAGTATAAAGTGAGTGGTTTTATATAAATGCATCCCCTTATAGATACTACACGTGGATGTGGTATTGGAATAGATGAACCTAATAGTAACAACTCTCACAAGATGTGTTGAGCCTGACTTGAGTGTAACCTGTCACATGACAACGAGCCTCACCATGCACCAACTTTGACACTCCTAAGGGATATTATTTGTGAATTCAAAAACTCTTTATGAACTATCATGAAGGATTTAAATGTAATTTGGCAGTGAATAACCTATGATAAACCAAGGGTGTCATATATTATATAAGGAGTCATAATTTAGACATCTTGTATGATGTTAATCATAATTACATCATTCCTCACAATGAAAACTATTTCTTACTCTATGATTTCTAGATTTAGTAAATAGTTAGAACTGAAAGGAACCATTTTAATAAGGAAAGCAATAAACAATTCAATTTTTTCCTTCTAAACAACTGATTATTATGGGATTTGAAATGAAAAACCTCATTGCTATACTTTCTCAAGCTATGAATCATGATTACCACCCAACAGAGAAAAGGAGGAAATAACGTACTGGGGAGTCCTTAATGAGGCATCATCCACATTAGTTTAATGGTTCCATTTATCCATTAGTTTCTGAACAATGGATCAGTAGCATTGAAAATATATTTTATATTCTCCAGTGTTCATAGCTTGAAAAGGTCACATTGGCTATCCACCATTTGGAAGGTGAGGCAGATCAATAGTGGAATCTTATCAAGAATACGAGGTGGAAATATGAAACCAAATCCATGTATTATGATGAGTTTAAGAGAATATTTTTCAATATATAATTTCCTAGTATTCTTTATATGATATTGGTGAAGGAATTCATAGATTTTAATCAGAGAGATGATGAATCTGTTAGTTACTATAAGGGAAATTTTACAAGACTTACAAGGTACTCTTCTGGTATTATAATTCATCATGAATGTAAGATTGACTGATTATTCAGTGGCCCGAATCCAACTCTTATATGGGTGTACTTATAAGGGAATTTTAATGCTATGATTTTTTTTGATGTTCACTAAAAGTTGAAATGGAAGCTTCAAAACCTCTTGGATCTGGTGATAAAAAAAATGAAAATGGGGCTCTATAAAAAATAAAATGATATATCAAATGGAGAGAAGAAAAATGTTCAAAATCCTACTTTCCAATTTTTTTTGAAATAGAACTTATGATAGTAATTAAAATGAAAAAGAAGGAGTTTCGAGTTTAGGAAGCCTCACCATCGAGAAAAATAATGTAGAAGTGATGTGAAGAGGAAAGTAAATTAAATGAATGGGAATAAATCTCAATAGAATGAACCTCCCACACTTTAGTGTTTAAAGTGAAAAAAGTTTGGGAATTATGAAATCCAATGCCCCAATCTAAGGGCTAATAGGTAAGACAAGACCCAATAACCTCTGACGAAAATTGCAAAGGGAAAGCTTTTGCAATAACAATGGATAAAGTGAATCATGATAATTGGGGATAACTTATCCTCCCCCTTAGTTGGGATGTTCATGGTTTATTTTTTTTGAATAAACCCTATGAAAATATTATTATCAATAATTTAGTGAAGTTTCATGTTATTATATCCATATAAATGGATTTTTGAATAATAAAATCAGATTTAATTTTTTATTAGTGTAAGGATGAATCCACGTATCCAATACAAATGTTTCTATATAAGATAAAATCTTATTTAAGGAATAAAGGGTGAATTATATTTTGGAAGGATTATAAGTTTGACCATTTATAGAAGGGTATATGATAAAATTAAGATGGTATTTTTATATATTTAAATTTTGTTTTTCATTATATTAAGATTTATACATATTGGATAACATGTTCTAACAACTTTGTGTTGATGGTAACTAAAGACTAATTGAATGACCTATCAATCTATTTATGAACCTCATGATCTACTAATGATTTAGAAATGAAATATTTCCCTTCATTACATGGAATACGAGATGAATTATAAATTAACCAAGGCATAAAAAGGGTGGGATTTTTTTGAATCAAGTAAGTACATCTTGTCATGAAAATTCTTCAACTATAGGGAAATGATCTTAAAACCAAAAAATTTATCCTATTACCTTATTTTCTGATGAATTAAATGGTCTCTTAGATCATAAAATATTTAAGGATTTTTTATTGTTGAATTTATCTTTACCTTGTTCTCTATCACTCTCTATCACAACTTTATGGTTAGATTTCTCTTCCACATCCAAGTCTTCACTTGCCACCTATGTTATCCTATAAAGAAACCTAGTTATGTGATACTTTGGGTAACTGTTATGTTTTCAACGTTCCATTTTAAAATAAGGGTTTACTATTAATTTTTTATAATGTGGGTTTCTATGAATGGAAATTTCAAGTATTAATCCTTTGATAACCCAAATAAATTTTGATGGAAAATTTCATTTTAGGGGTGGGGGGTAGAATTTAACACCTTGATATTTTTTGAATTAATTTAACCTTTTTCATATTTTGAATTTCAGGATACACTGAATACAGTTTTTTTATATTTAATCACTATGTTTTTCTTATGTTATACACAATACCAAGTTAATCATGCACTATAATCAACTCTGACTTAGATTTCATTACACACAACACTCAATTTCTGAAAAACTATACTTTATTATTATAATAATTTAAACGAGATATTTATAACCTAGCCATTAAAATTATTGACATGAATATTAATTACTAATTTTAAAATGTTATTTATAATGGTTTCATATAAATAAAACCTATTGTTAATTAAATATATATTTTTTGGTAAAGTATTTATATGTTTAAAAATACTATTTTCCTAAAGGAACTACTTTTTTTTGTCCTTTTGTGAATAATAATAAAATTAATTTTATAAAATTTTATAAATTTAATTTCAAAAAATAAAAATAATTTTTAACTATGAATGAAAAAATTAGATTAGTGTAAATTTTTAGGATTTTTCTAAGAACCTTCATTTTTGGATGAATAGTGAATAATATTGAATTTTAATTCAAAACTGCTTTTTCATCTCATTTATTTTTGTAGTTAAATTAAATTTTAAGTTAGATTTAAAGTCAAAATAGTTAAAGTATACATCTATTAATATAATTTAGTTTATTGTAATTATTTTTATATTGAATTTAGATATAAAAAATAATAAACTTTTGAACATTCTCACATTAAAAATCCGCTTTCTCACCACATCTGTTGGATTAGCTTTAAACATAATTTTACCACTTCTATGAGTTGAATTTTAAAAAATAGACATAAATGGTTGTAATAAGTATAATATTTATAGTCTATTAATATCAACTAAATTTGTGACCAAAAACATTCGTGAAATTGATTAAAACTAATTACAACAATTAAGGTAAAATTAAACTTAACAAGGGACTAAACAATAACATGAAGGTCCAAAATTACCTAGAAACTTTTAAAAATCACATTTAATGGCCATATTTCGTCCATAAACCCTATATTATGATTTTTTTTGTTTTTTATAACTTTTTCTAGGTAAAAACGTGGGTACACATAACTTGTTTTAAAAAATACCAAGTGTGTCTCCTCCCTCCCTTATAAAAGTCCACCTACTCCCCCACTAATTAAGACCTATAAAACCACATAGTTTCAGCCAATATCTTCAAAATTCACTTACCAACATCCCTAAATTCCTAATTGATGCTTCCCTTCAAGAATAAATCCATCCAATGAATACCTTTGGTGAAAACCAAATGGATTACCCAAAGAAGAGGTAACATCATTCATCGAGATCCTTTCCTTTATTTTCTTTATCAACCAAATCAATTATTATTATTATATGATTACATAATAACATCATTATCCTAAATATCTGATAATTTTTTTATAAAAATGGTTCTACCTACACTTACACACACTTCCATCAAATTTCTAATAAATCCACCATCCTTATGTACGACGAACGATCGCCTCACAAAATGATGTTGTTTGTTTTTCATTTACCACCCCTCATGGTTTGTAATTATAATAGAAACTATATTTTTATATTATATACATGATATTTATAATGTATTTATACTTATTTAATTATTATATAGAACACACCTTAATGATTTTCATTTTTTCTAAAAACAATAACTTCATTTGTGCTTGTGTGGGCTACTGCCTCCTCAAAGCGATGTGATTCGTTCACACATTTCATGGAATGTATTAAGGATAGATTTAGTAAACATATATGATTAATAATATATTTATTATTCCTTTGTTATGATTTATTTATTATATAACATATACCTTCATAATTTTCATTTTTTTGTAAATATAATAACTTTGTTTGTGGACGTGTGGACTACCGCCTCCTCAAAGCGATGTGATTCATTAATACTTTACAAGGATTGAATTAAGGATGTATTTTAATGAACTTATATGATATATATGACATAATAATTCCACTGGAAATAATATATATATATATATTTCAATTAATTATTTTCTTTTAATAGGATAAGAAAACAGAAATAGCGTTCATGCGCACGTATGACCTACCATCTCTATGAATGGTGTATTTTTTTTAATATTTATATATTTTTTAGATTTTTATAAGTACATATATAATTAATATATATGGTATTTGTATCATGTTTTACATCTGGAAATAAGGAAATCATGATCTAAGTAAGAGGGCTATGAATAACAATCCAAAACATATATGAAAAACAAAGGGGATATTACCCGAAACATAACATTAACATGGAGTTGTTGATAAACAGGAAATATATATTCATAAAAAATAATATAAGGTATTAGATATAATAATATGGTTATATGTTAGATTTATAAAAATATTATATTTATTATACCGGAGTTTTGAATAGGTACTAAGAAATTCAATGCATAATGTAAAGGTTTTCTCGTTTCATTTTTTATATCCTGGAGATTAATGCCATGTTCACCACTCGTTTATTTTGTGTGGTGTATATAATTAACATGATTTCTTTATATGATAATTATAAATAAATTATTGGTATTAAAATATCCATTTTATGATCTTCTTTAATGGGGCTTATGGTTCAAAAGATTCCAATTCAGTAAAGTAGTTTTTTCTCAATTTTCCATCTTTGAGACACATGTTATGTTATGCACCTATATTCTTATTACAGACAAATATACCATCCTTTTAAATGTTATATCATGAATATCCTTTTGTTAATGGTATTTTAAACTTCATTTATTATTACTATTACATTGTTATTTTGATTCAAGTTACAACGTGATGCAGTTTATTTCTATAATCTCATAGTTTATTGGGATTGTTTATGATTATGCTTCCATTGATGAAATATTATGATACATATCTAAATAAGTATAATGAATTTTCATCTCCTCTAGTTTTTCATTACATATTCATGTATTGATATTTTTTTTACTCTTTGGTACTTATGAAGATTTATAAAATGTTTTAAGAAAATTTGACATTATTAATCATCGGTTGGAAATCTATTTTATTCACAAACCATATTTTCTAAAAAAATCTATTTTTTTAATGATCAATTAATCTCATTTTCAATGAAAATGTTTTTAATGAAATGTTTTATGTGTTTAAAATGGTTTTCAAATATTCCTTTACATGTTTTCAAATCTATATTCACGGAAAATGTTTTCAAAAGGTTTCCAAGAATTATATATATGTTTTAAATATATTTTCAAAGGAAATGTGTTTCAAAATGTTTTCAAGATTTCCTTATAATATTTCAAGTATTTTCAAAGAAAATGGTTTTCAAAATTCATGATTTTTTAAAAATCATTTCTTTCAAAGTATAACATATATTTACCTCAAGAAATATTTTAAAGGAAGTTATAAATCTTTATTTAAATGAAAAACATTTTGAAATGGTTTTATGAAAAGGATTTTAAAAGAGAGGTTATTTTCCATAACAAATTTTTCATGTGATCTTTTAAAATACTTCCCCATCTAAGATGACATAATTTATAGTAGTTTATGTTTTACTAGGGATATGATATAACATTACCATTTATATTATTTCTTAAATGGATTATGTTTTTATGGAATGTTGTTTATGACACACATTTCTCTTCCACAATTAATTTTATTTTCAAACTTGCTTCTTTTTATGGGTTATTATTCAATGAAATGATTGTGAAACCTATATCTTTACCATAATTAAAGATATGATGAAATGTTTATAATAACCATTTCATTTCATGGGTTAAGATATTATGATTTCTTATTATCTTGTGGAAAATTTATGTATGGTTTTATTATGTGATGCGTACGATCTATATCCCTCCATTTCATTGGGTAATAACGGATGACTCATGAGTATATATGTAATGCAGGAACCTAATTTTATGTTAACAATGCAATGCATGAACTAGATTAATTTTTCATAATGTTATGCATGGACCTCGTTTCATGACCATAAGTTTATACACGAAACTGATTACATGTTCATAATGTTATTATGTGTTCACAATGTTAGGAATGAACCTGATTAAATGATCACAATGCCATGCATGGAACTAGTTTCATGTCCCTAAGTTTATGTATGGGCTTGATTTTGTGTTCACTATATTTTTTATGAACCTGATTAGATGTTCACAATGTCATGTGTGGACCTGGTTGCATGTCCATAAGTTTATGTGAAGGCCTAATTTCATGTCCTTAACTTTGTGAGTGAAAATAATTCTACTTATACATGTTCGCAATGTTATAAATTGATTTGTATACCACAATTCAATTTATAATTTCAAGGTTATGATTTTTTAGATATGTACTTGATCCCCTTATGATTCATGACTTATAAACTTTCATTCTTTATAACATGATTCATTTTTATGATCTTTGATATGTAGGGTATGGTCATCTATTGTCATGATCACATTCTCGTACCCTTATGCTCATGTTAATGCTCACATATCTCCCTTTTTTTACCCTTACTAAGATTCTGAGATCAACCCTTTTTATGTTTCCAGTCCCCAATTTATGAATATATGTATTATGTATGACATGTCTAATATGGGTTCTAGTCATGAAGAACCTATTAGGGGATAATGTATCTCACTTATGTACCCGTGTTTATGTTTCCATGTTTCCAAAGGCACTAGAATAATACGGTCTTTGGGTGCCCCTTTGTGTAATGTTTTAAGTATTCTGTAAAAATGATGCAATGTATATGTACGTTAGGACAAGGTTGTTATATGCACAAAGGAAATAGTGGTCATTCACTTTGATTGAAGAATAAATTACATGCTTCTATTTTCACAATCAGAAACCTACTTGGATTTTCACAAAAGAAAGTATACATAAACATTCATGACACACATTAATTGAATCTAAACTAAAGAAAAAGATTGTGTGTCTGGAAAATGTGTGTGCATGAATAATGTGATAAGAAGAGTATAGTGGTCAGTGCATGAAATTTCATGAATATATAAATTTATATGCACCTTGAGAATTAGATGAACCTCTTATACATAGGAGAAATACACAAGGTAGGGAGAAGTGCACCATAGACAATGCATGTTTTCATGAACATGTGATTTCACAATTAATTGAGATGATCTAAATAATAACTTTTATAGAACATAAAATAATAAGACATATAAATGAATGTTATTGGGTTTTGGATTCCACTAAACTCATTCATGTAGTGTAATTTAGTTGAAGTTGTGAAAGTTATTATTGTATAAAATATCAGTGAATAATTTTTATACACTACTTGCACACATATAAAGAGTGGATGAGACTTTATTTGAAAGGTAAAATTCAAGATTGAGTGTTTGTTTAACTGAGGAAAATGGTCAGTTACCGGTGATCAGATAATTGAAAAAGGCCAATAGATCAGACTTATGGTTATTGAATGTACTTAATGAGTACATGAGCAAGTCAAATCCTATAATCTCATGAAAAATATCAGAGTATCATCCTACAGTGGATCAAGCCTTGAATAGAGGTACAGTATTCCAGTTAGATCCAGGAGTAAAAACAATCTATTGGTTAGAGTTGAAGAAAGAATACTTTTGATTGTATCCAAAATAAAACAAAGTCTTTTTGTTGGAGCTAGAGTATAATCATTTTAGTTGGAGTTGAAATAAATTGTAGTTATTTGTTTTATAGTAAAGAATCTGTAACTGGGGGACTAACTGGTTATAGGAAGGAGAATGCATTATGCCAAACCATTTAACTATTGGGTTTCACTCATTCTCTCTCCCTATATTATAAATATTTTTTAACATTATAAGATATTGATAGATAATTGTGAGTGGGTTGATAAACTTAACAAGTTAAAATAGTTGAATTGAAAGGAAAAGAAATTTATAAAAGGAAACCATTGATTCACCCCTCCCCTCTCAGTGGTCAATATAGTGTGGGGAACTACAAATATTTACCAATTTTTGATAATTTATTCGAAAAAGTAAACTTCATTTTTAAATCTACATGTCCAAATTATCTTTGGGTGAATTTTTAATAATTTTATGAAAAGATTAATTTTTTAATGAATAGTGAAAACTACTAATTTTTACTAAAAATTTCCTTTATCATTTAAATTAATTTAAAATTAAAATTATATTAAAAGTTATATAATTTAGGTGTTTTAATCAATTTTATATTGAATTCTGATATTAAAAAATTCTTTACTTATGAAAATTTTCTCTTTGGGGAACCACTCTTTTGTTGCATCTGCGGTTTAATTTTAAAATGAATTATACCACTTTTGTGAGTTAAATTTAAAAAAATGGATTAAATATTTAAATAAACATAATATATATTATCTTATAAGGTTAAAATAATTTTTAACCATATTAAATAGTGAAAATAGTTAAATTTAATTACCGTGGTTAATGAAAAAATTGGTTTACCAGGGGTTAATCTAAGAGGATAAGGGTTAAAATGACAAAAAATTGTAAAAACCCCATTATCTAGACATAGTTCAACCCTTTAATCCATAATTTTTGATAATGACATATTTTGAGGCTTTTTCCTTGATGAAAACAATGTTATCACATTATCTTTTAGAAAATTCCATGTGCGTTCTCTCCCCCACTTATAAAAGGACACCCCCTTTCCTCCCCTCTTCACACTTCCAAAAATCTTTTGTTCCGCCAATTACTACCCAAAATACATACTTAAATTCCCTACCCACATCATTGATGCCTTAATTTGATTAGAAATCCGTCTTAATAAATCTTTAGTTATAAACCTAAATAGGCTCTCTGAGGAAGTGGTAAATTTGTTATGAGTACATACTTGTTTAATTTATTGCTCCTCATCCTTAATTTTTTTTAAAATATAAAAATATAATAAAAACCATGTATCATATATACTGATATATTATTATGTCAATTTAATAACCCATATCCATATCCAATTCCATCAAATGATAAAAGAAATCGTCGATTGTGTGTATGGCGGACTACTACATGGGGAATCAATGTAATTGGTTTTCCATAACCACCTTTAAAGGCTGTATATAATAATTTATTTAACATATTTATAATATATTTATTACATTATTATGATTATCTAACTATGATATAACATATTTTTAGTTACTTTCAATTTTTTGGGATATAATAATGTCACTCGTGTATATAGTGGACTACCGCCTCACGAAATAATGTGATTAATTTTTCACTTACGATATATATGAATGATATTAAGTTTAATGTTAATAAATATATATTCTATTTATTTTATAACCATACTTTAATATTTCATTTAACTTCTTACCTTCCAATCCTTTGAAAAACAATAACGTCGCTCATGCGCACGTGTGGACTACCACCTCAACCTAGCTATGTTAAATGTTATTCATTTTATTTTTACATTGATAGTAATAAGTGTGTATTTAATTAATATAAATGAAATATATTACATAATAATTATTCTTAAAATATTAATTTATAATTATATTCCTCTTTTTTCAACTTCTAAGAAAAATAGAAACAACGTTTATGCGTATGTATAATCTACAATCTCCATAAATTGTGTAATCCATTTTATATCTCTTAATTTTCTAGATTAATATAAATAAATATATAATAAATAATATTATATTTATATCATGTTTAAAATTATATAGATTATGTAACTATGATTAAATTAAAATGTCCAAATTTATCGAACAAAAACATACATGAAAAACATAGTAATTTTCAGCTGAAATAATGATTTTAACACAAAATTGATAATAAATCAGTAATAAAAGAATACAGGTAAATCATATATGGTATTAGATATATTATTATGGTTCTATAATAGAATTATAATAAACCTATATTTATTATATAGGATATTCATACACATATGATGGAATTAAAACCTAAGGTATGAGTTTTACATCTCATTTTTTACTTCCATGAGACATACACTATATTCCCCACTTATTGCATTGAATAGTTTATATAATTACCATTTTATATATTATATAATGAATATATTTAACTTTATGGTCTTTAAAGCATCATTTTTTATTATTTCTTTTACGGGGATTACGATTCATATGTTACCAAAGTGGTTATTTCATAATATCATCATTTTTTAGGATTGTTTTGTTTAAGTCTCCTTTAGTTGATTTATTTGATATTTATATATTAAAATAAATATATTTTATGATACTATGTTTATTAATTAATGTTTTCAAGTAATAAAACTATTTTCTACTTTTTGGTACTTAAAATGATTGAGATTTTTTTAATAAAATATGACTTTATTTCTCTTTTAAGTTGAAAATCCTTTTTCATCAAAATACATATTGTTGAAAAATGTTTTAAAAAACGTTTTTAAAGTTTTCCAAATGTTTTTTGAAGACATTTTTACTAATTTTTATTATATTTTCAAATTAATCTTCAAGTTTTTTTCAAAATAAGTACAATTTTGTTGGAGTTGGTTCCCTAAAACCAACTTCTATGTAATTTATGCTAACTTATATTTATGATTTTAAATATGAAAAAATTACTTATCACATAATTATTTTTCTTCTAGATGACATTTTATGTTTTAATGTCCCACGAGTAGCTGTTACACTAAAAGATCATTGCAGTTCCCCACAATGATGAGAACCCAAAAGTGATATGACACTATTCTTAGATATATATTCTATTGTCGGATGATATAATTTGAAGGAAACAAATGATATATGCTATCAGAGTTAGAGACTCATAGGACATTGATGAACCTTCTCATGGTGTATGACCTTGGTGATATCCAGTTGGATATTATGAGAATGAGACCCGACAATAAATCCACATTTATAAGTGTTATTGGATGTTCCTATCTTCAAATGTGTGTATTGGTCCGTAGACTTTAAGATTATTATTAAGGGATATTAAAAGTCATGTACTTTGATGTATTGGTAATAACCGTGATGATAACTGTTCGTGGTGAGGTAGAATATATTGGGTAAGTCAAGAGTAATATTGCATTAATGAATAATACAAGAAAGGATTTATCCCTTCTGTTCACTATCAGAAGTTAATATCTCATGTCCTTTTATGTAAATGATATAGCCTAAATAAATCCATGGTCATGGTGTTCTTTAGGAATGTTTTATTTTCATAAATTCAAAGAAAGATATATCGGGCATATAGGTTTATGGAACTGTAATTTAACCTACTCGGTTAGATATATTGTTCTAAAGAGATTATATTACATAGAAAACATTTGTATGAAGTTACATGTCATTACGGTATTAACTTATTTCTCCATGGGTTTCATGGAATGTTTCAAGATGATAGCCTTGGACTTTAGGTTTCTCTTCATAATGACACTGAGATAGAGGCCTAGAGTATCACACACTAACTATATCCAGAATCCGAGTTAAATAATTTATTATTTAACAAGTTGAATAAATATTATTCTCTATCATGGTTTAATAATTATTTTTTTATGCCTGATCTCATTTATTGCATCACTAGTTATTCAAGAGAATATATTATGGGAAGAATAATAAATAAATAATGATAAGGATTGGCAGACAAAGTTTAAAGGGTCCATTGAGAAATAAATAATATTTAATTATAACTCCAAAGTTTAGAACATGTAAGGAAATAATAATATTGTCGTTATTATTTGACAGTGGGGTTTCACTAGGATTAATGTAATAATTAAAGGCACTAGTGAAAATTATTTTATTATTACACTAGTGAAATAAATGCCTGGTTATATTATTCTCTGATTAGCCAAGAACAAGCCAAGCGACCCTAATTGAGTGGTGAACATCATTCTAGAGAAAACATCTCAAGCCTAGATAATTCATTCTTCTCCAAGAGTGGTCTCAAGAATGATAGAGATCCTACTCTACCAGATCATGGAGAACGTCCTTGAAGAGGTTCTCAAGGTGATCGAAGGTGGACAACACAAGCACCTGGAGACTCCGTGCAAGGATCTTCCATGCTAGCATTATGCGACTCTTTCAGCGGCATTAGGAGATTTTTGGAACATGTGTGGATAACCGCTAGAGGAGATCTACCCTTAATCTCTATAACACAATAATGGTGAACTATAAATCTATTTCCAGACACATTAATGTAGAAAGTATAAATCTTGGATGTAATTATTATTTAATTAAATTAATTATAAAAAATATATGTTGATCCTCTCTCGTGGTTCTGGTTTTATATTCCTTTTTCTTGTTTATTTGATTCAATACTGTGGATCATGAAGTTCATCATCACATAGATCTTAGATTTTTAATTGAATATGGAAAAAATAAAATTTGAGCACCGTCCCTTCCGTGGTTCCGCTATTCCTAGAACCTTAAAGTGTTATCAAAGAGGAAATAATATAGTTTATAATTATTTAAATTCGTCTGTGATTTACACATTAAAAATTTAGTTTTTAAATTAAAATTTAATCATTATTTTAATCTAAATTATGAGATCTGTTCTCTTCCTCCATTTTTTCTTGTAGATATAGTAGAAATGAAAAATTTTATGATGAGAATAAAATTTTGAAACTCATCTGGAGGTGCCAAGGATTCTGCCCGTATAACACAGAAGTACATATTGTGTAACTACATTTACATGTGGTGTAGTTGTGATTAATGGAACATGGGTTAATTCACCAATTAATCAACCTGTGGGCATTAAAGACATTTGGTGTAGTTAATTCTTACACTACATGTTGATAGTGATAGACCGACGTATGGTAATCCAGACAATACGCCATGTGGTCCACTGGCCACAGCATGCATTCCCTTTCGGGTCAAGGTCAGTCCATGTATCCCATACACGGCGTAGCCAACTGGTGACTGTGTAACGCAGAGTCAACACATCATGTGGCCCACTAGACATGCCGTTTACTTCAAGAATTCTGAAGTATGCCTCACACGTTGAGTCCCTAGGCATTTACATTGGATAGAAGATGAAGGTCATACACACAACGTAGATCAGATCTACCCACCATTTACATTTACCAAATTATGATAAATTAAGATTTTAATATCTACATAACTTTGATAGTTGCATATCATGTATAAATTTTATTATTGTTATTATTATACATACATTAAAGCATGACATGTCAGTGAAAATTCATATATTTCATGTAATCATCTGTGAAGTACACATCATCAAGGTACATGACAATTCATCCATGATATATGTCACAAAGAATAGAATATATACAATTATAATAAATGTTGTGTAGATTTGGAAGGGTATTCACTGAGTTACCTATAAGGTAAATTTATGTACAAGGTTAATTTTAAATTAATTTTAATTTGTTTAAAAATTTAATGGATGAGTATCTCAAGGAAATTCATAAAATAATTTAGATAAAGTATAGGTTAATTAAATATAATAATTAATCGATTCGAGCACGATTTATCTTGAATAAGAAAGATTAATTAATTTAATGGTAGTTTTATTAAATGCATAATTCGTTTCATGTATGTGGATAATCATGAGCGTGACTAGACCTTTGTATGTGATTGGCTTCATTTTAATTCATTATTAAATTAAATTATTGGTATGTGCACCTTATCTCCTCATTAATATATTGGGATTTCATTCCCATTGTTTCTTTTTTTGTAATACCATTTTCCCCTTACATGCATGTGTGTAAAAGAATATGTAATTTATGGGTCTTCCAAGCTAGTGAAAGCAGTTCAAGTTAGGAGACGAGGTGAAAGTAATCCAAGGATATACACAGGTGGCCATGAGGAAAGATATAAGCACAAACCTTAAATGGTTCAAGGTGTTTCTCCCCTAGGTAAGTAGTTAGTTTATAAACCACTAGATTAACTACCCAATAAAAAAATATCATGATCATACCCTTTATTTTATTTCAATCAGTTGCAAGGTTATTCATTTTGAATGTTATGTCGTGATCACAAAATTAATGAATTAACAATAATGAAAGATGGAACTAAAATAAACTACCTTTTGTGTACATGTTATCTAATACATGGTTAATCACTTAAGCATATCCCACTTATTATTAACAATCATGTGAAAAGATAATAATTAAAAATTTAGGAATAAAGGATGAAATCCCATAATAAAATATTAAGTCAGTATAACCTTCATTACTTCAGTTAGAAACGAACCATAGTTCAATGTGTTTGAAAAGTAAAAGTTGGGGTGCTTTCAATTATCAAAGAATTATAATTTGAGGTTTTGGGTTGACTTAACTTTGTTGACATCAAGGGTTGACTGCCAAACAGGAATTGGTGTAAATGAAAGGAAAAGGATGAGGAAATATAAATTAATGATTTTAGGATTAGGGGGTACACTCAACGAATCAAGGAACTGTGAGTTAATGATGTTGGAATTCAGAATGCCTACATAAAACCATTCGAGTTTCTTGACCAACCAAAGTTGGGGTAATAAGAATGGAATATGGATCCTTTCCACTAGAATATCCAAGCAATAGGATTTTCCAAATCCAATGGTGAGAGATATTGGGTTTCAATAAAATATTAGGAGACTAATAAATACAATATATATTTATTTCTCCAAATTTATCAGATAATGTACTAAATATTTTATTATCTTATTTGTAGAAACATCAATAAAAATTACATAAAACATATCACTGTGATCAATACTTGAGAAGAGAAAATTTCTCACTGAAAAAAATTTACAAGATTGGAAAAGGAACCTACGGGTAATCCTTAACCATGAAAAGAAATAATATATGCTGGAAGAACCTTTAGCAGTTGCTCTTGGAAATGAGGTGAGTGATAAAGATTTATCTCTATACAAAAAATATCTAAAAGATGCTACATATGTTCATTGCTTCATGCTATCATCCATGTCCAATGAGATCTTGAAGAAAAATGATGAAATTAATTCTTATAGCATGATTTCTCACCTTCATGATCTCTATTAACAGAAGGAAAGACAAGAAAGGTATGAGATCTCTAACACTTTGTTCATGACTAATCTTGGAGAGTCTGTGCAAACTGGGCCACATGTAGTCATGTTTATCGGCTACATTGAGCAAAAATATATCTTAGGGATTAAATTACAAGATGATTTATATACTGATCTCATACTTTCATTACTACCCAGGGCCTTCTCTAGTTTTATTGTGAATTATAATATGATTAATAATGATAATATTCTATCAGAACTTATTACCTTGATTCTCCAAGTAGATAAGGACATGGGGCATTAAAAAACCATAATCTTTATAGTGAATAGGAAGAGGAAAGAAAAGAAATAGGTTCCTAAGACTTATAAAAATTCTAAAGCCCATGAGCACTGTCCCACCAAGAAGAAGATGATCCAAAGTTAGGGCAAGGAAAAGAAAGTAATATCTTTTCCTTATGTCAAGTCAGGCCACTGTAAGAGGAACTGAACCCAGAGGCAAGGGGAATCCAAAGGTGAATTTTTTATTGGTTTAAATATTTACCTTTCTATACATTGGGTATTTGATATAGCATGTGGTGCTCACAAATGTATTCAAATGTAGGAACCAAGTAGATTTCGAAACATTTACACAGAAGAGGTAGATCTGAAAGCTGTCCATGGTGCGAGGCTAGCTGATCTTTCCATTTGGTGACTAGAACATTTTGTTGCTGATAGAAATGATGTTGGGTTTTCATGATTATTATTATGTACCTACTATTACTAAAAAAATAATTTCTTTATAAAGTTTAGATATATATGGTTTTATTTTAAAGTTCAAAAATAAATGTTTCTTATTTTATAAGAAAAACATATGCTATGGTATGGAACATTTAAATAATGGTATGTATTTATTAAATTATGAAAACCAATTTTTGGAAATCGATAACAAATCATGTTCACACAACTCCTATAACACCCAGTTTTAGAATCACTATCTTGGTCATGTAAATGAGAAGTGTATGACAAAGCTCTATCAAGATGGTTATTTAGACTCTTATAAACTAAAACAACTTGATAGATTTCATGATTATTTACAAGGGAAAATGACCAAACCACTATTCGATGGATAGGGTGAAAGGTCCATGGAGCTTCTAGGATTGGTACACACTGATGTATGTAGACCATTTCCAATAAAATCTATAGGTGTATATTCATACTTAATAACTTTTACTGATGACTTGAGTAGAAATGTC
The DNA here is from genome assembly GCA_963277665.1 of Viscum album. Taxonomy (NCBI): domain Eukaryota; kingdom Viridiplantae; phylum Streptophyta; class Magnoliopsida; order Santalales; family Viscaceae; genus Viscum; species Viscum album. The sequence continues at coordinate 2,060,754,441 of OY728143.1, read as the reverse complement.
TATGTATAATTAATGAGATATAAGCCTTAATCCTCTAAGAAATTCATGGAATTAAAGAATGGAGAAGAGAATAAGCTTGGAAAAAATATGAATAAGCATTAATCATATCGAGGTGGAGAATATCTTAACAAAGAGTTCATCTAAATTCTAGAGGAGTTTGGGATTATATCTCAAATCAATCTACCTTATCCACCATAGTGGGATGGTTTTAGTGAAAGTAGGAACTGTTCCTTGTTGGTCATGGTAAGGTCGATGAAGAGTCATGAAAATATTCTATTATCTTTTTGGGGATGTGCATTACAAACTGCATTATACACATTAAACTGAGTAACAATTAGAGCAGAAAAAGGAAATCCCTTAGAGTTATGGAGTGGAAAGAAACCCCTTTTGTCACATATATGTGTATGGGGATTCAAGGAGTATGTTAAGGCTTTATCCATAAAAAACTGGCACCCAAGGGCACAAAATGTATCTTTATAGGGTATCCCTAGAAAATAAAGGGATACTACCTATACTACCCCTCAGAAAAAAATTGAATGTCGCTAGATATGCTTTATTTCTTGAGAGGGAGCACATATTCAAAAAGGATAGTGAGATCAAGATTGACTTCGATGAAGTTGATGATAAATATACACATGAGTTGGTATAGGAACAAGTTCAATAGGTCCCCATGGAAGAATTATCTCCTAAAATAAAAATACTACGCAGGAGTGTAAGACAGGTAATAGAACCTAAGAGATATTGTTTTCTAGACACCAAGGATGCTGTCACAAACCATTATATTGGAAAATGATGAACCTCTATCGCACAAGGAGGTAGTAGAGAGCTCAAAATCTACAAGATGTCTAGAAGCTATGAATTCTGAGATGGATTTCATATATCAAAACCATGTTTGGGGTTTGGAAGACTCTCTAGTTTATGTAAATACTATTTGATATAAATGGGTATTCAAGAGGAAGCTAGGCATGGAAGGTACATTTAATACCCATAAAGGATAGTGGATAAGTGATTCAAATAGAATCATGGATTTAACTAATATGCAACCTTTTTTTCCAGTTTCAATGTATAAATCCATTATAATCATACTTTACATAGAATATTACCATGCCTATGAGATTTGGAAAGTGGATGTCAGAACTAAATTCTTTAATGGGAACCTTCTGTAAGATGTCTATATGACACAACCATAAGGGTTTGTTACACCGGGTGTTTCTAAAAAGTTTTGAAAGTTACAGAGATCCATATATGGATTGGATCAAGCATCCAAGTCAGAGAACATTCGATTCGATGAATCCATCGGAGAATTGGGTTTCATTATAAATTAATGTGATCGTTGTGTTTTAAAAAAGGTTAAGTGGGAATGTGCTTGTTATCCTAGTATTATATGTTAATGAAATATTACTTATTGTAAATGACATACAAGTCTTACAGTCACTTAAGGACTGGTTGAAAAGGTGAATCTACATGAAATATTTTGGTGAAGCAGCCTACATTCTAGGGATCAAGATCATTCGTGATAGATATAAGAGGCTTATTGGACTAAGTTGAATTACATATATATACCAGATACTAAAAGGATTTATTACGGAACAATCCAAGAGGGGATTGGATCCAGTGTCACTTGGATTACATCTTTCTATGAAAATGTGTCCCTAGACACAACAAGAGAAAGAGATAATGAGTAAGATCCCATATTCTTTGGAGAGAGGATCAATCATGTATGTCATGTTATGTAATAGACTTGATGTTTCTTGTGTACTAAGAATGGTAGGAAAATATCAATCTTATCTAGGAGAACAATATTGGACTGCTGTTAAGGCTATCCTTAGGCATCTGATAAGAACAAAGGATATTTTCCTATTGTATGGAGGAGATGAGGAGCTTGTCATTATAGGGTATGTTGATTCTAGTTTTCAAACAGATCATAATGATTTGAAGTCAAAATCAGGATATATTTTCCGTTTTCATGGAGGAGATGTGAGATGGAAGAGTTCAAAGTAGCCAGTTGTTGCTAATTCTATAGTAGAGTCTGAGTATATAGCATCTTCTGAGGCATCCAAGAATGCTTTTTGGATTCAGAAAATTTTCCAGGAGCTTGATGTGGTACCTAGTAGTAATTACCCTATCAAATTGTATTGTGGTAATACTAAAGTGGTGGCTCTTGTAATAGATCCAAGGCCACATAAATAGACAAAGTACATACTCTGAAAGTATCACCTCTAGAGGTATTTTCATCAGAGGGGTGATGTTACAGTGAGAAGAGTATCCGTGGAAGAGAATGTGATGGACCCCTTGACTAAAGGCCTATCTCAGTAGAAATATGAGTATCATGTGAGCGCTAGAGGAATGAAGGTTGTTAGCAGTTGGATGTAGTCCAACTGGGAGTCTATTGAGGTTGGTCCCTAGAACGATCTTATATGTATTGTATGATAACTTATATTCATGGTATTTAAATTCAATTAAATTACCTATCTCATTTGGATTATTCTTATGAGTGACATTGTATGCGTTAATGTCCCAAGAGCAGTTGTCGCACTAAAAGGTCATAACAGCTACCTACTATGATGAGAACCTGGAAGTGCTATGAAACTATTCCTAGATAAATGTTCTATATCCAAATGATATCATTTGAGGGACATAAATGATATAGGCTATTAGGTGTGGAGACTCATAGGACTTCAAGGCACCTTCTCATGGTGTACACCCATGGTGATATTCAGTAGGATATTATGAGATCAATACCCAACGGTAGGAAATTCACATTTATAAGTGTCATTGTATGTTCCAATATACGGACGTGTTCATTGGTCCTTAAACATTATTATTATTATTAATGAATATTATGAGTCACATAGTTTTATGTATTGATGAAAACTGTGATGACTGATGTTTCCAGTGATATAGGATACATTGGGTGTTTCACAAGTAATATTTCATTAATGAATAATGTGAGAAAGGGTTTATCCCTTCTGTTTACTAAAAAAAGTTAATATCTCAATCCCTTTGATGGAAATAATAAACTAAATGAATCCATGGCCATGGTGTTTTATAGGAATGTTTTATTTCTATAAAGTCAAAGAAAGAGAAATTGAGCATATAGGTTGATGGAACCTTCATGAAACCTAGTCGATTATAGATATTATGATAAAGGGATTATATTACATGGTAAACATTCATACGAGGTGAAAAGTCATTCCGGTATTTTATTATTTATCTATGTATTCCTTGGCATATTACTAGATTCTAACCTTGTAATTTAGGATACTCCGCCTAATGTCACTGTGAATGAGTCCTAGAGAGTCACACACTATGTGTATATATAATTTGAGTTAAATATTTTATTATTTAACAAGTTGAATAAATAATATTTCATTTATGGGTTAATAATTATTCAAGTATACTGAATCAAATTTAATCTGTCACTAATTATTCAAGATAATATATTGTGGGTCAAAAAATTAATAAATATTGAGGAGGATTAGCGGAGTGAGTTTAAAGGGTATTGTGAGAAATAAATAATATTTAATTATAACTCAAAAGTTAAGTACATAGAAGGAAATATTAATATTTATTCTATTGTTTTAGATGGGGATTTCTCTAGGATTATTGAAATAATTAATGGAAGTTGTGAAAAATATTTTATTATTAGCCTAGTGAATTAAATGCCCAGTTATATTCTTCTATGACAAGCCACGGGCAATCCAAGCATTACCAATTGAGATGTGCATAAAATTTTGGAGAAAACCTATCAAACCTAGAGAGTTATTTCTTCTCCAAGAATGATCTAAATAATGTGAGTGATCCTCCTCCATCGGATCAAGGAGAAAACTCTTAAAGTAGTTCTCAAGGCGATCAAATGTGGATGACATAAGCGCAAGGATCTTCCGTGCTAGCACTAGGAGACTCCTTCAGCGACATTAATAGATTCATGGAACATGTCTAGATTACTGATAGAGGAGATATACCATTGATATGGACAAAAAAAATATGGTGCAATATAGATCTACGAACGGATATATCAACGAAGAAATAATAAACCTTGGAGGTAATTTTTATTTAATTAAATTAATTATAAACAATATATGTTGATCCTCTCTCTTGGTTATAAGTTTCTACTCCTTTATCATGTTTCTTTGATTCAATATCATGGATTATGGAATACATCATCACATAGATCTTTTATTTTTAATTGAGAATGGGAAAAATCAAATTTGGGCACCCTCACTTTTGTGCTTCCATAGCGCCTGGAACCATCACATTTGGATTTTACTAAAAATATGAAAGGAATATTTTATTTTACATATATGACATGAATTTAATTTTTGACCATCATTACCACTAAATATTTTATATATTATTTTACAATTGTTATAAGGTTATTTTCAATGAAAATTATATTCAATATAATTTTTAATCATTTTATCTTTAAAATATTTTCATGTTTAAAAAGTTATTTTCCTCAAAAATGTTTTTAATGACATTTTCATGGTATTAGTATTCATCAATAACATTAAACCATTATTTATTGTCATGATCCAATAAGGATATGTTTTATTTACATCATCCTTATTATTACTTTGGATGGTTGATGATCAGTTTGATTAAGTATGTACAATTTTATTACTATTTACCACATTATTCTAGATGCTTTATATTTATGTTTATTTTATTGGGGTAAGAGTTAAAATTTAAAATTTTAGTTTTTAATAAAAAAGATTATATTGATTATGTTTCACCCCTTAAATATGTTTTATACATTATACTTTGTAAATTATGGATGGTTCATGGTTATAGATAGTCCCTCGATCCATCGATAGGGCCCATGAGACAAATCAGTTGGCCAAATTAGATGGGTTTCTACCTATAGATTAATCGAGTCTTATGAAGCGTCTTGACAATTTGTTTTAGATTTCAAGAATTATGAATTCTCTCATTATGAGATTAGTTATTGATGTCAGTGTGATTATCCAATTAATTAGATTATCCAAGGATAATTTACAAGATTATGTGATTATTTATATAGATTTATTTGATCATTATTTATTTCTTCAATATTATGCTCAGTTTATTAATTAAATGGAATGTATTTTAGTTATTTATATTTTCATATCGATTATGCTTATTTCTTCATGATAGATTTTATTGTATGATTACCCTTATTGAGTATATGATCTCACCCATTTCATTATTTTAGTTTCCATAGGATATTAGGAAGTGTTTTGTGATTGATATACATGGATGCACTAAGAGGAATAATAGCGTTTTAGAAGAAAACACAATGTAAATTTGAGGTTTTAAAATGTAATGTGAATTTCACGTATGTATATAATTTACCAAAACTATTAAACTTTTCATCCATCCAGGATGTGATTCCTTGTATATAGTGCCAATGTAATAAACTAACCACCAGATTCGGGCTACTAGGGTCAGGGTCTTTACATAGGCAGTGATAGATGATCTGTTATGTTTTGAAAAAAAGGATGGGATTCCAAATCCTCTAGGATTTGAGGTTATTGGTAGTCAAAAGTGAAATTTTTAATAGTTTCTATACATATGAATGTTCCAAACTTTTATGGAATGAACTTATGGTTTGTTATTGATTTATGATGATTTCTCACTCTTATGATTCATGTATTTTGAAATGATAAAGATTTATACCATGGCTCATTTTTACGATCTTTTATAGAATGTGTATGAACATTTTAAGTTATAATAATAATTTCATACCCTTATTCTTATCTTATGACTTCATATAATCATAAATTTATATCTCCCATGTTTACCCTTACCAAGAATCTGAGATCACCCTTTCTTATGTTTCCTTTCCCTAGGTTATACTGAATGGTTTTATGTAGGGTATTTATATAAAGAATAATAAATTGGGATATATTTGTGGGAGATGTTGAATTTATTTCATGAAATAATAAGATTGTGTATTTACTATACAAATAAACTATACCTTAACTATCCTCAGGTGTTTATTTGTGAAATGTATAAAATATTCTTCTAAAATGATGTAACAATTATGTATGAAAACATGAGGTCACTATAGTTGGTATCAGTTTAGGGTCTAGTCAATCATTGAGGATTAGGGTTAGAAAACTATTGTTAAAACCCTTAGTATAACTCTAAGTATAGGATGAAATCCAAATTTTTTGTTAAGGAAAATATTATGTGGTTTTCCTAGCAATTTATCCCTATCTTGATACTACAAGAGGTTGTAGTTTTTGAATAGATGCATATAGGGGTTAAAAATTTGGAAATAGTTGGTCATGTGTATATTGACCATCATTTTTGTGCATGTTGAGTGTTTACCTACCACAATCATGGTTTGAATCTCCTAAATTATATTCATGGGTTGATTCATGTTAGTTTTTGGAACTATTAATAGGGGTTTGAATAAATAATGACCATATATGGCCTAGGCTATACCTAAGGTGTTATGGGATGAAAATAAGGTTTCATGATTTAAAAATTGTATATATATTTCATGATTATGTGTTATCCCAATATGATTATTGTTTCTCACACTTTTTTTTTGATTTATTCAGTGGATGGAACATGAAAGCATCATGCTAATAACAAAAGTGATGGAAAATTTAACACCACATATTTTAATAAAGGCATGGACCATTAATTTATTGTTTTAATTATTTTAAATGACCCTAATTATGATACCAAATCAAGTAAAGGAGCACTAGGGATCATGTGAGGCTCTTTTAGAGTCCAAAACCTTGAAACAATAAGAACATACTGGTCCACATGGTTTGTATGCAACTGTGTGACCTAGGGAACATGGTTGTGTGAGTGTTGTAGGTTTTCTAACAGTGTGGGTTTTAAATGTTTTCACATGGTTAATCAAATTATATAGAAAACCATGTGAGATTCCCATTAGTAGTAGTGAGTGGTTCATAGTTGGTGTACAGTTTTCCAACCGTGTGACAAAATAGTGTGTAGTGGGGTTTTGAGGTAATTCCCCATTTTTCCCTATTAAGTGTTTTAAGTTTATTTTTTTCCTCTCTTACTCCACCTCCCATTGCAACCCTCTTCAGCTCTCTAAGCTGGGAATTCAAGTAGCCCCTCTATATGACCTCAAATAAATCCCCCTTTAGATCCTAAGGAATTCTAGATGTACAATCTTGAATCTTATCCAATTTATTTCAATTTCATCATCCCATCCTTTTTGAAATTTTTGTTCAAGCTAATTTTCCCCATTTTCCAGACATTTGAATATTTCTCTAATTTCTTCCAAACTAGCATGAATTAGATGTTGATACTAGATGAGGGAATATATATGAGGCTAAGGCAGGTGTTCATGTACATTTTCCTATAATTTTGTTTAATTTCATAAATTACATCATTATACAACTCATCAGACCATTCTAATTATGCTCCCAAAATATTGATTTAGTTATTCCAAGTGGTTTCGCATGTGTTTTATTTTCCTAAAAAGTAGAAAATCACATCTGAGGTTTATTTACTTGACCCTAACCACCCCAATGGGTGTGTCTTACCCTTACGGCCTAATGGTCCCTTTTCTTAAATTGGCTTAATAGACTTAGGTCTTTAATTACATGTCTAACACCTCAAATTCATTATTTAATTTGAAATGGGTAAGGATCCATATGATAAACCACATACCCATGACTTATATGGAATGGTTTAACTTTAATTTAAGTGAAAAATGATTATTCCTTGTTCCCTATGACTTAAATAGAGTTTCCCAAATGGTCATTCCTTGTCCATCATGCCTTATTTTATACTAACGGTTAAAATAAAATGAAATGGGACCTTTTGGTTGATTTATTATAAATGTATTTCTTGTTAAATTATTTCACCTTGTATATGAGGGTGGGTTAAGGGGTTCTAAATTAAGAATGACTTATAGGGACTCTCATTCCTTTTGTTATAATCTTAAATGGTTAGTAGACAGGATAGGAACGATACCAGCTATGCCTAGGATGGGTTCGTTGAGTGTTAATTAAATTTTACCTATATAAGAGTGATGTTAATTACCTAGTGGAGAACCCTTGGATGGGATTGATAGGAAATTTGGTTGAACCATGACTTGAGAGAGACTCTAACCCCTTTGTGCGAGACCAAGTACAGAATCAGAGACTAGTACTTGAATTTTCATAGCATGATGGGAGTGACATGTGGGACTTTATACTTAGGTCACCATGGATGGACTCCCTAACATTGGTTATAAACCGAGACCTTAGGTACTACATAGAACATCCTCCTGAATTTTCATGGATGGGCTCAAGGTGCCTCGATGTATTTTATAAAATGGTTTTCAAATGTATTTAAAGAAATTTAATTAAATTTTTTCAAATTAAAATTCGTTAGTTGGTTCAGAAAACATACAGATGTGTCTTCCAAGCCCAATCACAAGCTTGGGGATAGTCCAACCTATGCCAATCCATCCTACCCACTTTACCATTGTAGGTGACTTCTGTTTAGACACACCATCTTGGGAAAAAGTATGTTGAGTGGACGTGTCTCCAAGTTGAACCCAATCTAATGCATTTATTTATTTTTCTATGCTATATTTAAAATAAATATGCCATGTTGATTATTTATTATTGCATGAACTATAGATGCCTCGACACCATGGGAGCTAGACTAATGAGATTGTATCTCAAACCCCATTCGGGTGCCTTTAGTACCCAAGTATAATTAATGATTTTAGGTACAGATAAAGGGAAGCAACCTGCTTCCAATGCTTGATTTTATTTTCTAGGATGGAGTTGGGATCAGAGGACCGAGCCTATGCTCGAGATTCTAGTTGTACTAGTTTTTTCACCTTTCATTTATTTTGATAGCATGTTGTCTATGCTTATATCCCATACCCCTTTCTTAGTCATTTTTGTATAGGCACATGACATGCTATCATCATTAGTTTATTTTGTTTATTAATATAGATTCTGTACTTAATTTATTTACCTTTCATGATTATTCTATTAGTTTCCACTATTATCTAGATGTTATCATTATTTTCTCTATTATATATATTTATAGTATTGTGATCTACCCTAATCTATGAGAGAATAGTCTCCCCACTAACTTATTTAAAGCCCTCACTGCTAGTCGGAAACCTCTTGAGTTTGGGGTGGCACGCTTGAGGTCTTGTGGAAACAAATCTTGGGTTACTGTTTATGGCACTCAGGGCGAGATACTAAAATGTGGTATCATTGCACATTTTCTTTTTTTATTACTGTTTGGGTTTAGATAGGAGACTAGGATATAGGGATTTTGAAATGATCCTTTGGCTGCTAGAATCTTCCCTACATACAGGGGAAACCAAATATTTTTGGGTTGGGAAAATGCTATTATTGATTTCTCTTATTTCCATTTCCCTAGATTTCACTATTGAGTGACACAACTATTTCTATAGTAACCTTGTTGATTCTACTAGAATTAGTTATTTAACCTTATCCCAATGACATGAGGGGCAATTAGAATCATGAATTGTACTAGGAACAATAGGACTTGAAATTTCATGCATTATCCCATGCCATATCTACTTTTAGTGTGAATTTCATGTATTACTTGTGAGACATTGTGCCTTGTTTGTTATTACTTATTATGTGCTAATATTTTTAAGGATAGAATAATTGGGTAAAATTTCCAATAGTGGAACATTAGATGGTTTTATTGGTGAGTGCCAATGAAATATTATCTGATCAAACCACATCTATGGCATGTTACAGACGTTGTCTAGTGTAAAGTCCAGGATGCAATTTTTTGACACACCAATATCAATTTATATGGTTTATGGGCCATTATGAATTGAAATTTGTGATGAAATTAACTAGATCATAATTCTAATAACCAATTAAATAATAATTAACCAAATATAAATAAAATTAATATGATTCCTTAAACGAAATAGTTACCTTATACATGAGACCATGACCCTGTTCCAACTAGGGAGTGGGTAGTAGGTTGTATTTATTATGATTTATTTTTGTGGTTCTCTCTTATCACCCGAACCTGGATCTAGGAGAAACCAATGTGGTATGCTTCTTTCATATTATAGCTTTTTGCATGCCAATTTTTATTTATTTCCCTATCTTTTATAAATGTTGTTTGAGTTATGTGCATGGAATTTGTAGAGATATGACACCATGAAAAACTCATGATGTATTTTTAGAAAGTGTCGATGAGAATACTCCTATGGTGGTGAGACCTAACCACCCATGATGCCTCCTGTAGTTCCACATGAGGAACCTCCTCCACATCATCTACTGGGTACTAATTCCCAATTACATGGTATCTTTCTACACTTTATGAAATCAGTTTAGTGTGTACCTAGACCTACCCATTCTATGATAGTGCTAACCCATCAGTTCCCGAAGAAACATCCTCCAACCTTCTCGGGGATGGTGGACTATAGCCTGATGAATCATGGACCGAGGACGTGGTTTCCATCTTTGAGAATATTGAGATGCCTCTTGTGTAGGGGTTAATCTCATGACCTATCCATTATGTGACTCCACCATGAGTTGGTGGGACGTTCTGACTCATACTGGATGAAATCAGAGTATGGTCTGGGAGGACATCCAAGAAGCCTTCTTCAACTACTTCTTCCATCAGACCTTTATAATTTATAATGTTCTAGAATTCATGTACCTAGAAAAAGGTGACATGTCAGTAGTGGAATACTCAGTTCACTTCCCTGAATTACAGTGTTTTACACTGACCATGACTGGTGGTGAGTTGATTACTATGAGGCACGTCAAGGATGGACTAGTTTATTCTATCTGCTCATAGGTGAATGTATTTTGACTGATCACTATTTCAAAGATCATGAATCAGGACCTTATTACTGAGTGTAACCTGATGGAGTTAGGTGATGTAAAGTAAGGAAGTTTATCTTCTAGGAAGAGAATAAATTTATCTAGAAACAAGATGTGATGATTTGAGGGTATACATGGGGAAAGTACCAGCCATGTAGAATGAACTAACACCAATTTTGTGAGTCACCAATGCGGTAAGATAGGCCACAAGATTCCCCATTGTACGAGGAACCTGAACGAGTTTCGGTCTTACAGAAGGACGAGTCACCTCTAACACTTCTATTGAACCTTTCCTTTGGTGAAAATTGATAGGGGTTCTCAGCTAGCACCACCTTCCAATGTAATATTAGTAACACCTTGACAGGAAAGAAGCTAGTCTTCTACAGGCTGTTCATGCCAATAAAGTGGTCATGGACATGGTTCCCAGGCTTCAAAGATCCATTTTCAGCAGAGTGGACCTACTCAGTTTATTCAGGAAGTATCTTAAGGAAAATTTTTGATACATATCAATGAATTACTACATCTTCCTAAGGATCAGATTCTAGGTCCATATATGGTGATAGGTACTATTCCGTTAGCCTCTAGTTTAGTATCTTCCTAATTTGATATATATAAATCACACTCTTATATCTGCTGCAACCATGGGATGTTTGGGATTAGTGATAGAGTACTCTGATGGTTTTATGACCCTTGACACACTATTGGGAGTTTGGGATGATGGTGTACACTAGTACACAGAGTGCCCCCTTGAATTTGTGGGTACCATTTTCTGGGGAGTTTCTTCATCCTTGAGATGATTGACTTTGATGTCATTCTTATTATAGATTGGCTTGTGACTTATCAAGACTAGGTTTATTGCTAACACCATCAGGTATCTTTCACATATCCTAAGGGAAGCACATATATCCATAATATAGAATGGAATATACAAGCAATTCGAGTTGGAATCAATAATATTGGGTTAGGTGGGATGATATCCCATATGGCCTGCCGCTTTATGATCGAGTAGGTAATATAGTTAGAAGAATTAACTCCTTTTGTAAATCAATTTAGGGATGTCTTCCCGGATAATTTCTCTATCTTACCTCATGAGATAGAAGTTGAGGAAACCATTGATCTTATTTAAGGTGCAGCACCAATGTCCTTTCCTCCTTATAGTATGGAACCTATAAAGATCCAAGAACTCAATAAGTAACATGAAGAATTAGTGGATACGGGTTTAATCTGACCGAACACATCTCAATGGGGTTCACTAGTCATTTTCACCAAAAAGTAGGATCGTACCCTTCGATTGTGCATGGATTACCAATGGTTGAACAAAATTAAGGTAAATAAACAATATCCACTTTCTCATATATAAAACCTCTTTGACCATCTATGAGGAGAAAATATTTTTTCTAAGATAAAATTTTAGGTCAATCTACCATCAGGTTTGTGTGAGGCCATTAGACGTACCACGTATAGTTTTATGAAGTAGGAACGTCTTTTAAGAGTACTTGGTAATGATGTTTGGCCTGATGAATGTGCCAAAAATCTTCATGGCTCTGATGAATTGGGGTTTCCACCGGTATCTTGATTCATTCGTGGTAGTATTCATAGATGAAATATTAGTGTATTCATGTTCCAGACATGATGATGCCAATTATCTTTAGATCATTCTGATTACACTAAGAGAGCACCAGATATATCTAAATCACATTAAATGAATCTTTTGTATTAACAAGGTTAACTTCTTTGGTCATATCATATCAGATTAAGGAATATCTAATGACCCAAAGAAGGTGAGTCCCATGGTTTCTTGGGAGTGGCCCAAGAATGTGTTCGATATATATAGCTTCTTAGGGATGCCCAGCTCTTATCGGTGATTCATCCATGACTTCTCATGCATGGAATCACTACATATAGGCTAGAACAATAAGGGTGTATAGTTATATTAGAATGAGACTTGTGAGACATCTATTCAAGAATTAAAGTGAAGATCACTTCAGCATCGATTTTGATTCTTCCTGATTTAAGAAGAATATATACTATTTACTTTGTTGATTTTAGGATCGGGATGGGTATAGTGTTGATTTTAGGTGATTGGGTAGTAGAATATGGATCTCATCATCTGAGGCCTCATGAGTGGAACTATCCGAAACACAACTTAAGTTCCCAGTCAGGATCCAAGTATCACTGAGAGGGGGAGGGCATGAATCAGTGATATCTTTTTCTTTTTATGTTTCCTTCTTTTTGAAACAACCTTCACCTCTTATTAAAGAGTTTCTTCCTTGCTGAATACACACAACCACATGAACACAAGATTTAGAAGGTTCACTACTCAACAAGAGTAGCTACATCCTTGTTATGGTATGGAAACAATCCAATACCACACAATACACTATAAAACAATCCTTTTATGTGGAATACAATGAGTAGGATATACCCTTACACTTGTGTAGCACTTTGAAAAAAATCCAATAGTGTGTGTGCTCCCTCTTAGAAAAAATAGGGTAATGCACTGATTCTGTGTTTCTTAATGAACTTTTAAAAATCAAATATTTCAAAAAAATTCTTCACTTTCCTACTGAGAAGCTGGTAAGAACCTCCTGGTGTAGACAGCTTGTGCGCCACTCCCTACTTGCGCGCCTCACTACTTGCGCGCCACCATTGAGCCCAACTCACAACTTGCGCACCACCTTTGGTTTATACATATCCCAATTCTTGAAAGCACCTCCCTGCTTGGGCACCTCTATTAACTTGTGCAACCCAACTTGCACAAAAAATCTTGCATGACAAACTTACGCGACAAAACTTGCGCGCCTTATAAATAACCCCAGCTTGTGCGCCACTTCACCTTGCACGACGCCCTTTGATACTTATGCGATCAGAGAACCTTCTACTACTTGTGAGATCAGAGCTCTAATTTTCTCTTAAGTGTTGTGCATTGAAATAATTAAGAGGCTAGTCGTCTATTTATAGGCATTTTGGTGACTTGTGTGCCACATACACTTGCGTGCCGCTCCAGCACTTGTGTGCCGCTCCAGCACTTGCGCGCTGCTCCAGCACTTGCGCGCCGCTCCAGTACTTGAATGAAACTTTCTTTACTTTATCATATTTTGATATGATGATGTTGAAATATGAATTGCACACAACATACACTTGCGCTCCAATACTTGCACGCCAATACTTGCGCGCCAATACTTGCGCGCCACTTTGTTTCCTTTCCAAAATCTCTTCTTTACTCTCTCTACTCTTCATAAGGCTTGCATCAAAAGTTCTCCAAAGTTATGATATTTGTGAAATAAAAATCAGAAAATCATCTTCATAGTTTTTGAGTCCATTACAAAGTGAATTGATTAAGCTTCTTTGACAACAAAAGACAACACGCTGTAACAAAAAACTTTTCTTACTTCCTCATCCATCCAACTTTGTCCCAACAATCTTTCCTTTTGGATTTTTTTGTAAACCATGATTCAGAAATCAATAAAATTTTTAACCTTAAGCAATGAATTATTTATCAACAATTCTAAGCCTACGTGAGCTAACTCATTGTAGGAAACAAGAATTACAGACAACCAAAACCATGCTGTCAAAAAACAATGACTATGAAATCTCATGAGCGTACCTCCTCAGACTTCTTCAGAACATTTTTCAAGATTATACTTCAGCATTGTTTAACATATTTCAATCTTCTACTTCAAAATTCTTTACTTCTTAAACTTTTCTAGAAAACAACATTGTTTCCTACAACCACTCCAACAAACAGTTAGAATAGTTCACACACATTCATGCTAGATTTACAGCTTACCCACAACTCCCACCTTATCCATGCATCTATAAGGATCGATTTATGAAACAATTATCCTCCTTGAAAACACTATCCAAAGTCGAGATGAGAGTGGGGATAGAAACATGTACCTTAAACTTTATGAGAAAGAGGTTGGACACCCATGTTCAACCTCAATTTTGCAAATGGTTCCTTCGGTAACGGTTTTGTGAATGTATCAGCAACTTGTTCAGATGTAGGAACATACTCCAGCCTTAATTCATTCTTCTCCACTTGATCTTTGATGAAGTGGTACTTTATATCAATGTGTTTTGAATGATAATGTTGTACAATATTTCTTGTAAGATTTATTGCACTCTGATTATTACAACCCATGAGAAATGGTAGCTTTACTTCAACAAGTAGATCTTCCAGCTAAGTCTTCATCCACATTATTTGAGTTGCAGCTTGAGTAGCAGCCACATACTCAGCTTCAGTTGTGCTAAGAGTTACTGAATTCTATTTCTTGGTATGCCAACTAACACAACTTTTCCCTAGAAAGAAAACTCCACCAGATGTGGATCTTCGATCAACATTTCCTACCTAATCAGCATCAGAATACCTGAATAGATCAATATTTCCTGAGCCATCACACATTATTCCAAAATTATTTGTGCCTTTGATATATCTAATAATTATTTTTCCAGCAATAATATGTGATTTTTTAGGATCACTCTGAAATATTTAACATAAAGTGACACAATAGACAATGTCGGGTCTTGAGGCAGTCAGATACAATAGACTTCCAATCAGCTTTTGAAACTCTTTCTGATCAACTTCCTTGCCTTCTCCATCATTAGAAAACTTAGTTCCCACTGAAATTGGTGTGGAAACTAGGTTCTAATTTTCCAAGCCAAACTTCTTCAGATGCTTCTTAGCATACTTTTCTTGAGATAGAAAAACGTGATTCTTATTCTATGAATTTTGTAGCCCAAGAAAGTACGCAATTTCTCCCATCATTGAAATCTCAAATAACCTATTCATCTCCTCAAAAATGTTTTCACATGATCTTTCATCATTTCCAGAAAATATAATATCATCAACGTAATCAATAACGATCATTGAAAACTCCTGACATTCCTTGATATAGAGATTGCTGTCAACTCTCCCTTTCTTAATGTTCATCTTCCTTAAACAAGTATCTAATTTAGAATACCATGCTCTCGGAGCCTGTTTTAGCCCATACAAAGCCTTCTTCAACCTGCACACAGAACTTACATCCTTTCCAATAATAAATCCACATGGTTGATCAATATATACTTAATCATCAAGGTCACCATTAAAAAATGCAGATTTTACATCCATTTGAAAGATTTTGTAACCTCGTTGTGCAACAATAGCAAGAAAGATTCTGATTATTTATAATCCTTCCACCAGAGCCAAGGTTTCATCAAAATCAATGCCTTCAATTTTTGAATACCCTTTATAAACCAGTCTTTCTTTGTTTCTTATTACTTTACCTTCTTCATTTAGCTTATTCTAGAAAACCCACTTTGTACCAATAATGTTATTGTTGTCCGGCTTGGGTACAAGTTCCCAAGTATCATTATTATCTATCTAATCAAGCTCTTCATTCATTGCATGAACCCATTCTAGATTCTCATATACTTCATTGACATCATTC
Organism: Viscum album; assembly: GCA_963277665.1. Lineage (NCBI taxonomy): Eukaryota > Viridiplantae > Streptophyta > Magnoliopsida > Santalales > Viscaceae > Viscum > Viscum album. Next base: position 2,060,738,207 of record OY728143.1, on the reverse strand, counting down.
AGTTCAACTTTAGAATAAATAGAAGTATGTGATATAGCATTCATTATTATTCTTATTTTAACCCTCTGATGTTTATCTCCAATAATATTCTGAGCCTCCACTTTCTTCCTCAACCTAGGATGAGTTGTTTGAACTCCATCTTCATCACTTGAGATTTATGAGTCAGATTCATCTTCTTGAGTATGATTAAAATAGTCTGTAGCATTATCAGAATTGTTAACAAAATATTCTCTATCCTACTCAACTTCCACATCAACATATGATTTATTTTCTTTCTCAATATTTTCAACAAATTTTACATCTGAAGAATAAACAATTCTTCTTATTTCTTTGATGAGACATATATATCCTCTTCCTTATAGAGCATAGCTAAGAAAAATTCCATTGTCTCCTCTTTGCTCAAAATTTCCAAGGTTTCCACCATTCTTCTTTATAATGAATGGACTCAAAAAAACTCTTAAGTTTTTTATACTTGGAGTTTTTCCATAGAACATTTCATAGAGAGTCATATCTGAGTTTTGTCTAAAGAAATATCAATTTTGAATATACACAACAGTGCTTGTGGCTTGCCTCCAATAATATTGAGAAAGACTATGCTCAAATAACATAGTTCTCCCCATTTTCACCAAACTTCAATTCTTTCTTTCAACAACCCTATTTTGTTGAGATGTGTATGGTGAACTGAACTCATGCCGAATTCCATTCTTTTCAAGATAACATTCAAACTCTTCATTCGTATACTCACCACCATTATCAGTTCTCAACTTCTTCACTAAATACTCACATTCCTTTTCTGCTTTCCTCCTGAAACTCCTAAACATTTTCAGAGCATCTAACTTATGTCTCATGTACAAAACACAAGTAATGAGAGTAAAGTCATCAATGAAACTAATTAAGTACTTATCTCCATTTGTTGATTGCTTTCTCATTGGTCCACATATATCAGAATGTATAATTTATAAGGGTTGTTTTGAACGAATTTCAACTCTCTTATGAAAAGAGTTTGTAATCTTCCCTTTTTCACAAATAGTGCATCACCAATCTCTTCTTCTAGATAAATCAAGCATATATCAGACACTGTCTCACATTGATAACTTGAAAATATTTCTCTAACACATATGTCCCAACCTTTTATGCCATAAATGATTTTCATCAACTACACCCATGTAACAAGAGTTCTTCACTTCACCAACTTGGAACAAATTCCCTCTTGTGCATTGGCCCCTTGTAACTACATTTACATCATTTTAACTTTTCACAAAAATACATATTTTATGAAGATAACTTTGTTTCCATCATCACAGAATTGTGACACACTAAGAAGGTTATGTTTCAGCCCATCAACATATAGTATTTTCATGGATTTCAACTTTTATTTTCCAATGATGGCTGATCAAACACCTGTGATCCTTAGAGATTCATCATTTCCAAATGTCACTGTTCCTTTTTTGAATTCTTTCACATTCTTCAGTAGCTTTAAGTATCCTATAATATGAGTAGAACATCCACTATCAAGAATCCATAGACTTTCTCCTTTTTTAGCTTTCAAAGAAGTTTAGACGACAATAGATTTTTATCCTTCCTTTTACTTCACTTCCTATTGTTCTTCCTCTAATTTCCTAGCTAGGTCAATGTGTTCTGACCAGACAACCATGCACTCTTTCTTTTCAGACTTATCAGACGTTTCCATTTTAGATTTTAAAAACTCTAGCTTTTGAGAATTATTAAGAATCTTTTCTTTCTCTGGTAACACACTGAGGCATCCCTAGGCAAGATGTCTAGGTCAATCACATCTTTCCCAAATAATTTCTAGTGGTTGGAACCTATTCTCAACTTTCACACTAGTCTTCTCATATACCTTATGAAATTTATTTGGAGACTTTCTATTTTGAAAGGATTGAATCCCCCTCAATCCTTGTCTTTCAGAACTTGTGGAATAGTTGTAATGTTGTTGGTTGAACCAACACATATTTTCCATGTGTTCGAATCCACCACAATTCCAGCATTAACCATAGAAAGAATAATTGCCTCTAAAACATCTATACTGACTAGATTTGAGAACATGATTCTCAATAGCCTTCTTAATAAAACTATGCTGACCATCAACCTTCATGTTTTCATTTGTCACTCCCTTTCTAATTTCAGATTTAACAGCATCAGAATCATTATAGGTCTTTATTGAATCATGATTTTTATGCACTTCTGATTTTTCATCATTGGTGACTTTGACCACATACATGGTCTTTCCAGCCTTGTTCTTATCAAAACCAGTTCTATCTTTCATTTCAACCTTTGAAGGTAACTTCTGTGGATCTTTGTCTGGTTCATTCTTACTAGAACATTCACCAACTTCTGAGATGGAATTTTTGAAACTGATATTCATTTCTTTATCTTTATAAAGTTTCTTTTGGAAAAGATTCAACTCATCTTATTTTTCCTTCAGCTTTACTTCAAGATGATTATTACGATTATTTGTATTCTGAAGACAATTTTTCAGATCATCAATCTCCTTTTCCATATTGATTTTCTCATCAGTAAAACCTTATTGATTACTTAATGTGGATTTTTCATTTATCACCTTGTTTTTTCTCAAGTCTTCTGATCTTACTTAGGAATTCTTTCAACTCTTCCTTCAGATGATATTGAAGTTGAGTTTCTTCTTCTTCTGAACAATTTCTCACGTACTCTTCATTATTCTCTGCAGCAATAAAGGTATTCTCTCTAGTTTTTTCAGCAAATAATTTCTCGGATTCATCTTCGTTGTCTTCTTCATCTTCATATTTAGATAAAAATATTCTTCTTTTTTATTGGAAGAACTTTATATCCTTCCCCTTTGAAAAATATTTATCTTTGTCAGCTTGTTTATTCCAGAGCCTTCTTGTCCTATTTTCATCATCACTATCTTCTTCTTTATTCTTTTGAGGATAGTTAGCCGCAAAGTGACCAATGAAACCACACTCAAAACATTTCAAGGGAAGTTTACCCTTGTATTTCCCTATTACTCTTTTCACATTCTTAGAAAAAAAGGATAGAATTTCATCAAAAATTTTACATACCTCATCATCAGAATCGGATTCAACAACATCATCTTCAATAAGAGTCTTATTTGACTTCTATATCTTTGTATCCTTGAATGAAATTTCTCTATCATCTTTTGTTTTTCCCTTCAAATTCTTCTCCCTTATCATCTCATAAGTAATGAAAGTGCTATTAAAATCATCCAAAGATAATGTTTCAGGGTCTCTATCTTCTAATGAAGACACTTTAGCATCAAACTTGTTAGGTAGAATTATCAAGATCTTTTCGACAACTATAGAATCCTGTAATGTTTCACCAAGACATCTGATTGTACTGACAATATCATTTATCCTGGTAAATAAATCCCCAACAGATTCAGATTCTCCCATTTTCAAGTCTTCATACTTATGACTCTAGATTTGTAGCTTAGCCTTCTTCACTTTTGTATTTCCTTCATAGATGTTCTTCAGTTTTTCCCAGATTCCTTTGGCTGTAGCAACACCCTTCAATCTTAAAAATTCACTCTCATAAAGAGACGAGAGTAACACATTTTTAGCTCTTCCATCATTCTCAATATTATTTTTATCGACAGGGGTATGAGGAACCTTGTCATCAATAGTAGGGAATCCATCTGTTGTAGTTTCAAGAACTTCATATCCAAGAGACATAAGATAAGGCATCATTATGTTCTTCCAGATGTGATAGTTCTTTCCATAAAAAATTAGAATCCCCTTAATGTTCACACAATTTAGATTCTACATCACAACTTCTCTTCAACCACTTCAGCAAAGAATAAACAAAGGGAACCTCCCTCTGATACCAATTAAAGTTCCCAGTCAGGATCCTAGTATCACTGAGAGGGGGAGGGGGTGAATCAGTGATATATTTTTCTTTTTAAGTTTCCTTCTTTTTGAAACAACCTTCGCCTCCTGTTAAAGAGTTTTTTCCCTGCTGAATACACACAACCACAGGAACATAAGATTTACAAGGTTAACTACTCAACAAGAGTAGCTACGTCTTTGGTATGGTATAGAAACCACACAATACTACAAAATCCACTAGAAAATAATTCTTTGATGTGGAATACAAGAAGTAGGATATACCCTTACACTCGTGTAGAACTTTGAGAACAATCAAATAGTGCGTGTGCTTCCTCTTATCACAAATAGGGTAATGTAATGACTCTGTGCTTCTTAATGAACTTTTAAAAATCAAATTTTTCAAAACAATTCCTCACTTTCCTACCCAGAAGCTGGTAAGAACCTCCTGGTGCAGACAGCTTGCACGCCACTCCCTACTTGCACGCCTCACTGCTTGCACACCACTTGCTTGCACGCCTACTCACTATTTGCGCACCACCATTGAGCCCAGCTCACAACTTGCATGCCACCTTTGGTTTATACACAACCTAATTCTTGAAAGAACCTCCCTGCTTGCGAACCTCTGTCAACATGTGCGAACAAACATGCACGACAAAACTTGCATTACAAAATTGCATGAAAAAACTTGCACTCCATATAAATAACCCTTAGCTTGTGCACCACCCTTTTCTACTTGCGTGATCAGAGAACCTTCTAATACTTGCATGATCAGAGCTCTAATTTTCTCTTAAGTGTTGAGAATTGAAAAAATGAGGAGGCTAGTCGTATATTTATATGCATTTTGGTGACTTGTGCACAACATACACTTGCGCGACACATACACTTGCGGGCCACTCCTGCACTTGCGCGCCGCTCCAGCACTTGCACGTCAATCCAGCTCTTGCATGAAAATTTCTTGCCTTTGTCATATTTTGATATGATGATGTTGAAATATGACTTGCACGCAACATACACTTACACACCAATACTTGCGTGCCAATACTTGCACGCTAGTACTTGCGCGCCACTTTCTTTCCTTTTCAAAAATCTCTTCTTTACTCTCTCTACTCTTCATAAGGATCACATCACAAGTTCTCCCAACTTATGATATTTGTGAAATACAAATCAGAAAAGCATCGTCATAATTTTTGAGTCCATTACAAAGTGAATTGATTTATCTTCTTTGACAACAAAAGACAACACTCTATAATAGAAAACTTTTCTTACTTCCTTATCCATCCAACTTGGCCCAAAAAACACCTCTCTCTAGAAGTCATGGTCCATGCTCTGCACTATTTTTGGGACTACTTGTTAGGTGAGAGGTTCTTTATTTACATGGACCATAAAAGTATAAAATACATATACACACAGTGGTAATTGAATATGAGGTAGTGTAGGTGGGTTGAATACCTATAGTTGTTCTACTTTTATATTTCTTACACACATAGTAAGGGTAATTCTATAGTTGATTCCTTGAGTTGGAAGACTCAGATCGAATCTTTCCAGGTAGCCAGCTATGAGTGGAAGTTGATGGAATTGTTTTTTGAGATGAACCTATAGTTTCAGGAATAGAATGAGAAACCAGTCTTAGAAACTCTAATAGTGACATACTCCCTTCTAGAGTGGGTCCGGATGAGGTAGATGTCTGAATGTGAGGGCCTTTCTTTGAGTGAGAACATCAGAGGAGAGGATAAACCTCCTGGTTGGGTTGTATATGGTTTTTAGGCATTACTCTTATGTGTACAAGTATGTTTCTTCTAATATAAAAGAAGAGTTGATGTGGGAATCACATGCCTTAGTTTTTTCAGTTCATCCCTGGCTTACCATGATGTACAGAGATACGCATCATCGGTATTGGTGGCTTGGTATGAAAAAGCATATAACATGTTTCATTACTATGTGGTTCAACTATAAAAAAGTGAAGGGGGATCAATAGAAACATACTATAATTCTACATACCATTTTAATTATTGATTCAAAAAGGAAAGATAACACCATGGACTTCATGAAGGGATTTCTAATATCTCCTTGAGGTAGCGACGTAGTGTGGGTGATCATCGAAAGCTTCACCAATGTAGCGCACTTACTATTGATCCAAGAGACCTTCTATATTAATGAGTTATGGAGGATATATATCCGATACATAGTGTGGATTCATGGTGTACCCTGTTCTATCATATTGGACCAAGACATTTGGTTCACATCATGGTTCTAGCCAGGGTTGTAGAAGGAACTGGGTTTACAGGTGCTCTTGAGTAATGAATATCACCCTCAGACTGATAAGTAGTCTGATCAGACTATACAAGATTTATAGGATATTCTACAGGCCTGCATCCTTTATTTTTGAGGTTCTTAGGAAAATAATATTCCTATGGTTAAGTTATCCTACAACAAAAGTTTCCAAGAAATACTTCACATGGCTCTATATGAGGATCTCTATGGTAGACTATGTCATTCACCTCTATACTGGCTTGAGGTAGGTGAGGAAGATCTACTAGGTCCACATCTTGTGTAGGAGACTTTAGAGAAAGCCTAACTAATTCAGAATCATATGGCTATAGATCAGTCTAATAAGAAGTCATATACTGATTGTCGCTGTTGACCTCTGGAGTTTGATGTGGGAAATTAGGTATTTCTGTGCGTATCACACAGATTGGGTAAAATAGAAATCATAAGATAAGGAAGGTTATCACCACGATATGTTAATCCCTTTGAGATATTGGAGATGGTTGGTCTAGTAGCCTATCAGTTGGTATTACCTGATTGGTACCATGCTATGCATGATGTCTTCCACGTATCTCATCTTCAAGGGTATCGTCACGATCTGCCTCATTAATTTGACCCCAAGGATATTGAGATAGATGTGGACGTGTACATCAAGGATAAAATTATACATATTTTCAATCATAACATAAAGGTTCTCCAAGGAAGGCTAGTTCCTCTGGTCCGAATGATATGATAGAATGGATGCATACATGATGAGGCTTAGGAGCAGGAAGCCTATGTACATTGTAATGGGAAACACCATAAATGAAATTTATAAAATTAGGCTAAACAAAATAAATGTGTAAATGGTTCTATATTTATTATTTAAATAATAATATTTTATTATCCAGAATATTAATGTTAAGAAATTGTTCATTTGGAAGGTAAGGGGATTCTCAAACCTAATTTCCTTTCTTCAGGTTATTCCTATTTCATGCCAAATTTTAGTGTGGATTTACATTTGATATTACTCAAATATAATTTCTTTTTTATTACCTATTATTTTCTTGGATATACTTGGTTATAATCTAATTTCATGATATATTTTTTAAATTACTCTTTATTTATAAAAACACATCTTTTACTCCTCCTATGATTGTTTCTTATTCACTCAAGATTGATGATTCTTATAGCAATTATTTTATTCCATTTTTCTTTTGGGGACATAAAATTTAATTCATGAATGAATTATTTATTAAATTCTTATGAAAACCGTTTCCATTCCATGGGTTATTTGATGACTAATATTGTCATATGTTCTATGTGGCATGCATTATTATTTAAATGTTATGATGTGAGAGGTGCACTCAGAATTATATAGTACTCTAATGAATTGGATAATGCTATGTATCTCATGATATAATTTTCAATATGTGTGAACATGATGATATATTTGTTTATAATGATGACGATGTTATACATATGTGCCTATGTTATGAGTGAACATGATGTTAGATTTTTTCACAACTTTTTGTATATTTGACAACTAAGACATGATGTTTTATTTTTATTAATTTCCACATTCCTTGTCTTTATCTCATTATTATTATAACATCCCAATCTTGACGCATATTGATATTACATCACTTTTTCAGAATACTTAAAACATTACAAAAATAGATGCACGAAGACGGTATTATTTTAGTGCCTTTGGAAACATTAAAAGAAATCTTCAAACTTAGTGAAATACCTTAAATGTTTTCCAAAAATATATACCCCCTATTATTTCTATTTTAAAACCATTCTTTATAACCTGGGGAAGGAAACATAACAAGGGGTGAGATTAGATGGTCAATAAGGGTAAAAAAGGGAGACATGTAAGCATAAATAAGAGCATACGAGTATCATAACATGATAAAAACATTTAAATATCATACCCTATATGTTAAATATCATAAATAATAATCATGGAATAAAGATCTATAGTTCATAAGATAAGAATCCTAAGTAAATAAACAACATAATCCATGAAATCATAACATAGGAATAAAACATGTAATTTTTCAAAACACATAAGCATATAAAAACCCTATGTAAAAGATACCAATCAAGAACTTTGTAACATGCCAGGATTAGGCTAATCACCTATGTAAATGCTTTGATATTTGGATTCCCTCTCATTAACCCTCCTATTTCAGGCTTGCGATATTCTCCTGTGCACCCTCCTGTTTCAGGCTTGGGATGTCCTCCATTGTACACTCTTGTTTCATGCTTGGGATGACTCCCATGTACCCTCTTCTTTTGGGATTGGGATGCCCTCTCATGTACCCTTTTATCTCATAAAACATTTATCATTACTCAATTAATTAGAGTGGGATATAGGTCCCACCCATTTCATAATAAAATCATACATACATGTTTCACAAAATCATATACAATCATATCATAACCCATGAAATGAAATGGGTGTCAAAAACATGTAATAATATATTAAATAGTGGAAAATAGAAATCTTTCATAATTATTTCATTAAAGCATAAATCATGAAAAGAAGTAGGTTTCATATTCATATAACCCATGAAAGGGAAACATATTACATAAACATCATACGATAAAACTTATACCATAACGAGAAAGAATATGAATGGAATCATTGTATCATTTCCCCAAAAATGAATGAGTAACACTAATAGATGTTATCTTATATAGGAAATAATTTTCAAAGATCTTTTAAAAACACTTATGAGGAAATTATCCTTTCTCTTTTGAAAAATTATTCCTAGAACATAAAACATTTTGAAAACTATTTTCATGAAAATAAAATTTAAAACTTATAAAAGAAGCATTGAAAACATATTGAAATCCTTTTTCCTTTGAAAAATTTTAGAGGAACTTAAAAACCTTTTTAAAACTATTTTTCCTTAAAACATTATCGAATAATCTTGAATTTTTTTTGAAAACCATTTATTTGAAAATATATATTAAAAAAAATTCTTAAAAATTTTACATTTAAACATGAAAACAAGGCTTTAAAGAATTGACTGAGGGTGACTTCACTCATGTCATATGAGGTAAATAGAACATTACTTTTATATGGTAAAAAGGTTATAAAATTGCCTTACTCATAAAGAGACAAGAATATTCATTTTAAAACATTGGTAAAATAAAAAATGTGTAAAAATTTATTTTAACGATCATAGGAGATGAGTAGAATATTCTTCGAATTCATTTTTGGAAATAATGGTTTGAAGTAACATATATTTCCAACCGAAGAGAGAGGAAAAGTCATATTTTATTAATTTTTTTATTAATTATCTTAAGTATAAAAGAGTGGAAAAATGGTACTGATAGATGAAGAAATCAAGAAAAACCAGAGGAGAATAAAATTCATGAGTATTCTTGAAATTTGTATTATGATATTTCATTAATGAAAACATGGTCATAAACAATCTTGATAAACAGTGATATTATTTTAGTAAACTATTACAACATGGTAAATTATTATCATACTCTCAATATTGGAAAATTAGATTAAATAGAGATTAAAATATCATGGAAATAATTAGCTCATTATATAACATTTCAATGGAGTTTTATACACCTTATATATAAAACAGAGGTGTATAACATGGACTGTCTTTCAAAGAAGAAAAATTGAGAAAACATTACTTTATCAATTTGGTTACTTTTGAAACTTATGCCCCATGATCGAAAGACCATGAAATTGTTATGTAAATAACCATAGATTTAATCATAATAATAATAATAAAATACATTCTTGGGGAGTATATAAACCACATAGAAGAAGTTAGTGGTGAATAAAGCATGTATCTTAGAGAAATAATGAGTGAGATGAAATTCCCTTACATTATGTCGTGACTCTCATCATACTCATTCAAACATCATGTATAATAAATATATGTTTATTATAAATATTTTACAGAACCATATCCACATATATAATACCATATATGGTTTTATTATGAATTTATAATACCCTCTTGTTAACAGTTTCAGGTTAAGGCATCGCTTTTGGTAATATTCGCTTCATTTTTTGCTTGTGTCTTAATTTGTTATATATTTGGTCTATATAATATATAATGATTTAAATAATGTAAACCATGATCTAAATATAATTTATATTCATTATATTTATATTATAATAATCTATAGCATATAGAATTATGATTTTGACTACATCATTTATGGATACGGTAGGTCGTACGTACGCATGAACGTTGTTTCTGTTTTATTTTTGTATTGGAAGAAAGAGAGTAAACGACATATAATTATTTATATATTTATATATATCATTATTCTAGTAACATTAATATGTTATATATATCATATAATTTCACTAAACACATCCTTAATATGTTTCATGTAGTGTGTGAACGAATCACATCACTTTGAGGGGGCGGTAATCCACACTTCCTCAAATGAAATTATCTTATTTACACAAGATGGAATACATAAAGATAACTATTGTGAAATAATTATATAATATTAAATACATTATAAATATCATAAATTTTATATAAAAATATAGTTTCCATCATAATTTATACCATGAGAGGAAGTAAAGGAAGAATGAACAATCATGATTTTGTGAGGCGGTAGTTCCCCGTACACATAAACAGTATGCTCTTTACCCATTAGATGGAAGTGTGTGTATGTGAAGGTAAAAATATTAACATAAAAAAATCACAATATATTGAGGATATTTATTTTTTTTATAAAAATTGAATAAGGATAGTAGAGGATATGGATAATGAAAATAAGATAAAGGAGTTTGAGGGACGATGTTACCTCTTCTTTGGGTAACTCCTTTTGGATTTCACCAAAGGACTTCCTTGGATTTATTTATACCCAAATAGAGGATTAAAAGAGTAAGTAAGGGATTTTAGGGATATATTTTGGTAGAGTATGGACGAAACTAATTCAGTTTATAGGTGTGAGGAAGTGGGAGGAGAGGAGGCCTTTTACAGTGGAGGAGGAGTGGCACTCATGTGATATTTTGGAAAAGGGAAACCCCACCCACGTTTAATTATTTAATGTAGATAAAATAATGGTATAAAATATATAAAAGGGAGTGAAATTTATAAATATGGATATAAAATGGATTTTTACACGTTTCTAGTTCATTTTAGGCCTTAAGTTTAGGGTTTAGTCCCTTGTTAAGCTTAATTTCCCCTTAATCATTGTAATTATTTTTAATTACTGTCACTAATATTTATGGTAAAAAACTAAGTTGATATTATTAAAAATTATAAATTATTTTGATTCAAAATATAGAATCCATTTTTCCAAATTCTAATCACCGAATGGGTAGAAATTAATTTTTATTAAATCCCAAAGATGAGATGATAAAGCATGTTTTAAAAGTAATAAAATTCAAAAGTTTGCTAGGTTTTTATAACGAATTCCTATGTGAAATTAATTAAAATGAACTAAATTTTATAAATTGATTAAAATTTTATCTAATTAAACTTTAAAATTGAATAAAAATATAATTTATCATTATAAATAATTTTTTTGAAAAATCTGTTTTTAGTTAGATTTCAATAAATTTCACTATTCATTTAAAAATGGAACTTCACAGAAAAATACCAAAAAATCACCCTAGAAATTTTTTTATCTTTCTTTTTAAAAAATGTAGTTTTTTTGACGTAAAATATTTATAAAATTTCCAAAATTTAGATTTAAATTATGTTCTTTATCAAAAGGTGGTAAAAGTGCCTAAATAAAAAAATTGGTTTTATGTGTAAAATTGGGTTTGTTTTTAACTTATGCATATCAAATCTATTGGATGAATAGAAAAAAATTTTCTTGAATATATAATATATATTAAATTAATATCATTAAATAATTTTAATTAATTAAATTTATTAGGATAAAATAGATTTGTGAGTATAAAAGTATTTTTCTATAAAAACATTCCCTTTATATTCAATTGGTTCATTGTAACTAATGAATTAATTTTAAATTTTTGTAAACTATTGTTTTTCATAAGTTAGTTAGTAATATTCATAAAGGATAACTTAACGTCCAAGTTAAGTATTAATATATAATATTTTAATAATATATTATTGTTTGGTAAAACTCAGGCTTGTGTGCTCCACATGCCATCGAGGAAAGTCAGTCTTGCATATAACATAAGTTAACTTCATTGTTATATGTAGATAAACATAACATTTATGTTGCACACAGTGCATGGTTAACATGGTACTTTGTATAATGCCATCCAAACGTAGTGATTTTATATATAAACAACTATTTTAATTGTTTCTTGAAATGAAAATATGATAAATTACAAATTAATTCGAAAACAAATTCACAAAATATTAGGGTGTTAAAATTTACTCACTTAAAATGAATTTAACCATCATAATTCTTCTGGGTTGTTAAATGTTTAATACTTGAATGTTCCTTTCTTATAAACCCACATTGTAAAAATGAATACTAAAAGTTCATTTTAAAAAGGAAAGTTAGAAACATAATGGTTACCCAAAGTAACATATAACTCATTCTCCAAATGGGAAAATATAGGTGGAAGTGAAAGTATGGTAATAGAAGAAAACTTTAACCATAATGTTTTAAAGAGTGACAGAGAACAAGGTTTTGATAAAGTTAATAATCCAAAAGTCATAAATCTGTGATGAAATAAAGGACTATTTGATTCATCAGAAACAGAGGTACTAGGATAAAATTTCCAGTTTCAATATCCTTTTACCTAAAGTTAAACAATATTAATGAAAAGATATACTTGCATGATTTTAGGAAAAACACACCCTTTTTTGTTCCTTATTCTAGTTTACCTCTTTCTCCAAAAATAAGATTAAATTTTCATTCTTGAAGCACTAAATAATAATGAGATACATTATATGACATCCCATCTATAATCGGTTATCATTAACACCATGTTTTTATAACAGGGTATCCAATATGCATAAATCCTCATGTGGTGAGATAATACTTTATTCTCGCAAACTTAATCAAAATTTTAACTTAATATTTCCATAAATGGTTAAACTTATAACACTTTTTAAAGATAAAATACAAAACATTAGAAAGAAGGTTAAAAAATTTTCTTAACATTGATACCCTATATACGAAAAAGTATCTCTTGGTTGAGAAATTCCAAACAAGTGAATACCCTTATCATATATTCTCTTGAAACATGGTAATAACTTGAATTACCATAAATAATTTTGGAAAACATGCATGTTTTCTTGTTACCAAAGTAACTAGATATATTTATTAAATCTAAGAAGTTGTAAACTTCATCTATGATGACATAGACCTCTCTTTCAACCAATCAATTATCAGGACTAGGGTAATCAGTACTATCCAATTTTCTTTATCCAAATCAATCATATGTTTATCCAAGGGAAATAAAAATTTCCAAACATCTTGATCACATTAAGGGTTACATTCCCTTAATAAAAATAAAACATATTTAAGTCTTCATAACCATTAAAAATATCCTTTTCAATCCTGAATGTTAACTTATATTGAAAATATTTATACATTTCATGATTCATATAAGATAAATTTTGTATTCCCAAACATAAGTACTTCATTCACCCAACTTCATTCTTAAACCATTAATCAAGATTCATAAACTTATTCCTTAATACATTATTCCTAGAATATGAAATATGAATCATTTATTAAGGTTAAGTAAGCTCAATGTAATCACGATTCTTATGATTAAAGTAAAAATACTATAATAACATCAAATACTTTTCACATGTTGTTTACGGTCTCTTTATCTTCACACATATAACCAATACTCATACCACCTTTATTCAATATTTGAGATTTCCATTTGGGAAATTGATTTTCATAATTCCTATACATTCCACATCTGAAACATTTGATGTTAACCATGTTCCTTATAGTTATCTCCATTGACTAAAACCAGAAAGCACGGGGTGAGAAAGACATATTATAGAATAGGACCACATGATCATGAAAAATTACTTATAGGATTTCTAAATCTCTGAACCTACCTTTTAACAGAAGACACCTTATGTTTATCCTAGGTTATTAATAGTAATATTCTATTAAAATACTTCATAATGGTTTATGAAGAGTTTTTGAATTTCTAAATAATATCCCACGGGAGTGTCAAACCAGGTGTGCAGCAAGGCCCCTTGTCATGTACCAGATTACCCCGAGTCAGGACCAAAACCTATTTGTAGTGTTTTTAACCCTAGGTACATAAATTTTAGCACCACATAAAATTATAGTGTCCATAAAGGGATATATTTATAGGAAACCACTCACTCTATCCTTTACCATAATTCCAAGACATTTTTTATACTTTTCCTTATCCTTAGACTTATCCTTCGATATGAGTTCTCACAAAGGTTTTATCATACTAGTTTCCAAAGGTTAACTAAATATTTGTTCTGATATCAAATATAACAACCCAATCATAACATACATTGTCATTATAACACTTTTTCAGAATACTTAAAACATTACAAAAACAAATGCCCAAAGACTATATTAGTTTAGTTTCTTTGGAATCTTGGAACAAAAATGTTATCAATTATTGAAATATCATCAATTTTCCCACAAATATCATCCTATATAGAATTTATAATTAAAAAACTTTTTTCATACCCTAGATAAGGAAACATAAAAATGGGTGAGCTAAAATTATTAGTAAGGGTAAACAAGGGAGACATGTAAGAATAAACATGAGCATAAAAGTATACGAACATAATCAAGACATTTTGAGATATTTCCCTGCATATAAATAATCATAAACATGAACCATGGAATAAATTTTTATAGTTAATAAGACATGAATCATAAGGAAATAAAGAACATAATCCATGAAATCATAACATAGGAATAAAACATGTAATTGTGGCAAACACATAAGCATATAGAAACCCTATGTCAACCAATCCTACCAATACCTTTGTAACATGTTAGGCTTGGTATAATAACACGTGTAACTAATCTGGTTTTTTATGCCCTTCCATAAACTGTTTTGTTTCAAAATTGGGACGTGTTCTCAGGTACCCTCTTTTTTCTTGTTTGGGATGTCCTCCCATGTACCCTCTTAGTTCGGGCTTGGGATGTCCTCCCATGTACCCTCTTGTTTTGGGCATGGGATTACCTACCATGTACCCTTTGAGATTATAAAGCATTTATCATTACACATTACATTGGAGGGGGATACAGGTCTCACCCATCTGATAATGAAATAATATATACATGTTCCAAAAATTCATAAACAATTATATCTGAACCCATGAAATGAAATGGGGGTCATAAACATGTATTCATATCTTAACATTTGGTAAAGAGAAAATATTCACAATAATTTCATCAAAGAATAACTCATGAAAAGAAGTGATTTGCATAGGAATATAAACCATTAAAGAGAAATAGATTTTGTAAACATCATTCCATAAATTATAAACCATTCAGAGAAAGAATATGAATGTAAAAATTTTATAATTTCCCCATAAAGGCCTGAGTAACACCAACATATGTTATCTTATATGTTAAATAATATTGAAAGATATTTTAAAAACACCCCATGAGGAAATTATCTTTTATCCATTGAAAAATAATTCATAAAACATAAAAACTTTTGAAAAACGTTTTCATGAAAATAAACTTGAGAAATTATAAATAAAGTATTTAAAACATATTGAAATCATTTTTCCATTGAAAACTTTTAGAGGATCTTGAAAACCTTTTGAGAGCCATTTTTCCTTGAAAACATATAAAAGAAGCTTGGAAACCTTTTGAAACCCATTTATTTTAAAATCACTTTTATAAAACATTTCTTAAAAATTTAGCTTTTAAACATGAAAATAAGGCTTCAATAAATTGATGATTGGTGAACTTGTATTTTTCGTACGATGTAAAAAAGAACATTCCTTTTACCTGGTAAAAAGGTTATAAAAATTCCTTCTTCAGAAAGGGATAAGAAGAATCCTTTGAAAAATTTCTTAAAATAAAAAATAGTAAAAAATTATTTTAGTGATCATAGGATATTAATATAATATTCTTGTCATACCTTTTTGGAAAGCATGGTTGTGAAGGAACAAAAAAATTTTGACCGATGGGAGAGGTAGGGTCATATTTTATTAAAAAAAATTTATTAATTATATTGAGTACCAAATATTATAAAAATTGTAACAATACATCAAGACATAAAGACTAACTATAGGATAATAAAATTAATGATTATTAATGAAATATGTATCATAATATTTCTTTAATGATAACATGATCATAAACAATCACGATAAATGGTGATATTGTTTCAATAAATGGTTACCACATGTTATCATTTAATCATACTATCCATGTAGTAAAATGATATTACATGGAGCATAAAATATCATTAATATAATTATATTTATGATATAACCTTTCAAAGGCAGTTTATACACCTCATATAAAAACATAGGTGTATAACATGGCTTGTGTCTCAAAGATGGAAAATTGAGATGATATTTCTTTAAAAGTTTGGTAATTTGTGAACACTAAACCCCATGAAAAAAAGATCATAAAATGGGTTTTTAAATACCAATAGATTTAAGTATAATAGGAATTTAATACATTAATGGATAGTATATCCACCATGCAAAAGAAGTCAGTGGTGAATAAGGCATGTATCTCGTAGAAATAAAGAGTGAGGTGAAATTACCTTACATTGTGTCTTGACGCTCATTGAAATCATTCAAACCTCCTGTATAATAAATGTTAGTTTATTATAAATAATTTAAAGAACCATATTATTATATATAATACCATATATAATTTTATTATTATTTTATATTACCCGCTCGTTAACAATTTCATGTCAAGGTTACGCTTCGTGTAATATTCACTTTGTTTTTCACGTGTGTATTAATTTCTTATATATTTGGTCCTTATACTTATATCATGATTTAAAGAATATAAAACATGATATAAATGTCATTTATATTCAGTGTATTTGTATTATAATAATCTATAGGATATATAATTACAAAATGGAATACACAGTTCATGAAGATGGTAGGTGGTACATACGCATGAACATTGCTTCCGTTTTATTATCATATTGGAAGAAAGGGAGTAAATGACATATAAGTATATATATATACACATATATCATTATTCTAGTTGAATTAATTTATCATATATATCATATAATTTCACTAAGAAGATCCTTAATACATTCCATGTAGTGTGTGAACGAATCATATCACTTTGTGGGGGTGGTAGTCCACACTTCCTGAAATGAAATTATTGTATCTACAAAAGATGGAAAGTATAAAGATCTGTGTTGTAGAATAATTAAATAAGTTTCACTACATGAAAATTTCAATTTCGCGGTGGTTTCCAAAAAACATCACTAAATTACGTGTCAAGAAACTATTTGCGGTGGTTAAAGCGGTTTAGCGGCGGTTTATGGGAACCGTCGTAGTAGGCGCATTTTCGCGGGGGTTATATTGTTTTTCACGGTAGTTTTTATAGGCTGGGGATTAATTTTTTTAGCGGTGCTTAAAACCACCACTAAAAAAAAGTAATGGCCTGTTGGAAAAAAACCGCCATGACAAACAATATAACGACCATGAAAAAAGTGCAGAAGATGGGCCACTATAGCAACTGTTAGAACCACCACTAAATTTAAGACCGTAGCAGCGGTTAAAACTACCGATAATAGAAAAATATTGACATTTAATGGTGGTTAAAACTGCTGCTAAGGTGCAGATTTACTAAAAAATAATAATCAGTTTCTGGAGCCCCTGTACCAGTGCCCTAAAAAACCATTCCAAGAATAAAAAAACACCAACATAATATATACTACAGTCAATATGAAAAGATATGCTTAACTAAGAACAACCAAATGCATCATTTAGTGAGTAAAGTAATGCAAATAAACATATCACATGGCATAATCCTTGTATCCAATAAAATGTATTGGTGAATTTACAATTTTACCCATCTCCTATTCTTATGCCACTTTCCCTTTTCTATTTCATCTTCTAGTTATTTTGAATTCTTTAACCACTTGTATAACTCAATTTTTTTTAACATAGGTTGAGCCATATCTCTATCATTAGACACCCAATTCAAGATCCAAAGGAAGCATTGGATAGATCAACGTAAGGCAAACCCTACTCATACATCCTATTTTTGTTTCTCATTGGATCCATTGTGCTGTATAAGCATAGGAAAATTTTCCATACTATTAGGGAACTGAACCATTTCTCATATTTCACCCAAAAATCTTGAAATATGAAGCTGATATCGGAATAGGCGTCATCTATGACCTTTAGTTTGGTAGTCACATTGTTTTCCCTTTGGGGTTATATGTTTCATAGTTAATCCACTGTGTTGCACACCATATTTGGTCAAGAATCTTTATTTAAGTGATTTATGTATTTAAAACAGACCATTGTAGACACATATGTACTAGTTTATCCTTTATTGGATGTTCACATGTTGTGTTCAACTTATATGGTCACCCATTGGGTGATCTCGGTGAAATGGGACAATATGATTTTTTTCAAATGTTGGTACTCGCACATATCTTATTGAATTGTTAGAGAATGTAATATCCCTTTATATATGATTATTTTATAGAAACCATGACATCGATTAGGTTTTTGGACCACTTATAGTTGGAATTTCTAAGGTGGGAAATTTCCTTGACTAACTTGTCACCATCTAAGTGACGCCATTGAGATTTTATATGTGTTTCCCATGTTTTAATGAATTGAATGATTTAAATGTAACTGATAATGTGAAATGGATAATTAATGATTGGTTTCCTTTCTTAAAATAAATCAATTGGTTTTAAATGGAATGAACCCAATTAATTGTAATGTCATTGTCTTGATTTATTCTATATAAAATGCATCATATGAATTGTAATATTTTAAATGGGAATTGAACATGGATAAAGACATGAATAAGAAGTTATTCCTTATCTATTATGACACAAATGATTATGCCTTTATTATGTATATGCTGTAGATAGAAAGAGATGTATGTGAGGTAATTACCCTTGCAAGTTATATTTAATATATTCATTTATAGAGGTTGTGGTATAATGGTATGAGATTGTTGAGCAAGGAGATATCACAATTCCTTACATCAGGTGTTGAGCATGGTGTATCACAAAAATGTTACTATATAAGTATTGTGATTTACTCACCACATTCCATGACTAAAATTTTGACCTGATGGTGCACTCAAAATCCCATGTGTTCTTTCACGGCGTCTCTCACTCTATTGGGATATAGTGTATGTACCCAATTACATGAGCATATAGGCTCGTTATAATGGTTAGGGGTGTCTAAGTTATGCCACGGTATATTCATCAGTATTATTATAAGTATATGGCTACATACATCTTCACATACCTTGGAAATATAGGTGGATGAAATATATATAAACTATATATATTACTTCTATATATATAGTAACTATTTATATTTCTGTTCCATCTATGTATCAATAAATTTAAAACCACCAACAGTCCTTTAGGAACATGATTGGATGGTTATTTATTTATTCCTTGGATACTCAAAAGATACGGGGTGTAGAATGTTGGTGGTAGACCCTTTATCATGGGAATAATGATGTGGTAATATTTAATTGGGATTAATTTATGTTGGTGTTCTATGTGGAATTATTATAAATGAAACATAACATAGGAATCAGGTAAAATCATCTCTCTCTTGGGTTATTCCATGTGGAATTATTTTACTTGACACTAATGATAGGAAAAAGGTAAAATCATCTCTCCCCTGGATTAGGGTTCCTTATTTTTTAAGAGTGATGGTTCAGGTTCAAGTATCATATTTGTCTCACTCAAGTGATTTCATTGTAAAAGGATTCTTTAGTGTGGTTTCCATAGAAGGAATGGAATCTGGCTCCTAATATATTGACACTCCCATTATACATCCTAGTTATTTTGATGTATGAAATATAATAGAAGTGATCAGGCACATTCCTTCCAAGGGAAGAGTGTATCATGAAAGGGGTTGATATATTCTATCAAGGAATATGGGTGCCCATAATAAATTATTTGTGATAGGGTAGTTGATGTTATAAATGGTAAGTAACTGATCATGTAGTCTATATAATATTTTTCTAGGGAAGGGGGTTCTAGAGAATCTATTGGGAGTTTCCCATCGGCATGTCATTCCTATTGAGATAATGGAAAATGTCATTCACACTGCATGACTGTTCATTGAGGCCACTTTGGAAATGGTGGGAAACCCCATTTTTAGACAGTGTAACAAAATTTCTCATAATCACGTATAAGTATCTATGGATTCTAAATATTTATTGAAAATTTGGATACTAGGATTATGCCACACTAAAGGGTGATCTATCTTAAACATGCTTGCAAGACACACATTCTCATCCCTAGGGATTGATACAAGATCATATCTAAAAAGTACTTCTTAGAAATGGAAATGTAGTGGTAAATGCATTGGTCTAGAAAATGTATGATAAGTTATTATAATGAAAAAATTAATTTAAGAAAAATGAATCATAAAAAATGAATCATCACAATAAAGTGTCGATATTTATAGTGAATACCAAACTCGATAAATCGAGACATAAAAGGAAACATCATTAATCAATAAAATACATAAAAGGAAACATGATAAATCAAGAAAATGTTAGGTCATGAAAATGTTTGGAAGAAACTATGTGCGACACATGATACATATAAAAACCTACTGTTACAATATTTTTCCACATATCAACAATACTACTAATCACTGTCTGATGACGAACAGATATCATCACCCTCTTCACCTCCATCTCCACTTCTTGCTACCCCCTGTAAGAACAATATATTGAAAATTAAATAGTGTTGCATATTTATATTTCAACTTAAAACCAATAAATGTTTTCAAACTAAATGATTTTAAATTTTTGTGATTTACCTGCTCACCACCAGTTGATGAAATACCACCGAGAGGATATCCTATCATCTACTGATGTATATAAGTCAACGCTTTCTCCAAAGCGAATATCTAAGCCCCTTGGTCTTGAACTATGTTTTGTAAAGAAACATTCTCTCTATGAGAATCTATAGGTATGGACTGACAAGAACCATAAGTAGATTCATCTGCAATCCCTAATGGTCTTCCAAAGACCTCAGATGGTATGGGTCCCAAAACCATCCTACGCACTCTACCAGGATGCTCCTTCCCAAGGAATTCAGCAATTGGATCATCCTGGGAGAATGAGTAGGACTACCCTGGATTGGCATCCCATATTTCTTTAATTTTCACTTATAAATCAAATATCAATATATATTAACATAGTTAAAACTGATAATAAGTTCTTACAATGAAAAAATGATTTCATACCCCAACTTATTTGGTAGGCTCGTTAACAAAACTTCCATAAGATTTTTTCTGAACATCCAACCACACTTCAGTTCGGGATGCTTCATGCCCTAAAATCTGTGACTATATTAAACAAAGATAAATAAAAAATTTAATATATTAAACAGATAATATTTTCTTAATAATATTTAAACTAATGAAAAGATTACCAGAGTCGATCCACTTCTAGAAAATCCTTTTGATCCCACAGTGTGAGGGATGACTTGCTTAGCCCGACTTGATGCATTATTTATTGAGAGATCCTAAAATAAATAAAATAAAATTTAATAGTAATGTATTCAATGTCATATACTCTTCATATACATGTATAAATGTAAAATGAGGTTAATTTAATAATATATATTTAAATACCATCTACTGCTCATCATGATGTCTATCAACAAAAACATTCCACTTTTCTTTGGGTACTCCATTAGGTAGCTTCTCAAACATGTGTTGGATGGTCAACGAAGTATCATTAACATCGCTCCACAATCTCCATTTGAAGTCTTTCCATTTCTGAACAATATTTTTCAACATCCACTTTCGTACTATCACATCAGTAACTATAAATGGGAAAATATCTGTATACAGAAATTAATTTTGAACATATTAATAACATGAGATTCAATTACACCATAATGTATTAAAATTACCTTTATTTGGGAATCCAAAACTTCATTTTTCCAACTTGGAGGCATATGTCTGCAATAATCATAAGAAATAGGAAGGGAAATGGGATCTACTGCCAGCTGGCCTAGAATTTTGCAAAGTAATCCCGCGATGTCATCAGTAGGGACCCCATATGAATAAAATGGGACAAATATATTCTCTCCATTCATATTCCACACATCTTCACATTTTATATTTTTTCTATGGTTTCATTTTTTTATCTTTAATTAATGAAATATTATTATAAAAAAATTGAAATAAATTTATTTTTATTAAAATTTGTACCAATAACAGTGAACCTTCAGTATGCTCGTGATGAACAAGAAGTGGCGCGCTGCCACCCTGCTATTGAGGCTACTAAAAAGGGAGTCGAAGAATCATCTTCTAAAGGGATGCTCACAGAAGGTGTGAGAGATGATGCATGGGGAAGAAAGCTGGTGGCTCAGATTCTGTAGGGAGGGAGACAAATGGATCATCATCTGTCGCAGTAGTGGATAAAACTGTGTATCACTTCCTCCTTGGAATTACTACCATTTAATAAAATAAAATTAAGTTCAAGACATATATTTCAAAAAAAAATGTGCATAAAAAAATTTAAAAATGATAATAGATGCCCATTACTAACAAAAAAAGTATACATAACAATGATAATGAATGACTACAAAAATGAAATAAGTGGTCACTGAATGAATAAATAACTATAAATACAATCATTTTACTCTTAAATCATGTCAGTTTCCGACTATATTACTTCATCCACTTCATTCATCCTTGCTAGAATAATATTTTCAATATCATGGTGGACAAATAATTATGCTTCTTGTTGTTGATGAGATTCAATTTCAGAGGTCAAATCTTCCACTTCATCACCCATATCATACAAATCTATTTATATTATGTGAGAAAATACACTCCACCCTTCATCCAAAAAATCATTCACATAATATACCATTTTTTCTTGTGATGATAAGATATATAGATCATGCAGTTTACGATCACGAACATCCATCAAGAGAGATAAGTTCACAGAAGTAAATTGCAAGGAATCTCTTTTAACACCTCTGATAATATCAACCATATTACATTTGAATAAAACAACTAAAAAATGACTATGGAAGTTTAATTCAATAATATCAGTTTTCTTTTCATAGTATCCCACTTCAGCAAATATAAATATACCACTATTCTATGTTTTCAAACCCCTTTCTTGATCGACTGTACGAAATCTAAAGCCATTCACATTGCAAGTATCAAACATTCTAAATTGTTTTAGAGGACCTCAAGTAAGAAACTTCAAATCTTCTGACAACTCTACTAGAGTATCAGTATTCATGATCTAAAAAAGGAAATATACTTTATTATATTTATAAAATATATGTTTCAAAATAATATTCATATTTATTAGTACATTTATTAACTTAGATGTCATGAAAACCATTCTACAAGCTCTTTATTAACAAATTTAGTTATATATTTCTCATTTTGTGTTAAACCTCTCATTCATCTCTTTGTTGGTATACTCAACTCTTCAATAAATGGATATGAAATTTCACTATTCAGCAGCACATATCTATGTGCCTGTAATAATTCTAATTCTATCAGGGTCACATTTGAGGTCCTCCCAACTGATCGGCCATTAGAAAGAAATATTTTTGATTTTTGATGTATTTTAGATTTGGTCAATGTGTCATCAACACATCCAACTTGATTAAATATTGTCTCAATATCATCCAAGTATCTATAACAAAAGGTAAGACACTCCTCAACCAAATAGCCTTTAGTAATATATCCTTCTGATTGAGCATTATTTCTCTCGTATGGTTTCAAATGCCCAAAATATCTGTGAAATAAAATAAACATGATTATGCATTTAGTTAAGTGGTTTACCTAACAGAAAAACATATAAATAAAGTACCTCTCAATTGGATACATCCATCGATAATGAAAGTGGCCTCCTAATTTAGCTTCCTCAACCAAATGCACAATTAAATGCATCATGAAAGTAAAAAACGACTGAGGAAAGATCATATCCATTGCGCAAAGAGTCAATAAAAACATCTCTTAGAGGTTTTCAAGATGAAATGGATGTAGATATTCCTCACATAGTTGTCTAAAAAATGTGCAGAATTGGAGTACAACAACAATAACTTTTTCAGGTAATAATTTGTGCATTGCCAATGGTAGTAACTGTTGTAACAAAATATGTGAATTGTGACTTTTCAATCCATGTAACTTACGATTATTCAAGTTAACACACCTCGAGATGTTACTTGAGTACCCATCAGATACATTTGCATTCTTTTAAAATTGAAGGAATGAATCTTTATCCCTATTTTTCATTGCAAAATTTTTTGGAGCATACTTTTCATTTTCATTTGGGCAGAGATCACGTTTTATGTTCATTACTTGTAAGTATTTGCGAGCATTGAGATGATCCTTTTACCTTCCATGCTCATTAAGAAATGTTAAAATCAAATTTTCACAGACATTATTCTCAATATGAATCACATCAAGATTATTCCGCAACAAATTAAATTCCCAATACATAAGTTTGAAGAATATACTTTTTTCTTCCATTGTTGCATTCTGATTTCACTTGACGATGCACTTAGAACCCGTTTCCCACTATCATTAAAATAACGAACCTTCCCAAATTCTGTTTCCGCATTTTCAAGTTTTTTCAATATTTTAGAACCAATTAACATCTTTGGAGGTGGTCAACGATCAATTAAATAGTTAAATTTTGATCTGTTCAGCCGAAATCAATGAGATGCATCGAGAAATCTTCGATGGCACAAGAAGCACCATTTTCTACTGTGAGGTATCCATTTGGGAATTAAATCAGAGTTACAAATAGGAAAATCCAATCCCATGTAAATGTTCAAACCAGATAAATTCCCAAGCCCAGGGAAGTCACTAATGTTCCACATTAAATTAGCTTGCATTTTGAACATTGTTTTAGAAGATGCATCAAATGTCTCAACACCGTTTCTCCATAACTCCAGTAATTCTTCAATAAAAGGATGAAAGTATACATTAATATCATTTCCAGGAATTTTTTTTATAAGACTAATCATCGAAATAATAAAATATGTTTGTTTCATACACGTCCATAGAGGCATATTGTAAGGGATTAAAACAACCGGCCAAATGCTATAACTGGTACTCAAAGTCCAAAATGGGTTGAATCCATCGGCAGGAAATCCCAATCGAACATTCCTATAATCAATTGAGAAATATATATATAATTAATGTCTTCCATGATTTTGAATCTCATGGATTTATCATTAACCCATCATTGTTATTATCTATAGAATGCCACTGCATTTGTTCTTTGGTTTTCAATGACATGAAGAATATTTTCAGAAGAGGATTTAAAGGAAAGTAATGAAAAACCTTTTCTGGTGTGTTCCCTTTATTCTTCTTCATGAAAGTATGTTGATTAAAAATTCCAACATCACCCATTGACTATCATATAGAAGAGTAATTTTTTTTCAATTCTATCTACATGAATTCTCTTTCCAATAAAGAATATAATCATTGGGACAGACATGTATTTTTGTATAATTCAGACCAAGCTTGTTAACAACTTTTTTCATATTATAAAAAGACTCAGGGATTTTTTATTTAGGAAATTCATCACAAAAAAATTCCAATATCATAGACATTTCCTTATTTATAATTCCACATAGACATTTGATATGGTACAACTTGAGCAGAAAAGAATGCTTTGAATATTTCAAATATCCACTATACAACTCTTGATTTCCATCGTTAACTAAATCATGAAACATAATTTCCTCAGTGAAGTTTTCACTTACATTTTTCTCCACAGAATCAATAAGAGGATCCAATGATATGTTACAATCTTAATCTGGTTGTGTTACAGTCTCAAAATCATCACTTGTCACGTTGCAATTTGTATCACCCTCATCTGGTTGTTCTGTTCTGTTTTGATGTTGATAGTGGTGTCTTGCAATGACGAATGCATCATTTATGATGTTTTTCATTTAATTTTCCATTTTCAATGAAGTTTGGAGCTCATTATATGGATTAACATTAGTAATCAACCTCTATATAACATTTTATTCTCCATACCAAATCCAACAAAAATATTGATCAAGGAATTGCTTCAGTATTAAATGTTCATAAACTTTATCTCTCTTCAACCATCTTTTAAATTTACATTTAAGACATAGAAATATTATTCTCCCTTCAAAGGATCAATTGGAAATTGTAAAATATAAAAAATCCTTCAAACCCTTAACATATATAGGTTTGTTCCTTGGTAATGTTATCTAGCTTTTACCCATGTATATCACAATGTGCCTACACAATATTAAAAAAAATTAAAAGACATAGTTACTACTAAATGGGGAAATATATTCATATATACTAGTTGAAAAAATATATAAATATGTTACATAAGGTTTTCCTATATAAATACATTTGGTAAATCACCCACTAGAAAACCAAATCATGAAAATTTAAAAGATCCATAAAAGAAGATGAGAACAAGGATCCCATCCCTATAGTTTTTTGTATGTCGTGATCCACCAAAATAGATGAAAAAACTAATGATTCCATTACTTTGATATCACTATGGTAAGGTCTTGATAAATCATATATTAATTGAATATAAATTAGTAATATGAAATGGAAACAAACACATAACTTAAATTAGTGGCCTCAAATTAGGATTCAAAGAGTTGGGTATGGTTTGGGGTTGAGAATTTTAGAACATGTGGGGTATCATGGGGAAGTATTATGGGTAGCAACATGTTGCGACCATACATGTGATTAAATTTTTCAGATATGGTGTTGATCATGGAACATCAATGGGGGTTGAAACATAAAGTGGACCTCGGTCAAAATGAAATTATAGTTGTCCTTGTGATGTTTTCTTTTTAGTATATAAGTAGATAGGTAATTATAAAATGTATTATTTGACCCATTCTTGGGTAGTGGAATAACAAGGATATGAAAAATACATGTCTTCTTTGATATATAGAGGTTGAATTGTCTTCTTTTCTTCTCTTGGTCCTAGTGTGGACTGTCTTGGCATAGTAGTGAAGTCTTACTATGACAATGGAAATTGATTACAATACATGGTTTGAATTTGATGTTATTATGGAATATAGAAAGGGAACGTTGAAGCATCCATTTGTAAACTCTTTTCAGGGTGTTATTAGTAAGAGAGCATGTGACCCATGTGAATTAGAAATTGACCTTGATGGATTCATGAGACTTGATCACATGTCATGATAGTAGTACATGTAATCTAAAATGACCAAACATATACGACAATGTAAGATTATGGAAATAGAATATATCAAGTCTTGAACATCCCAACTACTACAGATCATGAAAGAGTAACTAAAAGATCACTCATTGAACACCTAAAACCAAATCCACCTCAATTCCATAATTTATATAAACCAATTGATCCCAAATTCCCCCAAAAAACTATCACCACAAAATACAAAAAGATCATACCTCATCAATTCACTAAACCAACCATGTTATATGGGGAAATATACCAAAAACCAGACATATAAATACATAATACAACATTTGAAGGAAAAAATAATGATTTATACTCCATTTAGAGTTTGGTAAATATCCAATAATAATAGAGGGAAATCCAAGGAGATTAATACACATTCATAAATATTTTTCAGAACTACTAACTTTATTTATATGAAAAACAAAATTTATCTTTTTAATAGAATTTGTTTATTTCAAACATCACCCCTTTTAAAATAAATATAAACAACACTTTTTCACTTCTAAATTGACCATTTTTATATGTACATTCCAAAAGGGTAAAATATAATTTTATAAATAAATCTCCAATCAGTTTTAAAACTAATATATATTTTATATTTCATAATGAAATCATCCAATTGCAAATAGGATTCACAATAAAAATAAATATATTATAAAAAATTCTGGATTTATCATTTTAATCTAAATACATATTTCATTATATACTCATTTTTTAAAAAATGTAATATCCAAAAAAAATAACACATAAAAAAGGAACGTGATTAATCTAATCAAAATCTAATCCCCCTCAAAAATCATAAGGACCACATCAGATCATTTCACTTTTCTATAAAATGATTCCAATAACCCTATAATAAAGGGGTCTAAGTAAAAAAAATCCAAATTTGATGAAAATTTATGTGAGAACTGACCACATGGTTTGATCTGATGGAATTTATTCATGCATTAATTTTTAAAACATATCTAAGAGCTTAAGTTATGTCACTGCCCCATTTATTAAGTTGTGTATACAAAACTGATTCCATTGATCCCATTTCCATTTTCACTATAAATACATGGAAACCCCTATGAAACCCAATAAAATTAAAATTAGGATCTATACATTGTAACTGGTAATCAATATGAATTTTAAAATTAAATATTCAAATATCAACAACCCATAGTGGCTGAAGTTTCATCATAATGGGTGGTGATAAAGAACTCACTAATAAACAACTTCTAGAATCCCAACAATAAAACTAACTCAATAAAACCCAAATGCACCCTTATAAAAATATATTTCATTTAGAACTTGGGTACCTTTTGGGAAACCAATGTTCTGATACTATTTTTAATGAACATACCATGGATGAGTTGATATATTACCCAAACCAATTTTCCATAAGGGATAAATGGCATTCTTGATACCTATAGGGTATAAAAAAACTCAGGGGTATCAAGACCATGAACCTGAGAATGGTATAACCCTTATATAGTAATAATAAACAAAAGATGAATATATTAAGAAATAATAACTAAAATTACAAGAATAGGAATTCCTTGCAAATGAAAAATCATAAATGAAATAGATAAATAATAAAATAGATAATTATTAAACAAAAATTCTTCCAAAAAAATAAAAATTAATTAAATATAATAGAAGTAGAACTTACACCTAAAAAAATGGCCAGTACAACATACCAAGGGAAAAAATAAATGGAACTTGAATAGCTCCTGCATCACCACTAATGAACCATATCCACTAAATATACACCACTCATCCATAAATGGTATAAAATAAGAATCAATGAATAAAAAAATAACTATGAACCTAAAAGAGAAACCTAAGATCTACATACACCTAGATGTGTATGTATGGTGTGAACTAAACATTACATGTGGGATATCCCCATGGAATCTTGGAAATTACTTTTATAAAACATATAATATATTCTAGTTTGAACTAAAATATTAATATAGATCTTTGACATCCATGTAAAAATTAAACCATGTCATAATTCATTTCAGGATTATAAAACACCCATCATTTCAAATTTAAAACTTGGGTTGGAAAACTCACTTTCATTATACATTATGAAACATGAGAAAGAGTTCCTTTAAAATTATGGTAAAAAATACAATTCTTATAATCACCCAAATTTTGATAACACATTAAAAAAAGACCATTGATACAAAAACCAATAGGATTTTAATTTAATACCTCAATTTTCAAACCATTATATATTGTACTTTGAAAATAAACCAAATGTGAACTCAATGGAAGAAACAATCAATATCTCACACCATGGTATCTAGAACAGAACATAAAATAATATGATACACACATTTTTTTCTCAAAATTATCAAAAAGGGGTTAAAATAATGCCCAAAATTAGATACCCTAAAATGTACTAAAAATAAGCATAGCATCTTGGGGAACTCACTAGGTATCAATTACCATACCTGTGAGCCGATCTAGGGATTCAGGGGGTCGGCAGTGATGTGAGGCGAGGAACGTTGATGGGTGGAGGGGAACGATTATGGGTGGAGAGGTGACTGGCAGTACAAGTGGGGAGCCGGTCTAGGGTTCGGGGCTCACCGGGGAGAGAAGGCGGCGTTGTGGGGGTTGTGGATTACCGGGGTCGAGGGGAGAAGGCAGCGTCGAGAGGGTCTGGGGAGATGGCGGTGTCGCAGGGGTCAGGGTCAGGTGGGGGGGGGGGAAGCATCAACACTATAAAAAAGGTGGTTTAGCAGCGGTTTTTAATAAACAGTCGCTAAACCCTTCTAAAAAATGGTTTAGCGGCGGTTTTGAAAACCACCGCTAAAAGACCGCCACTAAAGGCTATTTATGTTGCAGTGTTTAAATAAATTATAAATATCATAAATAATATATAAAAATAGACTATCCATAATAATTTCTACCATGATAGGTGATAAAATAATAATTAACAATCATCGTTTTTTGAGGCGGTAGTTTGCTATACAGATAAATAGAATTTTTGTTACCCATTAGATAGAAGTGCGTGCATTTTTATGTAGAAATAGTAGCATAAAAACATATAAGTATATTGGTTATAATCGTGTCTTTTATAAAAAAGTAATAAGGAGAGTGGTGGGTATTGATAATGAAAATAAGATAAAGGATCTTGAGGGAGGATGTTACTTCTTCTTTGGATAACGCCTTTTGGATTTCACCAAAAAACATCCTTGGATTCATTTCTGCCCAAAGGGAGGATTAAATGAGGAAGGTATGGATGTTTGGGAGATATTTGGTCATATTTTTTCTGAAATTAAGTGGGTTGAGAGGTGTAAGTATGTGGGAGGAGAGGAGGCCTTTTATAGTGGAGGAGGAGTGACACTTGTGATATTTTGGAAAAGGGAACCTCACCAACGTTTTTTTATTGAAAGTGGATAAAATAATGTTATAAAGTATATAAAAGGGAGTATAGGGTCTAAATATTTCCATCCAATGGATTTCCAATAAGTTTATAGGGCATATTAGGCCTTAAGTTATGGTTTAGTCCCTTGTTTAGTTTAATTTCACCTTAATCGTTGTAATTGATTTTAATTACCTTCACTAATCATTTTTGGTCAAAAACAAAGTTGATATTATTAGAAATTATAAATTATGATGATTCAAAATATGGAATAAATTTTTAAAAATTACAATCATAGAATTTTCAGCAATTAATTTATATTTAATTCGCATACGAGACGACAATGGAGGTTTTAAAAGTAAAAAACGTTCAAAGGTTTGCTAGGTTTTTATAACAAATTGCAATGTGAAATTGATTCCAATGAACTCAATTGGATAAATTGATAAAAACCTAATCTAATTAAACTTTAAAATCCATTAAAAATATAATTTTACATAATAAATAAATTATATGAAAAATATTTTTCAAGTTAAATTTCAGTATTTTTCACTATTCATTAAAGAAAGAAACTTCACTAAAAAATACGCAGAATACACCATGACCTCATTTTTATTTTTATCATTAAAAAATGAAGTTTATTTTGAAATATAAATTTATAAAAGTTCCAAAATTTATATTTACTGTAGGGTCTCCATCAAATGGCAGTTAAAGTACCTTAACAAAAATATTGGTTTTTATGTGTAAAATTGGGTTTGTTTATCTTATGTCTATCTAATCTATAGGGTGAATATAAAATAATATTTTATTTAATATTTAAAATATATTAAATTAATATCATTCAATATTTTTAATTAATTGAATTTATTAGGATAAAACATCTTTTTGTGTATACAAATAGTTTTCTATAAAAATATTGCCTTTATATTCAATTGTTTCATTATAACTAATGAATTTATTCTATATTTGTGTAAACCATAGGTTTAAAATATTTATTTATTACTATTCATAACTTTTAACATAACATCTTGGTTAATTATTATTTAACAATATTTTAATAATATTTCGTTGTTTTAAAAAACCCAATCAAGCGTGTTACGTAGGCGGTTGGGGAAAGTCAGTCTTGTGTATAATGTAAGCTAACATCATTGTTTCCAATAGAGAAATATAACCTTTTTTTGTGTGTAGTGAACAATTAAATTGGTATTTTATATAATAAAATCCAAACATAGTGCTTTGATATTTAAAAAATTATTTTCATTATTGCATGAAATGAAAAATATTAAAAATAATAAATTAATTCGAAAAAAACACAAAATATCAGGGTGTTGAAATAATGATGATGATCACATGATTATGTTATGATGATACACTACCACAAAACTAGGTTTTCGTAGTGCCACACTTTATCAACACTTTTTTTACCACTGATATAGGCACGCCCGTTATGAGTGCTTTTTGTAACGCTGTTAAAGGGCACCCCTTTATCAACACTTTTTTTAGTAGCACTGATAATGGGGTGGCTTTATCAGAGAGCTTTCCAAGAACTGATAAAGTAAATATTTCAAAAAAAAACATGAAAAATAATATATTGATATATAAGTATATTTATAGTGAT
Organism: Viscum album; assembly: GCA_963277665.1. Lineage (NCBI taxonomy): Eukaryota > Viridiplantae > Streptophyta > Magnoliopsida > Santalales > Viscaceae > Viscum > Viscum album. The sequence continues at coordinate 2,060,705,806 of OY728143.1, read as the reverse complement.
ATAAATATAATATATATATTTTAAATATGTTTTAGATAAGTATAATTAGACTATTACCTTTAATATATAAGAAATTTAGAGAAAATGGATTTAAAATATTTTAAAAATATTATTAATTAATAATTTTTTAATTATCATCAACTAAATATAATTTAATTACAATTTAAAGACAAAAAAATAAAAATAATTAATATAAGATCTAAAATAAGTTGAAAATGTTACCCAATCTTCAGACGACCATAACTTCTGATCCGGGTGTCCATTTGAGCTCTAAAACATATCAAATCAAAGACTGAGACTAGATCTACATGCTAATGACCCAATAGAACCTTCTATATCATTTTTTAGGCCAAAAAGTCATATAAGGCCTCTAAAACTAAGTTTTTAGTCGGGATACCCCGATTGTTTAACATTCAAACAACAATTACTTCTAATCCGGATGTCCTGTAGGACTATACAACATATCATATCGAATATTATTTCATTATCTTTGATTTTACTAGTTGTAGAGTTTAAACCTAGATCTAGATTAGATGTTATGGTTGTTTTAACATTCTATGGCTTTTGAGATAAATATATATATATATGTATTTATTCGTAAATATATATGTGTCTGTGTGTGTGTATTATATATATGTATGTATTTATTTATTTATAAAAACACATAAAAAACATAATTTATAAATGTATTTAATGCTAATCTTGAAAATATATATTAATATATAAATAAATATATGGCTAAAAAATTATAACTATATATATATAGATATAAATATATTTTAATATATGAATAAATATATATATTAATATATGAATAAATATATATATTAATATATGAATAAATATATATGTATTAATATAACTAAATATATTTATATTAATATGAATCTATATTAATATAATAATAAATATAACTATATATATAAATAGATATATCATTAATTGGAGAAAAAAACTAAATGGATTAGTAGTAAAGGTGTAGGCGCGCAAGGGGGGAGGTCTTAGATTCGAGTTCTGGTGGAAGCACGGGTGCATGAGAAAGTGGGAGGGGGTTGTGTGAGCAAGTGCCACATACGGTGAGAGGGTGGGGGATTTTACAAGTGCTGGTAAGGGGGGGGGGGGGGGGTCAAGCGCTGTTAAAATATCCCCTCATTATAGATTCATTTTAATGTTTTTTTTTAATTTTTTTTGACTTTTATGAGCGCTTTAAAAAATCACTTATAAAAGGGGTCTTTTATGAGCGCTAAAAAAGAATTGATAAAGGACATTTTTATCAGCAATGATAAAAGGGAACCCTCCTTTATTTTCGCCTTGATTAACAACACTTTTCTAGTACTATTAATGACCTTTTCTAGTGCCGATAAAGGATATATTTACAGTACTGATGATGATTATGCTCATAGATGTTATATTGATTCATGTTCTTTTCTATCCTCTTACTGGGATTTAAGAACACCCATTTCTTTGATGTATATCCTCAGGTGAATACTTGTACAAAGGATAATATGAGGGCCAATCAGAAGGTGGAGAATAATGAATTAAATAATGTTTATGTTTTGTTTTTTAAATGTTATGTTTGGTCTTAATTTTCCCAAGACACTAAAACTTTGGATCCTTGTTTTGTAACACTTTTATGTTATTTATATTTAAAATGAGGTAATAATCATGTAAGAAAATTATGGTCATTTTCATTGGTATCAAAGCACGATGTAGTTAATTTTGGAGATTAGGACTAGAAAACATTAGTAAGAAACCTAGGGATAATTCTTTCACCATGGATAACCTATATTGAAATTTAAAAAATCACATGTTAGGATATAATTTTCATTAACAAGTTTATCTTTATAAGATCAATGTTTCCTTTTTATAAGCTTATTTTCTATGTATTAATGCCCCTAATTTTTTTTTTATTTTCTAGTTAATGGTGGTAAATAGTATAAATACCCTCACCCTTTTCACCATAGTATGTAAAACAAAATTTTGTGGAAAAAATTTCATAAGGGGGGAATAATGTGACAAACCAAAATTTTGTTAATGGAGATTCCCTTCTTATAATTATATCATATTGTATAAATCACAAAAAATATCATAGAGAACAAAATATATACTTTATAAATGAAGAATAAATGAACTAATATGCATTTCTAGAGGTTAAGAAACCTATACCAATAGAATAGAAACCTGACTGTTGGAATTGTAATGTGTCCATTAGGAATAGTAATCTACCCAATAGAATAGTAACCTCACCTATGGAATTATAAATAAAATTTATTTATCTTAAAAATAAAAAAATGGTAAAATTTTATTATTGTATTTGTAAATAAATGTTTTATAAATGGTAAATTATGTTTTGGTATATTTTTGTAAAACATAAATGTTTATTTACAATTTTATAATTAATATTATAATTTAAAATAAAATTTATTCATAAGTTAGTATTTGTTTCTTATAATTTTAAGTCAATTTTAGGACACCTTAATTAAATTTTCAATTTTTCATAAAACCAGTTTTAATTTTAAAATTGGTATTTTTTTAAAAAATGATTAATTTAATTAACATTTAAATTTCCAATATTTAGTAAATTATTTTCCTAAAATTGAGTACATTTATAAATTATATACATCAATAAAATAGTTAGGGTGATTTTTTGGGATTTTTATAAAATAATTTTTTTTGGTGAATAGTGAGATACATTAATTTATGGTATTTAACAAATAAATGAATTTTTAAGTCATCGATGAGTCATTTATGATTTAAGTGGACATCATATCAAACTCTCCTTCCATATTTATTGTATTTATTTATGGGAATAAAAACTATTCATAGTCTTGATCCAAAATAATAGACTAATGAATATAATAATTAAAACACCCCTCTCCTCTCCTATAAAAAATACCCCTCAACAGCTATTTTTCTCACACCTCAAAATCCTTGAAGCTTGTGTAAATTCTACCTAATTATCATTACAAGTCTCTATGACACATCTAAGAGCCTTTGGTCTCAATAAAAGGTCAAACTCAGGTGCCTCAATGAGGTTCTCAAGAGGAAGAATTTAAGAGGTAAAAACCTCTTTCTTTTTCTTTTATTTACTTTTCAATTTATTTTATTTTATTTTCATCTTCTCACCTCCCCTAATACAAGTGAAATGATAAATACTATATATTTTATATACTAGAATTTTTTTATTTTAATTTAAAAACCCATCACCATTTCTTCCCCCCCTTTTTTATTCTAAAAATGAAAATATCATTTGTGATGTGTCGATTTACATCCATCGTGGACGATGTGTTTTTATTTTCTTTTACAACATTCAAGGATGGATATAAAACAATTATAATGGTTAAAAAAGATTTTTATTTTTATTTTATATCATTTTTAACATTATGAAACTAAATATATACATAATATTAAATAATAAAATAAAACGAGTTCATTGTGATTGAGAACCACCATAATTAATCTAAATGATTATCATTTACACATTATCTAATGAATCATTCTCATATATAGAAAAATAAAATAAAATATAATACCAATAAAACTTATAGAGGTTCATTAATAACATATAATTTCAATACTAGATTACTATTCTCATTTTACACGATTTTTCATACATGTATATAAGTGAACCGATGATGAAAACCAAGGAAACAAAAACTCCTGAATGATGAAATTGTATCTTATAACACATAAAAAAGTCTATAAATAAACTTAATAACATTATAATAAATAAAATAAATCTATGAAATGTTCTATATTTATTAATTAATGAATCAAATTTGATTATCTAGTATATTAAATTGAAGAAAGCATTCAAACATAAGGTAAGCAAATTCTCGAACCCAATTTCCTTTCTTTGGGTTATTTTTCTTTCATGAAATATTTCAGCGTAGATGTTCTTTTAATATTCCTAAAATATATTTTCTTTGTTCTTACTTTTTCTATTCTAGTATATACACGATTTGAGTCTGATTTCATGATAAATGCAATGATTTTTCCAAAACAACTCTTTATTTCTAAAAAAACATCTTTTGCTTCTCTTGAGATTGTTTCTTCTTCATTAAAGATTGATGATTCTTATACCAATTATGTTATTAAGATTATATTTTGGGAACTCCAAAGTTTATTCGTTAATGTATTTTTTATGAAATTCTCATAAAACCCATTTTCTTTCCATGGGTTATTTTATGACTAATATTGTTATATGATCTATGTGGCATGCATGATTATATAAATGTCATGATGTGATGGGTGCACCTGAAATTATATAACACTCCAATTCATTTGGTAATGTGATTTATTTCATGAGATAATATAAAATATGTTTGAACATGATGATATATTTGTTCACAATGATTATGACATTATGATTATGAACACATGTTATGCATGAACATGATGCTAACTTTGTTCACAACAATGTGTGTTATTTGACCACTAAGACATAATGTTTAATTTTTATGAATTTCCACATTCCATGAATTTATAAAACTCTTCTTATAATGAATATTATGGTCATACAATGGTTATTTTATGATGATTATTATTATTCTCAGCCATGTTATATTGATTAATGTTGTTATGTATCTTCTTACTGGGATATTTGTTCACCCCTGTCATTGATGTATATCCTCAAGTGAATAATTTTTATAAGGAGAATCTAAGGGCCAATATGAAGCTAGAGAAGAAATAAGTGAATAATTTTTATGATTTATTAGGCAATTAGTATGTATTGTCTTAATTTTCCCAAGACACTAAACCTTTGGATATTGGTTTTCAAACATTTTTATGCAGTTTATCTTTAAAATAATGTAATAATCATGTAAGAAAATTTGGTTCTCTATTTTTTATCCATGTGAAAATTTAGTATCTATGAATAAAATTTTTGATGTGTACTCAAGGTATAAATGGAAATTGTATATTTCTCTATTATTATGGTTTTGATAAGAAAAGCAAGATCAAGTCTCGTGAAAACTCAAATAAATCACATAGTGGAAAGAAATTACATCCATATACATGATGAAAATACAAGAAGAAACATTAAGGGAATTTTTTGAATGGAATTAGAAGTTTCTTTTAATGTTGAAATATTTTTCATTAAGCTATGAATGTCAAAAGTAAATGAATGGTCTATTTAATTCAGTAGAAAAACAGAAGATACCAAGTAATGCACCACTTGTGATCTAATACATAAAACGCAAAGAGTATGGGTATTATAAAAACAAGTGCATGTATCTAAAGGGTTATGATAATGATCATTACTAGAAACCTCTAAATATTATAAACATGGGAAAATCTAATGTGATCATGTTTGTAGATGTGAGTTATGAGAATAGTGGTGTGAAAGGAACATTTATTATTCATTGTAGAATATATAATGTATTATTTGATTATAACTTAAATATAAAGAAATTATAAAGTTTATTGAATTAACATATCAATGATTAGGTATTGAGTTTGTGGTGAAAACTCTTAATGGTATGATGGTTGCATCTAAAGTATAGAGTTCCTCTCCAATTTAAGTATGTTGTAATTTTATTCCTGAAAATATTGTGATTATCCCTTTAGTTGAATTTTATATAAATTTAATCACATATTTTATTTCCTTATATGGATCCCATATCAATTTCTAAGGGAGGTAAGTTACATTTCACACTCCAAATTAACCCATGATCATTAATAAGTGTGAGTATAAATACAAAATTCCAATGTAAATTAATTATATCTTATGGATATTAATTCATATCAATGAAGTTTATTTATCTCAAACGGTTTAGGAGAAACTCAACATGAAATATGTGCCTATTTTTTGGAGTTTTTTGATATATTTCCAAAATAATTACATGGTATTCATTTTAGTCATGAAGTTGAGTTTTTAGTAGAACTCATACCTAGTGCTTCACATATTTTAGAGAATACGTATATAATTTCACCAATAAAGTTGTAGGAATTGAAGAAGAAACTCCAGGAGAATATTGATAATGGATTTAATTAGCAAAGCATGTCTCCTTGGGGTGAACCTATTTTTTTATTAAAAAGAAATATGGATAAATTTGAGTATATATTGATTATCGAGAACTTAAACAGATCACAGTCAAGAATTTGTATCCTCTACCCCACATCGATGATTTTTTGGATCAATCATGAGGAGCTCAGTACATTTCCATGATTGATCCTAAATATTAATACAATCAGTTGAGGGTCAAAAGCGATGAATTACCCAATATATTCTTCTATTCAAGGAATGTACACTATGAATTTTTATTGATTTAATTTTGTCTTACAATTTTACCTGCTATTTTCTTGGATTTAATGGATAGAGTGTTTAGATATTAACCTGATTAGAATGTAGTTGTATTTATATATTATATTCTCATATATATAAATAGTAAGAAAGAGCATGGATATCACTTAAGGATTGTTCTGACGAGCTCATGGAAGGATAAGTTGTATGAAAAATTTTCCATGTGTGAATTTTGGATTATTTTTTTTTAATTTTTGTGTTATATAATCTCATGTGAGGGTATTTTGGTGGATCGTTCAAAATATGATGTTATTGAAAAATGGCTTAGAAAAACCATAGTTACTGATATCCATAGTTTTATTAGTTTGTTTTGATATTATCAATGATTTGTGGAGAATTTAACCTTGATTCCTAATACACTCACCTAGTTAACTCGAAATGGATCCAATTTCCATTGAATATATTAATGTGATGAAAACTTCAAGGAACTGAAGACAAGGTTAGTTAGTACACCTATGCTTAAATTACCCAGAAGTAAATAAGGGTTTTTAATCTATAGTGATTTAGCAAATAATTTAATGAGATGTGTTATCATACATAATGACATGGTTATAGATTATGCCACACCACAAATGAATATTAATGAGTAAAATTACCTAACTCATGATTTGGATGTAGTTGTGGTAATTTTTACATTAAATATATGGATACATTAATATGGTTAAAGGTATGATATATATATACTGATTAGAATATATTAAAGAATATTTTTACATAGAAGGAGCTGAATATGTGTCATGGAATATGGTTGGAGTTGATTAATGGTTATGACTTATCAATGCATTACCACCTTGGGATAGTGAACACAATGGTAGAGTCTTTGAGTCGAAAGGATTATTCTAGATTATCTATAATGTGGATAAAAAAGATCCAATATTTATGGATATGGAAAGGATGGATCTTGACATCTTGAAGTAAGGTGGGAAATATTATCTTTTTCAAATGAGTGTTAAACCATCTATCCATGTGAAGATTAAAGAGGCACAAAAGAAATATGTAGAGCTACAGAAAAATGGGAGAAATATTATTGAGTCTAACCTTGATTGTGATGGAATGATAAGGTTCTAGAACCATTTATGTGTTCAATCCATACAATAGTTTAAGAAGGATCTATTAGAGTAGGCTTATATTTCTTCATTCTCTATTAATCTGGGATGTACAAAGATGTTGAGAGACATTAAAGAGTATTTCTAGTGTAAAACATGAAGATAGATATTTCTAAGCTTCTATATCAGCTCTTGGTTTGTCATCAAGCTAAGGATGAGAGAAAAAAGTCTAAGAGGGTCATCCAAACATTACCCATACTAGAATGGATATGGGAAAAAATCACCATGGAGTTTTTTACCAGACTCCACAAAGAATATAAATGCCATAATTCTATTTTGGTTGTAGTCGACCACCTTAAAAATTCAGTACAATTTTTTTTATCGGTGAAACATTCTCTCTAGATCATATTTCCTAAATATACATTAAATAAGTTGTATGGTTTCATGGAGTTCCATATTCTATTTTATTTGATCAGGATCTGAGTTTTACCTCAAATTTATGGTGAAGTATTCATAAGGCTCTAGATATATATTAAACTTTTAACACTATTTATCATCCCTAGAAAAATGTTTAGTATTATAGAACCTTTCAAACCCTATAGGATATATTGATATATTTTTCTGTGGAATTCAATGTTGCTTGTGATTAATACCTCCATCTAGTCGAGTTATCTTCCATTAATAGCTTTCACCTAAGCATTCAGAAGGATCCTCATGAATCCCTATATGAAACAAAGTGTGAAAATCCAATGTGATGAAATTAAGATAGATAATGTAATATATTAGGACCTGATATAGGTGAAGAAATGGAAGATAAGGTTAGATCAATTCATCAACACATATGGGAAGTACAAAGTCAATGGGAAAGTTGTGATGATAATTTTCGGTGAGATTTGGAGTTATAATTTGGTGATAAGGAATTTTTATGCATTTATCCATAGAATAAGTTTATGATATTTGGAAAAAAGGTAAATTTTATCCCTATGTATATTTTCCCTTTCATGTTTCTAGATTGAGTGGGGATAGTATATGATCGCTTGGAAGTTCCACCAAAGCCCTCTAAAGTTCATATTCAATTTCATGTATATCTTTTTAGAAATTACATAAATAATCCTTCACATTTACTAAAATAGAAGGTTATAACATTGTATCATAATATTTCATACGAGGAATAACCAATGCAGATTCTGGATCATATAAAGAATATGCTATGAAACCTAACTACTCATCTGGTCAATGTTTTGTGGAAAAAACCAACAATTTGAGGAAGCTAAATGAGTACCTGAGAATATGGTGAGGCCAAACTGTCCTCAGTTTTTTTTATAATAGTGATGGAATTTATAGGAAAAAATTAATTTTAAGGGAGTTAGAATGCAATACCAAGATATTTTATGATATATTACTTTCCAAAAAATATCTATTTGATAGCTTTCGAAACACACTACCCCAAGTCTAAATGAAGTATAATATAGTATAAAATTATAACCTAGCCCTTAAATTGGAGGGTATTAATAAGAATATCTCAATTCTTAAAATTATATGGTTTAAAAATTTATAAAATAAATTTACTAGTTATCATTTCATTAGAAATGTATATAAAGATATCATTTGCAAACAAGAGAAATGGTTTTCTAAAAAAACTATTTTTATGTGGGAATTGTGTGTTTATATTAATAAATTAAATAAGTAACTATTTTTTAAATATTTTAATTATATTTATATATTATATCTTCAGTAAATTTTTTTATATCTTATATTAAATTTTTTTCTAGGTGTGGGATAAGAATATATCCCGTGTTATGCTTAAAATGTATTTTTTCTCTAAAAAGGGAGTTCAGCACATTTTTCACACTCATTTTGAAATTAATTTTAAAAAATATTACAAAATGTATTTTAAAAATATAAATTAATATTTTAAATCAATATTTCAAAATTAACTTACTGATAATTTTTGATAATTTCTGAAAAATATTATTTCTTCGATGAATTGTGAAGAATGTTGTTTTTTATTAAAAATATTATTATCAGTTAAAGATTTTTAAAAGATTAATTTTATTTTAAAATTGTTTCAAAAGTAAAATTAGTAAAATTATTTTATTATTTATCTATTTCAGGTCATTATAATCAATTTTATATTGAATTTTGATTTTTATAATTAAGGAAACATTTTCTTTTGAAAACTGCTTTTCTTCGTGTTTATGGGTTTAATTTTAAATTAAATTCTACTAATTTTATGAATTTAATTTGATAATGATTTTTAAATATTTTTAGTTTTAATAATTAATTTTATGTAGAATTTTCAACTTGATTTTTGTTATAATAAATAGAAAAAATAGAAAAAATTTGTTACCACGATTATGTTTAAAACTAGTTTACAGGGGGTAAAAATAAAATAATTAGAGTTAAAATGACCTAAAAACTTTTTGAAACACCTTTTTTGGTTGTATTTATACCTTTAAACTTATAACCTATGACTATGATCTGATTTTTATCCTTTTTTACCGAAAGGGACATGTCATTGCTTTGAAATTTGAAATATTATAAGAGTGCCACTCACCCCAATTATAAAAGGACACCCCTTATCCTATTCTATCCACACATAAATGCCTGTTTTTGGAAAATTACTACCCAAATAACTACCATAAACTCCTCCCCACTAAATATAGTCCCTATTTGGATCATAAAACCATCCTAGGAATGCATTAGCAATTAACCAAAAGATGTTGTCCGAAGATGAGGTATAGTTCTTAACCATGAATTTTCATTTTATTTCTTCTTATACCTCTTTTAAATATTCTAAAAATATTATGAAATTTAAAAATATTATCACCCATAAATTTAGATCTTATTATGTTAATTTCATAACCTATATACATCTCTTCTTTCATCAAATACTAAACGAATTTTTTGATCTTGTGTATGGCGGACTATTGCCCCACGAGCTGATGTAATTCATTTTCCATCACCACCTCTCATGGATATATATAATGAGGGATTTAATGTGTATATAATATATTTATAAACAAATTATACTTCTATAATTATAATATCACACATATATTCTTATCTTCCAATCCATTAGAAAATATTTACGTTGTATGTGCATATGTGTGGACTACCACCTCCACGAAGCGATGTGATTCATTTTTCATTTAAATTTTACATGGGTGGCAATATGGATATTATTACTCAATATATATGATATATATTATATAATAATGAATAATTTAATTTCAATTATAATTTACCATTCATTTTTCTATCTTTTGAAAAATGAAATAAACATTCATGCATACGTATAGTCTACCATCTCCATGAATGGTGTCTATAATTTATATATATGTAAATTTCATGTATGAATATAAATATATAAATTATGAATATATATTATATTTACATCATCATTAAAATTATGAATATGATTTAACTATGGTAAAAGTAAAAGGAAAAAAACTACCGAACCAAAATAAATAGGGAAAACGAACCAACTATCACCCGAAATATTGATTTTAATAATGAATTGTTAATAAACAGGAGATACAAGGTGATGAATAAATAATATATTCTATGATAAATATTACTATGGTTCTTAAATATATGTACATGAAACCTTTATTTATTATAAATTATTTTAAAATTTTACATGAACAAATTCAATACTTGTGGTAAAATATTTATGTTACAATGCTATTTTTAATAGGGATTGTTTATACTTGAATATCTAGTGAGGAAATTATATTATTCATATATAATAAACACCTTTTATTTTTTTCTCCTATGGTTACTTCTTGATAATTCATTTTTTTTCCTTTAACTCTCCTCAATTTAAGTACTCAAGAGGACATAAGAATGTTTATAAGAAAAACCGACTATTTTTTTTCTATTCAGTCTGGGATATTTCTCTTCACGTCAATGTTTTCTAAAAATTTTTTCATGAATTTTTTAATATTATCTATTTATTTTTTAGATTAATTTTTACCCTTCTTTTAATTTTTTAAAAAAATTTCAAAAGTATTATTTTTTTCACTTCCTAAATATGGAAATTTTTGAAATTTTACAACAATGAGAAAGATAGTTTACTTTTTAATACATGAACAAAATTTCCCATCATTATGACTACTCAATTCTATGAAGCATCCTTTAAAATTTTCCATCATTCATTGTAAAGAAAATTTTTTAGAAAACTTTTTTATTTTTTATATTTTAATTAATTGATTTTAAAATCGAAAGCTTATGTTCCTCAATAATATTTTTAAAAATATTTTTATGCTATTTATATTCATCTATGAAGAAAACTTTGGTGTTGCTTAGGTTTAATTTTGGATATTATCATATGGTTCCATGATAATTGTTTATCTGTATGGTTTATGATTATTATTATGAGATGTTTATAAAACTCATTTATTTAACAAGGGTTATGCTTTGATGGATTGATGAAATGTTTATGAAACTCGTCATATTTCAACTTGTTATGATATGATAATATGATTGATGACCTTTTGGAACACATATGTATGGTTTTAATTATGTGATGTGTGGGCCTAGAATTATATGCCTCTCGAATTAATTCAGTAAATTTTTAGATATAATGATATAATTATGGGATTCAAGTCGATGTGATTGATCCACTATAAGAAACAAGTCAATTTGTTTTATATACAGTGGGATGTAGGAGGCGATGCCTGATCCATTACGACATGGGTAATAGGTAGAGATACATAATCCATTATGATTTGTTGGTCTCTATAGTTAAAAGTGACATGTGAAATTGTTTATATATTTTTGATGGTGCCATACTTTTATGACATGAACTTATAGTTCATGATTGACTTATGATGATTTCCCACTCTTGCAATTCATGTGTTTTGAAATGATGAAGCATTACACCATGACTCATGTTTATGATCATTAACAGATTAGGTATTATCATTTTAATTTATGGTCATGATTTCATACCCTTATGCTTATCTTATGGTTTCATGTGATCACTGATTGATATCTCCCATGATTACCCATATTGAGAATCCAAGATCACCCATTATTATGATTTATTTCCACACTTTATGAAGAAAGGTTTTAAGTTGGGTACGTCTATGAATATTAGTAAATAGGGATATCATTATTAGAGATGTTGACTATATTTCATAAAATAAGAATATTTTATATATATTATCCAAATAAACTAGTCCTTTATGATCCTCAGGCAGGTATTTGTGAAATTTATTTAATATTCATCTAAAAAATATAATATATATGTATTCAATTTTGGGTCACTGTAGTTAGTATTAGAGAAGGGTTTAGAAAATATTTGGGGTTGGGGTTAGAAAACTTTGGTAAAGACTACGAGGATAATACTTTGTATAAGATAACATTTTCTATTTTGGAAAGAAAGATAATATGTGGTTTTCCTAGAAATACATGCCTACCTCGATACTATAGGTGGAAGTTGTTTTGGCATGGATACATCATGGTGTTACAACCCCAAAAGGAGTTAGTCAACTATATCTCTACCACTATTCCAGTTCATGGTGACTTTTCCCTTAATACACACTATAATGGATTATATTTTTTTTGGTTTTATTTTTATAAATTAATTGGGAAAATTATGAGACCATGTGCTGAGACAGCGAGAGATTCTGAGGTCTGTTGTGCCTGTAATGATACAGTAAAAAATGTTATGTTTTTAATAAATAACACATGCAATTTTTCTTTAAAATAGAAATAAATTTTCTACGGGTGCTTGGATAAAAAATCCAAGGGAACTGTTGAGCTCATAGTAGTGGATTTACCCTAGGTGTGACATAACTTTAGTCAGCATGAGTTTTTAGTGGAAAACTCCAAAAAGTCATAACCGTAAATAAAATAATTAAATAAAATCAATTTAGTTTTAAAATCTTAATAACTCATAAAATACAACATGTATTGGAAATATGAGACCAACATTGAGTTCGTAAGGTTTTTTTTCGTTATGTGAGGCCTAACATCGACATGAACATGTCGAATGTGAAAGTTAAAAATTAGACGCAACCACCATTAAAATATTTTTAATAAAAATATTCTATTTGATGCTACATAATTTTATTTCAATTAAATCCTTTTTCATAAATCTATTGTTATCACTATAACCATGGAGTTTCCTTGAGTTAGAGAGAAGAAGGCTCTCCCAACATTTTGACGAATAGATATCAGAAGTCTGATCAGAGAACAATAGATCGAAGAGTGTTGGGAGATCAGGGATCGACGATGACACCAAACCCCATTCTTCATCAACAACTAATCCGACCTTGAGGTAGGATGTTGATATTTTGGTGATATCTTTTCCCTTGTTAGTTTCAAATGATGAAAACCAACTGACCCATGAACATGTTGATCCACAGTTTGATCATTCTTGGGGGATGGTTCTTATTGTAGGGATTAAAGGGATGATAAGTATTTGTGAATATCAGTTGATTGTTATTTGTTAAAACTTATTTCATGAATGGATCAATCCTGAAATGAACAAGGCCAATATCGATCCATTTTGGCGTTCATGTGTTTTGTCTCTTTACCCCAATCTCCTCCATTAATCATTCCTCATTCCTCACGAAAAATGATTAGAGGATCTTTATGCCTTTAATACATAGAGTAAAGATTCAAAACTTTGGATCCGATCCTATGGTGGTAGAGAAAGGTAGCTCTGACTAGTTTAGGTGGACCACGGTGGGGCTAGCCCGGTGGCGGAGCAGCTGGTGGCGGGGCGGCCGGCGGCGGAGGCAGTACCAGCCTGATAGAGGAGTCCGAGCCAAGAGGGGTACATCAAGAATGGGTTGCCGACAAGGCAGGCATTGGTGGTGAAAAGATGTAGTCCATATAGGACCACATCAGAGAGGGGACCCGTAGTGGTGTAGGCCATGGGCGGCGACCATGGGCTGTGGTAGGATTCCATGACGATGGAAGCTGGGACATGGCTCAGGGCCATGTAGGATGGAACCCATGGTGGTATTGGGGATGCATGGCTAGACAGAAGAGGAAGACTGAATGCATGAAACTTGGTCCGACGCCACATGGACCAAGGGTTCCGGATGGCCAGACGGATGAGCGATCGTATGGACCATATGGATGCAGCCAGGGCGGGCCATTTCTGGTGGAGTGAAGCTAGTCCACATGATGTGGGCCGGACTACAGAACTAGGCCACAACCTTGTATCCCATCAGGTCAGGCCAGTTTTGGTTGGCCCAGACCGACCGGGTCAGGTCAAGTCAGTAAAACCGAGTTGGTTAGGACCCGGATCATACCCCTTTTTACTAAATTGACCATATCTTCAAAATGGGATGTCCATTTCATTATCCTTCTATGGAGTTAAGACCCTTGTGGTAAGACGGTCCTTTTGAGATACTCTAAGTGAGATTTTCTAGATGCTAGCATATGGACTAGTGGATCGAGGAGTAGATCCTCCCCGAATAAGCACACTATGAATGGAATCTTGTAGCTGGCTATGACTATGTGATCTTGGTGATTACATGAATTTGGGGTTGCATGACCCATCGATGCTCCATGTTCCACCTACAGTCTATGCACCAGCAACCCTTAATGCATTATTGATGTCTGTGTGCCATCGATGCTCTGTGCACTATCGAATCTCCATGAACTATGAACGCTCCATGCGTCACCAACGCCTCAAGCGCCATCGCCACTCTGGGCGTCATTGATGCTCTGTGCGCCATTGATGTTTCATGCTCCGTCGACGCTCTATGCACCATCGACGCCCCATGTTCTATAAAAACTTCTAGTTTCATAGAGACTGAGATATATATATATATATGGAGCACAAATGAAAATATTTCTATTCGTGCAGTAGACTTATACATCTGTGAGATGACCGTATTGACTATACTTTTTATTATTCATTTTGGTGTATTTTTTGTGTTTCCTTTGTGTTGTACTTTGTGTGTTTCCTTTACGGTATACTTTGTGTATTTTCTTTGTGGTCTAATTTTTATATTTCATAGTGGTATTTCCTTTGTGGTTTCAGGGTTTCATAATGAGTATTGTTTTACTCACCGCTGCATGGGTTTTTCCCGCACGTGTTCTGTCTTGTTCAGATGATCAACACTTTGACGAAGTTCTTGGTAAACTAGGACCAGGTGGTTATTAGAGTGATCAGATAGACGTTTCATGCTCCAATGACTTTGGATAGCTTCCCAACAACTGCCCTTCTATTAGGGTTTTCTACAGACGAGCTTTAGGAACTTGTGCATTCTTGTGGAAAAATCTTTCTTTTTGGTGGGATTGTATTTTGGTACTATTTTCATTCTATTTTTTCTACCATCATACTCTGTAGTTGGTATCTTAGTGTATGCATGCATTATTTATTTAATGTTTTTACTTTTCAGCATTCTTTGGTCTTGGAGATGTGTGCGTGTGTAAAATATATTTGTAAAATACCTCCCATTTGTGATATATTCCTACTCAATGATAGTCACTGAACCCTAGCCTATCATAGGCAATCTTAGGTTAGTCATGACATGGGACCCTCTAGAATGGGTCATGGAACAGTGGTATCAGAGTAGGTTGATTCTACCTAAAGTACAAAGAGTATGTGAGATCGGTTTGGGGAAATGGTGTTATGTTTTTTGAGTTTGTCTTTTAGACCAGGGACTTGAGTGAAAGTGCGGCAGCTGAAATATTCATACACTAAGACTTTGAATTATAATTTTTGACTATGTACATGAAAACAAAAGTTGAAGGGAAAATAAATGGTACATGCATCATATAGTATTGAGTGTGTTCTCATGTCCTTCTTCAGTCATTGTTAGATCACCAGGTATACACTATTGACTGTGGTACATCATTATCTATTTTAGGATGGCCCCTTGCAGATAGCCATCCAAGATTCTATTTCTTGATCACAAGGATGATCCACCTAGTGATGATGCATTAATACAGGGAAAAGTTCCGGAGATAGAACCCCTGGGTGGTGCACTAGTGATAGCACAACCTGGAGAGAAGTAGTTACTACCTACGCAATTGGTATAGGATGTACATAGGTTGAGTGAGTTGCATGAGTTTCAGTGGTGGTGACCTCCCAGGTTCAGGGGTGATCGAAACCCCCAAGCAGCTGAGGATTGGATGGAGGCGGTTACGTGTGTCTCCTGCCTAGTGAGGACAACTCTCGTCTAGAAGGCAGTCTTAGTAATGAGTCTTCTACAAGGCTCAGATGTGAGATGGTAGAGCTTAGTGATCTAGACGCATGATGAGATGACTCTATCTTGGATAGACTTCGAGTGTATCTTTAGGGAGGAGTTATTTCTAGTGATATTAAACTCAGTGTGTACACAAGAGCTACTACATTTATAGTAGGGTGGCTAGATAGTAGCGGAGTACTAAGAGAGATTTATAGATCATTCTCACTATTCCTCAGATATGATTAAAGACCTAATATTGATAATGTTTTTCACATTTTTTAGGAATTTTAGTTGTTTTAACCCACCCATATTATCAATTTGAGCTTATATAGGTCAATTTGGGATTTATGATGTGTTTTGAGAAAAATAATGAAAAGTTCATAACTCTAATGTTTTGAAAGATTTATACATCAAGGTTATCCTAGTAATTTCTTGAAAATATATTTTAAAATTGAGAGATTCTTATTTTATAACCCTTATTTTATTTCCTTAAAATTTTTCTTCTAGAGCACGAGCTGATTCGATCATGTAGAGGCCTTAAAGAATCAATGAAGTTGAACAATTTTCTAGGTAGACAGCGTAGACCCCACCATCGTAACAAAAAACAATCTCGGCCTAAAAACCTCCTATGGAGGAGATTCTACCTAAAAAATAATGAGGATACATTGGCGTGTTTCTACAATTAATTTGATGGAGTTTTTTGGTCAAAAGGGTTACCATTGGAAGTTATACTTTTGTAGAAAGCTTCTTGAAACCTTCATCCATAAAATGTAACACTTAATTGAAAATTCACAAATCTTTAATCTAGTGGCCAAATGAGCTGAAATATTTAGAGGATATGAAAATGATAGTGGGGAAAAACATTCATGAATGTTACCACATGTTAACTTTCCATTTAATGGATCCCAAATATGTTTACTGTCGTAGTACAGAAATCTGCCTATAAAAGAAGAGGAGCGCCAACATCTCAAATTCATTCCTTCCCATCCCCATTCCATCTGGGAATAAAGGAGAGGATACCAAGGGCCATTTATAATTATAATTTTCTTTTTTCTTTATTTTAGTTTTATTTTCCCATGTAACACATTCATAATTTTTATTTTAGTGTTTCTAATTTCCTTATTCCATCCTTCTTTTTATTCGAACTCTAATTCTCATTCTCTCTCTTCTATCTTTCCATTGTGAGCTCTTTTCACAATGTAATAGAAAGTGACTAACCCGAGGCTTGGCCCTAGGGGATGTTTCATGGTGTTACTCATTATTTCACTTTAAATTTAAATTTTTTAAATATATTTGTGGTGGAGGCAGAAATTTTGCATGGGTGCGGTTATCATGCCCCACAACACTATTTACAAATCCCTTTCTTTTACTTGATTCATCATTGTCCCTACCTTATCTTAGGTAAACCCTTCATAAGGTGGAGTTTTGGTTACCATAAGGGTTAGAACTGTATACCGGGGATACGGGTCTTGTAGGAATACTATTCTCGGTTGAGGTGTAACCCTATTTGACTATTGGAGAAGGTGTGGTTTTGTGTGCAAGATGCATGCTAAAATCAAACACTCAATAAATCAAGGGAAATTAATTCATTAATGATGTTTAAATAAATTAATTATCAAATAGAATTTAAATAATAAATAAATAATAAATAAACATGAGTTATCCAACCCTAGGACCAAGTTCTTTCTTCCCAAATTTCATTTTGTTAGTATCTGCATCTGCATTAAGATATAAAGTTCTCATTTCATTAATTTAATTTCACTATTTTCTAAAACCATTAAAACCATTTTTTTTTGTAAATTATTAAAACAAACAAAAATAATTAAAATAGGTGAACTAAAATCAGTGATTGAACTCACTATGACACTCCTCAAGTGAGGTGATCCTGGTTACCACTGTTCAGCATTAGGAAAATAAATTTTGCTTTACCAAGACATATGATAGACATGCGTCAAAAATGGAACCATTTCAGGAGATCTAAATAGTTATTTCAATCACCTTTTAAAAGTTCACATTTTTTAAATATTTTTATATGTTTTGTTTATTATAAAAATATAAAAATATATTTTCCAATGATGTTTTCAAACGACCATCTATTCAATTCTGGGAATGATTACTCATTGGTGCAAGAATTGGTAATATATTATACAGAGGAGGAACTCCAACGAATGAGAGGATCTTTTATAATAATTTTCAAACAATTTCAAAAAGGCTAAGATACATGGATCTCACCATGTGTTTTGTTTAACATGATCGTAGAACTCCAAAATTAATTGAAATGATTCAAGGTAAAGTAAGAAGTGCCCCTGGTTTTCACTGAATTCATTAAATACATCCAAGAAGTAGATGCCAAACTCAAGGTGGAGGAGCCCGACTACCTGCCTCCATCTTGTGAAGATCAACTCTAAGAGGAACTTTACTTTGAAGAATAGATTCAAGCTGAACCACATCAGGTAGATGATATAATATTGAACTCAAACACTTCTAATTTTTTGAAACTAATTTGAGTATCAACCCTAATAATTTTAAATTTTCAGATTTAACCAACTTGTATGATGCCATGGAGGAAGATGATGAAAATGAAAATTCTCCAATTGAGGATCACCTAAAGCTCCCTAAAGACATTGAAAATTCATTAAAGGGCATTCTAGAAAAGAATGGGAATGGTTCACAAGTATCAAACAAAGAAGATGAGGTTCCATAATTCATCTTACCCCACCATTCAAGTTGTACCAAATTATGAAGAGGCAGATCTAGTTTACTATATCCATGGAGTCCTCCTCAATAAGAACAAATAACTGCATACTAGGAAGAAAAACATGTGGTGGTTCATGTAAAAAAACCCCCCCACCAACAGATTATGGATAACAGATGGTACTTCTCACTGGAGGTTGTGAAAATTCATGGCCCACTTGGGGGATCATACCATGATTTATCTTTACATGCTTTTTATATTTAAGTATCAGTTTTTAAGAAGTAGTTTATCATGCAACCTAGTCCTCCTTATCTTTTTGAGCTAAAATTACATGATCCTTGTTTCTTAAGTGAGTAATTCTCTTTTGTAGGTTCATAAGTGGGAATAGAATTCCTTAAATAGTGGAAGATTTGTACTAAGATTCAAGGGAAATGGAATTCAAAATTTATTTTTTAAACTTTTAAACTACATACATTTATTGGTCCAAAACATGTTTTGAGATTTAATGATAAGAATTGCGTGCCCACAATTGAATTATTACTTTACATGACTTATAAAGGAGATATGAGTTTCTCAGGAAACCTGTAATGTCGTGTTTTATATTTCAATGTTAATGAGATTGAACGAGTAAAATGGAAAAATGAATGTTTAATGTGAGCATGGATATTGAAATGATGACTCATGATTTAAGGGAATTAATTGATTTATGTAAATGAAATCTCCCAACCATTTTGCATGCTTTAAATTTCTAAACTTCATATGAATTGATTTGTTATTATTAATCATGCCTTGAGTGTTTGTCCAATATCATATGTCTCATTACTAAGAGGATTTCTAGACCATGTACTTTCTATTTATTCTTAATCATATTTTTTGAGTGATCTTGGGTTATGTCACCAACCAGAACTTGTATTTGAACCTTTTAAAGTTGTGACTATGAAAAAACATATTTATAATGATTGATGCATCTTTTGAAAAGACTTTATTATTAAAGAACACTTTCACTTCAATCCATGTTTTATCATAGAGAGACCATGAATGACCTTTATAGGAATGATCTATATTTAAACCCATTTTTATCCATTAATACCCTACTCTTGGTATTTTCATGATATTTTAAAAATGAATTTTGTGGGTGAAGGGAATCATGGTGGAAGGGATGTTAAACATTGTAAGGAAAAAGTGTGGGGGTTCTATTTTTGGAATTATAAAATACTATGGAATAATTAATTTTACTTCATTGTTTTCACTTCTTGAATTAACAAAATGAAAAAATGGAAAAAGGAACCAAAAAAAGAAGAAGAGAAAAATGGGTTGTGATTTGAGAGAACCAAAAATCACCATTTCCAAGACCAACGATCTTCTAATAATATGTTTTTATGGGATGTACTTGAGGCCTGATCTAATCATAACTTTTGAAAATAATTACAAAATTAAAAAAAACAAAATGGTGCATTAATCATTCATTATGGTTTACTTTGATCATGACCTTACTCTGAGTTTTGGGGGATGTTAATGTTGCTACTTTGAAAAGGATATTTCATTAGAATTTTTAATGTCATGCATTGTACTTAAGATATAATACTACTCCTTGAGACTTAATTTTAAAGTATCAAATCCTACCAAACTTAAGCCTTAGAGTCATTTGAACCTCTATTGCATGTAATCATGATTTTGTGTGACTTTTGTCTTTAAAAATTGAGAAAGTAGTTCATTTACAAGTATATGGGTAAGGAACATGTTCTCATGAAACGAGAATAACTCTAGATGAATTTTATCATGATATATGAGAGAAAATTTTCAAAAGTGAGGTAAATAATGACTTGTCCTGTGTTATAATAATGAATCAAGAAGCTTGAATGAACGAAAGAAGAAGTTCCATCATTTTTTAAAGGGGAAAAGTTAAATGCATGAATTGATTATTTCTTTAAAAACTGGGAAATTAAATTGATATTTTATGTGGAATTTGAAAACTTTATTTGATATTGAAAATTGTTTGATTTTATTTCTTTGGAATTTACATAGTGGTAACATTTGTGCCCTCAGATTCTCAATGTTGATATTTCATGCTTGAGGACAAGCATGGTTTAAGTGTAGGAGAATTGATAGATCTAATATTTTACACATTTTTGGTTTTTATTTTAAAATTGCAACCCTCCCAAATGATAAATATGATTTATATGGATCAATTTTTGATTTATGACGTGTTTGGAGCAAAATGGTGAAAAGTGCATAATTTTGGTTTTTTGACAGATTTTTACGTCAAGGGTATTTTAGGCATTTTTTGAAAAATATAATTCAACATTAAGTGATTTATTTTTTTAGAATAATTATTTTATTTACTTAAACTTTTTATTCTAGAACAGGGGCTCATTCCCACATCTAGAGACCATAAAAAATCAATGAAATTGAATAATTTTGCAAGAATAAAACCTGGACCCCACCACCATAATGAAATCACATATCAGCCTAACAACCTACAATGGAAATGATTCTACCTTGAATAGAAATAAGACACATGGTTTAATTTTTAAATTAATTTTAGGGTGTTTTTAAATCATTAATATTGAAATTTGATGTTTTACGTTAAGAGGAAGCTTCCTCGAACCATCATCCAGAAAAAGTAATACTCAATTAAAAATTTATAACCCCTGAATCCAGTGGCCAAATGAGCTTATATTCTTATAGGAGACGTTCAAGATAGTGGGGAACAACTATAATAAAGGGTACTATGCGTGAATTGTCTATTTAATAGGTCCAAAATGCATTATATTTTTGAGTACCGAAATATGTCTATAAAAGGAAAGGACCTCCTACCTCTCAAATTCATTTCTTCCCATCCCAATTCAATCTAGGCCCCATGGAGAGGAGCAAAAGGGATATTTAATATTTTTTTATTTTTTTATTTTAGTTATATTTTTCTATGTAACACATTATTATTTTTTATTTAATTGTTTACCATTTCCTTATTCCATCCGTTTTATTCTTCCATCTCTAATTCCCATTCTCCCTATTACATATTTCCACCATGATATACTTTAACATTGAAATGGAAAGTGACTAATCTGAGACTTGGACCTAAGGGAGGATTCATGGTGTTCTTCTTTATTTCACTTCACATTCCAAATTTTTGCAATCTATTTTCAGTGGAGGTGGGAATATTGTATGGGTGCGAACGTTTTCCACCACGACACTATTTAAAAATCCATTTCTTTTCATTAATTAATCAATTACATTCTCTTTAGTTAGGAAAACCCTTCAAACGGTGGATTTGGGGTTTCCATAAGTGTGTAAATGACATAAAGTGGAGCCAGGTCTTGTAGGAATAAAATTCTCAGTTGAAGTGTTACCCTATTTAACTATTGGAGGGGGTGTGGTTTTGTGTTCCAGATGCATGCTAAAATCACACACTTAATAAATCAATGGAATGTAATTCATTATTGAGGATTCAAAAAATTAATTATAAAATTGAATTTAAATTATAAATAATGAATGAATGAACCTATTTTATCCAACCCTAAGACCAAGTTCTTTCTTCCCTAATTTCATTCTATCGACATCTACATCTACATTTAGATATAGAGTTTTCATTTCATAATTTTAATTTCACTGTTTTACAAAACCATTAAAACCATAATTTTTATTAAATTATAAAAACAAACAAAAAGAATTAGAAAATGTGTACTAGAATCACTGATTGAACGAATAGTGATGATCTTCAAGTGAGACGATCCTGGCCAGACATTGTGCTACAATAGGAAAATAAATGTTCTTTTTTCCATGACCTATGATAGGAATGCATAAAAACTATCACAATTTCCAAGATCTAAAAAGTTATTTTAATAAACTTTTCAAAATTAATTTTTTTAAAAATATTTCTTTATTTTCTTAACTTAAAAAAAATTAAAATAAATATCTATTCCCATGATGTTTTCAGACATCCATATTTTCAATTCAGGGAACGATTAGACATAGATGAAAGAACAGAAAATAGATTATACTATGGAGGAACTCGAACAAAGGTGTGAATCTATTATGATAATGTTAAAATAGTTTCAAAAAGGCCAATAGAAATGAATCTCACTAAAAGTTTTTATGAACATGATCGAAGAACTCCATATCGACTTTCAATGATTCAGGGCAAAGAAAGAAGTGGTGCCAGTTTTCACTGATTTCACTGAAGACATCCAAGAAGTAGAGGAAAAACATGAGGTGGCGGAGCCCGAATACCTACCTCCATCCATTGAATATTGACTCAATGAGGAACTTTCTGTTGAATAAGAGATTCAAGATGAACCACACTAGTTAGATGATACAATATTTAACTCAAAAACATCAAATTATATTGAAACTATTTTTAGTATCACCCCTAATAATTTTAAATTTTTAGATTCATACAACCTATATGATGTCGTTGAGGAAGATTCTGGAAATGAAAATGTACCTATTGAGGACCACTTGAAGCTCTTTAATGACAGTGAACATTCATTATAGTTAGTACAATAAAATAAAGGGAATGTTTCACAAGTAGAAATAGAAGAATATGAGGTTCCATACTTCATCCTACCCCTGCCATGCAAGCTGCACCACATTGCAAAGGGGGGAGATCTGGTGTACTCTATCCATGGAGTCCACCTCAATAAGAAAAAATAATTGCAAGTTGGGGAGAACAAAATGTGGTGGTCCAGGTCAAAAAAAATCTACCCCCATCATATTATGGATAACAGCTGGTATTGACCACTAGAGGCAGTAAAAATTCAGGGCCCACTTGGGTGATCACACCAAGATTAATATTTACATGATTTTTGTATTTTAGTTTCATTTCTTAATAAGTTTTTTAGCCTGAAGCTCATTCCTCCTTATCTTTTTGAGCTTTAATGACATTATACAAGTTCTTAAGTGAGTAATTATCTTTTTGTAATTTCATAAATAGGAAATGGAAACCTTAAATAGTAGAATAGAAGTATTAAGCTTCATGGGAAAGGGGGTTCATTTTTATTGTTTAAAATTTTAAACCCCATACATTTATTAATCCAAAACATGTGTTGAGTTTTAATGATAATAATTACATGACCGCACTTGAATTATTACTTTACTTGACTTATCAATGGGATGTGAGTTTCCTAGGAACCCTAGGATTCCATGTTTTAAATATCAATTTTAGTGAGATTGAATGAGTAAAATGTAAAATTTAATTTTTAAGGTGAACTATGGATATTGAAATTATGAATCATGATTTAAGGGAATTAGATGATATATATAAATGAAATTTCCCTACCTTTTTTAATGATTTGAATTTATAAAATTCATGTGAATTGATTTGTTATTATTAATCATTACTTGAGTGATTTTCCAATATCATATGTCTCATTCCTAAGATGGCTTCTTGACTAAGTACTTACTATTTATTCTTGACCATATTTTTCGAGTTATCTTGGGACATGTCACCAACCAGAACTTGCCTTTGAACTTGTCGAAGTTATGACTGTGCAAAAAAATTATTTAAAATGATTGAGTCATATTTTGAAAAGACCTTATCCTTAAATACCACCTTTACGTTAATCCTTCTTTTATCCCATAGAGACCATTAATGAACTTTATAGGGATGATCTATGTTTTAATCCATTTTTATCAATTCCAATCATACTCTCGGTATTTTCCTGATATTTTAAAAATGAAGTGTGGGGGTGAAGGGAATCATAGTGGAAGGGATGTTATACATTTTTAGAAAAAAGTGTGGGGGTGATATTGTGGTAATTTTAAAAGTTTGTGGAATCATTAATTTTACTTCATTATTTCCCCATCATGAATTAAAAAAAATGAAAAAAATGAAAAAAAGAACAAAAAAAATAAGAACACAAAAATGGGTTATGATTTGGGAGAACCAAAAATCACCTTTTTACAGACTGATAATCTTCCTATAATATGTGATTAGGTGATGGATTTTAGGTTTGATCTAATCATAACATTCAAAAAAATTAAAAAATTTAAAAAAAATAAAAGGGTGCATTAATCATTCATTATGCTTTACTTTGGACATGACCTTACTTTGAGTTTTGGGAGAAGTGGATTTTTATACTTTGAAGGGGATATTTAATAAAACTTTTTGATATCAGTCATTGTAATTAAGATATAATTCTCCATCTTGAGCTTTAATTTTTGAAGAATTAAATCCTACCAACCTTAATGCTAAGAGTCATTTGAACCTTTATTGAAAGTTCTCATGATTTTGTGTGCCTTTTGTCTTTACAAAGTGGAGAAAGTAGTTCATTAACAAGTCTATGGAAAAGGAGCATGCTCTCATGATATGAGAATAAATAGAATTTAAGTTTATCATGATATATGAGAGAAAATATTCAAAAATGTTGTAAATCATGACTTTTCATGTTTTATAATAATGAATTGAGAAGCTTGAATGAATGAAATATGAAGTTCCATCATTTTTCAAAGGGGAAAATTAAAATTCATTATTTGATTGTTTCTTTGAAAATTGGGAAATTAAATTGATATTTTATGTGTAATTTGAAATTTTGATTTTATATTGATTTTTTTTGATTTTATTGATTTAGAATTTAAATAGTTGTAACATTGGAGCCCTCAGATTTTCAATGTTGATATTTCAGGATTGAGGAAAAGCATGGCTTAAGTGTGGGAGAATTGATAGAACTAATATTTTCCAATTTTTTGGTATTTATTTTAATGGTTTTCACCCTCCTAAATGATAAATTTGAGTTATATGGATCAATTTTTTATTTATGATGTGTTTTGAGCAAAATGGTGAAAAGTGCATAATTCTGGATTTTTGACAGATTTTTATGTCAAGTGTATTTTGGACTTTTACTGAAAAATATAATTCAATATTAAGTAATTAATTTTTTTAGAATCATTATTTTATTTTCTTAAACATTTTATTCTGAAACAAAGGATTATTTGTGCATCCAGAGACATTAAAAAATCAAGGAAGTTAAACAATTTTCCTAGAAGAAATCATGGATCCCACCACCATAATGAAACCCTTAATCGGCCTACAAACCTCCAATGGAGAATATTACGCCTTGAATAGATCTATGACACATTTATTCATTTATAAATTTAATTTTAGGGAGTTTTTAATTCATTAAGATTTCAATTTGATGTTATACGTTTAGAAGAAGCGTCCTCGAACCTTCATCCAGAAATAGTAATACTCAATAAAAAATTTAGAACTCCTGAATCTGGTGGCCAAATGAGCTTATATGTTTATAGGAGACCTGTACGACTATGGGAAACAACTTTAATGAAAGGAACTATGCGTTAATTGTCCATTTAATGGGTCCAAAATGCACCATGTATTTTAGTACAAAAATATTTCTATAAACGGAAATGAGATCCTTCCTCTCAAATTAATTCCTTCCTATCCCCATTCTATATAAGCACCAAGGAGAGGAGGAAAATGGATATTTAATATTTTTATTTTTATTTACTTTAATTTTAGATAAATTTTTTTATGTAACACATTATTCTTTTTTATTTAAGTGTTTCCCATTTCCTTCTTCCATCCTTCTTTTTCTTCAAACTCTAATTCTCATTCTATCTCTTCCATATTTCCACCATGATCTATTTTAATATTGAAATGGAAAGTGAATAATCAGATACTTTCCCCTGGGGGAGGTTTCATAGTTTTCTTCATTATTTCACTTCAAATTCCAAATTTTTTAAATCTATTTTCGGTGGAGGTGGGAATATTTCACAGGTACTGCGGTCATGCACTATGAAAGTATTTCAAAATTCATTTATTTTCCTTCATTCATAAGTTTCCCTCCATTCCCTTAGGAAAACCCTTCATATGGTGGCATTGGGGTTTCCATAAGGGTATAAAATGTATACAGTGGAGTCAGGTCTTGTAGGAATAACATTCTCAGTTAAGTTGTTACCCTATTTGACTATTAGAAGAGGTGTGGTTTGGTCTGACAGAAGGATGCTAAAATCACTCACTCAATAAACCAAGGGAATGTAATTAATTAATGAGGATTCAATAAATAAATTATCAAATATAATTTAACTAATAAGTAAATAATGAATGAACCTGTGATATCCAACCCTAGGGATGTGGTGTGCTCAGTGTGGACTATGGTGTGCTCAGCGTGGACTACGGTGTGCTCAATGTTGGCCTTGGCATGATTTCTAACTCCGTGATCTTAGTGCGGCCTCATTCCAACTTGACGTTAGTTATGGTATGTTCCGGGGTGATCAGTGTTGGCTCCAGTGTTCCGAAAGAGGGAGGTCCTTCATTTTGGCGATCTCGTAAGTTTTTTACAGGTGTTGATTTGGTTAAGGTGAGTTCTTGTTTGATTGGAAGTGAAATTGGTGGTATTCTGGTGGTGTTATTGAATTGGTTGGCTATGAATCTAATGGATACCTACTGTTTTATTATTGTTGGAGGTGAAATGGATGTCGGTTGGGGAATCCAGACATTCTACATTGTTTTGCGTCAGATGAGGATAGAGCTGTTCATGTCCATCATGTATGGATTTTCAGATTTGGATAATTGAGAGGGTATGACGTAGCCATCGGTACCGGGCCCGTGTGTACTGGCACATGATAGCTTGCAGATCATACATAATTTGGTGGAGGCATACCTTAATGTTATTGATTCTAGGTAGAGGAACTTTCTTGTAGTCTTGTCCTGGGTTACAACCCTTTATTTTTTGAGTCTTGTTTATGTCCTTATTTCTCAGAAGTCTTGGTTTCCCCCTTTACCCTTAAAAGGGGCTTATTCAAAATATATAAATATATCAGCCTTCGGGCCATTCATTCAGTCAGTTGAACATTCATTATAGGGATTAAAAGAAAATAAAGAGAATGTTTCAAAAGTTACAAAAAAGGAAGAGAAAGTTCTATACTTCATCCTACGCTCACCATGCATGTTGTACCATATTTCAAAGAGGGTAGATCTAGTGTACTCTATCCATGGAGTCCTCCTCCATAAGAAAAAAGAACTAAAAGTTGGGGAGAACAACATGTGGTGGTTCATGTCAAAAAAATCCACCCACCATCAGATTATGGATAATAGCTGGTATTGACCACTGGAGGTAGTAAAAATTCAGGTCCCACTTGGGTGATCATACCAAGATTTATCTTTACATGCTTTTTAGTTTATAGTTTCATTTTTTAAGAAGTAGGTTAGCCTACATCCCAGTCATCATAACATTTTTGAGCTTTAATGATATTATCATTGTTCTTAAGTGAGTAATTCTCTTTTTGTAAGTTCATAAATGGAAAAAGGAATCCATAAATAGTTAACAAGAAGTAATAAGCTTCATGGGAAATGGAATTCATTTTTATTGTTTAAACATTTAAACTCCATACATTTATTGGTCCAAAACATATTTTGAGCTTTGATGATAATAAATACATACCCACACTTTAATTATTACTTTACTCGGCATATCTAGGAGACATGGGTTTTTTAAGAACCCTATAATGACATGTTTTAGATTTCAATTTTAATGATATTGAATGAGTAATATGGAAAATTTAATTTTTAAAGTGAACCATGGATATTGAAATAATGACTCGTGATTTAAGGGAATTAGCTGATTTATATAAATGAAATTTCTCTACCATTTTTCATGCTTTGAATTTCTAAAATTCATGTGAATTGATTTGTTTTTATTAATCATTCCTTGAGTGATTGTCCAATATCATATGTCTCATTCCCAAGAGGATACCTCGACTTAGTAATTCCTATTTATTCTTGAGCATATTTCTTGAGTGATCTTGGGACATGTCACCTACCAGAACTTGCATTTGAACTTGTCGATGTTATGAATGGGAAGTATTTTATTTAAAATGATTGGGGAATCCTTTCAAAATAATTTATCCTTAAAGACCACCTATACATCAATCCTACTTTTATCCCATAGAGGCCATGAATGAAATTTATTGGGATGATCCATGTTTCAAGCCATTTTTATCCATTCCAACCAAACTCTTGGTATTTTCATGATATTTTAAAAATGAAGTGTGGGGTGAATGGAATCATGGTGGAAGGGATGTTATACACTGTAAGGATAAAGTGTAGGGGTGATATTGTGGTAATTGTAAAATGTTGCAGACTCATTCATTGTACTTCATTGTTTTCCCATCTTGAATTAAAAAAATGAATAAAATGACAGAAAAGAACAAAAAAAATGTAAAAGATAAAAATCGGTTCTGATTTGGGATAACCAACAATAACTATTCTCTTGACTGACGATCTTCTAACCATATGTAGTTAGGTGATGGATGCGTGGTTTTATCTAATCATATGTTTTGAAAAAATTTAAAAAGTTACAAAATTTTAAAAAAATTCAGGAGTGATCATTAATCATTCATTATGCTTTACGTTGAACATGACCTTACTTTATTTTTTTGGGGAAGTGGGTGTTGCTACTTTGAAGGTATAATTTCATTACACTTTTTGATATCATGTATTGAACTTAAGAGACTAACCTCCTACTTGAGACTTAGTTTTTAAAGGATCAAATCGTACCAACCATAGGCCTCAGAGTCATTTGAACCTTTATTGAATGTACAGATGATTTTATGTGTCTTTTGTATTTACCCAGTGGAGAAATTAGTTCATTTACAAGTGTATGGATTGGGAGAATGTTCCCATGATATGAGAATAACTCTACTTGAACTATATCATGATATATGAGAAAAAATATTCAAAAGTGAGGTAAACCATGACCTATCATGTTTGATAATACTGAATCAAGAAGCTTGAATGAATTAAAGAAGAAGTTTCATAACTTTTCAAAGGGGAAAAGTAAAATGCAAGATTTGATTATTTCTTTGAAAATTGATAAATTAAATTTATATTTTAGGTTGAATTTGAAATTTTTATTTGACATTGAAAATTGTTTGATTTTATTGCTTTGTAATTCAAATAGTGGTAACATTGGTGCCTTCAGATTTTCAATGTTTAGATTTCATGCTTGAGTACAAGAATATTTTAAGTGCGGAGGAATTGATAGAGCTAATATTTTACACATTTCTTATGCATTTTAATTGTTTTAACTGTCACACATGGGTTTTTATTTTCATCTTGGTTCCATCTCGGATTGGGGTTTGAGGGAAATCCTATATTAAATTTTTGATTTTTAATTAATGATGATTGTTTTTCTCTTAGTGGCACCAAGCTCATGGAAAGGGTATGGTTTGGAGACCATGAGGCCTTCCCGGTTTTCATAATAAATTTAACATTTAAAGGAATAATAAAACGAAGTTAAAATGACTGTAAAAATAAATAAATAAAGAAAATAAAATAAATCAATCGAGTGTTGGCGCATTATAATAATATAATTATTATTGAGAATAATAGTTTTAGTATTATTAAATTTGTTTTGTTATTATTATTTTTTACGATTAATAAAATTGTTATTAAAATTATTTCTATTAAAAATGAAATGATGATGATTTTTTTTATTTTTTTTTAAATTTTCATTAACATTATCAAAATTATTAGTTATTTTTAATAATTTTATTATTAAGAATGAATCAAATGCTAAAAATATTTTTAACATTTTGTTGTTGTTATTATTATGGTGATTGTTAATATTTTTTATTATTTAGGCCAGTGTGCGGGCACCGCACATTTAATAGAATCCATGTGGTCAGCCCGGGTACCCATGGTATTCAAATCTAAAAAGTTAAAATAAGGCTGATAATAAAATTTTTATTAAATTTGGTCACTATTTTTATTATTAAAATTTTAATGGGCCACGTAGGGAAACCGTGCGGTTTCTTGAAACTTAAAATAAATCTAGGAAAATGTTTTGGCAATAATAATAATACTATTAATGATTTGAAAATAATAATAACATTATTATTATGTTATATATTTTTTATATTATTATTAAAATTATTATTACTATTATTAGGTTATTCGTCTTTTATTTATTTCATTTTTATTTCATTTTTTAGGTTTCTAAACTATCTCTATCCCACACCCCTAATACCATGAATCCCTCTCCCCATCTCCTTCCCCAATTTGGCATAGAAACCCCCCCTGTGACCTGGTCCACGAGCACCCATCACCTCCTGCCATACCCAGCTGTGCACCTCACCGACACACCATCTCCCTCTAGTCGCGAGTCCCTATTCTAGAAGGAAATCTGATCGGCATCACCTCATGTTTTGGGGGGCACCACACAACTACTCAAGAACCCCCACTAATGTGTACTCTGTCATTCCATGACCCATCCAACCTATGCTGCTCTCTCTTCATCTGCCACTACATTCCCTCCTAATTGAGCCACACCCCATCTTCACACCCTTGTCCAACCGTGCATCCTCCTTCCAGTGATAGCCACTCCTCTTCCCTTGGGAAAGGTTTTGGTCTATGTTTTCTTTGAGGGGTTTGTTTTTTCTTAAACCCTAATTGTTGGGGTTTTATTGGTTGAGTTAGTCCCTCAATTGTGGGTTTATTTTTGTTTGTTTAGGATAATTTTATCTTTATGTTGCTGCGTTTGAGATGTGCTTGGTGTTTCACACTGATTTTCATGCGTTATTCATCGGTTTAGGTTGGAATCCATTGCACATGTTCTTTAAGTTTAGTTTATTTTGATTTCTTCATGTTTTCACCTCTTTTGATTGCTAATTAGGCATCTAATATTTTTATAATAATTTTACCTTATTAAATAAGGTGTGTTTTGACAGAAACCAATTTTTTGATGTTTAATAGTATTTATTAAATTGAGAATTTTTTTATTTTAACTTCTCAAGTGGTTTGTGTTCTGATATGGTATGTTTCGGGAGTGCGTCTAATTATAAGAGGGGTTTGGATAGGTTTTTGGGCCTAAATTTGTGTGATATTCATTAAACATTGTTTTATAAATTTTGAATTGTTTTATTAAATATTATAAGTGATGTTGATTATGTTTTGGAAATATTTTTAGGTGCTCTTGTTTTCAAAGGTGGATTTTAATGTGTTGGTTAATTAGATGTTTGGATTTTCTAATTAGTTTTTGATTTTCCAAAGCATGGGTTGGTTTTGGTAAATGATAGTTGTTATCCAAATGGTTGTTGGTGTTTCCAACGTGGATTTATAAGTTGGTCTAGTGTTGAATATAACCTATTTATGGATATTCATAAAATGGATTAAAATGTGAAAATATTGAAACACTGTTTGGAAATTCTAAATGGTTATTTGGAAAACCCATTGAGGAGTATGTTTTATCTGGTCAGTTGGCCCTAGGTAGGAATATCCTTGGCATGGGATCTCTCTAGTATGATTATTGTTTTAAGGGAAGGACTACTCCTTGAAGTGGTCAAAGTGGTGCAGTTTGTGTGGGTTTAGTGTGATGGTCTTTATATATGTTTGTGTGACTTGTTGCTTGTACTATTTAGAATACCCAATTTTTACGAACATAACATGGGAATCTAGAATAACTATGAGGATTACTGAGAATGATTACTACACAAGTCTACTTTATTTTACTAGATAGTGGGCTATAGTGGGTGGATACTTTAGTTTATTGATATGGGATCAGGACCCTCGACCAGGACAGGTAGGGAAATAGTCAGGCGTTAGAGCGTTATGACGTTATTGAGTAGGGAATTCCTTCAGGATGAGTCACATGTATTAGTACCATCTGGTTTCCCTCTAAGTTTCCAGGACTTTCCCATGTTTCTTTGACAGTAGTACTGTTAGTACCATTGCCCTTGCAGTATGAGGTGATATCCCTTGTTCTTAGTTTTGGTGTTTTATTGTAAATCTATAAATGTGTGGTTTTCTAAAGATATTTTCAAGAAGAATTTTTTGAATGAACAATCACACTTTCCTTTGGCACTTTTATGAAAAATGAATGATTTTTTGGTCTCTTTTCTTTCCTCCTCCTCTTGAACCTTATTTTAAAACATGATGGAAATGGATTGTGATTGTGATTTGTTTTCCCAAAAATTAAAAGAATATAAAATTATATATTTATGGATTGTATTAAAAACCTAAAATCAATGATTTATTTATTTAAAGAATTCATTGGTAATAGAATTATTCTGGCCTACCAAATGAGTTTTAATACTCATGCCTATAATGTTTTATTGTTTTTAGTTCTTCTGTAGGTTCCATCTATGGTTCGGATCGCCTTGGACAGTGTTTGGTTTCAGTATCGAAGAGTAACCCATGGGGTTACATGGAGTCTTAGTCATGGATGGGTTTGTCATATTTTTTGTCATTCTTTCCTTTACAATAGTATTTTATCTTGCATTGTTATATTTTATTTATTAGTTTATTTTCATTGGGATAAATCATTCCCATATGTTCAACTAGTGCGTTGGTGCTTGTCTCCCACACAAGTGGATCGGGAACGTCTCTCATGCCTTGTCTTTGATCATCTCATGTGACAATTTGAGGGTCGACCCAGGATGGTTCGTGACAAAATGGTATTTGAGAAGGTCGGTTCTTAAGTGGAACTAGTTTATTAGAACACCAATCATTATTTGGGGATGTCAAGGTAGAAGAAGAATGATTGTTGGGATCAAGGTGTAAGAATGGTAAGGACTTCATGAACTCTTGCTCATTCTAAACCTCAAGTTACCAGGGGCTGTCCAGGATTATTTGTGTCCATTGGTTCTTGTGAATTGTTTTATGTTGGGAAATGAAAAGGGAGTTAGAGAAGTAGCCTCGTGAGGTCGCATGGCCTGGAAAGCAATATGGTACATGGGACATTTCCCTAGACCACTATCCATGATAGTGGCATGACTAACATATGGCAACCAACCATGTGTCTGATTCACCCACTGACACTAGTTTCCGGATTCTCGCTCAAATTTACCCAAGAGAAGAAGGTAAGATGGTCTTTGTAGTTTAGCTTGGGTTATCGAATCCTCAGAGACCTAAGAAGAAACCTATTGACACGTACATTCTATGGACTATTTTTGGCTATGAACTGGCCAATTTGGGTTGATTTTATATGGTTTTAAAGTATAACTAACAGATTTAAGTGAGTTCAATTTAAAATAATGAGTTGATCCTAGGTTATCGCTCGGGGTGGATTGGGCGTATTTTCTTTTTAATGATTTTAATTTCTTAATTTTGAGATGGGTTCATTTAAGGAGATAAAACAACATCATCACTTACTGGTTTAATGCCTACACCCTTTAATACTAATCACCTATACACTTGAAGGATCAAAGTTTTGAGCACTTCAAGGTAAAGGTTCATATTAGCACTTGAAGTGTGTGGCCTTAAATTCAACAAGGACGATGGAGTTTAAAAATCATCAAATAAAGATCTCAATTAAAGAAGTGATTATACATTAATGAGGTAATAAATAACATCCAATATAGCCCCTTGATACTCCCTTGGATCAACCCATAAGTGGGTTAGCGCTCTATTGATTCTATGGTTTCAATGAATGCGGAAAGTAGACTCATGAGGGTGGAAATGGAGAAGTAAAAAAAACGCAATAAAATAACAATCACTCCACCGTTGTGTGATAATCTCACAAGGTTTGGTATGAAAAATTTCACACCTTGAACCAATGGTATCAAAGTGATAAGGAGAAGAACAAAATAATAAGATATGAATATCTTTTATTAAGAAACAAGGTTGAATTAAAACAACTTACATGTGAAGGAAGAACATTACAGAGAGAAATTGGCAGCATAACATTAAGATGAAAACAAGCTCAAAGATTCCTAAATTATCCAACACCACTACCTTAAATAGTTATTTTTGAGCCCTTGGGTCGAGTCTCCAACAGTAAAAAGCATCTCAATTAATTTTGGTAGGCCATAGGTGGTGGAAAACTTGTGGAATTTGGACTTTTCCACATTTGACCCGAGGTGGCATCTAGCTTTCATCCACCGAACAGACGCGTTTGGATGACCTTCTAGATGGCCTAATAAGAGTGGGACATAGAAGAAGAAAATGGAGCTCAGGATGTCTTATAATATCCTGTAAAAGTGGGGCCCATTTGGATTTGTGAATTCTGAGATATGATCAAATTTGTGGGCTGTTTTTCTGGGCCGCAGAATCTAGCCCAGAATTGTATCTCTAACTTCGTGAGCCTTAATGACCACCATAGAGGCCGAATTAGCATTATCTAATGAATAGTGATTTGTTCATAAACATTTATTCTATCATCCCACAAAATTTGGGATTCATTGGGCCGGTATGTTGGGTCCCACAGTCTCATAGGTGGGATGATGTCCAATCTACCTTCTCTAGAATTGCTTCCATTAATCTCCAAATATCTCCATCATCGTTTATGAATCATCCATTGATCCCTGAATGAAAAATGTTCACATTTAAGTGTAGATATAGTTCCCAAAATATCAAATTAAAATATTGATAATTACATTCCTTAGAATCAGATGACTCATTGGTCCTAAATTGGTGTATATTAGGCATGATGTGCAGAAATGATGAGAATGGATGTTCATAATGAAAATGCACTAACTGAGGCCCATAAGATCAAAAATGAACATTTAATACCATTAAAATTTAATTAAAATAAATGTTTCTATTGGATAATCACACCCCCAAACTTGAGATTTGAAAGTCCAGAGCAAATAATTCAATAATTTTATTTGAATTCCTTTCTTCAAACACATTATAACAAATAGTGCTCACAATGTAAACTGCACACAAATATATTTTTATAACCTATCAAGATAATTTAAAACAAGATGAATTTAAAAGCAGATCCCAATCCCAAGCCCATTCCT
The DNA here is from genome assembly GCA_963277665.1 of Viscum album. Lineage (NCBI taxonomy): Eukaryota > Viridiplantae > Streptophyta > Magnoliopsida > Santalales > Viscaceae > Viscum > Viscum album. The sequence continues at coordinate 2,060,669,899 of OY728143.1, read as the reverse complement.
TTGATCAAATCTATAATCATACTTCATCCAACTCAATTAGGTGTAATGATGTGATGTGAATCACAATAGATATGGGGGTTCATTTTCATTCAAGGGGGAAATCATGGAAGCGCTTGGTGGAATCACATTTAATCCTAATATGAGTATTCTTCATTCCTCTTTTTTTGGATTTTTTTTGAAAAATTGTTATAGTAATTGAGATTGCAGTTAATCAACTTAACCCACGTAGAAAGACTTTCCTGATGACTCCCAGACTCAAAGGCCTTAGGGCACCAAGTGAAGCCCACATACTCGGGCATCGTCTCGAGTTAACTTAATCAAAAACAAAGTCATATTACCATAAATAGAGATAGAATGAAAAACTCAGGGCTAGACAACTCTGGAGTCACGATCCCCAAGTGCCAAAAGCCTTGCATTTTATCTATCCATTGCTCTACACACAATTTTTTTTTAAATTTTTTTAATTAATTTTTTTTAAATACTCATATTATTCATAAAAATCAAACCAGCCTATGATATTTATTATGGGACCCCAAAAATTCAAATTAGTACCCCACGGTCTTGAAGACGTGCATTGTGGCATTTTGATTTAATGGATGAAAATAAAAATGATGAAAATTTTCATTGGACAACCAAACTTCCAAAATCAATGCTTTTAAACTTAATCATGAATTAAATCAAGAGTTAAGGAAATAAAAATTATTTGATATGTAGTTTTAATGTGAGAAAAGGTGTTATTATATGAATGATAAATTAATTTTACTTATTTTTTTTTATCATTGTTTTTTTAAACAAACATTTTGTTTCCACACCCCCCAACTTAGAATGAAACTGTCCCTAGTTTCGTAAAAATAAAATTTAGAATGAGGTAGAGGAATAAAAAGGGTAGTTCAATAAGGAAATTTAAATATGAGGATCATGGAATGAAGTCACCTGGTGGTTGAAGTTTGAAGTTCTTGCTGCTCGAATTTAGTCCTTTGATATCCATGTTGCTTGCAAAGTTCCCTAGTGGAAAAAGGAAAACAAATAAACAAAACAAAACAATATATATATATATATATAAGTAAAATATAAGTATATATATAAAAATTATAGAATAAGTAAGCACAAGAAGTCGTAGGCCAGTGGAAAGTGCGCGCCCCTGTCTCCCTTCGGTCCCGGGTTCAAATCTCCGCGGCTTCAACAGTTTTGAAGGGGTTTTCCCCACGACCTACGATGTGGATTTTTTTTATTTTATTTTTATTTATTTATTTCTTGTTTTTTAATTTTTTTAACCTACAAACACATTAAAAAAACAAAATGATGATACATTGTCTTCTTTTTAAATTTTGGGGTAAGGTATTACTCAAGGATCACACCACGTGACACAGATGAATATGGTGCTCCCCTTTCGTACCCATCCATACTCATTATAGAAGAACATATCAACAATCTATTTTTTATTATTTATCAAAATGATTCATTAATCCTATTTAAGAAAAAGATGATTTGCAAAGATGAAAACCACGGGTTGCCTCCCGTGCAGCGCTTTGTTTAAGGTCGTTAGCTCAACTTGAACCCCCCAACTTACCCAATACCAACTTTCAATATATTAAGGAACACATGGTTCACCAATTATACTAGGTTTGGATTGATTCTATGTTTATAATTTGCTTCATTCACAATTCTATGTTCTACAATGAGTGGGAAAATCCAAGGAATGTTTGAAGTGGTTGATCCAGTTTCCACTGTAGTTTTTCCAAATACATCAATGGTAATTCCAACTTTTTCACTTTTAAGAGAATAATGAATTCCAACTAAATGTTCATGGTTAAATCCTATGAAGGGATAGTTGATCATGGAAGTAAGGACAATAATTTTGAGCTCAGGTTGGATAGTACATTCAAACACAGGTTGAGATTTTGAATCCAAATCAGTTTCATTTTCAAACTTTCTCAACAAAATTGGTTCCTTTTGAATAGAATATTCAACCAAAAAATTGGAAAGATCAGTGTTTAGAATGTTTATGGACTCAAATTTTGTGATTTCTCCCAATGGTTCAGTAATTTTTTGTTCTGAAGAATCAATGGAGTGATATTCAGGACACTCAATCCATGATGTCAAATTCTCATCTTGTGAATACAAAAAATCAGTTTCATCTTGATTTAAACACCTATCAAAAATTCCTTGAACCACATAATCTTCCCCAAATTCAAATGTTTTCACTTTAGTAAATTCATGAGAGGTTTTTGGGAAAATAGACACTTCTCATAAGGTTATGGAAGGGGCAGTTTGTGTAGGGATGGGTTCCTCATAATTTTTAATGCTTTGTAGTTCTAACCTCAATGATGAAACCTCAAAATTCATTATCTCCATTTATTGAAACAATTTTTCAAGTAATGGATATGGATTAGGATGGATAAGGGGTTGAGACAGATGGTCTATTCCATGCGGATAAATATGTTGTTGGGATTCCTTTGGAGGATGTTCAAATTGGCTTTATGGGGATTGAAACTCATTATATTTTGGAATGTTTTGTGGAGAATAAGAGTTAAAACATTGTGTCTAAATTGGTTGTTTGTTATCCCACTAGTAGAAACTAGGATGGTCATTGTACATCACACTTGGTGTGGAGTGATAAAAGTAAGGAGAGGTTCCCGATGTTTGGATTTGTTCAAAAGGGTTTTCCATAGGAATGAAATTGGGGATGCGATAAGAGAAGTGGGATGAAAAAAAGGATGATAGTGTCTAAGATAACTTACTTAGGTCCGCAAAAATAGTTCCAAAAGTTGATTCTCTCTCAAATTTACCCAAGAGAAGAAGGTAAGACGGTCCTTGTAGTTTAGCTTGGGTTATCGAATCCTCAGAGACCTAAGAAGAAACCTATAGACACGTACATTCTATGGACTATTTTTGGCTATGAAGTGGCCAAATTGGGTTGATTTTATAAGGTTTTAAAGTATAACTAATATATTTAAGTGAATTCAATTTAAAATAATGATTTGATCCTAGGTTATCGCTTGGGGTGGATTGGACGTATTTTCTTTTTAATGATTTCAATTTCTTAAATTTGAGATGGGTTCATTTAAGGAGATAAAACAACATCATCACTTACTGGTTTAATGCCTACACCCTTTAATACTAATCACCTATAAACTTGAAGGATCAAAGTTTTGAGCACTTCAAGGTAAAGGTTCATATTAGCACTTGAAGTGTGTGGCCTTAAATTCAATAAGGACGATGGAGTTTAAAAATCATCAAATAAAGATCTCAATTAAAGAAGTGATTATACATTAATGAGGTGATAAATAACATCCAATATATCCCCTTAATACTCCATTGGATCAAATCATAAGTGGGTTAGCCCTCCATTGATTCTATGGTTTTAATGGAAGCGGAAAGTAGACTCATGAAGGAGGAAATGGAGAAGTAAAAAAAACGCAATAAAATAACAATCACTCCACCGTTGTGTGATAATCTCACAAGGTTTGGTATGAACAAGTCCGCACCTTGAACCAAAGGTATCAAAGTGATAAGGATAAGAACAAAATAATAATAAAAGAAGAAATTTTATTAAGAAACAAGGATGAATTAAAACAACTTACATGTGAAGGAAGAACATTACAAAGAGAAATTGGCAGCATAACATTAAGATGAAAACAAGCTAAAAGATTCTTAAATCCTCCAACACCACTACCTTAAATAGGAATTTTTGAGCCCTTGGGTCGAGCCTCCAACCGTAAAAATCATCTCAATTAATTTTGGTAGGCAATAGGTGGTGGAAAGCTTGTGGAATTTGGAATTTTCCACATTTGACCTGAGGTGGCAGCCAGCATTCATCCAACGAACAGACGTGTTTGGATGACCTTTTATAGGGCTGAATCAAAGTGGGCCATTGAATCAGAAAATAGAGCTCCGGATGTCATCTAACCTCCTGTAAAATTGGGGCCCATTTGGAGTTTTGGATTCCGAGATTTGATCAAATTAGTGGGCTGTTTTTCTGGGCCTCAGAATCTGGCCCAGAATTGTATCTCTAACTTGGGGCGCCTTAATGACCACCATAGAGGCAAAATTAGCATTATCTATTGAGGCGTGATTTGTTCCTCAACATTTCATCTATCATACCACAAAAGTTGTGATTTATTGGGCCTGTATGTTGGGCCCCACAGTCTCATAGGTGGGATGGTGTCCAATCTTTGTTCTCTAAAATTGCTTCCATTCATCTCCAAATATCTCCATCATCGTTTATGAATCATCCAGTGATCCCTGAATAAAGAATGTTCAAATTTAAGTGTAAATATAGTTCCCAAAATATCAAATTAAAATATTGATAATTACATTCCTTATAATTAGATGACTCATTGGGCCTAAATTGGTGTATATTAGGCATGATGTGCACAAATGATGAGAATGGATGTTCATAATAAAAATGCACTAACTCAAGCCCATAAGATAAAAAATGAACATTTAATACCATTAAAATGTAATTAAAATAATTTTTTTTATTGGATAATCATTTCCCCTTTGTGGATAATTTGAGTTTTCCTTCATTCTGAAAGTTTCTTTGAAAATTCATGTTTTGAAATTGTGAAAAGTTGAATTTAAAATGGTAATGACCATGTTTTGACCTAGATCTATGTTTCCTTTTTTCCTTAGTGTTTTCCCCCACAGAGGTCTGATGGTTTTTCAAGGTGTAGCTTTGGGTCGTTCATCCTTAGAAAATCCTCCAGTTGATCAGCCCATAGACTACGTCCTCGAGTTTCAAAAGTTGAACCCACCAATATTTTATGGTAAATAAATCCTCTGAAGGTAGAGGAGTGGTTATGAAATATTGAGAGGAACTTCTATTTTCTCATGTCGCATGAGTCATTTAAGGTTAATTTGGATACCTTTATGGTTGAAGGTCCAATATGGAAATGGTGGAAGTCCGTGTATAAAATAAATCCTTGAGGGGATCTTACCCAGGAGTTCTTCAAGTCTTTGTTTATCAAAAAATATTTCTCTGTGATGGAAAAGGTGATAATTTGTATGAAGTTTTGTGGTCTTCAGCAGGGTGTTGGATCAGTGTAGGAACTATACCGATGATTTTGGGACCTAGTCCCATATGAACCATAGTATATAGAAAATGATCCTATGAAGGTTAGACATTTTGAGTTTGGGATCTGTCGTGAATTTCCATTGAATGTGGTAGAACTCAACCTAACTACCTTCTATGAAGTAGTGAGGAATGACTTTCATGCCCAAGAATAGTTAGAAGGGGGACTTGGGGTGGTGAATCCTATTATGAACTTCAAAATTAGTTGAAAGGATAGTGATAGGAAAAATGGGAAGAGAGATGATTCTAGTGGTGATGGTTGGGGAATTAAGTGGCCTTTAGATCTGAAATTAACTTCTTCAGAGCGCAATGCCGTGATATTTCATCATTGTGGTAAGAAGGGTAAAAAAAATAAAGCATGCCCATGTGATCCAAGAACTTTCCACCCTTGTGGATGGTTGGGTCACCTACAATAGTTCTGTTGGGGTCTTTCCAAGAAGCACTGTGAATCCGTACCCATCTCTTCAAAGGTTACAGTAGCCTGTTCGCAGGGGTTGGCTGATGTTTGGGATCAATTTGGGTTCTTCTCTCTATCATGTTTCTTGGATGTAATAGCCATACTTGGTGGAATTTGTGGTGTTTATATACCTTCAGTTATAAGAATGGAGGTTGTCGAACCCTTTATTAATTCCTATTTCAATAGAAGCGTGTTTTGTGAAATTTTGATAAGTGCTTTCTATTTGAGAGTTTTGAAATATTTAATGTAAGGCAAGAGATGCTTCAATCATCAGAGCTCCAGCTTTAGGTGCCTGAGTGATGTTGGCACATAGTTAGGAGAACCCCAATGGTGTAAAAAGACCATCATTTAATTTCTGTCCTTTGTGTGGAAAGGTTTGTGTTTTTATGACGGTGATAATTTGTTGGAATGTGTCAGTTGAGTTTTATTGGTCCCTTAATTGGGCCCTCCCCTTCTTTCCCATCCCTGTGGGGGGAGGGGGTGGTCTTTGGTTTGTGTGGTAAAGTCTTCATGTCTGTTAGATCTTGCCAGTTTTTATGGTGGGGAGATATATAAAGGGTCTCGTTGAACTCAGTTTTGGCCTATTTCTTATGGTGAGGAGTCCCTACGAGCCACCTCATGTAAATATCCCAATTTCATTCTTGGTATGAGTTATGTTTTGAATATGATTAAGGTGTGCGTATGTTTTACAGGATTTAGCATCGTGCATGTTCTGTGTCTTTCTGGATTAATCAACTCAAGGTGTCTACGATTTTGAGGGTAGAGGTCACTTAGCAGGGAGTCTGTCTCAGTCTCCTTAGTTCTACATGTTAGTCTTTTTCTATCATTGGTAGTGTTTTTTTAACTATTCATTATTGTTCTTTGGGGATTCCCTTGATCTGTAAAGGAGAATCAATTAATGTTTTGGGGTTCGACCTTGTTATGGCTTCTCGGAGGCGGAAAGAGTTATGGTTGGGAGAATTGTCACACTTAGGTTTTGATTTTTGTCTTGGTTCCAACTCAAGCCAGGGTTTGGGGTAAATCCTTGTTTAAATTTTTAAATTTTATTTAATCATGAGTGTTTTGCGCTCAGTGGCACCGAGATCACAGGAAGGGGATGATTCCTAGACCGTTTGGCCTACCCGGTTTTCAAAATAAATTAAACATTTAAAGGAATATTGAAACGAATATAAAATGAGAGTAAAAATAAATAAATAAAATAAAATAAAAAAAATAAATTGTGCGTTGATGCATAATAATAAAATTATTAGTGTTGCAAATAATAGTTTTGATATTATTAATTTTTTTTGTTATTAATATTTATTACGATTATTAAATTTTTTAATAAAATAATTACTACTAAAAATGGAATGATTATTATTATTGTGATTATTATTAAATGTTTCATTAACATTATCATAATTATTAATTTTTTTAATATTATTATTATTAAGATTGAAACATGTGTTAGAATTATTTTTTACATTTTGTTGTTGTTATTTTTGTTGTTGTTATTATTATTATTATTATTATTATTATTATTATTATTATTATTATTTTTTTTTTAGGCTATTTCATGGGGACCGCATGGTTAACAGAAGTCGTGCAGTCATCCGGGGTACATGTGGTATTCAGATTGACAAAGTTAAAATATGGCTGATAAAAACATTATTATTCAATTTCATCACTATTTTTATTATTAAAATTTTTATGGGCCATGCGGGGTAACAGTGTGGTTGACCAACACATAAAATAGATCTAGGAAAATGTTTTGGCAATAATAATAATTTTTTTAATGTTGTAAAAAAACATTATTGTTATGTTTGTTCTTGTTTATATTATTATTAAAAAAAATTATTATTATTAGGTTATTTGTCTTTTATTTAATTTTTATTTAATTTTTATTTTATTTTGTTTAGGTTTCTAACCTATCTCTCTCCCACACCCCTAATCCCGTGAAACCCTCTCCATATCTCCATCCACAATTTGGCTCAGAAACATGGAAAATTATCATCTCAGGTCCATCACCTGGACCTGAGGGTCAGGTACACCACGATATGACCTCCGTGTGGCCAAAATGTGATGTGGCAGAAGATGTAAATTTTAAATGATATTGATTTTTAAAAAGAAAACTGATTTATTTGAATGAGTTGGACTTAAATAACCTTCAATTCAATTACAAAAAAAAAACAGAAAATCATAAACATTAAATCAAAAGAAAATATATAATAAGAATTTATTAATAGTTAATATAATTTGAAATATAAAACAATAAAAAATATTTAACAGTAACAAAAAATTAAAAGTATAACAATAATTAATAATTTTTTATATGTTTATAAATATATAATAACTACTAATATTTTTTTATCTATATACACTTTTTATATTTATTCAATCTAAATTTATTGGTGGAAATTTTCGTTGAAATTTTACATTGTTTTATATATATTAATATATTATGTATACATAAACTAAAATTTTGTATTAAATATTCCCATATATTTATAATAGGAAATATATTATGTATGTTAAATAATCTATGGAAATTTCCAATAAAAGTTTTCATAGGAAATTTCCAATGGAAATAATTAGTGGAAATTTCCATTGGAGTTTTGCATAGTTTATTTGTTCATTAATATACTCTCAATTATTTTTTAAGTGGAAATCCATATTGGAAATTTAAGATGATAATTTTATTTTTAAATTTCCACTCTAAAATTTCAGTGCATAATTGAATTGTTTATTTATGTATTAATATATTTTCACTTGTAAATTAAGAGGAAATTCGAATTAAAAATTTTTTATGAAAATTTTCATCTTATGATCCTAGGTAATAAAATCAAACTCAAATACATGTAAAATCAATCATCAATATAATCAACATGCAATGAATAACTCACACTGAAGAGAGATCATATCAGGAATCCAGTTGCCACAACAAATGCTGATTTCACTGATAGCTTTAAACAATCACTACAGGTTTTCATTGGAAATTTTCAGTGGGATTGTGTGACTTTCCAGTGTAAATTTGTACTTAAAGTTATATTGTATATTTATATTCGTATATATACATATATATGTATGTATATATATATATGGATTCAAATTTTGTACGGTAAATTTGCACTAAAAATTCTTAGTATAGATTTATATTAGTGATAATTTTCATTGTAAATGTAAAACACCAAATTTCATTGCCATTTTACATAGATGTTTGTATATACGTAATGATAATTTCCACAATAAATTTTCACTTGATTTTTATAATTTAATATTACCATGTTTATTTGTATTTTTATGTTTGTCTTTGTGTTTATTTAGTTTCCATTTAAAATTTCCATTATACATTGAAATTATATTGGAAATTTTCAGTGAAAATTTTCTCTATGGATTTTAAAATATGTTGTATAGTGGAAAATATACATTGAAAATTTCCACTGAAAATTTGATTGGAAATTGGCAATAGAAGTTTATAGTGGAAATTTGCACTAAAGGTGGAAAATGGAAATTTGCACTAAAGTTTTCCAATGGAAATTTGCAATGAAAATTTCCAAGGAAATTTTATATTTTTTAGTTATGTATCAATATAACTTCATTGTAATTTAATGTATAAATTTGAACTGCTAGTTGAAGTTTTCACTAGAAATTTCTAGCGGATGTTTGCACTAGAAATTTTCAGGGAATGTTTGCACTGAAGATTTCCCTAGGAAATTTCTACTTTAAACTTTCTATTCATTATTTATGAAGTGTTTATAGACTCTTATAAATACCTAAATTTTACACAAGAAGTTTTTAATACAAATTTGGAATGAAAATATTTATTAAAATATTGAATTTTTTATTTATGTATTAATATATTTTCATTGTAATTTTAAGTGCAAATTTGAAGTAAAAATTTCATGTGGAAATTTTCTTATGAAATTTATAGTGGAAATTTACATTGAAAATTTCTAGTGGAAATTTACCCATGAATTTTCAATTGAAATTTTGACGGGAATTTCCCGCAGCGGTAGTGTAAAAAGCCCCCCAAAAATGCATAACGGGGGTATTTTAGTCCAAAACCCCAACCTGAGGGTTAGGTTCAGGTGCCCAACCTGAGAGGATTTAAATCCCAGAAACACCCCCCATATAACTTGGTCTGCATGTTCCCATCACCTCTGGCCAATCCCAACCATATGCCTCACTGGCACACAATTTTCCTCTGATCGCGAGTCCCTATTCCAACAGGAGAGATGCTCAGCATCGCCTCCAGTGCTGGTGTGCACTTCACAGATGCTTGAGAAACCCCCCCACTATTGTGCGCTTCATCTAGGCACAACCCATCTTACCCACACCGCTCTCTCTTCACCAGATACCGCGTTCCCTCCTTGCTGAGCCGCACCCCATCACTGCACCTATGTCCGACCGCGTGTACTTTATTCGCGACAACCTCTCCTCTTCACTTCAGTAAGGTTTTGATCTGAGTTTTCATTGATGGGTTTGATTTTTCTTAAACACTGGTTGTTGTGGATTAACTTATTGAGTTAGTCCATCAATTATGGGTTCTTTTTGGTTTCTTTTGGTTAGGTTCAACTTCTTGTGGGTGTGTTTGAGGTGTGCTCGGTGTTTCACACTAATTTTTAGGCATTCTTCATCAATTGAGGCAAAAATCTATTGCTCATGTTTTTTAAGTTTATATTACCTTGATTACATGATGTTTTCACCTCTTTGGATTGTTAATTAGGAACTTAATATTGCTAGAATAATTTTACATTGTGAAAAAGGTGCATTTTGATGGAAACCAATTTTGATTTGTATAATAGTTTTTATTAAATTATACAATTTATTATTTTTACTTTTCATGTGGTGCGTGTTCTAAAATGGTATGTTGCGGGTGCACATTTAATTATAAAAGAGGGTTTTGAAGAGGTTTGTGTGCAAAAATCTATACGGTACTCATTAAAACATGTTTTATAAAATTTTAACTAGTTTATTAAATATTATAAGTGGTGAGGATTATGTTTTGGAAATATTTTGAGGTGCACTTTTTTTTCCAAATTAGATTTTAATGTTTTGGTTAATTTTTTGGTTGGATTTTCTAATTATTTTTTGATTTTCAAAAGCATGGTTTAGTTTTGGTAAATGATAGTTGTTATCCAAATGGTTGTTGATGTTTCCAAAGTGGATTTCTATGTTGTTATGGTGTTGAATATAACCTATGTATTGATTTTCATATAATGGTTTAAAATGTGAAAATGATAAAAAAATGTTTTGAAATTAAAAATGGTTATTTGGAAAACCCTTCTAGGTGTGAGTTTTCGTAGTCAGTTGGACCTGGGTAGTAGTGTCCTCGGCATGGGACCTCCCTAGTATGATTATTGTTTCAAGTCATGGACTACTCCTAAAAGCAGTCAGGGTGGTTCTTGTTTGTTTTGGTTATGTGTGATGGTATATATATGTGTGTGTGTGTGAGAGAGAGTGTGTGTGTGACTTGTTTCTTGTACTATTTGGCACACCCCCTTTTTAGGAACATAAAATGGGAATATAGCATAACTATAAGGATTAATAAGAATGAAAACTACACTAGTCTATGTTATTGTACAAGCTAGTGGCCCATAGCTAGTGGATACTTGGGTTTATTGCTATGAGGTCGGGCCCCTCGACTAGTCTAGGTAGGGTGACAGTCAGGAGTTAGGGTATTATGACGTCATTGAGTATGGTGTGCCTTCAAGATGAGTCACATTTATTAGTACGTTCTAGTTTTCCTCTGAGTTCCTATGGTTTCCTATGTTCCTTTGACACTGGTACAATTAGTACTATTGCCCTCTCTATATGAGGTGATATCCCTTGTACTTAGTTTTGGTGTTTTATTGTAAAATTATAAATGTATGGTTTTCTAAAGTTATTTTCTAGAAGAATGTATTGAAAAAACAATCACTCTTTCCTTTGGAACTTTTATGAAAAATGAATTATTCTTTTTTGGTCTCCTTTTCTTTCCTCTTCCTTTTGAACCATACTTTTAATCTTTATGGAAATTGATTATGATTGTCATTTGTTTACCTTAAAATGAAAATTGTATAAAATTCTTAATTTATAGATTGAACCATACTTTTAGTTGTGTTTTTGGCTGTTCTATCATTTCATATAATTTTTTATCTTATTCTGTTATATTTTATTTCTACTTCTTTGTTTATTTTCATTGGGTTAAATCATTCCCAAGTGTGCTCTGTTGATGCCCTGGTGCTTGTCTCCAGTCCGGGAGGATTGGGAACACTTCTCGAGCCTTTATGCGGATCGACTTGGGTGACCGATTCAGGGTCAACCCAGGTTGGTTTGTGACATTAACCCTCCCTATTTATGAATTTGAGCTTATATGGATCAATTTTGGATTTATGATGTTTTTTTGAGAAAAATGGTGAAAATTTCATAATTCTGGATTGTTGACAAATTTTTACATCAATGGTATTTTAGTAATTTCTTGAAATATATAATTCTAAATTGAATGATTATTTTTTTAGAATAATTATTTTATTTCATTAAACCTTTTCTTTTGGAGTAGGGGATAATTAAAGCATCCAGAGGTAATAAAATGTCAAAGAAGTTGAACAATTTTCCAGGAAGACAATGTGGATCCCACCACCGTAATAAAATCCCATCTTGGCCTTCAGACATCCAATAGAGGTGATTATAGATATAAAAGAATGAGGACACATTGGTTCATTTGTACAATTAATTTGGGGGAGTTTTATAGTCATTATGGTTTCCATTATATGTTATACTTTTGGAGGAAGCTTCCTAAAACCTTCATCCAAAAAACATAACACTCAATTAAAAATTTGTAACTCCGGAATCCTGTGGACAAATCAGATGAAATTTTTAGAGGGGATTCGAAAGAAAATGGGGAAGAATCTTCATTAAGGGGACCACACATGAATTTTCTATTTAATAGGTCCAAAATGCATCAAATTTCAGAGTACAAAAATCTGCCTATAAAAGAAGAGGAGCTGCTATGTCTCAAATTCATTCATTCCCATCCCCATTCCATTTGGGAACCAAGGGAAGGAGGCTAGGGGTCATTTATAATTTTTATTTTCCCATGTAACACATTCATCTTTTTTATATAAGTGTTTCCCATTTCCTTCATCCATCCTTCTTTTTCTTCCAACTCTAATTCACATTCTCTCTCTTCCATCCTTCCACTGTGACCTCATTTCACATTGAAATGGATAGTGACTAACCTAAGGCTTGGACCTAGTGTAGGTTTTACAATTTTCTTCATTATTTCACATAAAATTCAAAATGTTTTAAATATATTTGTTGTTGGGAGAGAATATTGTACAGGTGCGGCAGTCGTGCACCACAACACTATTTCCAAATACATATCTTTTCCTTGATTCATTAGTTTCCCTCCCTTATATTAGGAAAAACCTTAATATGGTGGAGTTTGGGTTAACATAAGGGTTTAAATGACATATTGTGGAGCTATGTGTTGTAGGAATAACATTTCTAGTTGAGGTGTTTCCCTATTGGACTGTTAGAGGAGGTGTGGTTTGGTGTGCTAGACACATGTTAAAAAAAACACACTCAATAAATAAATAGAAAGTAATACATTAACGAGTTTTAACTAAATTAATGATGAAATCTAATTTAAAAAAGAAGAAAATAATGAAGGAACCTCTGTTATCCAACCATTGGACAAAGTTATTTCTTCCCTAATTTCATTCTGTTAGCATCTGCATCTTCATTTAGATATAAAGTTTTCATTTCATTATTTTAAATTCCAAATTTTAAAAAACCCATAAAACCATTTTTAGTAATTTATAAAAACAAAAAATAATAATTAGAATAGGTGAACTAGAATCAGTGATTTAACTGACTATGATTCTCCTCATGTGAGACGATCCAAGTCAGCCACTGTGCTGCATTCAGAAAATATATTTTATTTTTTCCTCTCCATATGAAAGGTATGTGTCTGAACCAATTATTTAGGGCCCAGATGTTTGATCAAGGACTACAATAGTAGAACAGTTCATCCACGATATCCCTTAGCATTATGAAACATGATGGGGTATAATAGTGAGTTATGCTAGTAGAGAGCTTTCTGGTGGAGAAAACACCGGCAGTAAGAGCTACCAACAATCGCCAGGTAGATGAATATTTGGTAGCAGCTAGTTAACAGATGACATAGGGATCCATGTGGATCAGAAATTTCATGGGATGACCTCAGGACATAGGGTTAGAGGTGCAAGGCTCCTATGAAAGATCGAGTCATTCGAAGGACAGACTGTGTTACTCATGCGGTGGTCATGGATATCTGGCTAGAGATTGTCTGAATCTTCATGAGACCAGTCATGATATGGTTGAGGAACCACCTAGGTAGAAGTGAAGGAATGATAAGAGTGGTCTGTATGGTGGTGGGTGTGGAAGAGTAGAAGGTTAGGTAGTAGGAGGTGCGCCGAGGTTAGAGGTACTACCACCACCACCCCCAGGTGGTCTAACACGGGCTTATGGAGCTGGTGGACATAGACGAGGATAGCTTTAGGAAAGGTAGGATTACAACTATAGTTATCTAGATATTATTAGAGGTATGATCTTTTTATTTTACACCCTAGATGTAGTTTTCGTAGAAAAAGTTTTCAGTCAATCTTTTATCTCCACAACCATTGTTTGTGACTCGGAGTTTCCAGTGGAACTGTTGACTCGATCCCTATGCATAGAGAATCCTAATAGAAGAGATTCGACAATAAAAAGCTGGTGCCGATAGTGTGACCTTACTCTTGGGGTTGAGAGTTTTGGTTGGGATCTCTTGGTGGAAGTGTTGAGTCCTTATGACATCATTCTTGGTATGGACTGGTTATCAGCAGTTCATGACCAAATTGACTGTTTCAAGCGCACAATGTCGTGTGTCCATTGAGATGGGACAAGGTTTTCCCTTTTCAGTAAAAAAGGAAACCCAAGAAGTATAGGATGGACTTGCACATAAGAGGTTGCATCCATTCACACACCAGTTGGATAGTGTGGCCCTCGATGTAGTGGATGAGACGAGTCCTCAGTTTCCTACACTGGTGGATGAGTACAAGGACATCTTTCCGAAATATGTTCTAGGATTAACTTCTCATAGGGAGGTGTATTTTTACCATGATCATTACCCAATGAAGGGAATGATATCTACACTTGTATATCAGATGAATCCTATAGATTTTGGTGAGTTGAGGGTACAACTGAAGGACTTGTAGAGGAAGGTCTTCGTGAGACCTAGTGTTTCACCTTGAGCGGTCCCGGTTTGGTTTTCTAAGAAAGAAAATGAGAGATTTAGGTTATGTATGGAATTAAAGTTCCTGAAATAGGTGACTGTGAAGAATATTTATCCACTACTAAGGACTGATGACCTCTTCGATTAGTTTAAGGGGGTGAGATGGTTCTTGAAGATATACATCATATCTGGATATCATCAGCTTTGTGTACAAGATGAGGATGTACCAATGATATCCTTAAGATGTAGGTACAACTACTATGAGTACTTGGTTATTCTATTTGGCCTGATGAACACCCCATCAATTTTCATGGGACTCATGAATAGAATCTTCTAGACTTACTTAGACTGGTTCATCGTTGTCTTCATTAAGGACATGCTAGTGCACTCAGCGTCCAAGGAGGAGCACATGATACACTTGAGGATGGTCTTGTAAATACAACAAATGAACCATCTTTATGGGATGCTCTGGAAGTTTTATTTTTGTATCCAGGATATCCACTTTTTGGGACATGTCTTTTCATAGGCTAGAGTTGTAGTAGATCTGGTGAATATTGAAGTGATGCTCTCTTGGGAGACCCTTGGAGTGTTACTAAGGGGCATATATTCTTGGGGTTTTTGGGTACTATTTGAGGGTTGTAATTGAATTTTCTAGGGTAGTAGCACCCTTTAAAACCTTGACATGGAAGGGGATGCCATTTGTGTGGACCGAGAAGTTCTAACTCTTCTTTCAAGAGTTGAGGCAGAGATAGATCTGTGCCCCCATATTGATATTACTGGAGGAGGGTGTGGAATATGTGGTGTTATGTGATACATCGGGGACTGGGCGTGGTTGTGTCCTGATGTAGGGGAAAGCATTGATTGCCTATGGTTCATTCTAGTTGAGGTAGCATGAGCAGAACTACACAATCCATGATATTGAGCTAGCAGATGTAGTCTTCGCATTGAAGATATGGAGACACACTACTAGAAAATCAGGTTTTGGAGGTGGGGCATCTATAGCGGCCACCATTTGGCGGCCGCAAATACTATCAACAGCGGCCGCCAAATGGCGGCCGCTGCAATTTTTCCTAAAAAACCCCTAATTCCCCTCCCTACCCTCCCTCCGCTCCCCAACCCCGCGACCCCCCCTTCCCCGACCCCACGACCCCGACCCCCGGCAACCCTCCCCGACCCCCGGAGACCCTCCCCGACCCCTGGAGACCCCGACCCCGCTGGCGACCCCAACCCATGTCGACCCTAACCCCCGACCCCCCGACGACCTCGGCAACCCCCGACGACCCGACCCCCGGCGACCCCGACCCCCGGAGATTCCCACCCCCTTGCCTCTGTGCTGCGCCACCGACAACCCCGGCAACCCCCACTTCCTTGCCTACACGGTGCGCCCCCGTGACCCCGACACCCCCTGCCCGCGCTGCACCCCGGCGACCCCCACCGCCTTTCTTTCGCGCTGCGCCCCCGTGACCCCGACACCCCCACGACCCGGCAACCCCCACCCCTGCCCGCGCTGCACCTTTGGACAGCCCCGCCGCCGCCATCCCCTCGCGGCCCCGTTGCATCCCTTCGGCAAGTCCTCCTGCCTCCGTTGGACCCTTCCGGTTCATTGTGCCCCGCCGTGTATAACCCTCCACACGGTCCAATGGTTCCAATCCTTTCGAGTCCGGCCATCGAACCTCTGTCATCAATTCACTACGCCGTCATGGATCCGCAATCGAGTCAGACCCCGTTACCCGCGGTCGAGTCCTCCGTAGGTAATAGTTTTTTATCCAAATTTAGTTTTATATTTTAATGATATGTGTTTTTTTAGAATTTAAATAAGATATTTCACTTTTTATTTCTATTAAATACAGATATGGATATGAGTTGGATTGATATGCAATATATATTTTCAGCTGAATATTATGAGGTAATTAAGCGATTTATGGATTTCACCAACAAATTTCCAAGAGATATGATTAGTTGTCCATGCAGAAAATGTGTAAATAGATATCTCTTCAAATGAGATAGTGTTAGAGAACATTTGTTTTTGAATGGGTTTTAGAAAAACTATAAGACATGGATGCGTCATGGAGAAGATTCTGTTTCATGTCATCGCTCAGAAAATATTCATATGAATGTTGATATATAATGGAACAGAGAGATGGTTGAAGGAGATAAAGTAGACTTACATGATTAGTGGAAATTGTAATTATATTCCTAGTTATTATTTGTAAAAATATTTATCAGTTATATATGTATAAAAATTGCTTGATTTAACTATAATTTCTTTTAATGCAGGTATGTCACAGGGTGGTCACAGTGGTTCACCTGATGTTGTTGGTATGTATGTTTTCATTTTTCAAAATTAATTGATTGCAATTTTCTGTTTATATTTCCCTAACTATTTCTAATAATTAATTTATATTGTAATTGAATTATGAATTTATGTTTATCAGGATCTACTACTTCTTCCAGTAGACGCAGGGGTCCTGGTAGAGGGGTTCGATCCTGGAACTCTGGAGCACGATTGGATGTGTTATTTGACGACACATTTCATCCAGTTGGAGATGGTGCTACTGCATTGAGTCGTCAGTTTGGGCATATGATACGAGACTCACACAGATTCCCTCTGACGACTCGTGACTGGAGTTTTTTCCCTCAGGATACGATAGACAGATTATGGAGGGAGGTTCAGGTAAATTCAATGTTTAATTTTTCATGATATTGTTATTATTATTGTCCCATCTACTGACAATATTTTTAACAGGATAATTTTACATCCTGTCCAGTTGAGTTTCGGGATATTTGTATATCGAAATGCATAAAATTATGGAAGGATTACAAGTCAAGGGTGAAGAGAGATCACTGGACACCATTTGCAGGTGTTCCAGACATTCTACAGCGAGTCCCTCCGGGCATTCTTCCTGCGTAGTGGCATGATTTGGTTGCGTTTTGGTCGAGTGAGTCAGCGATGGTAAGATTTATTACTTTTAATCTATAAATGACTAATTTTTCAAATGTCTATTAAGTAAATACATTGAATGTAGACCGAGTCTGCTCGTCATTCACATAATCGGGCGATGTAGACCACGCCTTCCAGACTTGGCACTCGACATGTGTCAAAGCTCATACATGATGTAAGTTCAAAATTCACTATTTCATCCATATTTTAAAAATATTGTTGTATAACATGGTGAACCCCTTTATTATAGTTACACCAACGCAGCGAGCCAATCGATCAGATGTCCATATGGATGAGGACTCGTAGGGCGGGTGATCCTGATGTTGTCGGTGTTATAGTAAGAAAATTATTTACTAATTAATAAATGTATTTTTTATTTTATATAAATTATGAATATTTGTTCATTGATTCATTATATTCTACAGGCTCAGTTTGACGCTCAGTTAGAAGAGTTTCCAGAGGAGCAACGTCATAGTATTGTGCATTGAGATGAAATATTTCACCGTGTCGTGGGGCGTGACAGCCATGGTTATTCTTTGACTTATGGTGGCGGTGTCCCACGACGTGCAATTGTTAGAGAAGATGTGATGAGTGCATGCAGAGAGTCAGGGATGCGCACACAGGCTAAGATAGATGCTTCCATGCAGGATATGTAGCGCAATTTTGATTAACAGTTTACGCAGTTACGTGTAGAGTATGAGGAGAGGTTGTCACAGATTTCATCACGTATCGATGAAATGACGACGCAACAAGTGGTGCCACAGGTAAACAATAAAAAAAACCATAATCAGATTGAATTTTATTGATATGTTTAAGATACATAATATTGATATATATTGTAGGCTCTGAATACATCTGGTGGACATCATAGTGATATTGGTGATCCAGATGAGAATGAACCCCATGCATGAGGTAATTTCATTTGTCTTGATGAATTCTTTAGAATTTTGTATATCATTGATGAATATAATTTTCCTTTTTACCTAGATTAGTTTGTTTTAATATTTGTGGATGACATCTTCGTGCACTCCAAGAGTGATTATGATCATACCCAACATCTTGACATCATACAGATTACACTTATTGACTATACTTCAAGCTATGTATATGTCAGTTTTGTATTGATTATATAGGTATAGTTATTGGGTCAAATAATTTCAGAGGAAGGTGTGTCATTGGATGGAGAGAAACTCCAGACAGTTGTTTCATGGTAGAAGCCCAATAACTCTTTCAATATTTGTATCTTTTTAGGGTGATTTAATTTTGACGTGCACGCGCAGACGGCACGTCAATCGGACGTGCGGTCTGCGCAGTAGGGCTCATTATGCGTTCTATAAGCGTTGCGCGCGCTTGATAAACGCTGTGTGTGTGGGGGGGGGGGGGGGGTCCAAACGGGCCGAATGAAGTCCGAATGGCCTGAAATAGGACCACATAAAAGGGTGAGTGAATTGTGATGTGGTCGAACAGATGACACGTCAGTCGGACGTGCCGTGTGCCGGCGATGACTGGGAACGCCGTTCTGGTGTCATAAACGGCCAAAACCGGCGTCTAATGGTCAAAATCATAGCGGATGACATCGGATTGACCTGAAATCACAGGACAACATTCCAATTATTATTCGCGACCTGCACGCGCAGACGACACGTCAATCAGACATGCGGTCTGCGCCTTAGGTCTCATTATGCGTTCTTTAAGGGTTGCGCGCGCGTGATAAACGCGCGTGGGGGGGTCCAAATGGGCCGAACGATGTCAGAATGGCCTGAAATCGGACGAAGTCAAAGGGTGAGTGAATTTTGATGTGTTCGAGCAGATAGAACGTCAATCGGATGTGCTGTGTTCCCACGGTGACCGGGAACGCCGTTCTGGTGTCATAAATGGCCAAAACGGGCGTCTAACGGTCAAAATCATAGCGGACGACATCGGATTGACATGAAATCACAGGAAAAAAATCCAATTATTATTTGTGATGTGAACGCGCAGACGGAACATCAATCAGACGTGCGGTCTGCGTCGTAGGGCTCATTATGCATTCTTTAAGGGTTGCGCGTGCTTGATAAACGCGCGTGGGGGGTCCAAACTGGCCGAATGATGTCTGAATGGCCTGAAATAGGACGACATCAAAGGGTGAGTGAATTGTGATGTGGTTGAGTAGACGGTATGTCAATCGGACGTCCCGTGTTCCCGCGATGACAGGGAACGCTATTCTGGTGTCATAAACGGCCAAAACGGGCGTCTAACAGTCAAACTCATAGCGGACGACATCGGATTGACCCGAAATCACAGGACAACAATCCAATTATTATTCGCGACGTGCACGCACTGAAGACACGTCAATAGGACATGCAGTCTGCGCCTTAGGGCTCATTATGCGTTCTTTAAGGGTTGCGCGCGCTTGATAAACGCGCGTGGGGGGGGGGGGTCCAAACGGGCCGAACGAAGTCCGAATGTCCTGAAATCCGACGACATCAAAGGGTGAGTGAATTGTGATGTGGTCGAGCAGACGTCATGTCAATCGGACGTGTCGTGTGCCCACGGTGACCAGGAACGCCGTTCTGGTGTCATAAACGGCCAAAACGGGCGTCTAACGGTCAAAATCATAGCAGACGACATCGGATTGACATGAAATCACAGTACAACAATCCAATTATTATTCGTGATGTGCACGTGCAGACGGCATGTCAATCAGACGTGCGTTCTACGCCGTAGGGCTCCTTATGCGTTCTTTAAGGGTTGCGCGCGCTTGATAAACGCGCGTGGGGGGTCCAAAGGGGACGAACGATGTCCAAATGACCTGAAATCGGACGACATCAATGGGTGAGTGAATTGTGATGTGGTCGAGTAGACAGCACATCAATCAGACATGTCGTGTGCCCGCGGTGACCGGGGAACGCCGTTCTGGTGTCATAAACGGCCAAAACGGGCGTCTAACAGTCAAACTCATAGCGGACGACATCGGATTGACCTGAAATCACAGGACAACAATCCAATTATTATTCGCGATGTGCACACGTAGACGACATGTCAATCAGACCTGTGGTCTGCGCTGTAGGGCTCATTATGCGTTTTTTAAGGGTTGCGCACGCTTGATAAACGCGCGTGGGTGGGGGTCCAAACAGGCCGAACTATGTCCGAATGTCCTGAAATCGGACGACATCAAAGGGTGAGAGAATTGTGATGTGGTCGAGCAGACGGAACGTCAATCGAACATGCCGTGTGTCCGCGGTGACCGAGAAGGCCGTTCTGGTGTCATAAACGGCCAAAAGGGGCGTCTAATGGTCAAACTCATAGAGGACGACATCAGATTGACCAAAAATCGTAGGACAACAATCCAATTATTATTCGCGATGTGCACGCGCAGAAGGCACGTCAATCGGATGTGTGGTATGCACCATAGGGTTCATTATGCGTTCTTTAAGAGTTGTGCGTGCTTGATAAACGCGCGTGGGGTGGTCCAAACGGGCCGAACGATGTCTAAAGGGCCTGAAATAGGACTACATCAAAGGGTGAGTGAATTGTGATGTGGTCGAGCAGACTGAACATCAATCGGACATGCCGTGTGCCCGTGGTGACCGGGAACGCCGTTCTGGTGTCATAAACGGCCAAAACGGGCGTCTAACGGTCAAACTCATAGAGAACGACATCGGATTGACCTGAAATCACAGGACAACAATCCAATTATTATTCTCAATGTGCACGTGTAGACGACACCTCAATTGGATGTGCAGTCTGCACCGTAGGGCTCATTATGCGTTCATTAAGGGTTGCGCGCGCTTGATAAACGCGCGTGGGGGTCCAAACGGGCCGAATGATGTCCGAATGGCCTGAAATCGGACGACATCAAAGGGTGAGTGAATTTTGATGTGGTTGAGAAGATGGAACATCAATTGGACATGCCGTGTGCCTGCGGTGACAGGGAACGCCGTTCTGGTGTCATAAACGGCCAAAACGGGCGTCTAACGGTCAAACTCATAGCGGACGACATCAGATTGACCTGAAATCATAGGACAACAATCCAAATATTATTCGCAACATTAACGCGCAGACAGAACATCAATCGGACATGTGGTTTGTGCCGTAGGGCTCATTATGCATTCTTTAAGGGTTGCGCGCTCTTGATAAACGCGCGTGGGGGGGGGGGGGGGGGTGTCCAAACTGGCCGAACGATGTCTGAATGGCCTTAAATCGGACGAAATCAAAGGGTGAGTGAATTGTGATGTGTTCGAGCAGACGACACATCAATCAGACGTGCCGTGTGCCCGCGGTGACTGGGAACGCCGTTCTGGTGTCATAAACGGCCAAAACTGGTGTCTAATGGTCAAACTCTTAGGGGAAGACACAGGATTGACCTGAAATCATAGGAAAACAATCCAATTATTATTCGCGATGTGCACGCACAGACGGAATGTCAATCGGACATGCGGTCTGTGCTGTTGGTCACATTATGCGTTCTTTAAGCATTGCGCGCGCTTGATAAAAGCGCGTGGGGGGTCCAAACTGGCCGAACGAAGTCCGAATGGCCTGAAATCAGACTACATGAAAGGGTGAGTGAATTGCAATGTGGTCGAGTAGACGGCACGTCAATCGGACGTGCCGTGTGCCCGCGGTGACTGGAACTTCGTTCTGGTGTCATAAACGGCCAAAACGGGCGTCTAACGGTCAAACTCATAGAGGACGACATCGGATTGATCTGAAATCACAGGACAACAATCCCATTATTATTTGCGATGTGCACGTGTAGGACAGAATGTCAATCGGATGTGCAGTCCTGCGCGGTAGGGCTCATTATGTGTTCTTTAAGAGTTGCGCGCTCTTGATAAACGCTGCGCGTGGGGGGGGGGGGGGGTCCAAACTTGCTGAACGATGTCTGAATGGACTGAAATCAGACGACATCAAAGGGTGAGTGAATTGTGATGTGGTTGAGTAGAAGACACGTCAATCGGACGTGCCGTGTGCCCGCGGTGACTGGGAACACCGTTCTGGTGTCATAAACGGCCAAAACTGGCGTCTAACGGTCAAACTCTTAGCAGACGACACCTGATTGACTTGAAATCAAAGGAAAACAATCCAATTATTATTCGCGACGTGCACGCACAGACGACATGTCAATCGGACGTGCGGTCTACACGGTAGGGCTCATTATGCGTTCTTTAAGCGTTGCGCGCGCTTGATAACATACGCGGGTGGGGGGTCCAAAATGGCCCGAACGAAGTTCGAATGGCCTGAAATAGGACTACATCAAAGGGTGAGTGGATTGTGATGTGGTCGAGCAGACGACACGTCATTCGGACGTGCTGTGTGCCCGCGGTGACTGAGAACGCCGTTCTGGTGTCATAAACGCCAAACGGGCGTCTAACGATCAAGTCATAGCGGACGACATCGGATTGACCTGAAATAACAGGACAACAATCCAATTATTATTCTCAAAGTGCACGTATAGACGTCACATAAATCGGACATGCGGTTTGCGCGATAGGGCTCATTATGCGTTCTTTAGAGTTGCGCACTCTTGATAAACGCACGTGGGGGGGTCCAAACTGGCCGAACGATGTCCGAATGGCCTGAAATCAGACGAAATAAAAGGGTGAGTCAATTGTGATGTGTTCGATCAGACAGCATGTCAATCGGACGTGTCGTGTGCCCGCGGTGACCGAGAATGCCGTCCTGGTGTCATAAACGGCCAAAACCTGGCGTCTAACGGTCAAACTCTTAGCGGACGACATCGGATTGACCTGAAATCACAGGAAAAAATCCAATTATTATTCGCGACGTGCACGCGCAGACGTAACGTCAATTGGACGTGCGGTCTGCGCGGTAGGGCTCATTATGCATTCTTTAAGCGTTGCGCGCGCTTGATAAACGCGTGTGGGGGGGGGGGGGGGGGGGTCCAAACTGGCCGAACGAAGTCCGAACGGCCTAAAATTGGACGACATCAAGGGTGAGTGAATTGTGATGTGGTCAAGCAAACGACATGTCAATCAGACATGTCGTGTGCCCGCGGTGACTGGGAACGCCGTTCTGGTGTCATAAACTGCCAAAACGGGCGTCTAACGTTCAAACTCATAGCAGACGACATCGGATTGACGTGAAATCACAGGACAACAATACCATCATTATTCGCGACGTGCACGCGCAGACGACACGTCAATCGGACGTGCGGTCTGTGCGGTAGGGCTCATTATGCGTTCTTTAAGAGTTGCACGCTCTTGATAAACGCACGTGGGGGGTCCAAACTGGCCGAACGATGTCCGAATGGCCTGAAATAGGACTACATCAAAGGGTGAGTGAATTTTGATGTGGTCGAGTAGACAACACATCAATCGGACGTGCTGTGTGCCCGCGGTGACCGGGAACGCTGTTCTGGTGTCATAAACGGCCAAAACTGGCGTCTAACGGTCAAAATCTTAGCAGACGACATCATCTTGACCTGAAATCACATGAAAACAATCCAATTATTATTCGCGACGTGCACGCGTAGATGTCACGTCAATCGGACGTGCGGTCTACACGGTAGGGCTCATTATGCGTTCTTTAAGCGTTGCGCACGCTTGATAAACGCGCGTGGGGGGGTCCAAACTGGCCGAACGAAGTCCGAATGGCCTAGAATCAGTCGACATAACGGTGAGTGAATTGTGATGTGGTCGGACAGAAGGCACGTCAATCGGACGTGCCGTGTGCCCGCGGTGACCGGGAACACTGTTCTGGTATCATAAACGGCCAAAACGGGCGTCTAATGGTCAAACTTATAGCGGACGACATCAGATTGACCTAAAATCACAGGACAACAATCTCATTATTATTCGCGACGTGCACGCGTAGACGGAACATCAATTGGATGTGTGGTCTACGCGGTAGGGCTCATTATGCGTTCTTTAAGAGTTGCATGCTCTTGATAAACGTGCGTGGGGGGGGGGGGGGGGTCCAAACTGGCCGAACGATGTCCGAATGGCCTGAAATCAGACGATATCAAAGGGTGAGTGAATTGTGATGTGGTATAGTATACGGCACGTCAATCGGACATGCCGTGTGCCCACGGTGACAGGAACGCCATTCTGGTGTCATAAACGGCCAAAACTGGCGTATAACTGTCAAACTCTTAGCGGACGACATCGGATTGACCTGAAAGCACAGGACAACAATCCAATTACAACAATAGAATTAATGATTTTAAATTTATAAAATGGTAATCAAAATTATGAATATTATTTTGAAAATCAAATACTTTAGATCTGTTACAGTAAGTTCGAAGTTAAATATTTGTTTTCTAGGTTTTATTCGGTACTATGTTTTTTATTAAATTTTGTTATACAGTTATATGTGATGATGGATGCGGATCTTGGAAGATGACAGCCAGGATTTATTTTGTATATTAATGTATAATTGAATTTTTTTAAAAACATTACAATTTAATAGCGACCGCCATATGGCGGCCGCTATAGGTGTCTCCAAGGACACCTTTAGCGGCCGCCAAATGGCGGCCCCTATAGGTTTTTCAAGGAGACCTATAGCGGCCGCTAAAGCCCATCCCGGCTTTCCTACAACGTCCGTCAAATGGAGGTCGCTGATAGTAACAGCGACCGGGAAAATGCAGCCGCCGTTTGGAGGCTGCTATAGGCCTTTAGCGACGGCTTTTGGCGGCCGCTAAAGGTCATTCTTATACTAGTGACACTACCTAATGGGCAAGTGGTTATCGTCTACTTTGACCACAAGAGTCTCAAGTATACCTTCTCTCCAAAGGATATGAACTTGAGATAATCATGATGGATAGAGTTACTCATAGAATATTGCATTGAGATTTTCTATACTCCTGGGAAGGGGAATGTAGTGGAACATGATCTTAGCAGGAGATCCAACTTGCAGTTGTTGAGTGAGGTGTTAGAGAAGTTGTCCACGTTACAGATATCCTTTGTAGAAGGAGGTGGAGCATCATACCTCCAATCAATGGTTGTCACCCCTATATTATTATAGTGAGCCAGGGAGTCATGACTTAGGGATAGAGACTATGAGGTCCAACATGCACATTTTTCAAGGGGCACGCCCCTGGTGGATATTCGATGGGAGGGGAGCACATCTTTCTCTTCAGAGGGCGACCGGTAGTACCAGTGAAATTGCGAGAGGATATCATGAGGGAGTTTCACATTTACCCTTTAGACATATATCCATGAGTAGAAAATATGTATCTGGACTTCCGACGCCTGTTCTAGTGTCCAGGTACGAAGGAGGTGGAAGTGTTCGTTTCTCGATCCCTCACTTGTCAGTAAGTGAAGGCAGAACAACTGGTTCCAGCGAGCTTGACCCAACCACTTGAGTTACCTGAGTAGAAGTGGGATGAGATATCAATGTAATTCATGATGATTTTACCATGAACTTCTAGGGGACATGATAACTTATACGTGATCTTTGATCGACTCACCATGTCGGCCCACTTCCTGTCGATCTGTGAGAAGAGTTCAGTTGAGATCTTGGGAAGCCTCTATGTGTAGGGGATAGTTTGGCTTCATGGAGTTCCATCAATGATTGTCTCAAATCATGATGTTCGTTTCACATCACGATTGTGGAAGGGATTACCAGAGGTATTTTGGGCTCAGTTTCAATTGATAATGACATTTCATCCCCAAACAGATGACCAAACAGAGTAGACCATCCAAGTTTTTTAGAACATGCAACGTGCATGAATCCTAGACTTTTCCCATAGTTGGGAGGATCACCTACCATTAGAGGATTTGGCATATAACAATAGATACCACTCCAATATTGGTATTTCACTATTATAGTTGTTGTACACGCGACCAAGAAGGTCACCACTATTCTAGATAGACCTAGGAGAGTCAACACTCATGGGTCCAGAGTCAGTGTGGGCTACCCCTAAGAAGGTGCAGATCCTCCAGGAGACGTTGAGGACTAACAGAGATAGCATAAGTCATATGCTGACTAGAGGTTGAGTTCTCTAGAGTTTTAGGAGGGATACCATGTGTTCTTTGGGGTCTCACCTCGATGGGGATTGTGGATATTTTTTAGGGGTGGAAAGTTATCTCCAAGTTACATCGGCCCTTTTCAGATTCTGAGTAGATTTGGAGAGGTGGTGTTCCGCCTAGGTCTACCCATGAAGTTGTAAAGGGTGCATAATTTCATCAATGTGTCTCAAAAGAGGAGGTACATGCATGATCCATCACACGTCATTGACTAGGGAGAGTTGGACATTGACGATGTGGAGATTTTAGCGGAGTAACTAGTGGAGATCGATGATTTACAGAAGTAGATCCTACATGAGTTGTCGATTCCTCTGATGCATGTTTGGTGGTAGTATGAGAATCTCCAAGAGATCACTTGGGAGTGGGAGTCTCATATTCATGCTCAACACCATAAACTTTTTTAGTAGCCATTGTTTTGGATTTCAGGGACATAAATCCCTAAGGCGGGGAGAATGTAATGAATAATATTTTCTCTGATTTTTTATATAAATTAATTAGGAAAATTCTGAGACCAAGAACTGAGACGACATGAGATTCCGAGGCCCAGTGTGTTCGGAATGATACAGAGAAAAATGTTTTGTTTCTAATAAAGTGTGTGAGAGTTTTTTCTTTAAAAATGAGATAACATTTGAATGGGTGCTGAGATCATAAATCTAAAGGTTCCGTTGATCTCAGAGTAGTGGATTTACCCAAGGTGTGACTTAACATTATTTGGCGTAGGTCTTCAGTGGAAAAACATGAAAAGGCCATAAATGTAAATAAAATAATTAAATAAAACTATTTAATTTTAAAAAACCTAATTACTCATAAATGGTAACTTAGATTGGAAATTCTATACCACCATTTATTTTGTAAGGTGGTGTTTTCTTGAGGTGAGGCATAACATCAACCGATACGGGTTGATTGTGAAAGTTAGAAATTATATGTAACCGTCATTAAATTTTTTTTAATAAAAATATTTTATTTGTTACTCTGTTGGTTTCTTTTAATTAAATCCTTTGTCAGAAATATAGGGTTATCACCATAACCCTGAAGTTTCCTTGAGGAAAAGAGATGAAGGCTCTCCCCCATTTGTAGAGAATCATGACCGAAAGTCTAATTAGGGAATGACGGATCGATGAAAGCTGGAAGATCAGGGATCAATGGTGACATGAAACCCTAATCTTCTTCAATGACTGACCGAAACTTGAGGTAGGTTGTTGGTCTCTTTGTGATTTCTTTTCCCTTCTTAGTTTCAAATGACAAACGTGGACAAACCCACGAACATGTTAATCCATGGTTCGATCGTTCTTGTGGGATTTTTTTGGGGATTAAAGGGATGATAAGTCTTTGTGAATATTAATTTATTTCTCTTAATTAAAACATATAATATGAACGGATCAAGGTCAATATGAACAAGCACATGATTCATCCATTTGGGGGTTTACATTCTTTGTCTCTTTACCCCAATCTTCTGCATTCCTCGCTCCTTGTTCCTCGAGAAAAATGATCAGAGGATCATTACACCCTCGATTTGTGGTGCAATGATCTGAAACTGTGGATCCGATCTCATGACGACATAAGGTGGTGGAAGTGCAAGGTGGATCCGTCAGGTTCAGGCCGAGCACAGTGGGGCATGTCTGCTAGTGGGGTGGTTAGCGTTGGAGATAGCACCAACCCGACAGGTATAGTCGGGCCTGGCGGGGCATGGCAGGAACAGTCCACCAGAAGAGTTGCTAGTGTTGGATATGGGATGCAATCGAAGTTGGACTGTGTCGAAGAGGGGACCATGGAGGTTCAGGATATAGAAGTAGGCTGTGGCGGCGACGACTGGGACATGGCTCAGAGCAGTGTCGGACAGAACCCGTGGTTGCGGTAGGGGCGCGAGACCAGGAGGACAAGGCGGGCCGACCACATGAAAGATGTTCTAGCACTGCTTTAACTGGGGGAGCTAGTTGGTCAAATGGTCAGGCTACCAAGTGGACCAGAGGGGACACGACCAGGGAAATCTGTGTCCCGCGGAGTAATGTCGGATCACATGACACATTTATAGCTAGCGAACTAGGCCACTTTGGTGGTCTAAAGGGGCGCGGTCTAGTGGGTATGGTCTAGAGGCCCATCAGGGCGACCCACACTAACTAGGTCTGGTACAGTCAACCAAACTAGGTCAGGTTGGGTCAGCCGGACCGAGTTGGGTCAAACCCAGACCGAAGCAGACCCCATTTTACAAAATTCACCATATCTTCCAAATGAGAGTTTTTTTTGATGATCCATTGGCAGGGTTAGGACCCTTGCAATGAGATGGACCTTTTAAAATAATCTAATTGAGTTTTTGTGGAAGTTGTCATACGACCTAGTGTCTCGAAGAGTAGGTCCTCTCGGAACAAACACATTACGAACAAAATCTTGCGGCTAGCTGTGACTATATGATCTTGGTGACTACATGACTTAGGGGTTGAATGACCCATTGACACTCCATGTTCCTTCAATTCTCTATGTGCCATCGATGCTCTGTCCCCCATCAACACTTTGTGTGCCATCGACGCTCCATGCACCATCGACGCTTCATGCTCTATCGATGCCTCAAGCGATATCGTTGATCTAGGAACCATTATAACTTCGTGCATTATTTAAACTCCATGATCCATTGAATATTTATGCACCATCGACTCTCTATGAACCATTGACACTTCTTGCATCATTGAGTCTGAGATATCTATGGACTACAACTCGAAATCCTTCTCTTCATGATTTAGACTTATACTTGTGTGATCTTGTTAGAGTTGGTGCCCTAAAAACAACTTATTTTGTACTTTATTATGGATTATATTAATGTTTTTGAATATTAATAAATTCTATATCACCTCATGATTGTTATTCTATATAAAATTGATTGTGATAATGTCCTAAGAGTAACATTCGCACTAAAATTTCATATCAAATCCCTGCTATGATGAGAACCCATAAATGCTATGAAACTATTCTTGAATATATGTTCTATAGCCAGATGATATCATTTAGTGGACTCAAATGATGCAGGATATTAGGGGTGTATACTCATAAGACTTTGAGGCACCTTCTCATGCTGTACGCCCTTAGTAATGTCAAGGAGGATATTGTGAGAACAAGACCTGTGAGTTGGAAATACACATTTCTATGTGTCATTGGAAGTTTCTTTCTGCATTCATGTTTATTGGTCATTATACGTAAATATTATAATTAAGAGATATTACGATTCGTGCACTTAGATATATTGACGAAAACCACGAGGACATATGTTCTCAGTGAGGTAGGATATGTTGGGTGTATCACAAGTAATATTGCATTAATTAATAATGTGATAAAGTATTTATCCCTTATATTATTTAATAGACGATGATATCTCAGTCCCTTTGATAGAAATTATATAGCCTAAATAAATCTATGGCCACAATGATCAATAGGCATGCCCTATTTCTATAAAGTCAAAGAAAGAGATATCAAACATATAAGTTGATGGAACAAGCATACAACAAGCTCGATTAGAGATATTGAGATAAAGGGATTATATTATATAGTAAGAATTCATATGAGGTGACTTGTCATTGCAGCATTAAATTAATTATCTATGGGGGAATTGACATGTTCCTAGATGCTAACCTTGGACATTATGTAGGTTTTATTTATCCAACTTAGAAAGAAGACTAGAGGGTCACGCATTAAGTGTATCCAGAGTCTCAGTTAAATTATTTATTATATAACTAAATGAATAAATATTATTACTTGTCATGGTTTAATAATTATTTATTTATTCCTGAATGCCTTTATTCCATCTCTAGAAATTCGAGAGAATATATTGTGAGCAGAATAATTAATAAATATTGAGATGGATTGGAGGACCGAGTTTAATGGTCTAATGAAAAATAATAATATTCAATATTATTTTAATAAACAATATTTAGTTATAACTCTCAAGTTAAGTGAATGTAAAGAAATAATGTTGTTGTTGTTATTATTTGACATGGGGGTTTCACTAGGATTAATAAAATAATTAAGGCACTTGTTCAAATTATTTATTATTACACTAATGAATTAAATTCCAAGTTATATTATTCTCTTATCATACAAGTGCTAGCCAAGCGATGCCGATTTGGTTATGCACAAAAAATTGGATAAATGATCTCAAATATAGTGAGTTATTCTCTATCCAAAACACTCTCCAGAACAAGAGATATCCTCCACAAATAGATCCAAGAGAATTATTTGGAAACAGTTCTCAAGGCGATCGAAGGCGGACTTCACAAGCGCAAGGATCTTCCGTGATAGCTCCTGGAGACTCCTATGGTGACATTCAAAGAAATGTGTAACATTTGTGGATCCCTTCTAGATGGAATATACCCTTGATATCTAGAACACAATGCCAACACACTATCATATATGTGGCTGAATGCATCAATGAAGAAAGAATCACTTTGGTGGTAATTATTATTTAACTAAATTAATTATAAAAAAAATATGTTGATCCTCTATCTTGGTCCCATATTTTCTATTCCTTTGTATTATTTATTTGATACAATTTCGTGGATCACAACATTCACCGCTGCTAGATCCCAGATTGCTCATTGATAATGGAAATTTTAAAATTTGGACACCGACCCTCCCGCGCTTCCACTGCGCCCAGAACCTATAAGTTGTATCAGAGGGGGAATATTATTGTTTATAACTATTTAAATAATTATTTGATGATTTCACTTTAATAATTTAGTTTTTCAATTCAGGATTAATCGTTTCTTTTCAATCTAAATTATGAGATTTGTTTCTTCCTTCATTGTTTCTCACAGATCTAATATAAATGATGAAATTTTTGATAAAAATTATATCGAGGATCTCCTTTGGAGGTTCAAAGGATTCTTTCTAGGTAACACAGCAGTACACGCTGTGTAATCAGAATTACACTTCATGTAGTTGTGTTCAATGCATTAGGAGAAGTTCAAAAATTACTCTACCCCTATGAATTAATGACACATGGTGTAGTTAATTCTTACACCGCGTGTTGATCAAGACAGACTGGCGTATGGCCAGCCAGACTACACACCATGTGTCCCACTTGACACAACATGTAGTCCATTTCGAGTCAAGGCCAGGCTGTGTATTCCATACATGGCCTACCCAACTGATGACCATGTAACATAGATTCCATAGAGCGAGTGGATCACTGTACAAGCCATGTAATCCAATATTTATGAAGTACTCCTCACACACTGAGTCCCTATGCATCTACTTTTGATACACAGTGAAGGATGTACATGCCATGTAGATGAGATCTACATAATGTGTACTTTTACCAATTACGCATATTTAAATTTTATTATATTATGTTACGCTTAATACATATACTTTACTGTGGGTGTAAACTGGGACATTCCATGTGATAGGTTTTAATATATATATATATATAAATGTTTTGTTAATATCTACATAATATTGAAGATCATTACATCATGTATGAGTTGTATTATAGTTATTATTCTATGTGCATGCTATATATCACAATCAATAAAGTGTATAAATGTATAATACATGTTGTGTAGTTTTTTATGGGTGTTCATCGAGTTACCACCACAGTATAAGTTATGTTCACAGTTAATTTTAAATTAATTTATATTTTTTTTAAAATTATAATGGATGAGAATCTCAAGGAAATTCAAAAAAGGATTAAGATAAATGGATTGATTAATTAAAGATAATAATTAATCGACTCCAGCATGATTTATCTTAAATAAGAATTATAAAATAATTGAATGGTAGTTTTATTGAATATGTAATTCTTTGCATGCATGTGGCTAATCATGAGTTGGACCAGACCTTCGTATGTTAGTGGTTTCCTTTTAATTTAATGTTAAATTAAATTATTGGTATGCATGCCTTATTTCCTCATTAATATATAGGGCCTACTTTCCCATGGTTTCTTTTATGTAACCACCTTTTACCCCTCACTTGTGTGTGAGTATAATCATATGTAATGGATGGAGCTCCCATGCTAGTGTAGGTGGTTCAATATATGAGCTGAGGGGAAACCAATCCAAGGAGATACAAAGGTGGATAGGTGGAAAGCTATAAAAACAAACCTTAACTGATTCAAGGTGTTTCTCCCCTAGGACAGTGGTTAGTTTATTAACCGCTAGATAAAATAACCATTAGAACAAGATCGTGATCATACCCCTTATTTTAATTCTAGGAGTTGCATGGTTTTTTCATTATGGATGTTTGGTCATGAACACATAATTATTGAATTAATAATCAAGAAAAGACGGAACTAAAATAAAATAGCTTATGCATAAATATTATCTAAAGGAATGGTTAATCACTTATGTTATCCCACATAATATTAAAAATCACATGAAAAGATAATAATTAGAAATTTATGCATAAAAGATAAAATCACTCAATAAAATATTAACTCCGTATAACCTTCCATTACTTCAATTAGAATCAAACCAAAGTTGAAAGAGATAGAATAGCCAATGTTGGGGTCCTTTCAATTATCTAGGAATTCTAATTTGAGGTTTTGGGATGAATTGAATTGGTTCACATAATAGGATGAATTCCAAAGAATGAATTGGTGTAATTGAGAGGAAAAGTTTGAAGAAATCTAAATTAATGATTTGAGGATTGAGGAGTCCACTAAACGGATCAATGAACTATGAGTTTATGCAGTTGACATTTCAAATTCTTACCTAAAACCTTTCAAGTTTCTTTACTACCAAAATACGGGGTAATGAGAAGGGAATATGGATCCTTACACCTTGAATATACAAGAAATAAGATATTTCGAAGTTAATGGTGGGGGAATTGGGTTTTGATAAAATAGTGAGAGAATAATAAATATAATTTTATTTGTTTGTTTAAATTTTATGAGATAAAGTACTAAAATTATGTTCATCTTATTTTCTGAAACAACATCAAAAAGTAGATCAAAGATATAATTGTGATCCATACTCAAGAAGGAAAACCTTATCAGCAGAACTAATTTACAAGAGTGGAAAAGGCACCTACGGGTCATCCTTCACCATGAAAGGAAACTACATGTGCTAGAAGAACCTTTACCAGTTTCCCCTAAAAAGTTGGAGAGTGATGAAGGGACATCTATGTATGAGAAACATATGAATGATGCTACAAATTTTTAGTGCTTCATGCTATTATCCATGTCCAATGACCTCATGAAGAAACATTATAAAATTGATTCATATAGATTGATGTATCACCTTCAAGATATTTATCAAGAGAAGGTGATATAAGAGAGGTATGAGATTCCCAAAGCTTTGTTCATTTCTATTCTTGTAGAGTCTACCCCCGCTGGGCCTCATGTAGTCAAGCTTATTGGATACATTGAGAAATTGGAAATCTTAGGGATTAAATTCCTAGATGTATTGTGTATAGATCTCATACATTCATCGCTGACCAAGGCCCTCTCTAGTTTTATTGTGAATTATAATATGAGCAATAATGAGAAGGGCCTATTGGAACTTATGAACCTGATTTTCTAAGTGGATAAAGACTTTGGGTGTGAAAAAACCATAGTCCTTATTGTGAAAAGGAAGAGGAAGGACCAAGAAAAGGGTCCTAAGACCTATAAATAGTCTAAATCCCCCGAGCACTATTTGACAAAAAAGAAGAAGATCCAAAATTTGGGAAAGGAAAATGATGCAATATTTTTTGTATATGTAATGTCAGACTACTAGAATAGGAACTGCACCCAGAGGTAATGGGAAGCCAAAGTTGCTTTCGTTATCAAGTGAAATATTTCCATTTCAACACATTGAGTATTAGATACAGCTTATGGTGCTCACATATATATATTTAAATTCAGGAACCAAGTAGATTTTGGAATATTGTTAGAGGAGAGGAGGATCTACGAGTTATTAATGGTTTGAGTCTGGATTCTCTTTCCATTGGTGGCTACCACCTTTCGTTGGCGATCGGGTTGATTTTGGTTTTACATGACTATTATTATGTACCATTGTTTACCAAGAACATAATTTCTGTATCAAGTTTAGATATAGATGGGTTTACCATCACATTAGGAAATAAAATTTGTCTCTTTTATTAGGATAACATATGTTATGGAATAAAATATTTAAATAATGGTCTGTATATATTAAATTATGAAAACCAAGTGTTGGAAATCAATAACGAATGTTGTTTACATGACTCATATAACACTATGTTGTGGAATCACCATATAGGTCATGTAAATGAGAATAAATTGACAAAGATCTATCAATATGGTTATTTAAACTCTTCTGATCTAAATCCACCCAATATATGTCAAATTTTTTAGATGGTAAAATGGACAAACCACAATTTGGTGGACTGGGTGAAAAGGTCATAGACCTTCTACGATTGGTACACACTAATGTGTGTCTATCATTTTCAATAAAATCTATTGTTGAATATTCATACTTAATAAATTTTACTGATGAGTTGATTAGATATAGCTATATCTACTTGATGAGGTATAAGTTCGAGTCCTTTGAAAAATACAAGGAATTCAAGAATGAAGTAGAGAATCAGCTTAGTAAGAAGATAAATACTCTTCAATCAGATCGATGTGCAGAATATCTTAAGCAATAATTCATCGACTTTCTATAGGTTTTTGGGATTCTATCTCAACTCACAGCACCTTATACTCCATAGTGGAATCATGTTATTGAAAGGATGAATTGTACCTTATTTGACATTGTAAGATCAATGAAGAGTCATTCAGATCTTCCATTATCCTTTTGGGGATATATATTACAAACTGCAACATACAAATTAAACTGACTACCAACTAAAGTGGAAAATGGAATTCCATTTGAGATATGGGGTGGAAGGAAACCCTTTCTATTGCATACATAGGTTTGAGGATGTGTGGAATTTGTTAAAGATTTTTTAGGAAACAACCTAGCACCCTAAGTCACGATGTGTATATTTATAGGGTATCCTAAGGAAACAAAGAGATACTACCTATACAACCCCTCAGACAAGAATGTGACTATTTCCAGACTGTCCATATTTCTTGAGAGGGAGCACATCTCTAAAAGGGATAGTGAGAGCAATATTGACTTCAATGAAATTGATGCTCATGATACACAAAAGTTGGTACACAAATAAGTTCCACATGTCCCCATGGAAGAAGTAGTTCCTAAAACACAAGTACTATATAGGAGTGTAAGAGAGGTAAGGGAACCAGAAAGATATGGTTTTCTAGTCACCGAGGATGGTGGCTGATTATTGTTGGACAATTATGAACCTCTCTTCTATAAAGAGGCAGTAGAGAGATCAGAAGCTACAAAATGGATAGAAACTATGAATTCTGAGATGGATTCAACGTATTAGAACCAATTTTGGGTCTTGGTTGATGTTCCAATTGATGTAAATCCAATTGGGAGTAATTGGGAATTTAAGAGGAAAATAGACATGGAAGGTAAAGTAAGTATCTAAAAAGAAAGTATAATGGATAATGGGTTTAAAAAACAACATTGAATTGACTATGATGAAACCTTTTCCCTAGATTCCATGTTTAAATCCATCAAAATCATATTTTCCATATAATCTTACCAAGGATATGAGATTATGAAGATGGTTGTCAAAACTATATTCCTTAACGGGAACCTTTAGGAAGATGTTTATATGACACAACCAGAAGGGTTTGTGACACCATGTGATTCCAAATATATTTTAAAGTTATAGAGATCCATATATGGATTGATTCAATAATCTAGGTCATGGAACATTTGATTTGTTGAATACCTAAAAGAATTTGGCTTTATTAAAAATGAATGTGAGCCATGTGTTTACAAAAGTTTTACTGGGAATGTGGTCTCTATCGTAGTAGTATATGTTGATGACATATTAATTATTGGAAATGACAAACCAGTCTTACAATATGTTATGGACTGGTTTAAAAAATGCTTCTCCATGAAAGGATTAGGCGAAGAAGCCTGCATTCTATGGATCAAGATCATTCGTGACAGATCCAAGAGGATTATTGAACTAATACAAAGTACATATATTGACCAAACACTAAAGATATTTGGTATGGAATAATCCATGAAGAGATTGGTTTTACTGTAACATAATTTACATTTTATAAGAAAATGTGTCTCCGGACACAATACGATAAATATATAATGAGTAAGATCCCATACACTTTGGAGATAGGATCAATCATGTATTCCATATTATGTACTAGACTTGATGTTTCCTATGCATTGAGCTTGGTAGAAATATATCAATCAGATCCATGAGAATAACCCTGGACTACTATTAAGATTATCCTTAATTTTATATCAAGAACTAAGGATATGTTACTAGTGTATATAGGAGACGACGAGTTTGTCATCAAAGGGTATGCAGATGCTGGTTTTCAGACAAATCAGGTTTATCTGAAGTCATAATTAGGATATGTTTACTATCTCAACAGAGGAGTAGTGAGGTGGAAGAGTTCAAAAAATCTAGTTTTTGATAATTCTATAGCAGAGTCAAAGTATATAGAGGCTTATGATGTAGAAAATGAATCCATTTGAATTCAAAACTTTTTCCAGGAGCTTGATATTGTCCCTACTAGCAAATAACTTATCACATTGTTTTTTGATAATACTACAGTGGTGGATTTGGTAAAAGATCCAAGGTCACATCGACGGATAAAAGAAATACTCCAGAAGTATAACCTCTTGATAGATGTTGAGGGATCCGGTGGGCTTCGACGAGTTGGTGCCCTCTGGAAGACACAAGGTCGTCGCCTGGTTTTTTGTGGGTAATTATGATGTGGAACACTCACTGGCGCATACACAGATGATGAAAGTTCAACCTAGGCTGAGTTCATGGCACCAGATTTTCATGATCCTCTATGGTTTTCCTGTGTCTTGTTTCAGTATAGACATTTGGGTTTCATGTGAGTCAGAACATGGCAGGGTCGTCTTCGACTATTGGGCCAGTACGCAAACGCGGCTGGCGGATGCAGTAATGCTCAGTGTTGGTGGTGCTTCTCCTCGCCAGTAAGCTTATCTTTCCCTTATATATTGTTCTGTGGTTCCCCCTTTTATTGTGCCCAGATGGCCATGATTATCCTTGGTTTTCCTCTACCATTTCCTCATCCTCCTTCATGCACAACCCCATCTTGGTTGGGTGTGATGGATTTCATGACGTTTTGGATCGTGTTGGTGGCTTCGATGAAGTTGGATCTATTTGGGTGTTTTTTTGGCATGGTGGACTGGTTCTCAAAGGCTCGAAAATTCCGTGGTTCAACTCAGCTGGTCTGGTCCTGAGTGCTGCGTCCATGGAAGTTTGGTGGGTTGGTCTGGCCGGCTGTTTTCCCTAGTTCCCAGTTTTCCTCAAAGTGAGTTTGGTTGTTATTGTTTTGTTTATTTGTTGGGCAGGTTTGGAGATTGGCATGGTTCTAAGCCCAACCTACTTATGATTCTCTTTGCATGTTCTTCACTTTTCTTGTTCGGTTCTCACTAACCCAAAAAGTGACTTATTTGAAAAATAAAAAAAAAAGTTTCATTCAGTCAGTGAAGTTACAGTGGGCAGAGTATCCATGAAAGAGAACACGGTGGGCCCTTTGACTAAAGTCTTATCTCAGTAGAAGCATGATTATCTTGTGGGATCTTATGGATTGAAGTTCTATAGAAGTTGTATCTAGTGCAAGTGGAAGTCTACTTGAGTTGGTTCCCTAGAACCAAATTCTTTTATACTTTATGATATCTTATATTTATGGTTTTGAATAATAATATATTCCTTATCACATCATGACTATTCTTCTATGTAACATTGTTTGTGATATTGTCCTAAGAGTAATTTTTGCACTAAAAGGTCACAACAGATCCTTACTATGATGAGAACCTAGAAGTGCTATAACACTATTCTTGAATATATGTTCTATATCTAGATGATATAATTTTAGGGACAAAATTATATAGGATATCAGGGGTGGAGACTCATAGGACTTTGAGGAACCTTCTCATAGTGTATGACCTTGGTAACATCTAGGAGGATTTTATGAGAACTGGACCCACCAGTAGGTAATCAAAATTTCTATGTGTCCTTGGATGTCCCTATTTTTGGATGTGTGTATTGGTCCTTAGACTTTATAATTATTATTAAGGGATACTATGAGTCACACACCAAGATATATTGATGAAAACCGTGACAACAAATGTTTCCTGAGAGGTATGATATGTTGGGTGTGTCAAGACTAATATTCCCTAAATGAATAATTTGATAAAGGATTTATCCCTTATGTTCTTTAACAGAGGATAATATATTAGTCCCTTTGATTCAAATGGTTGTGCCTAAATAAATCCACGGCCATTGTGATCAATAGGCAATTTCTATTTCTATAATGTCAAAGAAAGAGATATCAAGCATATAGGTTGATGGCACTAACATGCAACTTGCTTGATTAGTGATATTGTGATAAAATGATTACATTACACAGTAAGTGTTTATATGAGGTGACATGTCATTATGATGTTAACTTTTTCCTCTATGGGTGCCTTA
Source organism: Viscum album (assembly GCA_963277665.1). Taxonomy (NCBI): domain Eukaryota; kingdom Viridiplantae; phylum Streptophyta; class Magnoliopsida; order Santalales; family Viscaceae; genus Viscum; species Viscum album. The sequence continues at coordinate 2,060,630,740 of OY728143.1, read as the reverse complement.
GCATGTTGCTAGATGCTAATCATTGAATTTAGACAGGTTTACCAAATTCCACTTAGAAAGAGGCCTAGAGGGTCACACAGTAAGTGTATCCTGTATCTCTGTTAAATAATTTATTATTTTACAAGTTGAACAAATATTATTCCCCATTGTGGTTTAATAATTATTCACATATTCTTGATCACATTTATTCTCTCACTAATTATTTGAGAGAATATATTATAATCCGAATAATTAATAAATATTAGGGAGGATTGGAGAACCATGTTTAATGGTCTAATGAGAAATAATAATATTGAACATTATTTCACTAAATAATATTTAATTATAACTCACAAGTTAAGCGTATATTAGGAAATAATAATTTTGTCATTATTATTTGACATGGGGGTTTCTCTAGGATTAATAAAATAATTAAGGAACTTGTGAAAATTCTTTATTTTTACCCTAGTGAATTAAATTCCTAGTTATATTATTTTTTATTATCCAAAGTCTAGCCAAGTGACACCTATTTGGTTGTGAAAAACAAATTGGATAAAAGCTCTCAAACCAAGATAGTTCTTCTCTCTCCAAGAACTCTCTCAAGAACGAGAGAGATCCTCCTCCACCAGATCCAGGAGAACACTTTGGAAATGGTTCTCAAGGTGATCGAAGATGGACATCGCATGGGTGAGGATCTTCTGTGCTAGAAGCCGAAGACTAATTCTGTGACATCCAGAGATACGTGGAGCATGTGTAGATCACCACTAGAGGAGATATACCCTTGATCTCTACAATGCAATGAAGGTACACCAACAAATATATGTACGAACGTATCAATGAAGAAAGAATCTCCTTGGAAGTAATTATTATTTAATTAAATTAATTAAAAAAATATATTTTGATCATATCTCTAGATTCTGGGTTTTCTATTCATTTGTATTATTTCTTGGATTCAATTCCATGGATCACGACGTTCACTGTCGCTAGATCCTGGATTGTTCATCGATAATTGAAATTTAAAAAGTTGGTCACTGACCCTCCCACACATTCCCTACACCTGAAACCAATAGAGATGGCCATATTGACTGTACTTAGTGTGTTTTCTATGTGGTGTACTTCATGTGTTTAATTTGTGGTGTACTTAGTGTGTAACACCCCGACCCCAGTTACCCAGAGTCGGTACATTATTTTAATACATTGGCATGATTATAAGGAATCATGTCCCAAAGGACTGACTAGTTTAGGAGTCTTGGAAAATATATTATATACATGAATGTTACATTACACTTTATAAAAAACAAAAAGCATAAATAGTAATTTATGAATGCCATTATTCCCTTGGCTTAACCCTCCATATCAGTCAAAATACACTTCTTGGAATCTTGGGAAAAATAAAATAGAGAAAGGGGTGAGATCAGATGATCAGTAAGGATAACAATATAGTGAAAAATTTCATAAATAATCATAAACATTTAGGGCAATGTATAACTAAAACAAAAGCCTTTTAAACTTGAACTTCAGCATAATATGGAAAAAATAAAATGAAATAATGCCATTTACTTATTCACATGTATATTCTACTAGTAGAATAATAACATGCAATATAAATAACCACTTTCATAATGATGGAATGAATAATTCCAGACTATCATAACCACGTAGCCAAGGCCTCGTGCCAAGACTACAAATAATATTTTGTCAAGGCCTCATGCCAAGAGAGTAGTTTGTCTCATTAGACCTACCAATGCATCGAGGATGTATAGAGGGCTCCACCTGTCACTTACTAAGTCCAATTCATTCCTCATATGAAAATGTTTAAACATAACATAAACATTCGTATTAAAACTAACATACGAAATGTCAATACTTTCTCCATAAACCATGAATGGTATAAAAATATCACATCCACAGTCAAACATATCACAAAACCTTCAATAAAATATGGATGTTTTGTATCATAAAAAATAAAATTCAAATAAGCTTAAAATCTATCAAAGTATGTAGACATAGATGAAATCAAAACTATTTGGGAGAAATATATCTTTTTTGAAATCGTTTAAAAGTCACACATTTATTAAGGAAGTAATTTAAAAGATATTTTTGAATCAAAGTGTCCCATACCAATTTGATACTTTTCAAATGAAAAATCATTTAAAAACATTCATTTCCATATAAATAAATCCTTAAAACCATTTTGAAAACATGTACATTAATTAAAAATATTTAGAAAGATAAATCTTTAAAGCATTTAAAATTATAATCTTGATAAAGAGTACCTTTCACAAATTCATAAAATATTCATTTTGAAATAATTTAAAAGTCACATAATTATAAAATAAAATATTTACATTCAAAATATTCTTATAAGCTTGTAAGGGAAGCCTAGACAAGTTTATAATGGTAGAAAATAGCCACACCTGCCGTATAAGTTTAAAAAAACATTCTTACCTTAAATTTGTCAAAAAGGTCAAAAAGTACCTTGTTTGGAAAACAACTGAAATATTCCTTTAAAAACACATAAGGGTATAAATGACATTAACCCATTTTCTAGAAAATAGTAAAAATGTTTTGAAATATATTTTTAAGAAACATGGATGTGGATGATAAAGAGTTCCAGTAGATAATTATGTATAAACAAACTCGGATATTGAAGAGATTGTGAAATAAACCCTTACCAATTTGGAAACTTACGAAACATACACCCCATGAAAGAGGTATCATATAATGAATATATAAATAAACATAAATTAAAGTTTATTACACAAAGAATACAATTATGGGAAGTACATACACTACACAAAAGGTAATAGTGGCAATATGACATGAATCTCACGGGAATAAGGAGTGAGATGAAAAACCCCTTAACTTGTAATTTTACTTCGTTGAGGGTAGTTTAACCTCCTGTATAATGGTGAAATAATTGTTATTAAATTATAAAAGAATAATATACATTAATATGTTATCATATATGATATTTTGACATTTCTTGTTAATAATATCTTAGTATTATCGTCATTTCGGGTGTTAACATATCGTTTTATTTTATATGTTTTGTTACATAAGCCGTGTTTGTTATGGATAGGTTATATATTATTCATATCCAGAATTATATCAAGTCCTTAAATATTATTTTTAATCATAAAATGAGAATTATAATTGAATGGATACGATGGGGAATGAATCTCATCACGTTCGTGGAGATGGTAGTCCGTACGTACGCACATACCACTAGTGGAAATACGGGCTTTAACGTCGTCGTAATAACGTCGGTTTTTTAAAAACCGACGCGAATAGTATATGCGGGGAATTTTTGGCGTCGGTTTTACAAAAAACCGACGCCAAAAATAATTATGTGTTGATTTTTCGCGTCGGTTTTTAAGAAAACCGACGCGGAAAATATTAGTATACATATTTTCCGCGTCGGTTTTCCTGAGAACCGACGCGGAAAAATGTTTCGGCGTCGGTTTTTATGAAAACCGACGCCGAAACTCATGAAAAAAAATATATTTCGCGTCGGTTTTCCTGAGAACCGACGCGAATAATATTATTCATTGATTTTTCGCGTCGGTTTTTAAGAAAACCGACGCGGAAAATATTAGTATACATATTTTCCGCGTCGGTTTTCCTGAGAACCGACGCGGAAAATAAATTTTTAAAATGTTTCGGTGTCGGTTTTCATGAAAACCGACGGCGAAACTCATAAAAAAAATATATTTCGCGTCGGTTTTAATGAAAACCGACGCGAAAAGTCTTTTAAAAATATTCACGGTCAGAAACCCTCATTTTGTTCGTCCGTCGAAATCGAGTTCCGCTGTGGCGCTTCGGACTCCCGATGACCTTCGAACTTGATTTGCGATCTTGAACGGCCATTGTTGAAGGTTTTTTGTCGTCTGCACGATTTTGGGTATGTGTTCTTCCTATTTATCTCTTGTTTCATATCCCATTGTTTATTTCTTTATCAATAACCCTATTTTGCGTGATTTTGATTATTGGTTAGATTTTAGTTGTAATTTATCATTATTTTTTGTTTGTATTATCATTGTTGGTGTAGATTTGATATTGTTTGTTTTTGGAAGTAATTATACCGGTCGCAGTTTGGATTTAACATCTCCATTCGGGTTGAACTTCAAATTTTTTGTTTATATTATCATTATTCCTGTTTAAAATGATCTTTCATTACATTATGAAGTACTATATTTTTAATTCCATTTCCATTTTAATAAATTATTCTTCAAAAAAATAATTTTATTGTGTTAAATGAATTCACTCACATTTTTGCATGTAGTTTGTTGTTATTTCATTACTTCTTGAGATTTACCATGCCAAATTCCTCAATTCTTTTTGGTTCTAATCATTTAACTAAGACATGAATAATTACCACTATCTATTATGTTAAAAAAAATTGAATAATTATTTTCATGCCATTATATAATAAATAATTTTTCTTGCAATGTCCATAATACGACTAGAATCATAATGTATTGTAATCTTCATAGATAATAATATAATCATTATCCCTCTATTAATGTTCAAAAATACCTTTCCACTTTCATATGTGGGGTTAGATTCATGCATTTTTAATAAATGTCCTCTTAAACTAATCTCATTCCATTGATTATATTTATTCATCTTTCTCTCCCTCTAAATAATAGTCATGAAATGATTTACTTCTCCCTCTAAGTCATAGGCTGCAAATAAAACATTCTCATGATCTAATCTTTCATGGATGGATAATATATTTCTCTTCATGTTGATCCATTCCTTGACATGTTTTGCTGCAATAGACCCATGGATGGGGGTGTAAGTTGTCACCTACAATATGCAATGGAATTTTTATCCCTCCATAATGAATTTATATGTTCATAGTTCCCTATTATAAAACTCATGGATTGAGGGAGTTGAGTTATCATAGTCACCAAAAATTGTATCATGTCTCTTAATACACATTGTTTTAAATAAGGATAGTTATTGCACAATTTTTCACATTAATTTTTCCATGATTCATTCATGTTACATCAAATGAATAAAAAAATAAATATAGTGTGATCAATAGTAGTCATAGTGAGAAATCATATTATCTTGTATGTCATTCATATAATATTTATATCATGAAACTTTATTTTCAAAAAATGAAACCTTTGATTTAACCATTTTGTCCTTGTATTTCAATATAACACACATGTATATAATATTAAAATTAACTGTTTACTATATTTGTAAACTTGTTTCATATCTGATGTCTTTTATCTGATTATCAATAGTTTTTATGGAATATGTTTTTGTTTACAATTTATCTGATAGATATTTAAATGTTTTTATGTTTTAATATATTCATCAATTATATTGTGATATCAGGTATTAATGGATCATAATTGGATTTATCTACGAAGAACTACTAGTGAATATGAAAGAGGAGTTGACAATTTTTTGGAATTTGCTAAACGGCATAATCAAAATATTGATTTGATTTTCTGTCCATGTGTGAAGTGTGTAAATATGAGAAAGTTAAACTTCAGAGAAATCAAAGATCATCTCATTTGTTATGGTTTTAGCCTTAATTATACACGTTGGATCTTGCATGGTGAAAGAACTGAAAATTCAACATCCAATGTTGATGACGATATTCATAATGAGGCAGAGGATCGTATTGAAGAATTAATTCATGATTTAGGTGTTGAAACCATCGAAAAAACACCAGCTGTTGAACGATTGTATGGAGATTCTGAGAAACCATTATTCCCAGGTTGCAGTAAATATACAGTGTTATCAGCAGTTTTGAGATTAGTTAACTTAAAAGCAAAAAATGGGTGGAGTGACAAAAGTTTCTCCAGTTTACTTGAGCTTTTAAAAGAGCTTCTTCCAGAAGGCAATGGGCTTCCAGATTCCAATTATGAGGCGAAGAAAATATTATGCCCAATGGGATTGGGGTATAAAAAGATACATGCTTGCCCCAATGATTGTGTACTGTATAGGAAAGAAAATGAACATTTATCAAGTTGTCCTACATGTGGAACATCGCGCTATAAGATGGATGAGAAAGTCAACTCAGATTCATTTTCAGGTGATGTCATGTAACGTTATGAAAAATCAATTTTTTTACTTTCCAATGATATCATCCAATATTTTTTTCAAACAATTCTGATAATTCAATTCTGGTTTATTTTTAGGTACCAAAATCAAAACTCCATCTAAAGCATTTTGGTACCTTCCAATTATTCCTCGTTTGAAGCGTCTATTTGCAAATTCAAATGATGCAAAAAGGTTAAGATGGCATTCAGATGAGCGCATTTCTGATGGTAACTTACGTCACCCTGCCGATTCACCACAGTGGAAGAGTTTTGATAAAAAATTTCATGATTTTGGAAGTGAAGTTAGAAATCTCAGAATGGGATTGTGTACTGATGGAATGAATCCATATCGGAGCCTCAGTAGCCAACATAGTTCATGGCCTGTTTTGCTGGTACTTTACAACTTGTCCCCACATCTATGTATGAAGAAAAAATATGTTATGATGAGCTTGATGATTTCTGGACCAAAACAACCAGTAAATGATATTGATGTGTATCTTACACCATTGATTGAGGATTTAAAACTGCTATGGGAGAAAGGTGTTACAGTTTTCGATGCATACAAGAAAGAGTATTTTCTTTTGCGTGCTATGATAATGTTCACTATAAACGACTTTCCTGCGTATGGAAACTTATCTGGATATAGTGTTAAGGGACATAAAGCATGTCCAATTTGTGAAGAACAAACTTCATATTATCAATTGCAGAATGGAAGAAAGACAGTGTACATGGGACATCGAAGATTTTTGCGAATTGATCATCCTTATCGTAGATTGAGAAAAGCATTTAACGGTTTACAAGAATACAACCTCCCCCCTCAACCATTGTCAGCTGAAGAATATTATGACAGAGTGAAAGATATTGATTCAACATTTGGAAAGAGAAAAAGTTCTGGTTTACAAAAACATATCAGGAAGAAGCAGTCTATTTTTTTCAAACTACCTTATTGGAGATTTTTAGAGATAAAACATAACATTGATGTTATGCATGTTGAGAAAAACATATGTGATAGTTTGATTGGAACTTTGTTAGACATAAAAGGAAAGACAAAAGATGGATTACATGCTAGATTGGACTTTATATTAATGCGAATACGTTTGGAGTTAGCTCCCGCTGTGAAAGGAAAAAGAACATATTTACCTCCGGCTTGTCACACATTAAGAAAGATTGAAAAGATGAATTTTTGTCAGTGTCTTCATGGTATTAAAGTACCCAGCGGTTTTTCTTCAAATGTGAATAATTTTGTGTCATTGAAGGATTGTAAATTAATAGGTATGAAATCACATGATTGTCATGTGTTAATGCAACAAATTCTACCAGTAGCAGTGCGTGGTATATTACCGAAAGCTGTCAGGAAGACAATCATCAGGTTATGTAATTTCTTTAAATCCATTTGTAGCAAAGTCGTTGATCCAAATTTGTTAGATTTGTTGGAGAATGAAGCAACTCTTATTCTTTGTCAACTAGAAATGTATTTCCCACCCACATTTTTTGATATAATGGTTCATCTATTGGTTCATTTGGTGCGTGAGATAAGAATGTGTGGGCCTGTTTATTTAAGATGGATGTATCCTTTTGAAAGATATATGAAAATTTTGAAAGGATATGTTAAAAATCCTTATCGACCAGAGGCCTCTATTGTTCAAAAATATGTATCAGAAGAGGTGATTGAGTTCTGTACTGATTATTTGAATGAAGTGGAGCATATTGGTCTCCCTCTATCTCGACATATGACAGTTGACAGAGAAGGTAGAGGGGTTCGAGGCTTAAAGGTAAAGTTCATTCCACGTGATGAAGTGATGCAAGCACATTTATACATTTTGAACAACACAGATGAGGTTCAACCATATATATCCTCACATATTGCTGAATTAAAGTTACGATATCAGAAAAGAAATGAAAAGTGGTTGATGATTGAGCATAAGAAGACATTTGTTTCATGGTTTAAAGAGAAAGTCACCTCAGATATATCTGTATCAGAAACATTGAAGTGGTTATCAGGGGGACCATCTTTTAATGTGATCACTTGGTCTGGTTTTGATATCAATGGCTACACATTTTACACAAAAAACCTGGATGACAAGAGTACCGTTCAGAATAGTGGTGTGATGGTATTCGCTGAAGCAGTGCATTTTTCGAGTGCCAAAGATAAAAACCCAATTTCTGCATCAACATCATATTTTGGAGTTATTGAAGACATATGGGAAATTGATTATATTAAATTTTGAGTCACTATTTTTAAGTGCAATTGGGTTGATAGTAATAGTGGTGTGAAACATGATGAATATGGGTTTAAACTGGTTGATTTGAAAAGATTTAATCACAATGAGGAACCATTTATCTTGGCGACACATGCAAAACAAGTATTTTATGTCATTGATCCGTCGAATGATCAGTGGTCAGTTGTTTTGAAAGGGAAAAGATATCATTTGGGTGATGATGATGATTCTGATGATGCTAGTGATTTACATGAGCGTTATTCATCTATTATGCAATTTTCAGATGATTACAATGAATATAAGACAGACATAGTGCATGCAGTACGTACCGATCATGATGAAGGGACGTGGGAAAACACTAAATTAGTCTCCTAATTTTTCTGGTAAATATTTATATTTTTGTGTCTATTTTTAAAACTTACAAATGCATGCCTCTATTTTTACATATTTATTTTTCATTTCCTTGTTTCTAATTATTCAGTTTTCTAATGATATGCAGGTACCCAAAATTTCATTACACTTTCTAGTAGCAATGTCAAATACAGATAGAGATGAGCAGTTACCGAGGTATATCTATTTTGACATATTATTAAATATTCAGTAATATACATATTTAATGAAATAAAACTGTTAATTTATTAAAAAAAATTGCAGGACTACTGATGCGTCCTCGGCGGAGGAGACTTCTCCAGTTACTACTGAAAAATCAAGTTCTCTAGTTGGTAAACGTCGTATTACACGTTTACCAAAACTATCACTCGCTCGTGATGATAACAAATTAAACATCCATTTTGATGATAATAATAATGCAGTTGGCCCAAATGCAGTTCAGTTTGTCAGTTATATAGCGATGCAGAGCCGTTGCAGGATTAGTATTTTATATCCTGATTGGAAGTCAGTGGACAGGACGGGGAAGCAACAGCTTTGGGAGTCCGTGACGGTAAAATATCTTTATTTATTTATTTTATCTCATTTTTTTAATATTATATAGTTTAAATGACATATTTTATTTTTTCAATTACAGATGACATTCAATTTTGAGGAAACCAAAGAAATTAGGAAAAGACATCTCTCTTTAGCGGCAGTTCGATGGAGAGATTTTAAAAACAAACTGACGAAAGATTATGTTTTTGGAAAGAGAATGTTTGAAAGCCCATGTCTTAAGTATCCATATATAGATGAAGAAACATGGAAGCGATTTGTTGACAGTCGTCAGGAAGAGAAATTTCAGGTATTGTAATTGTTTTATATTTTAAAATTTATGCTATATTTTCCTTATTACTTATGTGTTTATTTTTATGTAACAGGCCTCCAGAAGATCTCATCAGGAGATCCAGTTGAAAAACGTATACCCTCATACTTTATCACGTGGAGGATACTCGTATTTGGAGCAGAAAATTATTGAAGAAAAATTTGAAGCATTAAGAGCTCGATCAAGTAGTGGTTCAGAAGAGGTCCAGTATGGTCCTCCATCTCCTCCCACTCGCCATGAGAAATGGAAACGAGAAAGAAGAAGAAAAAATGAACAATATCTTACAGACGAAGCTCATCAAGTGACTGATAGAATTGTAAGTAAATATTAATTCTTTGTTAACAATTTTCCTTTTTTATAATTTATAAACACTAATATAAATTTTTTATTTTTCATTTCAGGATGAACTTCAGGAGAAAGAGACACAGGGCTCTTTTATCCCTGAGGGTAGGATGGATATCCTAGCCACTGCTTTGGGAAAGACTGAACACCCCGGCCGTGTTAGAGGATATCAGGCGGGTGTTAGTATTCGGAAGGTTTTTGGTAAGAGTAAGCAACCAAGAGACCCGGAAATTGAATCCTTAAAAGAAGAGCTGCAGGATATGAAACGGTCTATGGGTGATCAAATTCAAGCAGCAGTACAGAAGGCTTTATTAGAACACTTGGCAAGACAGTCACAGTCTGCTCATCCTTCCGAGGTATATTATTTACTGTTAACAATTTTTCTTTTCTATAAATTATAAACACTGATATAACTTTTTCATTTTTCAACATTCTCAGCCTACTCACTCAGACTATCATGCCTCATATGCTTACCCAACACCGTCTGGGCAGCCTTCCGAGGTATATTATTTAATGTCATCAATTTGTCTATTTTATAAATTATAAACACTGATATAACTTTTTCATTTTTCAACATTCTCAGCCAACTCACCCGGACTACCCTGCCTCATCTGCTTACCCTGCCCCGTCTGCGCAACCATTTGAGGTATATTATTTTATTTAATTTTTAATCAATTTTTCTATGTTATAAATTTTAAACACTAATATACCCTTTTCATTTTTCTGACTTCTCAGCCTGCTCACCCTGACTACCCTGCCCCACCTGCTAACTTTGAGCCTCCACCTCCTCCATCGGATCGAACCTTATATTGTGAGTTGTTTGCGGGAGATCCTCATGTACATATTGTTGCGTTAGGACAAGTGTATTTTTTGGGGGACTCGGTACATCATCAGCCTATGCAGATGGGTCAGGTTAGAGTATCAGTACTTGTTATTATAGATCCTACTGCTCTACTACCATTTCCTATTGCGGAGATCACCAGTGTTGGGGAATGCATGGGCCATTTTTTACTTTGGCCAACTGCACTTCTTCGTTATATTTCACATGAGGTATGAGTTTTTTTAACTAGTAATTAGAAATGATTCCAAATTACTTATAATGTTTTCTGACATTTAACTTATATAGGAATATCTGAAAGCAAAAGAAACTGTACAAATGCAGCAAAATGTTCAGAAACAGTCGGCTGTAGATACTTCTGATATTTCTTCTGGGTTGAAAAGATTATCTCAGTGCTCTTCTTCCCTGAATTTTATCTATGAGTTTCGGATGACGTCCGATATATGTGGAATAAATTATAAATTGAGAATATTGAAAGAAGATATCATGAATTTAGTTAATTTTGAAGAGATCGGGCTGAATGTGGTGCAGTTGTTTTCCATGTAAGTAAATTGACGTCTGAATTGCTATTTCTTTACTAAAATATTGTTATGTCATTGACTAACTATGTTTTCTTTTTAAATTAGGTATCTATACAGGATTCTTTTACAAAATGAAACTACAAGCATTTATAGCTTTATAGATCCAGAGTACATTTCCTTGGAAGTCAAACATGTGAAAAATGATGAAAGAGTTCAATATATATCCGAGAGATTATCACAAACAGAGATTCAGTGCTGGTTTTTTCCATTTGTTGATAAGTAAGAATATCAACATAATTTTGAACTCATGATCATTATAATGTCATTAATTATGAACTTTTTGTATTATAGGTGGCATTGGATGTTAGGTGTATTTTGCCCAAATGAATGCACCTTATATTGGTTTTGCTCTTTATTAGGAAAAGTGCGTAAACCGTTTTCCAACTTATTAAACAGGTAAGTTGTTTTTTTATTTTTAGAAGTTTGTTATGTTTAATTTTAATTGTTTACACAAGTTTTATTAGTTCTTATATAAAAAAATGCAGTTCATGGAAACATTTTACAAATGAAAAGAAACCAACGAAAATCAAATATGTGGAAGTACAGGTAATTAGTTTTTATATTTTTGTTATATTGGGTTTCATATTAGTTAAATGTTTTATAACTGCAGTGTCATCGTCAAAATGGAAGCGTTGAATGTGGTTATTATATTCTACGATTTATGTACGAGATAATCACAACTGGGGAAACTACTGATTTTCATAAGGTTAGTTGTATTAACTTTTTTATATATTTTCATCCACTTTCTTCTATTTATTAATTTCATATTATTCAATATTATTGTAGGTATTCAATGATTCACAGTCATATTCTCAATCTGATATGATTCATATTCAATCTACTTTTGCGGACTATTTGTTAAGTCTGATTAAGATTTGAGGTATGTATACTAATATTTATAAATAATATTATATATGGGTTTAAAAAACTAACTCTTATGATATATTAGGTGTTTTAACCTACTAATAATCAAATGAATGCTTCAACAATAACAAACAATGAGCATGTCATATATTTCAGGTACGTGTATTTTAATTCTGCCTTACTGAGTTTTCTCAAGTGCCTCTGCAAAAACTGTTTTATTGAATCTACTAATAATCAAATGAATCCTTCAACAATAACCAACAATAAGCATGTCGTATATTTCAGGTACGTGTATTTTAATTCAGAATTAGTTATTATATTTCTTTTCATTGTTATTTCTTAAAATCATTTGTCTGTACAGTGAAAAATCTGTAGGGTGGTACTTGGATCATGAACATAGAGATTCGTATAGCGAAATAACATTCACAAACACTAAAAATTGTCTCCCTTGAATGGACAGCAATATCTTCTAGGCCTTTTTATTTTTTATGCAAATAAATATCGAAAAATGATTGCCGAGAAGCATATCACATAATACCTGAAACAGCGCTTAGTGGGTTTGCACAAAGATAAAATAGAAGGCGTCAATTTTTAAGGTATGTTTCTTTATGTCTCTTCAATCTGCATTTGATTTCAATTTTCTAACCTATTTTTTGCACTCAAACTTATTTCTCTGTTATTCCATAACTTAAACAAATAACAATAGTGAATGGGTAATGCACGTCTATACAGAGCAAATATAAAAACCTGAGGTTGGGGGTGGTGGGGATCCTATGGTGAAAAGACACCCCCAACATCTTCAGTGGGGGAGGTGAGGAAGAGGTTGCATCGGCTGAGTGTTCCTGGAATTTTGATCAGGAGTCGTAACATTTCATTTTGGTAATTTACTTTGTGAAAAAATGAATGATTCAAATAAATTACACATTTTCATTTAATGTTTATTCATTGCACTAATAACTTGGATTGATTTTTTCACTCACATCTCCTTATTTTCATTACTGTTTTGACAGGATTGGTGCTATCTATGGGAGGAAACTTACAATGATTGATACTGAGTATGGTTAGATTAAGAAAATGCACCATGTAGGTACGTGTATTTTAATTCTGCTTTACTTTGAGTTTTCTGAAGTACTTCTGTTAAAGCTGTTTAATTGTTTTTGTATACTTCGTTATTTTTTTTCAGGGTTCCGATTTGTTTGGAGGAGAAAATATATGTATTTTATTTAAAAAAAAAAATTTACGGCGTCAGTTATTTTAAAAACCGACGCCGAATATTTTAAAAAAAAAATTATTTACGGCGTCGGTTTTATTAAAAACTGACGCCGATAGGGTTTTCCGCGTCGGTTTTTAGAAAAACCGACGCGAAAAACCTCTTCGACTATATTTTCCGCGTCGGTTTTTTAATGAACCGATGCGGAAAATAATGTCTAAATGTAGCTTCGGCGTCGGTTTTATAAAAAACCGACGCCGAAGCTCATAAGCGAATTATTTTTCGCGTCGGTTTCTATGAACCGACGCGAAAACTCTATTTTTAACGTCGCCTATAAAGACGTCGGTTTATAATCGACGTTAAAAATTAAAAAAAACCGACGCGAAAAAGTGTTTTTGCACTAGTGTACGCTACTTCCATTTCATTTTTCTATTTAAAAAGAATAAAAACCAAATGATAAATAGGTATATTATTATTCCAGTATAATATAATATCTTATATGTGTATCTTAAGTTCATTTACACCATCCTTTATACGTTCCAGGTATGGTATGAACGAGTCATATCACTTTGAGGGGGCGGTAGTCTGCACTTCCTCAAATGAAATTATCGTATATATATACAACATGAAACGAATAATGGTATGTTATAAAATAGAATTACAAAAGATTATATATAAAATAAATATCATTAATATAATATTTAATTCTAGTTCCATCATAATGGCCACCATGAGTGGCGGTAGGAGATAGTTGAACAATCATCGTTTCGTGAGGCGTTTGGTTGCCATTAACAGAAACATTATGTTATTCACCCATTAGATGGATATGTGTGTAAGTGTAGTTATAATAATTCTCATAACAATATCATAGTATATTTAAGATACCGGTTTTGTTACAAAATCAAAGAATAAGAAGAGTTTAGGGGTTGGAGAAGTAAAATAAAAGAAAAGAAGCTAAGAGAAATCGTTACCTTAAATTTGGGTAACTACCTTTGATTTGAACCAAAAAAGACTCTTGAACTGCCTTCTTCCTAAGTTAAGTCTTATAGGAGGAGTATAGGGATGTATGGAGCTTAATTGTGTAGAGTTTGGACAAGCCCAAAGGCTTGAGAGGTGTGAGAAATTGGTTAGAAGTGGTGTCCTTTTATATGGGGGAGGAGGGGCTCTTTATGAAAAACATAAAGTTTTAATTTATAATAAATTCATATTCGGTTTTAATGGATATAAAGTGTTTTATTCAAAGTATAAGGTGGGGATTTGTCGAAAACCACTCAACCAATAGATTTTAGACAGGTTTGGGTCACTATAGTAACCTTATCTTTTAGATTTTACTCTTAGTTAAATAGTTTGACATTTACCATGTCTCTTTGTATTTTTATATTATATAGTTAATAAACTTGCTATATACTTCCAAGAGACCCCCAAGTGGTACATTAATGATAAACCTATCATTATATAAGTCATTAGGCCAAAAATTATATTTTTAGGAATATAATATCAATTAATAATATAATATTTCTTTTAAAAACTCTTTTATATCAATTTTGACACTATTGAGTATTTTGTTTTTGATAAATTTATAACACCATTATTACTTCGAATAAAATTCATATAACCTATAATAATATGTCATATTAACCTATAAAATTATTGGAATTAATAAAAATTCTCAAATTACATTTATTTCGATATTTATAATATCAATTATTTTAATATTTTATTAATTAGGTAATTACTGCATCACCATTGTGTCATAAATAAATTTAATTATATAATGTCTAAAAATTATAAATAAAATACAATTATGTAGGAAATCGTTTTATCTTTCTAATGAATATTTATAATCGAATTTATATTATGTATAACCCTATATTAAACATGTTTTATATATTAAACTTTGATTTTAACTCTTTTAACTCTTTTTTGAATTAAATAATTATAAATGTCCTAATCTAATCCAATTGGACCCAAGAGGTTCATATTTTATTACTATGGTTGGTTTTGGTCTAATTATACTTAGCCAATAGAAATAGGATATGTGTAGGGTAATAATAATTTCATTTTTACCCTTAATTACCCTATTTACTTTTTAACGTGGTAAATAAAAGTAAAAAGTTACTATTCACCAAAAATTATTTTTATCTTATTGAACCACATTTTACTCCTTGATATTAACCATGCCTCTCGGATTTTCGAGATTCCACTCACAGAAGCTGTAAAATTATGTTTTATGTGAATTTGTAAATTCTCCTAGGAGATGGGTAAAAGATGGTGAAAAGTTCAATAAAATTTTTATATATCTAAAATTATTATAAATTGACTCTAATGAACTACATTGAACTTATATACGTATTATGTATCTATTTTGACAAAAAATAAATTTTAATAAAATAAATAATTATTTAAATAAAAATTCTGTTTTAAACTATAACTGAGTGTTTTTCACTATTCATCAAAAATTAAAAGTTTTCAGAAAAATACCAAAAATTTACCCTAAGATAATTTTGATATTAAAAATTAAATAATTAAGTATATTTAACCAAATTCAAAACATAGAAGTTGCATTTATTAATATAAAATTAATCCCCGCTGTCAAAACCAAAAGGCGTATTTTTAAGAAATAATAACTATCAAAAGTTTGACACTTGTTTATGTCCAATTTCAAAGTGAAATTACATACAAAGACGATCATTGGATTAAATGGTAAAAATATAATCTATTTATACTTCCAAACCATTAAAATTTATAATTTAACAATATAAATTATTTCGATTTAAAAAGCTGTTTTCAGTTGAAATATATTATTTTTCACTATTCACCCAAATATGAAAGTTATTAGAAAAACACCATAAATTTATTGAAATTTAATTCATATACCCTGATTCTAAAGAAGAAGTTTATTTTGTAAAATTGAATATATAAAAGTTTCAAATATTGTATTTAAAAATGTTTCGCCATTAAAAGGTGGTAAAATTTCATTTTTTGAAAAATAATTATTTTCTCTGAAAAAATGCATTTGTTCTTACATTATATCTAAGAAACTCATAATATGGATTCTACAATTATAAGGATTATATAAAGTTCAAAATTCAGTTAATACAATTCATAACCGCTTTTCAACGGCTTGTTTGGTATGTCATGGTGCGCTAGAACTCGGTGGTGCATGTAGTGCAAGTTATTGAACTACTTTGAAGAAATAACGTACTATGAAATATTAGGGTGTTACATTCTTCCCTCCTTCAATAAATTGTGTCCTCGCAATTTGAAATTATTTTTCGAAAATAAAAGGTTGAAAGTAGAAAATACTTTTGGGAAAACCCACATCTGAAATTAGGTTAATAAAATTTAGTCTTAATAAGAGGAAAAAGAAAATGAAAGGGTCACCACCAAATTATGATCTCGATTAGGAGAACATTGGTTGCAATTAGAGACATATAATTGGAGGAAAAACGTAAATATTTATAGGTTGTGATTGAGGTTATCAATCACAAACAAATGTAAAACTGAGGGCCTTAAATTCATCAATCTATGACATTTAAAATACCATCGGTTCAAAAAAACATATGGTATTAGGATAACACATTTTTTTAAGATCACTTTACTAAAGTATACGAATTAATTTCATCATAGAATAATAGAAGACGAAAAATATATATTGACAAGTAGAGTCCCATCCTTTAACTAATTTCTACCACAAACTCAACTTTCACTCTAAAAATAATAGAAATTAAAAATAATATTCTATTTATCCTATTCGTATAGGGTTTCAAAAAAAAATGAATTTATGATTCATCTACCTGATTTTTTTTAAAGGACTACATTATTCAATCTAGGACATTACGTGGGCCAGTGGTAGGTGATACACCCTTGCTGCCCTTCATTTGCGGGTTCAAGTCTCGCGGCCTTGCTGGACGTGACAGGATGCCGCCCGACCTCCGGGTTGTCCGTTTATGGCATTCGAAAAATAATCTCAAACCAGAATTATCCAAAATACTTCTGTCCAAACTCACAGTGGAAAATTTATAAGGAAGTTAAACACAATGAATATCTTTTTTTCCGCGTAACAACATGTGAACACCTTCATCTTGTATTCTTTTAAAACATTACAACATCATGAATTACCATAAAACCTTATTGATTACATTCATAATCCCTTATTACTTATATAATACTCGATATACTCATTCTATCCAAAAATTTTGTAAACTCCAACAATGATGGAATATACAAATCATTAATCAATTTCAAGGTAATCAGGAATATCCAATATAATTTATACAAATCAATCATGTATTATTCCAAAATCACTACCTAGGTATCAGAACCATATTATTGTTTATCTTTCTATCAAACATATATTTTCCAAAAATTTAACCAGCTATTGAGTCAATTTTCTTGGTTCCACACAATCTCAAGCCCTTAATGAAATAGTACTGCAATACAATCCTTATATACACTAAAATTATTATAACCAGTACATTGTTGATACAAAACTCAAATGACATAATTCTCTAATAACTACATAAAAACTATAATCATTCCTCCTCATCTGTGGTAGTATCATAACTTGATTATTATCTAATAGCATAATTTGGGGAATACTCTGATGAATTGTACATCAGTTCGTGTAGTGTCCCAACTCCTTGCAGATGAAGCATTGTTCATTTGAAACCTTTTTCTTACCCTTGCAGTCACGTACTTGGTGTCCTTTTTCTCCACATTTATAAAAAACTTCCATTCCCTTTAGGAAAGTTCCAGGGTGTTTCTTCCCACAGTTATCACATATGGGGAAATTCTTCTTTTCCCTCTTCCCTTTATCCATCTTTCTCTCTTCCATCCTTTTCTTCTCTTGCTTCCCTTCAAATCCATAGAACTCGGAGAATTCATTACTTATCTTATTAAAACAGGATACAATTTATTTGTATGTTTAAAATACATGGGAGACTGTTTCCCTCATAAATGTTGGCTTAATACTGTGAAAGATATTATCCTTATTACTCTTTGGATCATACGTATTTCTGTAGTTCACATTTCTTCTACTGGGCGCCATTTCATTACAATAGCATAAACTAGTTCAGTTAATGAATTGAAATAATTCCAAACTTGTAAAATACCTAACGCAAATTGAATGGTTTATGGATATAATACATAATCTGAAAGATGTTTTCATTGAGGAATTATATACTCATAAACCCTTCATAATTATTTGTAAAGAAAATGAGAATTATCCTAAGCATATCCCCCGAGAGTGTCGTAACCAAGAATGCAGCAAGGCCCGTTGTCGTGCACCAGTTCCCATTTGAGTCTAACTCAAAGTAGTGTTTGCTAGTTTTACCCCTAGGTACATCTGTGCCAGAGCCGCCTCTACCTGCTCGTATCCAGACAGGGATGTATTTATTTGAAAACTCACAAAATCTCTATAATACCAAAATTCTAGGAAGTTCTTCTATACTAATCCTCAATGTATATCTTAGGACTATGTGTTCTAATCAGAGTTAATCTAAATCTAGTTCCCAAGGTTATTACTAAACTTCCTCTGATACCAACTATAACACCCCGACCCCAGTTACTGAGATTCAGTGCATTATTTTAATACATTGGCATTATCATAAGGAATCCAGTCCTGAAGGACCAATCGGTTTAGCAGTATTGGAAAATAGATTACATACAGGAATGTTACATTACACTTTATAACATACAAAACAACATAAATAATCCTTTATGAACACCATTATTACCTTGTCTTAACTATGTATATAAATCACAATACACTTCTTGGAATCCTGGATAAAATAAAACATAGTAAGGGGTGAGCTCAGATGCTCAGTAAGGATAACAATATAGCGGAAACATTCATAAATAAGCATAAACATTTAAGGCAGTGTACAACTAAAACAAAATCCTTTTAAACTTGAACTTCAACATAATATGGAAAAAATAAAATGAAATAATGCCATTTAATTATTCACATGGAGATTCTACTAGTCAAATAATCACATGCAATATCAATAAACACTTTCATAATTATGGAATGCATAATTCCATACTATCATAACCATGTAGCCAAGGCCTCGTGCCAAGACTACAAATAAGATTTTGTCAAGGCCTCATGACAAGATACTAGTTTGTCTCATGAGACCTACCGATGCATCAAGGAGCTATAGTGGGCTCCACCCCTAACTTACTAAGTCCAATACATTATTCATACAAACAGGTTTAAACATAACATAAACATTCGTATTAAAACTAGCATATGAAATGTCAATACTTTCTCCATAAACCATGAATGGTATAAAAATAACACATCCACAGTCAAACATATCACAAAACCTTCAATACAATAGGAAAGTTTTGTATCATAATAAATCAAATTCAAATAAGATTAAAATCCATCAAAGGATGTTTACATAGAAGAAATCAAAACCATTTGGGAGAAATATCTCTTTTTTGAAATCATTTAAAAGTCGCACATTTATTAAGGAAGTAATTTAAAAGATAGTTTTTGAATAAAAGTTTCCCATACCACTTTGAAAATTTTGAAAAGAAATATCATTTCAAAACATTCATGTCCATATAAATAAATCCTTAAAATTATTTTGAAAAAAGGAAATTAATTAAAAAGATTTAGAAAGATAAATCTTTAAAGCATTTAAAATTCTGATCTTGATAAAGAGTACCTTTCACAAATAATAAAATATTCATTTTAAAATAATTTAAAAGTTGCATAATTATAAAATAAAACATTTTCATTAAAAATATTCTTATAATATTGTAAGGGAAGATTAAACGAGTTTATAACGGTCGAAAATAGTTGCACCCGCCGTATAAGTTAAAAAAATTCTTACCTTAAATTTGTCGAAAAGGTTAAAAAGTACATTGTTTGGAAAAAGATGGAAATATTTCTTTCAAAAAACATAAGGTTATAAATGATTTTATCCCATTTTCTAGTAAATAGTAATTTTTTTTTGAAATATATGTATAAGAAACATGGATGTGGATGATAAAGAGTCCCAATAGATAATTACGTATAAACAACCTTAGATAATGAAGAGATTGTGAAATAAACCCTTACCAATTTGGTAACTTAAGAAAAATACACCCCATGAAAGAGGTATCATACAATTAATATGTAAATACACATAAATTAAAGTTTATTACATAATGAATACAATTATGGGCAGTACATACACCACACAAAAGGTAATAGTGGAAATATGGCATGAATGTCACGGGAATAAAGAGTGAGATGAAAAACCCATTACCTTGTACTTTTCCTTGGTTGAGGGTAGTTTTACCTTAGGTATAATGGTGAAATAATTGTTATTAAATTATACAAGAATCATATACGTTAATATGATATCATATATGATCTTTTAACATTTCTTGTAAAATATATCTAAGTGTTATCGTCGTTTCGGGTGTTAACTTATCGTTTTATTTTATATGTTTTGTTACATAATCCGTGTTTGTTATGAATAAGTTGTATCTTATTAATATCCAGACCGATATCAAGTCCTTAAAAAATATTTTTAATCATAAAATGAGAATTATACTTGAAGGGATACGATGGGGAATGAATCTCATCGCGTTCGTAGAGACGGTAGTCCGTACGTACACACGAACACTAATTACATTTCATTTTTCATTTTAAAAATAATCAAAACCAAATGATACATAGGTATATTTTTATTCCATTATAATATAATATCTTATATGTGTTACTTAAGTTCATTAACACCATCCTTTATACGTTGCATTTATGGTATGAACGAGTCATATCACTTTGAGGGGGCGGTAGTCCGCACTTCCTCAAATGAAATTATCGTATATATATACAACATGAAACGAATAATGATATGTTATAATATGGAATTACAGAAGATTATATATAAAATAAATATAATAAATATCATATTTAATTATAGTGCCATCATAATGGCCACCATGAGAGGTGGTAGGAGATTATTGAACAATCATCGTTTCGTGAGGCGTTTGGTTGCCATCCACATAAACATTATGTTCTTCACCCATTAGATAGAGGTGTGTGTAAGTGTAGTTAGAATATATATCATAACAATATCCTAGTATATTTAGGATACTGGTTTTGTTACAAAAGAAAAGAATAATAAGAGTTTAGGTGTTTGAGAAGTAAAATAAAATAAAAGAAGCTAAGAGAAATCGTTACATTTAATTTGGGTAACTCCATTTGGTTTGAACCGAAAAGGACTCTTGAAGTGCCTTCTGCCTAAGTTAAGGCTTCTAGGAGGAGGATATATATGTAGGGAGCTTAATTGGGCAGATTTTGGACGATCTAAAAGGATTTAGAGGTGTTATAAATTGGCTAGAATTGGTGTCCTTTTATAAGGGGGAGGAAGGGCTCTTTAGGAAAAACTTAAAGTATTAATTTATAATAAATTAATATTCGGTTTCTAATGCCTCCAACATGGATTATAAAAATTATAAGGTGGGGATGGGTCGAAAAACACTCATCCAATATATTTTAGACAGGTTTTGGTCACTATAGTAACCTTATCTTTTAGATTTAACTCTTAGTTAAATAGTTTGACATTTACCATGTATCTTTGTATTTTTAAATTATATAGTTAATAAACTTACTTTATACTTCCAAGATACCCCCAAGTGGACCATTAATGATAAACCTATCATTATATAAGTCCTTTGTCCGAACCTTAAATTTTTAGTAATATAATATCAATTAATAATATAATATTTGTTTTAAAAACCCTTTTATGTCAATCTTGACACTATTGTGTATTTTGTTTTTGATAAATTCATAACAGCATTATTACTTCTAATAAAATTCATATAACCAATAATAATATGTCATATTAACCTATAAAATTATTGGAATTCATAAAAATCCTCAAATTACATTTATTTGGATATTTATAATATCAATTATTTAAATATTTGATTAATTAGGTAATTACTGCATCACCATTGTGTCATAAATAAATTAAATTATTTAATGTCTAAAAATTATAAATAATATACCATTATTTAGGAAATATTTTTATATTTCTAATTAATATTTATAATCGAATTTATCTTATTATAACCTTATATTAAAAATGTTTTGGTTGTTAAACTTTGATTTTAACTCTTTTAACTCTTCTTTGAATTAAATAATAATAAATGTCCTAATCTAATCCAAGTGGACCAAAGAGGTTCATATTTTTTTCCTAAGGTTGTTTTTGGTCGAATTATACTTAGCAAATAGAATTAGGACATGTGTTAGGGTAATAATAATTTCATTTTTACCCTTAAATACCCTATTTATATTTTACCGTGGTAAATAAAAGTAAAAAGTTACTATTCACCAAAAATTATTTTTTCATTATTGAACTAAATTTTACTCCTTGATATTAACCGTGTCTCTCAGATTTTCAAAATTTCACTCACATAAGTGGTAGAATTATGTTTTATGTGAATTTGCAAATTCTCTTAGGAGATGGGTAAAAGACGGTGAAAAGTTAAATAAAATTTTTTTATATCTAAAATTATTATAAAATGACTCCAATGAATTACATTGAACTGATATAGGTATTATGTATCTATTTTGACATAAAATAAATTTAAATAAAATAAATAATTATTTAAATAAAAATTCAGTTTTAAACTATAACTCTGTGTTTTTCACTATTCATCAAAAATTACAAGTTTTCAGAAAAATACCAAAAATTTACCCTAAGATAATTTTGATATTCCAAATTCTATATTAAAGTATATTTAACCAAATTGAAAACATATAAGTGGAATTTATTAATATAAAATTAATTCCCGTTGTCAAAATCGAAAGGCGTATTTTTAAGAATTAATAACTACCAAAGGTTTGACACTTGTTTATGTCCAAGTTCAAAGTGAAATTACATAAAATGGCCATAATTGGATTAAATGGTAAAAATATAATCTATTTATACCTCCAAACCATTAAAATTTAAAATTTTACATAATAAATTATTTTTATTTAAAAAGCTGTTTTCAGTTAAAATATAGTATTTTTCACTATTCACCCAAATATGAAATTTATCAGAAAACAACAAAAAATTATCGAAACTAAATTATTATGTTATGATTATAAAGAAGAAGTTTATTTTGTCAAATTTAATATATAAAAGTTTCAAATATTCGATTTAAAAAGGCTTCTCCATTAAAAGGCGGTAAAATTGCATTTTTTGAAAAATACTTCTTTTATCTGAAAAAGTGTATTTGTTATTACATTATGTTTAAGAAACTCATAATATGGATTCTAAAATTATAAGGATTATATAAAGTTCAAAATTCAGTTAATACTATTCATAATTGCTTTTGAACGACTTGTTTGGTAAGTCATGGTGCACTAGAACTCGGTTGTGCGTGTAGTGAAAGTTATTGAATTGCTTTGAAGAAATAACTTACTATGAAATCTTACGGTGGTACATTCTTCCCTCCTCCAATAAATTGTGTCCTCGCAATTTGAAATTATTTTTTAAAAATAAATGGTTGAAAATAGAAAATACCTTCGGTAAAACCTACATCGGAAATTAGGTTAATAAAATTTATTCTTAATAAGAGGAAAAGGAAAATGGGAGGGTCACCACCAAATTATGATCTCGATTAGGAGAAAATTGGTGGAAATTAGAGACATACAATTAGTGAAAAAACATAAGTATTTATAGGTACTGATTGAGGTCATCAATCAAAAACAAGTGTAAAATTGAGATCCTTAAATTCATCAATCTATGATGATTTAAAATGCCATCGGTTCAACAAAACATATGGTATTAGGATAACACATTTTTTGTTTTAAGATCTCTTCACTAAAGTATAAGAATTAATTTATTCATAGAATAAGAGAAGCAGAAAAATATATACTTGACAAGTAGAGTCCCATCCTTTAACTAATTTCGACCACAAACTCATCTTTCACTCTAAAAGATAATCGAACATAAAAATAATATTCTATTTATCCTATTCATATATGGTTTCAAAAAAAATGAATTTATGATTCATCTACCAGATTCTTTTTAAAAAGACTACATTATTCAATCCAGGACATTATGTCGGCCAGTGGTAGGTGATACACCCTTGTCGCCCTTCGGTTTCAGGTTCAAGTCTCGCGGCCTTGTCGAACGCGATAGGTTCCCGCCCGACCTCCAGGTTGTCCTTTTATGGAATTCCAAAAATAATCTCACACTAGAATTATGCAAAATACTTCAGTCCAAACTCACAGTACAAAATTTTTCAGGATGTTAAACACAATAAAGATCCTTTTTCCGCGTAATAACATGTGAACACCTTCATCATGTATTCTGTTAAAACACTGCAACATCATGAATTACCATAAAACCTTATTGATTACATTCATGATCCCTTAATCCTTATAGAATACTGGATATACTCCTTGTATCTAAAAATATTGTGAACTCTAACAATGATGGAATATACAAATCATTATTCAGTTTCAAGGTAATCAAGAATATCCAATATAATTTATCCAAATCAATCATGTATTATTCCAAAATTACTACCTCGGTATCAGAACCATTTTATGGTTTATCTTTCTCTCAACCATATATTTTCCAAAAATTTAACCTACTATTGTGTCACTTTTCTAGGTTTCACACAATCTCAAGTCCTTAATGAAATAGTACTGTAGTAAAATCCTTATATACTACTTAATTATTATAACCAGTACATTGTTGATAAAAAACACAAATGACATAATTATCTAATAACAACATAAGAACTATAATCATTCCTCCTCATCTGTGGTAGTATCATAGCTTGATTATTATCCAATAGCATCATTTGGGGAATACTATGATGATTTGGACATCAGTTCGCGTAGTGTCCCAACTCATTGAAGATAAAGCATTGTTCATTTGAAACCTTTTTCTTACCCTTGCAGTCACGTACTTGGTGTCCCTTTTCTCAACACTTATAACAAACTCCCATTCCCTTCAGGAAAGATCCAGGGTGTTTCTTCCCACAGTTATCACATATGGGGAAATTCTTCTTTTCCCTCTTCCCTTTATCTATATTTCTCTCTTCCATCCTTTTATTCTCTTGCTTCCCTTCAAAGCCATAGGAATCGAAGAATTATTTACTTATCTTATTAACACATGATACTATTTTTTCGTATGTTGAGAATACATGAGAGACTATTTACATTCTAAATGTTGGCTTAATACTCTGAAAGATATGATCCTTCTTACTCTTTGGATCATATGTATTGCTGGAGTTCACATTTCTTCTACTGGGCGCCATTTCTATATAGTAGCATAAACTAGGTCAATTTATGAATTGCAATAATACCAAACTTGTAAAATAGCGAACTTAAATTGAACGGTTTATGGATATAATCCATAATCATAAATATTTTTTCATTGAGGAAGTATATACTCATAAACCCTTCATAATTATTTGTAAAGAAAATGAGAATTATCCTAAGCATATCCCCGGGAGTGTTGTAACCAAGAGTGCAGCAAGGCCCATTTTCGTGCACCAGTTCCCATTCGAGTCTAGCTCAAAGCAGTGTTTTTAGGTTTTACCCCTAGGTATATCTGTGCCAGATCCACCTCTACCTGATCGTATACATATAGGGATGTATTTCTTGTAAAACTCACAAAATCACTACAATACCAAAATTCTATAAAGTTATTCTATTCTAATCCTCAAAGTATATCTTAGGGATATGTGTTCTTATCTGAGTTTATCTAAATCTAGTTTCCAAGTTTATTTCTAAACTTCCTCTGATACCAAATATAACACCCTGACCCCAGTTACCCCGAGTCAGTGCATTATTTTAATACATTTGCATGATTAAAAGGAATCATGCCCCGAAGGACCGATCGGTTTAGAAGTCTTGGAAAATAGATTACATACATGAATTTTACATTACACTTTATAACATAAAAACAACATAAATAATCCTTTATGAATGCCATTTTTCCCTTGGCTTAACCCTGCATATCAATCACAATACACTTCTTGGAATCCTAGGAAAAATAAAACATAAAAAGGGGTGAGCTCAGATGCTCAGTAAGGATAACAATATAGAAAAAACTTTCATAAATAAGCATAAACATTTAAGGCAATGTATAACTAAAACAAAAGCTTTTTAAACTTTAACATCAGCATAATATGGAAAAAATAAAATGAAATAGTTCCATTTACTTAGTCACATGGATATTCTACTAGTCGATTAATCACATGAAATATCAATAACCACTTTCAAAATGATGGAATGCATAATGCCAGATGATCATAACCATGTATCCAAGGCCTCGTGCCAAGACTACAAATAAGATTTTGTCAAGGCCTCATGCCAAGACACTAGTTTGTCTCATGAGACCTACCGATGCATCAGGGAGATATAGCGGGCTCCACCCGTCACTTACTAAGTCCAATGCATTCCTCATATGAATAGGTTTAAACATAACATAAAAATTCATATTAAAACTAGTATTCGAAATGTCAACACTTTCTCCATAAACCATGAATTGTATAAAAATAACACATCCATAGTCAAACATATCACAAAACCTTCAATACAATATGAAAGTTTTGTATCATAATAAACCAACTTCAGATAAGCTTAAAATCCATCAAACGATGTTGACATAGATGAAATCAAAACTATTTGGGAGAAATATCTCTTTTTTGAAATCATTTAAAAGTCACACATTTATTAAGGAATTAATTTAAAAGATATTTTTGAATAAAAGTGTCCCATACCATATTGAACCTTTTGAAAAGAAATATCATTTCAAAACATTCATTTCCATATAAATAAATCCTTAAAATAATTTTGAAATCATAGACATTAATTAAAAAGATTTAGAAAGATAAATCTTTAAAGAATTGAAAATTCTAATCCTGATAAAGAGTACCTTTCCCAAATTCTTAAAATATTCATTTTGAAATCATTTAAAAGTCAAATAATTATAAAATAAAACATTTACATTAAAAATATTCTTATAATCCAGTAAGGGAAGCTTCGACATGTTTATAACGGTAGAAAATAGCCGCACCCGCCGTATAAGTTAAAAAAACATTCTTACCTTAAATTTGTCGAAAAGGTCAAAAAGTACCATGTTTGGAAAACGACAGAAAGATTCATTTCAAAACAAATAAGGGTATAAATTACTTTAAACCATTTTCTAGTAAATAGTAAAAAAGTTTTGAAATATATGTTTAAGAAACATGGATATGGATGATAAAGAGTCCCAGTAGATAATTACGTCTAAAGAACCTCAGATAATGAAGAGATTGTGAAATAAACCCTTACCAATTTGGTAACTTACGAAACATACACCCCATGAATGAGTTATCATACAATTAATCTGTAAATATACATAAATTAAATTGTATTACACAAATAATACAATTAAGTGAAGTACATACGCCACACAAAAGGTAATAGTGGCAATATGGCATGAATCTCACGGGAATAAGGAGTGAGATGACAAACCTCTTACCTTGTACTTTTCCTTGGTTGAGGGTAGTTTAACCTCCTTTATAATGGTGAAATAATTGTTATTAAATTATACAATAATCATATATGTTAAAATGATATCATATATGATCTTTTAACATTTCTTGTTAATAATATCTTATTATTATCGTCGTTTCGGGTGTTAACTTATCATTTTATTTTATATGATTTATTACATAAGCCGTGTTTGTTATGGATAGGTTGTATATTATTCATATCCAGAACGATATCAAGTCCTTAAAAATTATTTTTAATTATAAAATGAGAATTATACTTGAATGGATACGATGGGGAATGAATCTTATTGCGTTCGTGGAGACGGAAGTCCGTACGTACGCACGAACGCTACTTCCATTTCATTTTTCATATTAAAAAGAATAAAAACCAAATGATAAATAGGTATATTATTATTCCAGTATAATATAATATCTTATATGTGTTCCTTATGTTCAGTAAAACCATCCTTTATACGTTCCATGTATGGTATGAACGAGTCATATCAATTTGAGGGGGCGGTAGTCCGCACTTCTCAAATGAAATTATTGTATATATAAACAACATGAGATGAATAATGGTATGTTATAAAATGGAATTACAGAAGATTATATATAAAATAAATATCATTAATATTATATTTAATTATAGTTCCATCATAATGGCCACCATGAGAGACAGTAGGAGATAATTAAATAATCATCATTTTGTGAGGCATTTGGTTACCGTCCACATAAACATTATGTTCTTCACCCATTAGATGGAGGTGTGTGTAAGTGTAGTTAGAATAATTCTCATAACAATATCCTAGTATATTTAGGATACTGGTTCTGTTACAAAAGAAAATAATAATAAGAGTTTAGGGTTGCAGAAGTAAAATAAAATAAAAGACGCTAAGAGAAATTGTTACCTTTAATTTGGGTAACTATCTTCGGTTTGAACCAAAAAGGACTCTTGAAGTGCCTTCTGCCTAAGGTAAGGCTTCTTGGAAGAGTATAGGAATTTATGGAGTTTAATTTGGCAGAGTTTGGATGAGCCAAAATACTTGAGAGGTGTGAGAAATCGGTTAGAAGTGGTGTCCTTTTATAAGGGGGAGGATGGGCTCTTTAGGAAAAACATAAAGTATTAATTTATTATAAATTTATATTCGGTTTATAATGGCTTAAAAGTAGATTATTAAAAGTATATGGTGGGTATTTGTCAAAAACCACTCAACCAATATATTTTAGACAGGTTTGGGTCACTATAGTAACCTTATCTTTTATATTTAACTCTTAGTTAAATAGTTTGACATTTACCATGTCTCTTTGTATTTTTATATTATATAGTTAATAAATTTACTATATACTTCAAGATAACCCCAAGTGGTCCATTAATGATACACCTATAATTATATAAGTCTATCGTCTGAACCTTATATTTTTAGGAATATAATATCAACTAATAATATAATATTTGTTTTAAAAACTCTTTTATGTCAATTTTGATACGATTGGGTATTTAGTTTTTGATAAATTCATAACAGTATTATTACTTAGAATAAAATTCATATAACCAATTATAATATGTCATATTAACCTATAGAATTATTTTAATTCATAAAAAGTCTCAAATTACATTTATTTGGATATTTATCATATCAATTATTTTAATATTTCATTAATTAGGTAATTACTGCATCACCATTGTGTCATAAATAAATTAAATTATTTAATATCTAAAATTTATAAATAAAATAAAATAATGTCGGAAATCTTTTTACCTTTCTAATGAATATTGATAATCCAATTTATCTTATGTATAACCCTATATTAAAAAATTTTTAGTTATTAAACTTTGATTTTAACTCTTTTAACTCTTCTTTGGATTAAATAATAATAAATGTCCTAATCGAATCCAAGTGGACCAAAGAGGTTAATATTTTATTTCTATGGTTGTTTTTGGTTGAATTATACTTAAACTATATAATTAGGCCATGTGTTAGGGTAATAATAATTTCATTTTTACCCTTAATTACCCTATTTACTTTTTACCGTGGTAAATAAAAGTAAAAAGTTACTATTCATGAAAAATTATTTTTATATTATTGAACCAAATTTTACTCCTTTATATTAACCGGGTCTCTCGGATTTTCAAAATTCCTCTCACAGAAGCGGTAAAATTATGTTTTATGTGAATTTGCAAATTCTCTTAGGAGATGGGTAAAAGATGGTGAAAAGTTCAATAAAATTTTTATATATCTAAAATTATTATAAACTTTTTCCAATTAATTACATTGAACTTATATATGTATTATTTATCTATTTTGACATAAAATAAATTTAAATAAAATAAATAATTATTTAAATAAAAATTCGGTTTTAAACTATAACTCAATGTTTTTCACTATTCATAAAAAATTAAAAGTTTTCAGAAAAATACAAAAAATTTAACCTAAGGTAATTTTGATATTATAAATTAAATAATTAAGTATATTTAACCAAATTCAAAACATAGAAGTTGCATTTATTAATATAAAATTAATTTCTACTGTCAAAACCAAAAGGAGTATTTTTAAGAAATAATAACTACCAAAAGATTGACAATTATTTATGTTCAATTTCATAGTGAAATTACATAAAATGACCATAATTGGATTAAATGGTAAAAATATAATCTATTTATACTTCCAAAACATTAAAATTTAAAATCTAACAGTATAAATTATTTTGATTTAAAAAGTTTTTTTCAATTAAAATATAGTATTTTTCACTATTCACCAAAATATGAAAGTTATCATAAAAACACCAAAACTTTATCGAAACTAAATTCTTATGTCCCGATTTTAAATAAGAAGTTTATTTTTTCAAATTGAATATATAAAAGTTTCAAATATTGGATTTAAAAAGGCTTCTCCATTAAAAGGCGGTAAAATTTCATTTTTTGAAAAATACTTCTTTTATCTGAAAAAATGTATTTGTTCTTAGATTATGTCTAAGAAACTCACAATATGGATTCTAAAATTATAAGGATTATATGAAGTTCAAAATTTAGTTAATACTATTCATAACCGCTTTTGAACGGCTTGTTTGGTATGTCATGGTGCGCTAGAAGTTGGTGGTGCATGTAGTGCAAGTTATTGAATTACATTGAAGAAATAATGTACTATGAAATCTTGGGTTGTTACATCGTGTGTTTCCATTATGTTGTACATCATGTTTTTCCTTTGTGGTATAATTCTTATATATCTTAGTGTTATTTCCTTTGTGGTTTCGGGGTGTCCTACTGAGTATTGTTTTACTCACCCCTGCACGATATTTTCCTGCACAAGTCTTGTCTTGTTAAGACGATCAACACCTTGATGGATTCTTAGGTGGAACAAGATTAGGTGGTACTTAGATTGATTGGAATGATTTGTGGTGCTACTACAGCTTCAGACAACTATCTTACACCTACCCTTCAGGTAGGATTTTCTACGAACCAGCTTCATGGACTTCTGCATTAACTTGGTAAACTTTTTCTTTTGGTGGGCTTGTACTCTATCCCTATTTACTTTATATTTTTCCTACTTTTATACTCTATGGTTGGTATCTTAGTTTATTCTATCATTTTTTACTTAGTGTTTTTACTTTTCAGCATTCTTTGGGCTTAGATATGTTTGCGTATGTATAGGTAATTAGTAAAATTCCTCCCATTGGAGGGATATGCCTACTCTATGCTAGTCTCCAACCCCTATCCTATCAAAGGGGATCTTGGGGTGGTCATGGTATGGACCCCTCTAGTATGGGTCATGAAACACACCTAGTTTGAAATTCCTATGGGATATTCTTAGGTTTAGTCCACATTTTATTTACAAAAATTATAAAGGATTTGAATTAATGGTAACCATGGATGAACTAGTTTAAACCTATGGTGTCATAAGATAAAAATAAGTTTCCATGATTTAGAAATCCTATATATTTTTCAGGATTATGTGATTTCATTCAAGACCTGACCGAACAAGCCTCAATCTGCAACAACCCCAAGCCCACATACATAGGCTATCTGAATGACAAAACTAATATGAGAGGCCTTTTTCTAATGTAGCTGTACATATGCACCCAACCATCACCATAAAAAAGTAAAAATGAATAATAACAAAAGATGAAACAACTAGAAAATGAACCATGCGTATAAAAAAATCTATGGAATATATTAGTATAAAGGCATAAATATAAAATGAAAATGGGAAAATACAATCCCCAATAGAAAGATGTCACAACCTGCCTATAACTGGAAAGTAAATGATGAGATATACTAGCTCTAAATCTCCAAGAACGGACCACCATATGCGGTCAAATGCACTAGGGTATCCCTATTATCTTATACAATCACCGTTGACCTGTCCATTGTCTGCATAAGACCGAAAATATATAAGAAAATCACATGTAGGGGTGAGTATATACATACCAATTAGGAAGCCACAAAATTTGAAAGGGGAGCTGTAAGAGACATGATATGAGAAGACATATCAAACCATAAAAGGATAGAAATAAAAACCAATCAATAGGGATATATACTCATAAAATAAACCTATACGAGTGGGAAAGGGGATCTATATATTAGAGATCATCCCTAGAAAAAGAGTCACCAATCTATTACAGAGAACCATCAATGATGCCTGACATCTTGTCCATCTATCAAGTAAAAACATCCATGTCAAGACACACCTCTCCATTGTGACACACTATTGAGGGGTCAAAATATATAGGTATATGAACCATTCTCTTGTACAATGGTATGGTTCCACTCTAATGGTTGAGGACACATGACCTGGAACCACAAGAGGGTGCCACCCTGATAGTAGATAAAGGACCCATACCTTATCCCTGTAGTAGGGTGCCACTTTTTTAGTAGTTAGAGGACCCAATCCTTAATATCAAAGGAGAATTCCACTTTGATCACTCTGATTCTCTTTTCTAATCACTTCCATCATAGAGCATTGCCTAAATAAGTGTCACACTCGGAGCATCTTGCATCATTTCTCAAAAGCTATTATGATGGTCACTATCAAAACTACATGATAAAACACTCAGTATAGGAGACTTGCATGCCTATATTCAAGAAAAAAAGAGAAATAAGAGGTAGAAGTTATAGAGGGAAATATTTTGCGTTTATGTGGCATCCACAGGGCTTGTGACCTTGCCTCATATATGGACATTCTCAGGTATAGAGTCGTGCCCGTGCACCCCGAGGCATTCTTGTGTACTCCCAGAGAACACAAAATATTCGAAACAAATCCTGAAAAATGCATGAGGATCATCATCTGTATGATGTTCTAAAAAGTAATTCCACTAATATGTCATCACAAACAACCATGAAAGGCCAAACAGATCACATTGTTGGGATCCATGTGGAAAAAATACTAGGATTTCCAATTTACTTTCCCAAATTAGACACCTAGTGTGAATGTCACATTTCACCATTTAATGTCTGAATGTTGCTTCATGGGCCCTACCCATGAGTCTAGATTAAATAATTAATATTGGTCTCAAAACATAAACCTCAATAACTAGTTCATGATGTCGTAGATGGTTCATCTTTTCGATGATGCGTGAAAAAGATGTGTTAGATATAATATTCCATAATGAAAATATTATTATTATTATTATCAAGAACTTTATAGAACCAGTCCAAAAGCCTAAATTACGTATCCAGCAATTCCCTTTAAATGATTTTCTCAATGTTAGGATCACAACACTGCAGACAACAGATAAATATGACGTCGTACATATGAGTTACAACAAAAACAAGGTTTTGATAATAATGATAACAATATTATCTATAATAATGATAATGATAATATTTTTATAATATTTTTATTATGTGATTAGATGAGTATAGATGTTGTGGACTTACCAATTCCCCTCTTCATGTTGCACACACATGGGCTCCATATTTTTTATTTCCCCACTTTTTCATTTTACCATTTTTCTTTATCTCTCATATCTTCTTTCATAAACAGAATTATTTAGGATGAAGGTTTTTTTTTATTTTTTATATAATAAAATGGGGTCAGGGTTGAGTTATTATGTGAAATGGGTGGTTGAAGCTTCACATGATGTGGATATTTCTGGTAAATCCAAAAACGCCACTTTATGTGATGTTTTGTTCCCCCATTTCTATGCCCCCATCCCCCACACCCATTTCCCAATATATATATATATATAATTCTAAATTAATATATATAATTTAAATAAAAAATGTATTTTTATAATTACAATTATTAACATATATTAATATATTTATAAATAAATATAAATAAATAAATAAATTTATATATATATAATAATAAAATTAAAGTTAAAATTATTAGTTTTTTATTATTCCTGGCGGGTTTAAGAAATATTTTAACAACCCCAACCAATTTTGAACCCAATTATGGAGTTTCTAAGACCGAAACATATTTATGAATATTTATTTAATAATATATTTATTAAAATATATTTGTAAATAAATTCTTATAAATAAATATTTATAATTCATTAAATACATTTATAAATATATAAATAAATATATATTTTTACATATAAATATTAAATATATTTTAATAATTATATAAATATAAATATAAATATATTTATATAA
Organism: Viscum album; assembly: GCA_963277665.1. NCBI lineage: Eukaryota > Viridiplantae > Streptophyta > Magnoliopsida > Santalales > Viscaceae > Viscum > Viscum album. The sequence goes on along the minus strand of OY728143.1, from coordinate 2,060,596,287 downwards.
TAATATTTATTTATTTATAATGATAGATTTGTAACTATATAATAATAAATATATATATAATTACGATTATAAATACATTTATGTAAATTTTTAATAATAAATATATATTTATAATTACATAGTTATAATTATATATATGATTATATTTATTTATGTATTCATAATTATATTTATGTATAACTATATTTATTTATAATTATAAATATACATATTAGTATAAATAATTATTTTATTTATAAATATATATTTATAATTATAATTATAAATACATAATTATAATTATTTTAATTTATTTATATATAAATATATTTAGATTTCAAAATAGTAATTTATAATTATATGTATATATATTTATAAATAAATACATTTTAATTATAAATATATATATATATTTAAAATATATTTATTTATAATTGTACATTTATATTTGTATAAATAAATTCTATTTACTAATATATATTTATAAATATATTTATAAATACATAATTAAAATTATTTTAATATATAAATAAATATGTATTTAAAAATATGAAATTATTTATAATTATATTTAAAAGTATATTTATAAATATATATTTAAAAAATTCTAAATATTTATGTATAAATAAATTTAAAATATATTAAAGATATAATAAATTATTAATAATTACATTATTATTAAAAATTATATTTGTTTATATTATTGATTTAAGTAATATTTGTTTAACTAATATTATTGACCACTTTATTAGTATTATTTACAATTGTATTCATATTTATTAATATAATTTTTGTAAATATTTAATAATATTATTAATATTTATTAATAATGTAATTACTAATATTCAATAATAATAAAATAATTAATAATATTTAAAAATAATTTAATTCTTAATATAATACTTAATGTGAAATATGACCAGAAATTTTATGAAGTGTAAATGTAATAGTTTTAAACAATAAAGTTTGTGTCATGTATATTAATTTTTTTACTATATTTTTTTATTTTTATTAATTTTTTGATAATTTTTATATGCTTAGTTAGTGTGAAAATTTTAATTTAGATAGTATGTATATTTTATTATATTTTTTTAAAGTCACCTAAATGAAACATAATAATGTTGCAAGTATGTGTCTTTGAAAATCAATAATTTATAAAGTACAAATACAATCTTAATGAAATTTGAAAAACTGACTATATATATAAAAAATAATTGAAAATAAAGAGAATTTCCTAAAAATGGTTAATGAAAAATAATTTTAACGTCACAAAACATTATTGCTTCAAAACATAACATTTTTAAAAATAAATATTTTTGACATTCCTTTCACTAATGGAGATAGAATCTTTTATAGTAGAACAAATGTAAAGATGAGCATAGTAGGGGGATTTGATACAGTTGAAAGTTGTCAGGATGCTAAGGTGCCACTGAGTAGGAGAACAAGGTTTTTTGCTAAGTTGGAAGAAGATGATGAACAATGTTTTATCATTTCATGTAAATATTGACACACAAGATTTGGAGAATTTTCCGCCCCACTAAAATAAAAAATCATATGTTGGTCTAGAGGACTTAAATGTAGAAAATTTCAATATAGTTCTAGTTGATTGTAAAGTAATTCAATTCAACATTTACATCAATTGATATCATAAAAATTTTAAAATATATAAATAGAAGCTTTAAAAAAGTAATTTAAATGTTTTTGAACTTTGGTCACTTTTAGAGGAATCAAAATGAACCTTTTATCAGTGCTAAAAGAATTTGTTTTAGTTAAGATAAAATACATACTTTTTTCACTTCTAAGAAAACCACTGATTAAAGTATCATTTATTAGCTCTTCAAAAAAGTGTTGATAAAAGGGGTACTTTTATCTATGCTAATCAAATTCATTGATAAAATTTTATTTTTTTAAATACTTTTTTTGCATAGATAAAAGCACCCATTATCAGTGTTTTTAGCATTGATAAAGGTACCCCCTTTATCAGTGCATTATTCTAGCACAGGTAAAGGGTAGCACCGAATAAAGGCAAATATATTATAGTGAAAACTTCTTATATTTCAAATAAAACAAACATCAGGTCATCCCTAAGAAACATAGACTTCATACATGGAGTGGGCATGAGGTTTATATGATGGGTGAAAATGTAATTAATTTTAGTAAAAAAACACAACTGATATACTCTAAAATATTTAAACACATTTATATTGTGTTGATACTTTATTAAAATGATCTATAAGGAATTTTTGGAAAGTTGTAATCAGATGCACCTCAATATAATGCAAGGTTTTATTGGTATGATTTCATGCATTTCTATTATTTAAATGGACATTAATTTTAGTAAAAATGAGAATTGATGCACTGTAGACTGAGAAAATGAATTCTGATTATTTTTTACACTTCAGAAAAATGATCCATAAATAATTTGTGACATTTAAGAATCAGGCTCTCTAGAATCCAATACAACGTGTTCCCGATATGACTCAATGCCCGTTATCAGTTTAAAATGGATATTTTAGTTCAAAATATGTGTCACTCACTAAAAACCACGTAAACACACTCTGATTATCTTGAAAATTTTAAAAAATGATTCATAACCATTTTTTCACATGTAGGAATCAGTCTCATGTCAAAACAATACATAATGTGACCGTTATAACCCAAATTACATACTAAAATATAATAAAACTTATTTATATTGTTTTGATACTTTTAAAAAATGATCCATAAGTCATTTTGGATATGTAGGAATCAACCACACCTCAATCCGATGCATTATTTGATTGGTATGACTCCAAGTGTGTCCTTTTATTATAAATTTACATTTTAGTAAAATACACATGTGACATACTTAAAATTGGTCAAATGCATTCATATTTTTTGATACATTAAGATAATTATTCATAATTCATTTTTTATATGTAACAATAATTCATACCTCAATATGATACATAGTGTGGCCCATATGACTCAAAGTGTCCATTAGCAGTCTAAAATTGATATTTTAGATCAAAACATATGTCAATCATTGAAAATCAAGAAAATTCAATTGGATTTCTTTAATACATTATGAAAATGATTCAGAAGTTATTTTTGATGTGTAAAAATCAGTTTCACATCAAACCAACTCATAGTGTGACCAATATGACTCAGATTGTATGTTTGAAGTTTAAAATGACATTTTTTTATTAAAATAACAGGTGAATTGCTCCAAACTGAGAAAAAATATTCAGACTATTTCATAATTTAGTAAAAAAAACATATAAGTCACTTGTGATGTGTAAAAATCATCCCCACCAAAATCTAATGCACGGTTTGACCAATATGACTCCAAGAATGTACTTTTATTTATAAAATTTCATTTTATTAATGTATTCTTTTACATTTATGTTTTAATTATTTCTTTATAGTATTAATAAAATATATTTTGTTTTCTTATATATGTGGATTATTTTCCTTGTGTTGAGGTGATTTGTTTGGAAACTAATGCCATGATCAGGAGTTTTTTGAGAGGGGGTGTTGTTTCCTAAGATAATTAGATGTTTTTAATTGTTTATGGATAGTAATTCCCAATGTAAATGTATAAAAAATGTCTGAAACATATATAATAACATTTTTTCATATTTGTGATGTAAATTTTGTTTCAATTAAATTAGGAATTGTCATGATGGAGGATGGTCTCGAGGTTCTTAATCTACCCTGAAATGGTGACTCATCCAATTTTCCTCGATGGATTATTCAGATGATCATTCATTGGATGTGTATTTCCTTGTGAAGGGGTGGTTTGATTTTCAAAATTACATCGTAGATGATTGGTGGTGTAATGTGTCTTCATGAAACCCGATCTCTCGTCACAGTACTATATTTGTATGATCTCTCTTCTCCTTCAGAGATTTAGGCATTGGAGGGTGTCACCGTCGAGGAAATTTGGAACACGTTAAACCTCATCCCGATGTAATTGAAGAGAGAACGAAGAAAGGTAATAATTCAATCATTTCCCAGTTTCATTTACCAAGGGGTTCCAAAACCTAAAAAATTGGTGACCTATATCTTCACCTCTATGATATTTGGGGATTTTGAGATGGAAAAGTTTATCCCTTAGTTGTGGTTTCTACCACCTTCTCTTGCCTACTGAGGAATTGAAAACAAGAGCATGGGTGTTTGGATAACTATAACTAAAACCTAGATTCCTTCATATTTGGGAATAGGATCACGATTTCAACCCTCTATAGGTATGAAAATTGTTTGTTTAAGAGTGGGTAAAGGTGAATGTGTTTAATTGGATTATTTGGCATCCACACATCTTGCATGACATTGCTGGTACGATCAAAACACCTATTAAAATGGATCAATAAATAGAGACTTCTAGGTTCAACCATTATGATTGGATTATAATTGAAATCGATCTATCCACAACACTTATTGAAAAAGAATTTCTATCAATTGAGGATGGTGATATGGAACTACGGGTTGAATATGATAAATTACCTCACTTCTGTTTGAAATGAAGGATAATTGGTCATGACAATATGAGTTGTAAGAGGGATGGGACATGATCTTTCTACTCACATAGAGACCATGAAGTTCATAAATGTCTGAGGAAAATTAAGAGGAATAAATATAATAATCTGAGTGGGGATAATCAAGGAATACCCGATCTCTCTACTTCTGATGGAATGGTCTTACAGGGAACTGAACATCAGGTTCATGTTCGTTCCTATGTCGAGGCTACTAGGGCAGGGGTATCTGCTTCTCAATTCCTTTCCCCTAGCCTGAAGTATACTAGAGTGGATAGAAAGAATTTAAAAACCAATGAGAGTGACTTGAAACCTATAGGAAATAATGTAAATAAGTCTTCAAGGATTATGGGGGAAGACTGTGTAGAGGATGAGAAATAGACATTAGCTGACATCCCTAATAATTTATGTGAGAATTATGAGTTAATGGATTATATTATTGGTATATTTGATGATCAAAATGATCTTGAGATTATTGTGTTGTGAGAAGTTTATGATGACATGCAGAAGGAAAGATCACTTCTCATGGCCAAGAGAAAAAAAGAAGAATCAACTAGAAGAAAATGCCTCTTTAAATGTGTTTTTGACTGGCTCTCACTCAGGATTGAATCTGGTCGCTCAATTGAAATATTTGACTAAGGGGAAGAAGATATTGCTTGATGAGGATGGGTTTCAATAATTCACCCCCAATAATTTAAAGTTAATTAATAGTATATGATTTTAATGTAGGCTGATCCTACAGGTGATGAGTCCATAAACAACCCATTATGTTGTAATGATGATTATGGTGAGCATGTGGTATGGTCTTTACATTCACATATCACTAAACTGGTGAAAATTTGTTATTTGGACTTTGGTAATTCCTGTGATGATGAGTGTGACATTGCGTGATCCATGAATTCATGTATCATAACTCTCGAGGATCAAGACGGTGAATGGCCTCTTGAAGGCCTCAACCAAGAAGTGAAGGATTGTTACTTCTCGTAACATAAATCCACCTTCTATATGATAGAGATGAAGGTATTTGGATTTAATGATTATATAACAATCTAAAAGCTATTGTTAGTTAACATTGAAGAGGGATTTCAATTAAACCCAGTGCTAGATTTTTAGGATCTAAAATTTAAATTTAAGACTTTTCATATTCAAGATACCTCTTCTGAATCATCATCGGATGAGGAATATGAACCCCCACAGAGGGCCAAGACATGGAGAAAAGGTCAACAGCCAAAGGGCAGAGAGAAAAACCCTAGGAATTTGGAAACTATGAGATAACTTTTGGGTCTATTTTTCTATTTGATGTGGGAACTTATTATAGTGTTTGATCCTTTCCCTTTATCTCCATGTATGATTTATTTTTATTTAATAAAGTTTGTGGTTATGGATTTGGTCACCAAATCCATGGAGAACTGTTCAGATAAATTATCAATTTTCATATAGGTGTATTTCCTGTGATGTTATATAATTCAAATTTCACACTAGAGAAGTAGTTCCTTTATCAGTTCCAATGAAATAACCAATAAGGGTTCTCCCCTTTAATGGTTCCGATGACAACAACACATTTTTATCAATATTAAATTATATTTTGTGTGCTGTTAATGGGCCTATCTATGGTAGTTATCTCTATATTTTTACTACATCTTGAGTTATATTGTTTATAATTTTATAATTATAAACTTACATGAAATATAAGAAGTGTATAATTATTTTATCTAACTACATTATAGTCTAAATTATTCTCTAACATGTTTTCAATTTTTTTCTGAACTTGATGCGTGATTTTGGTTCCAAGAATATTTTCAGTTTAAAATGCATAATTATTTTTTTAGTATTTAATTATAACTTGAGTTATATATATTTTATTATAATGAAACATGTTCCATTTAATATACCGTATATTTAATTTCATTTTTTAGCTAAATGGATGTATGAATTAGTTTTTCAATTAATGTAAAAAAATCTTGAAGTTTATGCGATAGTTCTGCAATTCTAGAATTTCCAAAATTCAAAATATTTTTTTATTTCAATGATATATCTTTAGATATACTTAAGAACTACATTCTACTTACTTTTTTGGAAATATAAGTTGTTTTTATACATTTTACTAAATTTTATAAAAGTCTAAAAATCTCATTTAAATTCCTTTATAAGTGAACTTATCTCTAAAACAGTTCAATTATTTTTTCTAAAGCTCTTGTTTATATATTTCATTATTTTTTAATATATATTTTGATATAAATGTTGGATTGAAGTGATTTTTTATCCATTAGAATGATATAGATATTTTCTACATTTAAATATACTAGACCAACATATGATTCTATAGTTACGAGGGGCTCAAAATTCTCCAAATATTGTGTGTAAAGATTTACATGAAATGATAAAACACTATTTATCATCTTCTTCCAACTTAGAAGAAACTCTAGTTCTCCTAATCAGAAGCTCCATAGCACCCATGAATATTTCAACAATATAAAATCCCCCTTCTATACACATCCTTTTATTTATTCTGTTGCTGTAGATTCTATTTTTATTAGTGAAAGGAATGCCAAAAATATTTATACGTACACATGATATATTTTGAAACAATGATGTTTTCTAACTATAAAATTATTTTTCATTGACTTTTTTATGAAATTATATTTATTTTCAAATATTTTTAATAATTTTAGTCATTTTTTCAAATTTCATGTATATTGTATTTGTACTTTTTAATTTACAGTCTTTCAATTTTATAAACTTGTATCATTATTATGTTTCATTTAAGTAACTTCGAAAGAATATAAATTATAAAATATACATACATTACTAGTGAAATTTTTCAAACTGGCTGAGTATATATAACATTATCAAAAAATAAATAGAAATAAATAAATATAGAAAACAAAAAACTAATTTACATGACACACACATTGTTGTTCAAAACCATTACATGACCATTTTAAAAAATTTATGGGCATATTTTACATTAAGTATTAAATTAAGAATTAAATTATTTTGAAGTTTTATTAATTATTTTATTATTATTGACTAATATTATTTAAATTATTAATAAATATTAATTATATTATTAAATATTTACAATAATTATGTTAATAAATGTGAATAAAAGTGTAAATAATACTAAAAAAGTAGTTAATAATATAATTTAAAAAATCTTACAAAAATTATTCATATAAAAAATATAATTAATAATAATAATGTTATTATTAACAATTTATTATATGTCTAAAAATATTTTAAATTGATTTATAAATAAATTTTTATAACTATATAAATATAGATTTATAAATATATTTATAAATATAATTACAAATAATTTCATATTTTTAAATAAATATTTATTTATATATTTAAAAAATTTTAATTATGTATTTATAAATATAATTATAAATAAATATATATATAATATATATATATATAATTACAATAATAAATAAATATATATAATTTAAATATATTTAATTATAAAAATATAATTTTAAAATAATAAATAATTGTATATGATTTAAATATATTTATGAATTAGGTCTAGAAATAAGACAAGGTTCCTGAATATTTATTAAAATTAAAAGAAAAAATGAAATCAAACACAAGAGAAGATGGAAAGGTCAAACAAGGAATTCCCTCACACCGAAAAGTAAAATATAAATTAGGGAAAAAAGGATCACCTTGAAACTCATGCTCAGAATCATCTTCTTAATTGGCAGACTCCCACTCTAACTGAGAATTACCTTGATTGAGAATCACATAAACTTCTCCTTGATCAACCCCTGCATTGGGGTTATAAGAATTTCATGTTCTTTGGAACCTCGTCCACACCCTCGTGCTGCAACCTAGTCACCCCGACCATGTCCTCGGCCATATCCTTTTGAATGCCTACCCGGTATCCATGTTTGGGGGGGCGTTCATAGTCTCCCTGATGAATACCCAAATTATACATTAACCCATGAATTGACTCCTCATTGTGATATTGTAATACTCCAAAGCTATTAGCAATTTTTACCTTCATAAGTTGTTCAATATTTTGTTTAGAATCCTTAATTGGCTCAAGTTGAGAACCTCCCTTCCTTGAGATCATCATAAAACATTCATTTTCTACTAAGGAATTGTTTTTATTCTTCTCTTTATAATTAACTGAGGAATTAAAACTATATTTTTTTACCTTTATTGTTTCTTGAAGCCAACTTCTCATTCATGATGAGGTAATCTTCTGTGGCTTGCGAATGAATTACCCTTATGTCTTACTCAAGAGTCTCCATTCTTTCCACCAAAGTAAACAAAGAATAATCTAACCCAATTGTATTTTGAGAATTCAGGGAAGTACTATCACTTTCCTCCCTTGCATTATATCCATATTAAAAAAAATATCCGACCAAAATTTTCTTTTTTCAAAGCACTCCAAAAGTGTTGTAGACTAATTACTTTCCACATTGTAAACCCCTACATCCACTTTCATGATTTTACATGCATGTTTTCAATAAAAATGTACATAAATATGACCTGCATTAACTTTTACTAGAGGAATATCCATATATCCAGAGCTTGCACATTCATTATCTTGATTAGGAAAATTAGAACAGACTGTCTTCTTACCTTATTTGGATCATGAGTTCATGTTGTGACCATAAGAAGAAAAAAAATCACAAATAAGAAGGATATGCACTTGCTTAAAAATCTTCCCATTGAATTGAATATCAACATTCTTTGTAATAACATTAATAGAAGAAGTCTCTAGCAACCCAAAATTACCATAATCTATATTCTAAACAAGAAAGTCAATACTTACCGATTGAACTACAATAGAATCAATGGCCTGCTACCTAGAAACACTACCATTCATATTTTTTTTAACCAAATTATATGGAAATATTTTATTGCCTCCCTTAAATAATGTACTCTTTTCATGACCATGAACATAAAAATTCTCACATACAATCAATCTTTTACAGCTTACTCAGTCATGCCCAATTTCACTTCATAAAACACTTGATCTAGAAGATTTGAACTTATGTCAATATCAATCAAGAACTAGAAAAAATGTGCATACCTTACATCAACAGTCTCCTTATATATATTTATGGGGATACTAAGATACATTGCAATATCATCAATAATTCTTGTATGCCAAAGTATCCAGTGAAGTCCATAAACCATAAAAAAAACTTGCGCAGAAGAACTCCCAACATTCATTAGATAAAACCTACTATCCCATACATTTATTTAAAGAATTCCAGGCTTTAGAGAAATTGAACCAAATCCCCATGCCTGTGACATCATCTCTCCAGAATGGAAAAGAATGTGAAAGAACCCGAGTCCCAGTGAAACATATCACCAATTAGAGCATCCCCAAATCCTTTAAATCATTACTTCATATGGTGATAGAGCCACCTATATCCAATAATAACTCAACCCTAGCCCCATTTTATTATAATAAATAACTAAAAAAATATCCATCAAAAAAATTTCTTCCCCAAACCCAAGATTTTCTTCTTCTATGAATATCGTTGTAACCCTAACCCCTACCCTCATCATGGGGCAGAACCTATCCGATCACCCCATCATGTTCAACCATCGCCTAGTTTCACCTTTATAGAAAACATTTTGTTCCCCATGATCTAGTGGTGACCACTTCTTGTTCACACTATAATTGATGCACACTACCCTCTCCGGGCTCATCAGTGTACCCTACCTCCACTGTTGTAGAGTACCAAACCACTGCCTCCATCACTATTACTACTGTCACACTAGCCTTCTCTACTGCTTCCAAGAAACGTAAAGTTCAGTGGAAACCATTCATATAATACCGGGAATACACATAAGAGGAATAATAGAGAATAATTTGGGCACTATAATCTATCCTATTCGGATCCACAATGAACAAAAAATATTGAAATAACATGAATAACATGGATTTTATTGAAGAATAATGAAGTAGAAAATAAATTTTTCTCACTCCATGAAAAGGTGCCACAAATATTATATAAAATTTTTCTCATTTATAGGCCTCTATAGATCAGAAAAAAAAATTAATAATAAGGTCTTAACATAGCTTTGATCGATTGCCGACGAAGAACAAATCTGTGTCATCGTCATTCACCAAGCCTTCCTCCAACTCTCTCTATCTCTCTCTCTCTCTCTCTCTCAATTATCAGGGTTATGAGGAAATACCTAGAAATTGGTTATAATAGAACACTTATAGAGGAAAATTTAGGTCACAAAATCAATTAAATTAATAAATAAAATTAATTTAATTATTTCATTATTCTCCCATGCCATGAATATTAAACAAATGCCCAACACCAACAAATATTTTTTCCTATATATGATAAACCATGTATTATGAACTCAATGATGGTCTCATGTTTTCAATGAAAGACTCCATTTAAGAGTTATCCAATTTTTATTGAAATGTTGTGTTTGAATCATATATAATATATATAATATTTTTATAAAATTAATTTATGGCACATCGGCCCTCGGAATCACATTCCATCTAAATTATTGGGTTAGAAAATATTTCTAGATATATTTAAATTTCTTAAAATACTATAAAAGTTATCTACATTATTCCCTCTTCCAAGATTTTCATCCTTCAAAAGAAAAATTAATAAAAAAGAATGGGTTACTAAGTCTCCATCTAGAACTCCCACTCCGAGGATCTCTCTAGCATGCTCACGTGATGCCACAACAGACGAACCAAGTGGATAGTCCATCTATGTAGAGTCATATCCGGCCGATCTTCAACTACCATTGGGTTATCTAAAAAGGTGGATCTATATTCAATGTCTATCTTACACCAGTCAATAACATTCTTGTGATCATGCACATATCTCCTCGAATATGACTAAGGGAAGACGTCATGCACCCACTCCAACTGTGGTGGTAGGTTGAGGTGGGAAGAAACCACACCAACCCTTTATAAATACTCAATCACCATAGGGAAACTAAGTGATATCCTGCCTCCCCAACCAAATCTCCCCAATCCTCATCATGTGGAGACTCTCAAGAAATGTGGTCTCCCTTATCCAACTTTAAGGGACAATGACATCAATTTGCATATGATTTTTCCTACTCTAAGATTTCCTCATTTTCTCATGGATGACCTGGACCTTCTCTATTATTTAATATACCATCTCTCGTCCAATAAGAGATGTCTCACCGATCTCAGTCCCACATAAGTGTGACTGAAAAGGTCTCCCATATAGGGAATTAAAATGAATCATGCCAATAATATAGTGCTAGATATTATTCTATGGAATCTATACCAAATAAAAGTGATCCTCCTAGCTCTAGGAAAAGTCTAGCATGAAATCCTTCAATATATCCTACCTCTTCTTGATAGTACACTTTATTTACCGATATATCTATGGGTGAATGGTAGTACTCATATTCATCTGGGTATTGAATGCCTCCTATAAGCCTCTCCATAACTGTGATTTATACCATGCATCACATTCAGCGAAAATCATCAAGGGAACACCATGAAGTAATATGATCTCATATATTTACAACTTTCCCCAAACTCTCCACCAAACTCTGCTCCCTGATAGGAATGAATTGTGTTGACTTTTTAATTCAGTCAACTATCACCTATATGTCATCATGACCTCTCACTGTCAACAAAATACCATTCATGAAGTCCATGGATATGTTGTCTCATATCCACTTCATAATATAAAGAGTTTACAACAAACATATCAAAAACTGGTTCTTAGGCTTCACCTTCTAACATGTGAGGCACTGAGAGATGAACTCGGCCATGATCTGCCTCATGCCAGCCCACCAAAACATCCACTGAAGTTATATGTACATCTTCCCCATTCCAATATGCTCTATAAAAAGAGATATGTTAAAATTCTTTATCACCTCATATCACACCATGACTACGATTGTAACGCCCCGACCCCAGCTACCCAGAGTCGGTGCATTACTTCGTAACATTGGCATGATCACAAAAGATCAAGTCTCGAAAGACCGATTAGTTTAGTAGCCTTGGAAACACTAGATACATTCATAAATGTTACGTTACATCACAAAGTGAAAAACTATAATAACATAGTCTCCATAGTCCACACTTCTATCCTCTTCCGACTATCCCTGCAGGTCATTCATAAAATACTTCTTCACATCCTGGAAAATATTAAAACATTGAAAGGGGTGAGCTCAGATGCTCAGTAAGGATAACAATAATGCGGAAGCTTTCATAAATAAACATTAACATTTAAGGCAATGTATAACTAAAACAAAAGCCTTTTAAACATGAACTTCAACATAATATGGCAAAAGTAAAATGAGATAATGCCATTTACTAATTCACATGGATATTCTACTGGTCGAATAATCACATGTAATATCAATTACCACTTTCATAATGAGGGAATGTATAATGCCGGACATTCTGAAACACTTTGTCAAGGCCTCGGCCAAGACATCTAAAATGATTAAGGCCTCGGCCAAAACCATAAATCAAATTGGGAAAGGGCCTCGGCCAATTCCACGTCTAATTGTCTCATGAGACCTACCGATGCATCGAGGAGCTATAGCGGGCTCCACCCGTCACATATTAAGTCCAATACATTCCTCATATGAATAGGTTTAAACATATCATAAACCATAACATAATTGTATCACATAAAACATGCATAAAGGAAACATAACATTTCCACATTTCAATCACAAGATATCAATACAGCACATTGATATAATAAAAATGCTTTCAAAACCATTTTCAATACCAAAATAAAAGAAAGTTAAAACTTTGTATTTATTTTTCATTAAAAAAAAGATGGCTTATAGAGGAAACCGAAACTCAAATAATGGTTACGGCGGCGGAGAAGTCGTTGTCGCCGCATAAGTACGGAAAGAAAAACATTCCCTTTTGTCGTTTAGCAAAACGCTTTGTATAAAAATATTCCTTTTGAATAACCGTAAAAGTCAAAGGGGTTTATACACCGTATAAAAGAAAGTTGTGTATAAAGCCAAATATGCCTCAATGAAAGGAGATTGAGACAAAGTCCTTAAAAGATCATTTTTAAAATAAAATAGATCTATTATGTGTATTCACTATAGGTACACATAAAGAAAGTAAAAATACAAAATAGGACATAATAATATCATGACATAATTTGAAAGTAGGAGATTAACCCAAAGAATGGAAGTTGGGTTAAGAAATTCCCTTACCTTGTGTCCGACTTGACCCGACCGTTCTTTAAACTCCTGAATAATAAACTTTAGTTAATCTCTACTTGATTATGAATCTTTTCCAAGTTCATTATTCCTTTTATACCATGTTATGAACATCATGTAATCATTTAAGTTAATAATGTTCATTTTGTCGGTATTTGGTTCTTAAGTCAAAAATAGGCTTCTTACACTTACATGTTGTTAATTTGGTCAAAGGTTCATTATATCCAGAATGGTATTCATGATGTAGATATCATATATGTCATATATATCCAGTACATACATTCATTTATAATATTACATCACATTTAGAGGTAAGAAATGAAATGCACCGTTCATGGAGACGGTAAGCCGTACGTACGCATGAACGCTACTTCCATTTCTATTTCATATTTTCTGGAATGGAATCATAATGATATAAGAGTATATTATAATTCCAGTATAATAACATATATAATATCATTAACTTTATCCTTCACACATCCCACATATGGTATTAACGAATCAAATCACTTTCAGGGGGCGGTAGTCCGCGCTTCCTAAAATGAAGATATCGTGTTTTACCCATAATGGAAACCATAAAGGTATGCCCAAAATGAAAAAAACAGAAGCTTAAGGAAAACATAAAAATATTATATATCATATATAAAAATAGTGACATCATAATGGCCACCTTTGAAGGTGTTAAATGACTGTTGAACAATCATCGTTTCGGGAGGCAGAATTTCGCCATTCACGGAAACCTTATGTTCTTTAACCATTTGATGTAGTTGTGTGGAAGTGTAGCTCAAATAAATCTTATAACAACATCCTAGTATATTGAAGATACTGGTGTTGTTACAAAAGAAGTAAATAAAAAGAGTTTAGGGGGTTGGAGAAGCAAAATAAAACAAAACAACATTATAAAAGACATTACCTCAAAATCGGGTAACTCTTTTTGATTTGAGCTAAAGGCTTCCTTGGGAAGAGTTCTCCCCAAAGTGAGGCTTCTAGGAGTAAGGGAGGAATGTTGGGAGAGTATTTGGGCAGAGGTTGGCCGAGCCAAATGGCTTGAAAGTGTAAATGAAGTGGGAGAGGTGGGGGCCTTTTATAAGTGGAGAGGAGGGGCACTTTTGGAAAGATTGAAATGTTACATTATTTCAAAATGCTTTTCGGATTCTAAAGGTCCCACACTTATATAATTCGAGGCTAAGGTGATAAGGTTTCTAAATCTCCTCATCCAATTGGCTTTGGACAAGTGTAAGCCTTGGATTTTACATTATCTATTCATTTTATTAAAATCGTTAAATAATGAGGTCATCGCTGCATCATAATGATGTCATAAATAATTTAATTTATTTAATGTCTACAAATTATAAAAAAATACTATGATGTAGGAAATCTTTTTAGCTTTCCAATGACTATTTATAATCAAAATTCGGACTTGTATAACCCCACTTAAAAATTGTTTTAGTAAAACAATTTATGTTAGTGTCATTTTCACTTTAACATTAAATAAAAAGTAATTTATGTTATTTCCCAACAAAAGTGGATCCATGGGGTCCCCAAGTTAGGCCATGGCTTGTCTTGGTCGGACATGACTCAACCAATGAGGTTGGAACATGTGTCTAGGTCATTTCATATTATTAATGTATTATTTATACCTTAAACTACACTAATTACCACTAATCGCGATTAAGAACTTAAAAGTTACTATTCACCAAAAAATTATTTTGATCTCATTGAACCACATTTTACATCTTAATGACAACCATGTATGTCGGATTTTTGAAAATCAAATCACAGAAGTTGTAATATTTCATTTAAACGAAAAATCAGTTATTTAACTACCACTTAGTGGTTTCACTATTCATCAAAAATTGAAGTTTTTCAGAATAAGGCCAAAATTTCATCCTAAGCTATAATTGATATTCCGAATTCAAAAATGATGTCTATTTTACAAAATTCCAAACATATAAGTTGCATTAATTAATTTTATAATTAATTCCCGCTGTTACGACAAATAGCGTGTTTTCAAGAAACAATTTATATCAAAAGATTGGCAATTGTTTATGTTCAAATTCAATGTTAAATTAATTCTAATGACCACCATTGGATAAAATGGTAAAAATATATTCTAATTATACATTAAATCCACTCAATAGTATAACTTACCACTATAAATTATTTTGATTAAAAAAGTTGTTTTAAGTATTTTTCACTATTCATAAAAAATTAGAAGTTCTCAGAAAAATACCAAAAATTCAACATAGGCTAATTTCGATATTACGAATACAAAAATGAAGTCCATTTTGAAATATAGAATTTCTATAATTTTAAAAAGTGGTTATTACTATTCATAACGGCTACTTTGATTAGTCGCGGTGTTTTAGAACTCGAAGTTGCGTACAACACACGCTATTGCATTATTCGAAGTGTAACGTACCGTGGAAGCTTGGGGTGTTACATTCTCCCCTCCTTCAATAAATTGCGTCCTCGCAATTTGATATTTTTCTTTAAAAATAAAAGGTTGAAAATAGAAAATACCTTTGAGGAAAACCCACATCGGAAATAAGGTTAATAAAATTTAGCCTTAATAAGAGGGAAAGGAAAATGAACAAGTCACCACCCAATTATGATCTCGATTAGGAGAACATTGGTGGAAATTAGAGACATATAATTAGAGGAAAAACGTAAATATTTGTAGGGAGTGATTGAGGTCATCAATCACAATCAACTGTCAAATTGAGGGCCTCAAAGCCTTCAATCTATGTTGATTTAAAATATCATCAGTTCAACAAGACATAAGGTATTAGGATAACACATTTTTTTGTTTTAATATCCCTTTACTAATGTTTAAGAATTAATTTATTCATTGAATAAGAGATAGGTATATATATATTTATGCTTGACAATTAGAGTTTCAACCTTCAACTCATCTTTCACTCAAAAAGATAATAGAACTCAAGAATATTATACTTATCCAAATTGTTTAATGTTCCAAATGTTAACACATACCATTTAAATTAGTAAAATTATTTGTAATAACCAGGGACTTCCTGTAGGCTAGTGGTAGGAAATAAAGGCTTGTCGCACTATGGTTGTGGGTTCGATTCCTGCAGCTTTGTCCGACGTGACGGTTTATGCCCCACCCTGCAGGTTGTCCTTTTTCCTAAAACTATAGTATTATAATATTCCAAAAATAATCTTCAGAAATTCTTTAACCTTAAACAATACTATCCATGGTTCAAATTAATCCATTCCAACCTTAATAGTTATCCAAAATACTTCTGTCCAACTCACAGTCCAAATTTTATAAGGAAGGTAAACATAATGAAGATCCTTTATCCCACGTAACAACATGTGAACACCTTCATCATGTATTCTTTTTAAACATACTGAATTACCATGATCCCTTATTCCTTATAGAATACTAGATATACTCCTTCTATCCAAAAATGTATACAAAACATCAATCAGTTTCAAGGAAGTTAAGTATATCCAATATAATTTATCCAAATCAATCACGTCTTATTCCAAAATCACAATCTCAGTATCAAAACCATATTATGGTTTATCTTTCTCTCAACCATATATTTTCCAAAAATTTAACCTACTGTGGAGTCACTTTTCTTGGTTCCACACAATCTCAAGTCCTTGATGAAATAGTACTGCAGTACAATCCTTATATACTCCATAATTATTATAACCAGTACATCATTGATACAACACTCAAATTAAAAAAAATCTTTGATAACAACATAAGAACTCTAATCATTACTCCTCATCTGTGGTAGTATCATAACTTTATTATTATCCAATAAAATCATTTGGGGCATGCTCTGATGATTTGGACATTGGTTTGTGTAGTGTCCCCAATCCTTGCAGAAGAAGCATTGTACATTTGAAACCATTTTCTTACCCTTGCAGTCACGCACTTTGTGTCCTTTTTCTCTACACTTATAACAAACTCCCATTCCCTTTAGGCAAGTTCCATGATGTTTCTTCCCACAATTACCACATATTGGAAAATTCTTCTTTCCCCTCATCCCTTTATCCATCATTCTCTCTTCCATCCCTTTCGTCTCTTGCTTCCCTTCAAATCCATAGGACTCAGAGAATTCTTTACTTATCCTATTAACACATGATACTATTTCTTCATATGTTGAGAACACATGGGAGACTATTTTCCCTTCGAAATGTTGGCTTAATACCGTGAAAGATACTATCCTTCTTACTCTTTGGATCATACGTACTGCTGGAGTTCACATTCCTTCTACTGGGCGCCATTTCTATACAACGGCATAAACTAGGTTAGTTTATGAATCAAAATACATAATTCCATACTTGTAAAACACTTTACATAAATTGAACTATTTATGGATATAATCCATAATCATAAAAAGAAATGTTTTCTTTGAGTAAGTATGTACTCATAACCCTTCATAGTGGTTTGTAAGTAAAATGAGAATTATCCTAAGCATATCCCCCGGGAGTGTCGTAACCAAGAGTGCAGCAAGGCCCGTTGTCGTGCACCAGTTCCCGTTCGAGTCTAGCTCAAAGCGGTGTTTTCGGGTTTTACCCCTAGGTACATCTGTGCCAGAGCCGCCTCTACCTGCTCGTATCCAGACAGGGATGTATTTCTCGGAAAACTCATAACATCTCTATAATACCAAAATTCTAGGAAGTTCTTCTATACTAATCCTCAAAGTCTATCTTTGGGCTATGTGCTCTAATCAGAGTTTATCTAAATCTAGCTTCCAAGGTTAGTACTAAACTGCCTCTGATACCAACTGTAACGCCCCGACCCCAGCTACCCAGAGTCGGTGCATTACTTCGTAACATTGGCATGATCACAAAAGATCAAGTCTCGAAAGACCGATTAGTTTAGTAGCCTTGGAAACACTAGATACATTCATAAATGTTACGTTACATCACAAAGTGAAAAACTATAATAACATAGTCTCCATAGTCCACACTTCTATCCTCTTCCGACTATCCCTGCAGGTCATTCATAAAATACTTCTTCACATCCTGGAAAATATTAAAACATTGAAAGGGGTGAGCTCAGATGCTCAGTAAGGATAACAATAATGCGGAAGCTTTCATAAATAAACATTAACATTTAAGGCAATGTATAACTAAAACAAAAGCCTTTTAAACATGAACTTCAACATAATATGGCAAAAGTAAAATGAGATAATGCCATTTACTAATTCACATGGATATTCTACTGGTCGAATAATCACATGTAATATCAATTACCACTTTCATAATGAGGGAATGTATAATGCCGGACATTCTGAAACACTTTGTCAAGGCCTCGGCCAAGACATCTAAAATGATTAAGGCCTCGGCCAAAACCATAAATCAAATTGGGAAAGGGCCTCGGCCAATTCCACGTCTAATTGTCTCATGAGACCTACCGATGCATCGAGGAGCTATAGCGGGCTCCACCCGTCACATATTAAGTCCAATACATTCCTCATATGAATAGGTTTAAACATATCATAAACCATAACATAATTGTATCACATAAAACATGCATAAAGGAAACATAACATTTCCACATTTCAATCACAAGATATCAATACAGCACATTGATATAATAAAAATGCTTTCAAAACCATTTTCAATACCAAAATAAAAGAAAGTTAAAACTTTGTATTTATTTTTCATTAAAAAAAAGATGGCTTATAGAGGAAGCCGAAACTCAAATAATGGTTACGGCGGCGGAGAAGTCGTTGTCGCCGCATAAGTACGGAAAGAAAAACATTCCCTTTTGTCGTTTAGCAAAACGCTTTGTATAAAAATATTCCTTTTGAATAACCGTAAAAGTCAAAGGGGTTTATACACCGTATAAAAGAAAGTTGTGTATAAAGCCAAATATGCCTCAATGAAAGGAGATTGAGACAAAGTCCTTAAAAGATCATTTTTAAAATAAAATAGATCTATTATGTGTATTCACTATAGGTACACATAAAGAAAGTAAAAATACAAAATAGGACATAATAATATCATGACATAATTTGAAAGTAGGAGATTAACCCAAAGAATGGAAGTTGGGTTAAGAAATTCCCTTACCTTGTGTCCGACTTGACCCGACCGTTCTTTAAACTCCTGAATAATAAACTTTAGTTAATCTCTACTTGATTATGAATCTTTTCCAAGTTCATTATTCCTTTTATACCATGTTATGAACATCATGTAATCATTTAAGTTAATAATGTTCATTTTGTCGGTATTTGGTTCTTAAGTCAAAAATAGGCTTCTTACACTTACATGTTGTTAATTTGGTCAAAGGTTCATTATATCCAGAATGGTATTCATGATGTAGATATCATATATGTCATATATATCCAGTACATACATTCATTTATAATATTACATCACATTTAGAGGTAAGAAATGAAATGCACCGTTCATGGAGTCGGTAAGCCGTACGTACGCATGAACGCTACTTCCATTTCTATTTCATATTTTCTGGAATGGAATCATAATGATATAAGAGTATATTATAATTACAGTATAATAACATATATAATATCATTAACTTTATCCTTCACACATCCCACATATGGTATTAACGAATCAAATCACTTTCAGGGGGCGGTAGTCCGCGCTTCCTAAAATGAAGATATCGTGTTTTACCCATAATGGAAACCATAAAGGTATGCCCAAAATGAAAAAAACAGAAGCTTAAGGAAAACATAAAAATATTATATATCATATATAAAAATAGTGACATCATAATGGCCACCTTTGAAGGTGCTAAATGACTGTTGAACAATCATCGTTTCGGGAGGCAGAATTTCGCCATTCACGGAAACCTTATGTTCTTTAACCATTTGATGTAGTTGTGTGGAAGTGTAGCTCAAATAAATCTTATAACAACATCCTAGTATATTGAAGATACTGGTGTTGTTACAAAAGAAGTAAATAAAAAGAGTTTAGGGGGTTGGAGAAGCAAAATAAAACAAAACAACATTATAAAAGACATTACCTCAAAATCGGGTAACTCTTTTTGATTTGAGCTAAAGGCTTCCTTGGGAAGAGTTCTCCCCAAAGTGAGGCTTCTAGGAGTAAGGGAGGAATGTTGGGAGAGTATTTGGGCAGAGGTTGGCCGAGCCAAATGGCTTGAAAGTGTAAATGAAGTGGGAGAGGTGGGGGCCTTTTATAAGTGGAGAGGAGGGGCACTTTTGGAAAGATTGAAATGTTACATTATTTCAAAATGCTTTTCGGATTCTAAAGGTCCCACACATATATAATTCGAGGATAAGGTGATAAGGTTTCTAAATCTCCTCATCCAATTGGCTTTGGACAAGTGTAAGCCTTGGATTTTACATTATCTATTCATTTTATTAAAATCGTTAAATAATGAGGTCATCGCTGCATCATAATGATGTCATAAATAATTTAATTTATTTAATGTCTAAAAATTATAAAAAAAATACTATGATGTAGGAAATCTTTTTAGCTTTCCAATGACTATTTATAATCAAAATTTGGACTTGTATAACCCCACTTAAAAATTGCTTTAGTAAAACAATTTATGTTAGTGTCATTTTCACTTTAACATTAAATAAAAAGTAATTTATGTTATTTCCCAACAAAAGTGGATCCATGGGGTCCCCAAGTTAGGCCATGGCTTGTCTTGGTCGGACATGACTCAACCAATGAGGTTGGGACATGTGTCTAGGTCATTTCATATTATTAATGTATTATTTATACCTTAAACTACACTAATTACCACTAATCGCGATTAAGAACTTAAAAGTTACTATTCACCAAAAAATTATTTTGATCTCATTGAACCACATTTTACATCTTAATGACAACCATGTATGTCGGATTTTTGAAAATCAAATCACAGAAGTTGTAATATTTCATTTAAACGAAAAATCAGTTATTTAACTACCACTTAGTGGTTTCACTATTCATCAAAAATTGAAGTTTTTCAGAATAAGGCCAAAATTTCATCCTAAGCTATAATTGATATTCCGAATTCAAAAATGATGTCTATTTTACAAAATTCCAAACATATAAGTTGCATTAATTAATTTTATAATTAATTCCCGCTGTTACGACAAATAGCGTGTTTTCAAGAAACAATTTATATCAAAAGATTGGCAATTGTTTATGTTCAAATTCAATGTTAAATTAATTCTAATGACCACCATTGGATAAAATGGTAAAAATATATTCTAATTATACATTAAATCCACTCAATAGTATAACTTACCACTATAAATTATTTTGATTAAAAAAGTTGTTTTAAGTATTTTTCACTATTCATAAAAAATTAGAAGTTCTCAGAAAAATACCAAAAATTCAACATAGGCTAATTTCGATATTACGAATACAAAAATGAAGTCCATTTTGAAATATAGAATTTCTATAATTTTAAAAAGTGGTTATTACTATTCATAACGGCTACTTTGATTAGTCGCGGTGTTTTAGAACTCGAAGTTGCGTACAACACACGCTATTGCATTATTCGAAGTGTAACGTACCGTGGAAGCTTGGGGTGTTACAACGATCATCATCCAACCCTATAAAAGGATGATATGATTCCCTCCTTCATAAAATCCATTTAGTGTATCTTTTGAGGATATATGGTCATGTAAGACCTCACAATTAATGTCTGCCAATAAAAGTTATCTCACACGCTATAGGACTAGATGAGTCAACTCCATAAATTAAAGAAAAGATTCACCCTACTCCTCAAATGGGGTTAGATGCATGGAATCCTACTACTCTAACTCCTCCTACACCAAACGAGTATGGGATTTTTTTCTACGGGAATCTAACAGCACTTTTACCTTCCAGGGAGTATAAACATTCTCAAAGTTATAGTCCTATAGGAACTCCAACAAGAACCTATGTATTAAGTTTAAGTCCCTCTACATGAAGACATACCTACGACTCTAAGAGTATAAGTAAACAATAAAGTACTCTCCCAGAAGATAGTGCTGCCACATCCTCAGAGAAATGTCTTCTGTATCCACATATAGTTCATGAGTTGTGTAGTGATACTCATGAGGTCTCAACACCCTTGAACCATATGTGATAACTACCTACCTCTGCATCAACAAAAATCTAGGCCCAACTTGATAGGCCTAAAAATATACTACATACTCCACACCCTCCTTCAAGGGTCTAAAAAAAGGATAACTCATTAGCCCTAGCCTCATCCCATTGAAGGCTCTTTGGCACTACTAAATCCAAGTAATAAAATACCCTTTCTGCATTAGGGAGGTCAAAGGGAATGAAATCCTGGATAATATTACCAAAAAACTTTTATATTATACCTCCATTCTAAGAAAACCAGCACATTTGAAATTCTGTTGGGTGGCTCCTAAGAAAGAACAACATCAATATTCAATAGGTCCATAACTATTCAATGCTCATAAATGGAATGACCTAAATAGTGAACCCCATAGATCTAGAATGGGAACATCAAGAGATTACCATAAATATGGTGCTCCTAATAATTTTAAATGACCACTATCAAGTGCTATTCATGCTCCTCCAATGATGTAAATTATAAGAATATGTTTTCAATAATGAAAAAAAATAATTTGTCCATATACGACTAGAAGATATGATTCATCAGTGCCATAAAGACAGTGGGGGGGGGATTCATCTCACTGAAAGGAATCACTAGAAACACATAGTGTCTATAGAGGCATCAAAATGTCATCTTAAGAATATAAACCTCAAGAACTCTAAACTGGTGGAAGACATACCTGAGATTGATCTTTGAGAACCATATCGTGCCTCACTACTGATCAAAGAGGTCAAAAATACTCACTATAGGGGCAATTATTATTAATCATGGCTTGATTCAGGAGATATAAATCCACACAAAGCTGCAAGTTCCAATCCTCTTTTTTTATTAACACCACCAGAGCTTCCTAAGAGGACACACTATGTATGATAAAACCCTTCTCTCAAAGATCCTCTAACACTAACTACCTCACTCTTAGCCCAATTTGGGCCATCCGATATGCCGTAGGATTTTTAATAGTGGTACTTAGGTTCAAGATGATGAAAAAATCCATCTCTCGCCTCAAAGGTAGTACTTAAACATCCTTTGGAAATATATCCATATAATCCTCCATGATTGAAGGAATCTAGATTCTTGAAGAGCCTCCTACACCAAGGACTACACTCCCCAAATGAAGGGTGATGGGTTGTAGATTCCTCCTCATAAAACCCTCTCACTCTTCCATGAGATCCTTCTCACCTACATAAAAAAATCTCATCCTATCAGTCTGAAGGCATGAGACTCATCTGCGGTGATAATAAATATGTGCTCAGACCATGGAAGGCCAGTCAATACCCCAGGTGTTTTCATAAGGACTCATTAGGATGAACGAAATTTCCCATGAGAAAATATCTCCATCAAGTGATAGATTGAACTACTGATAGAAAAATTAGATCAAAGATGCACTCCCTATAAGAACCATAAGGAAAAATTGCTAGGATAACATCTAAACTGGGAGATCCAGCTATCACGCTTGGAATAAAATGATGAAGGAATGACTCTCACCTGTGTCTAAAAGTACTGAGGCAATAGTATAATAAATAAAGACCATACCTATAATCATATCTTGTTTCATCGAGTCATAAACCTCCATAGTCTGCATCTACCCATGACCATGACTACCAACACCCTAAGCCTAGTATGAGAAACTTGGTGGTGGTGGTGGATGTAGCTCATAACAAATTCCACCACCAAAAAACCCACCACATAGATCCACACCCTTTTCAACACCAGCTACACCTCCCTTGGGGCCTCCCTTACCTCACCTGGAAGATCCATGATCACGGTGTTGTCTCTATCATGGAGGTACGCATGCTATCTGTCTTCCATCCTCATCATGTTGGGTTGGAAAATTATTTTCCATGTGACCACACCCATTAAATTTATAAAATCACTCATCTCTAAGCTTCCCTGGTCCCCTTTTCGGTCCCTATGCTTCATGACCACGTGCTTGAGTCTGATCCTGAGAAGATCTCCTGCGCTGAGATTTTGACAACTAGGTCCATCTAACTACTACAGTCAACTCATCCCTATAACACCCACTCCTAGATAAATCTACCTGGAATAACATTGACATGAATCTCTCTATCCCCAGTTCCCTCTCCAACACTCTAAAATAAGTGTGAATGTATAGGGTTACAATAATGGAATAGATTTCTCTATGGAGACCCTACCCAAACATCCGTTCCCATAATTATACTTCTCGAAACACATCGAAGGAGTACTAGATAAGGTATGTAAACCTCATAGTATTCCCAATAACTTTCATTCCTATCTCCTGCAGCTCTAGAATCTCCATAATCCAAACCGAGCACAAGCATGAGGGGTGGTACTCCTCAGGAAACAATTGCTGGAAGTTGGTCCATGGGAGTGTCAACACATCATGAATCTGTTTGACTAGCCTCGAACCACACCTTGATGATCCATGGAAAATATTGGATTCCAACACAACCACCTAATCAGTCAGTGTCTGGATAAGCCTGAAAACTCAAATCACTAACTCTATCGTATCCACCACCACCTGGGGACCAATATCACCATAGAACCTCAGCTGTTATTGGAACTAGAACTCGCGGTGTGTGCTAATCATACACACATCCTCAGACTTCACTACCAGTACTATATGAAGCTCTAATGGTGAGGGTGGTGATACCTTCCCACCTAGAGGAAGAATATCTTGTGGTAGACCTTTAATGTAGGCCTCATTACTCATCAGATTTTCTTCATGATCCATATTTAGTAACATGGCTAGCTGTCTTTGTGGATACATAATGAAAATTTAATCATGATGTACCACAATCAAATGAGTATATATATATATATAGATGAATCAAGAAGGATAGTCCATGAATCAATCCTATATAATGCATGTATGATTGATCCCTACAACCAATTCCTCGGTATGCCGAGTCGACAATAAGGTGGTCAAATTATTGATGAATGGATACATCACCCACTAAACCAAGACATTGTTACATAGCCTGAAATTCACACTCAAGACACTTTAACATAATTTACCTAAAACCCAACCAAATACTTATATGGTGAAAACATCAAACACCATCCAAAGGAAAGAGCTGCTCTGATACCAATCTCTCATGACCCAACCCATCGTGGCTCGATCTCCAACTCTTCCAAGACCACCTCCATAGGTAATGGGATGGAGACAAGTGTTGAAAGGAATACATAATATGGGAGTCATTTTACTAATATACTTGTAAGCATGCACCCTAATATCTCCATATAGAAGAATGGATGAATAATAATAAATGGTACAATATCAAGAGAATAAACCATGCATTTAATAATAATTAGGGAATACAAGTGTACGATAGTATAAGTTGAAAAGAAAATAGGGGAAAATAAATGCCAAACCAGAAAGATGTCTTTACCTAACAATAACTGGAAAGTATATGCTGAGAGAGATCGGCTCTGAATCTCCATGCTCCGACCATCATATAAAACCAAATTCTCCAGGGTACCCCTATGCACCTCTATAATTACCACCAACTTTTCTATCATTTGAATAAGACATTACATGTGTGAATAAATACCATATATGGGTGAGTATATACATACCCATTTGGCTTCCTCGAAAGATGAATGGGGTATTAAGATACACGATATAAAAATACAACTCAACCCATAATAAGATAGAAACAAAAACCAATTAACATGGATTTAAGATCATTAATGGAACCCAAACATGAGAGAAAGGGGATCTCCATCTAACATCCTAGCGCATGAAAAAGAGTCTTCCATCAATTCCAGAGGTCCATCAATGATTTTAAACATTACGCACGCATGTCCGGTAGAAACATCCATGTCAATATACACCACTCCTTTGTGTTATACTCTTGAGGGGTCATAATTTATAGGTAGAGAGACTTTTCCCTGGTAAAATAAGATAGTGCGACTCTAATGGTCATGAAACCATGACTTGACATAGTGGGAGGGTGCCAAAATGAGAGAAAATAGTAGACCCAAGCCCTGTATCAATAAGATGAAGTCACTTTTTTAGTAGGCATAGGACTCATTCCTTAACACCATAGGTGGGTTCCACTCAGATATTTAATAGAGGACCCATGACCCATCCTAGTAGGAGGGTTCCACTCTGATAGTTGAGGACTAATGACATGTTCTAGTAGGAGGGTGCCCCTCTAATAGTCGAGGAACCATGACTTGTCCTAATAGGAGGGTTCCACTATAATAGTATATAAAGAACCCATTCCCCTATACCAGAAGAAGGGTACCAGTCAGATAGTGTAGGATCCATGCCTTGTCCCTGCAGGAGGGTTGCACTCTGATAGTCGAAAAAGGACCCATGCCCTATCCCGCTGGGATGGTACTACTCTAATAGTTGAGGACCCATTCCCTATCTCATTTGGAGGGTTCCACTCTGATAGTTGATAAAGGACCGATTGCCTATAACAATAAAAGGATTCAAATATGATCTATCTAAGGATCCTTCCCTATCTTATATCATCAAAAGACACTTAAGGAATAATCACATTTGAAAAATCTCAAATAGTATCGCAAAATCCACTATGAAGGCCAACAATGCAGGCTACATGGAGAAACACTTGAGATAAGATACTGTTGGTCTGAAATATGAGAAACAATGAAGTATATATGATAGGAAGAAGTCTTAGAATGAAATACATGATGTTTATGTTTGGGTATACATGGTGTGTGGCCCTCCCTCATACCTGGTCATGATTGGGTATTAAGTCGTGCCTGTGTACCCCTGGGTGTGCTATTATACTTCTAGAGCAGTTAACATATTTAGACAAAAGCCTGAAAAATGAATCAGGCTCATCGTTAGTCCAGTAGGATAAAAAGTAATTTTACTTATATGTCATAAAAAAGGGCTAGGAATGGTCAAACATATCACACCATTGTGATCCTTGAGGGAAAAAGTTTGGGATTGGCTTTTTACTTTTCAAAATCGAACACCCAATGAGAAAGTAATATTACACCATTTAACACTCAAATGGTGACTCATGAGATCTACCCATGAGACTAGATTAAGTACCTAATATTTCTCTCAAAATGTACACCTCAATTCTAGGGTCATGTTGTCGTAGATGGTTCATCTTTTCGATGTTGCATGAAGAAGATGTGTCAAAAATAAGATTCTACAATGATAATAATAAAAATATTATTGGGAACTTCATGGAATCGAGCCACAAACCAACATTAAATATCTAACATTGGTCTTAAAATGATTGTCTCAAGGTAAAGGTTGCAATACCATAGATGATAGGTAAATCTGACATTGTACGAAGGATTTATAGTGGAAATGAGGTTTTGATAATAATGATAATTTTATTATTTTTAATAATAATAATAATAATAATATTATTATTATATAATTTTATGATTATATGAGGAAAAGAGCTATGGCCTTTTTCCCAACTCTTTTCATGCCACACATAGGCTCCCCTTTATATATATATATATATATATTCTTTTTCATTTTATCCTTTTTTTCTTTTCTCTCTCCTATTTTCTTCCCCAAACCCACAATTTCCTTCCTCCATGATTCCCATTGCAACCAAAACCACAAACCTTATCATGCAGAAGTGCCTATCCGATCACCCCATTCTACCATTGCATGGTTTCATTCCCAGTGAAAACATGTTGTGCTCTGTGTTTCAGCGGTGACCACAAAATTCACACACTGTTACCGATGTACACCGCCCTAGTAAATTTTTTAAAAGTGTTTTAAAAAAAATGTATTTAAAAAAACATCTAGGATATTTTTTTTGGAAAACGGGTGCAAAACGGGGTAGGCACACTGCTGCCTTTGGTTTACATCCAAAGGCAGCAGGCGTGCTGCGGCCTTTCGGTTTAAGGCCAAAGGCGGCAGCGACACTGCCTCCTTCCACCAAAAAAGAACAATTTTTTTTACTATTTTAAATATTCTTTTTTATATATTTAACATTTAAATTTAAATTTTTTATTATTTTGTTTATATATATATATATATAAGAAAGAAATATTTTTCAGCAGAATTTATCTCTTATTTTATATCCAGTAGTACTACCATTACAACAGTCTTGATTTGGATAGAAACCCTCACATAGGGATCCCTTTTATAAGAGAGTTTTCCCTTAATATCATTTTGCATTTTCGATGTGGGATTCAGGTTCTCCCTTTTCTATGCAGAACATTCTGCATTTTCGATGTGGGATTCTATTTCAAGTATATGGATTTGAAAGACTATAAAATATAAACTATAAGACCAATATAAATGAAGCACAAGACATGGATTAAACATACAATAAATAGTTGAAAACAAAAAGAATTTCATAATAAATGTTGAAGAAAAATAATTTAGAAGCCTTCAAAACCACCAACTTGATACATAAAAATGTTTAATGTATGTGTCTTTGAAAGAATAAAATATAAACTATAAGATGAATATAAATAAAACATAAAACATGGATTAAACATATAAGAAATAGTTGAAAATAAAAATAAATTTTTAAAAAATGTTGAGGAAAAATAATTTATAATTTTTTAAAACAACCAACTTGAAACTTAAAAATGATTCAAGTATGTGAATTTGATAGCTTATAAAATAAAAACTATAAGACAAATATAAATGAAAATTAAAACATGGATTAAACATATAATAAATTTTAGAAAAAAAAATTCAAAATAAAATGTTGATGAAAAGTAATTTATATGCTTTCAAAACCACCTACTTGAAACTTAAAAATATTTCAAGTATGTGGCTTTGAATGTCTATAACATATAAACTATAAGACCCATATAATTGAGAGTTAAAACATGGATTAAACATATAATAAAATATTTAATTAGTTAATTAGTAATATAATTATGAATTATATAATAATTAATTTCTTAATTAGTAATTATTAATAAATAATTATTTAATTAGTAATATAATTATTAATTATATAATAGTTAATTAGTAAAATAATTATAAATTATAAATAATCATTGTAATAAATAATTAGTAATTATACAAAATTATTATATAAAAATTAATTAGTTAATTAGTAATATAATTATTAACTATATAAGAGTTAACTAGTAATATAATTATAAATTATAATTATTCATTATAATTATTAATTATTAAATATTAAAAATTATTATATAATAATTAAATATTTATTTAGTAATATCATTTTTATTTAAAATTATTCATTATAATTATTCATTATAATTATTAATTATTAATTATTAATTATTAATTATTAATTAGTTAATTGGTAATATAATTTTTAATTATATAATTATTAATTATATAATTATTAATTATTTAACTATTAATTATATAATTATTAATTATATAACAATTAGTTAGTTAATTAGCAATTATTAATAATTAATTATATAATAATTAATTATTTAATTAGTAATATAAATATTAATTATGTAATAATTCATTAGTTACTGAGTAATATAATTTTTAATTATATAATAATTAATTAGTTAATTAGTAATATAATTATTAATTATATAATAGTTAAATAGTTAATTAGCAATATAAATTTTAATTACAATTATTCATTATTCATAATTAATAATTAATTGTAAATTAACTATTTAGTTTACTAGTAAAATAATTATTAATTGTATAATAATTAATTAGTTAATTAGTAATATAATTTTAAGTTATAATAATTAATTAGTTAATTAGTAATATTATTAATAATTATAATTATTAATTATTAATTATAAAATAATTAATTAGTTAATTAGTAATATAATTATTAATTAGAATTATTAATTATTTATTATATAATAACTAATTAGTTAATTAGTAATATAATTATTCACTATAATTAATAATTAAATTTCAAGTTAACTAATTAATTATTATATAATTAATAATTATATTACTAATTAACTAATTCATTATTATATAATTAATAATTATATTTTTAATTAAGTATTTAATTATTATATGATTCATTATTAATAATTACTAATTTACTAACTAATTATTATATAATTAATAATTATATTACTAATTAATAATTAATAATTATAATGAATAGTTATAATGAATAATGATAATGTATAATTATAATGAATAATTATAATGAATGATTATAATGAATAATTATATTACTAATTAAAAAATTAATTATTATATAATAATTTTTAACAATCACTATTAAATAAATATATTGAATAATTATATTATATAATTATATTACTAAATAACCAATTAATTATTATATAATTAATAATTATATTACTAATTAACTAGTTAATTATTATATTATAATTTTTAATAAATACTAATTAATAATTATAATGAATAATTATAATTTATAATTATATTACTAATTAACTAATTAAGTATTATATAGTTAATAATTGTATTACTAATTAACGAATTAATTATTATATAATAATTTTCAATAAATACTAATTAATATTTATAATGAATAATTATAATTTATAATTATAATATTAATTAACATATTATAAAAAGGTCCTCCGATTGGATTCGAACCTGAGACCTCTCCCTTGCACGCCTATAGATTTACCACTCACCCATCTTGTTCTGTTCTCCACTTAATGATATATGTTTTTATTTATATATATAATTAGTTATATTTATTTATAATATATATTTGTATTGATATATATATATATATATATATTCGTATATTAATATATATTCAAATTTATTTATTTATTTATATTTTTTTTATCCATATATTTATTTGTATATTAATATATATTTATAAGATTCGTTTTAAATACATTTATAAAATATGTTTTGTTGTGTGTGTTTATAAATAAATAAATAAATAAATACATATATACAACATACACACACATGTATATATATTATATATATGTGTATTTGCAAGTATAATTATACATATATTTATATTTACATATATTATATGTTAATATGTATATTTATAGGTTGTAATATAGAGATAATATACATCAGTTTGAAAATACAAACACACTAATATGCACGCGCGCGCACACACACACACACACATTATATAGGTATATAAATATTCATATATTTGTATTTTAAGTAAAATGGATATTAGTTTTTATTTAGATATTTCTTATATATCTATAAATATATTTTATATATAAATATGTATAATTTTTTTTTATAAAATTATATTTTAATGTGTGAATATATAAAAAATATGTATATATTGTTATATATTTGATTATAAAGAATAGTACATTATAAAAAATGAAAAATTTCAAAAGACATAATATCTATATAAATGTACGACATGAGAATAAATTTAGTCCTCACTGAAAAATGGAAAAAGACCCCCTTAAACGTGGCTGAAAATCCATAAAATGTTGAAAAATTGGTGTACCCCAACTAAAAACCTAGTTTTAGAGGCCTTTTGGGCCTTTTGGCCTAAAAAATGTGACATGTGTTTTTCTTTGTCACCAAGGACGTAGATCTCATCATAGACTTCAATTTGATATATGGTAAAGCTCAAACAGACACCCAGATCAAAAGTTACGACTATTTTATGTTTGAGTTACATTTTCAACTTATTTTGAGATCATTTATTAATTTTATGATTTTTTGTGTCATCAAATTGTAATTAAATTATTATTACTCGATAATAATTAGAAAATTATTAATAAATCATATTATTTTAAAATATTTTATAAACCATTTATAGTCAATAAATTATACATTAAGTGTAAATGTCTATTTAAACTTATCTAAAACATATTTACAAAATATATATTAAATTTATATAAATACAAATATATTTATATATTTATATCAATATGAATATATTTATATATTAATATATTAATATATTATTTTTGATAATTTTTTTAAATATACCCTTTATCAGCGCTAGTAAAAAAATGGTGATAAAGACCCCCTTTTATTAGATCTAATAAAAAAA
The DNA here is from genome assembly GCA_963277665.1 of Viscum album. Classification (NCBI taxonomy): domain Eukaryota; kingdom Viridiplantae; phylum Streptophyta; class Magnoliopsida; order Santalales; family Viscaceae; genus Viscum; species Viscum album. Next base: position 2,060,563,675 of record OY728143.1, on the reverse strand, counting down.
TGCTTATAAAGGAGGTCCCTTTAACAATGCTAAAAGAAGCACTGATAAAGGGAGTACCTTTATCAGTTAAATAAAATCCCAGATAAAGGGACACTTTTAAAAAAACTTTTTTATAACTATTAAAAGTACCATTTATCAGCACTTGTTTTAGCACTATTAAAGGTACCCCCATTGTTAGTGTTTTCTTGGCGTTGTTAAAGATTGGCCTTGTGAAAACCCATTTTTGTGTTATTGTAATTTATTTCATTATTCGCGCTTGTAATGAAATTTAACCAAACAGCCAATGACAATAAATATTATGTCACATCTTGGGTAAACCCCTCATTATGAACTAAACGAGGGTCCCTGATTTTTGATCTAAGACTCTATTTTTGAGTTATCCCATTTTTCTTAAAAACCTGTGTGCGCATAGTATAAGATATATTTAATATTTTTTTAAAATTAATTCTGGTAACACAGGGTTTCAAAATAGAATGTTGTCTCAGCACCTGGCTCTAAAAATATTTCTAGATGTATTTTAATGTATTGTAAGGAAAAATATGGTCTATATAATTTCCACTATGATTATTGTTTCTCATACATTTCTTTTTTGGTTTTAGTCAATGACTGGAACTAGAAGACATTGTGGTTCCACTAAATGTGACGTATAATGAAATGATTTCCCCACTGAGCAACCAAATATTGTAGGATCTAGAATGTAGAAGATTATTTCCATGCTCATGTAACTTTTTTAAGACGTGAATCATATAGATCTTTCAAACGATCAATGGAGCGAACAATGTACTATTGATTCTTTCAAGAGGCAACATCCACAATCTTTAAGAGACTCTTAGGATCAAATAGTAGTTGAGTAGTGGATCATAATAATTGGGAAGATATTTTTTATTATCTAGTGTTTGAAACACGTACATGTTGTCCTATCCATTTACCATTTAGAAGGTGAATTAGATTAATTATGGGGATTTATTAAGAATACAAGACAAGAGGATGAAATTTACTGTATGGAATGGGATGATTTTTTGAGGATATTTTATGGTAAGGAATTCCCTCATATTCTATATACAGAGATGGAGAAGAAATTCATTTCACTTTTTAAAAATGAGGATGAATCCATTGGTACTTGCAATGAAAATTTTACTATACTTTAAATGTATTCTTCTGGTTTAATCATTAGCCCTAAAGAAAAATTTACTGATTATGTAGTGGCTTAAAAGCATGTCTCTAAAAGGTGTTAGTTATAAGGGAATTTAGTAGCTATAGAGAAATCATTCGATGTTCACTAAATTTAGAAATGTAATTTGGATATTCCCACTATTCCAATAGGTTTGATAAGAAAAAGGAAGGATGACTATCATTAAAACTAAAATAACTCACATGGTGGAACAAAATTACAACCATATATATGCCAGAATTGTGGGAAGAAACAAAAAGGGGACTTCTTGAATGGAACTAGATGCTGATTTAAATGTATAAAGGTTTGTCATAAAGCCTGTGAATATTAAAATTCAATGAATGGGATGGTTAATGAAATAGAAGAGAAGATGATTCCAACTAATTAACCACCCACACTCCAGTGCTCCAAATGTAAAGAGTGTTGACCACACCTGTTTTTATAATCTCAATTATGTTTCAATATGCTTTGATAATCTCAAAAAATGTTTATATTTATATTAATTATTTCAATCTATGACATCCTACTATTGAGTTGATAAAAATATCAAATTAATCATTGGAATATGTAAATCAATGTTTATCTATGTTCATATATACATTGAAATAATTCTAACTCAATCTGGATATGTTTTCTATAGAACAGATAAGTGTTATGTCTACTGGTATGCACATAGCTACTGATATAGAAAAAAAGACAGACCTACTGTTATATGAAGAGCTACCGATATGAAGTTCACTGATACAGACAGAATAATTCTACCGATAAAAATGGATACACAACTACTAATAAGGCTAAGTACCCCTGTAAAAAAGTCTACTGATATGGATAAGGTCACCGATATGCATAACAACTACTGATAGAAGAAGAGCTACCTATTGAATAAGTCTACCGGTACGCACAAGTCGACTGATACAGACCTACTGATACATAGTCTACCGAGAAGTAAAGGTCACTGATACGTAGTTACCGATACAAGATACTGATACAAACAGACAGACAGGCATTTACCGATAGTAACTCCACCGACAAAAATACAAAGTCCATCGATATAGAAAGACAATGTCTACCGATACGTGTTTGCTGATACAAACAGACGGCTACCATTACACAGTCCACTGATACTGATGGATAACGTTACAAAAGAGTTATCGTTACATATAAGCTATCGATAAGAGAAGCTTCTGATAGAAGGATCTACCGATAGAAAGAGCTACCGATACAGACAGATACGGTTATAAAGAGTAACAACTTCCGATACAGAAGAGCTACTGATATAATCTCAATGATACTAAGAGCTACCGATGGAAACCAGTCACTGTTTCACTAAACTCTATTTCTATTTGTTTATTAAGAAATGGTTATATTTGATGTTTTTAATGAACCTAATATTAATTAATGATAGTGGTTGGAATTTCAGGAACCATACCTCATACCTGTAAAAAGGTAATCATTCCCTTTGCCGGAGATGAAAGTATAAAAGGAAGATCAAGCTATTGAAGAAAGTATAGAGGAATATACGTGCAAGTGTGTGACACCTGAAGTGAAATTCATAAATAATAACACGAGAAGAACTAAAATAACAGTCATACATATCAAGATGAAGTTTAAAATAAGAATATTGAGTGTTAAAAACAATACTCTCCTACTCGAGCTGAACACCTACACTGGAAGTGAAGAAACAGAACCTTGACACTCTGTTTTCCTCACAACTTCTAAAAAAACTCAAGGCTTCATCTACATCAATATGAGGAGTCCAGAGCTTCACTCACAACACAAAGAACACTATAAACTCATCTTTATTTATTTATCTCTATTGTGTTTCATTTATTTACATTTTGTTTAGCGTGTGTGCTCTATATTTTTTGACACACACTATCTCATATACTGAACTGGAGGATTTCTAAATCCTCACACAATATTTTGCCTATACTATTATATCCCACTATGGACAGTGGTGGAGGTCAAGTGTTACCTGGATAGCCTATCTGCTATTGTTTTGTTTTCCCACGAAGAACTGTGGTAGAGGATATAGGACCTGGATAGTCTGTGTACTGTTGTTTAACCCTGATCTAGGGTGTGGATCAAAGTTTATATAAATTTTTTGAGAGGAATAAGTCTCAGATCGACACTAAACCTCTTGGTTAAAATTGTTGTGATTATTTATTTAGTATTGAACTATATTTAATATTCTGCTGCTAAGTACTTTAAATATAACTCTAATTTAAGTAACTCTAATAGTTAAAAAGTTACTTAATCTTCAGATTAAGTTAAATGAGAAATAATCAATCTTTGAGAAACTAATTGAAACCTTTCAAGCTTTGTAAATTCACTAAAGTTTAGTTTACTATTCAATTTGGGGGATTTTTAATAGGTATCTTTTTAACAGAAATTTTAATTGGAACTCAATTCAACCCCCCTATTGAGTATCCACTCTGAACAACATTTGGTATCAGAGGATTTTTTGTTATTAATAAAGTATTTCTAAACACACTGTTTTTAAACTGTGATTTTAGTTGTATCTTAAAGATCTTAAATTTTGGTTAGTTCTAAATTTTATCTCTTTAAATATATCTTCTAAAATATAGTTATGGATAATATACTTCAAGGTGATGATACCAACATGCCACCTTTCTTTAATGGTGTTAATTATGCCTAATGTAAACTGAAAATGAAAATTCTTTTAGAAAGTATGGGATTTGATATCTGGAATGATACAGAGACTCAGTATAAGATTCCAGAAACAGAAAGAACTACTTGAGATGAACCTAATAAAACTACTTACAATAATAATTATAAAGTAATGAATGCCCTATATTGTGCTTTAGGAGATGAAGAATTTAATCGAATATCTTCTTGTAAAAATGCTTATGAAATCTGTGATACTTTGGATATTTCGCATGAGAGAACAACCAATGTTAAAGAAATGAGATTTAATACCTACACTATTAAGTTTGATAATTTTAAAATGAAGTCTGATGAACCTATTTCAGACATGTATCTCAGGTTAAACGAAATTGTAAATAAAATGAGCTCACTGGGAAAGGCTATTCCAACTAAATGGAAAATCATGAGGATATTATGATGTCTGCCGGAAAGATGGATATGCACATCGGTTTCAATAAGAGAATCATGTGATAAAATTTCATTACCTGTTAAATATCTGATTGGTAAGTTAACGATGTATGAAGAAGAGATGAAAGAAAAAAAGGAGGAAGATAATAAACCAAAGAGGAAGTCAGTGGAATTTATGTCTACTGCCTCAATGAAAAAGTACAAGGAGAATGTTCAAATACCTACTGAAATCTCAACAAGTGGAAGTTTAGATTCTGATAGTGATGAAGAGATGGCTCAGATAGCTAGATGATTTAAGAAGTTTTATAGAAAGAATAATTTTTTATGAAAACCGAATTATAAGGGTAAGTATGACCAACAAGGTAATTGGAAGAAAGATTGGAAGAAAGCTGATAAGGGTGATGATATGTTTTTTACGAATGTAAGAGGAAATGACATGTGAAAGCTGACTACCCAAAGTTAAAATTCAAGAAGAAATATGATTATAAGGACACCAAATACAAGAAAGCTATGAAGGAAACCTGGAGTGCTTCAGAAGACAGTTCAAGTGATTCTGACTCCACTCAGGATGAAAAATCTCAAAAATCTAATATGTGTTTCATGACAAACAAATCTGAGGTAACATTGGATACTACTAATTTAAATTCCAATTATCCTGGAGAAGATTCTGATTCTAAAAACATGTATAGTAAAGAGTTATTCAAATACTGTAATATGATAGAAGATACCTATAATGAGCTGAAAGATAAGTACAAGTCATTAAAGAAACAACATGTTTTAACTACCACTACACAATCTGCATTAGAAGTAGAAAATCAAAAGAATGCTCAACTGTTAAATGAGAATACTGAACCTAAATTGTCCAATGAGCAACTTAGAAAATATTTAGAGAAGTTGACAAATAGAAAGAACACTCTTACAAAAATTCTAGGCAAACAAGTTTCACCAATGTACACCACTGGTTTGGGATACCAACCTGGACAGAGAAAACTTGTTAAGAATAAATTCATTCCTAAATCTGGACAGTATGCTGCTAGTTCCAGTTTTAGAAATTCTTATGCCTCAACTAGATATTCACGTAGTAATAGATAAAACAAAGTTTATCTTTCAAAATATTTGGAATCTATTGATTTTATGAGACCCATTAGACAAATATGGGTACCAAAATATTTTCTTGCTAACCTATCTGGATTGAAGAAAATCTGGGTATCAAAATCATTTTCTGTTTAAAACTGTTTTGTAGGAGACTTTACCATCCAACAGCCTAAAGGCCTTATATTTTTTTTTTCAACCGAAACCTAAACCCCCTTTTAAGGGAAGAAGGGGGGAACCCAGTACATCATTGACTTAAAACATTCATGACATGAAGGTCCAGCAAGACAAACCATACTGACACATGAAGCTACCCCTCCCCACCATATGAACATGGAAAAGCACTTCACCATTGCAAGGCTTGATAGTAATCAAGTGTCCTATGTCAAAGCACATGCCTGATCTGATAACTATCATCATACCCTCTCAACAACAAAATCTGAAAAACACTGCAACGATAAAGAGAAGCTCTGGAAAACCTCCTCTGGGGCCTGATCCATGGGTCAAGTCTGGGTCCATCACCATACCGATAGACCTCTCAATAAAAAAACCATTCACACTTCCAAAATGACCATTTAAAGCACCACCATCAAGGGTCATATTGGACGAACACTGCTTCCCTCCTCAAGTCTCCCAGCCACCATAGTCACATAATCCCGGAAGGCAACCCAAGAGGCACAAGATTAGGCCATCGTCACCTAGGACTGGGTAGACTAACCCTGCTACAAGGGGGAACCACTGATGAGGGGGTTAAGGTCATCCTGAAATAGAAGCACCGCTCTGGGAATGGGTTTGTTTCGATCAGAACCATATATTTACCCTTAATAGATTCTGAAACCACACAACAGCGAGAACGGTAGCAGGAAAAGGCATAGAAGAGCTAGCCAGATCGAACCAGAACAAGCAATACCAGATCCGGCTAGATAGAACAAATCACAACAAGAAAAACACACCATACCAAAGAAAAACTAAAAAATCCAAAGAATCCACGACCCAATACCCCCCCTTCACAGAGCTTCACATCTAACCGGAGACCCGCACCTGATCGTGCCAGATGATCCAGGAGTCCCAGGTCGCCCAACGAAGCCGACCGATCCTCTGTGAAACCCTGGAACCCAGTGAAGGTAGATGAAGTAACCAATATGTGATGCCGATGAAACACTGAACCACGTCATCGTCTTATAGAGGAGAGCCACGCCACACCGTCGCACCACCGTCACACCAGATGAGATCTAGTCGCACAGAGCCATGCTGAGCACACCGTCGCACCGGCGTCTTGCCAGATGAGATCCAAACCGCATCGCCGAAGCCAAAGACATCAACACTGGGGAAGAACCACACCAGGATGAATGCCCGAGGTTCAAATAATCCCTTGTTGGACTCAAACCAAATGCCAAAATCACAAGCAAATCCAGGCAGGAGGGGGGAAGAGGGGAAACTGAAACTCAGAGAAACCCTAGCTGTCGTGGTCTGTGAGTCACGCCGCCTAGAGGCCTCCACTAAAGAAATGTTAACATGTTCCTTGTAGTGTACTTGCTTGAAGAGTTCCTATAAGATGATATGGTACTTGTAAAGTGGATATTCAAGGCATATGACTGAAGATTACGGATGTTTCAAGAGTTTAATCAAGGTTGATGGAGGACATGTCACATTTGGTGATAATTCAAAGGAAAAAATCATCAACTTAGGCCAGATTGGTAACACTGATTCAGTTTTAATTTCTAAATTTTTATTTGTTGATGGATTAAAATACAACCTGTTAAGCATTTCTCAGTTGTGTGATGGTGGTTTCAATGATAAATTTGAAAATGATGCTTTCCATGTATTTGATTCTAAAAATGTTTTGGTATTTACTGCCTTAAGAAATGAAAATGTTTATGCTGTTGATTTTAATTCTTTAGACAAACAAAAGGTTACTTGTTTAAATGATTTTCATAGAGAATATTGGATATGGAACAAAAGATTAGAACATTTCAATGTTCACTCACTTAAGAAACTGACTAAGAAAAATTTAGTTAGAGACCTACCTCAACTAAAATTACCATCAGACAAAGTTTTTACTCCCTCTCAAAAGGGAAAGAAACATAAAGTTTCATTCAAATTAAAGAACAAAGTTTCAACTTCTTAACATCTCTAGTTGGTTCACATAGACATGTTTGGACCTTATAGAGTTTCTAGTTTAAATGGGAAGCACTATGTCTATGTCTTAGTAGATGACTTTTCTAGATATACTTGGGTATACTTTCTTACTCACAAAAATGAAGCTTGTTCTTATTTTAATAAATATTCCAAGTCTGTAGAGAACCTTAGTGGAATTAAAATTAAGACCCTAAGAAGTGATCATGGTCGTGAGTTTGAAAATCATGAGTTTGAATCTTACTTCTCACATAATGGCTATAATCACAACTTTTCTTCCCCTTGGACACCTCAATAGAATGGTGTAGTAGAAAGAAGGAATATAACTCTTCAGGAAATTGCAAGAACTATGATTAATTAATATGACTTACCTATTTATTTTTGGGATGAAGCTGTGAATACAGCTTGTTATATAATAAATAGAGTCCTAATTAGACCTATTCTTAAGAATACCCTGTATGAACTGTGGAATAATAGGAAGCCTAAAGTTAGTTACTTTAGAGTTTTTGGTTGCAAAGTATTTATTCTTAATACTAAGCATAATATTGACAAATTTACTTTTAAAAGTGATGAAGGAATATTTTTAGGATACTCTATAACGAGTAAATCTTATAGAGTCCTTAACAAAAGAACCAAATATGTGGATGAATCTATTCCCAACAAATTTGATGAAACTGATCCACGTGAACCTAAGTCTTCTCTGAAAAATCTTGAAGAATATTTTTATATTCTGGACTTAAATGGTAAAAATAGTAAACCTGTTATAAAGACAACCAGTTCTGGAAATATTTCAGAATCTATTCCTGGTGAACCCGAACCTAGAGAAAAACCAGAAATTTCTCGTCCTACCTTTACTAGATCAACTAGGATTATAAATAATCATCCTTTAGATGCTGTTGTTGGTAATCCTGATAGAGAGACACAGACTAAAGCTTCTATAAGAAACTAGGTTGAACTTCAAGCCTTTATTTCACAGTTATAACCTAAAAATATCAATGATGCAATCAATGATAAATATTGGGTAATGGATATGCAAAAAGAATTAAATCAATTTGAGAGAAACAAAGTCTGGGAATTAGTTGACAGACCTAATGACACTTTGACCATAGGCACTAAATGGGTTTTTAGAAATAAAGTTGATGAATCTGGAAACATAGTTAGAAACAAAGCAAGGATAGTTGCTCAAGGATATAGTCAAGAGGAAGGAATAGACTACGAGGAATCCTTTTCACCTGTAGCAAGATTAGAAGCTATTAGGATTCTACTTTCCTATGCTGCTCATCTAAATTTCAAGTTATATCAAATGGATGTTTAAAGTGCTTTTCTAAATGGTTTTAAAATTGAATATGTTTTTGTTAAAAAACCACCTGGATTTACTAATCCTCATTTTCGAAATCGAGTTTTTAAGCTCTCTAAAGCTTTATATGGTTTAAAACAATCCCCATGAGCTTAGTATGATAGAATAAGTAGTTTTCTTATTTTAAAAGGTTTTTCTAAAGGTATTGTTGATCCAACTCTCTTTATTAAAATAATTTCCAAAGATATTTTGATAGTATAAATCTATGTTGATGATATTATTTTTGGATCTTCTAAAAATGCTTTGTGTATTGATTTTTCAAAGAGTATGCAAAATGAATTTGAAATGATTTTAATGGGAAAAATAAAATATTTTATAAGATTTCATGTTTTTCAAAATGAAATTGATATTATTTGAAATCAAAGTAAATATACAAAGGATATTTTAAAACATTTTGGTTTAGATAGTATTAAGGAATGTGATACACCTATGAGTACTAATTATAAGTTGGATGATGATGAAACTGGAAAACTAGTGGATCAGACCAACTACAGAGGTATGATTGGGAGTATACTTTATCTTACTTCTTGTCGACCAGATATTATGTTTCATGTGTATATGTTTTCAAGATTTCAAGATAATCCAAAAGAGTCACACTTGCTTACTGTGAAAAGAATTTTCAAATATCTTAAACATAATACTAACATAGGATTATTTTATCCAAAAGGAAAATCATTCGATTTAATAAGTTATTCAGATTCTGACTTTTTTTGGTTGCAAGTTAGATAGAAAGAGCACTCCTGGAAAATGTCATTTTCTAGGCAAGTCCTTAGTATCATGGTGTAGTAAAAAGAAGAACTCTGTTGCATTATCTACTGTCAAAGCATAGTATATTACAGCTCGTAGTTGCTGTGCACAAATTCTGTGGATGAAACATACATTATTGGACTATGGATTTCAATTTAGACATGTATCTATAATCTATGATAACACTAGTGTAATTAACATCTCTAAGAATCCCATGTCTCACTCTAGGACCAAAAATATTGATTTAAGGAACCACTTTCTGAGAGATCATTACCAAAAGGGTGATATTACTCTTGAATTTATAGGTAATGAATGTCAATTAGCTAAAATTTTCACCAATAATTTATGTTCGGATAGGTTAAGTTACATTAGACATGATATTGGAATGGTAGACTTTTTAAGTTAGAAACCTCACTGTTAGAAACTTCACCGTTAGAAACCTCACCATTAAAAACATCACCATTAGAAGCCTCACCATTAGAAACCTCACCATTATGAACTTCACTATTATGCCTCACCGGTATGAACCTCACTATGATACCTCACTGGTATGTATTACCGTTCGAATTGTGATGTTTTTAAACTTCTGCATCTTTACCCTCCAGAATCTGTATCATTTATATTTTACTTATTATGTTTTATTTATTTATTTTGTGATTTCTAAATGATAAAACATAAGTCTTAACCTCATCTCGATCCACATCAAACCCTTTAACTTTAAGCCTTAGCTCCCAAAAATTTGTTTCTCTCGAACCCTTAGGCTCGTGATTCGCAGAATGAAGAGAGTTAAGAGACCATCAGTCAGTGGAAAGGATGATGAGGCGAATTCCAAGAGACTCAAAGGAGAGTCTAGTGGTGAAAGTGAAGTGAATAAACCTAAAAATACATATCCTGTTCAATGGGAAATAGTAGTTGAGAAAGAGATATGCACGGAATGGGTGATGTACAGTAAATCTTTAGTTCTAGAAGTACTAGAGATCCAAAAATGGGTAGAATGCTTCTCGAATAATAATGATACTTATTATCTGAAACTGGTAAAATAATTCTATGAGTTTATTCATTTTGAGAAATCAGAAGTTGAGAACATGATGGTATCAGTAGTGAATGGAAAGACAATATCATTTTATTCTATTTAGGGGGATGAGTGCCTGAAAGTTCCACATGAAGGATTTTTTGGGTATTTCTTGAAATCAGTACCTCCTACTAGTGACATCTTTGAGTATGAAACTTATTTAGAAGAATTAACAGGAGATGGTACACCAAGAAAGGTAGTTTCTAGAGAAATGGATGGAGAGATTCAGTTACTGTTCAAGTTCATTAAACATGTTCTAAGTCCAAAAAGAGGGGACTTTTCAAATCTGAAATACTAAGATATTTATTTGCTGTATCTGTTAAGACATTGTGTTAAAGTGAATCTTTGTAGACTGTTAAATACTCAGATTGAGGATATGACCTGTACAAAGTCAAAAACTAATGTTTTATTATTTGCAATGCTAATTTCAGTTATGGTCAAAGTGAAGGAAGTAGCTGAGTCTCAGGATGAGACAGTAGTGGTAAGAAACAATTTTTGCATCACAAGAATTATTTGTAAATACATAAAGATTAATTTGGAATCTGTAGAGAAGAGAATGGGTCAGTGATGATGAGATGATATATGATATTTTTAATCCTGTGGATCATCATTCTAGGCTTAAGGATGTGAGAGATCCATGTCTAGGACCTGATGAAGAGGAACCTCAGTATAGTGATGATACTGATGAAGAGGTTACCTCTGTAGCTGATGGAAGGGATCCAGACTTGCCTCCAAGTCCTGTTGCTAAAGTGGTATCATATGGAAAGAAAACAGTCTTGAAAGAAAGCAATAAAGAATCCCTTATTGATGAGGAAGACCAGACTACCATAGAGAATGATGAAGAAAGGGGATCTGAAACTGAAGCATCTACTTCTGCTTACATGAGTCTTAGTCCACTGATTGGGAACTCCCCAATGCATACTAAGGAAGTTGTTGAAGTAGATAGCCTTGCACCTATTCCTGAGGAGCCTCCTACTATTGTAGAAATCGATATAGTTGCAGAGGATTCTTCTGAGGAATACCAAGATGATGAGGGTGTTATTTCTATACCTATACAGGAGAATGCACCAGTTGAGGGGGAGCATCCAACTAGACTTGGCAATGTTTCAGTAGCTGATGGAATTGAAGACTGGTAAGAAGACCCATGTTTTGTAGTTTGTGGGTTGGACTATCTTGATTCTGAAGACAAGACACCCAGGAATAGACCACAAGTTAACTATAATGTCTCTTTTGAGTTTTCACCTGAAGATGTTGTATGAAAAGCTGATCTAGAGTAGTTGAAGTCTGATCTTAAGACCTCGTATGGGTAAGAGATAAGAAGAATGGAAACCTCTTTAATTTCATACATTAAATCTGTTATGAATGAATCTATGGCTAGTATTATTTTAGAAAGATCACCTGTAGTGGTGCCTAACAATCTGGTTACGAAGGCTGATCTTGAGTCTTTAAAGGCTGCATTGAAGGAGAATTGGACTGCATCTGTTGTAGATTTAATGAATTGATTTGTTGAAGAGATGATCAATATGGAAAAATATTTAGAACTCTCTCTCGGGTGTATGGTGTCAGGCCTTGTGACAAAGATGATGAATGAGATAAGAGTGTGTCATTCTCAGATTGAGAGATGGACAAGAGCTGTTATTGCCTTGAAGCAGTCTATTGATTCTCTAACTACCTTGAGTCGTTCTCAAGATCGATTGAGTGGTGATATCAATTACATTAAAGGTGTAGTAAGGCAATTTTTGGATGTTTTTTGAGTGATTTAAGAATTCCATGGAGCAACATGTCATCACCCGTGACTCTCTTGTGAAAAATCTCATAAGCGGGCTGACTAAATCATTTAAGGAAACAATAGCCTTTACTGTTGCATCTCTAAGTTCTACCAATCCTTCTTTGGATATTGATCAAATTCGAGTTGTAATGAGAGAAGAGATTGGATAGTCCTCTACTAGTGGCTCTGTAGACACTACTGCCTAGACCCAAGTGGTGACTACCACAAGGGATATATGGAAAATTGTTCAAAATTATATGATAGAAGCCACTACTTATTAGAAAGTGGAAAAAGAAAAACCGAATTACTATTTCTAAAGGGTCTATACCAAGCATCATCTCAACAACCATTTCAAGATTATGTTAGAAAACATGAGACTACCCCCAGTCACTCAGGAATTAAAAGAACATGTAAGCAAGCTGAGGGAGTTGACTCTTACTCTAGACAAGTTTATGGAGAACAAGGATGACTTCATTTCTTCTAGGGAAAGAGGAGGAGGGATCATAATGGACTTTAGGAATCTATTGCTGCCATTTTTTCATGTATATAGTACTCCTATCATTGCACATCCAGCTCTGCCTGCCTCTGCACAGTCTGCCTCCATTCCTTAGAGACTCCAGTCCGAGTAATTCGGAGGCTCATGCCTATGATCACATAGAGAGCCACCCACTAAAGGCCAGGAACAGTCTCTATTTCTCAACCTCTAGTAGTTCTTTCATGAATTCCCAAGCCTTCCATTGAAGCTACCCAGCCTGAGTCTACCTTCGAACCCAAAGCCAAATCAAAAGTGGACATTCAGGAGGTGGATTGATTAGTGGCTAGGACCCTTGATAAGAATCACTTGTATTCTTTTTGATTCAATTATGTATTTCTATATCTTTTTGCTTCAAGTAATATATACATGCTTTCATTCTATTTTACCTTCTGTTACTTCTCTCATCCTTTATTTACTCCTTTTTTCTAGTCACATAGGGGGAGAAATATAAGAAAAGGCGGAGAAATATAAGAAAAGGGGATATATATGAGAATAATATATATGAGAAATAATACAAGGGAGAAATAATACAAAGGGGGAGAACTAATATGAAGAACCATTATATTTTACCTCTGATACATTGGTTTTTTAATTCTAACATGATAATTATGATACATATGAGCTTAAAATTTATGAGCATAATAAATTTACCTCTAATACATTTGTTTTGTAATTATAGAACATTTTTTTATTATTACCTCTGATACAATTGCATTTAACACTAAATACTATGATACATTGGTTTTATACTAATACATTACTGATGATTTTGGACTATAATATCATAATTTGGGATTATCAAAAAGGGGGAGATTGTTTACCTCACCTATTTTGATAATCTCAATTATGTTTCAATATGCTTTGATAATCCCAAATAATGTTTATCTATATATTAATTCTTTCAATCTATGACATCCTACTATTGAGTTGATAAAAATACCAAAATAATCATTGGAATATGTTAATCAATTTTTATCTATGTTTATAAATACTTTGAAATAATTCTAACTCAATCTGGATATGTTTTGTATAGAACAGATAAGTGTTAAGTCTACCGGTATGCACATAGCTACTGATACAGAAAAACAGACAGACCATCTATTATATAAAGAGCTTCCGATATTAAGGTCACTGATACAGACAGAATAAGTCTACTGATACAAACGGATACATACCTACTGATAAGGCTAAGTAAACTGGTACAAAAGTCTATTGATATGGATAAGGTCACCGACATGAATAACCGCTACCGATAGAATAAGAGCTACCGATAGAATAAGTCTATCGGTATGCACAAGTTTACTGATACAGACTTACCAATATATAGTATACCTATAAGTAAAGGTCACTCATATGTAGTTACCGATACATGCTACCGATACAAACATAGAGACAGACATCTACCGATTGGAAGTCCACCGATACAAATAAAAAGTCCACCGACACAAAAAGACAAAGTCTACCAATACAAGTGTGCTGATACAGATAGACAACTACCATTACACAGTCCACCGATAGAGGCAAATACCGTTACAAAAGAGCTAAAGTTACAAAGAAGCTACCGATAAGAGGAGCTACTGATAGAAGGATCTACCGATAGAAAAAGCTACCGATATATAGAGATACAGTTATAAATAGTAACAAATACTGATACAGAATACCAACTGATATAAGCTCACTGATACTAAGAGCTACCGATGGAAACCGGTCACTGTTTCTCTAAACTCTATTTCTATTTGTTTATTTAACAGCGGTCATATTTGATGTTTTTAATGAACCTGCTATTAATTAATGATAGTGGTTGAAATTTTAGGAACTTTACCTCATACCTGCAAAATGGTAATCATTCCCATTTTCGGAGCTCAAAGTATAAAAGAAATATAAAGCTAATGAATAAAGTGTAGAGGAATATACGTGCAAGTGTGTGGTACCTATAGTGAAATTCATAAAGAAGAACACGAGATGAACTCAAAGAATAGTCTTAGACATAAAGCTGAAGTTTCAAATAAGTAGATCAAGTGTTAAAAAAATAATCTTCTACTCGAGCTGAACACCTACACTAGAAGTGAAGAAACAGAACCACGACACTCTGTTTTCCTCACAACTTCTAAAGAAAGACTCAAAGCTTCATCTACATCAATATGAGGAGTCCAGAGCTTCACTCACAACACATAGAGCACTCTAAACTCATCTATATTTGTTTAGATCTATTGTGTTTCATTTATTTATATTTTGAGTAGTGTGTGTGCTCTGTATTTTTAGACACACACTGTCTCCTGTACTGAACTGAAGGATTTCTAAATCCTCACACAATCTTTTCCCTATACTCTTATATCCCACTGTGGATAGTGGTAGAGGTTATGTGTGACCTGGATAGCCTGTGTTCTATTGTTTGTTTCCATGAAGAACTGTGGAAGAGGTCATAGGACCTGGGCAGTCTCTGTACTATTGTTTAACCCCGATCTAGGGTGTGGATCAAAGTTTATATAAATTGTTTGAGAGGGCTAAGCCTCATCTTGAGACTGAACCTCTTTGTTAAACCTACTATGATTCTTTATTTTGTTTTAAACTATATTGAATATTCCTCTTCTAAGTACCTTAAATATAAATCTATTTTAAAGTAACTCAGATAGTTAAACTAGCAAGTGATTATAACTTTTGTCAGACAGTAAGTTAGTTTCAAAAGTTACTTAATCTTTAGATTAATTTAACTGAGAAATAATCAATATTTGAGAAACTAATTGAAACCTTTCATGATTTATAAATTCACTATAGTTTATCTTACTATTCAATTTGGGGGATTTTTTAATAGATATTTTTTTAACAGAAATTTTAATTGGAACTCAATTAACCCCCCTCTTGAGTATCCACTATGACCAACAAATAGTATGGGAATTAAGCCAATCAGTGCATAGATATGAAATTTTATGATAATAATCAGTATTCATAATATCATAATATCAAAGACAAGGGTAAATATCATGTGATCACAACTACTGAAGTGGTTTATGAGAATGATGTGGTGAAAGGTACACTTATTATCTACTCTAGAATAGATAATTTCTTATTTGATTCAAGATTTACACACTCCTTTTTTATCTAATTAATTTTTGAAGGGTATTGAATTACTAGATCAACGATTCAATATTGATTTAGAGGTGAAAACACATTATGGTATGATGGTAGCAACTCATGTCTATAGTTCCTCTTTAATTAAATTTTATCAGAAAGTGATTCCTACAAATATTGTGGTTCTCCCTATAGTTGAATTTGATGCGATTTGAGGAAAGGATTAGATTTCTATATATGGATCCTATATAAATTTATAATGGAGTTTAGTCGTATTTTTTTTTCAAAATGAACCCATGCTAATTTATCAGTTCGAGAATGAGTAATAAATCCAATAGAAATCACTTCTATCCAGTGGGTCTTAATTCATATCCATGAAGGTTATTTAACTCAGATGGTTGTGGAGAAACACATCATAAAAGGAATTCGTATCATTTGAGAGTGTTTTTTGATTCAATTCTATAATAATTGTGAAGTATTCCACCAAGTTGTGAAGTTGAGTTTTCAATCACACTCATAGTTAGTACTTCACCTTTTTTAAAGACACCTTATAGAATGAACCTCATTGAGTTGTTAGAATTGAAGAAGAAACTATAGGATAATTATTATAATGAATTTATTCAGCCAAGTGCATCACCTTTGGGTTAACTAGTTTTTTGAGAATAATTATGAATAAATGTAACTCTTCATTGATTATTGAGATATTAATATGATCATAATCATGTACAAGTATCCTCTACCTTGAATAGATTATTTTCTTGATATGTTATGAAGAGATAAATACTATTCCAATTTTGATCTTCAATTTTGGTAAAATTAGTTTAGGTTCAAAAGTGAAAACATACCCAGAAAAACCTTCTATACGAGTCATGGATACTACAAATTTATAGTGATTCCATTTGGTATTATAAATTCCCCTTTTATCTTCATGTATTTAATAAATAGAGTCTTTAAATATTACCTTGATTAGTTTGTGGTATTCTTTATATATTATATTATAATATATTCAAAGAGTAAGGAAGAGCATGAAGATCACATGAGGATTTTACTAAAAACATAGATGATGGAGAAGTTGTATGAAAAAATTACCAAGTGTAAATTTTGGCTTTATAAAGTTTCATTCTTGAGTCATATAATGTCACGTGAGGGTATTTGGATGGATCCTTCAAAGATAGACATTTTTGAGAAATGGTTTAGAGCAACCATGGTTACCTAGATCCATAGATTTCTTTGTTTAGTGGGATATTATAAGTCTTTTTGGGATAATTTCTTATGGATTTATAATACACTCACCTTTTTATCTTAAAAGGTAGCCAATTTCCTTTGTAAAGATGAATGTGAGGGAATTTCAAGGAAATAAATATATGGTTAGATAAAATACCAATTATTACACTACCCTACAATGAAGAAGGGTTTTTAATCTACAGTAATGTATCAAATAAGGTAAGGGGATGTGTTCTAATTTAAAATGACATTGTTATATCTTATTCCTCATTGAAATTGAAGATTCAAAAGAAAAGTTACCCAAATCATGATTTAGAGTTAACTGTTGTATTTTTTGCATTAAAGATATGGAGGTATTATCTATATGGTGAAACGTGTTATATATATACTGATAATAAAATAAAAAAGTACATTTTCAAAAATAAATAGTTTAATATGATCTAGATAATATGGTTCAACCATATTGAATATTATGAATTCTCAATACAACACCGCTCATGAAAGAAAAAAAAATCAAAAATTGTTAGAGTAGAAAGGATTATGCTAGATTATCTTTGATGAGGATAACAAAATATCTAATATTTGTGGATTTTAAAAGGATGTATCTTAAAATCTAAAAGTATGGGGAGAAAATCAATATTTCTCAAATGAGTGTTTAACCACAAATCCAAGTGAAGATTAAAGATGCATATAAAGAAGACGTAGATTTTTTGAATAAAGTAAGAAATGTTATTGAGTTTAACCATGATTATGATGAAATGATAACATTAAAGAATCATGAATGTGTTCCATATATACTAGGTTTTAAGGAGTAGTTATTGGAAGATGTATATAGTTATTCCTTCCCCATGATCGTAGAAGTAAAAATATGTGTAGAGATCAAAAGGAGTATTTATGGTGGGACAACATGGAGAGGGAGATTTTTAAGTATGTATATTGGATCTTGGTATGCTAGTAAATTAAGTTTAAGGGACAAAATTCAAAAGGGATACTACACTTATTACTCATACTAGAATGAAAATGAGAAAATATCACCATGTTTTTTGTTGTCAAGATTCCCAAAACATATAAAGTACATAATGCTATTTGGGTTGTATTTGATTACCTTATAAAGTAAGAACAATCCATTTTTATCATAGAATAATTATATCAAGAACATATTTCCATAAAATACACAAAATAAGTATTAACGAAACATGGATCACCATATTTTATTGTATCTAATTATAATATGAGGTTTACCCTAATTTTCTAGTAAAGTCTTTAGCAATATCATGATACAAAGTTAAGTTTCATCATTGCTTACTATCATTAGAAATATGGTCAGTCTAAGAGAACCATTCCAGTGAAAGAAGATATTTTTAGATCTGGTTACATAAAATTCAAAGGTGGTCGAGATTAATACCATCCCGTATTTTAGTTTTCTTACAATAATAGATTTCACTTGATAATTCATATGCCCAATTATGAAGACCTATATAGAAATAAGTGTAGAATTAAAATATTCTAGAATGATGTTAGAGAAAGAAATATATTGGTACTAAAGGTACATGAAGAAATGGTAGATAAGGTTAGATCCATTTTGCAACACATAAGTTCAA
This sequence comes from Viscum album, assembly GCA_963277665.1. Lineage (NCBI taxonomy): Eukaryota > Viridiplantae > Streptophyta > Magnoliopsida > Santalales > Viscaceae > Viscum > Viscum album. The sequence goes on along the minus strand of OY728143.1, from coordinate 2,060,544,828 downwards.
CCCAACATCGATATAAAATGTTTGATGATAATTGTTGGTTAGATATGGAGTTCAATGTTGGTGACAAGGTATTTCTTTGAATTAGTCCTTGGAATAAGTTTTTAAGAAAAAAAAATAAGGGAAATATGATCCCAAGATATATTTTACCTTTTTATATTCTTGATTGAGGTGGGATGGTAACTTATTGCTTATCATTTCCACCAGACCTCTCTCCAGATCATGACATGTTCCTTTTATCTCTCATGAGTAAGTATACAAATGAAACTTTATATTTAATAAAATAAATGGCCATAAAATAGGAGAATGGTATTTCCAATGAGTGACAACCGTTGGAGATTCATGATTTTATAGATAAATTTCTATGAAATAAGACCACTCACTTGGTCAAATTTTATGGTGAAACAACCAATTTGAGGAAGCAATATAGGAACCTGAGGAAATGTTGAGGTAGAAGTATCTAATATTTTTTGTATTATAGTGATGGAAGTTTTAAGGATAAATTCATTTTTAGGACTATAGAATGTTTCACCTCTAGATTTTATGATATATATATATATATATATTAAAATATCTCTTTGATAGCTTGCAATACATGAAACTCTGAGTCTAAAGGAACTATGATATAATATACTGTTACAACCTAGCCATTGAATTAGTGAATATGAATAAGAATAACTAAATTATAAAAATTATATTGTTTACACATGTATAAAATAAATCAATTGATTATCAATTGATTAGAAATGAAAATAAAAAATTATTTGCAAAAAAAGAAATTCTATTTCTAAAAATCTATTTTTATACACACAATGTGTGTTTAGCTTAATATATTAAATTGATAACTATTGGTGAATTTATTTAACAAAATTTATTTATTATATATTCAATCAAATGTTTTAACTATAATCTATGTTTTTATAGGTGCAGGATAAGAATAAATCAGCCGTTATGCTTAAGAATGTATTTTTTTCTTTCTAAAAAACAGTTTCATCACATTTTGTGCACATATTTTAAATTTATTTTATTATAATGTATATTTTGAAAAAATAAATTTCAATTTATAAATAATAACATCATAATTATCTTACAATGATTTTTTTTATAATTTTATAGAAATTTTAATTTTTCAATGAATAGTGAAACATATTGATTTTTATTGAAAATTGTCTGTAAATTTAAGGCATTTATAAAGTTATTTTTTATTTTAAAATGTGTATAAATGTATAATTAGTTTAAAATATTGTTAATAATCTCTTTTTCATAATTTAATCAAATTTGTGTTGAATATTGAAATAATAACTTTTTATACTTAAGGAAACTTTTTCCTCAGAAAACTATTTTTCATTGCATATGTGTAATTAATTTTAATTTAAATTCAACAAAATCAATGAAATGAATTGGATAAAATGTATTCCATATTTTTAATCAGAATAATTAGTATTAGTTAATAAGTTAAACTTATTTTTTTCATAATGGATAGAAAAAAAAGGAAAAATTTGTTATTGTGATTAAGGTTAAAATATGTTTATCAAGAGATTAAAATAAAAATATAAGAGTTAAAATGAAATTATCACTTAAATAAACCTAATCAGTTGGTTTTATTTATACCATAACTATATCTATCTTAAATATGGGACATTAGGTATCTTTTTTATGAAAGTAGTCATGAACCAACCTGAGTCAACCCCAAACCGGTCGCCAAAATCAGCCTGAGACTAGGACTGAGAGGTGTTCCCGATCCTCCTAGGTTGGCAAAAATTTTTGAGGCATCAAAAGAGAAACAAAGGTAATTATTTTTCCTAATATAAATAAATAAAACAATAGAAAAAAGAGCATCCCAATATAAATAAATATCTAAACTGAACATCATTTATACAAAACTAAAATCTACAACAAAAGAAAAACAAAACCCAAATTGAACATGATGAACACAATGTCTCCATGTGACCCTGGGGGTCAGTTTCTAATACCAAAACCAACCATATCCCATGATGATTGAAACCAAATTGAAACCTATAAAAAGATATTAAAACATGAAATAACTGTAGGAAAGAGTATTAAAACTCTATAGGCATGCCCGAACAAATCTATTCCCAATGAACTTACTTTAAATAAAGAAACATAAATTTCAGGTTTTAAATACGAAATTTAGCATTAATGACTTTCAACATGTTTTCTGTTAAAAAAACAAGGTCTATTTCCCTTTTTACATTTAAAACCAAACTCCTTTTCAAAGAGGAACCATTTCCATTTCATAAGGGAAAATAAAACATTTTCATTCTACAATGGGAGAAAGAGAGTAAAAAACATTTTCAAAAACAAGTTACACAAACTCTTTAAACGATATTTTCAATTATACCAAGAAGCCACACTATGAAATAAAATAAGAACAACAATCATATGATAAGGGAATGAAACATTTCACACAAGAAAAACCAAACAAGAGACTAAATCATCCTCCATAGATAAATTAGTTCCAAGGAACATGGGAGAACCAATGAGATCAATGGAATAATCTAGATCATATTATACATTATGAATCATCCCGAATGCATACCTCACCTAATGACATCAACTATATGTAAGGAACCAGTTGGCGTAATGAACCACTGAGAGGGGGGGGGGGGGGGTGAATCAGTGGTACCCCTATTTCTTCTTTTAAGTTCCCTTAACATTGAGAACAACCTTTGTCTCCTATTAAAGATATAATTCCCTGCTGAGAAACAAACCAGCACACATTCAAAGGAACACAACAATTTACAAGGTTTACTATTCAATAATAATAGATACATCCTTGGTATCTTTGGAAACAATACAGCACCATACAACCCACTAAGAAAATAATCTGTGGTTTACAAGGAGTAAGATGTACCCTTACACTCGTGAAGCACTATGAAACAATCACTCCAGTGCGTGTGCACCCTCCTATCACAATAGAGAAAAGTCTCGTTTCTTGTAACAACTTATGTTACCTGCACTTCCATTCAAATACACAAGTGTAAAAATATTCAGCACAAATCTTCACTTACTTACCCAGAATAAAGGAAAGGACTCATTGGAATTGAGATAGATCAATTATAGTCTGAACATTCCATTCCGAATCTCCACTCCGAATTTTCCCAATCCGATTCTTCAATCCGAATCTTCCCCAATTTGAGAAACTCAATACGATTATAGCATGTACTGATTCCCCATTCCAAATATCCACTCCGTATTCTTCACACTGAATTTTATTTTTCACTCTGATTATTCAATATGAGTGTTCCTCATTCTGAGAAACTCAATACGGCGACAAACAGTACTGATTCCACTTTCCGAATCTCCACTCCAAATTCTTCACTCCGAATTTTCTTCTTCACTCTGATTATTTAATCCGAGCCTTCCTCAATCTGAGAAACTCAATACGGTGACAACCATTATAGATTCACCATTCTGATTAGTTCAGTCTGAACTTCCCATTCAGAAACTCCATTCTGATTTTTCTCATTCCGAGAAACTCAATACGGTGTCAACCGGTATCAAATTCTCGTTACAATTGAAACCGTAATGAAACTCTGTCGGCTAAAAACTTCTTTCTCTCTCAATATTATCAGTTCTTATCTCACTAATTAATAATCACCATTTTACTTTGTACTATGATATCCTTTTATAGGAGCTCCAAAGTGTGCTCAGGCGGGAAACCAAAATATTTTCCCGCTCACTTAAATTCACCCAAATATTAATTTCTCCTGAAATCTCAGAGTAATTAAGAGTTTGTCAATGCTTCTAGAATCTTCTCGAATCTTCTTCCACTTCTCTTGATTTAGAACTTTGGAATTTTCCGGATCTAACCTTCTGGATTTTCAGTATCACATTCTCGGATCCACCCTTCTGGCTTCTCAGTATCACATTCTCAGATCCACCCTTCTTGTGTCTTGGACATCACTTTCTCAGATTCACTCTTATGTCTTCTCAACATCATATTCTCGGGTCCACCCTTCCTGATTCTTCGGCATCCTTTTCTAGGATCCATCTTTCTTGAGTATTTGGCATGACACCATTTCAATTCTCAGTATGACTCTTCATCACTTCTCGGTATGGATTTTTATTGCTTCCTCGGTATGGAAAATTCTTCATTCTTAGTATGACTCCACTTTATTCATCGATACCGAAGATTTTTAATTCTCGGTATGACTCCTTTGGATCTCAGTATGCCTTCACCAGTTCTCGGTAAGATATCCTGGTTCTCGGTACGACTTTTGGTTCATGGAACGACTCTTCCTGATTCACGGAACGACTTTTGGTTCTCCATACGACTTCTTCGATTCTCGGTACGAATCTTCCTGATTCTCAGAATAGATTTTGGTTCTCAGAATGACTTCTGGTTCTCAGAACGGCTACACCCGATTCTCAGTATGACTTCTCGATCCAACTTTTTCTTTCATCGTGAGTACATTCATATAATCACAATTTTATTGTTACAAAATAGAAAAGCATCATCATAATTAGTGCCTTCACATCTCCTATCATCCAGATTTTGAGAAGTTGCAATTTCCTGGTTCTGAACATCTCAAGTTCCAGACTCCTAATTCCAGACTTCGAATTCTTCGAACAGCAGGTTCCAAATGTTCAATATTCTCGGTTCCAAATCTTCAAACTTCCATCTTCCGAATTCTTAGAAATTCAAGGTGTCTTTCCTTTATGAAAACATCCTCAAGATCAACAAAAGAAAATCAATGCAAACCATCTCTTCCTTCAGCTTAGTCCAAACAATATTCAATTTTGGATTTTGTTTTCAACCAAGTTTTCATAAATCACCAAACTTGGAAACCTCAAGAAATGGATTACTTATCAATAATTGTAAGGCTACATTAGATAACTCATTGTAGGAAAAAAGAATCATTGACAGCAAAAACATTCTGTCCATAGGTAGTGAAAATGACATATTCAGCTTTATACTTCCTATAAACAACTTCAAGTTCTTTCCTACAACCAATCCAAAAAACTGTTAGAATAGTTCACATACACAAACAATTCTGAGTTCACAGCTTACACACAACTCTCTCTTTGAACAATAGATTTTTGATACAAACAACTTCTCCCCCTTAACAAAACAATCCAAAGGTAAGAAGAGAGAGGGGACGTTACATCATACCTTAGCCTTGATGAGAAAGAGGTTGTACACCCATTTTCAACCTCAATCTTGAGAATGATTCCTTCGGCAGAGGTTTCGTGAAAATATCAGCAACTTGTTTAGTAGATGAAACATATTCATGTTTAAGTTCATTCTTTTCCACATGATATTTGAAGAAATGATATTTGATTTCAATATGCTTTGAACAATAATGTTGGACTGGATTCTTGGTAAGATTAATTGTGCTTTGATTATCACATCCCAAGAGCAAGGGAAACCTCACTTCAACTAACAAATATTCCAACTGTGTCTTCATCCAGATAAATTGAGTAGTGAACATGGTGGCAGAAACATATTCAGATTCAGCCGTACTAAGTGTCACAAAATTTTTCTTCTTCTAGTTCTATCCAACACAACTTTTTTCTATAAATAACACTCCACCAGATGTGGATCTTCTATCATCAACATTTCCTGCCCAATCTGCATCTGAATAGAAAAACAAATCAATGTTATTTGAGCCACTTTACTTGATTCCGAATTTTGATGTGCCTTTTATGTATCTAAGAATTCTTTTCCCAGCCACAAGATGTGATTATTTAGGAGCACTCTGGAATCTTGCACATAAGGTAACAGATAAAAATATATTTGGTCTTGATGCAGTCAGGTATAACAAACTTCCAATTAGCTTTCGATATTCTTTCTGATCAACTTATTTTCCTTCATCATCTTTGCTTATCTTCGTTCCCACTGAGATAGGAGTTGATACAGGTTTTGAGTTTTCTATCCCAAACTTCTTAAGAAGTTCCTTAGCATAATTTTCTTGGGAGAGAAAAATTAATTCTTTCTATTGCAAAATTTGTAACCCAAGGAAGTACCTCATTTCACCCAACATGGACATCTCAAAGACATTCTTCATTTCATCAGAAAACCTTTCACAGCTTCTTTCATCATTCCCAGCAAAAATAATGTTGTCAACATAGACAATTACAATGAGAGAAAGATCTTGGCTTTCCTTGATGTATAGATTGCTGTCAAATCTCCCTTTCTTGAAGTTCATCTCCTTTAAAGAAAGTATCTAGTTTGGAATATCATGCTCTTGGAGGTTGCTTTAGCTCATACAAGGCTATCTTCAACCTACACACATAACTTTCATTCTTACCAACAACAAAGACACATGGTTGCTCATTTTAAACTTCTTCTTTAAGATCACCACTAAGAAATGCGTATTTGACATCCATTTGAAAGACTTTGTAGCCTCGTTGTGAAGAAATATCAAGAAAGATTCAGATAGTTTCTAATCTGCCCACTGGAGAAAAAGTTTCTTCAATGTGAATTCCTTCAATCTGCAAGTATCCTTTGAAAACCAATCTTGCCTTACTTCTGATAACTTCACCTTCTTTATTCAACTTGTTCTGGAAAACCCATTTGGTGCCAATGGTGTTCTTATTTTCAGGCTTGGGTACGATTTCCCATGTGTCATTCTTTTCAATCTGATCCAATTCTTCATTAATGGCTTGAACCCATTCTGGATTCTCAAAAGCTTCTTTAACATCATTTGGTTCCACTTTGGAATACAAGGATTTATGTGATATGGAATTACTTGTTCTTCTTGTTTGAACTGTGTGACATTGATCACCAATTATATTCTAATATTGTACTTGTTTTATCATCCTTGGATAAGTTTTTCATGTTCTTTCCTCATCACTTGATATGGTTGAATCCGATTCATCATCTTGATTAGGATTACAATTCATTGCATCCTTATCAGAATCGTTAACTTCATCTTCCTCATCTTCCTTGTCTGTCTGGACATGCTTATCTTTCCTTGGAGTTTCAATGACTTTTACATCAACTGCATCCACCAATCTTCTTGTTTCTTTGTTAAAGCATCTATAACCTCTTCCTTATGGAGCATAACCAAGAAAAAGTCCATCTTCTCCTTTCTGCTCGAATTTTACACTACTTCCACCTTTCTTCTTTATAATGCATGGGCTCCCAAAAACATTAGCATGATTCATTCTTGGAGTAATGCGATAGAAAAGTTCATATGGGGTCTTATTTGATTGAGGCCTATAGAAACATCGATTTTGAATATAAACAGCTATACTTGTAGCTTGCCACCAAAAGTAATGAGTAAGGCCATGTTCAAGCAACATGGTTCCTCCCATTTCCACCAAGCTTCTGTTCTTCCGTTCAGCAACCCCATTTTGTTGAGGTGTATATGAAGCACTATATTCATGCTGAATCCGATGCTTCTCAAGATAGTCTTAAAATTCTTCAGTTCTATACTCACCACCATTATCTGTTCTCAACTTCTTCATAGAGTACTCACATTCTTTCTCAGCTTTCCTCCTGAAGCTTTTATAAATTTTCTGGGCGTCTAACTTGTGCTTCATAAACATAACACACGTAATGTGAGTAAAATCATCAATGAAGATGATGAAGTACTTGTCTCTATTTTTTGATTGTTTTCTCATCGGCCCACATATATCAGAATGTATTAGTTCAAGGGGTTGTTTATAAGAAATGTCAACCTTCTTATACACAACTCTTGTAATCTTTCCTTTTTGACAGGTAGTGCAACAACAATCCCTTCTTCTTGGAAAATTTGGAATATCTCGAACACTATCCCTTTTAGATAACTTGCTCATATTTCTCTGACACATGTGTCCAAGTCTTCTGTGCCACAACTGATTTTCTTCCACTAATCTCATGTAACAAGAGTTCTGTGAATTTCCAACCTGAAACAGATTCCCTTTGGTTCGTTGGCCTCTTATAACAGTCTATCCATCTTCTTCACTTTTCCCAATAAACACATCCTTTTTGAAGATAAATTTGTTAACCTTATCACACAATTGTGATACACTCAGAAAGTTGTGCTTCATCCCATCAACATATAGAGTTTTCTTGGACTTCAATTTTTCTTTCCCAATGATGACTGATCCAACACCTTTGATTTTTAAAGATTCATCATTACAAAATTTCATAGTTCCTTCATTAAACTTCTTCAAATTCATTAGAATCTTCAAGTCTCCTGTCATATGTGAAGAACACCCACTATCAAGTATCCAAGGTCGTTATTACTTTGTAACTTTTAGAGAAGTTTCAACAACAAGAGCTTTTTATTCTTTAACTTCTTTATTCACCTTCGGCTTTTGAGAATTAAGAACTTTTTGTTGAGCCAGTAATAGCACAAGACATCCTTTTGCAAGGTGTCCAGGTTTTTCACACCTTTCACAAATAGTTTCCAGATGCTGGAACCTATTTTATGTCTTGACTTCATTTTTCTCAACTTTCTTCAAGAAATATTTCTCACTCTTCTTTCTTTGAAGAGATTGACTCCCCCTCAATATCTTCCTTTCATAACTTGTGGGGTGGTGATAATAATGTTGATTGAACAAACACATATTTTTTGTATGCCCGAATCCACCACAATACCAAAAGTACCCATAAAAGGAGTACCTTACTCTAAAGCCTTTGTACTGATACTTCTTTGTTGATCTTTCTTTAGGCCCACCAACCATTCTTTTGATAACAAGATTGCTCTGCTAGATTTCTGCCTTCTCTGATTTTTCTTGGTTTTTATCAGTGATATACTTAGGTTTCTTTGAAACTTCAGAGTTCCCATCAACATTGGTCTTGGCCACATAAATAACTTTATCATCTTTCTTCTTCACAACAACCACTTTATTATTATGTTAAATTTTCTCAGAATTTTCTTGATGAGAACTTTCACCTACATTAGTAGTTGAGTTTTGAAAACATATGTTTCTTAATTCAACTTCTGAGAGATTCTTTTGAACGAGCTCTAATTCTTGCCCTTTTTCTCTCAACTTGACTTTCATGTGCTCATTTTTATTTTTCTCATCTTCAAGATACTTCTTCAAGTATTCAAGATCTTTCTAAAATTATTCTTTAAAATTATCTTGATTTCAAGCTGAGGAACATTAATCTTCCAACTTTTTGTTAAATTTCTCCGGCTTTCTGATCTTCCTTAAACATTCATTCAATTCTTCTTTCAGATGCATCTCAAGCTGAGTTTCTTCTTCTTCCGAGATGCTGCTTCTGAAATCCTCATCATTAACTATTTCAATGAAAGTATTATCAACACCATGATCAAATGATTTTTTGGATTCAACATATCTTTCTTCATCTTCTTCATTTATAGAGAGGAATATTTTTCTCTTGGATTTGAAGAACTTCTTTTCTTTCCCCAACTTTCTTTTACCACCCTGATTCTTCCATAACTTTATAGGATTTATTTATTCTCCATAACTTTCGTCTTCATTCTCCCTTCAAGGATAGTTAGCCACAAAGTGGGAAATGCATCCACATTCAAAACACTTCAAGGGAAGTTTTCCCTTTTATTTCCCTATGCCTCTTTTAATTTTTTTTGAAAAAAAGGATAAAATATCGTTATGATTTTTACATACCTCGCTTTCACAGTCAGAGTCACCACCATCTTCTTCAATCAATATCTTCTTAGATCTCTCCTTCATCATGGATTTGGAAGATAATTCTCTATCAACCTTTGTCTTGGTCTTCATAGATTTTTCCCTTCTCATTTTATAATTAATAAGTGTACTATGCAAATCATCAAGAGATAGAGTCTCTGAGTCTCTATCTTCTAATGAAGATAGGTTTGCATCAAATTTATCAGGAAGGATACTCAAGATATTTTCCACCATAGTAGAGTCTTTCAGCTCTACATGAAGAAATCTGATGGTACTAACAATATCATTCACCCTGGTGAAGAAATCCCCAATAGATTCATTCTCTCCCATCTGCAAGTATTCATACTTCAATATATAGATTTGATTTTTTGCCTACTTGAATTTTGTATTGACTTCATATATGTTTTTATGTTTGTCACATATACCTTTGGCTATGGCCACTCCTTTTGCTCTCAAGAACTCACTTTCAGAAAGTGAAGACAATATAGAATTCTTGGCTCTTCCATCATTCTCAAGAAACTTCTTGTCAAAAGGTGTAAGTGGAACATTATCATCAATGGGGGTAAACCAAAATGTTGCAGCTTCAGGAACTTCATAACTGATAGACATGAGATATGGTATCATTATATCCTTCCAGATGTGATAGTTCATTCCATCGAATACCAGAATTCCTTTGTTGTTCACACAATTCAGATTCTCCATTAGCAAGGAAAACAAAGGTAACCTCTCTTTGATACCACCTGTAAGGACCCAGTTGGAGTAATGAACCACTGAGAGGGGGGGGGGGTGAATCAGTGGAACCCCTTTTTCTTCTTTGAAGTTCCCATAACATTGAGAACAACCTTTGTCTCCTGTTAAAGGTATAATTTCCTACTGAGAAACAAACAAGCACACATCCAAATAAACACAGAAATTTACAAGGTTCATTATTCAATAAGAATAGCTATGTCCTTGGTATGGTTGGAAACAATCTGGCACCATAAAATCCCCAAAAAAATAATCCCTGGATTACAACAAATAGGATGTACCCTTACACTCATAAAGCACTATGAAAAAATCACTCTAGTGCGTGTGCACCCTCCTAGCACAATAGGGAAAAGTCTCATTTCTTGTAACAACTTATGTTACCAGAACTTCCTTTAAAATACACAAGTGTAAGAAAGTGCATCACAAATATTCACTTCCTTACACAAAAGAAAGGTAAGGACAACTTGGACTTGAGATAGATCAATTACAGTATGAACTTTCCATTCCGAATATCCACTCCGAATTTTCCCAATCTGATTCTTCAATCTGAATCTTCCTCAGTCTGAGAAAATCAATATGGTGACAGCCTGTACTGGTTCCCCATTCGGAATCTCCACTTTGTATTCTTCACTCCAAATTTTCTTCTTTACTCTGATTCTTAAATCCGAGCCTTCCTCAGTCTGAGAAACACAATATGGTGACAGCCAGTACTGATTCCCCATTCCGAATCTCCACTCCGAATTGTCTTCTTCACTCAGATTCTTTAATACGAGTCTTCCTCAGACATAGAAACTCAATACGGTGACAGCCAGTACTAATTCCCCATTCTGATTTGTTTAGTCCGAACTTCCCATTCAGAATCTCCATTCTGATTTTTCTTATTTCTAGAAACTCAATACGTTGTCGACCGGTATCAAATTCTCGTTACAATTGAAACCGTAATGAAAATCTATCGACCAAACACTTCTTTATCTCTCTAGATTATCAGAGCTTCTCTCACTAATAAATCATCACTATTTTAATTTTTTACTCTTATCTCCTTTTATTGGTGATCCAATGTGTGCTTAGGTGGGAAACCAAAATATTTTCCCGCTCACTTAAATTCATCCAAATCATAATTTCTCCTAAAATATCAGAGTAATTAAGACTTTGTCAACGCTTCTAGAATATTCTCGAATCTTCTTACACTTCTCTTGATTTAGAAATTTGGCATTTTACGGATCCGACCTTCTTGCTTCTCGGTATCACATTCTCGGATCCACCCTTCTGGCTTCTCGGTATCACATTCTGGGATCCACCCTTCTCGAGTCTTCAACATCACTTTCTTAGATTCACTCTTCTGTCTTCTCGACATCATTTTCTTGGATCCAACCTTCATGATTCTTCGGCATCCCTTTCTCAGATCCATACTTCTTGATTCTTCGGCATGACACCATTTCAATTCTCAGTATGACTCTTCATCACTTCTCGGTATGACTTTTCATTGCTTCCTTGGTATGAAAAATTCTTCATTCTCAGTATGACTCACCTTTATTCATCGATACTGAATATTTTGAATTATCGGTATGAATCCTATGGATCTCGGTATAGCTTCAACAGTTCTTGATACGATATCTTGGTTCTCAGAACGACTTCTGGTTCTCGGAATGACTCTTCCTGATTCTCGGAATGACTTTTGGTTCTCGATATGACTTCTTCGATTCTCGGTACGACTCTTCCTGATTCTCAGAACGACTTTTGGTTCTCAGTATGACTTCTGGTTCTCAGAACGGCTTCACCAGATTCTCGGTATAACTTCTCAATCCAACTTTTTCTTACATCATGAGTAATTTCATATACTCATAATTTTAGAGTTACAAAATAGAAAAGCATCATCACAATTAGTGCCTTCACATCGCCTATCAGCCAGCTTTCGAGAATTTGCAATTTCACGGTTCCAAACTTCTCATGTTCCAGACTCCGAATTCCAGACTCCGAATTATTTTAACACTAGGTTCCGAATTTTCAATATTTTGAGTTCCGAATCTTCAAACTTCCAGCTTCCGAATTCTTAGAAAATCAAGGTGTCTTTCCTTTATGAAAACTTCCTCAAGATCAACAAAAGACAATCCATGCAAACCATCTCTTCCTTCAGCTTGGTCCTAACACTATATCGAAATGATTGTTCACACCTTATCTGGTCTGACCGAGGGACACTACATCATAAGAACAAAAACCAAATATATATCCCCTATTATGGGCCTCTATCCAAAGTGATATCCTAATCTAGTACGGAAACCGTTCATTGAAAAGAAACTAGCTACACAAGGTTCCCATGTCAATACTAAATTGGGGGTGAGCCAATCGACTCCTAATGATTATCTAATCACATGAACATATATCATATACAAGAAACTCATACAACTAATAACCCCTGAGCCACCCCAAGGAACAATCATTTTCCTTTAAATCATCAGATCATTAGGTAACCTCTCAATGTGGGCCTCCTTCAATAATCAACATAACTATGACTTGTTGATTATCCAAGGAGTGTTTTCAAGATTATCATTTTCACAAAAACACCAAATGGGACTGAAGCATTCTTCACAAAGACATCCTTTTCAAAGAACCAAATCCACCTTTTCAAGAAGGTGAAAACACATCATTTTGAAATTTACACAATTTAGAAAATTTAATTTAAGCACTCACACCATATTTTAAAACTGAATCCACTTTCATCAAAATGAGAAATGGGACATGCACCGTCATCACATGTCAAAACATTTTCAAATAACTAGAACATGAAACCTTTTTATCAAAATCCACTTAAAAAATCGATTTAAGAAAACCAAAACCATTATTTCAAATGCCAAAAAAAATTCCAAAGCAAAAAATGATTTAAACATAAGAAATCACTCACAAAATACAACGAAGCATTTTATCGAACACTTGGTGTGAATAGTTTTACAAAATAATTACATATAATTCAAAAAAATAAATGAAACCACCTCATTTCACATCAATTTGTTTTCCAAAGATCACACATCACTATATAGAATAGAAGGAAGGATTGAAAATACAGAAACCAATGATTCTTAAATTTAAGTTGGAAGTGTAAAGAGAAACCTAGCTCAAATCACATGTGATTCAACAACGCCTACCCTAAACAACTTTACAAAGGTTCCAAGGGAAAATAACGAGAAAGAGAAAACCTAAGTAGACGAAACCACAAACATAATGTAAGTGAAACATGAACCATTAATCCAAAAGGCTAATAGAGAAGAATAAATCAAGAGAAAATGGAAGAACAAGGAATAATGAGAAGAGAGGAGGATATTACCATGCGAAATCACCCCAAAACCTTGAAGAAATCCTAGATCTACACCATTAGAGACGAGAGGAGGTTTTGTGAAGAAGAGAGAGGCCCCATTTGGGTCGAACAAACTAGGAGAGGAGAGAAATGGGTGTTTTGAGTAAAAATCATGAGAGGTTAGAGGTATCATTTCACATTTTTAATGACATTGGAACTGCGTAAGGTTAGGCCACATGGTTTCCCAACACGTGTGCCAAGAATACACCCCTTACTGACACACTAGGATTATTAAATAGTTTGGCCACACTATTTTGTAAACCGTGAACCAACCATGTAACATGGTTCTATCAAAGATGGAAGAACCATGTAGACACCTTCCTTATGGTTTTCCTAACCATTCTTGAGTCATAAACCTTGTACCAGATGCATCCCAAGGCTCACATGGTTTCCTAGGTGAGGTCGCACAATTTCCTCAAACCATGAATCTAAACCGTGAAACTGAAGAAAAATAGACCAAAAATAAAAATTTAAATCTTTAACTCTCGTAACTGGAGATAAGACCCAAAAGTCACAATATTAACTGAAAAATGGATGAAAATAAAAATCTGGTGTGATAATTTTACCCAGAATTGTTCTTTCTACCCCCAGAAAGCCCCAAAATTTTCCAATTGATCAATCAAAGACAAAGTATTTCCACAAACAAATTATCCATCCACTCTAACCAAGAACACGTTAACCATAACCAAATGGATATCATACCACTTTCCTTGACCAATAAACCTAAAAAACCACATGGGGACAAGAAAACTATGGAGAATTAACTGAACTGCCAACAAGGGAGGCCAAAATGGACTCTCCACTAGTATAAACCAATTTTCTGAAACCGAATCCCTAAGAAACTCCAACAAGATTCTTGGAGGGTCTCCCCATGATTAAGATCTGACTAGCATAAACCAACCAGCATAGGCGGACATAGTAAACCCTACATGGATAGACCAAAGAATTTCCACACAGACCAACAACTCCACTATAAGGGTCCCTAATAATAGAAAATCGAAAATGAGTACCAATCCATTCCACAATTCATAATATCTATGATACGAAACCATCACCAAAAGATCATAAACCCAAATTCGAAACCGGTCCACTAGGGCTAATCATAGAAGTAAAACCAGTCATAGATTTGTATACGAAAAGGTATTACCATTTGAATTCCAGAAAGTGAGATCAAAATTCTTTCTTAAAACCTATGAGGAAAATTAAAACAAGAAATAATTCAATGAGTAAATGAGAACTCTACACATATTTCCACAAAACGTGACCTTCAAAAATGAAGAATCTACAAAAGAGTAGCTTAAAATGTTCCCATTATAGCACAAGAGACAAAAACTAGACCACAGTTCTCTACACACATGATATTTATGACTGCGCACAAGCTTTACTTTGGGGGTTGTGGCCGGAGCCCTGATGTCTTGAAGCATTGAATACCTTCCAGTCAAAAATTAATAATTCTTGATTAGAACAGATTCTCTCAGTTCCATGAGTTTCTATACAATATCTTAGGTAGAACCAAAATAACATGACACTTAATGAGGCTCAATCATCACCAAAAAAGTCACTTTCAATAAGATAGGAATTTTGAAAATACAACATCATCCTCCTCCATCCCAAATAGAAACAATTGGAACAAGGTTCAAGCAGAACACACATACACTCAAGATAGAAAAATTTCATAATTTAAAAAATAAAAAACATTCCCTTGAAAAAACATTTTTAAAAGATCTAAAAAAATAAACTTTCTCAATTTTAAATGGAATAAAACACTTAAAAACACCATCAGACACAACCATTAAAACAAGATAAAATTGCATAAAAGGGACTTTAAACTAATCCTATACCAATACCTTACTCTTGAAAATGATCATGGGTGTCTTTTGAAGCGGTGGATCTAGATCCACGATGCTTCCTAGAAACACCCTGATAGAACCGTTTCAAGTGACCTAGACATCCATAGGCACCAAAGGAACTAAGATCATTTGGAGATGATGGATTATTATGATCTTGCATGTCGTATTGATGATACACCATGATTTTTAAATTTGAAGAAGTTGATGAAATATCTAGAGGCCTTTCAATTCTAAGACCAACACCAACAACCTCAGGCCAGGTCCCCATATCCTCATTGGAATTACCTTCACCACTTAAAGAGACTAGAGGAAGGATGAATACCTCAATCACTCCCACTAGTACAAATTCAACATGAATAGCTTTCTCACCATACCACCAAATGAGATAAGACCAAACACAAACACATTTAAAGGTAAATCACGATGATTCCGACTCTCAAAAAATTGATCTTTCAGGGAGTCATCTGCAACCAAATAAAGAAGGTAAGGAACTAGATCCAAATAATTAAAAAATAACTCCAATACTAGATCATCATCTTAAAACATTCAACATATCTCCACCCAATTCCTCACCTTCGCTACCATAGAGAACTATTTCCAAAATAAAAAAGATTTAAAAAACTCCCATGTAATATCATTCTTGGTCTTGGTTCGAGAAACTGACTTCCACCACTTTAAGTTCAGACCCTCAAGCATAAATTTATCAAAATTAAAATTTAGATACTATGAAAAATCAAGGTAACTGAAGACTCTATCAATTATATTCATCCACTCTTTCGCTTCGAGAGGATCTTCTTGACCATAAATGAGAAGAGGATTCAACTTTTGAAACAAAATTAGTATGTATATGGTCTCTTCAAATGGATGGCCTACTAATGGTAATCCACTTATAGATGCACCTCTAAAATCCATCAAATATTTGTGGGGAAAACACTAAAAAAACATTAAAACCAATAACCCAATCAAAATCAACTCATAAAAAAGAGTTCTAAAACTCAAAACACCACCTAAGAAACACTTCCAAATCAAAATAAAATGCATCATACAATAATTAGTTATCAAAACATCACAATTTTCCTCTTAAAAAATACTTTTGAAAGAAAGAAAACACAATGGGATGCATACTCACCAATGCTATTCCATGTAGCCTTACACATTCACATTCCCATGCCACCCCAGGAACTCATCAACTCATGCCAATCTCAGCACTAATCCATCAACATTCACACACATATACAGGCATGTGAGAACCCATTGAAATACCAATGGTAAAAAGAATTATCACATTTCAAAACAAAACATGAAACCAAAAATTTCACATTCTCAATCAGCTTCCCATTTCAAATTCCACAAAACCCTTAAAAATATCAGTAACCAAAAAACTAAAACCATTTTTAAACCCCACACATAAATACATTTAATTTCATTCAAAACATTTTCAGTAACTTAATAAATATTATTCCATCAAAATCACTTGATTGAAAATGAATTTTATAAAAATATTATTCTCTTCTTAAAAAAATTTACAAAACCCCTTTTAAAATAACCTCCTTATTCTAAACAATTAAGTTTGATAAACCAAGGGTTTTGATTATAGAAATTTAATCATGGTAAACTTTTCCCCATTTTACCCAAAAACCGTTTTATTAAAATCCATTTTCAAGATATTGATTCAAAAAAATCCAAAGACTCATTTTCCATTTTCCTAAATCCAAACCATAACCTATTTTAATCTAATTTTCTCACAATTCAAAATAGGGAATTTAAAAACTATTTTTAGAATCAAGGAAGAACCAAATCAACTTATAAGGGTAAACTAGTGTCGATGGGTTACATGGATATATGGTTGGCAGCGACATGAAAATTATACCACAATCATGAAGTGTCTTCTAAGACAACATCCCTAGCTCCGCAAGGCTTTTTAGACCCTATGTGCTTCCTAATATCATACACCAACTACCTTTTCATATCTCAAACACCAAAAAAACAAAAAAGAACCAATGAAACCAAACAAAATCAAACTTCCCGTGGAAATTCAAGGTTTTATCTAGAAAGTGTTATCTAGAGACTCTCCTAGACCAGCACCCAAAGTTTTGAAAGTACCACTCCATATGACATGACATATCAAATAATAAAGGGAACTCTAAAATATAGTTTCTCTAAAGAACCATCCTCATATAATACCATTTTTTCACAAACCAACCCGTGTCGACCCCAAACTAGTCACCCAAATTTGCCCAAGAAAATGCCTGCGAGGAATTCCTGATCCTCTCTGGCTAAAAACTATTGCTAGGGAATGTACAAAAGACCTAAGTGAATGATTTTCCCAATACAAATAAATAAAGTAGCTGAAAAATAGTAACTCAATATAAATAAATATACAAACTGAACATCATTTATAGAAAAATGTAATTTAACACAAAAGAACAACAACACCTAAACTGAACCTAATGACTACAATATCTCCATGTGACACTAAGGATCACGCTTCGATACCAAAACCATCCATTTCCCACAACGATTGAAACCAAGATAGAACCTACCCCTAGAGATAAAAAATTAATTTACTATAGGCACAATTATTAAAACTCAGTATGTGTTCCCAAAAAATATATTCCTAAAAAATTACTTTAACTAATGAAACATTAACTTCATGTTTGAATGATAATATATAAAATTAAGCTCTTTTAATGAATTTTACATTAAATAAAAACATGGTATATTCCATGTTTTCAATTTAAAGCTACACTTCTTTTCAAGGAGGAACCATTTTCATTTTGAAAGAGAAAAGATATTGTTTTCATTACCCAAAGGGATAAATAGAGAAAAAAACCTATAAAAACATGTCCCATAAACACTTGAAACCATATTTTAACTTTTAGAAAGAAAGAAAACTATACAATAAAACCAAAACAACATTTATACAATAGTGGAAAAGAAAAATATTACACAAGAGAAACCAACCAACAAGAAACTCAACCATCCACCATAGAAAACTACATACAAAAGAACATAGGAGAACCAAAAAGATAAAGGGAAAAATCTCAAAAATACTATACATCTTGACTTATCCTGAAGGCATACCTCACCCTATGACATCAATTTCTCCCACACCCTCGATCACACCCTATCTGGTCTGACTGAGGGGAACTATCCCATAGAAAAAATAACCAAATATATATCCCCTACTATAGTCCACAAGCCCAAGTAAAATCCTAAGTTAGCGTAGTAACCGTTCATTGAAAATCCATTAGTTATTCAACGTTCCCATTTCAAGACTAAAGAGGGGGTGAGCTAATCAATGCCTACCGAACATCCAATCAATGAACATATATCACATACAAGAAACTCATATAAAAAATCACCCCCTATACACCCCAAGTAAAAATATTTTTCATTTAAATCATCGGATCACAAGGGATCCCATCAGCATGAACTACTAGAAAAAATACCCTATACCAATGGTTTGGAGAACTGTTGGCTAGTAAGCTGTGGTTATATGTCTATACCAATGGCTTTGGAAAAAATCTTAGTATAGACCTATACCAATGGTTTTAAAATTTTTTGGTATAAGTAATATGAAAAATTTATACCAACGGTTCCATAAAACCTTTGTTATATGTATTTAAAAAAGGAATCTTTCTATTGGTTTTGATCCCAGTACCTCCGGTTTATGATTGAATAACCTAATAACTAACCTAAATTGATTTTGTGAATGAAATTTCATAAATATATCAATTTATATATATGTATTATCATAATTATTTTAAATTTGGATTTATTTAATTTTCTCTGTAAGAAGATTCTATACAAAATACATGTAACTATACCAACGGTTCTCAAAACCGTTGGTATAGAACTATACCAACGGTTTTGGACAAACCGTTGGTATAGGGGGGACCTATGCCATCCAAAAACCTGGGTATAGGGTCTCTATTATTGACCTATACCAATGGTTTACCCAAAACCGCTGGCATAGGTCCATAATAGAGACCCTATACCAACGGTTTTGGGAAAACCGTTGGTAAATTTTCAAATTAGTGACCTATACCAACAGTTTTGGCCAAACCGTTGGTATATGTCCATATAAGTGAACTGTACCAACAGTTTTCCCAAAACCGTTGGTATAGATCTTATTTTCAGTAGTGATGAGCCTCCAAAAATAATAACAATAACCAAAGTAATATGATTATTCAAGGAGAGTTATCAAGATGATCATTTTCACAAAAATGTAAAACGGGCCTGAGCTATTATTCACAAAACCATCATTTTAAAATAACCTAATCCACCTTTTCATGTACGTGAAAGAACACCATTTTTTTATTTTACGCCATTTAGATAATTTCATTTAAGCACTCACACCACATTTTAAAACCAAATCCACTTTCATCAAAATGCCAATCAAGCCACACACCATCATCACATGTTGAAACATTTTCAAAGAACCAACACACACCCCTATTATATCCAAAATCACTTATAAAACAAATTCAAGAACACCCAAACCAAGATTTAAAATGACACAAATACATTTAAAAAATACATAAATTCTTTAAAATTCACAAATCACTCCCAAAAGCTAACCATTAATTTTACCAAACACTTGGTGTGCATAGTTAAACAAAAAAATAAAGTGTACTTCAAAAAAATCAAGGTAAAACATCATTTCAAATCAAAAAATTATTACAAAGACCGCATATATGTATATATAATATAAGGATGGTGTGAAAATAAAGAATCTAATGATTCATAAATTTAAAGGGAATGTTATAAGGGAAAACTACCTCAAATCACATGCGCATCAACAATGCCAACAAAAAAACTCCATGAAGGTTTAAAGTGCCAAGAGGAACCAAGAGAAACTTTAATAAGACAAAACCCCTAACATAAACCAAGGGGAACCTAAACCATCTGTCCACATGACCAAGGGAGAAGAATAACTCAAGAGAAAATGGAATAAAGAAAAGGAAGAAAAGGGGAGGATACCACATTGATCAATCACCCCAAAACCTTAAAGAAACACTATATCCACACCATGGGAGAGGTGAGGAGGCTTCGAGAAGAAGGGAGAATCCCCCTTTGGGTTTCATGGACTAGAAGGGGAGAGAAATGGGAGTTTTCAAGTAAAAATAATGAGAGGGTAGAATTTTAATGTCAAATTTTTAATGACCTAAGAACTGTGCATGGTTAGGCCAAACGGTTTACCAAACAGTGTGCCAACTGTACACCCCTTAGTGGACACACTGGGAAATTGTCATGGTTTGGGCCTATGGTTTGGTAAACTCTACGCCAATCATGTGACTTGGTTTTGTCCAAAATGGAAGAACCATGTGCAAACCTTCTACATGATTTTCTTAACTATGCATTAGTCATGTGCCTTTAGCTAGAGGAATCCCATGGATTTCATGGATTCTTTGGATAGGTTGGATGGTTTCCTCTAACTGTGCACCTAAACCGTGCGATTGATGAAAAATGGACAGAAACTCAAAATTTTAAATCTTTGACACCCATAACTCAAGAGAAAAACAAAAATAAAAAATTAGAATTGAAAAATGAGATGAAAATAAAAATCTTGTAGTGAAACAAGTGATATGACAATATTTTAAAACTTTGAAACATAAATGTGTGACACTCACCTCAATTATAAAAGGACACCTCCTCTCATCTCAAATTCACAGTTAAAAATCAATTTTTTTAGAAAATCCATACCCAAATAAATTACTTACATTCCACCCCAAGATATAGAGTCCCATATTTGATAAAAAAAATATCTTAGTATTGATATAGGTATAAACCTAATGAGGATTTTTTGAAGAAGAGGTATTGTTCTTAAGCATGAATTATAATTTTTAATTCTTATACCTCCTTAAAATATTATTCTACAATGATTAAATAATAAAACAATATATTAAATATACTGATATGATACTTTTTTAATGGAAGAACATATATAATATCCCCATCCAGAAAATGGTAAAGGAAACCTTCGATCATGTGTACGGTGGACTACCGCCTCACAAACTGATGTAATTATTTTTTCAATCAACACCTATGATGGACAAATATAATGATGGATTTAATGTATATTTAGGATATTTATTAAATAATAATTATTATATAATTATAATATCATGTTTACAATATTACCTTACAATCCATTAAAAAATAAAAATGTCTCTCATGTGTACGTGTGGATTACCACCTCCACGAAATGATGTGATTCATTTTTTGGTTTCTATTTTCAATGAGTTGTAATAAGGATGAATCTAATGAATATATATTATTTATAAGATGTATTAATAGTTATATGGAGGTTATTTATTATCTACCTTTATTTTTTCCATCCATCAAAAAATCAAAAACATTATTCACGAATACGTACGACCTACCAAATCAATTATTGATGTAATTAATTTTTCTATCTATAACGTTCATTGATGACTCTAAATATATGTAATGAATACATATTAAACTTATAAATTATTAAAATTATATATATTATTGAAACAGGATCAAATTACTGCAACGCCCCGACCCCAGTTACCCATCGTCATTGCATTATTACATATCATTGGCATGATACAAGGAATCATGTCCCGAAAGACTGATCAGTTTAGTATCCTTGGAAGTACTAGATATATTCATAAGTTTTACATTACATCATGAAATAAAAACATTATAAACATTTTGTACCCTTTTGAACACACTTATATCCTTAGCCTATCCTTGTAGGTCAACCATAAAATACTTCTTCACATATTAGGAAATATAATATATAGATAGAGGTGAGCACAAATGCTCAGTAAGGATAAAAATATAGGAGAAACTTTCATAAATAAGCATAAACATTTATGGCAATATATAAGACTAAAACAAAAGCCTTTTAAACTTAAACTTTAGAATAATATGGAAAATATAAAATCAAATAATTCCATTTTCTTATTCACATGGATATTTTACTAGTCGAATAATCACATGCAATATCAATATCCACTTTCATAATGATGGAATGCATAATACCATACTTCATAACCACATAGTCAAGTCCTTGGGCCAAGAATACAAATAAGATTTTATCAAGGCCTTATGCCAAGACACTAGTTTGTCTCATGAGACCTACCCATTCATTAACGAGCTATAGCGGGATCCACCCATCACTTACTAAGTCCAATGCATTCATCATATGAAAAGGTTTAAACATAACATAAAAATTTGTATTAAAACTAGCCTATGAAATGTCAATAATTTATCCATAAACCATGAATGGTATAAAAATAACACATCCATAGTCAAACATATCACAAAACCTTCAATAAAATTTGTAAGATTTGTATATTAAATCAACCTTGATCCAGAATAATATCACGTAAAAGATGTTTACATAGTTGAAAATGATCACTAAAAATATTTAAGATAAATATCACTTTTTCATGAAATCATTTAAAAGTCACATAATTTATAAAGGAAGTCATATAAAATATAGTTTTGAATCAAAGTGTACCATAAAAATTTAAAACTTTTGAAAGGAATTAAAATTTTAAAACAATCATGTGCATATAAATAAATCCTTTAAACAATTTTAAAAACATGACCGTTAATGAGAATTGTTTAGAAGAATAAATATTTAAAACATTTAAAATTATGTTTCATTAAAAGATTCCCTTAAAACGAATTCATTTGAAAAAACTTTTATGAAACATGTACTAGGATAATAAATATGTCCCAGTATATAATTACATAAAAAAACATCAGATAAAAATGAGATTTGAAATTAACCCTTACCTTGTACTTTTCCTTAGTCGATGGTATGTTAACCACATCTTCTTTGGGTTATTCCTTTTGATTTGATCAAAATGGAAAATTAGGTTGGATTTATGACCAAAGGAATTCCTCTAAGATTAAGGGAGGAAAGTTGGGAGGATATTTGGGAAGGGTTTAAATGAGCCAAATGTCTTTAGAGGTGAGAAATTTAGAGAATGGTAAGTACCCTTTTATAAGAGAGGTGAGGGTCACATTAGGAAAAGATTGAAATAATATTTTATAATAAAATCATTTTCGGTTTCTAATGGCTCGAAAATTATTTATTTCAAGGATAAGGTGGGGATTGGTCTATAAAATCTCATAAAATAGGTTTTAGATAGGTTTAGGTCAGCATATTAACCTTATCTTTTAGATTTAACTCTTAGTTAAATAGTTTGACATTTACCATGTCTCCTTGTATTTTTATATTATATGGTTAATATAATTACTATAACAAGACAAGAGAACCCCAAGTGGTTCATTATTAATATATATAATATTATCTAAGTCCTTTGGCCAAAACATATATTTTTAGGAATATTATATCAATTAGTAATATAGTATTTGTTCTAAAAACTCAATTATGTCAATTTTGACACTATTTAGAATTTGGTTTTTGTGGAAGTCATAACAGCATTATTACTTCGAAAAATAATTATTTACTCAACCCTAAAATGTCATATTAACCTAAAAATTAGTGGAATTTATCAAAACTCTCAAATTACATTTATTTGGATATGTATAATACCAGTTATTTTAATCTTTCATTAATAAGGTAATTACTGCATCACCATTATGTCAAAAATAAATTAAATTGTTTAATGTCTAAAAATTGTAATAAAAATACTATTATGTATGAAATATTTTTATCTTTTTAATTAATATTTATAGTCTAATTTATATTGTGTTTAACCCTATATTAAAAATTAATTAGTTATTAAACTTTGAATTTATCTCTTCTAACTCATCTTTAAATAAAATAATAACAAATGTCATAAACTAATCCAAGTAGACCAAATGGGGTTAAATTTTATTCCTAAGGTTGATTTTGGTCGAATAACACATATCCAATAGAATTAGTACAAGTGTTAGGGTAATTATAATATCATTTTTACCCTTAATTACCCTATTTACTTTTAAATGTGGTAAATAAAAGTAAAATGTTACTATTAACTAAAAATTATTTTCATCTTATTCAACCAAATTTTACTTATTGAGGTCAACCATGTCTCTCTGATTTTTGAAATTCAACTCATTGAATTGGTAATATTATGTTTTATGCAAATTTGTAAATGCTTCTTGAAGGTAGGTAAAAGAAGGTAACAAGTTCAATAAAATTATATATATCTAAACTTATTATAAAATGACTCTAATGAATTAAAATAAACATATAAAGGTATTATGTATATTTTTTGACCTAAAATAAAATAAATAATTATTTAAATAAAAATCCAGTTTTAAACAATAACATAGTGTTTTTTACTATTCATCAAAAATTGAAAGTTTTCAAAAAATACCAAAAACTCACCCTATGCTAATTTTGATATTCTAAATCCAAAAATGAATTTTATTTTGAAAAATA
Organism: Viscum album; assembly: GCA_963277665.1. Taxonomy (NCBI): domain Eukaryota; kingdom Viridiplantae; phylum Streptophyta; class Magnoliopsida; order Santalales; family Viscaceae; genus Viscum; species Viscum album. The sequence goes on along the minus strand of OY728143.1, from coordinate 2,060,519,933 downwards.
AAATTTATAAAATTACAAAAAGTGTATATTACTATTCATAATAGCTATATTGATTGGTCGTGGTGTGTTAAAAGTCTAAGTTGCGTACAACGCAAGCTACTGCATTAATCAAAGAGAAACGTATCGTGGAAGCTTGGGGTGTTACATTCTCCCTGACTTAAAATAATTTCGTCCTCGAAATTTCTAGAATATTATTGCATAAAAAGAATCAGGTGGTTCTTCATCATAAGTTCCTTGGGTTCCCACGTTGCCTCTTCCATATTATGGTTTCTCCATAGAACTATTACCAGATGAGTTGTCCAGTTTCTCAGCACTTGTTCTTCGGTATCAAGAATTTTGACAGGCTCTTCACAATAAGATTGATTAGGTTCTAGTTCAATTTACTCATAGGTGAGTACAAGCGTTGGATCAGGCATGTAATTTCTCAATAATAATGCGTGGAACAAATCATGAACTTTGGAGAGACTTAGAGGCATTTCCAAACAATAAGCTACAACTCCAATTCGGTCTAGAATTTAGAAAGGTCCGATGTACCTCAGACTCAATTTACCCTTCTTTCCAAAACATATAACATTATTCAATGGAAATACCTTCAAGAAAACATAGTATCCTACCTGAATTTTCAAATCCTTCATTTAGTTATCAGCATAGTTTTTTTGCCTATTCATTGATGTGGGTTTGGATAACCTTAACATTTTACATTGATTCCTCAACAAGTTATGGGCCTACGAGTTTTCTTTCACTAACATCATCCCAACAAGTTGGTGTGCAACATCTATTTCCATATAAGGCTTTATATGGTTCCATGTGAATACTTGAATGAAAGCTATTGTTATAGGAAAATTCTACCAGTGGTAAATATAGATATCACATACCTTGAAAGTCAAGTGAGTAAGATATAAACATGTATTCTAAGGTTTGAATAGTCTATTCTGATTGTCCATTGGTTTGAGGGTGGTAGGCAGTGCTCAAACGAAGTTCAGTATCCAGGGCCTTCTAGAGAATTTTCCAGAATCTTGATATAAAACAAGCATCACAATCAGAAACTATCGATAGAGGTACTCCATTAAGTCTTACAAATTCATTAATATATAATCTTGCAAGACTTTCATGTGGTATATCTTCTCTTATAACAAGAAAATGTGTTAACTTGGTAAGACGATCTACAATGAACCATATTGCATCATTCCTTCAAGGAGTCTTTGGTATCCCTATGACAAAGACAATCATAATATCATCCCATTTCCACTCAAGTATGGGAAGAGGTTGCATGATTCCTCTAGGATGTTGTCTTCCTGCTTTCAATTATTGAAAAACCATACATCTTGACACATAATCAGAAATATCTATCTTCATGATGTCCCACCAAAAATGTTCCTTCAAATTTCTATACATCTTAGTGCTACCAGGGTGTATAGGGAAATTAGAGATATGAGCATTATCCCACAATTCCCTTTTCAGATCAGGTATATCGGGAACACAAAATCTCTTCCCAAATTTAAAAATTCCTTCTTCATATACGGAGTCGATTAATCTCCCATCATTTAAAACTTTAATCTTTTTTTGAAACTCTTCTCCATTAGTCTGAGAAATTTTTATCCTTTCTAGTAAATATGGTTTGGAAACCATTTGAAAAAGTATTTATGTTTCACCTTCCATGGTTATTCCCGTATCCATCTTTACTAGATCCATGAAAATAGGATCCCTTTTAACTCTCATCTTGTTCAAAACTCTATGATTATTTCTTCTCAAAGAATCTTACACCTTATTTTCCTTCCTCAGGTGGTAGTGTATTGTTAGATAATAATCATTGAGTAGTTCAAGGCATCTTCTTTGCCTCATGTTGAGTTCTTTTTGTAAGAAAATATACATCAAACTCTTGTGATCATTATAAATCTCACATTTGTCACCATAGAGATAGTGTCTCCATATTTTCATAGCAAATATTACAATTGATAACTCAAGATCATGAGTGGGATAGTTTTTTTCATGAAATTTTAGCTATTTTGATGCATAGTCAATAACTCTAACATTATGCATAAGGACACAACCAAGCCCTTTCTTTGATGCAACACTATAAATAACAAACCCATAATTCCATGACGGTAGTTTCAAAATAGGAGAATTAATTATTATTATCATTAGTTACTCAAAACATTATTCACAATCTTTTGTCCAAACAAATTTAACCCCTTTACGAGTGAGATTGGTTAATGTGTTAGCCCACCAGGCAAAATTCTGGACAAAATGTCGATAATAACCTGGTTAACCAATAAAACTGTATACCTCAATTATACTTATTATTTCTTGCCATTCATGGATTGCATTGGTATTTGAATGATCAACAGAGATTCCATCCTTAGAGATAAGATGGATAAGAAAATAAATATCTTGAAGCTAGAATTCACAGTTTCCAAACTTTCCATATAATTAATTTCTTCTAAGGGTTTTCAGAATAGTGCGCAAGTGATTTTCATGATATTCGTAGATTTTTGAGAATACCAAGATATCATCAATAAATAACACTAAAAAGTCATCAAGATATTACTTGAAAACTCTATTTGTTAGATCCATGAATACAATGAGTGAATTAGTCAATCTAGAAGGCATTAAAATAAACTCATAATGCCCGTACCAGGTTCGAAATGCTGTTTTCGGAATGTCTTACATCTTCACACACACTTGATGATATTTAGATTGAAGGTCAATCTTTGAAAAATATTGAGCTCCATGAAGTTGGTTGAATAAATCATCAATGTGAGGTAGGGGATACTTGTTCTTTATTATTATAGCATTGATCTCCCTTTAGTCAATGCACAACCTCATAGATTTGTCATTCTTCTTATCAAAAGGACAGATGCTCCCTATGGAGAGACAATAGGGTGAATAAATCCATTATTACTCAATTGCTCTAGTTTTTTCTTTAGTTCCACTAATTCCACAGTGTCCATTCTATAAGGGGTCTTGGATATGGGCCTCGAACCAAGAATTAAATCAATGGAAAACTCAATTTCTCATTTTGGAGGATATCTAGGTTAATCCTTTGGAAACACATCAACAAATTCTTGTACAACAGATACGCCCTCTATTAAAAAATTATTTTACTTACCCATAGTTATTTCATTCTCTTCTTCCCCAATAATTGAATTCAATAGAGCTACTGGGGGAGGATCTAGATATGAATTAGGTGGGGATGTTTCTGCTCTAAAGATAAAGTACTTTTTATCATCATCGAAAATTGTAACCTCCTTCTACTTACAATAATATTTTGTGCCATGGTCCAAAATCCAATCCATTTTGATGATTATATCAAATTCAATCATGGGTATGACGATGATATCAGATGATAAAACAAATTAATATTCCCTAATTGGAACTGATTCACAGAACATTGTTGTGATGATACTTCCCTTAGGTGTTTTGACTGACAACTCCCTTGTTAATTCAAATTGAAAATATCTAATTTTCTTATCAAAATGGGAAGATATGAAATAATGCGATGATCCAGAATCAAATAAAGCATTGGATAAACTTGAGGAAACCATTAAATTACTTGCCACCATGTCTTTTAGAGCTTCAACCTCAGCAGTAGTGATCACATAAGCTTGGCCTTGATCCCTTGGACTATTCTGAGGTAAGTACCCTAAGATCTTATGACATTCATTTTCATAATGCCCATTTTCTCTAAAATTATATCTTTCAACACTTATAGCCTCTTTCTTCCCATTTCAATCACGAGCTTGGTGGCCTTTTCACCACACTTGTAACAGAATCCCATTCTCTTCAGGCATGTACTGGGGTGTTTCTTCCCACATTTACCGCATGATGGATATTAAAATGTTCCCTTCATACCCTAATTTACATTTCCATAGGGTCTATCAAATCTATTTTTCTATTTCTTTTTTTTTTAAATTCATAAGACTTAGAGAATTACTTTTTTGTCTTGATGGCGCATGAGACTATTTCTTGTAACGATGATATGGATTGTGAGACTAATGCTCGAAGAAGAAATGGTTTTAACCCACCAAAGAATTGATCAATATTAATCCTTCAGTTATGTATATAATTTGCTGCCTGCCATGATAACCATGTAATGTTATCCTTATACTTTGTGACCTTCTCATACTGCTTTTACCTCAGACTCAGAATTTTTTGTTCCATATCCGCTTGATGCTCATGAGGAAAGTATTTTTCTAAGAAAATATATTTAAACTCCCTCCATTACATGTTTGATACTTCTTTATCTTCCTTTGGGTTTTGGATTAATGACCACCATTGATCTGAAACTCCCATGAGGTGATAAACTACCATGACCACTTTTTTTCTTTCGTAACTCCCCAAAGCATAAGATATTTTCTCTAAGGAACTTATCCATTGCTCACCTACTAATGGATTTTTACTCCCATTGAATGTTGTTGGTTGTTTCCTCATGAAGCAGTCTAACATTGATCCTCCACATTGTGGATCAGGGTGCTCCATATGGGTAAGGTTATTATTTATAACCTGAGTGAGTTGTCCCAGTATGGTGATAAGGTGATCAGCACTAATTGCATCACCAACTCCACTATGATTATCTTGAGTAGGAGGGAAGTCCCTACATGGATTACATGAATTGATAGGGATTCCATTCCTTCCACTAGGCTCCATTTCTATAAAATGGCATACACTAGATTGGTTTATGAATCACAATACATAACTCTAAAATTGTAAAACACTTAACATAAATTGACCAGTTTATGGATATAATCTATAATCATAAAAATATTTACTTTGAGGAAGTATATAATCATAAACCATTCATAATGGTTTTTAATGAAAAATAGAATTATCCTAAGCATATCCACTGGGTGTGTCGTAACCAAGAGTGCAACACAGCCTGTTATCGCACTCCAGTTCCCGTTTGAGTCATGCTCAAAGTGATGTTTTCGGGTTTTACCCCTAGGTACATCTGTGCCAGATCTGATTCTACCTGCTTGTATCCAAACAAGGATTTATTTCTTAGAAAAATCAAAAAATTTATACAGTACCAAAATTCTATGAAGTTCTTCAATACTAATCGTCAAAATATATACTATATGGTAGTGTTTTCTAATCAGATTTTATCTAAATCTAGTTCCCAAGGTTTTTACTAAGCTTCCTCTGATACCAACTTTAAATCCCCAACCCCAGTTACCCATTTTCATTTCATTTTTACATAAAATTGGCATGATAAAAGGAATCATGTCCTAAAATACCGATCAGTTTAGTTTCCTTGGAAGTACTAGATGCATTCATAAGTTTTACATTACATAGTGAAATAAAAACATCAACAACATTTCATACCCTTTTGAACACACTTATATCCTTAGCCTATCCCTGCAGGTCAACCATAAAATACTTCCTCACATCCTGGGAAAAATAAAACATAGAAAGCGGTGAGCATAGATGCTCAGTAAGGATAACAATATAAAAGAAACTTTCATAAATAAGCATAAACATTTTAGGCAATGTATAAGACTAAAAAAAACCCTTTTAAACATAATATTCAGCATAATATGGAAAAAAATCAAATAATTCATTTACTTATTCACATGGATATTCTACTAGTCAAATAATCACATGCAATATCAGTAGACACTTTCATAATGATAAAATGCATAATACCAGACTTAATAACCACATAGTCAAGGCCTTGTGCCATGACTACAAATAAGATTTTGTCAAGGCCTTGTGCCAAGACACTAGTTTGTCTCCTGATATCTACCCATGAATCAAAAATCTATATTAGGCTCCACCTATCACTTACTAAGTCCAATTCATTCCTCACATGAAAAGGTTTAAACACAACATAAACATTCGTATTAAAACTAGCCTACGAAATGTCAATACTTTATCCATAAACCATGAATGGTATAAAAATAACACATCCATAGTCAAACATATAACAAAAAATTCAATAAAATATGGAATATTTATATAATAAATCAACCTTGATTAAGAATAATATCCCATAAAAGATGTTAACATAGTTTAAAATGATCAGTAAAAATATTTGGGAGAAATATCCCTTTTTCATGAAATTATTTAAAAGTCACATAATTTATATAGGAAGTCATTTTAAAGATAGTTTTCAATCAAAGTGTCCCATAACACTTTGACAATTTTAAATGAAATTAACATTTTAAAATATTCATGTCTATATAAATAAATCCAAAAAACCATTTTAAAAACATGAACATTAATGAGAAAGGTTTAGAAGAATAAATCATTAAAACATTTAAAATGATGTTTTTTTAAAACATTCCCTTAAAAATAATCCATTTGAAAACACTTTTATTAAAAATGGACATGGATAATAAATATTTCCCAGTAGATAATTACATAAAACAACCTTGGATAATAATGAGACAACCTTTACCTTTTACTTTTCCTTAGTCGATGGTTTGTCAACCTCCCCTTCTTCGGGTTCTTCATTTTGATTTGATCAAAAGGGATACATAGGATGGATTTATGACTAAAGGAAGGCCTCTAAGATTAAGTTAGGAAAGTTGGGAGGATATTTGGTTATGGTTTGTCTGAGCTAAATGGATTTGGAGGTGTGATATTAAGAAAAGGGGAAATATCCTTTTATAAGAGAGATAAGGGTCTCCTTAGGGAAAGCATGAAATATTATTTTTTAATAAATTAATTTTCGGTTTTTAATGAATCCAAAATGATTTATTTTGATTATATGGTGTATATTGGTCAAAAAACTCTAAACCAATAGTTTTTAGATAGGTTTAGGTCACCATATTAACCTTATCTTGTAGAATTAACTCTTAGTTAAATAGTTTGACATTTTCGATGTCTCTTTGTATTTTTATATTATATGGATAATAAACATACTATAACAATCCAAAAGAACTCCAAGTGGTTCAATATTAATATATATAACCTTATCCAAGTCATTTGGACGAACCTTATATTTTTTGGAATATTATATCAATTAGTAATATAGTATTTGTTTTAAAAACTCAATTATGCCAATTTTGACACTATTTAGTATTTGGTTTTTGTGAAAATCATAACAACATGATTACTTTGAAAAAAAAAATTAATCAACATTAACATGTAATATTAACCAATAAAATTAGTGTAATTCATAAAACTCCTCAATTTAGTTTTATTTGGATATTTATAATATCAATTATTTTAATTTTTCATTAATAAGGTAATTACTACATCATCATTGTGTCATAAATAAATTTAATTATTTAATGTATAAAAATTATAAATAAAATAACATTCTGTATGAAATCTTTTTACCTTTATAATAAATATTTATAGTCTAATTTATATTGTGTGTAACCCTATATTAAAAATTGTTTAGTTATTTAAATTTGAATTTAACTCTTTTAACATTTCTTTAAATAAAATAATAATAAATGTCCTAATCTAATCCAAATGGACCAAATGGGGTCATATTTAATTTCTACGGGTTTTCTTTGTCGAATTACACTTATCAAATTGAATTAGGACATGTGTTAGGGTAATTATAATATCATTTTTACCCTTAATTTCCCTATTTACTTTTAACCGTGGTAAATAAATGTAAAACGTTACTATTCACCAAAATTTATTTTCATCTTATTGAACAAAATTTTATTTCCTGATGGAAACCGAGTGTCTAGTATTTCTGAAATTTAACTCATAGAAGCAGAAATATTAAGTTTTATACAAATTTTTAAATGCTCTTAGAAGGTGGGTAAAAGAGTGTAAAAAGTTCAATAAAATTTTATATAAATAAACTTATTATAAAATGACTCTAATGAATTATATTGAACAAATATAGGTATTATGTATCTATTTTGAACTAAAATAAAATTACTAATTATTTAAATAAAAAGTCGGTTTTAAACAATAACGTAGTGTTTTCCACTATTTATAAAAAAATGAATGTTTTCAAAAAAAAATACAAAAAATTCACCCTAAGCTAATTTCGATATTATGAATCCAAAAATGAAGTTTATTTTGAAAATTAAAATTTATAAAATTTGAAAAATTGGGTATTAATATTCATAACAGCTAGTTTGATTGGTCATGGTGCTTTAAAACTCATAGTTGCACACAACACAAGCTAATGAATTATTTAAAGAGAAACATATCATGGAAGCATGGGGTGTTAGACTCTCCCCTCCTTAAAATTATTTCATCCTCAAAATTTCTATAAATTATTGCATAAAAAGATTCAGGTGGTTCTTCATCATAAGTTCCTTGGGTTCCCACATTGCCTCTTCCATATTATGGTTTCTCCATATAACTTTTACCAGATGAGTCGTCCGATTTCTCAACACTTGTTCTCTGGTATCAAGAATTTTGACAGGCTCTTAACAATAAGACAGATCAGGTTCCAGTTCAATTTCCTTATAGGTGAGTACATGCGTTGGATTGGGCATGTATTTTTTCAACAATGATACGTGGAACAGATCATGAACTTTGGAGAGACTTGGATGCATTTCCCAATGATAAGCTACAACTCCAATTCATTCTATAATTTCAAAAGGTCCGATGTACCTAAGGCTCAATTTACACTTCTTACCGAAACATATAACATTCTTCCATGGAGATACCTTCAAGAAAACATGGTCTCCTACCTGAAATTTCAAATCCTTCCTTCTTTTATCAACACAACTCTTTTTCCTATTCTTTGATGTGGCTTTGGATAACCTTAACCTTTTCTATTATTTCCACAACAAGTTCTGGGCCCACGAGTTTTATTTCACCAACATCATCCCAACAAGTTGGTGTGAAACATCTCTTTCCATATAACACTTTATATGGTACCATCTGAATACTTGAATGGAACCTATTGTTATAGGAAAATTCTACCATTGGTAAATATTGATCCCACATACCTTGAAAGTCAAGTGAGTAAGATCTCAACATGTCTTCTAAGGTTTGATTAGTCCATTCTGATTGTCCATCGGTTTGAGGGTGGTAGGAAGTGCTCAAACTAAGTTCAGTATTTAGGGCCTTCTGAAGAATTTTCAAAAATCATGATGTAAAACGGGAATCACGATCAGAAAAAATCGATAGGGGTAGTCCATGAAGTCTTACAACTTCATTAACATATAGTCGTGTGAGACATTCAAGTGGTAAATATTCTCTTATAAAATGAAAATGTGTTGAATTGGTAAGACGATCAATAATGACCCATATTGCATCATTCCTTCTAGGAGTTTTTGATATCCCCATAGCAAAGGTCATCGTAATATCATCCCATTTCCACTCGGGTATGGGAAGAGGTTGCATGACTTCTCTAGGATGTTGTCATCCAGCTTTCACTTGTTGACAAACCATACATCATGACACATAATTAGAAATCTATCTCTTCATGTTGTCCCACTAAAAATGTTCTTTCAAATCTAAATACATCTTATTGATACCAGGGTGTATAGAGAAATTGGAGCTATGAGAATCATAAAAAAATTCCCTTTTTATATTAGGTATATCGGGGACACAAATTCTCTTCCCAAATTTCAAAATTTCTTCTTCATATATGAAGTCGGTAAATCTCCCATCATTCACAGAATTAATATTCTTTTGAAACTCCTTCTCATCAGTCTAAGAACTTTTTATCCTTTATAGCAAAGATGGTTTGGAAACCATTTGAAAAAGTATTGATGTTTCACCTACCATGGTTATTACCATATCAATATTTACTAGATCCATGAAAATATGATCCCATTCAACTCTCATATTGTTCTATACTCTATGATCCTTTCTACTCAAAGAATATTCCAACTTATTTTCCTTCCTCGTGTGGTAGTGTATAGTGAAATCATAATCCTTGAGTAGTTCGAGCCATCATCTTTTCCTCATGTTGAGTTCCTTTTGTGAGAAAATATACTTCAAACTCTTGTGATAATTATAAATATCCCATTTTCACCATAGAGATAGTGTCTCTATATTTTCATAACAAATATTATAGCTGCTAACTCAAGATCATGAGTGGGATAGTTTTGTTCCTAAATTTTTAGTTGTCTTGATGCATAGGAAATAAATCTAACATTATGCATAAGGACACAACCAAGTCCTTTATTTGAAGCATCACTATAAATAACAAACTCATCATTCCCCGATGGTAGATTCAAGATAAGAGAATTAACTAATATTTTCTTTAGTTCTTCTAAAAATTCTTCACACACTTTTTTCTAAACAATTTTAACCCACTTATGAGTGAGCTTGGTTAATGCATTATCCAACAGGGAAAAATTCTGGAGAAAATGCTAATAATAACCTGCTAAACCAATGAAACCGCGTACCTCAAGTATACTTGTTGGTGCTGGCCATTCTTGGATTGCCTTGGTCTTTGAAGGATCAATAGAGATACTATCCTTAGAGAAAATATGGCCAAGAAAAGAAATCTCTTGATGCCAGAATTCATACTTGCCAAACACTCCATATAATTAATTTCTTCTGAGGGTTTTCAGAATCATGCGCAAGTGATTTTTATGATCTTCATTGCTTTTTTAGAATACCATGATTTCATCAATAAATATCATTAAAAATTCATCATGATATTCCTTGAAAACACTATTCATCAGATCCAGGAAGACATAAGGTGCATTACTCAATCCAAAAGGCTTTAATGTAAACTCGTAATGCCCGTACATGGATCGAAATGCTCTTTTCGGAATGCCTTTATTTCTCACACACAAATGATGATATCCAAATCGATGGTCAATCTTTGAAAAATATTGACCTCTATGGATGTTCAAATAAATCATCAATGTGAGGTAGGGGATACTTGTTCTTTGTTATGATAACATTGATCTCCCTGTAGTCAAGGAAAAGAATCATAGATCTATCTTTCTTCTTATCAAAAGGAGAGGGGCTCTCCATGGAGAGACACTAGGGAGAATAAATCCCTTATTACTCAATTATTCTAGTTGTTTCTTTAGTTCCACTAATTCTATAGTGTTCATTCTGTAAGGGGTCTTCGATATGGGCCTTGAACCAAGAATTTAATCAATGGAAAACTCAATTTCTCGTTATAGAGGATGTCCAGGTAAATCCCAGGAAACACATCAACATATTCTTTGCATAATAGATATGTCCTATATTTGAAAATTATTTTACTCACCCAAAGTTATTTCATTCTCTTATTCCCCAATAATTGAATTTAGTAGAGCTACTGGGAGTGGATCTAGATAAGAATCAGGTGGTGAGGTTTATGCTCTAAATATAAGGTACTCCTTATCATCATCGAAAATTGTAACCTCCTTATTAAAATAATTTTTTCATCATGGTTCAAAAGCCAATCAATTTTGATTTTTATATCAAATTAAATCATTGGAATGATGATGAGATCAGCAGATAAAGAAAATTTATATGCCTTAATGGGAACAAATTCACAAAACTTTGTCGGGATGATACTTCTATTAGGTGTTTTTAAGGACAACTCCCTTGTTAAGTCAAATTTAAAATATATAATTTTATTAGCAAACTAGGAAGATATGAAACAATGAAATGATCCAGAATCCAATAAAGCATTAGATAAACTTGAGGAAACCATTAAATTACCTTCTTCCATGTCTTTCTGAGCATGAAACTCAGCAGTAGTGATCCAATAAGCTTGGCCCTGCTCCCTTGGAATTTTCTGAGGTAAGTTACCATGGAGTTTACGACATTCATTTGAAAAATTCCCCTTTTCTCAACAATTTTATCATTCAACACTGACAACCTATTTCTTCCCCTTGAAATCACAATCTTGGTGACCTTTTTCACCACACTTGTAACAGACTATCATTCCCTTCAGGAAAGTACTGCTGTGTTTCTTCCCACATTTACCGCAGGATGGATATTCAAATTTTCCCTTAATCCCCTTATTTCCATTTATAGAGTGTTCAGTAGATCTGTTTTTCTCATTATTTTCTTTAAAGTCATAAGACATAGAGAATTCATTTTCTATCTTGATAGCACATGAGACTATATCTTGGTACGATGAGAAAGATTGTGAGAATAATTCTCGAAGGAGAAATGGTTTTAACCCATCAAATAATAGATCAATATTACTCCTTGGGATATATATATAATCTACTGCCTACCTTAATAACCTTTTAAAGTTAGCCTCATACTTTGCGATATTCTCATCCTCCTTTTTCCTCAGACTCAGAATTTGTCTTTCCATATCCGATCGATGCTCACGAGGAAAGTATTTTTTGATGAAAATATCTTTAAACTCCCTTCATTCCATGTTTGACACTTCATCATCTTCCGTTGTGTTTTGGATTAATGAAAACCATTGATCTGCATCTCCCATGAGGCGATAAACTACCATGACAACTTTTTCTCTTTCAGTACTCCACAAAGCATGAAATATTTTCTCTAAGGATCTTATCCATTTCTCAGCTACTAATGGATTTGTACTCCCATTTAATGTTGGTGGTTGTTTCCTCATGAAGCGGTATAACATTGATCCTCCGCGTTGTGGGTCAGGGGGCTCCATATGGGTAAAGTTATTATTCATAACCTGAGTGAGTTGTCCAAGTATGGTGATAAGATGATCAGCACCAGTTGCATCACCTTCTCCACTATAATTATCTTCAGTTGAAGGGAAATCCCGACATGAATTACGTGCATTGATATGGTTTCCATTTCTTTCACTAGGCACCATTTCTAAAAAATGTCATACACTAGATTAGTTTATGAATCGCAATACATAATTATATACTTGTAAAACACTTAACATAAATTTTGTAGTTTATGGATATAATCCATAATCATTAAAATGTTTTCTTTGAGGAAGTATATACTCATAAACCCTTCATACTTTTTTGTAATGAAAATGAGAATCATCCTAAGCATATCCATCGGGAGTGTTGTAACCAAGAGTGAAGAAAGGTTCATTGTCGTGCACCAGTTACCATTTGATTCAAGCTCAAAGTGGTGTTTTTGGGTTTTACCCCTAGGTACATCTGGGCCAGAGCCGCCTCTACCTGCTTTTTTCCAGACAGTGATTTATTTCTAAGAAAACTGAAAAAATATCTAGGGTACCAAAATTATAGGAAGTTCTTCTATACTAATCCTCAAAGTCTATATTAGGGTAGTGTTCACTAATTAGAGTTTTTCTTAATCTTGTTTCCAAGGTTTGTAGTAAACTTCCCCTGATACCAACTATAACTCCCCAACCCCAGTTACCCAGATTCGGTGCATTATTACATAACATTAGCATGATACAAGGATTCATGTCCTGAAAGACTGATCAGTTTAGCAGCCTTGGAAGTACAAGATACATTCATAAGTTTTACATTACATCATGAAATAAAAACATAAACATCATTTTGTTCCCTTTTGAACACACTCATATCCTTAGACTATCCCTGCAGGTCAACCATAAAATAATTCTTCACATCCTTGAAAAAATTAAACATAGAAAGGGGCGAGCTCAGATGCTCAGTAATGATAAAAATATAGTAGAATCTGTCATAAATAATCATAAAAATTTAAGGCAATGTATAAGACTAAAACAAATTCCTTTTAAACATAAACTTCATAATAATATTGAAAAGATAAAATCAAAAAATTCCATTTAATTAATCACATATATATGCTCTTACTCGATCAAACACATGAAATATCAACAGTCACTTTCATAATGATGGAATGCATAATGTCATACTTCATAACCACATAGTCAAGGCATTTTGCCAAGACTAGAATAAGATTTTGTCAAGGCCTTATGCCAAGACACTAGTTTGTCTCATTAGACCTACCTATATATCAAGGAGCTATACCGGGCTTCACCTTTCATTTACTAAGTCCAATTCATTTCTCATATGAAAAGATTTAAAAATAACATAAAAATTCATATTAAAACTAGAATATGAAATGTCAATACTTTATCCATAAACCATGAATGGTATAAAAATAAAACATCCACTGTCAAACTTATCACAAAACTTTCAATATAATATGGAAGATTTGTTTAATAAATCAACCTTTATCAAGAATTATATCCTGTAAATGATGTTGACATTGTTGAAAATGATTAGTAAAAATCTTTATGAGAAATATCCCCTTTTCATTAAAATCATTTAAAAGTCACACAATTTATAAAGGAAGTAATTTAAAAGATAGTTTTGAATCAAAATGTCCCATACAACTTTGAATATTTTGAAAGTAATTAATATTTTAAAATATTCATGTCCATATAAATAAATCCTTAAAAAAATTTTATAATATGAACATTAATGAGAATGGTTTAGAAAAATAAATCTTTAAAACATTTAAAATGATGTTTTATTAAAAGATTCCCTTAAATAGAATCCATTTGAAAACTATTTTATGAAACATGGACATGGATAATAAGTATATCCTAGTATATACTTATGTAAAACAACCTAGGATAATAATGAGATTGTGAAACTAACCCTTACCTTGTACTTTTCCTTAGTCGATGGTATATTAACCTCATCATTTCAGGTTCTTCCTTTCGATTTGATCAAAAGGGATCATTAGGTTTTCTTTCTGACCAAAGCAAGGACTCTAGGATGAAGGGAGTAAAGTTGAGAGGATATTTGGGTAGGGTTTGGCTGAGGAAAATGGCTTTAGAGGTGTGAAATTAAGAGAAGGGGAAACACACTTTTATAAGAGTGGTGAGGGTCACTTTAGGTAAAGCTTGAAATATAATTTTATAATAAAATCATTTTCAGTTTCTAATGGATCCAAAATGATTTATTTGGAGGATAAGATGGGTATGGGTTGAAAAAATCTCAACCAATAGGTTTTATACAGGTTTAGTTCACCATATTAACCTTATCTTTTAGATTTAACTCTTAGTTAAATAGTTTGACATTTACCATGTCTCTTTGTATTTTTATATTATATGGTTAATAAAATTATTATAACAAACCAAAAGAACCACAAGTGGTTAATTATTAATATATATAACCTTATATAACTTCTTTTTATGAACCTTAGATTTTTAGGAATATTTTACCAATTAGTTATATAGTATTTTAAAAAAAAACTAAATTATGTCAATTTTGACACAATTTAGTATTTGGTTTTTGTGAAAATCATAACAAGATAATTATTTTGAGAAAAAAACTATTTTAATCAACCCCATCATGTCATATTAACCTTGAAAATTAGTGGAATTCATCAAAATACTCAAATTACATTTATTTGGATATTTATAATATCGATTATTTTAATCTTTCATTAATAATTGTAATTACTGCATCATCATTGTGTCATAAATAAATTAAATTATATAATGACCAAAAAGTATAACTAAAATACAGTTATGTAGGAAATATTTTTATCTTTATAATGAATATTTATAGTCTAATTCATATTGTGTGTATCCCAATATTAAAAATGGTTTAGTTATTAAACTTTGAATTTAATTCTTTTAACTCTTCTTTACATAAAATAATAATAAATGTCCTAATCTGAAACGAGTGGACTAAAGGGGGTCATATTTTATTTATAAGGTTTTTTTGGGTCAAATTAAACTTATCTTGTAGAATTAGGACATGTTTTAGGGTAATTATAATATCACTTGTACCCTTAATTACCCTATTTACTTTTAACTGTGGTAAATAAAATTAAAAGGTAACTATTTACCAAGAAATTATGTTTATATTATAAAACAACATTTTACGTACTGATCTCAACCGTGTATCTCATATTTTTTAAATTCAACTCATAGAAGTGGTAATATTATGTTATATTAAAATTTTTAAATGCTCTTAAAAGGTTGGTAAAAGAGGGTAAAAAGTTCAATAAAACTTTATATATCTAAACTTATTATAAAATGACTCCAATGAATTAAATTGAACATATATAGGTATTATGTATATATTTTGACCTAAAATAAAATAACTAATTATTTAAATAAAAATAAAAACCTTCTTGTTGTCCTACTCTTTGAGCAAGAAAGAGCGGTCTATGAGAAATCCCTTTCTACTTTTCTTTGAGAGGGTGATAGAAACACAACCTTTTCTCAAGCCTGTCTCAAATAAAGGAGGCATGAAACTATTCCCAATATCTGAAGGTATGATGGATCCTTTACCCAATATGTTGAGGTCGTGGGAGGTATATCATTTGATTATTTCAAAATATTGCTAGTTGATCCTAACCCACCTATGCAGGAAGGTTATCCATCTGAACAAACTGACTTGTTTTGATTCTTATCAAGGATGGTGTCCAGTGTGGTGAATATGGATTTGGAAAAAATGTCGGATATTGATGAGATTTGGGAGGCAGTTAAGTCCCTTAAATCTGAAATTTCCCCAATGCTAGATGGCTTTCCAGGATCCTTTAACATCAGTTTTTATGAGTTGGTTAAAGGGGAAGTCGTTGAGGCTATCTAGGAATTTTTCAGAGGGGTACATCTACCTCGGTTGGCTTGTGCGTCGACTCATATTCTCATTACAAAAGTTAAAGATCCTTCTTCGCTCAATCAATACATACCAATTAGTATGTGTAACTTCCCGTGCAAGATCCTGCCAAGAATTATCAATATAAGGCTGGGAGTTCATCTTCCCCAATGGGTCTCTGAAAACTAACAAGGTTTTATCAAAGGGAGATCTACTCAATCAGCTATTTCCATGGTACATGAGTTGGTGGGGGATATCAACATCAAGTTGCCCAGACCCAATGTGGTGATTAAAGTGGACATGCACAAAGCCTATGATAAAATGGAATGGATCGTTATCATTAAAGTGTTGGGGAATATGGGCTTTTCCAAAGGGGTTGTGGAGTTACAGTTTATAATATTCAGCTCTCCCTCATTGGCTATTTATTTCATGGGAAAGAAATGTGGGTTTTTCAAGCCCAACCATGGACTGTGATAGGGATATCACCTCTCTCCCAGTCTCTTCAGTTTGGTGCATGACATCCTTAGAAGATATATCAAGGGGAAAGTTATTAGTTTAAGCCTTTGTCCTTACTGTGGTAGAGCCAATACCAATGGTATTTCACATATCTTTTTTCTGATGAAATGCTATTTTTCTTGAATGGTAATAGGTGTACCATTAGATAATTTAATAGGGTAATGGAAACTTACTACAAGTGGAGTGGTTAGTCCATCAATAGAGAGAAAAGTAGCTTGTTTCTCTCAAAATGGTGTCCATATAGTAGGGGAAAAAGCCTATGGATGCACTGGGAATGTAGAAAATGTTTTTTCCTATGGAATATTTTGGAGCTCCTATTAGACAAGTAAGGGTTTGGATTCTCCACTTTGATGGGTTAGTTGAGAAAATTACAACCCGTATTACAAACTGGAAGAATCAATTATTTTCTTTTGGGGGGCGCATCATATTGGTTAATTGTGTGTTGTCCTTGAACTCTATGCACGTGCTTTCAGTGGGAAATGTTCCAAAGTTGGTGCTAAACAATATTGAAAAGGTGTTGACAAGATTCATATGGGACTCACACAATGAATGCAGACTTCATTGGACTTCGTGGGACATAATGGATAGGGATATTTCTGATGGTGGTATTAATATCCGAAGTGTCAAAGGGGAAATGATGGGAATACAAGATAAAATTGCGTGGGATTTTCTGGATAATACATCGCTGTGGGAAGGATTTATCAGTAATTTATATGGAAAACAAATGGACAATGGAAAAGGGACTCCATCACAACTCTGGATCATGATTTACAAACATTTACCAGTGCTCCGCATTTATTCCAAGTGGACTGTGGGTTCTGGGAAAATAAATTTTTGGAAGGAGAACTGGGTTGGCTCACCACTAGGGTTCTAAAGATATCTGGTCCCAATGATCTCATTTTCTCAGGCAAGAAAATTCATGCCATTTATTCAGGCAATCCGCACACATGAAAAGCTGAAGTTGTTTGACGGCATCACCTTGAATGAGGAACCAGACAAGATCATCTTTACAGGGTAGGCTTAAGGTGCCTTCTCTGCTAAGGGGTACTACTTGGTGTCTTCGGCCCATGGTATTCCCGACGGATGTAGTGGAATGGTTTGGTGGGGTGACCTTTTGGGGAAATAAATTTTCTTTTTTGGAATCTTCAGAACAACACTATTCCAACAGATGAACATGTGAGGAACAAAGGGATATCTTTGGAATCAAAATGCCTTTACTGTATTAATTCCAATGAGTAATTGATCAATAATATGTTATTTTCCTGTGACTAGGCAACTACTGTATGGGGATACCTAGGAGAGGCTTTTGGGTGGGGAAATTAGGTAGCCACAGTAGCCATGTTTCCTCAACTTTGCTTCTTGTGTTCTGAAAATAATGCTTCAGAGAAGAAGGCGAGGGCAGTGTTGCTTGTTGTGGGCTGTTGGAGCATCTGGAATAACCGAAGCCAAAGCCTTTATAGGGGCACATCTTACTCATGCCTGGACATAATGGTTAGAACCAGGTGCATCAGGGTCGAATTGGTTTCTCTAATCAAAGGATGGGCGACTATTCCTACACTGAGAGTTTTCATGGTAGGTAATTCTGCCTTTTCACCCTATGGGATGCGAACAGGAAAGGTAGATGGGTGAAGTGGAATCATCCGAGCAGTGGGTTGAAACTCAATGTGGATGGGTCATGTGTGTACGGTTTTATGAGAGGAGGGGGAGTGGTTCATGATCCCCAAGGATTAGTGATTCTAGACTTTAGTGATGGCTTTAGAGTGGGAGATTCCCCCATGGTGGAAGCTTCCACGATGCTGAAAGGTATTGAGCTTTATCATTCCCACAACATTAAGTTAGTGTTGGTCAAAAACAACTCGGCTATTCTCCATGGTTCGCTGTAGGGGAAGTTCCAAATCCCTTGGACCATTGTCTATAACATTCGTAAGTACAAACGTCACTTGGAAGCAGAAGTGATTCTTAGTCACACTTGGCACGAGGGGAACATGGTGGATGACTTCCTGGCTTCAGGAATTGCTAATGGTGATCATATTTTTTTTCTAGGCTGGGGTCTCTTCCACAGGAATGTGGTAACTTTGTTAGGGTAGATGCATTTGGTCTCCAGGACGTTAGACATCCTTAGGTTTGTTCTGTGTAGGTCTTTTCTCACCTTGAAATAATAATAAAAATTTAATGTTGGTTGGATTTTTATGATTTAATTTATATTGAGGAAATCATATAATAGTTATCTGATAAATCTATTTAATTTTATTATCAACTACATTTTCTTGATAATATATGTTTTCCTTTGTTTTCCCTGAATTTAAGTACTCATGATATGAGAAGAATGTTTTTAATAAAAATTGACTATGTTTTTCTTTTGGATCAAAATATTTCTATTCATATCCTTGTTTTTTTAAAATGATATTGCAATTCTAAAATTATTGATTAAATTAATTTTAAACCCTGTTTGAATTTATAAAAAATAGTATAAGTGGAATATTCTTGTCCTGTTACAAACAATTTCCTTTTTTATTTTTATAATAAAGTGAAGGTAATACTTTCTTTTAACTTGTTCTACATGAATATAATTTCCCATAACTATGACTACTAAATTCTTTGAATCTTCCTTTACAAGTTTCCATAGTTCTTATCAAATAATTTTTTTCCATAATATTTTTGAAACTTTTTTTTTAGGAATTTATTTTAAAATTGAAAGGTTATGTTCCTCGGGAATTTTTTTAAAGATCTTTTATGATATTTCTATTTATCAATGACAACAACCATTAGTGTTGCTTATGTATAAATTTAGATATAATCAAATTGTACCATCCTTATTAATTATCTAGATAGTTTATGATTATAATGATGATATGTTTATTGATCCCATTAATTTTGGATAGATTATTCTAAAATGGATTGATGAAATTTTCATGAAACCAATTTTAGTAGCATGAGTTATGATATGATGACATTATTAATGATATTATTACACACATATGTATGTTTTTTATTTTGTTATGGGTTTCCCTATTATTATATATCCCTCTATTGCACGAGGTAAAAATTATATCTCATGAGATAATCATGGGATGCAAGTTGATATTCTTGATCCACTATGGGAAATAAGTCATTGTGATTTATCCACTCTAGGATGCAGGTGGTGAAGCCTGATCCGTTATAATATGGGAAATAGGTAGGGATTTTTGACCCATTATGATTTGATGGTATCAGTATTTTAGCTTAAAAAAAGAATTGGTTTCTATATTTATGATGGTGCCACACATTTATGTCATGAACTTATGGTTCGTGATTGACTTATGGTGATTTCTCACTCTTATGATTCATGCATTTTGAATGATTAAGATTTATGCTAGGAATATTGTTTATGATATTTTATATATTAGGCGTGAAATTTATATGTTATGGTCATGATCTCATACCAATATTCTTTTCTAAAGCAATAATAGAATCATCAATTGATATATCTAATGTTTACCCTTATCGAGCATATGTTCTTACACTATATTAGGTTTCCTTTCCCAATGTTATGATAAAATGATTTATAAATGGTATGTTTATGAAGACTACTAAATGAGGAGTTATTTGTGGGAGATGATAAAGTTATTTATTAAAATAAAAAGATTTTGTATCTAGTATCCAACAACCCTAAACCTTTACAATCCTCGAGATATTATTTATGATTATGGTTATGATCTCATCCCCTTATTCTTTTCTAATTCATTCATATGATCATCTATTGCTATCTCCAATGTTTATCGTTATTGAGGATATGTTATCACCCTTTATTATGTATCATTTCCCCAAGTTACAAATAATTGTTTTATATAGATTTTGTCTATGAAGATTACTAAATGATGAGTTCTTTTTGGGAGATGTTTAAGATCTTTCAAGAAATAAGAAGATTGTGTTCTAGTCTCCAATGGACCTAAACCCTCATAGTCCTCAAGTGAAAATTTATAAAATGTATTGAATATTAATCAACAAATATGTAAAATTTACATATTAAAAGCTCAGGTAGATATAACTTATCTTTTTATCCAACCCATTATTGGCTATTTTTGAGCCTTTTTTCCTTGAATAATAAAGTGAAATAATTGAAAAGTAAAGGTATTTTAAAAATTTACCACTCTCTTAACTTATTAAAGGATCTCACCTCATCCCTATTTCTACACCTATTAAAAATCTTTTAATCAACCAAAACTCTACCAAAAAATCTACTCAACAAACTTCATATTTATTTTAATCCATGATTTTAGTAATATACAATGATAATAAACCTTAAAGAGATACCCAGGGGAGAACTTCCAAGGGAGAGGTAATACTCGCAATCCAAATTTTCTAAGTTATCATCTTATTCTACACCCATCAAGTTACATAGATCAAAAAATTAATGATAAACAATTTTTTTTAATATTTATATGTTTTATTATAGTAATGGAATATCCATTTTATAACTTCCTCCAAAATCATAGATAAAAATGAAAATAGCATCATGCATGTTTACTGGATACCGCCTCTAAAAAATACATGTTTTGTTATCAATGAAACCCTAATTGGGTTGAAATTAAAAAATTTCGTAGTATGTAAAAATGATATCTATAATGCCATTAATATCCTATAAGTATAATATATTGAATTATATATGTGTGATTAATAATAAATGGTCACAGTAACATTGACAACCTTAAATGGACTTATCAAACACCTTTCATAATTTGGGTTTATTTTTGGATAAGCTTTGAAACCATATTAGAATTATTCTACTAGAAAAATATAGAAAATATATATGAAAACATCTAGAGACCATTAATTTTATTTAAAACACCTTTGAACATAGTCAAAAACTATATGTGTTATAAAGAAATTAACTGACCAACCTTGAGTAACCGACACAAGCTTAAAAATATTTAAAATAAATAACAAAAAATTATAAAAGAAAATTAAAAAAATAAATATAGATAAATATGGATTTTTTGTATATATTTAATGAACTTAATTTAGTTTATAAATAATATAAATGCAATGTAAGAGGACATTCATACATGAGGTAGGGGATCTTCCTTACCACCCTTGTTACTTGTCTATTGCACATTCTCCTTCATTTTCTCCAATTAAAAAATATCATTATCGTGAACATATTATAATTTTTATATATTTCATTTAAATATATACCTAGTTAAATATATGTTTAATTTATGGGGATATACATATTATTATTTCCCTTCAAAATTCCCATATTAATGTAATCCTGATTTAAGTTAACATTTCAATTTAGTACCTCATGTAAATAAACAACACCATAAATTTTTCTTAAATAATTAATATCTTATAAAATACATCATTAATTTATGGAAAACCATATGGGTTCAATTATGGTTTGATGGAGAATGAAAATATTTTCCTTCTTTTAAAATACCCTCTATGTGATTTATTTTCATTATTCATCTCCATATATTTCTAATGAATTTTATTGAACGGAACTCCATGTTCCATAAAAATATATCTTTTTCAATTATGAAAATTTAATATTATTTAATTCCATATTCTGATGGAAATCATTATGATTTTTTGATTGGTTATTCCTAGAATTATAATTATGAAACCTACTTCCTTATCATGCGTTTTATCATCTTTCTACATTATATATGGTTTCTTTTACTCATGTGTCACACATATGAATTTAAAAATTATGATTTTAATTATGTGATGGGTGGGACCAAATTTATGCATCCCTCTATTTCATTCGGTGAATATTTATATCTCATGATTTGTTATGTAATGGATTAATGAGTGAACCTAATCCACCATGGTACTTTGTCTACTATATTTATGGGAGTGGGGTTAAACCCAATACACCATGGGAATTTTTCAACTTTATGATGATGGTATTGGGAGTAACCCTTGTATTATATTTATAATATCATGTATTATGTTGTTTCCATATATTCCATGATTCTATATTCCTATGATTTCATTTATTTATTCCATGTAACCATGCTTATGATCATTATCTTTATGATTTTATTTTATGCCAATTCAAGTTCATGTTATGAATTATTTATATGTTTATTCCCTTATATGGATTTCAAGATAACCCTTTTACTTATATATTTACCTAGGGTATCCTATATAGTTTTATAAGATCTATGGGATTTAGGAGAACTATATAGAGCTTTAAAGAAACTTGACATTGTTTTACATTTAATATGATGTATTTATGTGTCTATATTCCAAAGACACTAGACCTCTATGTCCTTCGAATGAACTTGTTAGAAATATATGTGAATAATTATAAAGCAATGTGTGTTTAAGGATTCCATCACTATAGTTGGTATCATAGAAAGTACTAGTTTTTTGGGGAATTATGATGAAAGAACATTAATAAAAAAATCAAG
This sequence comes from Viscum album, assembly GCA_963277665.1. Classification (NCBI taxonomy): domain Eukaryota; kingdom Viridiplantae; phylum Streptophyta; class Magnoliopsida; order Santalales; family Viscaceae; genus Viscum; species Viscum album. The sequence continues at coordinate 2,060,496,670 of OY728143.1, read as the reverse complement.
GATAAGTATAGGAACAAAAATAAAATCCTTTAATTTTAGAAAAGATTTTGTTATGTGGTTTTCCCAGAAATTATATCCTTATATTGATACTACCTATGGATGTAGGACCTATTACTTATGTACTTAGTGATAATAACCTCAAAAAGGGTGGATTGGGTATTAACTCAATTACTACCTGGTCATTGACAAAGTGGCCAGACTTTACCACTAATTTGACACTTAAGGGGATATGATTTGGTAATTTATATGATCTTTGAACACCATTATGAATGATTTGACATTTTTAGGGAACTTAAATTGGTTAGGGAATCCAATAGGTAAATTTAAATGCATAAAATATATTAAAACATTAAGATTCATACATTTGGTTATGCACATCAATTTTGAGTTAGTCCTTCTATGTTTATGACTTACATTCTAAACACTTATTAATAAAATTATTCCCATCCCTAACTATAAATAAATTTAGAAATGGATGGACAGAGAATAAATAGTGTTAGTTATATGTGAATTGGGAAATGTGATGACTTTCATAACAAAATTCCTATGATTATAAGAGAATGAGATGAAATAATATTGATATTAATTTAAATAATAACTCAAGTTATCAATAATAACATAAATTGTATGGAATTTTCTCTGAGAGAGAATATTGTAGTTGATTATTTTATGTGATATACATCTCTAAATATTAGTGGATCTTATGATCCCATAATCACTAAATAATAGTTTTACTCAATTGAGAAGATATTATATGTTCTTTAACTCTTTGATCAAGATAAGGTTATATTGGGTTTTTAAAACGTTGAGGGATAACATGATTAGTGGTGGAAAATGATTAAGAAAACAAATCCCATAGAAGTCATAGAATCTATTGAGTTTGATGAATTATATATGTAATTTATCAATAAATATTTCCCTTATACTCTCCATTTTAAGATATGGATGGAGTTCCTTACAATTATTAAAATGGAGGATGAATCTATCAGATCTTATGAGGTGAACTTCACAAGGATTGCATCACACACATATTGTATTTTAATTAATATTGAATGTAATACCATCCTCTTATTTAGTGGAATAAAGTTGAGTCAATGGAGAGATTTTTTTTAAAGGTTGGGGCTGAATCCTTATTTATGATGTGACCACAATGTTGAGATAGAAATGTGTTATTATATGCGTTCATATGCGACTGCATATAAGAAGTTGAGAATGGAGTTTAAATTTTGGGGATCACTAGATATAACTCACAGCTCTAAGAAAATACAACACCTCCCATGTCAAATTTATGGAAAGAGACATCATTGAAAATATCTCAATGGGATTCATAATTGTTTCTTGTATGGCAAGAAGGGATATATAGACAGTGATTGTATATGTGAGATGAAGAATCCCAATATTTTGATTGAATAATGGAATGTTTGGATCAATTATCAGCCTGTTGTCTAATGTTTCAACTGTAAAGAATGTGGACATAATGAAAAACAATTCACTAAGATAAGATTTATCAAAGACAACTAATGAAAACAACCCCCACAATAAAGAGATGAAGGGTAGGATAATGCTATTACTTCTACAAAGGTGTATTACAAAAATTATTTAGTGATAGGTACAACAATAATTCTTTTAAGAATAGTGAACGTACTATTTGATTCTATTTGTATGAATTCTTTTATATCTCTAATGTTAAGTAGAACTATTCAAAACACCCCAACAAATCATGTAGGTTGAATTATTAGTAAACATGTTTTTTTTCTAAATTGTTTCATATCAAGTATATAAATCCACCCTAGTAAATCAATATATGATGAATTTTCTAGTAAACTTTATCATACTCCCTATTATATAATTTGATTCAATATTTGGAATAGACTGGTTGTCTTTATATATAGCACAAATCAACTATCAAGACAAGGAAATGTTTTTTTATATACTGATTATTGAGAAGGATCCAATAATATTAGACATGAAAAGTATGGAGATGAAAGTCATAAATAAAGGAACACCTTCCTAATTTTATCACATGATTTCTCAACCATACATTATGGAGAAAATTAAGAAAGCTAAAAGTAGAGATGTAGAGACACAATATAAGGATAATAATATAATAAAAAGAAAATTATCAGATTTAAACATTGAAGATGATGGAGTTTTAAGATGTAAGAAATGAAATTGTATTCTTTTAGATTAAAATATGAATAAAGATATACCTAGAGATTCTCATAGATCAATATTCATCATCCACCCTAGAAACATGAATATGTATAGATATCTCGAAGAACAATATTAGTGGAACAATATAAATAATGAGATTGTAGTATACAAATCAAAGTTCTTGGTGTGTTAATATGTGAATGCTGAGAGAAAAAATTATAAGGGATGATGTATGATGAAGTTAATATTTTTATAATTATTAATATGTTTTTAAATTATTTAATCCATTAAAATTAATAGATTTAAGCTTATTATCATAATTTTGTGATTTTTGGTGAGTTTTGAGATTATGTATGAAAATTGATTAATTCTGAACATTTAGTAGTTTTTTGTTGCCTATGTATCTAGAATATAAATCTAAAAATTAGGATCCAATTCAAGTGATTACTTTTTTTAGGATTTATATGTTCATGGGATACAAAGTCTTCTTCTGGAACAAGATCCCAGTAGAACTCCCATATGTCCAAAGAAATATACTAAGTTGAAAAGTTATGTTAGTCGGCAGAATGGACCCTACCTCATTCAAAGATACATATATGAGGATACCAACCTCTAAATTGGATTATTAAAACTGGGTTAGATATATTACATGATGGGTAATATTTTAATTAAATTGAAAAGATAAAAGATTTTGGTAATTCACCCTTGAAACGATCATAGTGGGGTTGGTGGAATAGTTTTTAGCGGCCAGAATATGTCATCTCTTTTTAGGGAGAAATAAATTCTTTGAAATGGATCCAAATGCTCTGAAATTTTAATGGTAGATATAAAATCCATTAATCACATCTTATAAGAGGGTGACATGGAATTATTAAACCATATTTTGGGCATATCTGAATCATATTTCTGATTGAGAAATTCTGAAAGAGAAAATTTCTATTATTTTTCCCTCATTTTTTCCATTCAAGTTTTATATTGTATTCTTATTTCCCATTTATCTAAATTAAACTTACCATGGTGGGTTAAATATTATTTTTTATTGGGAAATATTAGTATTTATCTTTTTTAATGTTTTATTTCTTTCATTTGATTGAATAAAAACTCTCTCACTTCTGTGGTGTTGGTTTCAAATTCAAAAAAAGGTTTTTATTATCTTGTGCGACTGTATTTGATTTTAGATTCTATTATAATTATTTCTTTGGTAAATTACAATTATCTCCCTACACAAGGTTATTGTCTATATACAATTTAATATATTAGGGATTAGTGTTTAATTACTCAGTGATCATCAGTACATGTGGGAGGTGTAGTGGATATTATTGATTGGTTGGGATTTATAAGACCCCATGAAGAATTTCCCAAATCAATTGAGGGTATTTGATGAAAATATTTAAAAAAAGGAAGTAAATTATACCCAAATAAGATCTTATTATGGTTTACTCTCATCATCACCATTAACCAAAGGAGTGATTGGAAGTGATCGTGAAATATCACTTTAATAAGCTTAGTAGAAGAGGATTGGATTAATTAGAACTATGATAACATTGAAATTGAAAAAAACAACCCCAACCTAATCAAAAAATTAATATCTATGTTTTGAATCACTTGTTTTATCAATTCTATCTTAATATTTTTCTTAATTTCTTTCTTTTGTTTAGTTTCATTCTTGTCTTTTCAAAATATACAAATTTCATAAACAACCCCCAATTATTTCTCAAATTTAAAGAGATAAACAAGATTATTGTGTGCTCATATCTTGATACAACCTTGGTAAAACTCTTTAACGCATTTTAGATTAGGAAATATTTTTTTTCCACACCCATTGAAATGAAAGTGTCAAAAAATGGCACTTTTTCCAGGGAGGTAGTGCCGCAATATAATTATAAATATTTCACACTTACAAAATAGTTAAAAAAATATTTTACCATGATTGTTTCAAATTATAATTTATTTAAATCATTGAGTAATTACCTAAAAGTGAAATAATTATGTAATATATCACCCTTTTCCATATAGGATGGGATTTATGTTACTGTTAGACCGATGAGGTTATTTTCAAAATCAAAAAATATGGAGCAGTCATTCAAAGAATTCATAACTGGCCTGAGGGAGGACATGAACCAGAATATTTTTGAAGAGATGTCCTGGGTGATAACTGATTTGTCCCATTAATTTCCAAAATTTAATAGTTTCCATGGTTTAAGAATATTACCCTTTAATCTTTCAAAATTTTTCTAAAGATATCCAAGAATTAGATGAGCCTGACTACCTTCCTCTATCTACTACTACTCAAATCAAAGAGATTCTCACTGAAGAAGTAATTGAAGATGATAAAACTCAGGGAGATAATATTTTCATAAAATAACATTCTTTAATTTTGTTGAAACTAAATTGAGTATCACCTCACCTTTATTGAAAATTTCAAATTCAGACAACATATATTATTCCTTGGAAGATGATGAAGAAAAGGAATATTCACCTAATTAAGAGAATTTGGAGCTCCCATAACTTGTTGAACACTAATTGGAGGGAGTTCAATAAGAGACCAATGTGGATTTTCCTGAGAAAAAAGAGACATAAGTTGATATGTTTGGAATGGAAGAATTTAATATTGATTCATCATGTTTTAATTTTATTCAGATAGAATTACACTCTAATTTAACCTTTGACTATTCTTCTGATGCAGCATAGCTAAAGAAACCACTGGAGAATGAAGAAGAATTTATAAAAGTGGAAATCAAGAAATAGGAGGAGTCATTATTTATCCTAACCCCACCATACAAGATGCATCTCATTTTCTTGGGGGTGGATTTCATGTACTATATCCATCGATTCTTCAATAAAAAGAAACAAGTGCTTGCAGGAAAGTTGAATTTTTATTCTGTCATGAGCAAGAAACTCATCCCACCATCAGATTGGGGATAACCAACTTAAACTTACCATATAGAGGCATTAAAAACCCAAGGCCCACTTGGGGGATTAAACAAAAATCTATCCTTCTATTACCATTATATTTCTATTTTCTTTTAATAAATTATATATCCTATTTTCTCTACATTTTGTTTTAGGTTTTCCTGTGTGCATCACTTAGGAACTTACCTCAATGATGTACTACCAATAAGTCAGGTTGCACCTCTCTTTAACACTTTATTTATTGTTATGATTCAATTTCAAATATTCTTACATGATAAATCAACTTGAATGGATTGTAGACACTGCATAATTTAAGTACTAGGGAGAGAACCTTTGTAGTTTTGTAATTTGTGATTGTTTGGTTTTATGTTTTTCAAAAAAAGTTTGTTTTTCAAATTTTTGTATGTTTCTAAATATTTTGAGCTGAAATGATTCTCATTACCATTTTTTAATCCCATGTCAATGATATAAACAATTTATGTCTTGAAACTGATTTTAAATGAATGCTGAAAATGAATTTTTGTGAAGTTAAAATCTTTAGTAATTTCATGAAAAGCACTCTAATTTATTCATCTCATCCCACATTTCACTGTCTTTATATTTGAAATCACTTTACTTGGAGACTTATGATCCAATTTTTAAAATTAATTTCATTCACTTAACTTCTAGAGAGAACCATACCATACTTGATTTAACCATAATTTGATTTATTTATGTGTAAACTTGATGGTTTGAGGTACATGTGCTTTAAATGATTAATGAATTTATTTGGTTTTAAATCCACCTTTTTAGAGTAATTATTTTTATAATGTCCAACCTTTCACATTTAATCTTTTATACCTTATAATCCATGAACATCCTTTTAGGTTAGCTATATTACATGCCAATTTTCCCTATCCAACCTGCTCTTGAAGTGAAATTGCATAATATAGATGAACTTAAGTTTGGGTGAATCTATCTTGTACTGTGATACCTCATTTTGGGATACTGTGGGTGGAAAATAAAATATTGAATAGATGATTTTTCTACTGAATAAAATTCATTCTTTTAAAATTGATACATTACTTTGGGTGTGAACATTCTTTGATATTCATGAAGATGGAGCTGAATTGATACTAAGGGGAGTGAAGAGGATACCACACTTGAGTGAATATTAGAATCGTACAATTTGGCTACCAAAGATCCAAGCCATCCTCATTCAACCTCATTTTTTTTCACATCTAAATCATACCAACCAAAAGCCACAAAAAACCCTGAAAATTCCTCATGATAAACATATTTTCTTGAATTACATCGGGTAGACATGTTGGAATTTACCAAGCCTATGGTGAACCCTGTATGATTTTGGATGAGAAAGACATTTCTAAAAAATTGAAATTTGTGTGATATGAGAAAATAAATGTGAGGAATGTTTTTGTATAAATAGGAGGATAAATGTAGCGGAAATATATTGAGTGATATAAATTAAGAACTTGAAATAATGGGGTTTTATAAGGCATTATATCTTTTGATTCTTAGTTTTATATTGTTGGGTCTCAAGGATATGTGTTTTAACATTTTCTTTCATTTGATGTTATTATTTACTTTTCCATGATTCCAAGTGCTAAGTGTTGGGTAATTGGTAGAGTTAATATAATTTATAATTAGTAGTATTATTTTAAATGATTTAATCCCTTAACATTAATCAATTTAAGCATATTTTTTCATTTTATTAATTTTTGTGAGTTTTGAGCTTAAGTGTGAAAATTGGTTAATTCTGGACTTTTTATAATTTTCAGTCGCCTCTGTATTTAGAGAATAACTCCTATTAAAATCTAGTTCATGTTTTTCATTTTTCAGAGATTTATAAGTTCTTGGGATACAAATTCTTCCTTGATAACAAGATCCCATTCTAAATTTAACATGCTGAAAAAAATATACTAAGTTGAAAAGTTATTTTGGTCAGCAGAATGGAACCTACCCCATTCAAAGAGACAAATATCGAGCTACCGACCTCTTAATTGGATTATTATAGATGAGTTAGATATATGATCATAAGATAAATATTCTAATTAAGTTTCAAAGAGAAAGGATTTCATTAATGTTTCTCTTGAATTGGTCAAAGTGGGGTTGGTGGAATAGTGTTTGGCAGCCAGAATAAGTCATATATTTCTTGGAAACTATAAATTATTTTACATGGATCATAATGCTATGAAATTTTATATGTAGATGTAAAACTCCATCGATCAAATATTATAAGAAGGGACCATGGCATGATTAAACCATCTGGTAGGCATAACCAATGCATAATTCTGGTGGACAGATTCTAGAGGAGAAAATTTTTGTTCTTTCTTTTCCCCTCTTTTAGTTCTTTTTTGTTTTATAATATATTCTTCTTCACCCTTCATCTTAATTAACCATACCATTTTGGGGTAAATATTATGTGTTATTGGGTAAGGTTATGTTATATTTTTCATAATGTTGGAGTTTAATTATTTGAATGAATAAAAACCCTCTCTCATCTGTGGTGTTAGTTTCAAAATCAAAAAATGGTTTTTATTATATTGTGCGATTTTATTTAATTTTAGATTATGTTGTTATTATTACATTAGTAAATGATAAATATCTTCCTACACTAGGTTCAAGTATATATATGATGTAATAGATCAGGGCTTAGTGGCAATGTACTTGGCGATCGACAGTGAGTGTGGGAGGTGTAGTACTTATTCGTGATTATTTGGAATTAACAAGACTCTATTGTGAATTTCCTAAATCAAATGAGTGTATTTTCTACAAATATTTAACAAAATTAAGGAGAGTATACCAAAATATGATCCTGGTATAGTTTACTCAAACCATCACCATTAACCAATGGAGTGAGAGGAAACCATTATGAAATCTCACTCTAATTAGCTTAGCAGAAGAGGATTGGATTAATTGGAACTATGATAAAATTGAAATTGGAAAACCAACCCAAACCTGATCACTAAATCCACATATCCTTTTTCAATCACTTTTTTTTATCAATTTAATCTTAATATTTTTCTTAATTTATTTCCTTTTTTAGTTTCTTTCTTGTCTTTTAAAAATAAAAAAAATTCAAAAACAACATCCACTTCTTTCTCAAATTTAAAGTGACAAACGAGATTGTTGTGTGATCCTCTCTGAAGAAAACCTAGGTGAAACACTTCACTACAGTTTAACTTAGGAAATAATTTTTTTTCCAAACCCCGTGATAGGAACGTGTCAATTCAACCATTTTCCATACCTTTATAGAAACTGGAAAACATCACAATAGATTTTTTCATGAGTTTTCTAGAATAATAGAAAGGGAATATTGATATATGGGTTTTATAGGACCATATTACCAAGAATTTAATCATTATTTCCATTATATAAGACTTATCACTTTATCAATATGTACATATATACATTAGAGATGTGGTAAAGCTACATGGATTACGACTATCAATTGTATTTGATCAATATTTTAGGTTCCCCTAAATTTTATGGAAGAACATAAAACACACTCTAACCACAAAGTTGAAAATCCATAAGGATTATCACCTCAAGACTGATGTCTCATCTAGTTGAACTTTCCATGACCTTGAAGATATACAGATAGAATACTCTAAATAAATGAATGAAGTCTTGGACCAATATATTCAATTCGTCGAGTTCTCATAAAATAAAAGTTTCCACATGAGAATTAAAATAGAACCCTATCAATACCTCTATTGGAAGAGATGTAAAACAAATACATTCTAGGATAAATTAGGGGAATAAAAGTATATAGGACTGAATATTTTTGAATAAATGGTAAAAAATGTTAAAACTATTCAGTAACACATAAGGAAGAATGAAATTAAACAGAAGAGTAATATTAATAGTCATAAAAAAGAGTTGGAGTTAAAGGTTGGTGAAAAAGTGTTCCTCTTCATATCACCATGGAATATATTCATGAGTTTTTGGAAGAAGGAGAAGATGAGTGTTAGATATATTATCCCCCATTGTGATTCTGGATCACATCGACGCAACGAAATATAGGCTAGTAACTCTAAAAAACCTATCTAAATAACAAGATGTATTCCATGTATCCCTTTTTAGTAAGTACATTCTATATCCCTCACATGTACAGAATGTAGAGGAAGTACAACTGGAAGATGATATCCCATATGAGGTGCATGTAGTGTAGATCTTTGAATATAGAGAAAATGTTATTCACAATACTATGAATCACATAGTCAAGGTACTTTGGTGAAATAATAAGTTTAAATAGGAAACATGGGAACCCAGACACACAATGAAATAGAAGTACCCACATTTGTTTTTACATCATTGTATGGAATGAAAATTCGAACGTGGAATTTCCTATAGGGAGAAGAATATAACAACTAAAAAAATTTATATATAAAATTTACTTATGAATATATATATACATCATGTATTTTAATATATATGATAATAACTAATTATAGATTACCAGTAATTTCGGACAACATATTTTTATATGTATATGTTATGCTTTGAAATGCATTTTTTTTAAAAATTGATTTTATTGTATTTTAAGAGCTTATATCTAAAAATAATATTAATCACATGTATAATTTTAATTTAATAAAATTAGTTCAATTTATTTACTCATCATATTAAAACGGGAATATGATTTTTTTTATTTTTCTAAAATAATTGATTTTTAGTGGAAATACAGTTTTTCACAAATAGTAAATTTTATGACTTTAACAGTATAGAAATTTGACTTAGAATTTTATAAAAATATTTAATTGATAAAATATGTATTGAAGGTATAATCATAATAATGATAACTAGATCTTTTTTTATATTTATAAAACCTATATTTAACATTATAAAAGAGATGTAATATTTTAATTCTAATAACATACATTTTTTGGGCATTTCATTTAATTAAACATTGTTTTGTTAAAATTTTATTTTGTATTAAATTTAAATTCACATAAAATTCATTTGTTTTATAATAAATAAATTTATTTATTGAAAATAAAAAAACATTATAATTTTATTTCACAGTTAAATTTTATGCTCAAATAAAACATTTCTATGAAAACTATATTTACGTGTTATGTACTCTAATTCTGAAATTATTTTCCCCGAATCATAGAAATGTTATTCTATAATGTTAATTAGATATTTAAATTTATCATGTCAAAATTACTAAATAATTGTAATTTGAATTATGGACAATAAAACTTATTATTAAAGTTGAAAGAGGAGTTTCCACAATAATAATAACTAGGGGTAAAAGTGGTTTAATATACTTAAAATGGATAAAAATGTGAAAATATTGTATTATATTGAATATTAGATGGATTATCTACCTTATCTCTTTCCCCATACAATTAATGTCATTTTTTGGTGTTTTGTTCATTAATAATGGATTGACATTATTGAAAAATAAATCGATTCTAAAAATCCGGAACTCTATTTACTTATGAAAGGAGCTCACATCCTTCCAATTTCTCCATATATTCCAAAGATTTGGATCAACCAAAAATATACCATAGTTTCTTCTCAACACCCTACCAATTCCCTTTAATCATTTTCATTACACAAATTCAACTCAATAGAAAAATAAGGAGTTACCCGAGGGAGAATATCCTAGGGAAAGGTAATGCTCTCAACCCAAATTTTCAATGTTATTTTATTACTCTACACCCCTGAAGTTTCATCTATCCATGAAGGTATGATAACAATAAATTTTTTTACTTCTCAAAATTATTATTATAATAATTTAATATGAAATTTATACCTTCCTCCAAACTCATTTTGAAATAAAAAAATGTTAACATGCGGTGGGCAGAGGGGAGGACGGAGGGTCCAGCGACAGGGGTGGTTTTGACAAGTGGTAGGACCAAGGTGGCAGGATCTCATCCGGGAGTCACTACGGTGGGCGGTTCGGCATAGACGAGAGAGGCTTCAGCGTCTTTGGAGGTCTTCCGGCGTGAATCCATTCCTGCATTGCGGCGTATCCTCAGTACTTCCAGTTTCGGTGTTTCGGTCATCACTTCAGCGGCGGAGAGGGGTGACATTATCGAGACATCTTTGATCAAACCTGAGCCACTCCTGTATGTAATCTGAAGCTTGCGCACAGTTGAAGATGATTTCCAAGTGTGTTTTGAATTCCCCCTTCTTGGCCTTCTCTCACTCCACTCTTCTTCAACTGGATCAGTTTTTGTGGTCTGTTCGCTAGCGTTTCGTGGCTATCATTCGCTCCCACCTCTGCTCTTATCATCCGAACCTTCTTTCTAAACTCCATCTTAGTTTGACATAAAGACTCTTCGGTGGTTTAGGATTATGCTGGTGTGTAGCTTGGCGGATTTCCATTGACCCTTTTGACCTCCTCTTCTCTTACTACCCTTCCCCTTATGCCTGATCTTAGTCGGCTCAATATAAGGGTGTTGACGGTGGTTTTGGGATGGTGTTGGTGGGTGCGATTCGGTGTCGGGGGATCGACTAGGTTGGTGAAGACTACTCCTTGACATCCAGTTAAATCAGATGGTCCAGGGCTACGATTATCTTCGGTTTCTTTTAGGTGATGATGATGTGTGATTTTGTACTCTGTTGGCATTTCTGATAGTGTTCTGCTCGATTTTTTTAGCTGTGCTGGCTCACTGTTGATGTTTTCTATGTGATGATGGTGGTGTTTTCTTCATGGATCATTGTGGAGGTTCTGCCGCTCCAACTTTGCTCTGACTTCCAGATCCACTACCCTTTACAGGTCAGTCAGTGTGTTGGTATCAGCAGAGGTTCTGGGATTTGTTTGTGAGAGCGGTAGGGTTTTCATGCAGCTTCATCTTGTAGATCTGATGGCATGTGGTGTTTCATTTTGGTGTTTTACGGTGGGGCTGATGGACTCTGGTGGTGGCGTGACTCTGGAGGATGGTTATCTTCAGCGACTGGTATGATGATAGGATGTCGATTGAATCGGTGGAGAAAAAATTGCAGTGATGATGGTGGTGAAGGATTTGCAGTGACGACAGTAGGTGATGTGATGACATGCAGTAGGCGGGTGGCTCGAGGCTATTATCGGTGATGGCGCTAGGTCTTGTCAGTATTTGAATTTTGAATTGTTTCAGTTATCATGCATCTTGGCGGTTTGGTTGAGATCTAATTATGAATTATGAATTTTTAATTTTATTGTGAAATCTGGGTCTGTTGTTTCGGTTTTTGAATGTACGGTTACCGCTAACCCTTAAAGCAGTTTTTAGAAAATAATCAAAAAGGATTTGGAGTGTGCGTGGAGACTATTACCTCCATGATCTCCCTGTTTTATTTTCCATTACCACTTAACATGGATAAATTTAAAAAAATATTTATTATATAATTGTTTTAATATTTTAACAATTTATATTATTTATGTATAAAATTTGGAATTATATATGTGTGATTGACATGAAACTAGTGTAATAACTTTAACCACATTAAGTTGATATATCAAGGAACCTTTTTTAATTTGTGTCTATTTTGTGATAAAATTTGAAATTTAAAAGTAAAGATAAAATGGAATAATAAAGGATATAAATATACAAAATTATAGAGGTCAAGAAGTTATTATATGTCAGATTTTACCATGATTGGCAAACCAAAACATTGATAAATAAATTTACCAAACAATCCAGAGTAACCAACATAAGAGGAAAATATATTAGAAATTACTAACAAAAGATAATAAATGGATCTTATATATTAAATATAGATAAATAATTATCTCTGGTATATATTTAACCACCATAATTTAATAATTTGGGAAGTTATGTGCAAGTGTAGAGTGCATTTTGTCACAAGGTAAGGGAACTTTTGTATAACCCTCTTTATTTGACGATTACATCTTTCTTTTCTTTTTATTAATTTTTTGAATTATTCCACTCATTAACTTATTCTATTTTTTATATGTTTCAATTAAATATAAATCTTTTAAATTATTATTTTCATTTCAAGGGTTATACATGTTTTTATTCCCACTTAAAATTACCACATTAAAGTAAACTTGATTTAAGGGAACATTCCTATTTCTTGTTTAATGTCATCAATCACCCCCATCAATTTTTTTCATCCATGAATCACTTATAAAAACAATAATTATTTTATGGAAAACCCTATTGATCCAATTATGGTGTCATAGATTATAATTATCCCATTTTTATTTAAAATGATCCTTTACTTATTTAATAAATGCTCCACCCACATGGTACATCTTTTACTATTCTTCTATTGATATTTCTCATGAATTTTCAATAATGTAACCCCATGTTTAATAACTATTATAATTTTAAAATGATTAAAGTTGAATATAATTTAATTCCTTATTCTCTTGTAAATCCTTATGATTTTTCCTTCGGTTTTGCTTTGAATCAGAATTAGGAAACATGCTTCTTTCTCGTGGGTTTTATCACTTGTATGCTATAGGTATGGATTATTTTACTCATGTGGAATAAGTATTCTTGTACATATTTTTATTATCATTATGTTAATGGTTTTAATGGAATTATATATATATTTATTGAATTGGGTAAATCTTTTTTACCTTTGGAGATCCTATGTATGTGATTTGGGAGTAAACCTAATCCACCATGGGACTTTGTCCACTATGTTCATGGGGATGGGGAGTGAAAAAAATACACTATGTTATTTTTTACAATTTATAATGATGGTATTGGGAGTGAAAATTAACTTATGTATATGGTATCTCATCTTATGTTGTTTCCACACATACCATGACTTTATGATCTTATGATTTTATTTCTTTATTCCATGTTTCCATACTTATGATCAGTTTATTTGTGAAATCATATTATGCCTATTGAATCTAATGATATGATTTATTTCAATATTTATCATCTTACTGGGTATTCTATCTCACCCTTTTCTTTATGTTTTATTCATAGGGTATCCTAAGCAGTTCTAGAATATCCATGGGTGTTAGGAGTGCCATGTGGAGTTTCAAATAATGAAGATGTTTTTTATACTTAGGATTAACTATTTATATAACTATCTTATAAAGACAACAGAACTTTAGATCCTTGGTTTGTAGTTTTTTTAGATCTATTTGAAAATTTATAAAATAAAATTTGTTTTATAGATTGGATAACTATAACCATTTATTTTAAAACATGAAATCCATGATTTTCAGAATAAAACTATTATTTAAATCCATTAAAGAAACAAAATAATTTTATTTTATAAAACCATTCTAAAGCCTTACCTTTTTAATAAAATGGACCTATTTATTCCTTTGAAATAAAAAAAGTCATATAAATAAAGAACAATCACTATGATATCAACAACTATAACAGGAGAACTATATAAGGAAAAAATTATTAGAATCAAAGTGTCACAAACATCATGAAATTATCACAAATAAAAAATAACTAGAAAAAATGGAGTCATAGGGAAAATATATGGTAGTAATAATGAAATCCATCATAATCAACATGCCAGATGTAGCTAAAATTCTCTAAAATAATATATTTCCCCACCCAAACTAATCTTGGGGATAAATCCCAAAGTTGGATGAAAACAGTACAAAGGGTAACTAGTAATAGTGTAATAATAAAATTTTGAAGAATATTTACCTTAACATCCCATATATATATTCTTAGTTTCCCATTTTATGAAATAGAGGTGATGTAATGAACCAGCCTGAGTCTACCTAACTCATCATCCGACCTAACATTCTATAAGGGCTGAAGTGTAGGATTGAAATAATGAGGTAGATGCTCAAATAAAATAGGGGGGTGAATTATTAGTTTAAAAACATTCATTTTTATCCATGAGGAGAACTATGTTTAACCATGTTAAACAAGGTAAATTCAAAAGTGATATATTAGTTCCACAAACTTACTAGGTTTTGGTAATGTGGTTTTAGAAATGAAACTTAAGAAATGTTTATAAGGAAAAGATTCTACATTAAAGCATATAGAATTTAACTCATCAAAGTATAAAAATTTACAAGAAAGTATAAGAAGGTTATACTTTGTTCCATTATCAAAACATAGTGGAAATAAACTTGAAACAAAACAAGTAACAAGTATGAAATCTTTTAATCCAAAGAGAAGGGTATCTAACAACCATGGGTAAAGGTCTCTTGATTTATACATTCAAGGAAGTCCATCTTACCCACATCACGTTAATCCCTCGATAGAAATATCAGAATATGTCTTGATATCCTCAAAACACCTCGATCATTAAGGTAGTCGGTACCTCTGTCTTCCTATCCCCAGTAGTCCTCAAACTTTAAGGTAGTGAGAACCTCTGTCTTCATATCCCCATAAGTCCTCGATTGTACTCAGCAACAATTGCAATCTCTCGAAGCAAGCTAAACAAGATGTTTATTACACACAAAGCATGTGAGTCTCTCTATCTAGAAATAACTTCAACATCATGCAATCTCTAGAGTGATGGAACAATATCTCAGTTGTTTTAGCTCATTAAAATGAGTTCCTATTTAAAGCCACTTATCTAATGGTCGGCTACCTCCTCCAACAATCATATTTCTCCTTGAATTTTAGAGGGACCTATATACGTGGCACGCAAACAATGGTTAGTTAGAAATAGATAGTACGACATCAATTTATAACTATAAAAAGTGTAAGTAAAATAAGTTTTCTTAACCAAATATAATTTTTTGAGTCTAGGGGAAAATAAATTTTGGAATCTAACAAAATAAACATTCATTGACTATAACCCATAGATATTTGGATTTTGTTTTTCAAGGAATTTGGAATTTCAATTTTGTGGAATTTAGATTCAAAATTATCAGGAATTCAGAGTATGAATTCTAAGGAATTAAGAGTCTGAATTTCTTAGAATTCAGAGTCAGAATTTCAAGGAATTCAAAGTCTGAATTTCAGAGAATTCAGAATCTTAATTTTAGAGAATTTGAAATCTGAATTTCAAAGAATTTGGAGTCTGAATTTCAGAGAATTCACAGTCTGAATTTTATAGAATTCTGATTCTTAATTTCAGATAATTCAGAGTCTAAATTTCAAAGAATTCAGAGTCAAAATTTCATAGAATTCGGAGTCTGAATTTCAGAAAATTTTGAGTCTGAATTTTAGAGAATTCGGAGACTGAATTTTAGAGAATTCAGAGTCTGAATTCGGAACCTAAAAACATAATACTCTATATCTAAGAAATTATAAGATTCTGAGGTTTTAGACGTGAAATAAAATTTTATATTTAGGAATAAAATGAGTTAGATTTAGAGAAGCTATAAAATTAACAATGAAAATATTGGTAAGGATAAATTTCTTTATGGAAGTAAAATTTTCTTTATTAAGATAATTCTTAGGGTAAATATAATTTTCCTTACGATAGAGTGTTTTTGACTTTCAAAACATCGAGGAATAGAAAATTCATGAGGAATCCTTATTGACTCAACAATATCCCCCTTTTTGGAAAGCACAAACATCCTTGCAAAAAAGAATATAAGGAAATAGAATTTTTCTTCACAGAATTGAAAATAAAAACATATCTCCTTTTACTTATGAATCATGGTGAATATGAAAAAACTACCCCTTAGGTTTTAAAATACCTAAGGATCGTATTGTTGACTTTGTTAAATAGATTTTTCAATTTCCTATATAAGAACAAATTCTTTGATGACACTCCCCCTTAAATAGACTCCCCCTCACTTAGGAAATTCACTTCTTTACTTAGTATTCTTTTTTATCATTCCTTCTCCCCCTTTGTGATTTTCAAAAATGAATAAAGGGAATGTAAAACAAAATTGGTACCTCAAATATTAGTACCAAACAACAAAATATATGAAGAGAAACCAAAATTTTATTATAATAGGAATGATTTGTACAAATAAGAAAATACAACAAATGATCAGATTGGGAAAAACAATTATCCTTCTTTCTCCTTTGGAATTAGATTCTTCACAATGGATTTCAGCTTCTTAAGCTCCTTGTGATATTCTTCTACACACTTAAGAAACTGATATTGATCTTCATTTTTATTCTCTAAGGCTTGGATCTTTTCTTCTTGAGCCTTAAGAATATCTACCTGAGCCTTCAAAAGATCTTCTTTCTTAGTAATCTTTTCTTCAAACTCTATTCTGAGATCCCTTTCCCTCTTCCAATTTGTAGCCGCTGAATTAAGATTCCCATTCAAAACCGTAACTTCCTACTTCTGAGTTTTTTGTTCAAGACTTAGCTTTTACTCAAAACATTTTGTAAGATATTTGATCTTCCCATCATCAGTGTCAAAAGAATCCTTCACACTTTCTCTAAAATCATCAAATATTCTCATCTCTTTGATTGTTTTTCTTTATCACTTCGTGATTTCCTTGCATGAACATTTGTGAGATTCATATCCAATGAAGAAGGATTTGAAATCAGCATCAAGCCTAACAAACTTATCCATAAGCATGGTAAGTAAATTTGATTTCTGATTAAATGAATGCTGAATCATCTGAAACCTCAATTTTATACTTGGAAATAAGGCAATAATACCAAACAGAATCTTCAAAGATTGAACTACAAAATCATGTCCAAGAGAGGATGATTCCGAATCAGACTGTTTGGTTGGTGAGGATTCTTTTTATCTCTCTTCATATTTTCTCTTTGACCCACCACCATCATCTTTCCTTTTCACTATATATTTAATTGGTGTATCAACCAACACCTGATTTCCCTTATCATCTCTCAGAATGACCTCCTCTCTTTTGGGAGATTCATGTTCACTATCTGATAGTTGAATAATATTGTCTTCATGAAGGTTTTCCTTCATGGAATCTTTCAAAAGATCTTTTGGATGAAAAATTTCCTGGTTGCTACTCTATTATTTATATAATTTATTCACTTATTTATGACGATTTTCTTCTTTTCCTAGGGTTTCATGTTTTTACGATTCAGATTTAGATGTTTGGATTGGCAATTTCACAGAATGACTCTGCTTATCATGATATTACCCTACTTGTCTAATCATGTCATCTTCATAACCACTTTTTTTATTCTTCTTCTTCCACTTCTTCTTCTTGAACTATTTCTTCTTCTTGTTCTGGAACTGGAATAACCATCTTCTTTCCTATAGTCACAAGAGGTGATTCTTACAGAAACGATTTTGGTACCTGGATTTGTTTAGAGGCTTTCTTAGAAGCCTTGAGATGGTACTAAACAATATCATCTTCAGACATCTTCTTCCTCCACTTCTTTTTTTTTTCTTCTCATGACCCTCAGAATCCTTCAACTTCAAATCCTTTGCCTCAATAGGGTCCAAGACAAAACTATGCCCCCATTTCTTCTTATTCTCCTTGTCTTCTCTCCACTTAACTACCACTTCATCCAGAAAATTATTTTGCTTATTTGGTTTTGGAGGTATGGATTGAGTTTCCTGAACAACAAGAGTTTTTTGTTTCTCTTCCAGTTCCTTCGCCTTCCTCTCCTTTCCACCCTTCTTGGACGTTTCAGCCACTTCTAGTTTATTTGATAGAGCTTCAATTTCTGATTCCGGCAAATCATATAATTCTCCATATTCACTAGAAAAACCAACCTTCATTTTCTTTAGAGTATCACCACTGAACAACATTACATTGAAATTCCTTGTATTAAAACTTCACAGGATTTTAAACGATTCTAGACAAAAGACTATAATCTTGGAGAGAATAACTAGATACATGATGATTTGAGATTTCCGAGTCCCATTATTAATATTCATGACTGTCAGCAAAACATACTTCACCAAATTTATCTTACTAAGATTCACCAAAATATTATAAAGCATAAATATCACTATTCTTTAGGGTATCTTTATCACCTTTTCACGTAATGATAAATCCATGAACCCATTACTGAATAATCTGGAAATTTTTAGAGAGATGGATAATCTTCAGAGTCATCAATTCTGATAGACCAAGGAACTCTAAAGCCTTTTCTTTATCAAACGATCATGAAACATCTGGTAAATTGTTGGTGCAAAATTCTACATCACCCTCATACAGAATTCCAATTAAACTTGCAACCTTACTATAAGAAAGAGAGTATATTTTTCCATATCTCTTAAATGAAAACTTTCCTCTCCCTACTTCATTGAAAAAACTAATGTATTCATATAATTCTATCAATAACTCCAGATATACCGGATCCTGTGCCTTTGGTTTGGATACACATAAGCTCTTCTATCCATTCAACTTGATATCTTTTGAGATAATAGAATCATACTTAGAAAAGAATTTAAGATCAAATAACCTTTCTCTATAAATATTCCATTCAGAGATTTCCTTTACTGATGACATTTATTTCTAAGGAGAGGCTCACAAAGAAATTTGGAATTGAGGAAAAATTGACGATTTGGAACGAATTTAAGTAGATGAGTAGAGCTTCAGCATGCCAAGGCATTGGAAACCGATGTGGGACAACCGTCAGGGGGTCCTTATATATGTGATCGAGGTGATTGTTCATCTTCCTTGTTTGATCCAACAATTGAAATACTTTTGATTAGATCTGACATTTGAGATGATAGCTGAAGAAGGAATTTGGTAGGTTCCTATCTTTTTATGTTTTTAGACAAAAACTCAGATTTAAGGAAAAGTGAATTGACATATTTTTAAACAAAATGAAAATAACAACATGTAAAAAGATGATTAAAAAAATTTAAGAAAAGAAACATACCTTCCAGATTGCTAGAGAAATTATACATAATGAGGAAAATTATTCTTCAAGAACATTAGATTTCAAAAATTCCTTTAAAAAAATTTGGTTATGAAAATTTTGATTAAGGATAATTTTGATTAGGAAAAAAATTGACTAATAAGAAAATGTACCCCCCCACCAATGAAAAGGAGTTTCTTACTATAAGGATAAAGATTCTAACATGAAGTTAATATGTAATATCACCTTATGGTTATCATTACTAACTTCTGTATAATGTATTCAAATATATTGTTGGGTAAATATTTTGTAAAAATATCATCAAGTTGATCTTGTGTTTCGATAAATTAAAGATAAATATCTCCTTTTTGTGTGTGATCCATTATAAAGTGATGCCTAATGTATAAGTGTTTTACACGAGAGTGATATGCGTGGGTTTTTCTTAGGGAAGTGGAATTAGTGTTATCACACAATATCTGTGTCTTGGAAAAACTCTTACCATAGTCTGTGATTGCGTCTTTCATCCACAATCTTGGGCACAACAACATCCAGCTGCAATATATTCATTGTCAATAATGGAAAGTGCTATAGAGTGAAGCTTTTTTCATGACCATGAAACTGATGAATCTCCTAAGAAATGACAAGTTCCATCGAACTATAATTTTTTATTAGTCCACATTAACGAAATGTGGGAAACCAAATTACACACACAAGGACAAGTTCCCAATATACTTTCCTATCCATTCTACACCCACCAAAATAAGTATCCGAAAAACATTTTAAAACTAAATCATTTCTAAAAGTATAAAAGGGTCCTACATCCCTGGTTCCCTTTAAATAGTGAAAAATTCTTTTCATTGCCTTTAAATGAGATTCCATAGTACTGGATTGATATCTTGGACATAAACATACTGAAAACATTAAGTCTGGATGACTAGATGTCAAGTATAGTAAACATCCTATAATTCCTCTAACTGATGTTTGATCTACTATTTTCCCAGCTTCATCATGATCAAGTGAATTTGTGGCACAAATGGGAGAACATATACTTTTAGTTTTATCATATCTATAATTATTAAGATGATATTTAATATACTTACGTTGATATGTATAAGTTCTTTCTGGTTTTTGAGAAATTTGAAAACCTAGGAAAAATGTTAACTCACCCATCATACTCATTTCGAACTTAGATTTCATTAAATTCTCAAAAGAATCAGTTCAAGATCGCTGAGTTGAACCAAATATAATGTCATCAAAATAAATTTGAAAAATAAAATCATTTTTCTTATCTCTGTTTACAAAAGGTGTGGATCAACGTTTCCCTTAACATAATTGTTTTGTAACAAAAATCATGAAAGTCTATCATACCAGGCTCTAGGAGTCTTTTTAAGTCCATATAAAGATTTGGTATGTTTGAAAACATGTTTATTATGTTTTGTGTCTTCAAAACCAGGAGGATGTTCAAAAAAAACTTCCTACTAAACATATTCATTTAGGAAATCACATTTTACATCCATTTGAAAAATTTTAAAGTTGAAAAATGATGCAAAGGAAAGTAAAATATGGATAGATTCATGTCTAGATACTGGAGCATAGGTTTCTTCATAGTCTATTCCTTATTGTTGATTATAGCCTTTAGAAACTAATCCGGCTTAATTTGTTACAATTATTCCATTTTTATCACACTTAATTCTGATAACCCATTTTACACTAATAACAAAAGTTTCCATAGGTATTTCAATTAAGGTCCAGACTTTATTCCTTTCTAATTCATTTATCCCATATTCCATGGATTTAATCCAATCATCATCACTAAAAGCATCATCAGTTATTATTCATTCTAATTGAGAATTAAATTCTATATGTTATACTTCATTTCTTAAAGAATCTTCTATTAATTACAGGTATATTTACATCACCATTGATACTATCACTAGGATGATTTTTATGAAACAACTGATTTGGGTTTTGTAAAACCTGTTCATAAAAATATGGTAGGAAATCTTCTTGGGTAAAAGCTTCAGAAACATTTTCTTGAACATTTTCCTTGTTAGAAGGGTCTTCTATCAAGGGTTGATAATCAGTTTTTGAAAACATATCTGAGGATATAGGTTTAGGATAGTTAATAAAAATAGGATCCGTTTCATAAAATTTAACATGTATTTTGTCCTCAATAGTAAAAGTATTTTTATTAAAAACGCTATAATACATAAAAGTTGCGGAGTAGCCTAAGAAAAATCCTTCATCAGATTTGGGTTAGAATTTATGTAAATTATCTTTAGTATTCAGAATGAATACTTTGCAACCAAATACTCCAATGTAGGAAAGTCTACGTTTTTTTACCATTCCATAACTCATTGGGGGTTTTATTAAGAATATGTCTAAGAAAAACTTTATTTATGGTATAATAATTAGTTCTTACAGCTTTTTCCCAAAAGTGTTTAGAATTAGAATATTCACTCAGCATGGTTCTAGTTATCTCTTGAAGAATTCAATTTACTCATTCAATAACTCCATTCTGTTGAGGAGTTACTGGTGCTGAGATGTTATGAGTAATGCCTTTTTCACTACAAAAAGTTTCAAAATCATAATTTCGAAATTCTTCTCCATGATCACTATAGTTAGTTATCAATGGAAGGTTTTCCTCATTTTTAACTTGGGCTCTAAAATATTTGAAATAAGAAAAAGATTCCGATTTCTTTTCTAGAAAACAGACCCACGTAAATCTAGTCTAATCATCAACTAAGACAAATACATAATATTTTTCTCCAATTCTTCCATTTTGTGTTGGACCAAAAATATCCATATGCACCATATATAATGCATCAATATTTGAGACATCATCAATTGATTTACAACTTATTTATGTTTCTTTCCATATTGACAAGGATCACAAACTTTTGAAGAATCAAATATAAGCTCTGGTAGATCCTTAATATTTTTTTTATTAGAGAATTTACATAGGTTCCTAAGGTTACAATTTCCTAAAATTCTATTCCATAACCATGATTGAAATTCCATTGTACTCAAGAAAGGTAGATCTTGGCTTCTATGGTCTTTCATGTTTAGTGTGTGGACATTCTCTTTCTTATGGGCAGAAAGAATAAACTCTTCCTTAGAATTGTGTACTAGAACCTATCATTCCTTAAATTTGAAAGGTAACCTTTATCACATAATTGAATTATGCTTATGAGGTTGTGCTTAAGACCCTTAACAAATAAAAAATATGAAATCAATGTTTTCCCAAGAAGAACAATGTTACCTATACCAACAATTTCTCCCCGAGAATCATCTCCGAAAGTTACTTTTCCTCCTTTCATATTGATATTATTTCCAAAATGGTTTTTGTTAATATTCATATTTAGAGAAAATTCACTATCCATATACCATGTGTTACTATTGGTTCTATCTTTATTTTCCTAAAAATAAGAGTATTATAATTTCAGAATCCAAACATTCTTGGTTTTGGAAATTTCTGAAAGAAAGATTTTAGGAATCCAGATTTTCTTATCAAAATAAGCTTTTTGAAAACCTAAAGACTACATTTTATTTAAAGAACAATTATTTTCTTAAATGCCACCACATTGACATTTATTTAATAATGAATAACTTTGAGGAAAAAATAGTTATTACTGAAAACTGGTTTAGAGTGGTTATAATCAAATCCAGAACTATTCCTTAGAGGTCAAATTTGAGAATACATCTTGTCAACGTTTTCCTTAATAGAGGTAAAGTTTAACAAAAACTTCCTCAGGAAAATTATTTTTACTTTAGTTTAATAACCATGTTTCTATCCTAAAAAACATTATTCTTAGAACAAGTGTTAGTCTCTAAAATATTTTTATTAGAAATTAATTTTTTAAGATCCTTAGAAAGATTATCATTCTCACAATTAACTTCCTCATGGTTTTTGGAAATACTTTCAATATCATAAATTCTATTATCAATATCTTTAGAAATCTCTAATACTTCTTTAGTTAAAATAGAAATTCTAGAATTTTCCTTATCATGTTTTTTATTTAGTTTATACTTTTCGTTCTCAAGAAGTTTAGAAAACCTAGACACTTATTCATAAGTAGGTAATATATTATCTTCTTTAGAAAAATATTATTCATCTAACTACTTTTAATATTTATCATCAGTATAATTTTCATTCAAAGATATATTAGTTATAGATTCAGCATTGTGTACCTTGGACATTATACAATGATTTTCATTGGGTAATCTGGCTAGTAGACCATGATTCTTCTGACCAAAAGATTCATACTCTGAGGATTCATCAGAAGAGTATCCACCATTATCATTCCAAGTATCATTATCTTTCAATAATTTATTATCTTTATCCTTTCAGTACTTATTTTTATTTCTATTAGAATTAGTTTTCTTTCTATCCTTTTTCTTAAGCGTAGGACAATCTAGTCTGATGTGCCCCGCCCTTTTGCATTAATAACAAGTGACATCTGAGTATTTCATGTCTTTTATTTTTTTCTTCTTATATCTATAATAAAAGTATTTATTTCCAACTATATTTTTCATCCATCGAGCAAGATTATCTAGTTCATTCTCTCTATATTATATTTCACTATATTCAGATAAAACAGTTACTTTCTTTGATTTGGATCATGTATCCCTTTCAAGAGTTTTGGACTTAGTGTTAGTAAAAGATACACTTCCATTTCAATTTTTTTCTTATTCATATCAGCATATCTTTTCATTCTTGTCTCATGTAGAAGAAGTGTTCCAAAAATTTCATCAAGTGTAATTTGGGATAGTTTCATATTCTTGTCAATAAATGTTATCTTTTATTCCCACTCATTCGGCATGATATCTATAATCTTCTCCACAAGAGCTTCATCATCAAGAAATTTCTCACCCATAGATTGTAAACTGTTAACAATAGTCGTAAACATTTGTTTCACTTTGAATACTAGTTCTCCATAATGACATAAAAATCCATGATATTATCCTCTAATCATAGCTCTTCTAGTTTCTATAACTTTGGATGTACCAAAATGAGTAACCTCCAATTTCTTCCAAATACAATTTGTAGCATGACAAGAAGAAATATGACTATATATATTCCCGGTCATGGAACACAACAAAGTATTGTGTACCTTGTAGTTTCATTGATATTCTAACTTTTCATGATTGGTAAAAGTTTTGACTTCCTTGTCAAAAATCTTTTAATCCTCAGTAAGCAAAACAAAATTGTCCACACTAGTATTAATAAAAAAAGTATTCATAAGATCCCTTCAAAATTCATAATCATTCCCATCAAATATTTGTGGTCTAGTAGGATTTAGATTTTAAATTGATCCAACATCCATTCCCTCCATCTAAAATAAAATATTTTTCGACAAAAACATGTTAATAGTAAATGTTTGTAAACAAAGATAAAACAATTCCTAAGGAAACATTTAGAACAATGAAATATTAAGCAAGAAAAACTTATATGTGAATATAATTATATTAGATACATGCTCTGATACCAATTTTAGGATCGAAATAATGATATAGATGCTCATATACAAGAGGGGGTGGTGAATTGAATTTTTAAAACCCTTTTTTTTCCTTAAGGAGAACTATGTTTAACAAAATTAAACAAGGTGAATTCACAAGTCCCCTTTCAGTTCTAAAAACTTACTAGGTTCCGGAAATGTGGTTCTGAAAATGAAACTTAAGGAATGTTTACAAGGAAAAGATTCTTCCATAAAGCATATAGAATATAACTTATTACAGTATACAAAATTACAAGAAAGTATAAGAAGGTTATACTTTCTTCCATTATCAAAATACATCAGAAATAAACATGAAACAAAACAAGTAACAAGTATGAAATATATTAACCCAAGGATAAGGGTATCTAACAACCTTTGATAAAGGTCCCTTGATTTATACTTTTAATAAAGTCTATCCCACCCACACCAGGGTAATCCCTCAATAGGAATTTAAGAATCTGTCTTGCTATCCCCGCAATCCATCAATCTTTAAGGTAGTCAGAACCTCTGTCTTCCTATACCCAAAAGTACTCGAATGTTAAGGTAGTCGGAACCTCTTTATTCATATCCCCATAAGTCCTTGATTGTACTCAGCAACAATCAGAATCACATGAAGCAAGATAAAGAACATTTTAAATACACACAAATCATGAGAGTCTCCCTCTCTAGAAATCACTTCAGCAGCAGGCAATCTCTTGAGTGATGGAGAAATATCTCAGTTGTTTGAGCTCGTTTAAATGAGATTCTATTTATAGGGAATTCTCCAATGGTTTTCTCCCTCCTCCAATAGTCATATTTTTCCTTGAATTTCAGAGGGACTTGTACATATGTCACTCAAACAACCCTTATTCATAAATAGATTGTATGAAATAATTTAATAACTATAAAAAGTGTAAGTAAAATATGGTTTCTTAATGAAATATAATTTTTTATGTCTAAGGAAAAATAACGTTCATAATCTAACCAAATAAAAATTAAGAGACTATAACTCATGGATATTCTGATTTTGTTTTTCAAGGAATTCGGAGTCTGAATTTTGGCGAATTCAGAGTCCAAATTTTATAGAATTCAGAGTGTGAATTTTAGAGAATTTGGAATCTGAATTTTAGAGAATACAGAGTCTGAATTTCAGAGAATTCAAAGTCTGAATTTCAGATAATTTGGAGTTTAAATTTCCGAGAATTCGGTGTCTGAATTTTAGAGAATTCGATGTCTGAATTTCAGAGAATTCGGATTCTGAATTTCATAGAAGCTTGATACTGAATTCAGAACCTGATAATAGAATACTCTATACCTAATAATTTATAGTATTATAAGGTTTTAGATGTGAAAATGAATTTTATAATTAGGAGTAAAATGAGTTAGACTTAGAGAAACTACTAAATGAACAATTAAAAAATTTGTAAGTATAAATTTCATTAGGGAAGGGAAATTTTACTTATTAAGATAATTCTTAGGGAAAATATAATTTACATTACGATATAGTGTTTGTGATATTTGAAACACAGAGGAATGGAAAAGTCATAAGTAAACCTTATTGACTCAGCACAAAGTGAATTCTTGATCACCATGGGATACAGACAAGAAATAGTTTATCAAAATAATTCCAATTTATAATTATTTTACCCTCATAACAAAAATAATTGACCATAGATTTCTCATAGAAATCCAACATAACTTGTCCAAAACATAAATTTTCTCACAATAAAATAAGTATTTTTATAAAATAAAATCAAAAAATTATTATGAATTAATAACCAAAAACCGATAATATAACCAACATCAATTTTCAATTTATCTACCATACTTATACACTATATCCACAATTCAATATAAAAGAATCTCCAAAATGGGATCAACACTAGTGAGGATGATGCATAACATTCCCATGATCTAAAATGCAACATGCATCATATGATCTGAACTCCATGAGACCATCACCCCTACCATCCAAAATAGACCATGTTTTAGGTCATCTAGAGAGGACATTGAAAATAATGGTTATCATGCCATTTCTTGTTTAAATCCCTTCAAAACCACGTCTGTATACGCCCACAGTCATATAACAAGTGTGAGAAAGAAGCCTAAAAAGATACCAAAATGTATCTAGTAAAGGTATTTCTCCATGAAAACCTATAACTCTTGTTTGAAATCTATATCTATAATAATTTAACTTTGAAACAATTTATTTAATAATACCTTTGGTTTTAGACAAAATTGACCGAATATCAAATGTATAAATTAATAATGTTAATGAAAGTAAAGGAGGAAACATGGAATAATAAACATTAAATTACCCAAACATAAAAAATAAAATAAAAATAAATATAATTAAATATTCAATAAGTGGGTTTCGGAATAAAGAAAATGCAATCAAATTGTACTAGTCACAAGAAACATTCATCAGAGGATTTAACTATTGGGGTCTAGCATGAATTAGTCTAACATAAGGTTCAATAGATTACTAAGTGAGTATAAAAAGTTTGGAGGTTCCATCATTCTTCCCTGGGCCCATCAATATTCCCATGATATCCCTTAATCCCTTAGGAAACATTCCCTAGAAAAAATTATGCCTAGGCTAGGGATTAAATTTTCTAAGACACGCACACACCCAAGGAAACCCATGTTCTATTCATTACCAACATAAAAAAATTATAAATACCAATTATATAAATCGAACATTCCCATAATAAATAAATATTAAAAAATATAGAAGCTTTTCAAAACCCCTTTAGAAATCCATTTGAAACCATAAATCCTCCTTGAGGAACTTTTTAAACACATTGCATTCATTGAAACTACTTCCTTTATAAGATCCATTACAAACCATAAAATTTTCATCATGAATCAAGAATCAGATTGAAAATAGATCAATAATCATTACCAACACCCTTTAAAGTCAATATAATAAACAAAAAACACATTAAAGTAAGAACTAAAGGTAATCGATGGGAAACCACTACTTGGTACGGAAACCTACTTTGAAACTAGATTTTAACTCACCACCATGGATGAAAACCACCATAAAAAAGTGGGAAATGAAACCACAAGCCTATATAACCAAGAATTCCCATTAATAATCCACCCTAAACCCTAAGTTTATACCCCATGGAATGATAATATTTCAACACTCCATGTAAAATGAAATAATATTTTAAAATAAGGGCAGAGAAGTAGTAACCAAGGAGAAATCAATACTACTTCAATAAAAAAACACCAAATAAGAAGGGAAATTCACCGAGAAACGATGTAGATAAGATATACACACCTATAAGGGATGGATGAATATTAAATTATGAGTATGTGGGGGTGATTTGGAGTTAAATTCATCAAGTAAAAAATGGTAAAACAATGATCTTTAATAACAGAAAAAATCTATTTGGTTTAGCTTTATGTGTTTTCAAACCATACACAAACTGTGTGAAAGCCATTAATATCCCAAAAATCTCCACATGGTTTTTAGATAGTGACCCATAGTTTTATAGACTATATGGGAACCATTCCAAACCACATTATCCCCCCAAAACCCCTCTTACATGGTTAGTAACTCCATTAGTATTAACTATGTTCTAACCATGCACCAGAGTCTATTTATAAAACAATTATGACTTTTAACATCCAAATATCAAGAATTAAAGAAGTAAATAAATAAAAAAAATGAATGAATGAATAATATTTTTAAATAAGACATTCCAATGACCTAGTGGGTGTCACAATTCTCCCATCAATGGCACTATTTTCTCCTAAAAAGTTCTCAAGTGTCCACATTTAAAAATAGGGGAGGACATTTCTCCCCCACCACGACTTTATGTTCCCATATTTCGGAGATATATCCACCATGATTCCAATGAATATACATTAATAGGTTTTATAGACCATGAAAAACCGTGATTTGGTAGTCGAAGATATGAACAAGATTCTCATTAACTACAGTTTTAGGTTCAACCTCAAAATCCTCCTAGTCCATCTGATTTGTTGGGTTTAGAAAATAATTATTCAACCGAGACACATGAATGAAATTGTGAATTGATGTTATCCATGGATTAAATTCCAACTAATTGGATACATTCTTTTGATTCTCTACAATTTTAAATGGTTCTCTATAACATTGTGCCAATTTCCACTACTTTCCCAAGGAATGGTGGCCCAGTTGAATAGATACATGAAAGAACATGATCATTATTTTCAGTCAATAATGGGTGATAATGAGGATCATTATATGATTTTTGGGATCTCAGAACTATATATGACCTTTTCCAAATCATTTTAACATTATCTATAGTCTATTGGATGAGACTTGGTCCCAACAAGAAATTCTGACCCAACTCATCTTAATAAAATGGGAATTAAAATGATCACCCATAAAATTATTTCAAAATATATATAAATACCATATCCCCAGTATCATAGTGTTTTTGTTACATTATTATATTGACATTAGTCATAAGGAATCACATATTTAAGGATGAAATAATTTAGTAGTCTTAGAAAACTTGGTACATACTTGAATCTCACAATAAAATTTTAAACATACAATGGAACATAGTTTTTTCCTTGATAACATCATTATTCCTTTTATTATATCCCTATATATATCATAATAAACATCCTAGCATTTTTGTAAAAGGAAACAAAATAAGGGTGATATCAGGTGCTCAGAAAGGGTTACATACAATGGAAACGTACTTGAGTAAATAATTCATAATTAGTATAGCAAGGTAGATGATTGAAAACAAATTCCATTTACTAAATAACTTGACCATGAAGAATAATGAGGCTGGAATAAATTTTTATCAAATAATTCCATATAACTAAGAAAATGAGATTGAATGTTTTCCATAGATATCATAACTATTCAAATAATCAAATCTAAATCAATAACATGTCCTATAATGATGGAATAAATAAGTGCAGACATAATAATCTTTCCATCAAGGAATCGAGCTAAGAAATATTACATGAATGTGTAATATCTCAACCAAAAAACATAAACTAGTTCATATCGTGAGACCTACTGATGCATCAAGGGGTAATAGTAGGGAAAAAACATAACTTACTAAGTCCAATGCATTGCTCATATAAAATGGGTGAATCATAATCAATATTAACTTTTGTATTGAAAAAATATCCTTTGCTATGTTGAAACTTTCCCCAATCAATAAATGTAATCATAATCCTTCTTGAGTAATAAAAAATATTGAATAAAAATAATATATCCATAGTCAATCGGATTATAAACCATCTGAAAAAATAATAATGATTACATAATTATGACATATCTCTAATGGAGCATTAGTAAAAAGTTTTTTTAATTGATTAATAGAAATACCATAAAAATGTATTTAAAAATTTGTTTATGGAAATAAACTTTTCACTTTTAAAAAACAATTTTAAAAAATAAAATTTTAAAAATTTTTATTAAAAAAAATTCTTTTAAATGATACTTTTAAACATGAAAATTAATCTTTAAAGAAATGTGTTTTTATGATAATGTGAAATACTGTTTTAAGTAGTAAACATTAAAACAAATATTTCTTTCACATTTTTGAAGGAAAATTTGTACCTTATTTATAAAATCATAAAAAGATTAATTTTAAAACATTTTTAGAAAATCTATCAATGGGTTATAATGAATTTATACATTCATAGAAGTACACTAAAAACATAATTTAAAACACTTTTAGAAAATGTGGATTTGGAAGAGAAATGAATTTTGACCAAAGATAGAAATAATTTCATATTTTATTAAAAAAAATTCTCGTTAATTTTAAGTACCGAAGTGAGGTAAATGGTACTATTAATCAAAACATCATGAATTACCAGAGGATAAAAAAATTAAAGGGTTTATCTAGAAATATTAAAAAAATTCTTCCAATGAAATTTTAATCATAAATAATCTTGATTAAAAATGATATTACAACTTAAATATCTTACCACTGTGGTAACTCTTGAAACATAACAATCATGAAATAAATAAATAAAAACAAAACATTAAATACCATGAATATAAATATCTTCATGTTATAACAAATCTTAGGGGTAGTATATACACATCATAAAATAATAGTGGTGCATAACATAACATATATCCCAAAGAAACCAATTTGAGATGGGAAACCCTTATATTGTTCATAATGTTAAGTTGAGAAATCATTATAAAATTGATTATGTGTATAAAATAAAAATCAATATGAAACAAGTTGAAATAATATATAAGGTAATAGAAATTAATAACACACATAATCTTAGAAAATCAAAGACAATGAATATGTAATATAACCCAATGAAATGAAAGTGAGTTATAAAAACCACACTACTTGGTAACTTTCATATAAAAACCCCTTGGTTGAAATAATTAAAATTTTACCATTAAAATAAAATTAATTATTAAGGAATAATTATATTAAATTAAAAATGGTTATTATATACACCATATAAAATAAATTAGGTTCGTAGCATTAAAATATGTCTCCATGGAATGAGATTAAGGACGAAACCCCTTACTCCACATTTTCCTGAAGTTAAAAATAATTTAAAATCCTTAATAATTGTTAGAAACTTGTTATTAATTTATAATATAACCATATTAATATTTATTATATCATATATTATCTTTTTATAACATCTTTTCCCCCATTCGTTAATAATACTACATAATTACCATTGTTTCAGGTGTTCACTACTTTGTTTTCTCAAGCATGGTTTGGTTTAATAGTTTTTTCATTGTAAATTGATCATGGTTACATAATAAATTTAATGTTAACCATGAAATATATATCATATATATTTATTTTATATTTATTTATAATAGTGCATAAAATTTATAGATAGAAAAATGAGTTTCATTATTCGTGGAGATGATAGGTCGTACATATGAATGAAAACTGTTTTTTTATGGTTATAATAAAACAAAGGTAAGTAATTAGTCAACTTTAAGAAATAATTATTATATCATATAAATAAAATATTTTCATAAAATTACTCTTTATCACCATTCATGTAAAAATAAAATGAATAATTAATCACATCATTTTGTGGAGGTGACATTCCACATGTACGCACGAGGGATGTTATCATTTTATAACAGATTGGAAGCTAATAAGGTATATGAGCTATTATAAATAAAAAATTATAATTATATAATTAATATCACACACACAAACACAAATATATATATATATATATATATATTAAATTCATCATTATATCCATCCATTCTGGGTGTTTATGGAAAAAGGATAATATAGATTCATGAGGCGGTAGTTCGCAATACACACAATCGATGGTTCCATTTACCATTTGACAGAAGAGGAGATGGTTATAGGTTATTAATTGAACATAATAACATCTCATTATATGTTATATACTGTTGTTATTGTATTTTAATTATTAATATATGAATGAAGGTGGTAAGATAAGATGAAAAAATAGATATCTTAGTTAATAAAATTACATTCACTTAGAATAACCCCCTATGAATTTATTTTTAAGGACCCTAGGATTGGATTTTTTGGATGACCATAAGATCTATAAAATTGATAAGGATGTTTTGGAAATATTATATAGAATTTGGTAGATATAAATGGTATTAGAGGTGTGGATAATAGAGGTTATGAGGTAACCTTTTATAATGGAGGAAGAGTATTAATTTTATAAATACACAAAAATATTCAAAATTGGGAAGTGTCTCTCATTACATGTGCCTAAAAAATTGAAAAATAATGTATTTGAGGGAATTTAAGGTCAATAAAAACCTACACGATAATAAAAAAACCTTGTTTTAAATATGTTATTCATTTATCCTCTCATTATACTTATTTTTACCATTTTAGTTTTTACAATGACAACTAGTTATTTATTTTAGTAATTTATTATTTAATTCTGAAAGTAAATGAGCTTAATTATATAATTTGCACCCAATAATAATAATTATTAAATCATATTTAAGAAATTAAATTCCTATGTGAGTGGAAAATTAATTTCCATACACGTGCATGTAACACGTAAAACTCTATTTTAACATTAAAAGTAGTAATTATTTTTTATGTTTTTACATTAAAATGTAAAAACAATTATGTTAACCAAATCACCTAATTTTAATTTTTATTGTTACAAATATTCCATCTATTATAAAAACATCAATTCATATAAGTGAAATTATTTAATTCAAAATTAAACCCACAAGTTTGACAAAAATATGGGTTTCCAAAGAAGAATTCTCTAAGGTATAAAAAATTTTTATATCAAATTTATAGATCTAATTTACATAAATGATTTAAATTTTATTAATAATAATATAATTTAACAAATTTTTCTTTTAAAATAATTTTAAATCCAAATTTTACTTTGTAAATGATTAAAATGAATGGTAGTTTTCAATAAATTTTTTTATTTTTTATATTCATCAAAAAATATAACATTTACAAAAATTATCAAAAAACCACTATATGAAAATATTTCATTGATTTTGTCAAAAATATATATTTTATTTTTATTTTTTTATATAATTTTCAAAAATTAATTTCAAAACTAGTGCACAAAACATGATGGAACTATTTTTTTTATAAAAATACAATTTTAAGAATAAAACTTGATTTATTTCTATATCATTATTAGAAACAAATATTAGATTAATGATAAAACATTTTATAGATAATTTAATATATAAACTTCATTAATATAATTTCCTAATTATTGTTATTTCAATTTACTACGGTACAAACATATTGTGTTCATAAAAGCAGTTTTCCCGAAAATCATTTCTTTTACTTTAAAATGTTTTTTATTTTCATTTATTATAAATTAATAACCAATTAATTTATTTTATACATGTTTAAAACATATAATTTTCATTATTTATTTATTATTATTTATACCATAGAATTTAATGGCTAGTTTATAATGGTTATATTTAAATAATATATTTCACTAATTATTTAAGCTCACTGTTGCATGTCATATATGCTATCGAACATAATATACATCTATTAAAATATTATGGTGTTATATTTTCCCCAAATTCAATAAATTTTGAACTTGTAATTTTATTTTATGCTCATAAATTTAGGGTTTGAAGTTTTAAATCAACATTTTCAAAATCCCATATATTAAAAAGTGTTAATAAAGCATCCTCTCGATAAGAGTGACAGAGAAGTGTATAGGTCATATAGAATAACACATAACTAGGTTTCTAAGTAGGAAACAATTATTGGCAAGTGAATATATATACATAGAAGAAAATATTAACACCCATATAATGATTTATAGTGATAGATATCATTTATTAGAAAAAAACGAATGATCAATATAAATTTAACAAAAACAATACCATAAATCGATGAGGTATGAAAAAACCACTGATTCTTGGGAAATAAAGGTAATAAGATAACATTTTTGTTTCAAAATCCATTTCACAGGGTTGAGGAATTACATTACCTTATATATGATAACATCTGGAAATATACATACTTAATATATATAATTTCATCTATTAATCAATCTATATAACAATCTCATTGATGGGTATTCAAGTTGATTTATTTTATGCCTGATGCACTAAAATGAACTTCTAACAGATTAGAAAATCTACAAAAGGATAAGAATATATTTCTACATTCATTAATAAAATCACAAATGACTATGACATGCTATACAATATAGGTAAATATCATACATTAATATCTAAAATTAATAATAAAACAGGTTTAACTTAAATAGACTTATATACCAAATAACACAACTAATATCTACATTTAAAGAGTGTTCTAACCTCAGTGGTTATCTCATACCTTTCAACTTACACCTCTAAAAATATAATAGAAATATTCCCAATAAAATTCTTAATATAAAACATAAAAGTTATATATATATATATCCCAACCTAATAAATCATCTCCTAAAATATAATTAATAACCTAAAAACACAATAATTATAAAAATATTTGATCATATAATATGTTTCAAAAAATTAGGATACTATTTATCCATAAAATAGTTTATGTAGAAATAATTTCATATTGACCATGACATTTTGTGGTCCAATGGTAGGAATTACACCCTTTTAACCATTTAATTGTGGGTTTAAGCCCCGTGTCCCTACTGTATGCGACTGGTTATCATCCGACATGTGGGGGTCCCTTTTTAAAAATCTATATTAATATAATTTCTATGAAATACTTGAATTTTAATCATCCATAATTACCAAAAATTAAAATATAAGATAAAATTTATTGGTTATGAATACCTTTAAATATATGTCTATAAAATGTAATTGAATTATTCCTTAAATAAAATTTTCACCAAAACATTTACTAAACTAATGGGTTGTATTTCAATAAATGATTTCAAAAATATCGTTAATCCTGATAAAATTCATTCATAGAAAACCTCAAAAGGGTGTTTATGACTTTGAAATTATGATCAAACTTAAACTCTTAAACCCATGATGGTATCCATAATTTTTAAGTTAATCATACATAAATATATATATAATTACAATATTAACACAATCCTTATATGCTTCACGATTCTTATAAAAAATACCAATGGTAAAAATACTTCTAAAACATAGTTCTTGCATCCCAACACATAAATATTTTAACCCTTTAACTCCATTGATCGGTATTATATAGGTCCTTCCATGGTCTAGGAGTTATTATTTTAAAGAATGAATTTACTTAGGTAAAAAATATGTTCCCCAAATATAAGAAAAAAAACTATATTTGGATCCCCATGATAAAATATATTTCTCTCTATTGAACTCCACACTTTTCCTTGGGAATTCATTAATCCATACCCTTATTTTTTCCACATAAAATGCAAGGACCAGACCCCAAAAATACACATTATAGTGATTTTAAACTATAATTAAACTAATTTCATTCCCAAATATATTTTATGTTTATAGTTTTATAAAATTAGGACAAACTATTATACAGTAAACCCGTACATTCCATGTGGACACTTATACCAGATATATATTTTTTCACCAATTTTTTTATAATAAAACTTGGTTCATCTTCATAAAAATATTCAAAAATTTCAACCTGACTTATTCTTTTCTCATAACCATACATAAACCCTATGAAAATTTTTTAAAACTTGGTATGAAAATAAAAGATAAGTAAGGGAAATAAAATAAAGGAAACCATTAGTCGAGTGAAAAATATGAAAAAACATGTAACATTTACCTCCAAATTCAATGCTATTTGAATGGATAAAACAATTTCATATGAAAATCACACACATGTTTTACTTAAAGAAAACTTTTAAAATTCATAATAAGAAATTAAATCCTTATTTCAGTGACATAAATCTCCATATAAATAAAACCATATTAAAACCCTTTTAATTAGATTAAACATATGGCCCAATTCTAATATAATAATTACCTAATGCTTTTTCAAGCTATAATGGGTATCACTCTTTGTATAAGCTCTATGTGTGTCACCCATGAGCTATAATTTGGCTCAAACCTTCATATAAGCTATATCATGCTCACCCATTTTCATGAGCTATAATGGGATACATGGGTGCATTCCATTTTTAAATTCAAATTTGGGATGTGGTTTATTGTTTTTGAATTGTGAAATGTGGTTGTGGTTTGGCTTGAGTCTGTTGAAGGTAAGGTTCCCACTTATCCATAAAGTGGATTTTGGAAAATAAAAAATATTGGATTTTGAGATACAGTGAGGTATAATGGGGCTCAACCCTTCATATAAGTTGTATTGGGCTCACCCATTTCATATAATTCTTAGTTACCATATCATGAATAAAACACATTATTCTTACACATTTTCATCATAAACCCTTTAAAACTCTATTTAAAACTCATATGTAAAACAATTTTTGAAAAGAGATACCTTTTTATTTAAAAATAACATTTTAAATACAAAAAATACATAGAAAAGGTAATGAGAGGTTGTTATTGAAGAAAATATCATTAAAAAAAGTCTAGAGGAAAATAACACTTCCATCTTGAAGACAATTATTATTTTTTTAAAAATGACGCACACTTATATATGAAAACATTTTAATTGAAAATATAATTTTTAATATATAAATAAATCTTCACATCAATATGGAATCATGATACCAAGAAAAGGAAATTATGGCATATAATTTTAAAAAACACTCTTTTTGACTTTTTTAAAAAGAAACATTAATAGAGTAATTTTCAAATGAAATCCCCTTACATACACCTAAAAATATAAAATTTTCAAACACAAGAGAGAAATTAGAAAAATAATTTTTCTTAAAAAAAATTCAATATAAATAAATTCATAAAAATAATTTTTTTCAAAAAAATTTAATTAATATGAAATATTTATAAAAAAATCTTTAACATAACTAAATTGATGTTTTTAGTTAATGAGTCCCTTACCGTGTACCTGAAAGTGTTTTTCACATACTCTTTGTGTACTAGATAATAAAATTAGATTTATTAATCAATTAATCCACAAGATTTTTCATCTACATTTTTTTTATAATTTTATTATGTACATTTATGGAAATTTTGATTAGTTATAAAGTTCAATTTCAATGTTTTGGGAGTGTTCATTTTATGGTATTATGATCAGCTCACTAGAGTATGATTGTATATGTTCTTATAAAATGATAATAGTAATCCATAGGAGGAATGAAATGGTATTAATGCACTTTAACAACTATTAATGGTACCATATATCATTTTTATTTATTTTATTAAGCTAATTCATTTGATAAAAATGTTAATGTCAAATGGTTTTTTTATTTTGGCTATTTTTCTAATGGTCACATACTAGATTTGTTTTATTTAGTATTATATATATATTATATAAAGAACATGAAAAAAGTTATTATAAAAAATATTAAAATATTATTTAACTATAATTATTGTTTTTTGACCAGCCTTGAAGGTGGTAATGAAAAATGAAAAATTATTATCCACTGAGATAGTTAACTACCATAATTTGGAAAACAGTTTCGTTTCTTTGAATAAGTGGATATAATAAAAGTGATGGATATAAGATATTATATTATAAAAATAAAAATAAAATATATATATGATACTGGATTTATTATTCCGTGATGGATGATGTAGTATAGGAGAAGGTAGAATAAGAAGAGAAACCAAGAGAGGTGGGTTGAGAAAGTTACCTATTTAATATCACCTCCTTGAAGGACCCCTTAAGGATCTTGGAATTGGTATTTTGGTGAGACCCATAGCAATTAGTCCTAGGTAGAGTGTGGATGGTATGGTTTTAAATATATTTTAAGAGATTAAATTATTTTTAGGATAATGGGGGTGGTGAGAAGTCATATTTATACTTTAGGATGAGTGGTTCTAAATGACTAAATAATGATAATTTATATTTAAAGCCAAAAAATTTGGGTGGAATTAATTACAACGAATTAAATTTATAATTAAGGTTTTAATGGATTTTTAATTCTAATAAACACATCAACCATAAATTTTATTTTTTATTTTGTAGGTATTTTAAAATTTTAGATTTTAATTTTTTTGTCGTTTCATTATTTTACCTATACCGCGTTAAATCATTTTTTACCACAGTAAATTTTTTATGACTAAAAATAAAAATAAAAATAATGAATAATTATTAACTTATTATTCCAAAAATTTAATCCATGTTACCAAATTCAAGTCACATAATTCTAAAAATTAAATTTAATACAAAACCCACAAAAACGATGGAACAGTGTGTTTTCAAGAGCAGTATTTTTAAAAAAAGTTGATTTTATATTAACTTTATGATAGATAATAATAATATTATTTAACTAAATTAATATTTAATGATATATAATCTATAAATTTCATTTAAAACACTCTTTATTAGGAATTATTTTAGTTAATAAAAAAGAATACACACTATGTACTTTAAAACAGTTTTTAGAAAAATACTGTTTTTAAGATAAAAAACAAACTTGTTATAAAAATACAATATAAATTTGATTGAAAAGAGTTTAAGTAGAAAAAATATAAGTTTATAATTTTTTTACTTTAAGCCACAATTATAACATAATGGGATCTTTCAAATTTTGTAATTTATTGAAATGAAATGACATTTTTACAAAAAATGTCAATTTTTTCCTATTCAAAGAAATCCAAATAATTACCAAAAAATAACAACATTTCACCCAAAGTAATACTTAATATTCCAATTTCTTGAATTAATTTCTTTATATAATTAATTTTCTAAATTTTCTAAAAATTATCTATAATATCCACTAATAAAACGAAATAAAACCAATTTTTTTGAAGAAAACATAACTTTCAAAGAATAAAATGACATTATAAAAATATAGTACTTATTTAAAAATAGTTAATTAATAAATAAACAATGATTATGAAAATAATATATTTCATAATGACAATAATACAATTCACTCCCACCAATTTAATGGCTATGTGATAACAGTCACTTTAAAATAATAATATTTAGTCGTTTGTTAAAGCTCGATGTTGCATATCTTGTATGATATTGAGAAAAATATATCATTTTAAAATATAGGGATGTTATATTATCCCCTAATTAAATAAGTTTCATCCTCCCAATTTTAAATTGGGATAAAAAAATAGTGTTTTGACTTTTCAAAAATACATTTATTGAAATCCTACATTGTAAAAAAGGATTAATAAAACATCCACTTGAAAAGTGAGATACGAATGTAAAAAAGGTCTCAAAAGATAATAGATACAATGATTCAATGTAGAAAAACATGTAAAAAGTGGTGAAAATATAACAGCAATATACTGATAGAGAGTCATAGATAACATGGTCATGATAAAGTTTACCATAAAAAGTCTATGATAGTATAAAAGGCCATTAATTTATCGGTATGAAAATAAAATGAATAACTCTTTTGTTTCAAAATATTTTTTATATATTTTAGGCATTGTTTTTAATGAACTAAATCAAATACCACTAAAATCATTCACTGAGATGGTGTGTTATGAGGACTCAGGTGTGGCTCCTTGTACTCTAGAGGCATCCGAATATTAGCAAGGGCCCAGGGTGTGATAGTGGGGAGACAATGAACTCATATTAGAGTGAAAAAACAGCGGAATTAGATAATTATGATACACAACAGAAATAAACAGTGTCTAGAAGATGTAAATAAACTAAAATAGAACATGCTGTAATAATAAATAAAAAAGCGATAAAAGGGGAAATAGCTATGCTATACAAACAAAATTGGTCATCCACTGCACCGACCATACAGATACATGAGTACAAAAGAAATTGAAATAAAAGTATAGAGATATAATAATTTCTCTGATTCATACCACAAAACTGGTATCCAGACACTATCTAACTGCACCAGCCTGATCAGAAGAACCACACGAGATGCTCCACTCGATCATGCAACTTTGGGTCGCATCGCCATCCACCATGCAACTCATGATCAACACGAAAAGTAGACATACAATATACATGTTCACTAAGGTGAACATGAAGGGGTGATAAAAAATCCCAATAGGATACCCTGACAAGGAACCTATAAAATACGCTGCTATAAGTGTATGAAAAATCAAAACTACTCAACCTAACAGAGTAATAACTCGAAAGGTATGTAAAACCAATAATCATGAAACCATAGTCGAACCCCAAGTCTGTAATCTAGGTCAACTGGGAATATGCCACCATGGATTTCCAAATCTAAATATCTATACATGTATAGTCCCATACCTATACATATATACATAAATTAGAATATTCATGACTAAGTAAATTAAATAACATAAAACCACATCAGTAGTCGATCTTTGGTTTGTAATCCTGATCGTTGGGACATCCTATACAAGTGAATTGATATAAACATAGTTTCACTCAAGATGTGTGTCATTAACTTGATCTCTAGGTCCATAATCAAAATCTATTTATACTTGCTTTCACCAAAACCAATAAAAATCACAATGTAATCTACATCACCACAAGTGGAAATCATCATACACCGTGGTTCACCCATACTCATCTATAATTACTATAAAGAAGGATTATAGAGAGTACATATAGAAATTATATAAATGGTAACTGAGATAGAAACAGTGCTACCTAGTATATATAAATTCGGTTCAATGACTAAGACCTAGGTCCTGGTATGTAGGCAGTCCTGATATTGTGACCCAGATGAATCCTAAGGGTCTGACCCTTAAGCGATCTGAAAAGAGAAATCATCGGTGGGACGCCATGAATTACCCCTACAATCCATAATAAGGGAGATTATAATCATTTTGGGAATCCAATTATTTGAGATTCCATGTAGAACATCATGGTAAAGTAATCAGAAAGGGATAAAATATTCATCCCTACCACTTGGGAGACCGCAATCATCTATGGGTATCATCAGATCAAGGAGAGAATAATCATCATCATCACATATCATAGGATTAGGGGAGTGTAATCATATTCAAAACTCAAGAGAGTGTGATCATCCATGAGTATCATTACTAAGGACACCATGCCCATATATCATAATCATAGGATCAACACCTGGATTCCAAGAAACACCTCTGGACATACCAATAATATAATAATCAAAAAATTTATCTAGGATCAAAATCCATGTCACAAGTAGTACCTCTTGGTATACAATTAAATATCAGCAATAACATGGATCATTAGATGGATCCTTGGAAAGAATATCTGGGCATCCCAAGAAGCATGATAAAGCCTATGAAGAATATCTGGGCATGCCAAAGGGAAATAAATATTTCTCACGTTAGGATCAATAGCCACCAACTAGGAATCAAATCTTGTGAAAATTGTTGCATCGAAAATAAATTTGTGAAGGAATCAACAAAAGAGTTAGGGTGGAGGAATTCCTAAAACCAACACTACTTTTATAGGCCCATTGGATTACCAGTTTGACTTGGGTGACACTCGCTACAATCACTACCCAAACCTCATGTACTAGCTGAGGTTCGATTAAAAAATGGGAATCCCCTGGGTCCCTCAAGTCATCACTGAGAGGCATCCTACATGGGATCCTCAATAAGAATGGTAAAGGAGGAATCTTACCTGGGATCCTGAAGTTCAAAACAAGTGAAGGCATCCTACTTGGGATCCTTGGATGAAATAGTAATCTGATTGAATCCTTCATTGGATCCTATAATGGTAAGAAAACAGAGGAATTATACTTGAAATCATCAAATTACAATTAGGTGAAGGTGTCAAACAGGGGACCCCCTATAACCATATAAGAAGGCATAGAAATCATATACGGGATCCTCGAAATGGTATAAAGCTAAATGGATCCTACAAGGAAATCCCTCAATCATCTTGTAAGAAAAGGCATCCCTTAGGGGATCCTCGGTAATAGTAAGAGGATACAAGAATCCTACATGGGATCCTCTAGGTCAACACATATGTAGAGTTATACTATAATGGATCTACAAAAAAACTGAACTCATGACCTATTTGTAACACCCCAAGCTTCTATGGTACGCTTCTCTTTGAAAAATACAATAGCATGTGTTGTACGCAACACTGAGTTCAGGCATACCACGACTTACCAAACCAGTCGTTCAAAAGAGGTTATGAATAGTATTAAATGAATTTTAAATTTTATATTATCTTTATAATTTTAGAATCCATATTATGAGTTTATAAGACATAATTTAGGAACAAATTCATTTTTAGATAAAAGAAGTATTTTTCAAAAAAATGAAATTTTACCGCCTTTTAGTGGAGAAGCCTTTTTAAATCCAATATTTGAAACTTTTATATATTCAATTTAACAAAATGAACTTCTTCTTTAGAATCAGGACATAAGAATTTAGTTTCAATAATGTTTTGGTGTTTTTCTAATAACTTTCATATATGGGTGAATAGTGAAAAATACTATATTTTAACTGAAAACAAATTTTTTAATCAAAATAATTTGTATTGTTAAATTATAAATTTTAATGGTTGGGATGTATAAACAGATTATATTTTTACAGTTTAATCCAATTATGGTCATTTTAAGTTATTTCTCTTTGAAATTTGACATAAACAAGTGTCAAACTTTTGATAGTTATTATTTCTTAAAATTATGCCTGTTGGTTTTGACAGCAGGAATTAATTTTAAATTAATAAATGAAACATTTTTGTTTTTAATTTGGTAAAATAGAATTCATTTTTGTATTTGGAATATCAAAATTAGATTAGGGTGATATTTTGGTACTTTTCTGATAACATTCATATTTTGATGAATAATGAAAACTACAAAATTTTAATTAAAAACAACTTTTTTAATCGAAATAATTAATATTGATAAATTATGAATTTGAGTGATTTTAAAGTATAATTAGATTATAATTTTACCATTTAATCTAATGTTGTTCATTGGAAAAAATTTTATATTTAAACTAGACATAAGAAAGTGCCAATCTTATGATAGTTATTATTTGTTAAAAACATGCTTTTTTGTTTCGACAATGGGTATTAATTTTAAATTAATTTATGACACTTCTATGTTATGAATTTAGAAAAATGGATTCCATATTTATAATTATGAGTTACAAATTGTGTAAGTAGGTAAATTTTATTTTTATACATTTTGATTAATTACTTCGGTAAATATTTTATTTACCATGGTTAAAGGGTAAATCCGGTAAATAAGGGTAACAAAATAATATAATAATAATACTAAATTACCCTAAAACTTTTACTAAACCTATTTTTTGATATATTTCTGACCATGGGCATGTTTCGGTCGATTTTGGGACCCCATGGGTCCACTTGTAATTGATAATGACACTTTATATTAATTAAGTTAAAGTAAATACAAAAAATGACATAAGCATATATCTTTTAGCAGAACAATTTTTACATATGGTAATATATGTTATCTTTTCAACTATAAATATTCATTATAACTCTAAAATGATTTACTACATCATGGAATTTTTTTATAATTTTTATACATTAAATAATTAAATATACTTATGAAACAATAATGATGCAGTATTTTCCTTATTAATGAAAGAGTCAAATAATTGGTATTATAAATGTTAAAATAAATATACTTTTAATGTTTTGATGACATTCAAGAATTTTATTGGTTAATATGAAATGTTATTATTTCTTAAATTAATTTGGTTTGAATAAATAAAGTTGTTAAGAATTTAACAAAAATCAATTATTAAATAGTGTCAAAATTGACTTAAAAGTGTTTTTAAAACAAATATTATATTATTAATTCATATGTTATTACTAAAAACCTAGTATTTGGCTAAAGTACTTATATAATGATATTTTTATCATTAATGGACCACTTCGGGGTCTCTTGGAAGTATATAGTATGTTTATTTACCATATAATATAAAAATACAAAGTGACATGGTAAATGTAAAACTATTTAGCTAAGAGTTAAATATAAATGATAAGGTTAATATAGTGACCCAAAACTGTATACAATCTATTAGATGAAATTATTTAGACTCATACCCACCTTAGACTTTGAATAATCTACTTTGGAGCCATTATAAACC
This sequence comes from Viscum album, assembly GCA_963277665.1. Classification (NCBI taxonomy): domain Eukaryota; kingdom Viridiplantae; phylum Streptophyta; class Magnoliopsida; order Santalales; family Viscaceae; genus Viscum; species Viscum album. Next base: position 2,060,452,016 of record OY728143.1, on the reverse strand, counting down.
GAATATGAATTTATTATAAATTATTACTTTATGTTTTTCCTAAAGAACCCCTCATCCCCCTTATAAAAGTTCACCACTTCTAACCAATTACTCACACATATCAAGACTTTTGTATCGTCCAAACTCTTCCCAATTAATCTCCATATATCCCTATCCTCCTCCTAGAAGACTTACCATAGGTAGAAAGCACTTCATGAGTCCTTTTTTTGTTCAAACCAAAGGGAGTTACCCAAATTAAAGGTAACGATTTCACTTAGCTTATTTTCTTTTATTTTACTTCTCCAATTCCTAAAATCTTCTTATTATTTTATTTTGTAACAAACCCAGTATACTAAATATACTAGGATGTTTTTATAATAAGTATTCTAACTACACTTACACACACCTCCATATAATGGGTGAAAAACATAATATTTTTGTTGATGGAAGCCAAACGCCTCACGAAACGATGATTGTTCAATTATCTCCTACCACCTCTCAAGGTGGACATTATGATGGAACTATAATTAAATATGATATTAATGATATTTATTTTATATATAATCTTCTTTAATTCCATTTTATATCATACAATTATTTGTTTCATGTTGTATATATATACGATAATTTCATTTCATGAAGTGCGGACTACCGCCCGCTCAAAGTGATATGACTAGTTCATACCATACATGGAACGTATAAATGATGGTGTTAATAAACATAAGTAACATATATAAGATATTATATTATAATTTAATAATAATATACCTATTTATCATTGGTTTTGATTTCCTTTTAAAATGGAAAATGAAATGGAACTAGCGTTCATGCGTACGTACGGACTACCGTCTCCATGAACGCGATGAGATTCATTCCCCATCGTATCCATTCAAGACTAATTATCATTTAATGATTAAAAGTAATGTTTAAGGACATGATATCATTCTATATATGAATAATATACAATCTATGGAAAAAAAACATGACTTATGTAACAAAACATATAAAATAAAACGAGTAAATGAACACCCGAAACGACGATAATACTAAAATATTATTACCAAAGCAACATTAAAAGATCATATATGATATCATATTTATGTATATTATTCTTGTATAATTTAATAACAATTATTTAACTATTATAAAGGAGGTTAACCTACCCTAGACCAAGGAAAATTACACGGTAAGGGTTTATTTCACAATCTCTTCATTATCTGAGGTTGTTTATAAGTAATTATCTACTGGGACCTCTTTATCATCCACATCCATGTTTCTTAAAAATTTATATCAAAACATTCATACTATTTTAAAAAATATGGGTTAAAGTCATTTATACCCTTTTTTTTACTTTTTATAAGATGTTTATAAAGGAATCATTCCGTCGTTTTCCAAACAAAGTACTTTTTAACCTTTTCGACAAAATTAAGGTAAGAATGACTTTTTTAACTTATACGGAGTGCGCGGCTATTTTCAGCCGTTATAAAATTTTCGAATCTTCCCTTACAATATTATAAGAATATTTTGAAAGTAAATGTTTTCTCATATAATTTTGTGACTTTTAAATGATTTAAAAAAAGAGATATTTCTCTCAAATAGTTTTGATTTCATATATGTCAACATACTTTGATGGATTTTAAACTTATTCGAAGTTGATTTATTATGATTCAAAACATCCATATTTTATTGAAGGTCTTGTGATATGTTTGACTGTGGATGTTTTATTTTTATACCATTCATGGTTTATGGTGAAAATATTGACATTTCGTATTCTAGTTTTAATATGAATGTTTATGTTATGTTTAAACATGTTCATATGAGGAATGTATTGGACTTAATAACTGACGGGTGGAGCCTACTATAGCTCCTCGATGCATCGGTAGGTCTCATGAGACAAACTAGTGTCTTGGTATGAGGCATTGACAAAATCTTATTTGTAGTCTTGGAACGAGGCCTTGGCTATGTGGTTATGATAGTCTGGAATTATGCATTCCATCATTACGAAAGTGGTTGTTGTAGTTTTTATTTTATGATGTAATGTAAAATTTATGAATGTATCTAGTTATTCCAAGGCTACTAAAGTGATCAGTCTTTCAGGAAATGATTTCCTTATATCATTCCAATTTTATGTAATAATGAACTGACTCTGGGTAACTGGGGTTGGGGCGTTACAGTTGGTATCAGAGGAAGTTTAGTAAAAACCTTGGAAGCTATATTTAGATAAACATTGATTAGAGAACATAGACCTAACATGGACTTTTAGGATTAGTATAGAAGAACTTCCTAGAATTTTGGTATTGTAGAGATTTTGTGAGTTTTCCGAGAAATACATCTCTGTCTGGATACGAGAAGGTAGATGCGGATCTGGCACAGATATACCTTGTGGTAAAACCTGAAAACACCGCTTTGAGCTAGACTCAAACGGGAACTTGTGCACAAAAAAGGGCATTACTTCACTCTTGGTTAAGACACTCCTGGGGGATATGCTTAGGATGATTCTCATTTTCTCTATAAACCACTATGAAGGGTTTATAAGTATATACCTCCTCAAAGAAAACATCTTTATGAATATGGATTATATCTATAAATATTTCAATTTATGTTAGGTATTTTACATGTTTGAAATTATTCATTGCAATTCATAAGCTTCCCTAGTTTATGCCATTATATAGAAATGACACCCAGTAGAAGGAATGTGAACTCCAGCAATACGTATGATCCAAAGAGTAATAAGGATCATATATTTCATGGTATTAATCCATAATTTAGAAGGGAAATAGTCTCCCATGTATTCCCAACATATAAAGAAATAGTATTGTGTGTTAATAAAATAAGTAAAGAATTCCTTGAGTCATATGGCTTTGAAGGGAAGCAAGAGAAGAAAAGGATGGAAGAGAGAAAGATGGATAAAGGGAATAGGGAAAAGGAGAATTTTTGCATATGTGATAACTATGGGAAGAAACACCATGGAACATGCCTGAAGGGAATGGGGGTTTGTCATAAGTTTGGAGAAAAAGGACACCATGTACGCGACTGCAATGGTAAGAAAAAGGTTTCAAATATACAATGCTTCATTTTCAAGGAGTTGGGAAACTATGTGAACCAATGTCCAATTCATCAGAGTATGCCCAAATGATGCTATTGGATAATAATCAAGTTATGATACTACCACATATGAGGAGTAATGATTAGAGTTCTTATGTTGTTATTAAAGAATTATGTCGTTTTAGTGTTGTATCAATGATGTACTAGTTATAATAATTATGGAGTATATAAGGATTGTACTGTAATACTATTTCATTAAGGACTTGAGATTGTGTGGAACCCAAAAAAAGTGACTCAATATCAGGTTAAATTTTTGGAAAATATATGGTGGAGAGAAAGATAAACCATAATATGGTTATGATTATGAGGTAGTGATTTTGGAATAATAAATGTTTGATTTGGATAAATTATATTGGATATTTTTGACTACCTTGAAACTAATTAATGATTTGTATATTCCATCATTGTTTGAGTTTACAAGAATTTTGGATAGAAGGAGTATATCCATTATTCTATATTGAATAAGGGGTCATGAATGCAATCAATATGGTTTTATGGTAATTTAGGATGTTGTAGTGTTTTAAAAGAATACATGATGAAGGTGTTCACGTGTTATTACATGGAAAAAAGGATCTTCATTGTTTTTAACATCCCTATATATTTTGGACTGTGAGTTTGGACAGAAGTATTTTGGATAAGTCTAGTTTGATATTATTTTTGTATTTCCATAAAAATTACAACCCGGAGGTCAGGTGGCAACCCGTTGTGTCCGGCATGGCTGTGAGACTTGAACCCACAACCGAAGGGCAACAAGGGTGTATCACCTACCACTAAAGCATGTGATGTCATGGATTAAAGAATGTAGTCTTTTTAAAAGGTCTAGTAGATGAATTATAAATTCATTTTTTTTGGAACCCTATACGAATAGGATAAATGGAATGTTTTTTTAGTTTTATTATATTTTAGAGTGAAAGATGAGTTTGTGGTAGAAATTAGTTAAAGGAAGGAACTCTACTTGTCAATTATATGTATATATATATATATATATTCTTCTCTTATTATATGAAGAAATAAATTCTTAAACTTTAGGTAAGGCATCTTAAAACTAAAGATGTGTTATCCTAATACCTTATGTCTTGTTGAACCAATGATATTTTAAATCGTCATAGATTTATGGCTTTGAGGCCCTCAATTCTATAATTGTTTGTGACTCGTGACCTTAATCACTCCCTATAAATATTTAAGTTTTCCCTCCAATTATGTGTCTCTAATTTCCACCAATGTTGTCATAATCGAGATCATAATTTGGTGGTAACTTTTTCATTCCCCTTTTCTTATTATTAAGACTAAATTTTATTAACCCTATTTTCGATGTGGGTTTTTCATAAAGGTATTTTCTATTTTCAACCTTTTATTTTCAAGGAAAAATTTAAAATTGCGTGGATGAAATTTACTGAAGGATGGGATAATGTAACACCCCATGATTCCATAATACGCTTCTCTTTGAATAATAGAATAGCGTGTGTTTTACGCAACACTGAGTTCAAGCGCACCACGACTTACCAAACTAGCCGTTCAAAAGCGGTTATGAATAGTATTAACTGAATTTTAAATTTTATATTATCCTTATAATTTTAGAATCCATATTATGAGTTTCTAAGACATAATTTAAGAACAAATTCATTTTTTTCAGATAAAAGAATTATTTTTCAAAAAAATGCAATTTTACCGCCTTTTAATGGAGAAGCCTTTTTAAATCCAATATTTGAAACTTTTATATATTAAATTTGACAAAATGAACTTCTTATTTAGAATCTGGACATAAGAATTTAGTTTCAATAATATTTTGGTGTTTTTCTGATAACTTTCATATTTGGGTGAATAGTAAAAAATACTATATTTTAAATGAAAACAACTATTTTAATAAAAATAATTTATATTGTTAAATTATAAATTTGAATGGTTTGGAAGTATAAATAGATTATATTTTTATCATTTAATCCAATTATGGACATTGTAAGTAATTTCACTTTGAAATTGGACCTAAACAAGTGTCAAACTTTGGATAGTTATTATTTCTTAAAAATACGCCTGTTGGTTTTGAAAGCGGGACTTAATTTTAAATTAATAAATGTAACTTTTATGTTTTTAATTTGGTAAAATAGAGTTCATTTTTTGGATTTGGAATATATAAATTAGCTTAGGGTGATATTTTGTTACTTTTCTGATAACTTTCATGTTTTGATGAATAGTGAAAATTACAAAATTTAAATTAAAAAATTGTTTTTTTAATCAAAATAATTAACAGTGACAGATTATGCATTTGATATATTTTGAATTCTAATTAGATTATAACTTTACCATTTAATCCAGTGTTGGTCATTGGACATAATTTAATATTTAAACTAGAGATAAGAAAGTTTCAATCTTATGATAGTTATTATTTGTTAAAACACGCTTTTTGTTTCGACAGTGGGTATTAATTTTAAATTAATTTCTGCCAATTATGTGTTATGAATTTAGAAAAATGGATTCCATATTTAGAATTAGGAGGTCAAAATTTTATAAATATGTAACTTTTATTTTTAGGCATTTTGATTAATTACTTCGGTAAATATTTTATTTACCATGGTTAAATGGTAAATCCGGTAAATAAGGGTAACAAAATAATATAATAATAATAATAAATTACCCTAAAACGTGTCCTAACACTATTGGTTGATACATGTATGACTATGGTCATCTTTGGGTCGATTTTGGGACTCCATGGATCCACTTGTAAGTGATAATGACACTTTATATTAATTAAGTTAAAGTAAATACAAAAATGACATATGCATATATCTTTTAGAAAAACAATTTTTACATAGGGTTATATATGTTACCTTTTCGACTATAAATATTAATTAGAAATATAAAAATATTTCCTACATCATATTAATTTATTTATAATTTTTAGACATTTAATAATTAAATATATTAATGACACATTAATGATGGAGTATTTTCCTTATTAATGAAGGAATAAAATAATTGGTATTATAAATGTTAAAATAAATATAATTTGAATGTTTTGATGACATCTATGAATTTTATTGGTTAATATTAGATGTTAATATTTATAAAATAATTTTTTTTCGAATTAATAATGGTTTTAAGACTTTAACAAAAATCAATTATTAAATAGTTCCAAAATTGACATAAAAGAGTTTTTAAAACAAATATTATATTATTAATTAATATTAAATTCCTGAAATCCTATGGCTCAGCCAAAGGACTTATATAATGGTAGGTGTATCATTAATGGATCACTTAGGGGTCTCTGTTTAGTATATAGTACGTTTATTAACCATATAATATAAAAATACAAAGTGACATGGTAAATGTCAAACTATTTAACAAAGAGATAAATATAAATGATAAGGTTAATATAGTGATTAAAACTTGTCTAAAATCTATTGGATGAAATAATTTAGACCCATCCTCACCTTATAATTTTAATAATACAGTTTTGAGTCATTAGAAACCAAATATGAATTTATTATAAATTAATACTTTATGTTTTTCCTAAAGAGCCCCTCCTCCCCCCTATAAAAGGACACCACTTATAACCAATTCCTCACACCTCTCAAAATTTTTGGATCATTCAAACTCTACCCAATTAATCCCCCTACATCCCTATCCTCCTCCTAGAAGCCTTACCTTAGGCATAAATCACTTCAAGAGTCCTTTTTGGTTCAAACCAAAGGGAGTTACCCAAATTAAAGGTAACAATTTCTCTTTGCTTATTTTATTTTATTTTACTTCTCCAATTACTATAATCGTCCTATTCTTTTCTTTTGTAACAATACTAGTATGCTCAATATACTAGGATGTTTTTATAAGAATTATTCGAACTACACTTACACACTCCTCCATCTAATGGGTGAAGAACATAATGCTTTTGTGGATGGCAACCAAACGCCTCACGAAACGATAATTTTTCAATTATCTCCTACCACCTCTCATTGTGGCCATTATGATGGAACTATACTTAAATATGATATTAATGATATTTATTTTGATATATAATATTCTGTAATTCTATTTTATATCATACCATTATTCTTTTCATGTTGTATATATATACGATAATTTCATTTGGGGAAGTGCGTACTACCGCCCCCTCAAAGTGATATGATTCGTTCATACCATACGTGGAACGTATAAATGATGGTGTTAATGAACTTAAGTAACACTTATAAGATATTATATTATACTGGAATAATAATATACCTATTTATCATTTGGTTTTTATATCCTTTTAAAATGAAAAATGAAATGGAAGTAGCGTTCGTGGGTAGGTACATACTACCATCTCCATGAACGCAATAAGATTCATTCCCCATCATATAAATTCAAGACTAATTCTCATTTTATGATTAAAAGTAATGTTTAAATACATGATATCATTCTTTATATGAATATGATACAACCTATGGATAACAAACATGACTTATGTTACAAAATATATAAAATAAAACGAGTAAGTGAACACATTAAACGATGATAATACTAAAATATTAATAACAAAGCAATATTAACAGATCATATATGATATCATATTTATGTGTGTGATTCTTGTATAATTTAATAACAATTATTTAACTATTATACAGGAGGTTAACCTACCCTCGACCAAGGAAAATTACAAGGATAGGGTTTATTTCACAATCTCTTCATTATCTGAGGTTGTTTATATGTAATTATCTACTGGGACCTCTTTATCATCCACATCCATTTTCTTAAAAATGTATTTCAAAACATTCTTACTATTTTACATAATATGGGTTAAAGTAATTTATACCATTGTTTGACTTTTTTTACTAATTTTATTAAGGAATCTTTCCGTCATTTTCCAAACAAGGTCATTTTTAACCTTTTCGAGAAAATTAAGGTAAGAATGACTTTTTTAACTTATACGGCGTGTGCAGCTATTTTCGGCCATCATAAAATTATCGAATCTTCCCTTAAAATCTTATAGAAATATTTTCAAAGTAAATGTTTTCTTTTATAATTTTTTTACTTTTACATGATTAAAAAAAGAGATATTTCTCTCAAATAGTTTTGATTTCATCTATGTCAACATCCTTTGATGGATTTTAAGCTTATTTGAATATATTTATTATGATAAAAAACTTCCATATTGTATTGAAGGATTTGTGATATGTTTGACTGTGGATGTTTTATTTTTATACCATTCATGGTTTATGGATAAAGTATTGACATTTCGTATGCTAGTTTTAATATGAATGTTTATGTTATGTTTAAACCTATTCATATGAGGTATGCATTGGACTTAATAAGTGACGGGTGGAGCCCGCTATAGCTCCTCGATGCATCGGTAGGTCACATGAGACAAACTAGTGTCTTGACACGAGGCCTTGAAAAAATATTATTTGTAGTCTTGGCACGAGGCATTGGCTACGTGGTTATGATAGTTTAACATTATACATTCCATCATTACGAAAGTGGTTGTTGATATTTCATGTGATTATTTGACTATTAGAATATCCATGTGAATAAGTAAATGGAATTATTTCATTTTACTTCTTCCATATTGTGCTGGAGTTCAAGTTTAAAAGTATTTTGTTTTAGTTATACATTGCCTTTAATGTTTATGTTTATTTATGAAAGTCTCTGTTATATTGTTATCCTTATTGGGCATTTGAGTTCACCCCTTTCTTTTTTTTATTTTTTCCAGGATGTGAAGAAGAATTTTATGAATGACCTGAAGGGATAGTATAAGGGCATGTGAGTGTGGAGACAAGAATTTGTTGTAGTTTTTTACTTTATGATGTAATGTAAACTTTATGAATGTATCTATTTATTTCAAGGATACTAAACTTATCAGACTTTCAGGAAAAGATTTCCTTGTATCATGCCAATGTTGTATAATAATGCATTGACTCTGGGTAACTGGGTCGTGGCGTTACATATTAGGCTAGAAGGGTGCATATCATAAGGGAGACGTACTCTAGAAAAAAATACAATAGAATAAATCATGGTAGATAGCTCATGTATCATCTCAGATTGGGTCTCACTATCAGGGGACCATTGGATACAAGTAAATGAGGGAGAACCTCTTCGTTTATGATACTCTTGAAATTCCACTCTGGATTTCTCAAAACACCTCACAAGTCTTACAAAAATTATATACATGGGATGATACTAAAAATGGACCAATTATGGGTCTAATTATGACTCATGGGTGAAAGGATATGAAAAAATATCAAAGGGTTATAGGGGTAGTACACAAATGTCCCCATGGGTACACATCATGTACTCTCGAAGCCCCACATGTGCTTGCACTCCCTCCAAACATGGAATGTAAATATCATTGTAAATGGAATGTAAAAAGGGTACATGGAATATACCCAACATGGGGTACCTACTTGTGTCCCTTAAATGGCTTAGAAATGTATTTCCCTAGCCGTGTACTTATACATGATGTGCAACCCACACGGGGTTTAGCCATGTACTACACAGGGTCGTGTGTCTCCACATGAGCAGCCTTGGTTGGTTACATATCTACATAGTCGAGACCCAATACTTGGTTTTTACACCCTATTAATTGGTGAGAACTTAAGAAACTTCATCTTCATTGAATGAGAATAACACATGGTGTGTCACCTGGTACAACACACTGTGTTGCATGGTTTTCTCGAACAGAAAACCTCCAGATTGCCCAAAACCCATGTTTTCAGCAACAAAACAACAGATCAGCCCACTAGGGGATATAATAAAGAATAATAGGTCATTAAAAACTTTTAAATGATGAAACTAATAGTAATTGTGGAAAATATTAACAACAACCTACCTTTGGGTGGAAACCGCTATATCTTTGCTCAAATATGCAGTCCACTGTTACCGCACATCGATCAAGTGCTTCAAGAGCTCGACGACACACCTATATCACCCACCTATATCTATCTTTATACATGTACCTATTAATAAATTTGGTTATGGAAAAGTAGGAGCCATAGGAAGGGATTTTTTTTGGGAATTAGGAGGAAACGGGAGAAAAGAAAAAGAAAATAAGAAAAAGAAGAAAAAGAAAAAGAAAAGAAAAAGGGGCCCGACCCAGCCCTGATTCCCAACCCATGTTTTCCCCCACCTATGAAAAAGTCACCATTTTTTATTCAATGACATAGATATAATATTAATCTGAACCTCTATTTAAAATATAACACTGAATAAACCTTCATGAATAATTTAATAATAATTTATTAAATATCACATATTAATTATCCTTCTAAAATTAAAACAAATCAGAATTCTACCAAACCTCTATCCTTGGGTAAAAAATCTATTCCAGGACCAACACAGTGGTCATAAAATTTATCTGATATCATATTATAGGAGAAAAATCATTTTACCCCTTATAAGAATCTAAAAGAAAAAATTAAAATTTCTTCTCAAAACTTATGTCTAATAAAACTCGGGTCCTTACAAAATCCCCAACATAAACATTATAATCCCTGAGAAGCCTGGTGAAAAGGATAGTAGCCCAGATCTGAACCTAAAAATTTTCACAGGAAATCTATCTGGTTGTCCAATGACTAGATTCATAGCATCAACAACTGTCCCCTATATAGAAAACATTTAACTCTGACCGATTTAGTACTCCCCACTATAGTAATACCCATATCATCATATCAAAAACAAAAAATGAGGGCAAAGATCCATGTAAAATTCTAAAATTCAAATGAAAAATACAGTCACCACCCTTAAACGGCCAAAGGCGAACTCCTTACCATGTGGATTACTTTACATTTCACCCCGAGTGCAACCTCAATAGGTTCCTTCCTCAACTAGGGATGGAAATTTAGAAAGAAAATGAGATTAATGTAAGGGATAATGCTCTCTCAACATACTCAAGATAACTTCAAGATAGATAATGATCATATATAATAGGAGTACACTTAGATTAAAAAATTGTTTGTATAGCTCCCTCTGAGCCACACACACCATCCTTTCAAAACATGACCCAAATTCAGCCATATGTCAACCATCTCATGGTTACCCATTCATAATGATATCTCCTCTACCACATAGGGACATTTTTCACATTAAACACAACTACCAAGGAACCAAGACCATGAAAATCCATGAATCCATGAATCCTCAGATCGCACCCGAGCACCCACTGATTATGATTTTGATGATACTATGTGAAACCAATGTATACCTTATCACCTGACTCATACTCCAATGAATCATCTTTTACAAGGTTAAGCTAACTGTGCTATATGAATCATTAGTTTTAACTAGCTAGAAGTTCCCTTAGAACTCCTTTTCAATATTGGGCACATCACATGTGCAATGATTTATTCCATGACTACCCATCACACGATGTCATTCCAGTCATGAGAATGTACCCATGCTCTGACTACATTAGCAATAGTGGAAACACAAGTTGATCGATCAAGGAACCCAAACTGTTCTTCCTATCAAATCCAGTCTTGAAAAATAGTCACCCTAGCATCTTATCAGAATACGAAGGTATCAACATGCCTATAATGTAAAACCCAAGGACCTACCATGAATCGGTCACAAAATGACCATAAAAATTAGATCAAAACCTAAAAAGGATTTAGAAAACACAGGAAAATATCTCTTATGTAGGTTACCTTAGAGAAAAAAAAACTTTAACATAAAGTTGTCGAATTCAAAACGAAGGGCCTTTAGGTCTCCCACCTATAACTACAAAACAAGTGTCTCGACTGGGACACAGGTTCTAACTACCTATCCCAAAAGATCAAAACTCTCTAAATATGGTAAATATCACATAGATAAAGATAGGTTAAAACTAAAAACATATTCTATAAGGGTACAAACCTCTATGAATATCCTCAAAAGGAACTGCTCACTAGAGGTCATGATACCAACATGAAAAGAGATTGAACTAACACTCATCAAGAATCCATATTAGTTAATACCCCTAGAGGTCCAGTTCACAAGAAAGGCCCTGGTATCTATCATCATCATACTCTGCGACTCGACAAGATAACCATGACCTAAAAAACAACACCCTACAAGGGGTATAAATAAAGGCATCACATGTCATATCAACCTACTAGGGTCACTGCACCTCCCATGCATGGGGAATAAATCAACAACCACAACACCAAATGCCTCAATGTAGATCCAAATAAACTACCATCAAAATGATATATATATATATATATGTAAGTGTGACCAATTAAATAGACGTATTCTATAAATAAAATCACACATTAGTAAGACAATATAATGTGAATCCTACGTGCCAAATATGATGCATGAGACACCACTTTACTTTGCAGACCAAGAGTCAAAATGCATCATTGGACTCTTTACAAAATTCCAAGAGCCATAGATCCATAGTAAGTAATAACATCTTAAAAACATGTAAGTATTTAGAAATAAAAATCATATACAACTGTAACATTGCAGATCTGAAGAACATCCCATACCCTGTCAACTATGACCTATTACCAGAACAAGTGTTCTCGACGCACGAGTCTGATATCTGTCATAGGTTTTGACACATTCCTAATTATCTTATCCACCATATCACAAATAGTAAATACCAAGAAAAGTACATCTATGATACCACTTTTCAATAACCTGGACCGGATTCCACTAAAACGGTTCCCCTAGATGGTGGGTTACTAGGCCTCAAGTGCGCCTCCCTATATGAAATAGGCAGACAACTAGAAGTGAGGGCCTAATGTGTGATATTAGGGATACTATGTCCTCATATTAGAGTGAGACAATATCATAAATAACTATGTATCATACACATAATTAATTAATAGAGTGCATAACTAGTAAATAAATTGAAACAGAACATGTTACAATAATAAATTAAAAATCTATAAAATCATGAACAACATGACATAAATACCAAACTGGTCACCCACGGGGCTGAACATATAGAAACCAGAGTACAGAATAAACTGAAATAAAAATATTGGGCACTGATACCTACTCCGAGCTAGACCACATACATGATCTCCAGAAACTTTCAAACTGTACCTACTCGATCAGAATGACCTACATGGGTAGCTCTACTCGATTATGAAAATCTAGACCTCATTCCCATCTATCATGAAACTCATGATCAACCTAAAATGTATATATAAGGTCTCCACATACACTAATGTTCATGTAAAAGAGTGATAAATAATATTAGTAGGACACCCTGATAAGGAACGTATAAAATATACTACTGTAAGTTTATGAAAAAGAAAAACTGCTCAGCATAGTTGAGACCCAATTGAAAAGTTAAGTGAAACCAATAATCATGAAACCACAGTTGAACCCTAAGTCTATATTCCTGTTCAACTGGGCATGTGTCACCTTGGATGTTTATATCTATAAATGTATACATGTATATTCCCTTACCAATACATATATACATAAATAGTAATATTCATGATTAAGTGAATCAAATAACATGAAACCACATCAGAAGTCGATCCTTGTGTTCATAATCCCAATAGCCTGGATATCCTATGTAGGGGAATTAAGCTTAACGTCGTGACACTCAAGTTGTGTATCATTAAGTCAATCTATGGTTCCATAATCCCAATTGACATATACTTTCTTTCTCCAATTCTAGAAAATATCTCTTACCAAGATACGTCACCATAAGGGGATACTCATCCTACACATCATTTCACCTGTTCTCACCTAAAATCAGTATAATAAAGGATTCTAGGGAGTACATATAGACATATTGTAAATGTTCACTGATCTAGATGTAACGATTCCCAGGCCATGTAAATCCAGTCCAATGTTTGAGAAATAGGCCCCGTTCTGTAGATGGTTACAATATTGTTACTCAGATGAACCCTAAGGTTCTGACCCTTAGGCGATCTGGAAAGAGAACTCACTATTGGTAAACCCTGAACCACCCCTAGAGTCTCTAATATGAGAGATAATAATCATCTATATCATCCAAAAGAGCATAATCATTCTGAGAATCCAATGATGTGAGACATCATGTAGCACACCATGGTAATGTAACCGTCTAGGGAGAACATAATCATCCCTACCACTTGAAAGATCTTAATCATCCATAGGTATCATCAAGTTGAGGAGAGATTATTCATCCTCATCACATATCATTGACTGATGAGAGTGTAATCAATCTCTCCACTCAGGATATCATGATCTTTTATATATATCATTATATGGGATTCCATGACTATATGTGAAAATAATAGGCTAAATAGAAGGATTACAGGAAAAACCTTTGGATATACCAATAATATAATTATTAGAATATATATCTAAGCTCAAAAATAAAGTACTAGTTAGTACTTATGGGTATACAAGTAAATATCGGCAAATAACATACCTCAGAAGAAGATTCTCAGGAAAACACATATAAGCATCCCAATAAGAAATTATGGATCCTCGGAAGAACATCTAGGAATCCCAAAAATAAAGAAATACACCTTGTGTCAGGCTCAATAACCACCAACCAGGAATCACCACTTGTAAACATTGTTGGATTATCAATAAACATGTGAAATCATTGTTTCGACTCGAGGTGACACATTTAGGGTGATGACCAAATGGTCTGATAAGAATCATCACACATCTATTACCCTAGAGATAGTTTCACATAAGGTTCACTATTTTTGATTTGACCTGATTCACATCATTATCCTTCAAGTGGATTAGATGGAACTCATGGGGACTGGGTAGTTTATCCCTTCTGTATTGTGAAGGAGTTTCCACTATTAAATGGTCATAGAAGGAGATTTTATGGGGTCATGTACTTGTGAAATCAGTCCAATTAGGATATAACTTCATCAGATGGCCTCCAATGGGTTTATTCATGGAGCCAGAAACACCCAAAAACCCTAGTATCCATGATTCATGGACCTTCTTTTTAAAGGTTAGAGCTCGTTGGAAAATTATTTTTCCAACAACACTTAAGGACTTCGTTGGTCATGAAGATGGGAATTCGTGCACACCACAAGCTTTGGGGGGATTGTTTCCAATTCCAGGAATCTCATATAAATTTAATTTGTGTTCATATGTTCATGAATCCTTGGTTCATTCCCAAAGAGTGTGTCCATGTGATACCCCTGATTTTTAGGATCATCATAGGCATACATGGATTTGATGCTACATAGGTAATAATAACTTAATATATAAAATAATACACTCTAGAGTTTATTGTCAAGTATGGGGGATGGAACATGACTTGATGTTGTGATCGAACCAATAAGATAGGATTCCAACGTATCCTCAAGAGAGGAATCAGAGCCCATGTTGTTTGGGAAACTTGGGACTTATGCATCAGAGCTGCCCATTTTCGGGGACATGAATGGGTGGGCCCTTTTGGAAAGGCACCCTTTTGAGCTCAGCCTTCAAGAAGGCATCCTAAGTATCTTGGTTTGATTAGGAATCAGATTTATTTTAGTTCATAATTCTGTGGATGTTATAATAATAAAAAATCTCAAAGCTCATGTGCATCATTCTCAGTATGAGAAAAAAGGGGATGTGAGGGATCCAACCAAGAACACAATCCCTATCCTATTGATGGGAGAAGGTGGGCCTATGACGGAAGAGGCCAGGGAAACCATGGGTGATGGTGTAGAGTGATTAAACTTTTAATGTGGGATGACATTAGAGGTAATGTGGCTCGACCCTCAGAATATTGGGGACATACCTCAGTGGGAGTTCCCCGAAACACGTTATAAGAAAGTGGAGGACTATAGACTCTTGTCAAAAGTAGAAGCGAACATAACTCCTCCGACTGATCACCATTACTCATTGAATGGAAAACCAAGTGATCACCATAAATCCCAAGAATAGAGAGATTCACATTAGTGTCCCAAGGTCGGACTCCAGGTTACCATGGGAATATAGACTTACATAAAACCCTAGAGTCTATACCATTGTAGGGAGAGCCTTTATGACTCTTCTAACCATGGCTATGTAGACTAAAAGGGGAACACTAATGCACCTAATGATATGATCATACTATTCTGGTGGCTTTAGAGGCGGCTTTGGCCAGATGTTGGGGGATTGGTTCATGGATGGATTTGTGGAGGACTAGACGGTAACAGAGGGGAGAGATTTGAGTTGGAGGGAAGAATACCCAAAGACACCCCATTCGGTGTACTGTTTTCTTGTGTAGGATGGGGGAGCTCCACATACCATAGTGGCATGTAGTTAGAGGGGGAGTCCATGTACTGATGCAGTACACGGTCTTGGTCATCTACCACCGTGCACTACAGTGGTACATGGTCCCGAATAGAGTCCATCCCACTGCTTCGGGTTCCACCCTCATACTGATGTCGTACGCAATGCCGGTTCAAACCCGCATAGTGATACACTATGTAGAACAGCATATAGAAGGAGGGTCTTGGGGACTATCATTCATAGAGAGTTCATCCCTGAGGAATAAGTGGTTTTTTATTTCACCAATTATGGTCATGGTTCTCAGATTATTATTAAGTTCCTTCATTTTATGGTTTGCAGCTGGTTATACCTACAGAAAATGTGGTTTTTAATTCGGGTGTCGCCGATGATTCAAGACTGAATCCAGAATCTTCTCTGAAATATGTCTTCCAATTTATAGGGTCCCTTTTGATCTTTTATCATCCGTCCGGTGTATCTTCTTAATTCCTTCTATGCTACTTTTATAGAGCATTGGGGAAATCATATCTATAGGATTGTGGCACTATTTTCTAATGGTCATGAAGAGATATCTTGACTCATGGAAGACTCGGTCCACCGGGGTTTGTGGGGGTTGTGGTTTGAAAATCATGGTTCCTGGAACCATGCCAATTTTATTCATCTGTGAACTACTAAGTTGTGAAATAGTATGAAAATATATCTCATGTTCTTGATTCCACTATAGATGTGGTTTGCGGGAACTTGGGTTAGCCAGCCATCGCTCCACGGGCCAGTGCCTCATGGGTCATTCTACTTACTGGGGGTTTGTGGTTCTTTTAGTCTGTGAACCCTTCATGGAGATGGTATGCAGGTCCGTTAAAACTCTTTTAGAAATTTAATTCCTTCAATTTTATTCTTATGTTTGAAACCAAATTTGAGTCAGTTCTCTTTGTTATGCTTTTAAGAATGCTTGATTCCTTCTAAAAAGTGATTGTGGGAGTATTTTCTTTCATTGGAAAAGTTTTTAGGACCCTATAAATGCCCCCATTAGAATGGGGTCCATTTGGAATGAAGACCATACTATTCTATGTTTGATGTGTTCCTGAAATGAATAGGTTTGTGGAAGAATATATAGGTCTAGTAGGAGGGGACCATACATATATATAGGGCCCATGTCCTTTTTCTTTTACCATTTCTTGCGGTGAAAAGTGATCTTGACTCTCCCTTATATTTCCCTGATTTCATGTATCATCTCTTTTGCAAAATCCATATTCTGGTATACCATAGACCAAACTTTTCACCATTGCTTCTTCCCATGAACTGTATTTTGGGTTTAATAAAAGACATTGTGGAATTTAAAACTGAAACCTAGACCTCTGCATTGGAGAACGCTATGCGGATTGCGTGTCTCACACACCAATATTGAACCGGTGAACTGAACGTTAAACCTTAATAATACTAATCTAAAATTTTGAAAAACAAATTTGAATTGTTGAGGAATTGGTTCTTGGTACCCACCTTCTGCGAACCCTTCTGTTCACTGGCCAATGCTCCACAGGCCAACGCCTCGTGGGACATTCACATACCTCGGCTGTCCGCGATATAATGTTTTTGCGTACCTCAATAGTATTCGAGGATTATCTCTACGTATCATAGAGCATGCTGGGATTATTCTATGTATCATGCAGCACATGAGATATGGTTACCACGTACCATTTATGGGAATATTATGCGGATCCCCATGTGGACATATATTTATGTCCTTTAGCAATTTTCATGGCTTTTATCAAACAATTTTTATTGGAATAACTTTTTGTGGGATTTGGGATCTTCCTTTGCAGGTGCAATGGATATTTCATAGGCTGTAATGAAATTTATGAAGACAAGGGAAACCCTAGTGGGGGAAAGTGAGGACCATCTTTGATCCTACATTATTTCTCATCACATATTATTAAAAGATATACACACTCCAGAGCTCCTAGCTTACCCATTGTCCGTACAGTTTCCAGTTTATAGATTTGGTCTTCCTGATGATGTTCTTCTATCATAGGTTGACCCCTGTAAACCTTTAATTCTCTTAGAAGCACCGCAAGGACATGATCAGGACAATATTACCCTAGAAGGAGAAGAAATATCTACTCTGATTTCGGAAAATGTGTTCATTTTAGAAGGCTCGGGATGGAATTAGGGTGATCGCTGATGTCGCAAAAGAACCTTGAAACAATTCGCTCGAGAGTACTCATCTATTATTCACATTTCTTGAGAAAACACCAATGGTGGGTGGGGCTCCAAGTGGGACTTGTAAGCTAGGGTATGCTTCTTCAACAAATGGGATTGGGAATTTTGGATATATCAAAACTGTTTAGAGTCCCCTTCCCAATTAATAGCGGTGATCATATATCAAGCAGCATGTGTTTCTCAGTTCAAAGCCTTCTCCCCAGGTGAAATCCTTCCCGTGTTGTTGATTCATTGGTGTTAAAGTAGAAACATGTTCTATTTGTAACATAGGGAGGTGGTAATCAGCTTATGGGGAATCCTCCAACTTGGGGGACACCCCATCCTCAGAGAGATGTATGGAGAGTTTCTCCCGGCAACCGCTACATGGGATAATATATAAAATGTGTCCCCATATACAGGGAGACTACTGGTTACGACAGAGAGATTATGTGATCATCCCCTCTAAGATCTTTCTCTTATCACAATCAAGGTGTGGATAGGTTTATTCTCACAGTCTAACTGACCTAAGCTGAGTGATTTCCACATTTGAAATATTCAATCCTGTCAGTCTCGATAGACACCAGGGTCATTTTGTGCTACCCAAGAAGCGGGATGATATACCACTTGGGGATTTGAGATTCAATCAGATGTGGCACCTGTGATAATATTATCGGCTTTCTTTTCCATGTTTTTAGTCGATGGATCTTCCAATCCTGTGATGTACATACCGGGGTTTGGGCCTACACTTTGATGATGGTGGATGTGCTGTTAGAGGGTCAACCCATCGATCTGGACACTTCTGCTCTAGCATGACTGTATGAGTTGTTGGGACACATATAGTAAGGTAGGACTCCACATGAGATCAACAGACCATTTAAATTCCTTTATGGGTGGATGATATAACATTTCCATTTATATGAATATCAACACACTGCAAAGGTTCCTCATTCTGACTTCCAATCTACCCTTCACTACATTTACGCTATTCGTCCAAGGACATTAATAATTAGTGATGCAGTCAGGATGATGAACGACACTTCTTGATTCTTATTTTCACCACATCCTACCCCTCATGGATCATTAAGAGGAGACATGGGTGGTTCTTTAGAGAAATACTCATACATTATCATTCTTCAGTACATGATTCTCACTTCTCACATAGATTGACTTGACATTTTTGATCCATACCACCCTTATCGGTTTGCTAGAAAGTTTGGGTACCTTCAGAAAACAACAATTTTTTCTGCTGTTCACTTAAGGGGAGAATCTCATTCCATAATTCTTTTCCAGTTATGGATTATGATTATTTGGGATGTTTTCAATATAGAGGTTATCATCCACAATATGACGTGATCCACTTTTCTATCATTGGAAATGCCCAAATGTGGGTGGGATGTTACCCTGACGGTGTGCTGAGAAGATAGTTTGGTGGGTCCATAAGCCTTTAACCAGTCTTCAACATAATCTGACCCCAAATACCAGGACACACTTTCCTTCGTATTTGATAATTGTGATGACTACATATTATATTCTTTTTCATATAGAGGCCATGATTTCTATTCCATATATTCCTACCCTTGTGGTAAGAAGACTATAATGGCCCAAAGCTTGACATAAATAGACATTGCATGGCTTTTTCAGAATACTTAATACATAACAAAAACAAACACCGAAGGACCGTAGTAGTTTAGTGTCTTTGGAAACTCGAAACATAATCTTCTAATCGTGGTGAAAGATCTTCAACGTCTTCCATAAAGATCTTCCCCTTTTGTTTTCTTACATAAAACCTTTAATTATATCCTGGGGAATAGAAAAAATATAAAGGGTGAGCTCAAATTCTCAGAAAGGGTAAGCATGGAGAAAATAAAACAAACCATATACATTTGAACATAAAAACATGAACATAATGTTTAAACATCGAAATCTTGAGCAATGACATAAAACATGGAAGTAAGTAAAGAATAGATCATAAAGAAACATTAATCAAGATAAAATAACATGGGAATAAAACATGTGATTGTGGAAACCATTAAGCATATGTTATTATTTTCATAGTAGCCAAGACATTGCTTCCAAGACCATCTTAGTGGACAAAGTCCCTTTCTGAATCGAGTTCACTCCTCGTTCCCATCCTGTATCACTCAACCAGATTAACTTTCCATTCTAGCCATTTCTATATCATGAGATGTAAAACTTTACCCAATGAATTGGAGGGAGATATAGGTCCCACCCATCTCATATTTAAATCATTCTTACATGTGGCACAAAACAATCATAAATAATTCATCATAACCCAAGGAATAAATTGGGTTTCATAAACATCATTCCATCATAACATAATCCATATAAAACAAATTGATATCATTTCATCATAATAAAAGTGAAACCATATAAATCATAGAGACATTATACTTGAAACATACACATATGAAATAATGTCATTTTAGATGGAAGATGGTTTTGATAAAGCACTTGAAATGAATTCTTGAGGAAAATTTCCTTTCTTCTTGAAAATCATTTTCTTTTCAAAAAATTCCATTCAATTTAAAAAAAAAGGATTTTCTTGAAAATATTCACGAAATCTTGTAGAGTCATCTTCATGAAAATAAGGCGTTATAAAACTGTAAAAATCTGTTCATGCCGTATAAGTTAAAAAAAACATTCTTCTCGTACTTTTGCCAGAAAAGACAAACAATACCTCGTATGGTAAACAAAAAAATATTCCTTGCATACCATGTAATAAAAGTCAAAAATGGGTAAAAATTACTTTAAACATACATGAAAACATTTTTATAAAACTTGTACATGGATGATAAATATAACCCCGGTAAATACTTACGTATAAGAAACCTTGGATAGAAAACAATTGAGATTGCAACATTATCCCTTACCTTAGGTCTGATATGCTTTGCACATAAAGGAACCTCCTGTATAATGATTTCAATAATGTCATTTACTTATTATTGAATCATATTCATTGTTATGAAATCATATATGTTTCACTTATGATTTTATATTACTCATTTTTTTGTAAATCCATGTTAAAGTAGCATTTTGGGTAAAATCGTTTCATTTATCGTACGTGTTTCGACTTGTTGTTCTTCATATTATTACTTATATCCTTATTTCCTTAATTTAAGAATTTAAAACATTATTTCTATATAATAAATATTCATCATATACATATATATGATATATTGATAAATGTAATGAAATACACCGTTCATGGAGACGGTAGGTCGTACGTACGCATGAACGCTGTTTTCGTTTCCTTATTGAATTGAATGGAATTAAATAGATGAAATAAATATATATATACATAATATAATAGCATTATTATGTCATATATTTCCTTATTATTCACTATATATACTTTATAATCATTCATGAATGGTTAACATAAAGAATGAATCTTATCGCGTTCGTGGAGACGGTAGTCCGTACGTACGCACGAGCGATGATATCATTACCATGATTGTGGAATTGTATTGAAGTGTTTGTATACTATTTCATAATCAATATCACTTTACAGTAATCACATATAGTTATTCCTTACACCATTATATCCATCCAAGTAAGGTGGTGGTGGAAAACAGATTACACCACAACGTGGAGACGGTATTCTGTACGTATGCACGCGCGGTGATTTCGTTTTCCGTAGGATGGATAGAAGGTGAAATAGGGTTGTTTCATATTTATAATAAAATATTAGTATATGAGTGACACTGATGTTTTTACTTAGTAATGAAACAACTAAATAATAGGAAGTAGAAGAAGAAATAAATTTGAATGAATCGGTAACAGATATTTTCTCTTCTTCGACACGCCTCTTTGAAACCTCCACTTAGGGCAATAAAATTGGTTTTTGAAGAAGTCATGGACCTCTAGAATATATATAGGTAAGTTTAGACGGGAAATGTATAGGGTTTGGCCGATCTTTAAGGCTTAATGTTGTGTAATGATGAGAGGGAGGAGGTTCCCTTTTATAAGGGAGGAGAGGGGCACCTTTGGAATCCTAAAAAATATTAGTTTAATATAAATTAAAAACCCACATAAAAACCTCCAAAAAATGGCTCAATTGGAATATTAGATGAGATAGGGGTTTAATCTCATCAACCAATCAAATTTAGACATGTTTGGATCTTATTTTAAACCTTATCATTTCGATTTATCTTTATTTAATCTATTTAATTTTATTTGAGGTAATAAAATTCAAAATTTTAAATGGTTATAAATAATAAATTATGTGTTGTTATTTTTAAATAATTGGATACTTTATGAAATTTTAGACTATATAAATTTCAATTTATAATTTTTAAATATTTTTGTGATTTTTAAACAATTTAAAAATATGTTATTTTTATAAAATAACAATAGAGTCAATTTTGACATTATTTATTTATTTGAATTTAAATAAAATCCACACAGAGGATATATTAGAAATAAAATATTTAATAAGTTCCTAACATGTCATATTAATCTAGAAAATTAGTGGAGAACCATAAATAGTTCATATAATATTTATTTTACTATTTGTAAAACCATTTATTTGATACATCTCTTAATAAAATAATTTCTACAACATTTTTTATAATTATCAAATATAATTATTTGTTGCATAAAAATTAAAGATAAAATACTAGGATGAAGATAAATCTTATAGATTTCATAAGAAGACTTTTATTCGGATTTATATTCTAAAACACCCAACATTTAAAATGTTATATTTATTAAATTAAGGAGGTGACAACTTTGACATCATTTAAAATAAAATAATATAAGTGTCATAATCACTTTTATAAAACTCCAAACGGTCATATATTCAGTAATTGGATGCTTATGGTGTATATATACACTGCCAATAAGTTTTGTTCTGGTTTGTGAGTCTTTTAATGGGTATTATTATTTCAATAAAAACTATATTACTTATTTTTCACTAAATAAATAATTTCTGCATCATTAATTTATAAGCTATTAAGGTAATTAAATATCTGTTAAAACATATAAATAAATTACCATGATAAAGAAAAACCTTTTTTGTTTCAAATGAGTATTTATAACTGAATTTATAATCTGTATAAACTTATATTAAAAATACTTTAATTATTAAAGTTAAGGACAAAATATAAGCATCCAATTATATCAAGACAAGTGTTATGGTAATTTTATAATATTATATTTACCCTTAATTACCCGATTTACCTTTTACTATGATAAATAAAATTTACCATAGTAACTATTCATATTTCCCAAAAATAAAAATTAGCCTATTTACATAATTTGAACCCACTAATTCCAAATATGGAATCCATTTTTCTAAATTCAATACACAAAATTTTCAGAAATTAAATTAAAATTAATCCCATTGTTAAGAAAACGAGTTTTAAAATTTAAAACATTGCAAAAGATTGAAATGATTTTACCTATGAATTCAATGTAAAATCAATGCTAATGAAATAAATTATATTAAATGGTAAAAATATATTCTATTTATAATTTAAAACCACTCAATATTATAATTTAACCATATAAATTATTATGATGAAAAAAGATGTTTTATTAAAATATAGCGTGTTTTTTCTATTCATTAAAATATGAAAGTTATCAGAAAAATATCAAAACTTTATGCAATGTAAATTTTTTTATCCTAATTCAAAAGAAGAAGTTTATTTTTTAAAATTTAACTTATAAACTTGTCTAAAATTTTATTTAAAATGGGTGCACCATCAAAAGGCGGCAAAACATCATTTTTTGAAAAATACTTATTTTACTCAAAAAAAATTATTTTGTTCTCATACCATGTTCTAGAAAATGTATAAGATGAATAATAATGTTATAAAATTAAAAATTTAGTTAATACTATTCATAACGGCTAGTTTATAATAATATTATAACCATATATCGTTGTTTAGTGAAACCCGGTATTGTGTACAACACACAGTATCGAAGAAGGTCATGATTGTGTGTAATGCAAGCCAAGTCAGGGTTGCGTGTAGTGCAAGACTCCTTTTTGTCTCGTATAACAGAATCCAACCATATTTTATTTACACATTGAATATATATATATATATATACACTCAATATTGCGTAGAATAACTACTATCAAACGAACATTAAATTGTGTGTAACAGGATCCAAGAATAGTGTTGCGTATACTGCAAGCTAATACGGTGTTCCATATAGTACAAGCTAATTTTTGTGTAGTGTATAATAGAAGTCATCAAATAAATTTAAAATAATACATCTCATTAAATCTCAGGGTGTTACATTCTACCGCGCTTAAAATGAATTTCGCCCTCGAAATTCGTCGGGGTTATAAATGGTTTGCTACTCGATAGTTTCTTTAATACAAACCCACATCGTAAAAAGGAGTACCAAAACCTGTCTTTAAAAACTAATGTATGAAATGTAATGGTTACCCTAATCATTGGGTTTCCACATATGAGAATATAGGTGAAAATATAGATATGGAAGAGAAATCTAACCATCAAGTTATGATGGAGAGTGGTAGAAAACATGGCTATAAAAAATCCATCAATCACAAAGCCATAAATTTGTGAAGATCTAAGGTACCATCTAATTCATCATATATAAGAGCATTAGGACAACATTTTTGGTTTTCAAGGTGATTTCCCTAAAGTTGTAGAATTTGAATTAGAAAAAATACTTACTTTATCTCAGCATAATCTCACCGCTGTTCATGCCCTGAACAATTTCCACTTCATCTCTTATTGAAATGAAGTTGAATTTGTTATTCGTGAAGTGTTAGCAGATCATGCGATAGAATGATAGGACATTCCATCTCTTTCAAACATAAGGTTAGCAAAAGTTATATACATAAGTCCATCTTATGGTGAGATTAATCGTATATGGTTACAAAAATGGACTTATAATTCATCTATCATACCGATTAATAAAATTAAACTAGTTTCTACTAACAAGGGACTTCATGTAGGCCAGTGGTAGGCGATAAAGGCATGTCGCACTACGATTGTGGGTTCGATTCCCGCAACCTTGTCCGACGCGATGGGTTTTCGCTCGTCCTATGGGTTTCCCTTTTTCTAAAACTACATTTTAATAACATTCCCTAAATAATATCAAAAAAATTTATATCCTTAAACAATACTAACTTATGTCTAACATAATTCATTCCAATCTTTAAGCTTATCCAAAATACTTCTATCCAGGCTCATAGTATTAAGAAAACAATTACTTGAAATGTCATCTGCTGAGCATGTGAATACCATCATTTATCCTCCGTATATCATACGATATATCTTTTTGGTCAAATTACTAACATGTGAATACCTTAATAATGTATTCTCTTGAAAAATTAATACCCATTGAACCATAGTGAAAACATGAAAGTTGTCAAAAGTTAACTCTTTCCACATACCAAAATCCCAAAAATTATATATACTAATACCATAATATCACTTAGTACTTATATCAGTCACGAGCTCATGAATAATATCAAACAATTTATTTTCTCCTTATCCGTTCATTATGCGCATATCATATGCTTTACAAAATATTTGAATCAATTTTCATGGTTACCGATACCATATAATTAGCGAAAACCAAAATAAACCATTACATAGATATTCCAATGTTCCACAATACTATAAATGAGATTCCACAACATTATTTTCCAATCCCTTTACATAAACACATAATCATTCCACCACATCATTTTCATACTCAACATTTCTAATAGTGATCACATGTGACTTCCCTTTTTCCTTTTCCTTAATAGGTTTCTCACGTTGATCATCATTAACCCTTGGATAAGGGCATTGATTAGCATAATGCCCCATTTCCTTGCACTTGAAGCATTGAAGTGTTGGTGGTGCATTCTCTACAGTCTTTTCTTTATTCACATCATTAGCAACCCTTTTTCCATTACTTTGACACTTAGCTCCTCGATGAACTTCTTTTCCACACTTAAAACATTTTCTAATCCCTTCAAGGCAATCTTCACCATGCTTCTTTCGACACTTTGAGCATAAAGAAACATTCATCTTCTTTTCACCATTATTATGAGATTTCTCCTTGAACTCCATCATTCGTTTCTTGTCAGAACCATGAGATGGATATGTAATGCCAACTTCCATTTCTACCTTGATAGCACAATGCACAATTTCTTCATATCTACTGAAGTCTCTTATAGCTAATTCCCTTTGAAGACTTGGTTTTAAGCCACTGATAAATCAATCAACTTTACTTAAAAGGTTGGATGATAAATCCAGATGCATACCTTGCAAGCCTTGTAAAATTCACTTCATATATACCAACAGATTCATCATCCTTTTTCTTAAGCTCAAGGAAATCCTTTTCCATCTTTGTTCGAAGAATACAAGGGAAGTACTTAATGAAAAATAAGTTATTTAACTCATCACATTCCATGTATTAAATTTAATCTCAGGGCATCGTATTCTTAATTAGAGTCCACCATTGATCTTCTTCACCTTCTAAACAGTAAATAGCCAGAATGACTTTTTTATGTTCTGAACAGTGAAGTGTGGAAAATATCTTTTCAATGGTCCTGATCCATTGTTCAGCAATAAGTGGATCAGAAGACCCACTGAAAGAAGGTGGACATTGACTCATTAATGACTCAATAGAATATTGTTCCCTTCTATGATCATTTGGAAGTCCAAAATGATTCATAGCTTGTGTAAGTATAGCAATAAGATTTTTTACTCCATCTCCCATAACATTGGTTTGTTCAGGAGGACAATCATTGCATTGTCCATTACATTGATCAACATGGTTCCTTTGGGTTCGTACCATCGTCTAAAACCCAAAAAGAATAGTGTGAGAGGGAAAAATCATGCTAGGGAAAACAACATAATAAAGGGGGTGTACCTTCAATATATAACATCTTAGGGTAAATTCTACGATTGTTACTATAATTCTAGGACTACAGCCTATACTTATACTTAACCTTAGGGACATCCCTAGAAATACCTTATAAATATCTCTAGAGATCTCACTAAAGTTTTCGCATCCTAGTTTCGAAAGGTTAACTAAACCATTCCTCTGATGCCAACTATAGAGTCAAAAATCTTGACATACATAGACATTGCAATACTTTTGCGGAATACTTAATACATAACAAAAACAAACCCCAAAGGACCATAATAGTTTAGTGTCTTTAGAGAAACGGAACATAATCTTCTAATCGTGGTGAAAGTTCTTCAACATCTCCCATAAAGATCTTCCCCTTTTGTTTTCTTACCTAAAACCTTTCTTTATATCCTGGGGAAAAGAAAACATATAAAGGGTGATCTCAAATGATCATTAAGGGTAAGCATGGTGAAAATAAGACAAACCATATACATTTGAACATAAAAACTTGAACATAATGTTTAAACATCGAAATCTTGAGAAATGACATAAAACATGGAAGTAAGTAAGAAATCGATCAAAAAGAAACATTAATCATGATAAAATAACATGGGAATAAAACATTTAATTGTGGCAATCATTTAGCACATGCAATGATTTACATAGTATCCAAGGCATTGTTTCCAAGACCATTTTAGTGGACAAAGTCCCTTCCTGAATTGAGTTCACTCCTTGTTCCAGTCCTGTATCACTGAACCGGATTAACTTGTCATTCCAGCCATTTCTATCTCATGAGATATAAATCTTTACCCAATGAATTAGAGGGAGATATAGGTAACACCCATCTCATATTGAAATTATTCTTACCTGTGCCACAAAACAATCATAAATCATTCATCATAAACCAAAGAATAAATTGGGTTTCATAAACATCATTCCATCATAACATAATCCATATAAAAGAAATGGATATCATTTCATCATAAGAAAAGTGAAACCATATAATTCATAGAAATTATACTTGAAACATACACATATGAAATAATTTATTCTTAGATGGAAAATGGTTTTGATAAAGCACTTGAAATGAATTCTTGAAGAAAATATCCTTTCTTCATGAAAATCATTTTATTTTCACAAAATGACATTCAATTTTAAAAGAAAAATATTTTGTTGAAAATAGTCATAAAATCTTATAGAGTAAGCTTCATGAAAATAAGGCGTTATAAAACCGTAAAAATCCGTTCATGCCGTATAAGTTTAAAAAAAATTCTTCTCGTACTTTTTCCAAAAAAGTCAAAAAGTAACTCGTATGGTAAAAAAATATTCCTTACATACCACGTAGTAAAATTTAAAAATGGGTAAAAATTAATTTAAAAATACATGAAAACATTTTAAAAAAAACTTGGACATTGATGATAAATATAACCCCAGTAAATACTTACGTATAAGAAATCTCGGAAAGAAAACAATTGAGATTGCAACATTTTCCCTTACCTTAGGTCCGATATGCTTCGTACGTATCCGAACCTCCTGTATAATGATTTAAATAATGTCATTGACTTATTATATAATCATATTAATTGTTATTATATCATATATGGTTCACTTATGACTTTATATTACCTGTTTCTTTGTAAATCCATGTTAAAGCAGCATTTTGGGTAAATTCGTTTCATGTATCATATGTGTTTCGAATTGTTGTTCTTGATATTATAAATTATATCCCAATTTCCTTAATTTAAGAATTAAAAACATGATTTATATATAATAAATATTTATCATATACATATATATGATAGATTGATAAATGGAATGAAATACACCGTTCATGGAGACGGTAGGCCGTACGTACGCACGAACACTGTTTTCGTTTCCTTATTGAATTGAATGGAATTAAATAGATGACATACATATATATATATATACATAAATACAGTAGGATTATTATGTCATATATTTCATTATTATTCATTATATATACATTATAATCATTCATGAATGGTTAACATGAAGAATGAATCTTATCGCGTTCGTGGAGACGGTAGTCCGTACATACGCACGAGCGATGATATCATTCCCATGAACGTGGAATTATATGTAAGTGTTTGTATAATATTTCAGAATCAATATAACTTTAAAATAATCACATATAGTTATTCTTTACACCATTATACCCATCCAAGTAAGGTGGTGGTGGAAAACAGATTACACCACGGTGTGGAGACGGTATTCCATACGTATCCACGCGCGGTGATTTCATTTTCCGTAGGATGGATAGAAGGATAAATAGGGTTATTTGATATTTATAATAACATATTAGTATATGAGTGATACTGATGTTATTACTTCTTAATGAAACCACTAAATAATTGGAAGTAGAAGAAGAAATACATTTTAAAGAATCGGTAACAGATATTACCTCTTCTTCGACACGCCTCTTTGAAACCTCCTCTTAGGGAACTAAAATTGGTCTTTGAAGAATACCTGAACCTCTAGAATATATACAGGGAAGTTGAGAAGGGAAATGAGTAGGGGTTTTCCGAGCATGAAGGCTCAAAGTTGTGTAATTATGAGAGGGAGGAGGTGCCCTTTTATAAGGGAGGAGAGGGGAACCTTTGGAATCCTCAAAAATATTTGTTTATATAAATTCAAAATCCACATAAAAACCTCTAAAAAAAGACTCAATTAAAATATTAGATGAGATAGTGTTGTAATATCATCATCCAATCAAATTTAGACAAGTTTTGATCTTATTTTAAACATTATCATTTTGATTTATCCTTATTTAATCTATTTAATTTTATTTGTGGTAATAAAAATCTATGTTTTAAATGGTTATAAATAATCACTTATGTGTTGTTAATTTTCCTTAATTGGATAATTTATTAAATTTTAGACTATATAAATTTAAATTTATAATTTTTAAATATTTTGTGATTTTTAAACAATTTAATAATATGTTATTTTATAAAATAACAATAGTGTAAATTTTGACGCTGTTCATTTATTTGAATTTAAATAAAATCAAAAAAGAAGATATATTCTAACTAAAATATTTAATAGGTTTATAACATGTCATATTAATCTATAAAATTAGTTTAGAACATTAAATAGTTCATATAATATTAATTTTACTATTTGTAATACCATTTATTTGATACTTCTCTTAATAAAATAATTTCTACAACATTTTTGTATAATTATTAAATATACTTATTTGTTGCATAAAAATTAAAACTTAAATACTAGGATGAAGATAATTATTATAGATTTCATAATAAGACTTTTATTCGGATTTATATTCTAAAACACCCAAATTTTAAAATGTTATATTTATTAAATTACGAAGGTGATAATTTTTACATCATTTAAAATAAAATAATATAAGTGTCATAATCACTTTTATAAGACTCAAAACGGTCATATATTAGGTAATTGTATACTTATGGTGTATATATAAAATAAAAATAAGGTTTGGGAAGGTTTGTGAGTCTTTTAATGGGTATTGTTATTTCAATAAAAACTATATTACTTATTTTTCACTAAATAAATAATTTCTTCATCATTAATGTATAAGCTATTAACGTAATTAAATATCTCTTAAAAATTATAATAAATAACCATGATAAAGAAAAAAAATTTATCTTCCAAATGAATATTTATAACAGAATTTATATTATGTACAAACTTACATTAAAATTACTTTAACTATTAAAGTTGAGTGAGACATATTTCTCGTTCCTTTAAATAAAATAAACTAAAGGTCTTAATCACCTCCAAGTGGGTTCTAATAGATTCTGTTTCCACCCAAATATTCTTTAGACGAATCATAAGCATCCAATTATATTAATACAAGTGTTAGAGTAATTTTATAATATTATATTTACCCTTTATTACCCGATTTACCTTTTACTATGGTAAATGAAATTTACAGTAGTTACTATTCATAATGCTAAAAAATTAGAAGTAGCCTAGTAACTTAATTTGGACCCACTGATTCCAAATATGTAATCCATTTTTCTAAATTCCATACAAAAAAGTTGCAGAAATTAATTTAAAATTAATCCTATTGTCAAGAAAACTAGTTTTAAAAGTTAAAAACATTGCAAAAGATTGAAATGATTTTAGCTATGAATTCAATGTAAAATCAATGATAATGAAATAAATTATATTAAATGGTAAAATTTTTAAAACCATTCAATATTATAATTTAACCATATAAAGTATTACGATGAAAAAAGTTGTTTTATTAAAATATAGTGTGTTTTTACTATTCATTAATATATGAAAGTTATCAGAAAAATATCAAAACATTATCCAATGTAAATTTTTATATCACGATTAAAAAGAAGAAGTTTATTTAGTAAAATTTAACCTATAAACTTGTCAAAAATTATATTTAAAATGGGTACGCCATCAAAAGGCGGCAAAACTGCATTTTAATAAAAATACTTATTTTACCCGAAAAAATTTATTTTGTTCTCATACCATGTTCTAGAAAATGTGTAATACGAATTATAATATTATAAAATTAAAAATGTAGTTAATAATATTCATAACATCTAGTTTATAATAATATAATAACCATATATCGTTGTTTAGTGAAACCCGGTATTGCGTACAACACACGCTATCGAAGAAGGTCATGATTGTGTGTAATGAAAGACAAGTCAGGGTTGCATGAAGTGCACTCATTTGTTGTCTCGTATAACAGAATCCGACCATATTTAATTTATAAATTGAATGTATATATATATACACTCAATGTTGCGTAGAATAACTACCATCAAACGAACATGAAATTATGTGTAACACGATCCAAGAATAGTGTTACGTATACTGTAAGCTAATACGGTGTTGCGTATAGTAAAATATAATTTTGGTGTATTGTATAATATAATACATCAAATAAAATAAAAATAATACATCTCATAAAATCTCAGGTTGTTACAAAGACACTCGATTCGCCACCAGATGTTTCTATAGGGGGCTTCATTGGTGCAACCTATCGTAGAGGGGAGTGATCGAGACTTCTCCTCTCATGTGGATACTACCCATGACCCTAATGAGGCAAGCTCCAGCAGCGTCTCATCAGACACCCTAGAAGTCACAGCTAGTACTTCGTTTCCAGCTCCAGCAGTCGAACTATATGAGGGTAAGGAGAACCCTTAATCTTGGTTAACCAATATTAGGTCCCTTCCCACTCCTATGATAACACTTCCTACCTATAGATCCATTATGGGGGGGGGGGGGAGGATCAAGGTACTGGTACCGTGGGGAGGCACTAGGTAGTAAGAAAGTAGGCATGGAATAATTTATGTTCCCTTTCCGTAGAAACACCCATGGCTATCTTTTCTGACGAGACTGACAAATTCCAGTAGTTATTCACCAAGCTGGGTTCTGGTGGCTTGGATTATCTACACATACTTCTCCTTATCTACCAAATCATCATAGATCGTGATGAATTAAATTCTTGTGAGGATAATCTTTCCAAGTTCAATTCTTTCCATCATCAGGTGATGACCTTCTGAGATGTTTTAGAGGAACTAAATCACCTAACAGAAGAATAGGTGAAGTTTCATGATTTGGTGATCACCAAAAAGAAAGAGGTGCAGGAGTCAAATGCCAACACAACAAGGTTGAGGGCTCAACTGGAATCTTCGTGTTCCAATTATGAAGCTATCCTAAATAAAGGGAAGTAACTTAAAGCTGTTATGAAATGCATTCACCCAACAGTCAAGGTATAAGTTGATGAGTGGCCTTCTTTAGAAAAAAATCTTGATGGCTTGCAGCAGTCACTTTCATTTTTTCTGGAAAGGGTGAGCCGAGCCTTATTTTTACCTTCCCCAAAACATGATGTGTACTCATTTTCCTTTTTATACTATGGAGAGACACTGAACAAGGGATTTTCATCCATTTTTTGTTGAACTTAATGAAACTAATTTTCCTTCAAAGGTTTTTTCTTCTCCTTTTCTTTCCATGTCAATTGATCACCATCAATCATATAAACACCATTTTGATTAGGTATTAATTTTAAAACATTATTCAAAACTAGTAAATTGAAATAATTAGATAGGGATCTTGTTTTATCAAAATTTGTGGGACTCAACTAGCGTAGTTCGACTATTGCTGTGGTTTTATGGAAAACCACCACAAAATTTTGTGTATTTTTCTTTGTTACCCTACTTTTTTCTTAAGACTGCTTGAAAAAACATTTTAAGTAATAATTGACTTTTTATTAGGCCACCATTTGTGGGGTTTCAACCCAAAAAGGTTTATGTCTATTTGGTTCATCTATATTTTTTTATGAATTTACACAGTATATGTTTAACGAGATGATACTTGACTTTTATCTAGAGTTTCCCTTTGCAGATTTTCACTCTAGAGAGTATGGTGTCTTATATACTATAATTCCATAGTCCTTCCAGTCAAACATATAATTGATGTTTTAGGTTGAATATATTTGTCCAAACATGATAGGGTAGGGTCCCCAATTTGGTATTTATCAGCTGGGAGTGTCCTAATAACTTTCAAACATGAACGAGGGATTTTTATTAACCCTAAATTTGTGAGTTTTGGACATGCATGAGGCTCGGGAGACATTTTAGGTGTACGAGGGTATGAGAGGACTCTCATAAGGACACATTTTCCTTATATTAATGGCCATTTTGTGGGTTCTATATGTATATACATCGGGGGATGATGTGCATAGTTAGAAAAGGGTGTCCGTAGGACACTGGCCTTCCATCTCCGATGGCCTGGGAGGATTTACAGCACATGGAATTTGTTTTGATTTCAGGATCAATAGTGGGTGGATTGCTTGAGTGGTGATGTATGAAAGTATTAGGGACATTCATATGGCATTGAGTGGGCAACTTCTCTAACATGATTATTTCTTGCGTAAGGAAGAGCTGGTGAATGGTCGGTTAAATGATAAATCTTTTTCCTACCAGGGAACTTAAGAATGGAGGGTATTCAAGCCATTATCAAGAGGGGTTTTCCAAATATTAGAAATTGAGACAGGACGTGAATGTCTTATGGGAGTACAGAAACTGGATAGGACTCTCCTAAAGATGAATTTGGCTTTGATTGATGGCCATTTTGTAGGCGCCATATGTAGAGCCTCCAGGGCATGATGTACATAGCCAAACAAATGTGTTTGTTGGAAACTGGCCTTCCATATCCAATTTCTATGAATTATTCTGGAGATTCTAACCTTTCGAAACATGTAATATGACCTTTGGAAATGTGTTCACCTGAGAATGAAAATATATATTTTTTATCCAACTCTTTCGGGGATCCCGGAAATAAGTGGGTGCATTTTTCCTTCTTATATGTGGATCAACTTCATGCATATGGACAAGGTATATTTATTTTATAGAAACCTCAAGAGATACCAGAGGTGAATTGGGCCTAAATGTTCTAACATATCCACAATGTAGGTAGGAAAGAGAATGTAAACCATAACTTTGAGGGCCCTTGAATCAGGAGGGAGGACACGAGGCATAAAAGCCATTGAGCACACTAAGATAGAAGAGGACTCTCCGGGGGACTAATTTGCCTTTGATTGATGACTATCTTGTAGGAATAATATAAAGGGCCACTAGGGAATTATGTGAATAGTGAAACAATGTTTCAACATGACACTGTCCTTCCATATCTGATGGACATGGAAGATTATGCGGATTCAAGATCACTCAGAGAACAATGTTTGAGGTATGGCTAGAGTGTATCCAGATACATTAGAGGCATTCCGGCTATTATTTAATCATAAAATTAGGTATCCCTTAAGTTGACCTAACTCATACACAGGGTGAGGCATTCATTCCATCTTTGGGTTACTCTATAGTTTAACATCGTATGGGCAGGGCATGGGGTTCTTACAGGGATGGGAACCATGACATGCCTTTTAGAGTTGTGCTTCCAAAACCAAATTCTTGGATATATGTGCCATGAAATCATGGTGGATATCTCACTGAAATCCATTAGCTCACATGATCCATCCTTAGTGTGATAAATGGGGGATTGCGAGGATTCTGGATTACCACTTAAGAGTAGAAAAATCAACAATAGGTATCAATTTAGGCTTAAACCATTGCAATGCAGTTTAACGTCATACAACATGGAAGAATTCTGGCCTTATAGTGTAATTTTTTTGTTGTGAGGACATTATGTCATGCAGTTTAGATTCATGTAGTGAGGATGTTATGCTATCGCAAAGATCATTAATAGCTTTGAGTTAATCGTGATTGGGGGTTTTTGGTGTTCCTTATACTTGAGTTATGATAGAAGGTATAAACCATTAATCCTAGGGGAAACTTAGATTAGGAAGAATGAAATGGGACTTAGAATACAACTGGCATACCTAGTTAAGAGAGGACTCTCCTAAGGATGAATTTTCCATTGATCAATGGCCGTTTTTAGGCGACTTATGCAGAGCCACCGGGGCATGATGTGCATAGTCAAACAAAGGGTTCCAAAGGACACTGGCCTTCTATCTTAGATGGACATGAATGCATATGGGGATCTATTTTTTTCCTAGACTATGGAGTCTAAAAAATCGGAAAAAATGTGTCTGGGAATGTAAGAAATACCCAGACTGTGATTAGCCGCAAACTAATAGAGCTCCCACATAGATCTGACTCATATTTATAGAGGGAATCATGATCTTTTGAATTCTTATGAGTGGGGGGGAATGTACAGGATATCAAAAAATTGAGAATCGGGCCACACAAGACTCTTGAAGAATCATTCATTTTATTGTCATGCGATTTGGAGCATTCATGGTCACCCCATACAAGTCTGACCTTTGCATAGAGGGAGGGGATTTTTTTTAAATAGTGGCCAGGCTGGGAAACCAGGTCTAGGAATCAATATATATCTTACAAAGGTAGGAATCAAGACGTATGTAGTTGTGATCGTTCCCTATAAAGGTTCGGTCCATGCGTAGGGACATGTGAGGGCATTTTTTGTCGCTAGATAGGCCGGGATGCCCAATCCCGGGCCTCACTACATATTCTGAAAGGAAGGAATCAAGACACATGTAGTTATGAATGTTACCTGTACCGATCTGGCTCAAACATAGAAGTAGGGTCAATTTTGATCATTCACTACAGATGTTGGGTCTACTATATTACTCTATAGTTTGTTTACATAAGAGAATCCTTACCATAGATCCTAAGCTCATGTGAGTTACACTTGATGTGAGAAACAAGGAGTGACAATGGTTACCCTTGTAAATATGGGGAGATATAGGACATGATAGAGGAATTTGTTTCTTTATATGGTGGGGGATGGTCCAAGACTTGGGATCGAGAAGTCACTATGTATCCAATAATGAAAGTGAATCAAGATTCATGTAGTACTCTGAGGGATTGTGAAATTTATTATCATGTGATTAGAATTATTTATTCCATGTGGTTTAACGTCTTGCAGTTTGGATGCTATGCTGTGAAGTTTAGATTCATGAAAAAAGGACACTAACGTCACAGTTTAGTGTCGTGTTTCACAGAAGAGTTCAATAAAATTTAACTTCATTTGTATAGGAATATAACACATAGTTTAGGGTCATATAGTTTCAACCTTGAATGGGGCGTTACTATTAAGTGAAAGTATTTATTTAGATACTTTTCATTTGTGGGAGCCTTGATGAGCTATCTATCCATTGAGATCAAGGCGTATGCTTCATTGGAATAAAACCTATGTATGAATATGGTAACTACCACTTTTGGTAAATCTTTGGGGTTTCTTCCCAAATATCATCTGGGTTATGAGGATCAGTACCATGTCCCCTTCAAGGAAATATCTATGGAGAACATTTTTTTTGAAGGCTCATGTGATCTGATTTTGGTAGACTTTCTAATGGTGCAAATTATTGTAGAATTTTCTCATCTAGCAACTCCAACTGATCAAACCATCTATGGGATTGATATTCGCTAGAAGGTTTGTTGAAAATGGCCTCACTAAGTGATGGAACTTGAATTTCAATTGGAAAAAACTGCCTCTGCCACATATATGAGTGAGTACAGGGTTTCCTGTATGGATGTGCGCGTCGTGGTCCGGTAAGCCCATAAAAAATGATGGAGCTTGTTTGGACACAATTTCTTATCATTATCTGACATATTTTGGAGTATTTTGGATAGAGACTTATTAGAAGCCTCTATCTACCCATTGGTTTCTGCATGGTAGTGGGATAAATAGTTGGATTTGATTCCATACTCCTGGTATAACTTGTACAACTGAGCAGAGAAAATTTTGGTTTTGTTGTTTGTCAGTATTGTATGAGGGACACTAAATCTAGTAATGATGTTGGAATTTACAAAGTTAATGATGATTTTCACCCCAACTTCTTTAAGGGATATGCCTTAGCCCATTTGGAAAATAATTCAGTTTCAATGAATATGAACTTGAATTGTCTAGTTGTAGCAGATGGATATGGCCTTAAAACATCCATCCCCTAGGAAAAAAATGTTCAGGAGTACATTGATGTATGAGGTAACTCTAGGGTTCAGTTAATAAAGTTGGCATGAATATGGTAGGAATGTCACTTCTTGGAGAATATGGCATGATCCTGTATCATAGTGGGAAAATAGTATCCAGGACTTCAAATTTAATGACAGCGCTTGGTTGCTGATTGGTTCACTCCACAAGATCTAGCATGCACTTATTTAATGATGGAAGCAATCTCTTCTACATCAGTACACCAGAGAAGAAAACTGTCAAGGCCTCGTTTATAGAATACCATTCCTTAGTTTAACCCATTGTACAAGACAAAGTTGACTGCCCATTTCCGGAACTATTAACTTATAGCCCTATCATGTGGGAGTTCACCTTTCTGAAGTTAATTTACAATGGGAGTTATCCAGCCGATGGTGTGACTATAAGGATCAGCAACGGGCCTAATTTCACCGATCTCCCCCGTATTGTTCTTGATAAATGGAAAGACCATTCGGTAGTGGGAAATGCTAATAACTGTTTCATTCCGGTTTGGATCATCTAGGGTTGTGGCATCATTTTCCAAAGCATTGGATTGATCATTTTGTGAACGAGGGACATAGGTCAGCGTTGATTATTATGGGAATTGTGCCATCAGTTCTCAAACATGGTTTATCAAGGGGGAAAATACTTCTTTTTTAATGGTAAAGTCACCATTGAACTACTTTATGAATATATCTAATCCACATTTTGTCTTCATGTGTTTGAATCGTGCATGTAGTGCCATCTCTAGGTCCTCAATGAAGTACTGATATTCTACTTCATTATTTTTACATCCCTCTAAAAGTAGGAAAGAATAAGGAAAGATGGCCTTTTTGGGGATACGAATATAACTCCTATCCCTAGTTTGTTGAGCTTGTGATCCCCCATAATTTTCCCTGTCGGGCTTCTAAAAGCACCATCTAAGTACATTTCCCATGACTGGGGGACCTCTTGGATGGAGAAAACTTCTTCATCCAGAAGTTTGGAATCCAATGAGGTTGTTTCTTTCGAGGGATTGTCTTATAGGAAGTCATATAACGACTAGAATTTGACAGCCTTCTAGGGCACGTATCATAGGTCAAACTATTGTAGGATGACTTCCCATCGTGATAGGTTTCCATTAAGTATGAGATGACTGAGGATATATTTTAGCATGTTGCAGTGGGAGATAAGTATATGTCATAGTGATATAGGTAATGCCTGAATTTCTGAACCATGAAGATTAGGGATAGTTAGTTCCTTTTGATTCTTTAATATTGAGTTTCAATGTCAGTCATTGTTCAACTGAGGTAATAGAGGTTGTTCTTGCTTCCAGCATCATTTTTTTTGTGCAAGGAAGGTGCCTAATGATCATTCCAATGTGGTTACCTACAAAATGAGAGGTATCCCCTCAAGTTTTAGCATCAACACCAGTGGGCTTATGAGATATATTTTGAGATTTTCTAATTCTTCTTGAAAATCATTATCCCACTCATACATAACCCATTTCTTCATTAACCAAGTGAAAGGTAACCATTTACCCTCCATGTTTGCTATAAAGCACTGAATGTAGTCTAGGTTCCCACGGAGACCCTTCAACTCGGTGAGGTTGCAAGGTGGAGACATTCCAAGGATGTATTTTTTCTTCTCATGGTTGACTTCAATGCTACGATGGTGTACGATGAAGGCTAGGAATTTACCAGAAGTAACGTTGTAGGCATGCTTTTGGGGATTCATCATTAAACTGTGATGTCACAGTTTGAGAAAGGCAATTTCAAGATCATCTAGGTTGTTTGAGCACTATCTAGATTTAACCACCAGATCATTGACATCGATCTCAAAGAAGTTTCCCCAGAAGGGATTGAAAATTCAATTCATGGAACGCTAATATGTAGCACCAGTATTTTTTAGACCAAATGGAATCCCCAAATAATAGAACACACCCTAAGGGGCCCTAAATTCAGTAGATTCTTTATCTCCTAGGTCCTTTTGAATCAGGTTGTAACTATAATAGTCGTCCACGAAAGAGAGGGCCTCATATCTGGAGGTTTCATTGATTAAAAATTCTATGATCGAGACTGGGAAATCATCTTTCAGGAAGTCCCGATTAAGGTCCCTAAAGTCAGTGTAGATTCAAATCTGTCCTTTCTTATTTTTGATAGAGACTATTTTTTCTAGCCAGATCAGATATTGGAATTCTCATATGAAGTTAGATTTGAACATCTTGTGAACTTCAGCCTCTATTTTTGCTGCATGCATCGGCTGGGTCCTTCTAGATGCCATATTGTAGCCCTGATGATCTTCTGGAAAACCCAAACGATGAGTGGTGACCTCAAGATCAAAACCTGGAATTTCTGTGTTGTTCCAGGAAAACACATCTCGAATCTTTATTAGGAATGAGATATATGTCTCATTCTTCTGTAAAGGAAAATCCACACCAATTCGAGTGGACCGGAGGTTGTCTTTGGTGCCCAGGTTTATACCCCTCAGTCCATCGATTGTGGTGAAGACACTTTCTTTAAATGTGGGAGGGAAATCTTTGAGGTATTCTTCTTTTTATTCTTCTTCTTCATTGTTGAAATCTCCATCATCATCTTCCTCTTCTGATGTAGATAGGATTATTGAGATTAAATCTATAATGATGGGAAAGAAATCATCTTTTTTCTGACTGAGTAAGGGTGGGGGGGGGGGGGGACAATTTGGGGTCCCGAGGATGGGTCTAGAGCATATTTATTAGGGCTTTTCCGGACATCATAAGAGTTATCCCATTCTTCCATGTCTTTGGACTTGGTGGCCAAAATGGAAATCATGCAGACAATTGAGTCTGTAACTAGGCTTGAACTTATACATTCCACTTGGTTAATTGGTAATACGTACTCCTCCCCAATCTG
Source organism: Viscum album (assembly GCA_963277665.1). Classification (NCBI taxonomy): domain Eukaryota; kingdom Viridiplantae; phylum Streptophyta; class Magnoliopsida; order Santalales; family Viscaceae; genus Viscum; species Viscum album. The sequence continues at coordinate 2,060,411,409 of OY728143.1, read as the reverse complement.
TTGGAAGAGGTCAGAAACAACCATATCCAATCCATTCAAGGTAGTGATCCAATCAATTTCATTAGCCAAAGAGCGCTTCTCTTTTTGTTCATAGAACCTTGCATTGATATAATGTGACTCCCAGGACTCAAATAGAGATTTATCAGTGTGCAATGTCCCTGTTTTCCAATTAGCACAATTTTTAATGCACTGATGGTATGATGATGGAATTGAATAACACTGATGGAGCTAGGGCCTCCCTAACAGGACATTGAAGGCTGTACTTTTCCTCACTTCCAGAAAGTCATAATCCAACATGAGGCCTCAAAGCTATGTTTTATGCTAGATTTGTCCCAATAGCTATTGATCACTTTTGTCATATCCCAGTAGAGTTGTGGTGGGTGTCAAATTTTCTTCATTATAGCCCAACCAATGTAGTATTCACAGTGGGAGGAGGTTGAATCCTGAGACGTTGTAAATAAAAAATACTCTTGAGATCAATGAAATTTATCTTTCTAAACCCATATAAGGGTTTGATGTTAACTTGCATGATGGATTATTCATCCCTGTTTGTAAATGAGATGACAACATGACATTCTTCAGGATTGGTCTCCGTCTAGTAGACTTCAGCTGCTGCTACTTCGGCCTCGAATTCCTAGGGACTTAGTAGGGCTTCAATGAGTGAATCCCTAAGGTTAGAATACATACTCAAAGTATCCAGGATTGATAAAATTTCTGGCACTGAAGCCAACTGCTTTAGAATATCGTATTTCTTCTCAAAAGTGCGGTGCTTCTTATCTCAGGGTTTCTCTTTTATAAAAACATTAGGGTCTTGATATTTGGATGTAGATGGTCCATCTTCTGTATCAGGAGGTGGTTGTGCTACAATAATTTCTGGGTTCGGTCGGACTGGTTCTCCCGTACAACTTGGAAGATTTGATATTTATTCTTACTCTAACGGACACTCTAAGTTGATTGGGCTATTATTTCTTTCAATAATGGAGGAGGAGCATTATGGTTCTCATTGTGTCTGTTGAAGGGTCCTTCTCTGAGTTTCCACAGTGTTAACAGTTTGAGTTATGGCATGGCTAGAAATTTGACTCCTCCCATGATCACATTTTCTAGGAAAACCTTGGCCTCTACAGCCTCTTCCTCCATCTCTCCAATTGGGCATGGGGAATTTGAGTTTATTTCCATAGTCTCCATCAGATAAGGGGTCCCTCAAATGAATGAAATTAATGGTGTTGAAAACCAGTTCTTGATCCAACAATGTTTCTTTCTGATTATTTTCTTCTGATGGTGCCATTTGGCATGGTGATTCATGTTGTACCATTTGGCAGGGGTGGCTCCCTTTATTTGAAGTCTATTGGAATGATGTCTGAAAGTGTCAAAAATGGCTTTGGATTTGGTATCATCCCAACTTCTGCTCTGGATTTCTCCTCTTCTAACCATTAGAAGACTGTGTGGATGTGGATGATGGTTGTGTTTCACCAGGAGCTTTTGGGCCATGGTTGGTTGTTTCAACTATGTATGGAGGATTCCATTAACATGGTTGACCATTTTACAGGTCATCCAACTCTCATTTGTTTTCTCCATTTAACTGTTGACTGATTGTCTTTCCACTTCCTCTCTTGGGTCTGAGGTGGAAATATACACCACTTGTGGTGGTGGCAGACCCAAATTCACTTTCCCAGAATCCACCATCTTTTCCAGGAGATCCTTGAGCATGAAGAATTCCTAGATGGTGTTTTCTAGTATCTGGTGATAAGGAGAATAATTTAGATAATCGTCAAGACCCACTTCATTGGCTCTATTTGGCTCTGGTAGCCAGATAAAGTTGTAATTCATGGTGGCTATGAAATAGATGTGGACCCAATCATCTTAGAATGAGTATACTTTGTTTCATTGTTTCTTGAAATAATTTCTTTTATCACCCCTTCACTCATCTTGCTGCAGTGGGGGCGGTTGTTTCCATCTAGGGGTCCCACATGATTTGGTGGAGGCCTCACTTCTCAAGCTAGTGCTGGGGGTGTCTTAAGTCTGACAGGAACTGCTTTAGCTTTTCCCTCTCTTTTCCCAAGGGCTGATGGGGCCACTCAGGACTTGAGATTGGTCCGCTGCAAGGAGCCTTCTATCCTTTAAGAAATGGCAGTGAAATCTCAAAACCCACTTGTGTACTTCATCGGTATGAGTGGTGTTTATAATTTATCATGAAGATTAACGATTCACATAGTGATAATTTCATCTTGGGGGAGGGGTCTGTTTAGGGAATAATCAAGGCATTTCCATCTGGCAATTAAGTATGAAACTCTTTCATTATCTCATTTCCTGCAGTTCATGAGATCACTAACTGTTTTCTTAGGCAACATTGAACTATAATTGAATAGAAACTATCGCTAGAGGTCCTCCCTGCCAGTGATTGAGTTAGCTGGCAAGATGGTATACCATTTGAAGGCCGATCCCCATTGGGTTCACATGAAGCATCTAAGTTTTACTGCTTCTTGCTTCTTCAGAGTGCCCAACATGCGGTCAGAGTAAGAGTCTTAGTGTATTAGATGCTATTTTGGTTCCCGCAAGAAATTGAACAATGGGAATCCAGGGTTTCTAATGTTTGGAAGTTGAATAACATTAATCACCCAATCTAGGTAGGTTTTTCGCTCTTTTTTTATCAGAGCGCACTAACCCTCCATGGATTATAGTCGAGCAATTAGTTTCTCAATATTAATAAAGATCCCTTGATGCATATCCTACTAGGATTGAGCTTGGGAGGGTGAAACAATGACCAAAGCTGGGCATGCTGGTTCTATTGAAATTTGGGTTGGGTACCCTAATGAGGGTATCCTTTATGGGTTTTCCGGAATATACTCTAGCTGCCTTCGCAATGGGAGGAAGTATTGATGTCCTTCCAGGGCCAGATTTATGTAAATTGATGGTTCCAATGCCAGGTTGGGAGGGGTTCCAACCTTGACTTAATTCACCAGGACGAGTGAATGTAGTAAGGGAGCCTCTTTTGGTAATACCTGATGATATTCCACCAGGGGAACAAATCCGCCAAGATAGCTCCCTCAACATAGCTTGACATTAATTCTCCCGAGATCTTTCATTACTTCCTCCTACATGGAGAATGTTTCCTCGAGTGTGAGGGACACATTGTTTGGGGGAGGATGAGGTGGGTCATAGATGACATGGGATATATTCTTCTCTTTTTTGGGGTTCCGCGAGGGAGTTAATGATGGATTAACTTAGGGGGTACCCAAATTTTGGACAGCACTCTGGTTTTGGGTATGCACACCATCAGGCTTAGTGTGGGATAAATGTAGGAGGGAACCATCTTCCCTTGCATCATCTACCTTTGTATCATTTATTGTGACATCCTTGGGGTTGATATTTACCACATTCACTGATTCATACCGCATTGTGGGTGGTGTACCTGGTGCAGAATGGTAGGAAGTATTTTTTGCATTATTTTTTAAAATTTCTCCTTACATTCTGTGGTATTCTATCGGTTTCTTGGGAAATATTGGCCTTAAGGGCACCCTAATATGACCTCTTAATGTGCCTTCGTCTATGAGGGTGTGAAACATGAGGCGGGGTGGAATGAGTGACTTCTCTTCTCATCGTTCTTCCCAGATGGGAGAAGACAAACCTCCACTGTATAGGAACTTGAGGAAACAATTCCCCCAGCCCTATGACCTAGTGTTTTTCAATTCTTCCGTTGATGCGCTATGACCTGAATATGTTGGTCTTATAGGAGTTATTTTGAGTTAAAAATGACCACATCCCTATGGGTTGGGGTTATTCCCATATTGTGGCGGTAGCCTCCACTATTTATAACTTTTTGATTTCACGCATTCCCACATGAGTGTGAGCTGAGTATGGAATCTGATCTATATGGGAATTATGATATTTTAAAGACATGAGCACTGCTTGATACTTTGATTCCCTTAGGTAGGGAGCCTACTGGATGTTCTCAGTTTCCTAGAATAGAAGATTTTCAATGGCTTGGTCTCTTCGGTCCTGACACTTTTGAGACACACTCTGGGACAATTTTTGATGATTATTCCATCTTTCTTGAGTAGGGTTTTTATTTGATTGTTGCATCTGGGTAATAATGTTGTAAGATTTAATTTCCAATGAGGATTTCTGGATGGTATGTGGGGTGAATTTTAGGGTTCCATGTTCTCCCCATCCCTGAATATGAACTCTAGTTGGGGCATCTCTAATAAGGCGACACAACTTGTGGAGTGCATGGAGGAAATCTAGTTAAAGGTTTTCTTTCATGTTTCTAATATTTTTTGCCTTGTTGATAGGAGGGAATCCAAGTCAATTAGATGGAAAATCTCACCTAACATGTTGACATGGTTCTTATACCCTTCATTAGGTAGGAAGTTTTCTTTTATTGGGTAAAGATTCATCCTTACATTTAGGTGAATTTCATGCATACATTTCCTAGAAAATTCCCCTGGTGTGTCGAAGTGAGAAGTGGTCATAGTAAAATACATCACTAGTATATTATCCTTAGCTAGTTTTCTTCTCACAAGAAACCTATATTGCTATTTTTCTTATCGGGACTCCTCTAATTGATATTTCCATCTTGACTTACTCTTAAAAATTTTCTTTCAAGCAGTCGGGCTGGTGGGATCCTCATTGATATGTGAACAGTGTGAGGGTGGCCTAAAAGTGAGTGTGGCCCCGAACCATCCTCTAGTTAAGAAAGGATATCACTCGTCATAGAGGCAGTGGCTGATATGTCCAACCCCATATTTTCATGTGACACAACATTGGAGGGATTTACCACATTTTTTCAGGAAAGTGGAGGGCCTTCTTGCCAATATAAATTTTGATTGTGTGGAGGACCTCTAAAATTAGTCCCGCAATGGAGAGGACTACAATTCCAACTAGTTTCCCAACCATGGGGAGTGTCCCTATGGCGTATAACCTAGGGAGGACCTTCAAGGTGGGCTACAGTGAGGGGAGGATCTTCTCACTACATGATTTCACTAAGGGGAGGACATTCTTGATGATTGCTAGGATGGAGAGGACTACTATCACAACTTGATAACTGGATGTTGGGAGAATTTATATAGTGTAAATCTTGGAGAGGGCCTTCCAGATGTATTGCAATAAGGGCAGTAACTTCTGATTTCTTGATTTTACTATGGGTAGGGACTTTAAAAAACGACAATTATAGGGAGAGCCTTCACAATGACTGTTATCAGGGAAAAAACAACCATCATGACCTGATGTACAACTATAGGGAGAATCATATCTGCAGTGTATACCCTGGAGAGAACCATCAAGCTGGGAAAAAACAACAGAGGACCTTCTTACTGTATGATATTCAGGTAATGGGAAGGTATACCCTGACATGCATAAAGAGAGAGGCTTTCGTTATCGATCATTCATTCCCCATGAAGTAATCCCCCATGGGTGCTCAGAGGAGGACCATCAGAGTTGCTGGTACTGACATTGCAAGGAGGGCTTTCGTAACTGCTATTTCCACTACCATAAATTAGTAATGGAATGAAAGGGTCTTGAGATTTTTTTTGATATATGTTTGAGGGCGTAAAGAAACCCAGCTTCCATCAGAGCAGGATCATGTATGCTCTCTTCATTTTATGGTTTCCTTTGGTGCATTTCATGTTAGAGCGCTCTCTTGTAGGTAACCAGGGTCGTCTGCTATTGGGAATGAACTTCATATACGGGTCAATGTCTTGTTGGGTCCTATGATTCCACAGAGATACTCCAAATAACATCTTGAGTTTTGGGAGGGATATATTTATGCCTATGAGAGACCACCACATTGGACTGGTTTCCCCCATTTAGAAGAGGTATTTTATCCCGATCCAATTGTCTGTATATCACAGGATATTTCCATCGACCTTCCTGAACTGAAGCATGGGTGAATAAGTTATCAATACTGACTGACCCATTTTTTTGATTATGTCATTCCATTCGAGGAAACCGGGTCATGGGTCTGGCTTCTCTCATTTTTTGCCGATGCAATGGTATCATATCATGTTCAGAGGATATGGTCTGTAATTGATACCCGATCATCCTTAATTTCCAGAATGTGCTGAGATAAATCTTTTGTTGGAACGGGTTTGAAGGCCCATTTTAATGTTGGAGGATGATTTTGTGCCTGCTCTAGTCCCCCATGGGTTTCTAGTAGATATTAGCAGTTCTCCTGTATTGGGACAGAGGAAGGAGTCTTCCACTGGTTGTCTTCTCCATTTTCCACTGTATTTGACAGGTTGGATTCATATTCACGAGTGGATATTTGCATCTAAGTGCTTTCAATTGCATTTTTCTCACATGCTTTGTATACATCTGCAAGAAATTTGACTATGATCATATTTGGCTGTAGTCCTATTTATATGGAGGGCTTGATATGACTCATTAGGTATTTTTTCCTCCATGTAACTAGTTGACATACTAATTGGATGAAGGTCCTGATATGAATCAACAGGTATTTGTGCCTGTGTGTATCTATTTTCTATCCTATTTTGATGACGAGCTTCTTATGCATTGGAAGATATTTGTATCTGCCTATAGTTTTCTACTCTGTATGCATGGAGGGACTGACAGGCACTAGAAGGAATGTGTATGTGATCATATTGTGCCACCCAATTTATGTGTTAGGATTGAGTGGAGGAAGAAGAGTTGTATGTCTTCCTGTTGAATTACTTCGCTTTGGTATGGTAGAGTTTCTCATTAGGAACCAGGGTGATTGTGTTTTTATAATAATATATTTTCTTCCCTTGGCAGGAAACATGGGGGGCCCATGTCTTCTGGAGTTCAACGGGTGCCTTCGGTATAAGCTCCTCTTCAGCGTGAGGGGACTCGGTCGCCCGGTATCGGGGGCGACGCTCTATAGTAAGGGACCGTGAATAGTACACTGGTGCAGCTGAAATGAATTTTTCAGCATTGACTTCATCCGCCTCCCCAAGATAACGGAGGTACTCATTGTCACGTTTTTCGGATAGGATCCTGAAATGGTTTGTGACAACCCCCGAAGCCACCTTGTACTGGGGTTCCTATCACGACTGAGGAAGAGAATGGAGAGCCTTTGTGGAATGGATGTCTTGTATCATGGCCTCCGCCATGGGGAGAGTACCATTTCAGTGGTACTCTTTGTTCAATGTGTTGGATACCCACTGGTGAAGATTCTAGGTAGGATAGGGGTTCCTACTCTTCATTGGTGCCCCAGCAGCTTGCGGGATTGCTGAGGCGCATGTATGCATTGGTTTTCGGGAATTCATTTGGATTGAATGTTGATCTGTGGGAACCTAAAATATAAATATATGACATAAAGGCCACAAAACCACATAAAATTAGCATTCTATTGAACATATGTATATTTGACAGTCTATCTTGGCCTCCTTCCCACCTTCATTTTTTTTGTTGTGAGGTGAAGGGGCTTGAGTGGGGTAATACCGCAACCTTGTTTAAGGATTCATGTCGGGTTCACCATTTTTTTCGTCCCAAGGTGACATGTTTTGGGAGATGACCAAATGTCTGACAATAATCATCACACATCTATTACTGTAGATAGAGTTTCACATTAGGTTCACTATTTTTGCTTCTCCAAGAGGTGATGTGTCTATGGTGTTGACCAAATGGTCCAATTAGAATCATCACACATCAAATATCATAGATATAGTTTCATGTAGGGTTCACCATTTTTATTTTGACTCGATTCTAATGGTCATCCTTTAGGAGGATTGGATGGACCCCATGGGGAATGGTTAGTTTATCCCTTTTGTATTGAGAAAGAGGTGCCACAATCAAATGGTCCCAGCAGGTGATTTCTTGGGGTCAAGTACTTGTGCAATTGGTCCCCTTATGATATATCTTCATTGAATGGTCTCTAATGGGTTTATTCGTGGAGCCAGAAACACCCAACGGACCTGGTATCCATGATTCATGGACCTTCTTTTCAATGGAGGGCACTCGTTGGATGATTATTTGGCCAACGACACTAAAGGAATCCATTGGTCACAAGGACGAGAAGTTGGGCTCACCACACCCTTGGGGTGGGGGATTATTTCCTATTCTGAGACTCTCTTATAGATTAAATTCATTTTCATATGTTTGTGAATCCTAGGTTCATTCCCAAAGAGTGTGACTACAGGCTACCCCTGATTTGCAGGATCGTCATGTGTATACATGGATTTGAAGCTATAGAGGTAATTCTTACTTAATCCATACAACAAGGCACCCCAGAGTTTTTATTTATCTAGGGGGGATGGAAGGTGACGTGATGTTGGGATCAAACCCATAAGATGGTCTTCCTATGTATCCTCATGAGAGGAATCTGAACCCACGTAATTCAGGAAACTTGGGGCTTACACATGAGAGCTCTCCATTTGAGGAGAAATTATTGGGTGGGCCCTTTTGAAAGGGTACCCCTTTGATCTTGGTCATTCAAAAAGGTAACCAATATATCCTAGTTTGATCAGGAATCAGAGTTTTCATAATTTAGAATTGTGTGGATGTTGTAATCATCACAAATATCTAAGACCATGTGGGTCATTCTCGGTGTGAGAAACCAAAGGATATGTGAGGTCCAACCAACCACACACTCCCTCTCCTGTTGATGGGAGAGGGTGGGCCTATGAAGGAAGTGTCCAAGGAGATCATGGGAGAGGGTGCAAAGTGATGACCATTTTAATGTGGGATGACATTAGAGTTCATGTGGCATGTACCTCAAACGATTGGGGACTTACCTTAGTGGGAGTTCCTTGAAACGCGTTATGGGAAACGGGAGGGCTGTCAACTCTCGTAAAAAGGAGTGTAGAACCTAAATACTTCGACTGATCACCATTACTCATTGAATGGAAAAGCAAGTGATCACCATTAGTACCTAGAATGGTGAGTTTCACGTTAGCATCCCAATGTTGGACTCCAGGTTACCATGGGAATGTAGACTTACATACATCCCTAGAGTTAGAACCGTTATGGGGAGATCCTTTGTGACTCCACTTACCATGGGTATGTATACTCATAGTGGTGTGCTGATGTGCCCGATGATATGATTATATGAGTTTGGTGGTTTTGGAGGTGGCTTTGGCTAGAAGCCATGGGACTAGTTTGCGGAGGGACTGTGGAGGAATGGATGGTAACAGATGGGCGATATTAGAACTGGAGGGAAGAATACCCAATGAAACCCCATTTTTTCATAATATTTTCTTGTGCGGGATGGGGGGAGCTTGACATAACTTAGTGGTATGTGGGTAGAGGGGTCGTCTATGTACCTATTCAATACGCAGGATTGGGAATGGACCACCACGCACCACAGTGGTACACGGTCCTGAATATGATCCATCCCACTACATGGGGTTCCATCCGTGTACTGATGTGGTACATGATGTCAAGTAAAATCTTCATAGTGATACACTATGTGGAGTGCTTTATCGAAGGAGGGTTATGGAGACTATCGTTCATGGGGAGTTCATCCACGAGGAATTTGTGGTTTGAAATATCACCAAATAGGTTCGCGATTCTCCCATTATTATTATTTTTCTTCGTTTTATGGTTTTCACCTACTTATACCTACATAAAACATGGTTTGAAATTCGGGCTTTGTCGATGATTCGAGACTGAAGCCGGAATCTTCTCTGTAATCTTTCTTCCAACCTCTGAGGTTCCCTTCATGCTTTCTTCGTCCGTCTGGTGTCTCTTATCAATTTCTTTTGTGATCATTTTATAGAGTGTTGGGGAAATATTATTTATGAGAATGAAACACCATTTGGAGAAGCCCATAATGAGATATCTTGACCCATGGCAGACTTGGTCAACCAGGGTTGACAGGGTTTGTAGTTCACAAATCATGGTTCGCGGAACCCTACCAATTTACTTTGTCCATGAACAACCAAGTTTGAAAAATGGTATGAAGATATCCTTGACACGTTTGATTCTGCTAGCGATGTGGTTCGTAGGTGCCTAGGTTCACTGGTCATCGCTCTGTTGGCCAGCTCCTCATGGTTCATTTCGCGTACTGGTGGTTCATAGTTCATTTTGTCTGTGAACCCTTCCCGGTGATGGTATGTGGGTCACTTAAACCTATTCAAGAATTTTAATTCCTTCAAGTTTATTATGAATTTTACAACTCAAATTGAGTCCATTCACTTTGTTATACTTGTAGGTATACTTACATCCTTATACAAAGTGATTGTGGGAGTATTTTCATCCCTTGGCAATGTTTTCAGGACCCTACAATCATTAACGAAAGAGTGATGGTGGACGAACTGCTAAACCTAATGCTACTACCACATCCCCATGGGCTTAATAGTTTTTCATGGGTTCTAAGGTGACACATGCTACCATATCTTCCCAAACCCGATGTACTAGCTCATAGTCAGTCAAACAACAGGAAGCTGCTGGTTCTCTCAAGTCAACACTGAGAGGAATCCTACTTGAGATCCTCAAAAGGAAAGGTAAAGGAGGAATCCTTCTTGATATTCACATTGTAAAAAAAATCAAAGGAATCATACTTGGGATCATTATTTGGAAACTTAATAGGATGAATCATATACATGATCTTCTAATGGTATGAAAATAGAGGCATCCTACTTGGGATACTCAGAACAACAATTAGGTGAAGGTGTCCAATAGTGGACCATCTATAATTCTATAAGAAGGTAGAGGAATCCTACACAAGATCCTCATAATGATATATAGGTAAATGTACCCTACAAGGGACTCCCAAGATCAGCTTTTAATTAGAGGAATCCCTCATGGGATCCCCTATAGGTCAATACAAATGCAGAGTAATCCTACAACGGATCCTCAGAACAACTGAACTCACAAACTCTTATGATATAAGGGTGCATCTTATAAGGGAGATTACCTAAAGGAATAGATACCAAGGCATCATTTATGAGAGATATCTCACAACTAATACCATATCAAGCCTCATGCTTTGAGGACTACTAGATACGTGTATTGGAGGAAGAACCTCTCTATTCAAGAAACACTTGAAACACCACTTAGGAGTTCTAAAAAAACCCTACAAGTTTTACTATTGTGATTTACATGAAAATATACTCAAAATGAACTAATCATGGGTATAATTCTTACTTCTAGGTGAATAGATATCAAAAACCCCTAAAGGGTTACTAGGGGCAGTACACAATATGTCCACATTGGTACACAACATGTACTCTCGAAGCCCCACATGGGCATGTACTCCCCGCATACATGGCTTGTAAATTCCCATGTACATGGTGTTTTAAAAGGGTATGTGTTTTTTACACAACTTGGTGTACCTTTCCATGTACCTCAAATGTAATTTCAATGTTCTTGTCCTGGACATGTACTTCTACATGGTGTTCTACCCAAATGGTGTTTGGTTGTGTACTCTACACTATTGTGCGCCCCTACACAGGAATCCTTGGTCATGTACTCAACTAAATGGATGAGACCCAATACACATATTGGACACCATAAGACATGGATTGTACTTTAGAAACACCATCTTCCATAAATGGGAATAACACAATACATGTCACCTCGAACCACACACCACATACCCATGTTTTCCCAAACAAAAAACCTCCAGATCATCCGAAACCCCTGTTTTCACTCCCAAAACAATAGATCAGGACACTTGGGGATATTAGAGGGAATAATATGTATTTAAAAACATGTTAATTTTGAAACTAAGAAGATTTATGGTAAATTTAAAACCATCCTACATTTGGGTGGAAACCACTAAAGCTTTAAAAATTTACGGCCCACAATTGTCGCACATCAATCTAGTGTGTCATGAGATCCATGTAGGTACCGCTCTCTTCCATATCTTTTTCTGTTTTTCCCTCTCCCTCTTTCCCTCTTAGGTTGTGGTGAAGGAGGATCTGTAAGAGGAGAGTGCACAAGAACTAGGAGGAAAAGATAGAAAAGGGAAAGAAAATAAGAAAAACAAGAAAAGGAAGAAGAAAAGAAAAAGGGGTCCAGGCCATCCCCAATGACCTACCAATGTTTATCTCACGCCAATTAAAAAATCCCCATTCCAAACTCAACAATAGAGATAAAATATCAATCCAACAGTAGTTTCAAAATATATCACTGAAAAAACCTACATGAATATGTTAATATTTAATTAATTAAATATGAAATATTATTTATCCTACTAAAATTTTAACAGATCATAATTACACCAAACTTATGTCCTAGGGTAAAAACCCTTTCCTAGGACCAAAAGTGTGGTCAAAAAATTTATACAAGATCATATGCTAGGAGAAAAGTCCATTTTACCCCTTACAAGAATCTGAAGGAAAAAAATAAAATTTGTTCTCAAAACATCCGTCCAAAAAAATAGGGGTCCTTAATATTATTTTACTAAAGAGAAAAATAACATAAGGAAACATAATTATATAACAAGTGTAATTTTATCCTTTAATAAAATTCCACCACAATCTTATATTTTCACTAATTAATGAGTATTCAAGATGAATTTTCATATCTAAATAATTATAATCAACTTCGATGGATCAAATAATACAAAAAGGTTTATATTCCTACCATATTATGGAATTAACAAAGACAAAAAATTTTAGTACAAGATATAATCTTCCAAAAACAATTATCCTTTATATGATTAAAAACTACATTAATCACCAAAATTTAATAGTATAAGCCAAAGTTCAAAATAGATCATTTAAAAAGTAAAAATACTTAAAATTCAATAAAAAGATTATATACTAAGACTGAAACTATGAAATTAAAAGGATTTTATTACATATTCTTCCAAGATAAATTTAATGTTTATCTTCAAATAATGTCACTCACTAATAATGTTACATACCAAAATTTATGTTCCCTAATCACATAATCATCAAGATATACTAATTACTTTTATACCTAAATCACTATGAATCATAAATGATAATTCATAATTTATTTATCAAATAAAATCACATAGTATTTGTTTTAAATTAATCATATAAGGTTCCGAAAATAGTTAATATCATTCGAAAAAACGTTTATCAATCAATCAACAAATCATTTTCAAATCCCTTAGTTATCAATACAATAATCAAATATTCCCAAAATTTACATGAAATATACCCATTAGATAGTTTAAATAAAGAAAAAAAATTATACTAACCAAAAAAACACATGTGCTAGTGGTAGGTGATTAACCATTGTCTCCCTTCAGTTGTGGGTTTGACCCCACTGACCCTGTCAGACACAATGACTTGTCACACGTTCTATAGGATTTCCTTTTTAAAACTATTTTAATAGAATCCTTATAAAATTACAGAAACGGGGTAGAAATCCTAAAAAATTACCTTATAATACTCAACATTAAATAAATGTTTTATTCTCAAAGGTTATATAATACATTTCATTTTGCGTCCCAAAAACTAAGAACCCATAACTACCTCAAAATCTAAGATCATATAAACTCTAATGTTTATCCATACCTTTTAAAATCATGTCCAAAAAATGAAAATACAATTCTTCCTCAAATATCATTTTCACATGATAAACTTAAGGGTTAGATATAACTCAATCTCAATAAAAGTCCCAAAATGTACTTTCATCATCAAAAGAGTATTAATGCATTAAATATTTCATCATACTTAAATCTACTATAACTCTTTAATCCCTTATATATTGAGATCATAATTGTTTAATATTCCTGAAAATACCTTAACCATGATTTTACATCTAAATACTTGATACATATTTCCTATAAACAAAAATATGAATCTGGTACAAATATTCAATAATATTAAAACATGAGATAAGAAATAATCCATACCTTTTATATGTCATTTTATGTTTCCTAATCATCAAGTGTAATGGAATTAGTTTTTTCTAAGAAGATACTCCAGTTGTCTTAATGAGCCCATTCATGATCCTTCTTCCTAGGAAATCGATTTTCACAATGACTAAACTTCCCACATCTAAAACATTAAATTGATAACTCAAGGATAACTTCATTCCCCTTTATGGAGTTAACTAAATTTTTCCTTTCTATATGATGATTATTTCTTTATGACCCCATTTAAAACAAATAAAACAAATTCCCATCCTTTTAATACATTATCTATAGAAGTTGATCCAAAAATTTTTACACATAGATCACTGAATATATTTACCTTTAGGATAATTATCACTTGAACTTACACATGTGTTAGTTTATCTTCTATTTTATACAATAGGAAACTCTCCAAGGTTCAAGTAGTTAATACTTACTCCTGAGAGACGGTTTGGAATAACCATAAGATTTCTCATTATAGATCCAATTTCATTTGGTTCCTAATTAAAAAAACCACCACATTTTCATCCAAATCCATTGTTACTTTAGTGCATTATGGATTCACCATTTTCTAAAACCAAAAATTACTGTGATTATATCAAAAAAATCATAATATTCTATCTTATGAGGAGGTTGAACATGAAAATATCTTTATTTATGTAATATCAAACTCATTAAATTTATCCCAAATAACTATGAATCTCCCAACCATGCTAACTATTATTGTTATATATGACATGTAACTTTTTCTTAAATAATATCATATCCTCTAAAGTTATCCAAATAGATCTCTGATACCAACTATAATAACCCAACCAAAAACATTAAATAATATATTGATTTTAAACTAGAATGATATTTCTTTCATCCACAATGATCTTCTAGGTTTAGAGTATTAGAAATTAGGAAAAACTATTACATAGTAAACCCATACATTATAAGTGAAAACTTATACCCAATATATATTTTCTTCACAAAATAGATCTTTTAAAATAAAACATGGTTTCTATTCAGGAATTTTTTTCCACAAATTTCATCTTTATTTTTTATTTTCTCATACCTATACTTAAACCCAATGAAACCATTTTAAAATATAGGATGATAAAAAAATATTAGAATTGGACACAAAGTAAAGGAAACCATTAGTGAAGTAAAAAATAAGAAAAATAATATAACATTTACCTTTAACATTAATTTTATTTGAGTGTATAAAAAAATTTCAAATAAAAATCACACAAACGTTTTTCTCAAAGAAATCCTATACAAACCATAATAAGGAATTAAAACCCATTTTTGTGAATTATAGAATTATATTCTTAAAACCTTTTAAAAACCCTTTTAATTGGAATAACCATATGCCTTACTCCCAATATAATAATTAAACAATGTATTTTTGAGATATTATGGGGATCACTAGTCATGTAAGTTATATAGGGATCACCCTTGATATATAATGGGGCTCACCGATGATCTAATATGGGGCTCAACCATTTGAATAAGCTATATTAGGACCACATATTTTTTTCATTTGCTATAATCCGGATCAAACCATTGTATAAAGTATATCAGGCTCACCTATGAGCTATAATGGGGAACAACCATTTGTATAAGTTGTATCAAGATCAACACTGTCATATGATGCTCATATACCATATAATGAATAAAACACTTTATTGTTGAACCTTTCCATCATAAACCGTTTTAAAACCCTTCAAACACCATATGTAAAAAACTTTGTAATTACATATACCCTTTTATTTAAAAAAAAATTAAAACCAAAATACCCAAAATATGGTAAATAGGGAATTAAATTGCTGAAATTATCATTAAAAACATTTTATAGGAAAAAAAATTTCAATTTTTAAAACAATAATTATTATATTTTTAAAAACGATGCGCACATATCTATTAAAAAAGTTTCTTTGAAAAATAAACATCTACAATTTTAAAGTAATATTTAAAAAATACGGCTTTGTAAAGGATGGAATATCTGATCATAATGTATTAGTTAAGAAAAATTTAATTTATAATATTTTAAAAATAAACATTAAAATGATATTTTTAAAAGAAATCACCTAATATGAAACCCGAAAGGACCCCTTTATTAAAATATTTAAGAGAATTTTAAAAAGTACCATATTAAAAAATTAAATAAAATATAAATGAATTCTTAAAAATCATTTTAAAAACCTTTAAATAAAATATAGAGGTTTAAAAGATAAATCTTTAAGACATATAAGAGGAGGATTTTTTTTCATTAAAGAGTCCCTTAAATTGTTTTTGAAAGTGTTCAGCACATGCTCTTAATGTATTGGATAACAAAAATAGATTAAATAATGAATTAATTATTTAACTTTTCATCTATAATTTATTTATTGTAAATTTATTATGTAAATATAGGTTGGATTATTTTTAATTTTTAATTTCATTGTTCTGAGAGCATTCCTTTTATGGTTTTATGATCGGTTCACTTGAGTATTATTATGGTTGTTCTTCTAAAATAGAAATACTACTATAGAAGTACAATTAAATGGTATTAATTCACTTCAATAAGTAAATTTTTTCCCACCAATCATTTTTACTTATTTTATAATGATTATTCATTGGATAAAAATGTTAATAACCAACAATTTGTTTATTTTGGCTGTTTTTCCGACCATCGCGAACTCGTTTCATATTATTTAATATTATGTCTATATATTAGTTCCAGAACATGAAATAAGTTATCATATATAAATATTAAAATATTATTTAACTAAAATTTTGTTTTATTACAATCCTTTAAGGTGTAAATGTAATAGGAAAACTCATTATCCATTTAGATGGTTAACCTCCATAATTTGGACAATGGTTTTGTTCCTTTGTATAAGAGGAGATAATAAAAGTTATGTAAATATGATATTTCATTATAAGTATAAAATTAAATAATATAAATGGTATTGGAGTTATTTTTCCTTGATTTATGAATATGTTTAGGAGATGTTATAAGTTGAAATGAAATTAAGATAAGTGGTTTGAGAAAAGATACCTCTTGAATATCACCTCTTTGAAGGACCACTATACAATCATTGAATTGATCTTTTTGTAATAAAATAAAACATTTGATGTCGGGAGAGATGTTAAGAGAGTTTTAAGAAGAAATTTTATGATATTAATGTTTATCTAAGAGAAATGGGGTGGAGAGGAGTGGTATTTATACTTGAGGAGGGGTGGTTTTAATTGATTTAATAATGATTGTTTCATATTTAAATCTAACCACATTTGGGTAGAGTTAATTCAAAATAATTGGATTGATAATTATTTTTTTAAAGTATTATTAAAGTTTATAAACACATAAAAAACCCAATTAAAATTTTTAGGCATTTTATGCTTTTACCTTTTATCTATAAACTATTTTATTATTTTTCATATATTACGGTAAATGTTTTTTTGACAAGTGTGAAATTTTTATGACTAAAAACGAAAATGAACATAATAACTAATTTTGAACTTATTATTAAAAATATTGAATCCATTATACCGAATTAAATTCATATTATTGGAAAAATTAAATTTAAAACATAACCCATAGATGCGATGAAAAATGGATTTTTCAAGAAGTGTATTTTTAAACAACATATTATCTTATATTAACTCCTTGAAAAATAATAATAATTGTATGAAGATAAATTAATATTTAATGATAAGTAATCTATAAATATATTTTATAACATTCACCATTATGTGTTATTTGAACTAATTAAAAATGATAAACATTATGTTCTTTGAAATAGTTTAAAAATCATATTTTAAGCCTAAAAATAAACATATTAAAATAAATAATAAAATTTTGAATAAAAAGAATATATGATTCTTAAATATAACTAAATAATACTTCTGTTACTTTAAAACATAATCAAAACATAATAGGAATAATTAATTTCTTAATTTTTTGAAAATAAATTACATTTTACAAAAATCAGTATTTTTTCACTATTCAATAAAAACCCAATATTTTCTAAAAAATACCAAAATTCCACCCTCATTAAAACATAATATTTTGATCTATAAAAATAAATTTTATTTTATGAAATAAATTTTCTAAAATTTCCAAAAAATAGTTATAACATTCACCCATAAAATGCAGTAAAACAATGTTATTTTGAAGAAAAGGTATTTTTTGAAGAATAAAATGACTTTATAAATATATTTTAATTATTAATAAATAAATAAATAAATTATTATAAATGATTATTAACATTATATATTTCATAATTTCATTAATTTTATTCATTCAAGTCCATTTAATGACTATGTTATAACAATTATAATTAATTAATAATAATTAGTCGTTTGTTTAAGATCAATGTGTCATATCTTCTATGATATTGAAAATAGTGATTATTTCTAAAATATAAAGGGATTATATAAAACATTTTTTATTCCTTTGATACATTCCACTTTTTTTCTATTTTCACATTTATGACATGATGGAAATCTGAACTTCTTTCCTCTATGGTCTCCAACACTTGAGCTCTAAGAAAACTCCATCCTTATCTTATTTGGTGAGTTTGGGAGTTGATTAAGGTACAAGTAATTAATAATATATGAGTATAAATGATTTAGAATAATAAAAATATATTTTTCTTCTGTCATAATCACATTTGGTTACTTAGAATCACTGTATTGTCCATTACATTTAGTGGCAACATATTTACTTTTACTTTCATCCATTGAATAAAACCAAAACTCATAGTGTGAGGAAAAAAACATAATTCTAAAAAATAATTTATGGTATGTCTAAATCATAAAACATTCCATTAAATTTATGAAACTTTACTTTTATAATATATATTTCTTCATCATCCTCTATTCAAATCATTCATGATGGCTCATAAAGAAAATGTGAATTAACCGTAGAATCTTTGGAAAGGAGTGTCAAGAAGATGTGTATCAAGAACTGTTGTTGTGCACCAAGTAACAATCATGTCAAATACCAATGAACCCTTTTCAGAGTTATTACCCAAAGGTACAATTGTTCTAGATCCACATTCACTTGGCATATCCAAATAATTATTTATTTTAATGCAATCCTCATAATCTATACATTTCCAAAAACTTTTGGATGTTATCATATATTTATACTTTTCGTCAAAGTCATCCATAGTGTTATGTCCTATAGTCTATGTTTCCCTAATACTGTTCACATGGTTTTTAATAAAATTTCTCTAATACCAAATGTAAATACCCTGACACTAGTATCCAATAGTTTTTGGTTACTTTGTTACAATGGTACTAGATATTAGTAATCATATCCCGAAGGATATTTTTTTACTAGACTTGGGAAACTAGATACATACATGAATTTAAGAATAATTGAAATAAAAAATAGTTTTTTCTATGAGAAAACCCTAATTCCATTTAGTATATCCTTTCATGTCAACTATAATAGGCTTTCTAACATCTCAGGGAATTTAAACAAAATAATGTTGAGCTCATATTATCAATAAAGTTTACATATAACGGGAGAAAACATGATTAGATAAGTAATAATCAATATGGAAAGAAATGTTACTTAAATAACATTCATTTTAATCTATAGAATGATCAAATAGAATAATATGGCGAGAATAAATGATCATCAAACAATTCCAACAAACTAACCACATGAGATTAAATATTTTCAATGGATATCATAAATATTCAAATAATAACATGGAAAACTATAAATAATAACATAATGATTTAATTATAATTCCATACATCATAAAATTATCACAATTCCATGTTCCAATACATATTAAAAAAATGGATAAGGCCTCAGTTGAAAACCCCCAATAGTTTGTCTTAGGAGACCTACCAATGCATCAAGGGGCTATAATAGGCCTCACCCATCACTTACTAAGTAAATTGAATTACTCATATAAAAGTACTGAAAAATTATCAATATACATATTAATATTAAAAAACTATAATACGATATGTAAACACTTTCCCCAATAAACAAACATAATCACAACCTATCCAGTGAAATACGGTGAATAGTATCAAAATAGTACATCCCCAATCAAAATGATCATAAAATTTGTAAATAAAAAATAATGATGAAATAATTACAACATATCCCCAATTATTCATAAGTAAAACATGGGATTTTCCATTGATGAATAAAAGATATCATAAAAAATCATTAAATACATTCTTTATATAAAATACCCTTTTTCAATTTGAAAATTTACTTTTACGAACTTAAAAATCATTGAATATTATGGATTTTTTGAATTTAACATTGTAAACATTTAATGGAATATTTAAATAAATTATTGGCCATGATAATAGGAAATATTGTTTGTTTCATACACTTTAAAATATAAATTCCTTTCATATTTTTGTAAGAAATGTCAAAACGTGTTAAATTTAGAAAATGAAAAAAAATTAATTTTTTAAATAAAATAATTGGAAAAGGTGAATTTAAAACTTTATGGGAGAATATTAAAATAATTATAAAAAACATTTTTCGAAAAATTGATTTGGATGAAAGCCAATTTCCAATCGAAGAGAGAAATAATGACATATTATCATAAATAAATTCTTAGTAATTATACACCAAATAAGAGAAAATATTACTATTAATTGAAAAATCATGAATAAATAGTGGTTAGTAAAATTAAAGGGGTTTATTAGGTAAAGAAAAAATAATTTATTTCACTCAGAATTTTAGAATAAATTTATCCAATTAAAAATGAGATTGAAACATAAATCTCTTACCAGTTTTGTAACATTTTAGTCACAGTCCCTATAAATGAAATAAAATAAAATGATATATTAATTACCATGAAAATAAATATATTTATGAAATAACATATCTATAGGGTATTATATACAAATCATAAGTTAATATATGTGTATAACATAACATATGTCCCAAAGAAGACAGTTTGAGATGAGAAAACTATACCATGATCATATATTTGAACTGAGAATTATTCAATGAATCGATTTTGTGTATCAAATATACATCCAAATAAAAGATTTTAAATAAAACATAAATTATAAAAATAAATTTCACACATAATAATATTATATCAAAGACAATGAATATGTAATATAACCTAATGAAAAGATACTGAATTATGAAACACCTTACTACTTTGTAGTTTCAAGTAAAAACCCATCTGACTAAATGATTGAAATTGAAAAATTGAAAAAAAAATTAAGTATGAAGTAATCATCATATTATATGAATAAGTGATATTATATACACGATATAAAAGATATTAGGTTCCGGATATAAAAATATTCCCCAATGAAAAGATATTTGATACAAAATCCCTTACCTCACATTTCCCTATAATTGAACATTCTTTAACCTCCTACATAATGGTTTTAAACATGTTATAAATTTATAAGAGAACCATATAACAATTATAATATCTTATATGATCATTAAAGAACCTTTTTGATAAAATGTGTTAACAACGTTTTTTGTATTTTTTAACATCTAACCTTTATGTAATATAGTGTTTTTATTTTTAAAAAACCAGACCTAGTCCATTGTAATGAGGTTTGTTGAATGTTTCTGAAACATTGATCCCAAAGATAAAGGGGGATAATTTTTTTAATGAAAGTAGTTTTTCCCGACTCATAGAATTATAATTAAGTCCATCGGCATGACATTGATGATCATCATATCCAAAATAATGATATGCCAGATTTTTTTTTGAAGTTTACCTTTGTCATAATCTAATAAAGAAATAAGTTGATGAGTAAAGAAGTCATTTTTTTCTTAAGTCTTTTGAAATAATGTTGCTATGTGAGGAGTAATAAATTTATCATACTTTCTTTACAAAATTAGATAATTATTTTCTGATTAACAATTTCCCACAAATCATGAAATCTTTCATGATAAAATCTTTTGAAAAAATGATAGAGAGGTTTAAATAAACTCTTAATTACAGAATGAATAATTCCAATGTAATGAGAAATTATATCGCAATGAGTATTTGATTGTAATTGGGATTCCATCATTTTTAATAAATCTATCAAAGGTAGAATGTTTTAGAAGAAGTGATCCTGAAGTTAGACTGTGGGAAGATAAGGATGTTTGATGAATTTCAATGTTAAAGTATAAAGATTCTATCCAAATGGGAATTTCATCTTAATGGGATTTCCATTATAATGGGAATTCCATAATAATGAGAATTTCATAGTAATTATAATTCCATCATTATGGGGATTCCATCATAAAAAGCTAAGAAAGAAATATATATCATAACATGCTGAAGAGGAAAAAGAAATCATAATGAGCTTAAGAAAGAAACAAAAATCCAAATGAGTTGAGAGGGAAATAGATCGTAATGCGATGAGAATGAAAGAGAATAGTAATGATCTGATTACGAAGAAGACACAAAAAGACAATTATAGTAGTTTGGGGAAGAGTTTAAGAGGTCAAAACTGAAATTCAAATTTGTAGAAAATCTCTGAGAAATATATGGAAGTTTGAAGAACTCAAATTTAATGTTTTTTGCGAGAGATTTTCAGATTTTTTTAAATATTTGGAATCAGGGAATGTTTTAAACTTTCCCAATTTTTCTTTCTGAGTTTCCTATAAATACTTTCTCTGATCATTCATTCATTCGTAACTTTTACACAAGCAGAAAAGGTGGAGCACAGATGAAGTCAAGTGAAAGTCATTTACAACCAAAGATTTTAGGAGGAGGTTAATGAAATTGATTTTTTTACTGGATTTAGAAAGATCATATTGAGAAGATCGTGTTGAGTCGATCACATTGAGATTTTTTTATATTTGATCGAAATTAGAAATATCGTATTGAGAATTTGAGCATAGTTTGAGTTTTTAAGATTGAGAATGGGTTCATTGTATTGATTCCATTGTTTTAAGTGTATTGTATCTAGACTCATCATATTGAGAGAATTAGAACCAGACTCATTATATTAAGAGAATTAGATCCAGAATCATTAGATTGAGAAAATCAGATAAAAAAATTATAATGAGGATTCAGACTGAGCAATTGTGGAGAATTTTCAACGAATTATTTATTATTATTTTTGGACCAATTGTTTTATAAGAAAACATTATATAATTTTAGGAGTCAGTATAATAATTCTTATCTGCAGATAAAAGGTGTCTCATGGGAGTTGGTACAAGTTTTAATCACTTATTCATAATAGTTCATTTTTATAGACCCATAAGAGTGGTTATGTCAAGGATTATGGTTCTCACACTAATTACAAACCTTCTAAATCTTATATTTTATTTCGTAATTTTTCAGGAATGAGTATTTACTAAAAGTTGATAAGGAAATAAATCTTAATTGGCCACAAGGGTTAAGTTTTGAAACTCACTTAAACTTATAAAATGGAACAACTAATTCAACCCCCCTTCTAAATTATTTTTCGATCCTTCTGAATTTCAATTTGTATCAAAGGATAGGTTCACTTTTTGAATTCTTATCATGGTTAATATATATTCTCTCAATAGTAGAGGAATTCCTATATTTGATGAAAATAATTAATATGGATGAAAAAATCAAATGATTCATTATCTCATATCTTTTCTCTTGGATGTTGTTGATTTTACTACTATTAGGTTTCCAACTATTAAGAAAGATTCCCCAATGAACTTTATGATTATATAAATATTAAAGTTGTTGTAATGGATAAAAAATCTATTTTCATGTACTTATTATAAAATTTTTATCAGAAGGTGATGGATCTCAAAACCTCATAATGTATATGGGACAAGATGGAAAGTGTTTTCAAAGGGAATATAAAAGTTTAAAAAGAAAAGATATAAACCTAGCATAGTAAGTATGGAGACATCAGAATAAGAGATGAAGAAACAATTGATGAATACTTCATGAGAGTTAATGAAATTGTTTTCAACATTAGAGGATTCTAAGATGTCATGGAATATTCAGAAATTGAGAAGAAACTTATGAGAAACTTTCAAGATAGGCTTGGTTATATAATTTCTTGTTGACAAGATAAGGATGATTCATCTCTTAGTGAATTTCATAACATTCTTATTTCTTATGAATTGAGGAATGTTCTAATATTTATAAATAAGATGAAAGATTGAATTTATTTTGAAGCTATGAGAAATATAAAAATCCAAGATGTTGAAGAAGATGGTCCTTATGAGTTTGAAGACAAAG
Source organism: Viscum album (assembly GCA_963277665.1). Lineage (NCBI taxonomy): Eukaryota > Viridiplantae > Streptophyta > Magnoliopsida > Santalales > Viscaceae > Viscum > Viscum album. The sequence goes on along the minus strand of OY728143.1, from coordinate 2,060,387,502 downwards.
GATGAGGAATTGAATGAAAAAAATTATGTCTATTATATCCAAGAAATATAGAAATAGGAAGAGGAAACAATGGAGGCAAACTTATTTCCAATTTTTCTGAGTGTGGTGGAACTATACACTTTTCTATGAATTTCCCTAACAAGAAACTTTGAGAATATCGAGATGATCTTGATGAAAAACTACAATGTAAAAGTGGGCAAAAATGATAAAGGTGAAAATTATTCTGATATATTCAAGAATAATTTTACTAGAAACAAAATAATTATTTTAATTAAGAACGTTGAATAAAACTCAACTGATAACAATTAATTTGAATATAAATGTTCAGAAAAATTCAAAACATTCATTGCAAAATTTGAGGAAAATAAATTTTCCTTAGAGTGTGAAGAAGTTGGTGAAGAATCTTATAGAGGGTATCAGCTAAAAACAACTTATTACAAGTCTTAATAAAAACCAAACTCTCAATATATAAATTATAGTCATCAATAAATATTTTGAATATGTTTTTGATGGAATAAAACTCGTTATCAAGAAAGAGGAGGAATACATTTCGAAGAATTTAAGTTACAAACATAAAATTTCTGAATGGTTAAAGATTATTGAAGATCTTAGTAAGAAGCTATAAGATAAATAAGAAGAGGATATCATGTGTCAATCAAAACATCTTTATTCTGAAGGTACCTTGATAAAGATGAATGGAAACTTCAAAAAATCTACATAAGTAAAATCTATGACTTTTAAATATGGTTAGAAGGCTCAATACGAGAATCAAATGAAATCTTCTATTACTAAAAATAATGTTTCATTTGATTATTTTAATATTTCAAGTTCCATGACAAGTATTAGGAATTCTTGGGAGGAAAAAATTTATGGGAAAGCCATTAAATTTAATGAAGTAAATAACTCATTAAAAAAATATGGTCAATGTCCTGTATATGTTAGAGCTAAAAGAAGTTACCAACCTCAACAATGTTTTAGTAGAGAAAGATATTATTTCAATAAAAAATAAAGATTTTATTGTTACTATTGGTGTTATGGAATCTATGGGAAAAGATCTTATAATTTTTTGCAGAACTTATACATAACTAGAAGAAGGATTGAGAAAAGTGGAAGAAATAGTGAAAGTAGAATGATAAAATTTTCTAAATTTCTGAAAGTTAAAAAAGTAAATTATCAAGATAACAAGAAAACAATTTGAATGTCTGAAAGTGGTTTATGGAAGATGTGACCTGGATGGTCATCATGGAAAAAGATGCATGACAATACTTTGAGAAAACGTTTCTTATGATAGAAAAGAAAATAAAGGTGAATAAAAGAAAGGTGAGAAAAGTGATATTGTTGTTGAGACAAATTTAAAAGTAAGTAAATGAAAAAAAACAAAGATAATTGATAGGGATTGTTCTTCAAATATGACATGTGATATTAAAATCTTGAAACAAATTGAAAGTCATGATGTAGGAGCAGTTACCTTTGGTAATGATAGTTTCTTAAAAATCATATGAATAATGAACGACTGATATTGAAGTATAAAGGTTTAAATATAAGGATTTTTTATTTGTTAATGGGATAAAACATAACTTACTTAGTTTAATTCAAATTTGTGATAATGGAAAAAAAGTTTTTTATAAAATATTATTATGTCATCAAAAGTATGAGAGATGGAAAAGTCATTAAAAAAGGAGAAAGATTCAGTGAGAATATCTTCCAAATAAGAGAATTTAATAACACATGCTAATTGAGTTTGAAAGATGAAAAAAAATTATGGCACAACAGACTTAGGTACCTTGGAAAAAAAGGTATGAACAAAATTTCTAAAGTTTATGCCATTCAAAACTTTACAGAATTGAAAATAAGAGAAGAAGATGTCTGTTTATCCTATTAAAAAAGGAAGATAATGAATAGAAGTCATAAAATAAGTGAGATTAAATCTTCCATACCACTTGATCCTATTCATTCCTATTTATGTGGTATGATGAGACATTGTTCCGAAAATGGGGATTTATAATTTATAACTTTTATTGATGATTACACTCGAATGACAAAAATAATTCTTATGAAGCATAGGTCAGAGGATATTGAAACGTTCAAATTTTGTAGAAAACATGTTGAGAAATAAATAGCGGTTTCAATAACAAGGCTGATAACATATATTTGTACCAAATTCACTATCAATACTTTTTAAATTTGTCTAATAAATCATGATATCAAACATTAGTATAGTACTACCTATAAACCAGAACAAAACAGTGTAGTCGAAAGAATGAATAAATGTTTTCTGGAAATGAGGAGAAATATGTTAGTAGAATAAAAACATTCAAAATTGTTTTATAGATAATCTATTAGTACTGTTTTACATGGTCAAAATAGATTTATTTTTAGACTGAAAACTATCTTGACATCTTAATAAACGTGGTATATAAAAAACATTCATTGAAATAATTTAAAGTTGTTTAAAGTACATGTTTTCTCAAAATAAAAAATATAGATTTGGGACAGTTTGATGAGAAAACTACAGAAGGAACTTTTATGGGTTATTCACCAAATAGAATAAGTTACATATATTGGAACAAATTTTTTCCAAATTTATTAGACTCATATGATGTGAAGGTTATTGAAAATGAAATTTCCTTAACAAAAGTTGTTGAGAATGCTTAGGAGGATAAAATGGATAATTCTAAAAATTGTGAAAGTAATTCAAAATATCCTTATCAAGAATCATAAGAATAGTGTTATGAGGAAATTTAAGTTGGGAAAGAAACATTGAAATTTTTTTCCATACAAAAACATGTTAAATTAAAAAACATTGTTGGGAATTAGAAGGCTCCAGTCCAGATTAAAATAATGTTGATACTAGATAATTAGACATCAATTATCTCAAAAGTTGAACCATAATTAGTTTTAAAATATATTCAACAAAAATAATGGGTGGATGCTACAAATAAAGAGTTGGATCAGACTAAGAATAATGAATCATGGGAACTTGTTTTATGTCCAACACATAAAATTTTTATTAGAACCAAGTTGGTTTATAGAAACAATTTAAATAAACACGAAGAAGTTTCGAGAAACAAATCCATGATTGTTTTTAAAGGCTATGTATAAGTGGAAGCTATGGATTTTGAATAAAATATTTCACCAGTTTAAATATCAGAAATTATTATAATGTTTATTTTATTTTCTACACATGGTAATTACAATGTTTTTAAGATGGATTTAAAGTGATATTTCTTAAATGTTGAGATTTAGGAAGAAGTTTACATTGAACAACCTTCTGGGTTTTTACACAAGGAGGATGATTTTTTTATATTGAAAAATATTTTTATGGGATGAAACAATATCCACATTATTGGTATTAAAAATTTGATAATTTTTTGAGAATGCTGAATTTTTATAAATTAAATGTTTATATAAAATTATATGTGAAATATTTTGAATTCAGAGATGTAATTTTAATTGTTTATATGGATGAAATAATATGTATGCGGTTTGAGAAGATGTTTGTAATTTTTTTTAAGGAAATGAGGAAGAATTTTGAAATGTATATGTTAAGATAATTAGATTTATTCATTGGTATAAATGTTCAAAAAAACGAAACATATATTTTATAATCTTAAGAAAAGTATGCTAGGGAATTGTTAAATAAATTTGGGATGATAGAATACCAATAATATTCAACTTCTATTTTAGTGATCACAAAGTTGAGTAAATATGAATCTTGAATAAATTCAAATAAGAAAGACTTTAGAAAGCTGATAGATGTCTTATCTACCTTAAAAACTCATTGAATGATATTTATTATGCTATGAATTTGTGTTCTATGTATCAAAGTAATTCGACAAAATCACATATATTGGTAGCAAAAAGAATTCTGAGATATGTCAAAGGATCAGCTTCACTTGGGTTGTTATATAAAATAAATAGTGAGATAAATTTTACTTTTTTTACTAGTTCCAATTGGGGTAAAGATTGTAATTATAGAAAATCAACCTGATGAGGAAAATGTTTTCTCAGGTTAATGTTGTGTGATTTATAATAGTTAGAAAAAAGTTCAATAACATTTAGTATAGCTAAATCCAAATTTGTTGTAGCTACTCAGGTTTGTACTCAAATTTTATGGATGAAAGTTCAATTGGATTATTTGTAGGTAAAAGTTTCTAAACCATTAAAGATACATTTTTACAATCAGTGTGTGATTAATCTTTCTAAGAATCATGTCCAATATTGAAGATCAATAAATATTGATATAATGTTTCACTTTATAAAAGAGATGGTTTCTAATGGATATTTTTTTCTAGCATACATTTCAACAATGTATAATATTTAAGAAATATTTACAAAAGAAATGACGAAAGAAAGGATTGTGGAATTGTGGCTGAAAATTCATGTTAATCCTCCTCTGATGTTTTTATATACCTCATAACGAAGTACCCCACCATGCATTTGATTATATTAATAACGGGGGATAAAAAGTAACTACTTTGTAGTTTGTAATAAGTTTTTTCTTATCTTTCTTAAATGTATATGAATATTTGGTTATCATATAATGGGTGATAGAAAAATAAATGTCAGAGAAAAATAAATGTAAGGGAGAGTTATCTTTACGAAGGCTAATTTTTTTTTATTACCTAGCGATGAAATTCCTTTAAAACATTACTTTATCCAGTAGTGTGGTGTCAAGAAACTCTCTTTTGAGAAAATCTATGTTTTGATAAAAGTCAAAAAAATTGATTTTTGTACAATAGTTGAGTTGTGAAGAAATTATGAGAGCTGGAAAAGTTGTTAACAATAGTTTTCAACAAATCCAAATGGGGATATTGAAAAACAGTTGTGATAAATTTGTTTAACATTTTTTTTTATTTTTTGAAAACTAATATTTTTTATTATAATGTTTTATATCAAGAATTGAACTTAGTCCATCATAATGAATTTTTGAGAGTTTTTTAATGTTTTAACCCAAAGATAAAGGTGGAGAAAAAAATCTTTTTAAAAGAATATTTTTTCCAGACTCATGGAATCAGACTTATGTTCATTGGTATGACATTGAAGATCATCAGATCCAAAATAATTGGAGGCAGAAATTGATGTTTGATGGAAGGATTTGTTTTGTCATAATCTGAGAAAGTAATATGTTGCTGAGTGAATAATTTTTTTTGTTAATAAATAGATTTGAAAGAATATTGTGAAGTGAGGAGTTATAATGTTTTCATACATTCTAAACCAAATAAGATACTTCTTTGTTAATCAAGTAATTCTCAAAATCATGAATACTTTCATGATAAAATATATGAATAAATGATAGAGTGGTTTGAAGAAATTAAAATTTGTAGAGTGAAGAATTCTATAATAATGAAAAATAATATTGTAATGAGGATTTCATCTTAGTTGGGATTCCATCATTATAAAGAAATATATTGACGATAGAATGATTTAGAGTATCCAATCCAAATATTATAATGAGTGAAGCTGATTATGTTTAGATAATTTCAAAGTTAAACTAAAAAGATTCCATTGAAAAGGGAATTTCATCTTAATGTGATTTCCATTGTAATAGCAATTCCATCATCAAAAAATTCCATTGTAATGAGAATTACATCAGTATTTGGATTCAATTAGGAAGAGATTATAATGAAACATAAATCATAATGAGATGAAGGGGAAATAAAAATCGTAATGAACCGAAGAAATAGAAAAAAATCGTAATGAGATGTGAAGGAAATAGATCATAATGATATGATAAAAAAATGAATAGTAATGAGATGATTATGAAGAAGACTCAAAAATATAAATCCAAAAGTATTATGAAGATTTTGAGATGTCAAACTTGAAATTCTAATTTTTCTTAAATCTCATAGAAATCTAAGGAGGATCGAAGAATTCAATGTGGAAGTTAAAATAGAAGATATTTTCAGAGTTTTCTAAATTTGAGGAAGAACAGAAAGATTTCATGTTTCCATATTTTTATTTCTAAGTCACCTATAAATACTTGTTTATACCATTTTTTCATTTAGTAACGTTCATGTAAGCATAAGATGTCGTGAAATGAAATGGTGGGAAAATTTTCATGCAAGTGAGAGTAATTGTTGTCCATATATCTCAGGAAGAGGTTCAAAAAACTGAATGTTTGTTTACCGGATTGATAAAATTTGTATTGAAAAAATTGTATTTAGTCGATCAGATTGAGAAAATCAATTGGAGTTGATCAGATTGAGAATGATCAAATTGAGAATTTAAGAATCTTTTGAGTTTTGACGATTGATAATGGGTTCATTATATTGAGACCATCGTATTGAGAGAATTAGATCCAGGCTCATCATATAGAGAGAATCATATCCAGACTCATCTTATTGAGAGAATCAAATCTAGACTCATCGGAGTGAGAAAATTTGATCCATTAAAATTAAACTGAGGATTCAGTATGATAACTTTTAGAACAGTTTCAAAAAAGTATTTATTTATTTGTTTGGATCAATTTCATTATAAGAAAACATTGTAAATTGATAGGATTTAGAATAATCATTCCTATGAGGAGATAAAAGGTGTATAATGGGAGTTGGAACAAATTTTAATAACTTCTTCATCATAGTTGATTTTCATAGACCCATGGTAGTGTCTATATAATGTATGTAGTTTCTCACACTGAGGAGAAACCTTTTAAATATTATGTTCTTTATTTTTATTACTACTTTTTCAAGAAAGAGTATTTACTAAAAGTTGATAAAGAAATACATCTTAATAGGTTGCAGGGGATATATTTTGAAAAGTATTGAATGTTATAAAATGTGACCAACTAATTCAACCCCACATATCAATTTCTATTTTATCTTTTAGTAGTTCAATATTATTTAACATCTTAGCATCCATTCATTAATAATATTTCATTATCACCATTGTTTTATGTGTTAATTGCATTGTTTTCTCCTACATGGTTTTTTCAGTAGTTTATTTCCTTGTATATTTATCCTTTTTCCATGATTTTCAGCATTTAAAACATGATATAAATACCATATATATTCATTACATATGTGTTTAAAATAGTCCATAAAATTTAGAGCATGAAAAATGAGTTATACTGTTTATGGAGACAGTAGGCCGTACGTACACATAAACAATATTTTATTTTTTTGATGGATAGAAAAAATAAAATTCAAATAATTATTTATGATTAAAAAATTGTTATTATATCATATAAAGCATATATTGTTTTATCAAATTTATCTTTTGTTACTACCCATTTCATAAGAAAATGAAAAAACGGGTTACTTTTCTTCGTGGAGGTAGTGGTCCATAGGCGCACATGAGCATTGTTATCATTTTATAATAGATTGGAAGGAAATAAGGTTTATGTTATATTTTAAATATATTAATATAATTATTTCATAAATATATTATGTATATATATATATATAAATTTAATACATCAATTATATCCAGCGGTGAGAGGTGGTGATGGAAGCAGAATTACTTTAGTTTGCGAGGCGGTAGTCCACTATACACACGATCGATGGTTTTATTTAACATTTTATAGAGGAGGATATGGATATAGTTTATTAAATCAACATTTCAAAATATAAGTATATGTTAGTTAATTATGTTTTTATATTGGATTTAGTAATATGTGAAGGAATGTTGTAAGAGAAGATGTAAAAATAATGATCATGGTGAATACATTTACATACTCCTAGAAAAACCTCCTTCAGAACTATTATTAAGGACCCTAGGATTGGAATTTGTTTACAAAAGAAGATCAAAACATGTCTATGTATGTTTTTAGATATTGTTTTCAGGGGTTTTTTGAGATAAATGGCTTAATATGTGTGAATAAGTGAGGAGAGGAAGTTCTCTGTTATATTTTATGAGGAGTGAAATTTTTCAAAATACATAAAACCATTCAATAATGGAAAGTAACTCTCTCTATAAAATTGATACATAATGGAATGGAGGAAATTTATTGTCTAAAGATACCTCCAAAAAAATGGAAAAATATTTTAAACATTTAATTCCCTTATCTTCTATGTTTACATATTTTTACCATTTTAGTTTTCTACTCGGTAACTGGTTTGTATTTATTTATTTAGGTAATTTATCCTTTAATCCTAAATATAAATGAGTTTTTTTTTCGAATATTTGTAACCAATTATTCTAAATATTATATCCAATTTATCAATTCAAAATCCTATATTTGTGGAAAATTAATTTTAGCATTGGTGCATGTAACACACAAAACACTATTTAAACCATAACCGTAGTAATTAATTTTTACTATTTTTAGTATCCATTATAGAAAAATTTTAATTTTAAATTATTATATAAATTTTATATATGATTACTCAAAATATATAATTAATTTTACCAAATTAAATTCATAAGGGTTTCATAATTTAATTTAAAAATAAACTCGCAAGCACGATGAAAATACAGTTTTCAAATGAATGTTTTTCTTAAGTGTAAAATGATTTTATATCAACGTTCAAAAAATAATTTACTAAAATAATATGAATTGGATTATTAATAACATAATTTACTTAATTTAAAAATCAAAATAATTATAAATCCAAACCGATGTTTTGAAATTCATTATATGAAAATGCTGTTTTGAATAAAAATAATTATTTTTCACTTCTAATTGAACAAAATATTATTTTCAGAAAACACTCAAAAAATCACTTTAAGATATTTTTTATGTTATTATCTAAAACATTAAGTTCATTTTTCCCATATTTTTTTTAAAAATTCCGAAAAATAATTTTAATATAATTGTGCAAAACACGATGGAAGCCTTATTTAGAAAAAAAATAGTTTTAAGAATAAAACTATATTTATTAATATCTCATGATTAAAAAAATATTAGATGAATGAAAAAAATTGAATAAATATATAATATTTAAATTTCATCAATATTATTCCATAATATTTATAATTTCAATATATTAAGATAAAAACATATTATGCGCACAGAAAATATTTTTTAGGAAAACATTTCTTTTACTATAAAATGTTTTTTATTTTCATTTATATTCAATTGTTAACCAATGAATTTATTTTATACATTTGAAAATGAGATAATTTCCATACTTTAGTTCTTCTTATTCATACCCTCCAATTTAATGCCTTGTTAATAATTTTCATATTTAAATAATATATTTCACATGTAAATTAAGCTTGGTTTTTCTTATCATATATGATATCTAACTGAATTATCATCTTCTAAAAACTTTTGATGTTACAATATATATCTTGATTGAGAATTTGTAACTATTTTTTATGAAAAATTATTCAATGATAGATATCTCCCCAATGAAGACATGAAGTAAAAAAATACAATATTGAACCATATAATTAAGAATCTAGATTAACTACTTTGTTAGAACACCCATCTATGGGTGATACGCTGTGCTCAACTTCAGCTTGGTTCACATCAATTCATGGAGTCCCTTCCAAAATTGAGATGTAAAATTCATATCCCATACATAAAATATGGTTTAGGGAACCCCATGAACAATAATTATCTCTTCGATATATAGGTTCCTAATATCTTCCACCTTAATCGACAAATTAATGAGAATAAATAAAATTATTTAGTTAACTGGTTTATAATCACAAAAATAGTTGTTTTCCCAGTAAGAGTTTGAGGTATAAAATCAAAAAATCATTTTAAATTTCATGTTTATTCTATAATAAAATGGAGAGAGAAACCAGGTTGGTATCTGATGCACTTATTTCATCCTTAACTAGAAAAAACATTAGGATACCAAATCAGAAATTAACTACCTCATCACAGGATACCAATACTAGTTTTTAAAATTATAAATGATTTTGGTAGGCATATGGTGAATGAACCATGTTGAATAATTTATCTCAATTTATCACAACCTAACTGAAGGGAAAAGGAACCACAAAACTCTTCCTAAATAAAATGGTACCATTGAGAGACTGAGGATAATCACTCAAGGTATCCCCAATGATAAAAATGTAATTATATAATGACATTTAGGGATAAATTCCTAAACACATCACACCCTATAATAAATATTTGGTGTGACTGAAACATTGGCAAATTATACGCATTCTTTATCATGTTTTACTTCAAAACTCATATCAGCAAAAAACTCATCAGATTCCACTAATACAATGATTCTTTCACTATCTTGATCAACAATTTTATGCTTATGAAATCAGTTACAACATTACTATTCCTTGGGGAATAGGCTATATAAATATCAAAGGTATGAATATATTTCAAGCAATGAATTTTCTTTTGATTTATTCTTCTCAGGGTAAAGATATACTTCGGGATATTATGATCTGAATAAAGTGTATATTTTCTATAAAGCAGTAATAAATTTTTTTTAATGCATGAATCACAACTACTAGCTCTATGAAATAGGTGGGGTAATTCATTTCATGTTGGTGTAGAAAATGAGAGACATAGGCTACGACATGATCAGTTCATATCCGCACACTCCCTAGCCTCATACCCAAGGCCTCATAATAGACATTATACCACTTACTAGGATTAGGAAGAATGAAAAATAGTGTTAATGTAAACTAGAACCAAAACACCTCAACAAACCTCTAAAACTTATCACTCCACTAAAACATTACCCTTTATTGGGTCAAATATATGTATGGAGAAGATAACCTAGAGATGTGTTAAATAAAATACCTATTACATCTGGAAGTCTCCCTAAAAAGATCTTAATCTTAAATGCATTATTAGGCCACTCCCAAGTCATGACTTCTTGGAAATTCATAGGATATACTGAAATACCTTTCTAATAAATCACTCAGCCTAAAAACACTACCTATTCGATCTAGGATATTCACATATATATGTTAACATATAAGTCATTATCTATTATGGTTCTAAAAATATACTCTATATGATTATCGTGGTTCTATTATATCATAGAGTACACCAATATGCCATTAAATAACACAACTAAAAAGGTGTCTAAAAATAAATAAAAAATATGATTCATCAAATACTTAAAAACCACATTTGTGTGGGAAAGGAAAAAAATATGAATATAATCAAAGTTCTTATAACTTTTCTTGAAGGTGTCTTTTGAACAACCTCTTTATGGATGCTCAATTGGTGATACCTCAACCTAAGATCATTTTTTAAAACCACTAGGCTCCTCTATGATGGAAAAAGGCCATTAATTCAAGGAAAAGGGTATTTATTCTTAATGGTCACATGATTAAGCATGTAATAATCTATGAAAATATAAAGACTCTCATTTCCCTTCATTATGAAAAGAACATGTGATTCCCATGATCAAACACTTGTATGAATAAACAACGTCATTATGAGATCCTCAAACTAAGCTTTTGACTCTTTTTCCATGGTAGGATCCATCTAATGTGAAAATATAGTAATGGGGCTCAAATCTAGGAGAAGTTTTATTATTAATTCAACATATTACGGGGTTCGAACCTAAAACAATTATTCATCAATTCCTTGGGTTTCCATCCACCACCAATGGAAGATGACCATATGCACCCTTCTCCAAAGAATCAAATAAAATCTTACATAACTAGAAAAAAAATCAATCCCCCATCTGAAATAATGGGTCCTTCACACGTTAACATCAGGAAATTATTCCAATAGATGTTATGAGTGTTCCCTTCTGGAAATATAAATTTGAACCTATATTAATTACAATCAATTTGATCTTTAAAATTGATCATCTATTCCACATCGATAATGAGATCAAAAATATCACAGACCAACCCTATGAATTACCACATGACCTTTAGGCCGGTAATTAAAACATAAAATTACAAGAATATACCTTTATCTATCCGATTTCCATATAGTATAAACAAATGCATCATAAACATATTCAAATCAAATCTCATAACTAAATAATCAAGAAATTATAATGTGATATGGGAATAGGAATCACTTGTTTCAAAAAAACAAGCACATGTAAGAAACAATAAGAAGTATACCAATCACTATAGATAACCAAGAATCAGAGTGCATAGGTTCTATCTCTACTTCCTAAATACATCTTTACTTAATCCCAACCATAGTCCTCTTATTTGGTTTAGAATACCATTTTTAATGAGGGAGAAATACTATTACCTTGGATGCATCAGATTAAGCATGTGAAACCTCAAAGAATGGGGATCCAATTCCAATACCATATGGGGATCCCTATAGAAGTGTTAATGATAATCCGAACACCCACAGTGTATACATTCCCTCAGATCCATTGGGTAGTTAGGACTATTATGGCCATAAACCTCACACTAAATATTGGTATCATACTTACACCCTAAATATTCCACTTTTTCTAAACATGATGACTACTGAGAACCTTTGCTACTACCTCGATGAGGTTCATATTGCTTTATATTCTTTCTATGAGGAGATATTTGGATACCCCTAGTATTAAAGGAACTCTATTGAGACCAATCTTCCCAGCTAAGTCTACCTCATCTATAACCAATTTATTAATTACCTTGGTACAAGTTGACATGAAAAAGAGATTAATCAACGACCAAATCTCAGGCTTCAAAACCATTTTCAAACATCAAGCCATGAGATAGTCATTCAGGATGATATGGGGAGAAAAGTGAACTAACTCGAAAAACTAGGCATCATATTCCATCACTAAATGGTATCCCCTCTCTATGGTCATAAATTAATGGGATTTCACCACTATCAATGTTTTAGTATATAAACATAGATTGAATGGATTATTAGAAGTATTTTACATGATATTCTCTTACATATTAACTTTAAATATGGATTAACACCACTTCTCACCTAGACCTTATAAAATTCATGTGGAAAATATAAAATTATATGTCATGGTTTTATTTAGATTAAGGAAGATATGCTTGATCCCTTTAGCCGATTCTTTAGGATCTATAGTTACATTATAACAATAAAGACCAATGTATTCTTATTTGTTAACTCTTGATCATGGTACATAATTTATGTATAGTGCCTTCCACCCTTTATCCTATGTATTTGATAGTACAAATAATTTATTACAACAAATAAGGGTTAAGTGGAGGGTTTTCGTATGGAAAATATTCTATAGCTCCCTCTCTTCTATTAGAGGAGTCACTTCAATGGGGAATTATCTATAAATTAATAGACATAAATTAAAAGGCATAAAGACCATAAAATACACAATTAAATCTCATTAAATGTTAATTGAATCACAATAAACCCCCACAATTAACCTTAAATAATAATCATTAAGAAAAATAATAATTTCAAACAAATCCTGGGTGAAATGATAAAAAAAAATTGATCAATTTTTCAATATACATGATTAGAACAGAAATTCTAGAAAACCAAGTGAAAAACCTGTAGACAACCACTAGAGGGGTTATAAAATAAGTTTCACTGTTTATTCATGGTATTCTAGAAGATTCACCTTTGTTTTGTGCCTATGGTTTCCCTCCCTGATTTACCTTATAACTGAAAATTCCTCACAATAACCCATAATAATACCCTAAAAATCACGACTAGTGGGGAAACACATAAAATACAATAATAATACAATAAAATCAATCATAATTACAAGAAATAGTTTCCAAATACCCAAGGAAAATTTATGTTTGGCATGATTGATAGCTAGTTAGAAACTCTTTTGTACCAACCACTCAGGACCTGAAGTTCCTATCTCTTTGTTACCACTTACCCCCAAATAACTAGAGGCCTCTAATAGAATTTTTTTAATTAACCAAATTGTTTCCACAATACCCATCACCAAAACTAACTCCCCATTGTTCTATAATGTATTCTAGTCACCACAAGATGAAGAAAAGAGCTAAGGTATTAAAATAAGGCTAAATTGGAACAATTTCACCCTCATAACCCTAATAACCGACCATGAATTTCGCTTTGAAACCTATCATGAACCATCAATTACATGGATTACCCACCATCAAATAAGAAGTCTCAATAAATAATAACATGTAAATAGATCATACAGAGTAATAAATTAAAATAGATAACAAAACCAACATCACTTTAAAATTTATCAATAATACATATAAACAATATCCATAATAAAATAGAAAAAACTTCTAAAATGGTAACAAGGATGGGAAAAATGATATATAACATCACAATGATCCAAAATAAAATACTATTCACTTGAGTTAAAATCCATGAGACTATTATCTTCTCCATCTCAAATTAACCATAGTGATGGTCATTAAGAGGATCCACTAAATGATGTGATGCTCTTACATTTTCATGTATCCTATAAAAAGGTTTGAATATTTCTAACAATATGTGTTGGGTATGAGAAAAAACCCTAATAGGATACTTCCATGAATCTACATAAGACATTTCTCCATACCAACCAATAAATTTACTTTTAATGCAACATATAAAAAAATTTCCCATTAAAAAATTTTCTTTTCGAATCCCTTTGGTTTTATTAAAAAAACCGTGTTTCAAAAGTATTTATAAACAAGGATCAATAAATTAAAGGGAAGAAACATGAAATCATCATGTAAAAATCTCCCTAACATAAAAAAAAGAACAAGCATCAACATCATCATATATAGAATAAGGGGACTTGGGAATAAATGCAATGGTATCCAAATCAATCAAGGAAAAAGAAATGTGCATTATAGGATCTGACCAATGGGGTATATCATGAATTATTATAACAAAAGTTTTACTAGCCGATTATGTTAAGTAGAATAAGTTTCTTAGATTCCTATATCTACCCAAGGCCCAAAATTCTTCTTAGAAGATTTATTGGACCCTTCGACATCATCCCCTAACAAGAACACAACCTAGGACAGGGATTCAACTATCTAAGTAACCCACACTCCCAAAGTATCCCATGTACCATTCATTTCTAACCACATAAGACAATATAAATAGTGATTCCACAAACAAACATGACAAAAATAATCCAAGAATCAATAATAAGGTCAAATGTTTTTACAACAACTTTAGAAATCTAGTTCAAACCACGAATCCACCTTGATGCACTTTTTCAAACACATTGAATCTATTTAGACTACTTCCATTAGAAAATCCCTTTAAGAACACAAAATTTCCATCACATGTGAATAATCATATAAAACATGGATCAATCATTATAATCAACACCCATTGCTGGAAATATAAAAAATAAATAAAAAAATAAATAATGGTAACCCCTTGAAAATCACTTCTAGATAGAATCCCCAACCATGAGACTAGAATGAAACTCATCGTATTCAATGAAATCCTATAGAACGTGTTGTGAAAGGCTCTCATGAACAAAAATTAACAAGAAAACCCATCAATAATTGAACATAAGCCCTAGTTTTGGCCCTGACTTAATTATCAATTTCTAAAACTCCATAGAAAATAGGGGAAGAAGGAAGAATAAGGTGGAGTGAGGAAAGTGAAATCCATGAGAAATAAATATTATCTTGAAAAAAACACAAAAAAATAAAGAGTACCACATGATATGAAAAACACTGTAGAGACCAGGAAAAAACAACACTATAACCTAAACACAACACACACATGATTATCCCTATGGTTAGTACTAACATTTCATTAACAGTGCACCCAAGCTTGTTTCTAGATAAAATAGAATTTTATTCCACCAAAACCAAAGATCTCAAAACATTAAATAATAAATAAATAAATAAAACATGAATCAATTCCTACTAGTGACCCAAAAAGTGTTACTGGTGATCCATCAAACAATGAAAATATCAACAATACTAGGTAATAATCCCAATACAATCTCACCTATGAACATCCCAAATTTAAGTAGACCCCCTTCTCCTTAATAAAAAAGGTACACACATAAAGGGTTCATTCAATATTAGAAAACCACTTTAGAATGTACCAATATAGGCTTCAAAAATTCTTTACAAAAATAGTTTTTTAAAACCCTTTTTAAAAATCCAAATTCAGGACTCCATCTGAATAATTCAAGGAACTAGGCATGATAAAACAATTATTAAGAAACCATTCAGAATATTTTTCCATAATAAAGAAATTTTAAAATTTTCTAATAGATTCCTTAAATGGGATACCAATCATGCCAAATTTTTATAAAATAGGTTTTGAGGATAACTATATAAGAAATCAACTTTCTTATGAAATAACCTATATATATTTAAATATTATAAATTTAAAATAAAATAAAACATAAGTTAACACCTGAAATAAATTAATGGATTTATGTTTAATGTTCTAGAAATGGATCAACCTACCTTTAGACCCACAAATCAATGACACACGATAGTAAATCATCTCATGAAGGGAGGATACAAATTAAGAAAACCCCATATTAACCATAAAGAATAAATAATGAAAATCAAGACAATAATAACCCTTGGTTACCAAGACCAAGTTAGAGAAAGAGAAAGGGAAGGTAAGGAAGAAATGATGTAAGGAAGAGGGTTTGACGAAGATCACCATGAAGAAAACACTAAAAATCTAAAGAATACCCATAGGAATAACCATGGGAGGAGGATAACCTAGGGGAAGAGGATTTTGGGTTGTACGATATGAGTATGATTAGAGAGGAAGGAATAGCGGTTAGCATAGGGGAGGAGTTGAATAAGAATTTTATGTTTTTAATATTCTGTACAGGCCATACTATTTCACAGTATCGTTTTCTAAACCATGTTCTAATAGTTCATGAGAACACAGGGTGAGGTCTTATAGTGTATAAATAATTTTCCTGGTTTAGCTAAATGGTTAGTACAAAATGTTCCAACTATACGAGTTACTATTATTAACCAACTTAAGCTTCATGATTTACTTAGGACTCTTAATGTTTTGATATATTGTACACCAACCATGAAAAACACCTCTATTAAGAAATATAGGTCACTTACATATATTCTGCATGGTTAGTACGAACCATTCACACTGCACTAAACCACCAAAATTTCACATTTTCATAGAAACTCATCCTAAAACTGAAGGGAAAATCCAGTAAACAACAACTAAATAAAAAAATAAGTTAAACAAAGTTATAAGTGTGGAATAAACATATTTTACAATAATCATATCATATATTAGATATTATTTAATCATTGGATTAAATAATTTACTAAAACACATTTTGATAGAGTTATATATTTTTTTTAAAAATAAATCCCTTTCCACTTAAAAATTAAAAATAAAAAAATATAAAGAGTTCAAAATTTTAAATATAAAATCATTTACATTTATCCTTTTTTGTGTTTTATAAACATTTTAGAAATATTCATTATTTTTTATATATTTATATTCTATCTTTAAATTTTAATCACTCTATATAACATTGAAAATGTATTTTAATATTAATATTTAATACTATGGAATATTTAATAATAAAGTTTTTATAAACATTTAATTAATTAATTATAAGTTTTTTTTATAATTATATAATTTTCAAAAACATTTATAAATTAATAAATATCTCAAAATATATTTTTTTATAATTTATAATCAATTTATAAATTATATAATTCAATTCATAAACTTATTTTATGATTTTATTTTCTAAAAAATCTTATTTATTGATATCAAGGAAATCATAAAATATGATTGACCGAGATATATAGCTTTATCCATTTATGTGTCATTAGTCGTATTTTATATTTGATATCTTTATCGCTACTTATGATTAACATTTGGCATATGGTGTCCCTTACATATCAAGGTTTTTACTTCTACGATAATATAAAGAGTTTTACATATTCTGGGCTCAAATTTTGAAACCACTATCCATCTTTACCCTTAATCATCAAATAGTGACCCTTATGTATTGTCTATGATATTTGATGATATACTCTATATCATCAATATAAATATATTCTATATTTTCACAAAACCTAGATTTTATTCATAGTCTATGATGTCACCTGTATTGTAGCTTATGATATAGAATAAAACCATGATGATTAATGTATCATGCTCTAAAATACAAAAACATTCATATATTGTGATTGTGAAATTCTCATTAGATTATCCAATAATGTAATGTCAATGGAAAACGTACACATTACATTATCCTATAACATAATTCTTGGATCTCAGTCAGTAATATTTTATTAGATAATGTATTTTTGGTCACCATTATTCATTTAAAAAACATGATTTCAAGTATCAAAATGCATGATATAGATCCGATTCCAATGTAAATGTTGGAATCTCTTCCCTTATATGAAGAGATCTAACATTAAATCTATAAGGACCAATAAAAATAGTCAATTATCTAAAATAATAGGCTATGTAACAATTTGTATCAACATTGAACTCCTGGGTGGGTTCCACACTTCTCCATTATTCATGTATGAAATTTTTTAGGTATCATTTTACTCTTTAACCCTTACCATATAGTACTAAAAGTTATCTTAGGAACAATTAACGATAAATCAAAGCATTAGAAATGGTAAGAAACCATAAAAAAAAATAACACCATGAATTTATAACATAAATCAAATGAAACTTGAAATGAAGAACTTGTACCTTACACTCTAATATAATACATCCATTTCCTTTTTTAGTGATTGATAGAAATCACTAAGGAATAGTTAAAAGGATATTCCCACTGATGTGATCCAAAAGTTTTATATAATCATAAGAACTATTTTGGGTACAATAATCCAAGCCTATATGATATTCTAGCTTCTCATGGTGGTAATACGGATGGAATAATAGAGCATCGAGAGGGATAGAGTATCAATTAGAGACTTGTTTTGGAATTTCACCCACCAGGATCATGGTTTGGCATCCTTTAGATAGGCTATAGAGATACTCCTTGATCCCATGCATTTACTAGCGTGTTTCATAAACACGTGAGTAAATTCATTCAGTTAAATATCAAGTAACCCTTTAACACAAAATCTTTAATTAATATTTTCTTATGAAATAGATAATAATGTATATCCTATGTGTAGGACATTCTAGTGTTTACTCATTTACAATCAACTACCTTAGATGAATCATAGTAGTACCAAATTAATCATAAATTATTTGAAAAACATGAAATATAAGAAATAAATAAATATTATGATTCATAATTATTCAATTTATTTATTTACATTTATTATTTTTTTATAAATAATTTTATAAAAGACTTCAGTTGAAATAGGAATAGTTTTATATAACTATATTATTTTTAATGAATTACATGGTTTTATTTAATAGATAAATTTCATGATTTTATAAATTGAATTTGATAAAAATGACATAACTTTTTTGGAAACAATATATCAAATCAATCCTAGGAATGTTTTTAATATTTTTCTAAAAATATTTATTTTTATGTGAATTATGGAAAATACAGATTTTTGAAAAAATGTATTTTTTATATCCTTAAAACCATTAATTTAAAAGTAAAATTCCTTTTTGGATTTGGGTTTAAATTAAATTAATATATACCTTATTAAAATTATTATAAACAATTCAATATGAATCAAAATTCTATTTTATTTTGGTATAAGTTCATTTTTATAATTAAAAATACACTTATCAAAATACTGTTTTTCATTATGTTTTATGTGATTATATTAATAATAATTTATACTAGTTATAATAATTAAATATTTAGAATCTTATTTCATATTCTTAATTATATTTTTCATATTTTGTGATGATGTTAATTTATTTTTTGGTCATTATAAATAGTAACCATGGTAAAAATGTGTCCCCATAATAAAGGGTAAATTGAGTTAATTAAGGTATAAATTTAGTGATAAGGTTGTAGGACCCTGGGACACCCTGAGAGGGGATGGGTGAATCAGGGTGTCAACTTTTTCTTCTTAAAAATGTGGATCTTGTTCCCACGTTGGTATGAACTACTTAAACCTATTTGATGGATATGATCAGCAATGAAACATTCACATGCAAAGAGATAACACACCAATTTTACTTGGTTCACCACTAAGGGATACGTCCAAGGGGCATACGCCGACAGGTTTTCGATCGTACCAAAATCCACTATGATTAACTAGATGTAGATTACAATGGTTCGGGAACAGTCACTCTATCCGAGGCTCACAGCCTTTACAAAAGTTCAGGGATAGCTCACTGCGTCCCTCGGGTCACTCCCGTTGACTCCCCCTGGCTCACTGCCATTTGTAAAGTCCCACTCAGTTTATAGACGTGAAGGTCTATTCAATAGATGTGCATTGAAGTTCTTTGTCTCATGTTCAGCATGAGACTTTTCTTGCATCAGGGTTCAGAGTTGATGCTCTTTTTGGTTAAATCCTTCTTCTTTAGTGAAATGACTAAATGCACTAGATCCCCTTGTCCTCATTTTCCTGAATCACAATCACTCATGTGATTGCTTAATAAATGAGGCTCAGCTTACTCGTCATCATTAGAATTAGTTCACCATGTATTCATGAGATCATGCATGTATCATTTAGATTTCTTCTTCAATCTCACTTCGTACCAAATGTATCGGGTAATCTCCTGGCTTTCGTGCAGCTCCAAAAAGACCGGTGGGCTTCAGAAATACCTGGAGCACTTCTCCAATCCAAGCGCGCAAGTCTCACAACGGCACGCAAGTCTCTGGCGCGCAGGTCCAAACTGGCGGACAAGTATCACCAAACCACCTGTGCGACACTACCTGCCTCAACTTCTAACCTGTGCGACTTACTTCCTTTATCTCCCAAACTTCCTTGGGTGCGCAACCAACAACCGGCTTGCAGCTTCAGATAATGGCGCGCAAGTCCACCTGCGTGACCACAGAATACATGCATGACTTCCACACCTGCACGACGGGAGCTCTGATTTTTCTATGTATTGAACTCCATGGGAAATGATGTTAGGACCAATAGGGGCCTATATACCCTGAGAGGGGGGGGGGGGGTGAATCAGGGTATGGATATTCTTTTTCAAAGTTCTTTATGCCCCACTGGATCTTGACCTCTTTGTTACAAGGGTCACTTTTTTTGCACTTGTGTGGTTACTATGATCACTTGTCTCCTTTACCTGATGATGATGCTTTGAATGCAATGCAGGGAAGTAAGCAGGCAGACACATAGATTTTTACTTGGTTCACCGCTAAGGGCTACATCCAAGGAGCATACGCCGACAAGTTGCCGGTTCGTACCAAATTCCACTAGACTTCACTAGATGTGGATTACAATGTTCGGGCTAGATCACTTCTATGCCCAGGCTCACTGCCTATACAATGTTTAGGGTCAGCTCACTGCTTTCCCAAGGGTCACTCGCTGTTTCTCTCTCTCTGGCTCACTGCCGGTGGAGAGGATCACCTTCTTCCTCTTCCTAAGCTCACTGCTCTGTCAAGGGAATCAACTCACAGTTTATAGACCTGTAGGTCTCTTCATTTCTATTAAGGAATGCATCTTTCACTGTATGTTAGATGCTCTGTTGAAGTTCAACTTTCATCCATAGATGAATACCACTTTGCCTCTAAACACTGGGCAATTCCTTTTTGAAACACCTTCGCAAAGCACCCTACTATGCGAGGTTCCCAATTTCGCGAAGCTCAAACAAGCCTTCGCGAAGCTCCTGCCTTTTCGCGAAGCTCTTTCGCGAAGCTCTCTCGTGAATCTCTCTCGCGAAGCTCAACTCATTGCAAAGAAACTTCTCTCGAGAAGCTCACTAGGCCAACGCGGAGCACACAAATTTTGCGGAGCTAGAATAGCCGCCGCGAAGCTCCCCTTTCGCGAAGCACAACTGCCTTCATGAACCACCTTTGCGAACCGAGAGAAATGGATTTTCTCTGAAAATTCTCTCTTCTTCGCTCGAAGAGGTCGGCCTCTATTTATAGGCGATTCCACCAACCCTCGAACTTTCCGCACGAAGTCAATGCCACGTCACCTCAAATCGCGAAGCTCCAATGTTTCTGCCGGAATTCTGTCCAAATCGCGAAGCTC
Organism: Viscum album; assembly: GCA_963277665.1. Classification (NCBI taxonomy): domain Eukaryota; kingdom Viridiplantae; phylum Streptophyta; class Magnoliopsida; order Santalales; family Viscaceae; genus Viscum; species Viscum album. The sequence goes on along the minus strand of OY728143.1, from coordinate 2,060,365,662 downwards.
CACGACAATATTCCGTTCGCGGAGCATGACGTAGTCACGAAGAATCACCGTCAACATATCTTCGCGACTTCTCCGTGAAGCTCCCTCGCAAAGACCAACATTCCTTCGCGCCTTCTCCGCGAAGCTCTTTCGCAAATCCCTTCACCGCCGCGATGCGCTTCAGCCTCTGCCGTTCGTGAAGCATGACGTAATCGCGAAGCATCACCTCCTCCATTCTTCTGGTCTTCGTGATTTCCAAACCATGCATCCTATCTTCGCGAAATTCATTCCTTTGCTATATGAAATTATGCTCTTCATGGAAATCAACTTTTCACGATGCTCACCAAACTCCAAATTTTGGACCCCAAAAATTTGGTAAACACTGGGAAACGACGCCACCTTATACTGCTCTTTTGTACCACCTCCAAATCGTCCTTTCCTTTGTCATCGTTCTTTGTCAACAAGGATTGTCAACAACTTCTTGGGAACTCGACAAATATCCATGGAAACCTGCTTTGTCAACAAACACAATCAACCCAAAAATGCTGCAACGTTACCTTGAGGGATTTTTTCCCAACAATCTCCCCCTTTGGGTTTGTTGACAACTCTTCACAACTCTTCTCAGAATGATTTTCTGCACTTTGATTCCTCACTGAGTCTTATTCCAGCCACTACCACCATTCGCCTCTTGTGATTCGAATAGCGTTCAAGGATTCACTTAACACGTACTCTAAGCCCACATGAGCAATGCTCGGCGTGAGAAACAAGTGTAGTATGAAAAGTTCATCAATGAATCACTTCATGTCAGACCCCAGTTGTTGATTCCACCCTGATACCAATTCTTAAATTGATACCAATTGTTGAGCCACACTGATACCAATTGGTGAATTCTTAAGTTGATACCAATTGTTGATAGCTGGACACCGTCTCACACCATTCCAACACCACTGTACTGCTTTTATCACAATCCTCAACTGTCGTGATTTCTATGCTTTGATCGAACACTTCTAGCATCGTCAGATTTAATACACTCCCCCTTTCTCATTGCTCCCCCTTTCTGGCTGATCCACCTGTCAGCTTCTCCCCGTATCAATTATGATTTATCAAATCTCCGCACTGTCTCCCCCTTGAACAATCACCACTTTCTCCTCCTTTAACAAACACTTTTCTCCCCCTTTGTCAACGAACCCAAAGGACACTCCTTTGTAGTCTGTAACATAGTAGAGAACACATATCAGCATATTAGGGAAAAACACATCATACCCTGGGGAGAGGAGGGTGGGATTCACATCCACACTATTTTAAGTGCGGGAAATCGACTGAACTCCTAGAGCCAGTCGATGCCTCTCAAAAGCTTCCTTGGGTAAGGCCTTTGTCAGAATGTCTGCAACCTGTAGCTCTGTAGGCACATACATCAACTTCACGATCCCCTGCTCAACCTTCTCCTTGATAAAATGATACTTAATTTCAATGTTCTTTGTACTTGAATGATGGACGGTATTTTTGCTCAGATTTATAGCACTTGAGTTGTCATACTGGATTCCAATCAGAGACTTCACTTCAACTCCCATATCTTCAAGCTGCTGCTTCATCAATAATAACTGTGTGCAGGCTTGAGTGGCCGCAATATACTCAGCTTCTGCGGTGCTCAATGAAATGCAATCTTGCTTCTTGCCTAGCCAAGAAATACACAATCCACCAAGATAGAATGCACCACCTGACGTTGATTTTCTATCAACTGCTGAACCGGCCCAGTCTGCATCAGTATATCCTAATAACTCTGTCTGAGATTTGTCATTATATGTCAAACCAAAATCCACCGTGCCCCTGATACACCGAAGTATTCTTATCACTATAATTATGTGTATTTCTTTGGGATTACTCTTATATCTCTCTGCTTGGCATGTGGTGAAAACAATAACAGGCTTTGGTGCGGTCATGTACAACAACCTACTGATAATCTGCCTGTTTTCAGTGAGATTAACTGCCTTGCCACTATCATCTTTTAATGATTTCATCTGGGTAGAAACCAGAGTCTTAATCTCCTTGAACTTTTCCATTCCAAATCATTCCAAAGCATCCTTGGCATACTCGGATTGAGAAATGAATGTTTCATTCCTGCCTTGTGTAACTATGCTTCATCAGATCTTCCAAATATTATGTCTTCTTCCTTGACCAGCCTCACCATCCTTTGATTACTACTGTTGTTGAACTTTGCACACCAGTCGTGCTTTTTTTCGAATCATTGTGCCATATTCATTCATCTTATTGTGAAAGACCCATTTAGTCCCGATGACATTCTTATCTACTAGCCTCGAAACAATCTTCCACTTCTGATTCTTCTCAATCTGATCTATCTCTTCGTTCATGGATGAACCCAGTTTTCATCATTTGCTGCATCACCAATGCATTTCAGCTCATCCTAAGATAGAAAATATGCATGCTGCAGTGATTTTATTTCCCTTGTCTGAACTGGAGCTGCCTGATCACCAATGATATTCTGTCTATCAATTTCAGCTCATCTCTTTGGCATCCTTGTAGACACACACTTGAATTTTCTCTTGCAGCTTCTTGGTATCCTGAAAGCAGTCAGTTGATACCACATTTTTAGAACAAAATAGATAATCATGAAAACCCATGTGTTGTTTCTTTTACACCAATCATTCTTCATGAGAATTAACATTCATCCTTCATATCATGATGATATCATGCATCTAATTAGGATATAGAATTCTCCCCCTGTGTTACGCAACTCTTCCAGTTGTTAGGCCCAACAGTTTAGACCCATAACACGTCTTTTCCTCCTGCACCATTTGTTCTCATCTTCCAATCAGATTTGAGTCATTAACAAAATCTCTAAGCCTACTGAGTTGAAGCTCGGTGTAGGAAACAAGAGATAAAGTTAATAACACAATCACTTCCTATTGTGCCCTATTGCTCCCTTTCTTCATTAACTCTAGTACCTGATTTGAATCAATTTAAATTCTAGAGCAAATCACTTCTCCACTTCGCATCCTTAGATTCCACTACCCCATGGATCGTATCTCCCTAAAACCTGGAACACATTAATTACCAGTTAATAGCATTTATATATGTAGGGAGAGGGGATTCTTTCTAAATACTCAAGATGAGGATGATGGTTGATCTTGATGGGTCAACCCTTTGATTTTTTCTTATAGGGCATCACACTCTTTTCTTGCTTCCTCCAGCTGCCTAGCCAACTTCAACTGTTTTGGCCATATGACTAGGCATTCATTGCCTACATTCTGAGCCTTTTTCTGATATGTAGATTTCGTAGGCTTAGCCTTTCTCACCGCTTGCGGTATAAACCTACTAGTAGACATTTCCTTCTTTGAGGTTCTACCAAAATTCAATTTTCCTTGATTATTTCTCTGATTAAGAACCTCTCTGTTTGGCATATTCCCTTTCTTCTTCTCCCATCTTAGGGGTCTTCCTCTTTCCTTCACTTCTTACTGAGAAACACGACTTGTGAATTTTTCAATGCATTCTTTATTTATCACAACTGGAGTAGATCTCCCCTTAATCTTCCAGGTTTGTTCACATTCTCTCCTTGAGAGCAGTTGTGAGTACGACAGAGGAGGTGACTGATACAATTTTTGTTCAGCTCTATGTGATTATCCTGAGGCTTTAGGCCTATTTTTCACCTTACCACTTTGTCTCCCAGTGTATAATTTCTCATTATGTACCACTGGAGTTGGTAATCTCTTTCTCGGGTCTTTTTCCTTCCCCGCTTTCTTCTTGCTACACTATCTGGCCAAATTCCCTTGATCAGAACATATGAAACATTTTCTAATAAAGGCATACCTCATTTCATCACTTCTCTGCTGAGATGTTGATGCAACTTGTTTTCTTCTTCTGACATCAATCTCCTGAGCTTCCTGACACATACTCATGGTGTGTCCCATTCTTCCACAGTAATAGCATTTTATAAATGCTTTCCTTTGAGATACTCTACTATCTGATTTCTCGAGATGCTTCTTCTTATTCTGGGATTTATCAAAGATTCTATTTTCACAGCCTGATATATATTCATGAGCCTCTAAACAGAAGCTTGATGTGTGGCCGTGAATCCCGCAGAAATAGCACATGTCATCAGTTCTTTTTGTAATTGTCCTTTTAGGCCTATCTCCAGCACCTACATGATCTTTTCCATTTCTAGAACTGTTCACGGATCTCTTTCTGTCATGCACAGGAGGGGATTCATCGAATCCAATACCAGCTTTTCCGAAACTTGCTGGTCTTTGAGCGGAGAAAATATTCTGTTGTTTCTCTTCAGAAATAGCATACCTATTCTTCATTTTATCATCACTTGTCGAAGGATGATCAAATAGCAAGTGTAAGGCATCCTTCATTTTTGGCATTCCTTTAGCATTGGATTTCTCCACATCCTTCTTTACTGATTCTAGATCCTCTTCCAGCTTTTTAATCTTCATCTCCCTTGATTCAAGTTGGACATCCAATTCTTTCTTGAGAAGCTTCCCGCTACTCACCTCATCTTCTAGTTCCTCTGTGAGCTTTTCCACCATTGCACTTTGCTTCACTACTTTTAATTTTTCCTCAGAAACAGATTTAGAGACAGATTCATTCTCTTGTTGTAGGATTCGATTCTTCTGAACTTCTTCAGACAACTGTGCTGCTAGATCATCATTTCTAGCTTTCATATTTTGTACTTCATCTGACATTTGATTCTCTTCATAATCATCAGCCTTTTGTTTTACTTTCATTTTAGTCATCTTTTTTAGTTCATTGGCATGAGAATCATTCTTCTCTGTTAGGTCAATAACTATGTCAATAAGCCTTTGATTTAAGCCTCTTAGCTTGTTGACCTCAATCTCCAATACTTTGATCCTGATATCTTTGGATTTGACTTCTTCGGTGTTTCCAATGTCAATTGGAATATCAGGTTCTTCGATGCACTTGACTTGATCTTTCACTTTTCTATTCAAGCCACCGATCTCCCTTTTCTGTTCTTCAATCTTAATCTTATACACACAAACTGATTCTGATTTCTCTGGTGTTTATAACTTTAGTTTCTCAATTTTATCCATCAACTCAGACTTCTCTTCTTCCTGCTGCTGCATATAGACATTGGCATCTCGAACCACTTTGTTAGCTTTCTTGGTTTTGGCTCTCCAAACATCTATCTCTTCAAGAGCAGCCTCTAACTCAGCTTTCATATCTATTCTTCCTTCAATTCTTTCTTCTTCATCATCACTTGTTTCAATGTCACTTTGATGTTCATGTACTTCACTCATTCCTGCATCATGCTTGAGTGAATCAATATTTTCCCTGTCAGATTCATCCAAACCTTCCTTCAGCAAACTGTTTGATTCTTTTAATTGAATCACACTTTTTCCATAAACACATCCACACTGAGGAATACCACCCGACTTCTGCTTCTTCTTGGATGTTTTTCCCTTTTCCATGGCTCACCGAGATAAGAGCAAACTGATTCTTTAAGCACACAGATCGACTACACCAAGTCAGAGCAAACAAATATGGTAAAAGCAACCTGCCTCTGATACCAATTGTTAGGACCAATAGGGGCCTATATACCCTGAGAGGGGGGGGGGGTGAATCAGGGTATGGATAGTCTTTTTCAAAGTTCTTTATGCCCCACTGGATCTTGACCTCTTTGTTACAAGGGTCAATTTGTTTGCACTTGTGTGGTTACTGTGATCACTTTTCTCCTTTACCTGATGATGATGCTTTGAATGCAATGCAGGGAAGTAAGCATGCAGACACATAGATTTTTACTTGGTTCACCTCTAAGGGATACAACCATGGAGAATACGCTGACAAGTTGCCGGTTCGTACCAAATTCCCCTAGACTTCACTAGCTGTGGATTACAATGTTCGGGCTAGATCACTTTTATGCCCAGTCTCACTACCTATACAATGTTTAGGGTCAGCTCACTACTTTCCCAAGGGTCACTCCCTGTTTCTCTCTCTCTAGCTCACTGCCGGTGGAGAGGATCACCTTCTTCCTCTTCCTAAGCTCACTACTCTGTGAAGGGAATAAACTCACAGTTTATAGATCTATAGGTCTCTTCATTTCCATTAAGGAATGCATCTTTCACTGTATGTTAGATGCTCTGTTGAAGTTCAACTTTCATCCGTAGATGAATAACACCTTTCCTCTGAACACTGGGAAATTCCTTTTGAAAACACCTTCGCAAAGCACCCTACTATGCGAGGTTCCCAATTTCGCGAAGCTCAAACAAGCCTTCACGAATCTCCTACCTTTTCGCGAAGCTCTCTCGCGATGCTCTTTCGTGAAGCTCAACTCGTTGCAAAGCAACTTCTCTCGCGAAGCTCACTAAGCCAACGCAGAGCACACAACTTTCGCGGAGCTAGAATAGCCACCGCAAAGCTCCCCTTTCGCGAAGCACAACTGCCTTCGCGAACCACCTTTGCGAACCAAGAGCAATGGATTTTCTCTGAAAATTATCTCTTCTTCGCTCGAAGGGGTCGGCCTCTATTTCTAGGTGATTCCACCAACCCTCAAACTTTCTGCGCGAAGTCAACGCCACGTCACCTCAAATCGCGAAGCTCCAAAGTTTCTGCCGGAATTCTGTCCAAATCGCGAAGCTCCACGGTAATCTTCCGTTCGCGGAGCTTGACATAGTCGCGAAGAATCACCGTCAACATACCTTCGCGACTTCACCGCGAAGCTCCCTCACGAAGCCAAACATTCCTTCGCGCCTTCACCGCGAATCTCTTTCCCAAATCCCTTCACCGCCGCGATGCACTTCAGCCTCTGCCATTCGCGAAGCTTGACGTAATCACGAAGCATCACCGCCTCCATTCTTCTGGTCTTCGTGATTTCCAAACCATGCATCCTATCTTCGCGAAATTCATGTCTTTGCCATATGAAATTATGCTCTTCATGGAAATCCACTTTTCGCGATGCTCACCAAACTCCAAATTTTGGACCCCAAAAATTTGGCAAACACTGGGAAATGGCGCCACCTTGTACTGCTCTTTTGTACCGCCTCCAGATCGTCCTTTCCTTTGTCATCATTCTTTGTCAACAAGGATTGTCAACAACTTCTTGGGAACTCGACAAATATCCATGGAAACCTGCTCTGTCAACAAACACAATCAACCCAAAAATGTTGTAATGTTACCTTGAGGGATTTTTTCCCAACAAATGAGGAGGGGTGGTCCAGTATTTATAGGCAATTTGACAACCCTGCGCGATGACGCACAAGTCAACCATTAGCGCGCAAGTCTCGGCACGCAGGCCTATTCCCCTGCTGGTCACTTGCGTGACCAACTTCCAAACTTGCGCGAACCTCTTTCCTTTGCCAAATTTGATCTTATGATCTTGAAAAACCATAGGCGCGCAAGTTCTCAAGCTTCCAAGGCATTGGCGTGCAAGTCTCTTTCATGGTGCGTAAGTCACCTGCGCGACCTCACCAAAGCTTGTGCGACCCTTATCCCTTTTCCATATTTTGATGTTCTAATCTCAAAAACATATGGCGTTCAAGTTTCCAAGCCTTCAAGTACATGACATGCAAGTCCCTTTTCCAAAAACACTTTTCTCCATTTGTAGATTTTCAGGCCCAAAAATTTGGCAAACACTGGGAAACGGTGCCACCTTGTATCTACTCTTTTTGTACCACCTCCAGCTCATATATTTCCCTACCTACATTCTTGAATCAAACATAGATCGCTGACCACAAATCTTGAACTCGACATTCCATCATGAAAGCCCTTTTGTCAACAAGTTTTTATGTCATTTGTTTGCTTTTTAAACAAGAACAATCACCTAAAAAACACTGCTTCTCGGTGATTTGAATCCTTCAGCAACTCTTCTGCTGTCATCACAAACTCCACTATCATGATATGTATTCTTTGAGGGAACAAATTTAGAATCATCACCTTCTGATACAATGTGATGTGCATGTCCATCTCATAATTTCAATCTCCACATGACCATCTCAGAAGTCCAACCCCTTGCTCATTGTCTTCTTCTTCAGCTGTCATTATCTACTTCATGTAATGCATATGATTCAATTCTTCAAGAAGTATCTTGCATGTTTCTCATGCAATCATTAATAATTACATGGTCTTCATCAAATCCCATGGTTCTCATGCAGTAATGATGAATTTCATTGTCTTCATCAAAACCCATGGTTCTCATGCAATGATGAGGAATTGCATGGTCTTCATCAAAAACCCCATTCTTCATTAATCATCCTCACATGGATTACACCTCACATTCTTCATTGTTGTAAATAATGTGTCACCTTTGACACATGTTCTTTGAACTTATGATTAGTACAAAAATCGTCTGAATTTCCATTCCTCCACTTCATTAGAGTACTTCTGGATCTCCTTCATTTTGATCTTTATTGACAACTATTGACAACAAATACAACCTTATACACAAAGTGGTTCCAAAAAAGGCCACCAATTATTATCTTAAATATTATCTTATAATTTAATTAATAATATTATCACCTCATATTGGAAATTTTAGTGTTTTTATTCCACTTCTAAATGATTAAGGCTTTATAATATTTAATGTTTTATAAAAAATACACGTGTACCACTCCCCTATATTAAAAGAGTGCATCAGACACCCCCTTATACCTTTTGAGAACAATAGTTCATACAATACCAGAATAAATCTATCGAAAATACACCTCTGCATATCCTAGGGGTATTTTCTCTAAAGACTAATCCTATAAGTCTTAAAGTGTAATACAATGGGAGATGTCATAAGATAAGGTATAAGTAATAACAAACTCATTTTAAGTTAATTTCTTTTTCTACCTCTTTAAAATATTCTTAAAACATGATAAAATAATAACATAAATATCCTATAACAAGTAAAATTTTATTTTGATTATTTAAAAAAAAAATTCATATCCTTTTCCATCTTATATTTAATGAAAATATTGCTCGTGTGAATGTATGGAATACCACCACCATGAATTGATGTGTTTAAATTTTCTTCACTGGATCGTATTACTGATTAAAATGATGAAAAAAATGAATACATATGATACGTATAATATAATAACGATTCTTTAAAAGAATATTATTATCTAATTTATTTCTGTTTAACCCATTTGAAAAATGAAAATCTCAGTCCAGTGTATGTACGGACTACCATCTCTGTGAAATGACATGGTTAATTTTTCATGACCAGCTTAATGGGTTTGTTCTAAAAGCATATATAATTAATAAATATGTTAATATAATATTCCTAAGACTTATTCATAATTTAACCATACAACTTTGACCATGGAAAACTCATAGATGTGTATTTGAAGTTTTAAACAAAATAACCCTTGAACTTCTAACATGAAATGAACCGTTTTAGTAACTAAATAAAACACTATAATAATTGAAAAAAAATGAATAAGAATAATAAATTTAACTTATAAAAGGATATTAATCAATTAGTAAACAAATATAATTTATTACTCAGGATTTAGGGAATGTACTAAGCAAAAAGATACTTAATTTAAGGATATTTTCTTTAATACATTGTGTTAAAGTATTCCTTTCAAATATTTCTCCTATAGATATTTATTCATGAAAATGGTTCTATTATGGTTTTATTTATACATTAGTTATTTTTAGATTTCATTTTAATCTAATTTTTATTTTATTTTTCAGTCTATGAAAATGAATATTTTAAACAATTACCATACATCTTATTTTGACCATTTTCTTCCCAATATAAATAGATTGTATGTAACATATATGACTTAACCACCTTATCCCATAATCATATGAAATTATTAATTATCAATATTACTCTATAAGTTAAATTTTTTAATGAATTTTCTATCCCCACTCTGCTAGAAATTTTTTAATTTGAAATTTTTTCATAGAAAAGGTATATTTGTATTTGTGATTATAAAACAAATGGAAAGTTATTTTATAATGGGTTAAAATGAGATTTATAAGGGTTTTATGATTTTTTTTGGAAATATTAAATAAAATTTCTTCATGATATGGTACTTGATAATTATGAATTAAGGTGGGTGAGCTCTATATATCTCATGAATACTGGTTGGACTGATATATCCCTCCAATGTATTAGTTATTGAATAGGCTTCAAAAGAGAAAAAGGTTGGAGAAAACTAAGTAGGTTAATACTATGAAATAAAATAGGATTCAGTTATTGGGACATGGTTAATAATGATTGAGAATGGGTAAGTAATACGATTATACAAGATACCTATATTTTAATTTCAAAAAATTATATTTAGGAAATCTTTTGATTTAATGATGTAAGGAAAAGTTATAAAATTTTAACAGTGAAATGTTCATTTTTAAGGAACTTTTTTCATGAGTTCATGCATGACTTAGGGTGCCTTAATTGATTTTACTATTATTTATAATGTGTTTCAAGGGTTATATTTTCTAAAATTTTAATTCTCAATTATTTAAATGTATTTCTTATTTTCTAAAATTTTATTGTGAAAAGGTAAGCATCCTCACGTGTTTTCATATTCTTCAATGGTCTAATAATATTTATTTATTTTTATATAACTTACAGAGAAATATTTTTCAAATTGAAAATTTTCAATTTTTTTTAATAGGATCTAAAGATAAATAGAAATTTTCAAGAGGTTATGATTTCTGCTATAGTGACTCATCATTTAGGTAGAAAAACTATCCTGAATGATAGAAGGGTGTATATTTTAAGAAGTTTTTTAGGGAAAAAATGTATATTAAGTGAAATTGTCTACATCATTATACAATTTATTTACCTAATTATCTAAAATAATAAACATAAATGATTCTTGAAATTTTATAAAGTTAATCCCTTAATACAAATATTATAATTATGGGTAGAATATGGCATTATTAGTTATTATTGGTAATATAGAAAATGTTTAGATATGTTGATAGGTTAGGATAATGTTTAAATAAACTTTAAAGATACTGTATTTTAGGGTTATTTTACTATGAGATATATTTTGTATATTTATACTTTTTTCATCTAATACCTGTTTTTTAGAATGAGTTTCCATAGAGGAAACATAGCATATAAAGTAGGAATACATCAAGGGGAAAAAAACTTATGAACTAGTAACCTAGAATATTTGGAATATAGTAGATTATGGAAGTATTAACTCTGTTAAAAAAACGTATTAATGATGGAATCCATGAAATAGAGAATTTAAAATCTCAATGGAGAGTCTCACCTATAGTGTAACATATCATGAAACAATACCCTTTGATATTCAGTGTGTCTTCAAAAATGGATAATGTTTAAGTGTGGATCAATTCTATGGAAAATAAAGTTAATGTTTTGGGATTATATATTATCAAAAGATAAATCTTTCTTTTTATCTTTTTAAAGGTGAAACTAACTGATGGTGTGCTATGATTAAAAATACTATAAAAAATATGATATTTATTCCATTGAGTTAATAAAATTTAATGATGTTTTCATGAGAATTATTTTATTGATGTTATTTATCTTTAAATTAAATGATAATTTTTCGATATAAACATAAGGGAGAAGATTTAGTGGCCTCTTAGGGGTTAAATTTTTCCAAAATGACAAAGTATGCACTGAATATTATTTTACAATGAGAGTAAAATTGATAGATTATACAAATTTCAAAAACCATGTTTATGAAAAGAATTTTCCTCTTTGTAATTAAATTTTTTAAGGAAGTGATTTTGTGTGCAAGGAATATTTAAATAGAGTTTTTCAAAACTGATGTACTTCATGAATAAAAATCTAAAAACCAGTTATGGTGGCCAGAAATAGGGAACCAGTCAAATAAAAAATCTAGAGGTAAGCCCCCTAAATGTTATAAATTCTGTAAAATACATTTTAGAGAGTGTTTGGTTGGATCATGAATGTGTTTCTAATGGGGATATATCAGTCATTTTTCTTGTGAATATAAGGAAAATTGTTCTAATAAGACTAGTAATGAGGAAAATGATATTCATCCCATAGTGATATATTTTCGTTACAATTATTTAGTTAATCATGATAATGTAATCCCAATTTTATTTACTCAAGGTGGTAATATTGAAGACTAAAAATAGAAAGGTTTGTAAAAATATGTTACTACTACTATAGTAGATGCTGGACCATAAAATAAAGTTGTGTCCGATATATTTATTGTTTATTAAAATTATTCCAATAGCTTGTTTGATTTAGGATTCGATAATTATTTTTTTTCACAAAAATTTACAAGTAAAATTGAAATATAATATCAAGAAATAGAGTCAATTGTCTTGGAAAAATGTCACAGGGGTAGTATAAAGGCATCAAGAATTTATAAAATCTTCCCATTTTTATTTGTGGAATGGTTTTTTCTAAAAACCTTATTGTCTTGAACAATTTAGATATTTATATTATTCTATGTATGGAATATTTTTTTATTCTATGATAGATTCTATATCCAAATAAGTAGTATTAAAATTTCATAGTGAATTTTAATTCATATATAAGAATCAGTTAAAACCATTGATAACATATCAAGAAGTTGTGAATTTGATAAAGGATGGAATTGATAGTTATCTTATGCATATTTTTGAAAAGAAAGAAGCTTTTTAAATTTGTTATATGTGAGTAGTGACTTAATATATAGATATATTTCTTGATTATTTTCCAAGTGTTATTATTTATCATAAAGTTGTGTTTACAGTTGATAATGTTATAATTAAAAGTTTATTTCATATATTCCTTATTGAATGGGTTTAGTTGAGTTGTTAGGACTAAATAAAAAGTAAAATAAATTTCTTGATAAGGATTTCATCTAGCAAAGTACTTATCCGGAGGGTGATATTGTTATATTTTTTACAAATAAGTACAGTTCCATGGAATTCTTCATTTATTCCATATCCATCAAATACATCACTTTTAAGAACATTTATTAATTACCATATATAGATTAATTGTTTGATCTGATATAGGGTTCATACTATTTTTTTGAATATTTATTCCAGGTCTAGGTATTATTAGAAAATGATGAAAGAAGAAGACATTTTGAGGACAATGTACAGAACTAGGTATCTTCAATACTTGTTTTTGGTTATTCCATTCAAGTTAACAAAAGAAGTAGTTATATTTATGGATCTAAGGAATAGAGTCTTCAAGGATAATTTTAATAATTTTTTTAGAAATTATATTCATGTATACTCTTATTAACTAGAATATCCTAAGAAATACCTATATATGGTTTTTTAGAATTTAAAGGAAAATAATTTTTATGGATAATTCAATAAAGGTGAATTTTGGAAATAAAAAATTTATTTTCATTAGTATATTATTTATAAATAGGGAATAAATATATATATTGTAAATTCTAAAGTGGTTGAGAAGTGGAAATGGCCTACAAATTTCATTGATATTTGATGTTTTCTAGGATTAGTTTGTTACTCCTGATGATTTTTTGATACTTTTTCTCAGTTATCTGGCCCAATAAGTATGTTAACTCGAAATGGAGTTAGAATATTATGGATAAAGTAATGAGAAAAATTATTTCATGAATTGAAAATAATATTTGTTAATTATATAGTGACAGAATATATTACAAGAAATATTGAATTTATTATTTAAAGTGATGCTTCACTGAAAGGAATTGGTTGTGTCTTGATGCATAACGATAAAGTTATCATGTATGAATATTTTCAATTGAAACCACATGATAAGAATTATCCTACACATCACCTTGAAATGGATATAGTAGGTTTTCATAAAAAAATAGAGGTATAAATTATTTGGGCATAAATGAAATATATAAACTCATCATAAAAATTTAAAGAATATATTCACTAAAAAAAAGATGAACACAAGGTAGATAATATGGATAGAAATTAATAAGGATTATTATTACACAATTCAATATCTTGTAGGTATATAAAATAATATATTTCATGCCTTGAGTGAAATAAATAATGCATCATTAACTATTTTAAAACTGCAATATGATCCTCTAATTAATTATTTAATAAATGTTGACTTGGAAAATGTTTATATAGAAATTTTTTCTATTTTGGATCAAGACTCAGTGCAATTATCTTTTATGAAAATAATTAAGGACACTCAGAAGGCAGATCTTTGTTCGAAAGGAGTAGAATAAGTTAAGATAGTTATGTTTCCTATGTTTAGTAATTATAAAGAATATATAATCATATTTGGAAAGGGATTATGTGTTCCAAGTGATTCAAAGTAAAAGATATAATTTTTATGTGAAGCTCATTGATCTCGATTTTCAATTCATTTTTCCAGTACAAATATATAAATACATCTTTAAGAATATTATTGGTGGGAAGGTATGGAAAAAATATAGATATCTTTAGCAGGAAATTTTTGACTTGTTAGTAGATTAAGGTTGTGTTAAAACTATAAAAGGGGAGGTTTCTGTAAAAAAAATTTGTTCCCTAGACCCATCATTATTAGTTATTTTGAATAAAATTCCATGTGTACAGCGGGATAAGAAAGATGTATACTTACCATTGTAGTTTATAAATTTATTTATCCATGATTTAAATTGTAATTTACATATATTAGTTATCATATCAAGAGGTTATAGTAGATCCCATGATGTAAGGGGATCATTGAGATACTATGACTTTAATAAAGAATATGTTTCATATCTTCTATATACACTGTATTGGATGGACACAGTTTATGTCAGACTACTGGGTGCTTGTGAATCATAATAATTGAGAATTTTTGTCATGATGTTCAATATTGTTGATATTTAGTTGGTGAGATCATGAAAACATTCCCTCTAATAGGAACACAATAGGTTTTGGGTGTTATTGGTTTTTCCTATCTAAGAACATGTGTATTGAACATCTGGATTGAGATCATTATCAATGTTTTCCATTTATGCATGTACTTTTATGCAAGGTGAAAATCATGATAATTAATTCATGATGAGGTAGTTTTTAGTGGGTGAATCATCGGTTGTATTTCATTGGTTGAATGATCAAGATTGTATTTTTCACTTCTGAGTTGAGGAAGTGAAATATTTTTCCATGTTGATCAGGATGGTAGTACCTTAATTAAATCAATGGCCATAGTAGTCGAATGTAATTCTGGCTAGTTATATCAACAAGCAATAATTAAAGGAATTGGAAATACCATAAGTTTGCATCCAACATTATGATATATCATATAAAAAAGAGATTATATTACATAGTGTGTTCTATTAGGGTGGTTGTCATTTATATGACAACTCCTTAACTTTTTGTGGGCCTTGATGGGTTTTTACATTCCGTTATTAGTCCATGGATATTATCTACTAATATTGAGATAATGTTCAATAAGTCCACACATAAAAGAGTATTCAATATTTTCACATATTCTATAGAATAAGTATATAGGACATGGTGGGACCCACCACAAGGATGGAGAGTTGTCCATGATTTATTGACCACCATTAAATAAATAAATTCATTATTATTCAAGTAGAGAATAATTGGACTGAATTTATTTAATACAAGTATTTACAAGTGTTTAAGTAAATAAATAGAATTATGTTATTTGATCGAATATTATATTAATATTCATGGTTCATTTTATGTTAGCAGTAATTACAAGTCTAGTTATTGACTTGGATTTATCACATAATATATTTAATATATATTAGAGTATGTGATAAAATATTAGTAAAATTAATGATGGGGTTAGTTTGGAAGGATTATCTATTTATTACTTATTTAGTGGACATTAGATATATAGGGGTCAAGAAAACTAAATGGGTGTTTTTCCCATCCAATATATATGTAGATGAGGATCTCATTTCCTATGTGCAAGAAAAAACTAATTCCAATAGATTGTGAGATCCTCTATCCTCCCTCATCATTGATATAGAAAGACTCCATCCAAGAATGGATGTAAGGATGTCTTTATAGATCATAAAAACGAAGCTGTGGTGATCATCATGACATCGAAATAATCTTCATATCTCTGTGCTAGAACCAGAAATTTTATGTTCGACCTTCTTGTGGATTTTTGAAGAATGTATCGATGATCTAGATGGGTTTGGCTTCAGATCCTTCATGTAATGATAACTGATGATGAGCTACATTAAATCATGCTGCCGAATCAAACAAGGTACATATTTATTTATTTATTTATTTATTTAATTTACACGAGATACTCAAACCTCTACCAGGGCTTACATAACCATAGAATACAAAGTTATGTCATTCAAGGGGTGAAGGTTTTAAAATTCTAGGACCATAGGCTACCTCTTCATGCAACAATACCTTAAATTAGTATAAGGGTGATCGATTGAAATCTATGATCCAAATAAAAATTAATTTTTGTTAAACTACGTATAGATATTTAAATAGGTCCTAACAAAATAGACCACACATCGATCTAATTTTAGATGGCCATGTTATCACCATATGAAATTTTTGTTATGGATAAAAAACATAGATATTTCCTATTATAAATTAAATGAAAACATAAGTAAGTATCTATTCATATTTTAATTTTTGGGAGATCTATTTCCAACCATGTTCTGGTTAGAATAATATTTCTGATGAAATTTTTTAAGGGTTCCTTTGGAAGATTTGTCAATAAAATTAATAATAATAAAACTATAAAGCCTATTTTTTGGATTTTTAGAAAATGAGAGGGGAGGGGTTGGATTTTCATTTTTATTCAACAAGAGGTGTGGCAAAAAAATTTCCAATGGAAGTGCTTAGGAAAATTAAAAAAAAATTGAATCAAACTAGGATTCTTGAGGAAGCCTCGGGTGCTGCTGGTTCACCCACTCCACGAAGAGCTTGTACACCAAGCTAGGTCTTTTCCTCTCTATATGACTATGGCTAACCTCCCCCATAACTCCCTTCACTAGTGACCGATCCCGGACCAATCTCCATTATGGCCATCCTTCATACTCCACTTTTGTGAGATCACAGGTTACCTTGATCTTGGAATCCTACTGCTAACCTCGACCCAGTGTCACCTACGAACCTACCTCATCATTCTCATCCACCAATGCCACCATGATTCATCTAATTATCTGACCTAATAAAACCTCCACAAATCTATGTTTCCACAATATTATTCATGGATCTTGACCACCATGTTCGACCCCACCTAACACCACCACATTGTCTACCAATTGGACTTAGCCAAGATTCCTCTCTATCTCGACCATTGAATAACCAAATTTTTTTCCATTTTTGTCCTTGGATGATGCTGATGAGTCATCCAACCCTATATAAACCATTCTAGGCATCGTCGCCCTAGGTAAGTTTTCACCACTAGAACCAACTACTCAGTTTTCCCTCTCTCACTGCCCTGGCAGGATCATGATCCACTTTACCTTGATCGGATGATCCGTTGCTCAAAAAAGGTTTTGATGTAACCAAAAGGGGTTAATAAGGGTGTGCTCAACCTAAAACTATGCTGAATGTTGCCTGCTTGGCCCACGAAGGCCAGCGTATGATCTTCCCTACCCGGGATAGACCGATGTGGGTTCTGTCAAAACGACAATGTGTTTGGGTGATGTTTTAGAGACCTAGTTTATTTTAATTATTTAAAATTAATTTTAAAAAATAATTTAGTTTTAGTATTATATTAAATTAACTTTAAATTAACTTTTTAGTTTAAAAAATAATAACCATATTATAATTTAGAATAATTAATTTACTTTTTCTATTTAATTAATTTAATATATTCATTTAATATTGGAATAAAAATTAAATTAATGGACTGACCAAAGAAAATAAATTATTTGAATTAGTTAATTCAAATAATTTATATTCATGCCCTCGAA
Organism: Viscum album; assembly: GCA_963277665.1. NCBI lineage: Eukaryota > Viridiplantae > Streptophyta > Magnoliopsida > Santalales > Viscaceae > Viscum > Viscum album. The sequence continues at coordinate 2,060,347,918 of OY728143.1, read as the reverse complement.
TTTAATTTTATTGCATTTAATTTTTCATGAATTTACTTTTTATACCGACTGGTCTTGATAAAATTACTGAACCCATGTCAGTTAATTATTTAATTATTTAACCGCATGTGATGATTTTAATTAATTATGATGATCTATGAAACATCAATTTTTTTCTTGTTTAATACGTATAAGGGTCTGCATACCTAGATAAAAACAAGTTTCCTATATTTTGTACTCCTGATACCCTCAGTTGTGTGCGAGTATATTTTTACATTTGATGATGATGTTGTAAGACACGGACCACTCCAACATGAGGTGGTAATCCAAATGAGAAGTGCACACACTTGATGAGGATGAGTTGTATCATGATTCAAGATATGAATTAGCTTTGATTCCCCTATATCATTATTGATCCATTATGTTTAAATGGATAAACCAATATTAGATTCTCATGCCTTGTCATAAAAAATCATTTTCTTTATTCTTTGTTCATTATTTTATGCATGTTCATTTTTTTCTGTGGGAACACGTAAAATAATAATAAAAAATCATAAATATGCAATGGATGTTTTTCTATCAATGTTCAGTTGTGATCGCGACAACATAGTATGTATTGATTAATAGAAATTTATTACATTAATAAAGAATATATAAATCCATAAAAGATATATTATGTATTTAACTCCTTTTATAAATATAATTTAAAAAAACTAGGTGTACGGGATGCTCGTCAGCCAAATTTGAAGGTGCATCATACTACATAGGAGTTCATATGAGATTGATGTGTTAATTTAACTAATGTTGGCAGAAAATTAGTAACCAAATCTTGATTATAGAAAATTTTCAGGAAAGCATTGAGTAAATAATATTTATGAATTTAGAAGCTAGTACTTCACTCAACATATCAAGGAGTGTCAGGTTAATGTGGTTTGACAATCCAATGCCTACCTGGAACTCTCCAAGCAGTGGCGTAGCCAATGATTTTAGACTATGTGGGGAGGCTCAAGGATATTTTCCACTAGAATAATCAAGAGACAAAGTATTCTGATACTAGTACTGAGTGTTTATAGAATTTGATAAAATAGTGGGAGACAATTAATGATTTAAATAATCAGTAAATACTAGTTGGTAGTATAGAAAAAAGTACTAACCTATTATTATTTACTATATAGAAACTGTTATGTAATACCAGATATAAATATTATGATTATTTTTGGACAACGTAAATTTCTAAACTATCATGAAATTTCATGATTATTATAGGTTCTTGTAAAATGTACTATGATATTGAAAATTAAAGGTTCCAGTGTCCCCAAATGCTATTAAGACACCTCATCAAATGAGGTTGAGAAAAATTCTTACAGTAGACTCATGTATGATTTATATGATGATTATGTCATAATACTATCATCTGATGTGAGTTGTGGATACTACATCTGGACATGGATAATTACACATTTTTTCTCATCTACGAGAATCTTGTGAGGGGAAGGTTAAGAAATATATGAATAATGTGATGATTACACTTAAAACATATAAATTGTAAGATGAGAAAATAACTTATCAATACATCCCATTATTATATCATATTCACCCACTCAATCTAGTTTTATTTAAGATTAAAAATGAATATTATGTGAAAACATCTTAATTTCATTTTGGTTATGGTTTTCTAAGTAAATAATAACATTAAACAGAGATTAAGCTTTTCTCTTTATGGAGAAAAAGTTGATAGACAAGGAAAAAAGGCCAATAGAAAGTATGACATAAAAAGAATATTTGGAACAACCTTCAAATATAAAGGTCTTAAAAATATTTCATTGCTTCACATATTAAGAAAGAAATAAATTAAAATTTATACATAATGAGTTGAATAGAATAAAAAATAACTCACTTATTCTTCAATGAATATTATCCAATTCTGAGTAATGTTTCTATTATGCTTTATGGGTATTAAGCACAATATTTGTATCACATATGTGTATAAAAATACAGTATCCATGTAAGTATATAAACATTACTATATGTTAGATGTGTTCTCCAACCAACTTAGAAATGGTGTTTCTTAAGTCAGCGGTGATAAGGAAACAACTTCAATATTTCCATGTTTAAGGGTTCTATTTGAAATTTTGTGAATTATTGCCAAAAACATTAATCTCACATGTCCTTACACACAAGGGGGTATTATTGTCTTCTGGAATTAATGTTGTTTCTGTTGTACTACACTCAACCAATAGTTTATTAGTACTTGAATCATTTGAAATACCTGATGAATATAATATTTGAGACTTATAGACCCAATTCTTGAAGGATAATATTTTTTCAAGAAAAAAAAAAGTAGTTTTCAAGGATATACCTAGAATGGTTTCAGAATCATTGGAGTTAAAGACCTTAGGTATTATAAACATACTTATATACTTAGTTTCAGATAAATAAACATTTAGAAATAAATTTAAGACACAAATATTTCAGAACTATTTTAGTTAGAAATATTTCAAGGGTAATTTGGAGGTAAATATACTTCATAAGTTTCCTTTATGTGTTTAAGAAATATAAAATTGTAGTATAGTACATAAATGGTCAAAATATATGCAATACTTCGGGCTAGTATGCTGAAGACTATTAGGACTAAGAATTCATGGATCAATATAATGTAGTTGGAGTAATTCCTAAACACACATTACCTTACCCACATCTTGAAATTGATGCATATAAGGAGGAACACTGATGAGTCTTACATGTTCAAATTCATCAACATAATGTATCATGGTGTAATTCCTAAATGCACATTAACATATCCAAATCCCGATATTCGTGCGAATAAGGAGGATCGATGAAGTGACTTACATGTAATCATTGATCAATAAACAATACCATGGAGAAATTATAAAATTCACATATCCTTATAAAAATCAGATCTGTGATATTGGTAAAAGGAGAATCAATGTAGAAACATATATCCCTTACCTAAACATGCATGATTCTCAAGACATGCATTGCAAATGACATCATTATCCCATAATATGCCAACCATTATGAAAAATGGAAATCATATGAGTTATAGTATGTTATAAATTTATTATTTCCTAAGAATAATGTGTCTAGATGCAATGATTTGTTTAGGATATGAACAAAATTGCATCCATGAAAAACACAATGTGTATCTATAGTAATCATCCTAACATTTTTCTAATGATATAATAGAAGCCCCATGATAGAATGATATAGCAATTTTATAAACTATATTTCTATATATGGGTTAACTTATATATTTTAAATAGTGGAGTAAAGAGTGACATGGGTTTAGTCAACGGAAACGAATCACAAATAGTTAACATAAGAATTAGTTCCACTAGAGGTGAGAAAAAGGAATATTCCGGAGACACATACTTTGTTGGAAGGCCCAAACCATGGTGATGGATTTATATTCCCCATGACTGGTGATACCATATTCATTGATAATAATAAATACCAAAAGTAAGAAGTATATGTAAGTTTTCTATAATTGACAAGATCAAATAATATTTAATAATGGATTCCATGTATCAAAATACAAGTGGCTTATTATTTTGAATTCTATGGTGGGTATTCAAGTAAAAATATACATGAATGATATAAGACTAGTACCAATAATTATAGATTGGTAAAAACAAGTCATTATTCATAAACATATTATAATTTTAATTATCATAGCTAATTTCTATGATAATTTTATTGTTCATTGGATGGAAAGATCACCAATATTTTAATGTATGTACTCTATACAGCCAGAATGGGATGGAAACGTCATGGAATTCCAATAAGAGGGTAAACGTTATTAAAATATAGTTTATGATTTAAGTAATAACAAATATCATAGAATTTTCATTTGCAATTAATTTTTCCTTGTGTCCATAATTGGTTAGTTGGTGAGCCACTATTTTTCAGGTAAAATTTGTTTGATAACATATGGAAAAAACTACTGATATTACAGTTAGTTAAGACTAGAATGAAACTACCTCTCTAAAGATTGACTTAAAGTATAAACCTATGTTTCGGGGAATGAGATACAATAAAGTAGATCCAATAACTTCTTACACAAATTCAATAATACATATTTTTATATAATGTTAAAAAAATAATACAAGTTGCCAAAATTTGTGAAAGAATTGTTTGGAAACTCTATTCCGTCACATTTATGAAAAAATGAAAAATGGGAATGACTTAGAAGAAATAAGAAAAAATACATGGAAGATATCACGAATTTAAAAGTCTCAAAAATTGGTCCACCAAAGCTAGACTGAATCACCAGTGTTTCCCAAGTACCTGCACCCCCCTCACTTGCATTCCACCTCATCACTTGTTCACCAATTCACCATCGCTCAGTGAGCAAAATTTTCTTATAAATAGACCCTTGGGGTCTTCATTTTTATAGAATAATTTCCCTCAATACTAATTGCAACTCTGATGACCCTAGTAGTTCTCCCATTTCCTCAAAAACCTTCAAGGTAGATTCAAAACACCTAAAATGAGGGAATTAAAGAGGGATAGTGAGACTTTGGATCCCCATGTGTAAAACAATTAACATGACTTGCACGAGTCATTATCCAAACCCCTTGATTCTAGGACTCTTGCATGACCACCATTCCCCAAGTAAGAAGTTGCATGCCCCACTTCAGGGAATACATGTGAAGACATTTGAAGGCTTTAGCCAAGTCTCACCCATGTCTAGTAATCTTGGTTGTTCTTCACATAAGGTGCAACCAATTCTCCCTAGTCTACTGGATTTCCACACACCTGCGTGCCACATACTTGAGTGCCCTTTATTAGTTCACCCAACCCTTTAGCATGCTCAAAACCCTCATGAATACTCATTCATATCCACTCACAACAAGGCCTTTCCTTCATTGGATCTCCTATATGAAAGTTATTATGTTGATACCTCCACCATGACCTCATAATTTACGAAATCTATGTGTGCCTCCCATTTGGATTTGAATATCACTGGTCCAGGGTTTCCCACAATTGTCCTACCAGTTGGTAAGAATCCTTGTAGTGTTTTTGGATGTGGATATATATGGTCACATAGACCCTTACCCCAGGAAACGTTTTGAGGAGTTCCTAGTATTGGGTTCGGGGGATAGGACAATATCCTCCCATATATATCTCTAAGACCTGGTGCCTCTGGTCCCTAGTAGGGGGGGGGGGTAAGGGTCATGATTATTTTTCCTTATTGACAAAGGGGAAGTCTCCCTACACATTACGTGGCCCATTTCAATGAATCCATCCTACTGTAATCCCATATCCTTTCATAAATTAGGTTTCAGGCTTAATCCGCTCTACTTACTTCACCTTCACTCATTCCTTACATTTGACCTTTGTCTAATGTAATATAAAGATTGTGAAGTTCCGTAACCATGACCTCTTACAAGGCCACCCTAGCATATTCTACTGTAGGCATTTCCACTTCCATCAAGGGAGTAGATTGTGTGTATGGACTTTTGAATATTTCACATCCTCTTGTTTCTCACATAGAGCATGACTCACTTGGGCTTAGTGGCTTGTAATGACTGAAACATAAACCTATTATAATGAACTATGAGAACATTGATTCCCACTATAACTGGTATATGTAGGAAGCCTTCACAAGTCCTGAGGTCCACATCATCCCATCAAAGAATGATAGATCACACCCCCCTCAATAGGCCTCCTCATAAGTGTATGCACCAAATGTAATGAACTACAATAACTCTAATTCCCATTATAACTAAGATTTGTAGGAATCCTTCACCTAGGTATCGAAGTCAATGGAAATCCTCCTTAGGAGTCCAACCCTAATTCCCTTAATCCCGGAATCCTACTTAAGAGTAATCCCCAAATTAGGCCTCATTAAGTATACATGAGTTGATACATATTTCTTAAACCATGATATAAGGGAATCCTCTTTAGGAGTTAGCCACAACATATATCTCTCAATGGTTCATACTCCTCTATGAGAATACTGATCTATGTGGGCTTTTATTTCTATCCAATCCGGATCCATAGAAATCCTCCCAGAGGATCAAAACCAACATTCTAAATCAACCCTGCTCACTTCAGTTCATATCCCTAGTAGATTATAATTTCATTTGGGACATTATATTCCTTCCAAGTTCCTTGGGATTCTTAGGCCTAAGTACCCCACCAAGAATTGACTAGGCACCTTTTTCTTAGATGTCCATACAGCGTGACATTTAACCATATGGTTGGGTCCTTATCACAAGACCATAAAAGGAATGATGTTTATTATTAAGAAAAACATAACTACAAGGGTTCTAATTCGTTTCCTGAGGATATATAGGAAACCCATCTATGGCTACGATCCCAACATCAAAACGAATTTTTACTACCTAGATGATGATAAACTCTAGAGTAACCTCTGTCTACCTGGTTAAAAATAAATTCTAGAGTAAAGTTCCACCTCCCTAGATGAAGATAAATTCCAATGTGACATTTGTCTACCTATATGACAACAAATTACAGAGTGAAATTAATTTACATGGATGACCATAAATTCTAGAGTTCCCCCTGAGTGGCTTAAAAACTAGAATCATAATGATAATGATCAAAGAAAATCTAAGTAGTATATAAGAGGATACCATCAATGGAGAACCTTAAATACAAACAAATATATCCATTGATGAAGAATCTTGAATACATATGGATGATTTTGAATTCCACACATACTAATAATTGATTTCAAATTTCAAGGAAGCCTACATTAATCTTAGAAAATTTATAAGGATTCATGAACATATCTTAAATATATAAGAGTGACCCGGAGCAGGAAATAATTCCCCCCAAAAGTGTGGGATGAGCACGACCTACAATCCTCTCGACCAATTTGAGTTCTTAAGTATCCTAGGTTGAAAAACCTAATGAATTCCTACCTTTGGAAATCCGGTCCCTTTGGATATAGAGCCATTGGGTGTGTCTTGTACTATAAAAAAATCCATTGGAATCTTTTCATAGATAATTATTCCTTAAAAGAGTCCCATTATTGATGGGAAAAATGGGGAACTCGATGTGAATAATTAACCAAGATGATAGTGTTACCCATCTTTTAGGCCCCGATAAATTGATAAAGTAGCGCTAGACATGGAAATCAATCATGCATCTTATCATGAGAAAGATAATACTTTATTGTAGTTCATTGTTTGTATTTTTCATATATATATAAACTTCCATCCAAGAACTCCCTTCATTCCAAATGATTTCCTTTCAATTATCACCAATGAACACCCTAGCTACTTGTTGACGCTCCTTTCCGTCACAGAATCTAAACGACTGAAAAAAGGGAAATACTTTAGTCCAAAGTGATTCATCCTTTGAAGAAACATCAAAAATCGACAAAGGGATGAACAAGGAGAACATTTCCCTTAGGTCGCGCAAGTTCCCTCATGGTCGCGCAAGTACACTTGCGCGCCGCCTAGTGGTCGTGCAAGTCTACTTGCGCGACGCCTTATGGTCGTGCAAGTGACTTGCACGACCTAAAGTGATAACCGCCCGGTAACCGCCCGGGGTCTTCTCCTGCCTATAAATAGATACTGTGGTCCCCCCATTCGAGAGGATCTTTTTTCAGAAACTCGAATTGAAGCTCCCGACGCCCAAGTCTCTTCTCAAAGCTTCCGGAACACTTCTAATGTAATTTCTTACCTAGTACGGAAGATCTAAAGAGAATAAGGAAGGCCTAAGTGTTGAAACATATCAACACTTGCGCGCCGCCATATTTCCTTCAATAGAACTTGCGCGTCCCTTTTCTGGAAGAACCTCAAGAGGATTCTAAAGTGATTAATAAAGAGTCGCTCAAGTATTCTAATGCTGGTTGAAAATTGCACAAGTACCCCACATGTCGCGCAGGTATACCTGCGTGACCAATACTTGCGCTCCCACGGAAGACTTGCGCTTATTTTAAGACTTGCGCGCCCCTACCTTTTTTGGGTGCCCATCTTGCCCATTTTACCCCTCTTAAGCCATTTCACCTTTCCTTTTCAAGATTCAGTCTTCAAGACACTCTTCAAAGCCATTTATGACATGATTTCTTGATTTGACTTCCTTATCTGAAAGGAATTCTGTGGAATATCTCTCAAAACCTGGTGATTTAAATATCCTTATGTCACTAAATATGGAGAGTTCATTCATTCAACCTCATCCTTTAAGATGAGAGAATCATTATCTTGGGTCTCCTTTTTTAGGAATAATCCCCAGTTATAAGTCCTTTAATCTGGGCATCTTCCTTAAGAGTAAGCCCCAAATTCTTAAAGTTCCCAAACTTGGGCATCCTCCTCAGGAGTAAGCCCCAATCTCAAATCTGGGCATCCTTCTTAGGAGTAAGCCCCAAGTCCCTTAATTTGGTCATCCTTCTTAGGAGTAAGCCCCAATCTCAAATATGGGTATCCTCCTCAGGAGTAAGCCCCAAACCTTAACCCCTAACCTGGGCTTCCTTTTCAGGAATAACTCCCAGTTATAATCTTGGGCTTCCTTTTCAGGAATAAGCCCCATGTCCCATAATTTCTCTTTAACCAGTCCTAATTTACCCTTGATTTGGGTTTCCTTTTCAGGAGTAAAACCCAATCATAAGTCCCCTCATAAATTGGGCATCCTCCTTAGGAGTAATCCCCAAGATTAGAGTATTCAAATCTCCATGAAGCACATATACCTTTAAGGACCCTGTTCATGGATTTTCTCCCTAAAAGTGAATCCTAAACCTTCATCTATCTGGGCAGTCATATATACATAAGCCCCAAACCATTTCTTATGATTGCATCTTTCATGGCACAATTGTCTAATTTTTTACCAATACCTCTTGTTTCTCACACCGAGCATGACTCATGTGAGCTTAGAGTGTAAAAGTAATTAGGACATCGTTCTTTGAGCCATCAATCATAAACGTCATACTCCCTTACTCGAACTATGTGGGTTCTGATTCCTTTTCCAAAATAAAGGATACGTAGGTAGACCATTTATGGGTTCGATCCCAACTTTGAAATAATACATGTCCTTCTGAATGACGATAAACTTCAAGTGCCCCACTGAGTGGCTTTAAAACCATCCGGGTCATCGTAATGACCAAGAGACTTTTATAAATGTTTTTGAAGGATACCATTGAATAAGAATCTCTAAATAGATACAGATGATTCTCTATTGATGAATAACCTCGAATACATATAAAAGATCCTCTAAATTTCTTACATATTTAATCATTGATTGTTAAACTGAAGGAAAGCTCATTTTATACTTGGTAATGTAATAAGGATTCACGAACATAACTTAAATCTATAAAGAGAGTCCCAGAGTAGACAATAATTCCCCTCAAAAAGGTGTGATGAGTCCGACCTCTCATCCTCTCGACCAATGAAAATTCCTAAGCCTCAATAGCCCATAAGCTAATGAGCACCTACCTTTGGAAAGTAGGTCCAAACGGATGTGGAATCATTGGATGTTTCCGGTTCTATGAACAAACCCGTTAGAAACCGATCAGAACGTTTGAATCTCCCATCCAGGAGGTCATCCCCAAATTCCATGCGAAACAAAAATGGTGAACCCGACGTGAAACCTTAACCAAGTTAAAGTGATGTTCTTCTTATTTGTTAGGCCCCTTGGGCCAACAAAGCAATCATTGACATGTGCTCATCCACAAGATGCAGTGGCCGGAATCATCTTGATTATGTCTGTTATATGGAACAAGCACTCTTTTCTCAAAATCTTCTGCAAAATCGCTTTCCATAAATTCACCCCTGTGAATACTGCTACTGTGAACACCTCTACTGTGAGGTCAGCTGCTGTGAAAACCAATGCTGCTACTCCTGCTGGAATGTCGTCTGCTCTGAGGATGACATCACCAACTCAGCATCTTCAACGCTAGGTTTCTAATGCACTGGTTAAGGAGTACTGTCACAATGGTACTATCCCAACTCTGGAGGCCGCTCGTCAAGACCTCCAAGTTAACAACTCTACCTGGTCGTCCAGACAACAGCGGCTAGGGATCAAGAAGCAAACGGCGTTGACTACTGTCTCCAACCGTTTCGGGTCGTTATCCCCGGAACACAATTTCCATTCACTCCCTTACTCTGAGGAAGTGAATGAGCAGGTCCCTCAGGGCCTTAATTCAAAAAGACAGGAGTCCATCCCGAGGGCTCCCATTAACAATCACCGCCAGACTCGTGTGGTAGTGCGCCCTCAACATGATGAGGGTACCAACTCCAGGCATTCAGCTCAGGTTCTTTGAACCCGAGCAGGCAAGATGAACCGCCAGAGACGGAATCCGGTTGACAATGGGCAGGTTGTCATCCCTGCCATCTCCAGAGAAGTCCACCAACCTAACTTGGTGGAAAATAACAAGCAGGCACACACACCTGTCTGTTTTAATTCCTTTGTCCAGCAGACTCGTCTGGCAGCATCAAGCCAATCCCGCCAGGCAATTCCGGCGGAGTACTATAGGCAGGAACATACACCTGCTTATGCATCATCAGTTAGTCAGCAGGCTCATTTGACTACATATGATGGATCTCGTCAACCACATTTGGCGAAGTGTAATCAGCAGGCACATACACCTGCTAATACTAATCAAACCTACCAACAGTCTCGCTTGGTAGCACACAGAGAAGTCAGTCGGAAAGCCCCGACGACAAACAGGAGGCAGACTCAACTCTCTTCCTCCACACATGAGTACTGTCAGGATTCACTGACAGGAAAAGGAGGACAGGAGCATGCACATACACCTACTCCAAACCCGGAATGGACGTATATCCCTGTTCCGGCGGCTGAAGTCACCAAACATATTTTTTCAATGGTGAAAGAGAAGAAGCAAATTCCTGCTCATATTCTGGATGCTTGGCAGAATATCATAACAGCTTCAGCATCATCTCAAGGACAGACACATAAATCTATCCCTAGCAGTGGAGTGACACATCAACGATTCACTCCGGAACAGACACACACATCTGTTCTAGTCCAAGAGGGTTATGGGGAATACTCCCCCATATCATACGGACAACCTAGTCAGGCACATACACCTGATTTGAGTGGAGATCGTCAGCCTAACCTGACCATCTTTCCTGATCAGGCACATACACCTGCTCAGAGCAATCACTTTCGTCATCAAGTGGTTTCTAAAGCGAGTAAGAAGGCATCTAAGAAAAAGATCCTCCCAGCACAGTCATGAGATCAAAGGCCAATCTACAACAAGGCCTTGCTCGATGCTGGAGTTCTTGAAGCCCTTAGACATTTATCTGTCGGAAGTCAAGATTCTACTCCCTCAGTTCCCAATAACAGAAACATTAATTCTGAAGGTATTCAATATACACTTCCTCATGAAGGCTTGCTTCATGAAAATATGGTCAATCTTGATGTTTCTTCTTCAGATGAGATCCACAGGAACCCTCTGTGTGGTCAGAAGACCAAGGAGAAAGAGATCTCATCTTTTGCTGTAACCAATTATGGTGGTCCTCCCCATGATGATGAATTTCGCTGCGAAAGGCCTCTCCGCAGTAGTGATTCACATTTCCTGGAAAAAACTCCAGTGGACAATGTAGTGCTGAGAAAGCCCTCTTATCTTGAGGCACTTGCAAATGCGAAACCAGTCATGTCTGATGCTTTATCGCTAACAAGTGAAATACTTTCTCAATCAGAAGATAACCCAGGGTGTAGGTCATTCTCTGAACCACCCCTAAGTCATGCATCTTCTAGTTTGATCAATGATCTCTCTACCAATCTTGTTGAATCCGATGAAGCAACACGGAAACACCAACTCTGGTCAAAACAGGTAGAAGAATCTTCATTTAATGATAAAGAGGAAATGCTGAACATGAGGAAAAAACTGGCAAAAGGTGAGGTACCAGTCATGTTTTGGCCTTTGGCTGACTCCCAGTATGACATTCCAAAGATGTTGACGGATGATGGAATCCATGATATTCATCTCAACATATGGAATACTCTTTGTCAATTGAAGAAGAAGGTATTATCTTATGATGAATATGAAAATCATCTTAAGATAATAGAAGGGCTACAACATCAGATTGATTTGGAATCTATATCAGTCTCTCAGTATCTGAAGGCTGAAAAGCAACAGAGAAACCTTCAATGTTCATGCCTTGGCGCACCAAGAAAATTGCGTCAGTTAATTACCAATGCTCCATCTGATGTTCATATCAGAGGATGGGGTGTTCACGGAGCACTACATTTCACAGTGCTTTCCAGTCAGTAAAGCCCGCCGAAAATGGTCTCATGCAATGTTATTGCCCATGGCCGGCCACAGTCAATGGGCTTTGTTCATAATCAAAAGCTTGTTCAAAAACAGGCTTCAACTAGTTCCTCTCAAAATCAAGCATATAGAGAACAAGTTGTTGAATTTCTCCTACATCAAGCAGGAGAGAATATTGCACAAGCCTCTCGTATGGAGAAAACACATCATCAAATGACAGAAGTCTCAGAAATCATCCAACGGTCTGTTGAACCAGGTGATAAAAGTGGATACAGGATAATGCATCCAGCTAATTTCCGAACTAAGATTCACAAGATCAAGAGATCTTTTAAGAAGATCTCAGACGTAGCATGTCAAGAGCCACCCCAGCTTGTCAGACTGGGGACTTCTCTAACCCAACCCTCAGATTCAACAAATGGGATTCGAGAAGTTGAGTGGAAACAGCAGGAACATCCCCAGTTCACAAGACTGGGGACTCTTTCAAATCATCAATCCCCTCCTTAGAGAATGTCGGTCTTTTATCGATTGGGGAAGAAGCCCCAAGAGGAACGAGGAGCCAAATTATTAGGAGATTACCTCCAAATTATAGCTCATCAAGAAGTTCCTAAAGGATTGAATCAACAAAAGGCAATGTCTCATCAATGATATGAAAGAAGACAATATCACAGAAATGTTGATAGAAGGGATGAGATGCATTATGCATCAATCAATGTCATCAATGTCGTTGTTGCTAATCCACCAGAGGAGACTCACTCAGGGGACTCAGATGAAGAGCGTCTTGCTCAAGAAAATGTACACATCGATACAAATGAAGAAGGTGTACGTACACGAAGTCAAAGGATTACTCAGAACTTAGGTAATCCACTTCCTTCTCTCCAAAAAGTATCCAACAAAGGGAGGGGAAAGAATAATGTTACATATCCTTCCTCTGGAGAAGGTAAATCGCTCTCATTAGAGCAAAGGTTTGCACAACAGGAGGATGAAATGAAATAATTAAGAAGAATGAATGCAGAACTACTTCAGAGTAGTCTTCTTCTTAAGAATGATGAAGTTCGACAGCCGAAGGAATTTTTTGCAGTTACTGAGATGGATCAAGAATATCCTCCTTTATCAGTACACCCTCAGAGGTCTAATCCCGTGGGTCAAGTGAAACAACGGTTGGCAGTGCTACCATCAGTTGCAGCAGCAACCACCATGTCTATCCAAGCTCCATTCATTTCACCTACTCAAGACCAGGTTCAACCAGATGTTTCTCAAAAGTTAATAACTACTATTGAGTCATTAACAGCTTGGTTAGAAACTATGGAAGGGAAACGGGCGCAAGTTCAACCTGAAAAGAAAGTTTACCCTGAATGGGTAGATTCAATTTCTCCTCCATCCAGTTTTGGAAACCCTGTTTTCCTTACTTTCAATGGATCAGGCGACCCTGAACAACATTTGACACATTACGTGTCTTGTTGTGATCCTATGATGGGAACTCCAGAGCAGCAAGAAGCAGTGAAACTCAGATGCTTCGTGCTAACCTTGCATGGACCAGCTTTTGTCTGGTATACAAGCTTGCAATCCCGGTCAATCATCGGATGGGAGGATCTTCGTCAAAAATTCCTTCTTCAGTTCAGCTCAACTTTTCCAAAAATGACAGTTTTCGATCTTACAAACTGCAAGCAAAGGGAGAATGAAAGAGTCTCTGATTTCATTGCTCGGTGGAAGGGATTAACGTATTCCCTGAGTTTAGCACTCCCTCGGGAAGAGCTGTTGCCAATATGTGTGGCAAATTTGCGTGACGAATTACGCACGCCATTGATCCCTGTGAGATACACAGGAGGGTTTCGAGACCTTACTTCAATCGCTCAGCAGATTGAAGATTCCCTTATACAGGCTAAGGTTAAATCTCATGTAATTCCATCAGCTCCAGGAAGGAGAATGGGTAAAGCAGAAACTGCTAAAGTTATGCTTAAACAAGCACCTGTACCTATTTCTACTTCAAAACCTTCATCTTCTCGAAGGGTTCCACCTCCTGAACGCTAACAAGAAAGGCCGTTTCATCCAAATGATCCAAGAGATCAACGACGAAAACAATTTGAGGATTTGAAGAGTAAAACATACTCTTTCCAAAGTGAGCAAGTTCATGGTTAATTCATTTCAGCTCTGGAAAATAATTTGGTTCAATTACCAGTGCCCAAGAGGCCAAACAAGGAAGGAGATGAAGACTGTCCAAATTATTGTCCCTTTCATCAAATGTTGGGGCATCCCATCCAGGAGTGTTTTGTCTTTAAAGACCTCCTGCAAAAGATGGTCGACTTGGGACAAGTCAAATTGAAGGGTTCTTCAGCTCATGTAGCGTGTGTTACCGCTACAGATCCAGAGGAAGGAGGCGAGTGGCAGGAAGTCAAAAGCAAAACTGCGCAAAAATATGATGATTGGATGGTCAGAAAGACAATCAATTGGACCCATGCCATTTTGCGAACACAATTGAAGAAGCCAATTGTGTCTCCTACAAAAGCTGCAGTGAAGCCTCCATCAAAAGACAAATCCTCAAAAGGGCAGCGCAATTCGAAGAAGAAAGAGGAATCAGAAGAAGATGAGTATGTATCGAGGCCTAAGTTGTCTTTGACTCTGGAATATTTCATGCCATCTACTTCAAAGCCACGGGCACCGCCCCATCAAACGGCACAACCTAAACAGGCTAGTCAGGCAGGGTCTTTATCAGACGAACAGTTAATCTTCGGTTTTGTTAATATGATTCAATTAACAGATCCATATTCCAGTCTTGATGAGCCTGAATTCCCTGTACCAAATAAGGGAATCCGAGGAAGTTCTAGAGGTTCAGGATACAGGGGAAGACATGGATCTTTCCGAAGCCACTACTCCAATTCTACCCCTGCTAGCACTATGTATGCAGCAGAAACTCGTGGTAGAGCCCTTCAGCGAGCTCAAAAAGATCAAGCAAGTTCTTCTGCCAATGACCGACTCAGTTTTGGCACAGTTATTTTGGAAGACCGATTAAAGGTTCCATCTTCTTTATCTCAGAAATTAAATGGATCTAATCAGTCTAATCTTCCAAAACCAAGGTTGTTGCCAACTTCTATCCCAATACAAGATGCATCAGCGGATAAAGCATCTGCTTCCAAGGTACCTGCTAAACCACATATTCCTATTGGGAAACGCAGACCTCTAGATCAAAAGTATGATATATTGAAACACTTGGCCCAAGTACCAGCCAATTTATCAATTTTGGATGCTTTGAATCTGTCAAAAGATCTTCGGTAATCACTCATCGAAGCTTTGTCAAGTCCTCAGGAGTTTGAAGCTGAAATTGCTGCAGCTGAAGTCTATCACAAAGAGAATAATCCTGCAGAGTGCGATGCAGTGATATCTTTTACTGATAAAGATGAAGATTATGTTGTGCATGGGCACATAAAACCTTTGTACTTATCTGGAAGAGTCAATGGTGTAGATATCCGAAGAGTTTTCATTGACCATGGTTCAGGAGTTAACCTCATGCCCATTCATACACTTCGTCGATTGGGCCTCACGGAATCTGATTTATCTCCTTCTACCGTGATGTTACAAGGATATGATAAAAATGAACATGAAGCACTGGGAAAAGTTACTCTCAGAACCCAGTTTAGAGATCTTGTATCCAATTCAGATTTCATGATTGTTGATCAAGACTCAGCTTTCAACGTCTTTCTTGGAAGACCCTGGCTATATCAGCATGCAGCTATTCCTTCATCATACCATCAACCTCTCAAATACTATTTCAATGGTCAAGTTGGAACATTGTATGGTGATAAGGCCCCGTTCAAGACATGTGAGTCTCAATACATTGAGGCATAATTTTATCACATGACGGGAAGAGAAAAATCTACAATGAAGGAAATTACCAAAATTAATGCTCCATATGGTTTGGAGAAAATTCCAATAAATCCATTTACACATGTGAGTACAGAATATGTCTTACCTATCAGTCAAATTGAAAAAATAGGCCCAAATGAAAATACTCTTATGGAAAGATCCATAATGTCAATTACGACAATTGAGCCAGACAACGTGGGAGAAATTGGTAACCTACCAAACAGTGATGAAAGCATAAGTGGTGACATTTTCATTTCATCTGCTGAAGTCCAACAAATCTATACTTCACCAATCAGGCCAGAAGAAGTTATAGCAACACCAGAGGTGAATAATGATGTCGATTCTCAATCCATCATCTCCCCTTTGTTTCCCAAAGAAGGCCCTTTATCATCAATAGGGTCGGAAATGGAAGTTCTTCTTCAAAATGTGAAAATTTTGACATCTCTTATGATCATGAGAATTTCGTTTTGTCATATACTATGGAAGTAGAAATGGAAGAAATAGCACATAATGAAGAGGAAGAGGAAGGTCTTAGAGATTCTCCTCCAGCATTTGAAAAGGGTATCTCTACCACTGTGGATGAACTCAGAGAAATAAATTTGGGTACAGAGAAAGATCCACGCCCCACTTTAATTAGTGCGACCATGACCCTTGAAGAGCAAGAGATGTATATTTCTTTTCTAAAGCAAAATAAATATATTTTTGCTTGAAACTATACAGAAATGCCTGGGCTTGATCCTGATGTTGCTACTTATCATTTGGGTTTACCAAAAGAACATCGAGGATTTAAGCAAGCCGCGAGAAGAACACACCCAACTTATGCTTCCAAAATTGAAGCTGAAGTGGAAAAACTAATCAAAGAAAACTTTGTCAGAGAAGTTCAGTATCCCAAGTGGATGGCTAATATTGTCCCTATAAAGAAAAATAATGGACAAATTAGAGTTTGCATCGATTTCATAGATCTTAATCAGTGTTGTCCTAAAGATGATTTCCCAGTTCCGATTATAGAACTCCTAATTGATGCAACCGCTGGCTATGAAGTACTTTCCTTCATGGATGGATATTCCGGATATAATCAGATCCGAATGGCCCCAGAAGATGAGGAATCTACAGCTTTCAGAGCTCCTCAAGGTGTGTTTTGTTACAGGGTGATGCCCTTTGGTTTAAAGAATGCAGGTGCAACATATCAACGCGCCATGCACCGTATCTTCAAACCTTTCTTAGGGAAGTTTGTTGAATGCTATGTGGATGATTTGGTGGTTAAATCCAAACAATGTTCTAATCACATGACTGATTTGGAAGTCATATTCCACAAACTTTGACAACATAATTTGAAGATGAACCCCTTAAAATGTGCTTTTGGGGTAACCTCAGGAAAATTCCTCGGCTTTGTTGTACACCATCGTGGTATTGAAGTCAATCCTGAGAAGACCAAATCAATCCTTGGTATGTCACCTCCTCATAATTTGAAATAACTAAGAGGACTTCAAGGACACTTAGCCTATATTCGACGTTTCATCGCCAATTTGGCAGGAAAAAGTTTACCCTTTACCAAATTATTGAAAAAAGGAGTCACTTACTAGTGGACTGAAGAATGTCAAGAAGCATTTGATGTTCTCAAGAAATACCTCTTGAGTCCACTGGTACTCATGCCACCTGTTGAAGGTAGACCACTTATCCTCTATGTGACAGCTCTAGAGCGATCATTGGGTGCCTTTCTCGCTCAAAAGAATGATGCTGGGAATGAAAATAGTCTCCATTATCTCAGTAGAACTATGCTTGAAGCAGAAACCCGGTATTCAAGTATTGAGAAGTGCTGCCTAGCATTAATCTTTGCAGTCCAGAAACTGAGACACTACTTGCAACATCACGAGGTCCAATTGGTATCTCGCAATAATCTGCTCAAATTCATCCTTAGTCGTCCAATTCTTACAGGACATCTAGCAAGGTGGGCAGTTATTTTGCAGCAGTTCGACATTCAGTATGTATCTCAAAAGGCAATTAAGGGCCAAGATCTGGCTGATTTCCTGGCTGAACATCCTTCAGTGGAAGACACGTCTTCAGATATTGAACTCCCTGATGAGGAAGTTTTCTCCATTCAAGAGAGTCCTCAAACATGGGAAATGTATTTTTATGGTGCTTCCAGAAGTCTAACAGGGAAGAAAATGGAAAATACTAAATTCAACAAAGTGGGTTTAGGAATTGTTCTCATTTCTCCAGATAGAGCAGTGTTACCTTATTCCTTTTTATTGTGGGAAGGTGGTACCAATAATGAAGCTGAATACCAAGCTCTTATTACAGGCTTGGAGTTAGCGCTCCAAGCACAAGTGAATCACTTAAAGGTGAAAGGTGATTCAGACCTGGTAATCAAACAAGTCAATGAGGATTATGCCATTAGAAAAGAAGAATTAATCCCTTTGTATGATTACGTCAGAGAGTTAATGGCGGAATTCCCTTCAGAACCGACATTTTCTTATGTCCCAAGATCACAAAATGCTCAAGCTGATGCACTGGCTAATATAGCCACAGCTCTAGCAGATCCAAATCGGGACGAGACAACCATCAGTATTGCCCACCGTCGTGCAATTTCACCTTATGTTCAAACCAGAACAGAGGAAATTAATGAAATTAGTCCTATTCCTGAACTATATGGTCATACTACATGATGGATGTCACCTATCAGGGAATACCTTCAAAATGGAACACTTCCACCTTATAAAGCCGAGAAAGAACAAATCCGGCGATGTGTGGTCAATTTTACTCTTTATGATAGCCCAAACCACCTAGAGAAAATTCTCTACAAACGTGGTTTTGATGGAGTTCTCTTCAGATGCATTGATGGTGAAGAGACAATGGCTGTCATGAAAGAAGTTCATGCAGGATTCTGTGGTGCCCACCAGTCTAGACATAGATTGTCTGATCAAATTCGAAGGCTTGGAAAATTTTGGCCTTCAATGATACAAGATTGTGTTTATTTCACAAAGAAGTGTCATTCATGTCAATTACATTCCAACTTCATTCATCAACCTCCAGAGTTTCTTTATACAGCTAAATACTCATGGCCATTTTCCACATGGGGAATGGATGTGGTGGGACCTTACCCTTCAGCTACGGCCAAGCAGTTTAAGTACATTCTTACTGCTACTGATTTCTTTTCCAAATGGGCAGAGGTAGTACCTCTCAAAGAAGTCAGTTCTAAATGCATTGTTAGCTTCATCAAGTCTAACATCATTACTAGATTTGGTGTCCCTCATACCATATTGACGGACAATGGCACCAACTTCTGTTCTTCTGAGGTGAAGAAATTGTATCAAGAATACAACATTAAATCCAACCATTCATCTCAGTATCATGCGGCGACCAATGGCCAAATAGAAGCCTTTAACAAGACTCTTTCAAATATACTGCAAAAGATGGTGGATAAAGATAAGAGGTCATGGACTGATAAACTCTTTCATGCTTTATGGGCTTATCGGACTACCACCCGCAATGCAACGCGGTCAACTCCATATTCGTTGGTATATGGAACAGAAGCAGTCTTGCCAATTGAAGTTCAATTTCCCTCACTCATAGTAGCCATTTGTGATCAGTTATCTACAGATGAGCAATCCCAAAGGCGATTGAATGAATTGGAATAGTTATATGAGAAAAGATTGTGCACTTTGCACCACTTGGAAATCTATCCGAATCAAATAGCACGAGGTTTTAACAAAAAAGTTCGTCTTCGTTCATTCATTCAGGGAGAATTGGTATTGGTTCTCAGAACACCAATGATACCAGGAAAGAAGCCTCCCAATCTTGAACCAAAATGGGAAGGACCTTATTCGAAACATAAGGTCTACTCAAATGGAGCTTATTCATTAATCTCAATGGATGGAGAACTCATCACGGCTCCAACAAATGCCAGATTTCTGAAGAAATATTTTGTATAAACACAAAATATGGTCCCCAGAACAAAGATTCTTACAATTGGTTCATACATAAATAGTCCAGTATGACCATAAACAGCATCATCCACGGTCTATGCATATGACCTTAAACTATTTGCACATTTGTCCAACATGATGTTAAACTGTATAAAAAAAACTTGTCCCCGCAACATGACACTAAACTGTGCAGCACCAGTTTGTCCTTGCTATATGACGTTAAACTATACGGAAATGGTCATGTATGACTTTAAACTACAACTTCATCCCACACAATGTTAAACTGTGAAAAAGTTCCCTAAATGGTCCAGTATGACCTTAAACTGCATCATCAACGGTCCATGCATATGACCATAAACTATTTTGCAAGTCCCTTACAACCAGCAAGACGTTAAACTGTGACGTCCTAACTACATGACGCTAAACTGTATAAAAGTCCCTTAAGTCCGGAAAGACGTTAAACTATATAATCATTAAAGGTCTAGCATGACATTAAACTGCACCATCCACGGTCCATGCATATGACCTTAAACTATTCGCACTTTCGTCCAACATGACATTAAAACTGTGGTAAAAAAATCCCCAATGCGTCCAACATGACATAAATGGTGTGTTATTTTGTCCTTACTGCATGACATTAAACTGCACAGTCCCCCTTTCATCCAATATGACGTTAAACTATATTGTCCCCATCGTCCTAACTACATGACGCTAAACAGTACAGAAAGTCCTTAATATGTCCTACGTGACATTAAACTGTTATTTTGTCCCTGCTACATGACACTAAACTATGCAGCGCCAATAGTCCTAACTACAAGACTTTAAACAGCATAGTCCCTTTTTTATGTCCTTCATGACATTAAACTATGCATCGTTAAGGTTGTTGTTACCTCTTGTTTCTCACACCGAGTATGACTCACGTGAGCTTAGATCAAACATCAACCATAACACTCTCTTTGGGCCGCTAACCATGTGTAAGTCCCAACCACATTTTTTATTAGATCATTTTCCCCAATAAAAACTTGATCATTAATTCATTATTTAATTGAATTACAGGGACTTTGATCCTTGCCTTCCAGGCTGGGTATGTAGGCAACCTCCCAAGGTTCAAGCCCAAAAAACAATCTCTTCATATCGGTTCACCACCATCTCATATGATGTTGATTCGTGAAACCGCCCCTAGAATCAATATCTTTACATTGATTCACTTTCGTCCTTGTTATATGACGTTAAACTATGCAACACTTTTGTCCGGTATGACAATAAACTACAATACTCTTTGATTTCCTCATTTGAGAGAGAACTATTATTGACATTGATTTTTTTTTCAATCATGTTTTCATTACAAAAGACTATGTGCATACATGGTAATACCTAAACTTGTTGTCTCAGGTTAAACCATCATTGCACTAAAGTCCCCTTTCACCCTTCACATGTACGAACCAAATTTGTACAAAGGGTAGTTCTAGAACTACGTGGACTTGATTCCCATCCTTATGGGATACGTAGGAATATTCGAGTGTCCCTCGAATCCTATCCTAAGTCTCTTGGGCCTAACCCCAAATTTCACTTTCAGTCCCTTGGCTGAAAAGTCCTCATGAAAACACACACTGTGTATTCATTATTATGGTCCGAATTCTATGACCCTAAACTAAGATCTCTAATACTTTCATCCTGCACGACGTTAAACTGCATTTCAAGAACTACGTATGGCTTGATTCTCATTCTTATGAGATACATAGTGAAGTCCAAAATTTCAATTCAGGACCCATCCACAACATGATTATGGTTATCATTGACCTATGTATCTCTATATATATAGGACAATACCCATATTTATGTGTTATAATCCTAACCTTAAATATTTTTAGATCTTCATACTCTTTTTTTCATGACTTCTAGTCACAAAAATGTCAAACTTCTGAGAATTGTTTTTCCTGACTATGCAGCACGTGCCCATAGGTGGCCTTGCATAAACAGTCTACAAAACAGACTTGTCAGCCGAAGGATGCTATTTATTTGACCATGCAACCAATTCCCTTAAGTGGCCCTGCATATTTCAACCCCCTAACAGGTTTGTTAAATGATGGTAACTTCATTCTTGGGATGAATGCCTCTTTTGTCCTTATTTGTCTTAAACAACAGTATGTAGGGATCCGCAAAAAATAGCCATCCTTAACATATTTGTCCCATATCCATTTTCATGATCTGAAAGTATTCAAGTCTGTGGTTTATTCTTTTTCCCTACATTTGGGTCAGACCTTCATGGGAGTGATATTCACCCAGTTCTTCGATATTCTTGTTTGGAAATATCTTCTCCATATCCAAGTACCTCTTTCAATACAACAAACTCTATACTTTAGAAAATTTTAATCTCCGTAAACTTTCAATGGCTTTTAGCACTAGGAAAGTAAATTTCTGAGAGTTCTTTTTCCTGACTATGCAGCACGTGCCCATAGGTGGCCTTGCATAAACAGTTTACATAACAGACTTGTCAGCCGAAAGATGCTATTTATTTGACCATGCAGCCAATGCCCTTAGGTGGCCCTGCATAATTCAACCCCCTAACGGGTTTTGTTAAATAATAGTAACTTCATTCTTGGAAACTACTTCTTCTAATGCCTTTTAGCTCTTTTTCAAATCATTCCTCAGATTCAAATGTTCTTAAGTCGTAGCTTACATATTTTCCCTCATACTTGAGTATGGTACTATGTTTTCAAATGAGTTGTCAAGGAATTGAGTCAATTCTAATCCATTCCGGTCAAAGATATTTCGACCTTAAACATTAGCCTTTGTATGTCCGACATGCATGACTTTAAACTGCCAGCTTTCTTGTTTTTCTTTTCACCTCAGAGTCAAATCCTCTTTTCTCTCCGGATCCAACTCTGAGGGGGGACTTTTGTTGACGCTCCTTTCCGTCACAGAGTCTAAACGACTGAAAAAAGGGAAATACTTTAGTCCAAAGTGATTCATCCTTTGAAGAAACATCAAAAATCGACAAATGGATGAACAAGGAGAACATTGCCCATAGGTTGCGCAAGTTCCCTCATGGTCGCGCAAGTACACTTGTGCGCCGCCTAGTGGTCGTGCAAGTCTACTTGTGCGACGCCTTATGGTCGTGCAAGTGACTTGCGCAACCTAAAGTGATAACCACCCGGTATCTGCCCAGGGTCTTCTCCTGCCTATAAATAGACCCTGTGGGCCCCCCATTCGAGAGGATCTTTTTTCAGAAACTCGAATTGAAGCTCCTGATGCCCAAGTCTCTTCTCAAAGAATCCGGAACACTTCTAAGGTAATTTCTTACCTAGAACGGAAGATCTAAAGAGAAGAAGGAAGGCCTAAGTGTTGAAACTTATCAACACTTGCGCGCCGCCTTATTTCCTTCAATAGAACTTGCACGTCCCTTTTCTGGAAGAACCTCAAGAGGATTCTAAAGTGATTAACCAAGATTCGCTCAAGTATTCTAATGCTGGTTGAAAATCGCGCAAGTTCCCCACATGTCGCGCAGGTATACCTGCGCGACCAATACTTGCGTGCCCACGGAAGACTTGCGCGCCTTTCAAGACTTGCGCGCCCCTACCTTTTATGGATTCCCATCTTTCCCATGTGACAGCTCTAGAATCCACTTGAGGTTCTTCCAGAGAAGGGACGCACAAGTCTTGAAAGGCGCACAAGTCTTGAAAGGCGCGCAAGTCTTCTGTGGGCGCGCAAGTATTGGTCACGCAGGTATACCTGCGCGACATGTGGGGTTCTTGCGCTAATTTCAGGAATAAGTCCCAGTTATAATCTTGGGCTTCCTTTTCAGGAATAAGCCCAAAGTCCCCTAATTTCTCTTTAACCACTCCTAATTTACCCTTGATTTGGGTTTCCTTTTCAAGAGTAAAACCCAATCATAATTCCCCTCCTAACTTGGGCATCCTCCTTAGGAGTAATCCCCAAGATTAGAGTATTCAAATCTCCATGAAGCACATATACCTTTATGGACCCTGTTCATGGATTTTCTCCTTAAAAGTGAATCCTAAACCTTCATCTATCTGGGAAGTCATACATACATAAGCCCCAAACCATTTATTATGATTGCATCTTTCATGGCACAATTGTCTAATTTTTTACCAATACTTATTGTTTCTCACACCGAGCATGACTCACATGAGCTTAGAGTGTAAAAGTAATTATGACATCCTTCTTTGAGCCATCAATCATAAACATCATACTCCCTTACTCGAACTACGTGGGTTCTGATTCCTTTTCCAAAACAAAGGATACGTAGGTAGCCCATTTATGGGTTCGATCCCAACTTTGAAATAATCCATGTCCTTCTGAATGACGATAAACTTCAAGTTCCCCACTGAGTGGCTTTAAAACCAGCCTGGTCATCGTAATGACCAAGAGACTTTTATAAATGTTTTTGAAGGATACCATTGACTAAGAATCTCTAAATAGATACAGATGATTCTCTATTGATGAAGAACCTCGAATACATATAAAAGATCCTCTAAATTTTTTACATATTTAATCATTGATTGTTAAACTGAAGGAAAGCTCATTTTATACTTGGTAATGTAATAAGGATTCACGAACATAACTTAAATCTATAAAGAGAGTCCCGGAGTAGACAATAATTCCCCTCAAAAAGGTGTGATGAGTCCGACCTCTCATCCTATCGACCAATGTAAATTCCTAAGCCTCATTAGCCCACAAGCTAATGAGCTCCTACCTTTGGAAAGTAGGTCCAAACGGATGTGGAATCATTGGATGTTTCCGGTTCTACAAACAAACCCGTTAGAAACCGATCAGAACGTTTGAATCTCCCATCCAGGAGGTCATCCCCGAATTCCATACGAAACACTACTGCCCATGATGGATCCTCGTCCTTTCAATAGAAATCATCACTAACTCAGCATCTTTAATTTTGGGTCTCCAATGCACTGGTCCAAAAGTGCTATCAACGCAGTACTATCTAGACCATAAAGCCTGCCTAATAGGTCGTCCAAATCATGAATAACCCCAAAAAATCTGGTCAATGATGACTAGTGGTCCATAAGAAGATGGTGCCAACCACCTTCTTCAACAGTTTTAGGAGCTTATCCCCAAGAAAAACATAACCAGTTCCTCTTATATTTTAGAGAGGTTGATGAAGAGGCCACTCATGAACTCATAATAAATACACATGGGTCATTCCCAATGGCTCCAGCCAACAATTATCACCGTCAATGCCCCGTAGTAGCAAATGATTAACATGATGAGGGTGTTATCTTCGACTGTTCATCCCAGGTATCTCAGACCCGGGCATGGAAGATGAACCTACAGGGACAAAAATCGGCTTACATGGATAAGGTTTCTACATTTACCGTCCTAATAAGTCCACCAACATAGTTAGGTGGAAAACAGTGATCGAGCACATACACCCATTCACCTTAATTCCATTGGCTAGCAGACTTGTCTAGCGGCACCCAACTAATCCCACTGTTCAAATTTGGTGGATTATTGTGAATATGGACATACACCTACTTACAACTTATGATCTAGTAAGCTGACTCTCCTAACTTTATTCAAAGAAGACTTCCAACCAAATGCAGTGGCAATTTCCAAACAGGAACATACACCCACCAAAACCCACAAAGCCTTCCACCAGTCCCATCTAGCAGCACTTAATGAAGTCAGCTGACGATGCTTGGAGGAAAATAGCCATCAAACACATACACCTACATGAATCCGTCAATACTACCAGCAATATTGTTTGAAAGTACCCAGAAAAGTTAGTCGGAAAGCTCCATTGAAAAATCTAGGGCAGACTCAACTCTTTACCCCCATACATGAGTACTGTTAGTATCCCTGATAAGAAAGGGAGGACAAGAGTAGGTACAAACACCTACTCCAAATATTGAATGGACTTATATTCATATTCTAAATTCTAAATACAGAAAACAAATTTTGGAAATGGAGGAAGATCATACACAAATTCCTTCTGTATCATGGAATCTTTCCAGAATATCATAATGTCAACATCAGTAGTTCTAGAGGGAGGAACACATAATTTTTTCCCCATACATGGAATTACTCATCAACATGCCATCCTAGAGTAGATACACACCTCTGTTCTAGTCTAGTAGGGTTATGGGGCACACTTCCCCATATCATACAAATATCCAGATCAGGCACATACACCCCCTCCAACTGGAGATAATTGGCCTATTCTAATCGAAAATCCCATGAAATCATATACAACTTCTCATGATAACCACTTATCCAAGAAATTTTCACTAACTACTAGTAAAATGGTATCCAAGAGGAAGTATCTACAATCATAGTTGAATATTCTAGAGCTGATCTGCACCTTGGTTCCACTTAATGCTAGAGTTCTTGAAGCCCTCATACATTTATCACTTGTAGCTAAAGATCCTACCCCCCCTAATTACCAAATTATGGGTGTAGTAATACTAATTCTGAAGGTCCTCCTTGGACACTTCCTCATGAAGGCTTGCTTCATTAAAATTTAGTTAGTCTTGATAATTTCTTTTCTGATGAGAGCCACGAAAACACTCCATGTGGCCAGAATACCAAGGAGCATGTGGTTATATCCCTTGATATAATACACCTTTATATTCCTCCTCATCATGGAATTTTCTATGAATGTCGTCTTCATAGTAGTGGTTCAAATTTTCAAGGGAATTCTTCATATGATAATGTGGTGATGAGAAATCCCTATTGTTTTGAGGAACTTTCAAATACGTGGACAATCAGGTCTGATGCCTGGTCATTGATAGGTGAAATAATTTCTCAGACAGAAGATAGCTCAAGCAGAAGGTCATTCTCTGAACCACCATTGGGCCACTTCCCTTTCAGTATAACAAAGGAAATACAAACTGATCCAATTATTTGTAGAAATAAAACTAAGAAGCGTCCACTCTAGTCATGCCAGGTTATGAAGCCTATGATGAAGTATAAAGAGGAGATATTGAGGATTATAATGAAACTTGATAAAAATGAAGTACCAATCATGTTCTAGCCATTGTACACCCTTCAATACAACATTCTAGAGATGTTGGATGAAGATTTTATTCATTATATCCTCCTCAACATATGGAATAATATTGGTCATCTAAAATAGAATGTATTACCATATGATGAATATCAAAGTCATGTTAAGGTAATAGAAGAGTTGCAACACCAAATTTAATTGGAATATCTCCTAGATTCCCAATATACAAATATGAAGAAACAGTATGGATGCCTTCAATGTGAATTCCTCGATGAATTAATGAGGTTATGAAGACTCAACCCAGAAGTCCCATATGGTTTTCATATCATAGGATGGGGTTCACATGGATCATTTCATTTAACTGTGCTCCAAATCTTGCAAAGCCCACCAAAAGTGGTATCATGCAATGTTATTACCCCAGGATGGATACAATAAGCGAAAAGTATTCATGACCAAAGAGATGCATACAAAGAATAGGCCTTGACTAGATTTCACCAAGGTCAAGCTCAGAGAGAGAAATCTATTGAGATACTTTTTCATCAAGCATATGAGAACATCAAGAAGACCTCCAACCTAGAACCCTTACAAGGACCAAAGACTTAGAGACAATTACATGACCCGTAGGACTTAGAGGGAATCACCCAGAAAATAAACATGGAACTTCTCGTCTCTATCAAATGTCATGAAATCATCACTCCACCTTCACAAGACTTGTCAGAAAGCTGTCTTATGCAAAGAAGAATAGGCCTGGTACTAATGGAAAAGCCATAACCTAACAATCTTCAAATTCCAGTTATCTTTTCTCCAGTGAATGTGCCTGCACTGAATCCTCATCTGAAGCCATGTCCCTTGTAGTATGCCTGGTACTTCTTCATTCATGTGGCTCAATGGCCATATAATAGACCCAACTAACATTCAGACTAGAATTCATAAAATTAGATGAAAATATGCACAAATATCAACCATAGCAGTTCAGGAGCCACCCCAACCTACATGGTTGGGGGATTTTTTATCCCAACCATCAGGGTCAACAAACATAGTTTGAATGGTTGAAAAAGAAGAACAGGAATATCCCCATCTTATAGGGCTAGGGTATTTTTCAAATTCACAATCCCCTTCTCAATAGAGTTCAGTTTTCTCATGATTATAGAAGAATTTAAAAAATGAACACAAGACTAAACTATCCAAGTATTCCTTTTAGTTTACTATCTTCGAAATAGTTCCCAAGGAACCATAAAATAGGAAAACTCCAACTCATAAAGGAAAAAAGAATAAGGTGACATCACAAAGATACCAAAAGAATTCCAACAATGCATTATGTGTGAGTGAACATCATCTGTTCCATCATTGATGTTCCTCCAGAAAATGAGTGTAGTGTAGGGGAGTCATAAGATTACGTTATTTGTTCATAATATGGTCCACACTAAAGAAAATTAATAATTTTTTCATACTAGAAATTAGAGGCTTTCTCATAATCAATATGTCCCCTCAAATAGTCCACTTCCACCATATTGAAAGTAACCTAATAAAGAAAAAGTAAAAGGTCATAATATATCTCACCTTCTCTAGAAGAAGCCCTATGAATTTAATTAAAATAAAGATGTACTCATCAAGAGGATGAGATGAAGTAGTTGAGTAGACTCAATGTTGAGTTACTTCAAAGTATCATTCCTACCAGACATCCTCCACAAGTAGATACTATTATAGAAAATACTTTAGGAGCACCTCATACAAGAGGGGTTGTTGCAACTAATGATATGGATAATGAATCCCATCCAATGATAACATACATAGAGAAGGGTTAAGAACATCCATATAGGCTTATCCCCATGGGTTATCCAAGGAAAATATCAGCATCTCAACCTCCAGTGGGTTGTCAAGTCATCCCATAAGTTCAGACTCTAGCTATTGTACCTGTACATGTCATTTCGTATCCATATATTCCACGAATTCTCATGAAAATCATTAATTCACTGATGAATCGATTGGAAGCTATGGAAGGATGGTGTGCACCAATACAACAAGAAAATGAGGATCATCCTGAATGGGTGGATCCAACCCCTCCTCCACCAAACATTGGAAATCCCACATTTCTTATCTTCAAAGGCTCAGAAGATCGAAAGCATTACCTAATTAATTTTTTCTCTCATGGTGATCCTATGATGGGAACCCTGAGAAATAAGAAGTAGTGAAGTTCAGATGTTTTGTGAAATCACCACAGAGGACAGCCTTCCTCTATTATACAAGCTTGCAGTCTCGATCGATTAATGGATGGGAAGATCTTTGTTAGAAATTATTTTTCCAGTTTATCTAAAAGATGAAAAAGAAATATTCTTCAATCTCACAAACTACTTGAAAATATAGAATAAAAGGGGTTCAGATTTCATTTCTCGCTGGAAGGGATTAACATACTTCTTGAATATACCTCTTTATTAGGAAGATTTTCTTCCCATTTGTGTTGAAAATCTATGTGATGAGTTGTGAACAACATTAATACCTATTAAATACCCAGGAGGATTTATGGATCCAGATTAGATTGCTCAAAAAGGTGAAAACTCCAAAATAGATACTAGAGACAAATCCTAAGTAATCTGATCAACTACATGAAGAAGAGTATGAAAAGCAGAGGCTGATATAGTCACACTTAAGTAGTCCCCTATGCCTGATCCTACTTTAAATCCCTCATTGCACCATAAGGATCCATATCCCAAGAACTAGAACAAAAATCTCCAATTCAATATGATAAAAAATATCAGTGACTGATATAGTCAGAGGAGTTTAAAAAAGGCTACTCAATTGAAAATGACCATGTCCCTAGATACTTCATATCATCTTTAGAAAACAACTTAGTTCAGTTTCCAACGATAAATAAACCTAAAAAAGGATACAAGGAACTCCAAAACTATTTCCCCTTTAATCAAATATTGGGGAACCCCATCCAAGAGTGTTTTTTAAAAAAGTACCTCTTTGAAATGATGGTGGACTCTGGGTAAGTGAAGCTGAAAAATTCACTAGCCCAGAGAGAATGTTTTACTGCTACTAATCTAGAAGAAGATGAAGAGTGGTATGATGTCAAAAGTAAGAATTCTCATAATTTAGATGATTGGATGATCAGGAAAACAGTCAATTGAACCCATGCAATTCTACAAAAATAATTGAAACAACCAACTATTTTTCTTTCTAATTCCATTATAGAAAATCCATCTTTATCAAAATCCTAGTGCTATGAAGTCCTGTCCTCAAATAAGTATCATGTACGGAAAAATTAAGGAGGAAGCGGGAGAGAATTATTTTCTGTTATGAAAAAATTGGTCATTAACCTTATCATTTTTAGGACAATTGTCCCAAAACCAAGGGCTCCACCCCATTAAATGGTAGAATAATAATCAAACTATCAGGAAGAATATTCATCAGATGAGAAGTTTATATTTGGTTCCCC
Organism: Viscum album; assembly: GCA_963277665.1. NCBI lineage: Eukaryota > Viridiplantae > Streptophyta > Magnoliopsida > Santalales > Viscaceae > Viscum > Viscum album. The sequence goes on along the minus strand of OY728143.1, from coordinate 2,060,317,511 downwards.
TAACATTATTCACTTAATGAATTGCTATGAGAATTTTTATTCTAATTATGAAAATGAGTTCCCCGTACTTTATTGGGGGAATTGGGGGAAGATTTCATTAAGTTCAAGGATACATGGGAAGATGTGGGTATGCTATAATCTATTACTCCAACCATGCCCCTGCAAAAACTGTTTATCTAGTAGAAACTCATGGGAGAGACCTATAGTGGGCTCAGTAAGAACAAGGGATTTCTCCCACACCTGATAGGGTATCACCTAATGTAATCATCTTATATGAAAAATTATAGGTTGTACAACCAACTTCTTAGTGAGTGGGAAGAGATTTCCAGCCTAATCCACTAAGAGTAGAAGTATTTATAGATTCTTTCCCAACAAATTATCCATCCACATCCTGAGCGTCATCATCCAAGGAAACTAAAAAAATATAATCTCCATGCTATAAAACACAGATCACTGGATAAAAAGTATGATTTTTTGAAGCAACTCACCAAATTACTGACCATGATATAAATCATAGATGCTCTGAATCTATATAAAGATATTAGAGAAACACATATTGAGGCATTTTCAAGCCCTCCAGAGTTTGAAACTGAGGTTTCTTCCACACAGGTTCACCATATAGAGAATGACCCAACAAAATTCCAGGAAGTCATAGATGTCACCGACCAGGATGAGGATGTTTTCATACATTGAAACATTAAACCCTTATACCAATCTAAAAAGATTAATGGCATTGAGATCTGTCAAAACTTCATTAATAATGGATAAGGATTCAACCTCATTATTATTTTGACACATTATCAATTGGGCCTGACTTAATTCTTTTTGTCTACCTTCACTTTAATGTTACAATTTTACAATAACAACGATCAAGAACCTCTTGATGAGATTACACTCAGAACTCAGTTTGGGGATTTCATATTTAATTTTGAGTTCATGGTTGTCTAGTAGGACCAAACATTCAACTTTCTATTGGTAAGACCATGGATCTATCACCACCTGGTCATTCCTTCAGGATACTAACAATGTCTCATATATTTAATCAACAGTCAAATTGGGACATTTCATGGTGTTAACGCCCCATTAAAAACTTGTGAATCTCCGTATATTGATGAGGATTTCTACCACACGATCGTAAAAAAATCCATGTAAAATTATGTTACTAGAATCACTGCTCTAAATGGTATAGAAAGATCCCAGATAACCCATTCAATGATCCTAGTGTAGATTACCAATTGCAAATTAATCAAATTGAAAGGGTTATCCCAAATCCAAGTAGTCGTTCAGTGTCTTCAATAAAGTTAATTGTGGAAATTGAGCCTGAAACCATATGATAAATCCTTGATTCTCCAAAAAGTGATGAAATCATAAATAGAGATGTCCTCATTCCATCTACCAAACATTAGTAAGTCTTTTTTTTCATCAGCTAGTCTAGAAGAAGTTATTTCAATATTGGAAAAAGATAGGGATGTTTTTCCCATTCCACCACCTTCCCTTAAAAACTCAAAAATGACCCTTTATCATCAGTTGGGTCTGTGATGGTTTCCACCGCTCCATGATGTCCAAATACTGACTTCTCACCAAACTTTGATTGTCTTGATTCATCACCCACCCTTCAAGAAAAGGAAGAAAAATAAATACATGAATAATAAGAAGAAGATAAAGACCAAATGGACGCCCCTCTATCATTTTAGTAAAGTGTCTCCACCATTGTGGATGAGCTCATAGAAATTAATTAGGGTAAAAATTAATAATTACACCCCACTCTTATTAGTGGATCCGTGACTCAAGAATAGAAAGATGTGTATACCTCTTTTTTGAAGAAACTCTAGATTTTGTTTTTCTATAATTATATATATATTCTAGTTCTTGACCCCAAGGTGCCCACCTATCATTTGGGTTTTCCAGAAAAACATAAGGGATATAAGTAGGATGTAAGAAGAATGAACTTGTATCATGCCACCAATATTGTGGTTGAGGTTGAAATGTTTATCAATGATGATTTCATATGAGAGGTTAAATATTCAAAGTTGTTAGACAATATTTTCCTAATGAAAAGGAAGAATCAGAAAATCATAGTTTTCATTGATTTCAGATATCTTAGCAAGAATTTTACCAAACTTGACTTCCCAGATCGAATAAAAAGACCTATGATTGATGTGACAACTAGATATGAAGCTCTCTCATTTATGGATTACTACTCTGGATATACCCAAATCTAGATGGCCCCAGAAGATGAGGATTTGATAGCCTTTAGATCCCCTCAAGGCGTATTTTTCTATCGCGTAATGCCATTTGGCTTGAAGAATGCTAGTGTGCATATCAACATGCAATGAAACACATCTTCAAACCCTTATTGAGGATGTTTATTGAAGTATATTTTGATGATCTAGTGGTCAAATCTAGACAACATTATGATCACCTGACTGACTTGGATACCATATTTAGAAATATTCGATAGTATAATCTAATGATGAAACCCTTGAAGTGTGCTTTTTGGGTAACCTCATGAAAATTTCTTTGTTTTCTTGTACACCATAATGGCATCGATGTAGATACCTATTATACTAAGGATATTCTTGGCATGAAACCTCCTCAAAACCATAAAGAGTTAAGAGGACTTGAATGACACTTGGCCTATATATGGCGCTTCATAGCCAATCTAGAAGAAATGTTTTTTCCCATTACAAAATTAATGAAAAAGGGGGTCACATATCAATGGACCAATGAATCTCCAAAGGCATTTGATACCCTCAAGAAATAACTCTTGTGTCAACTTCTATTGATGCCACCTGTTGAAGTAAAAAAAATCATTCTTTATGTGATAGCTTTGGAGTGATCGTTGGGAACCTTCCTTGTGAAAAAGAATGATGTTAGGAGTAAAAACGACATTTATTATCTCAGTAGAACCATGATAGATGCAGAGACTCGATATTCAGATTTTGAGAAGAGATTCTTGGAATTAATATTTGCAGTTAAGAAACTAAAGCACTTCTTGCATTATCACGAGGTCCACTTGGTCTCTTACAATAACACTGTCAAATTTATCATCGATCATTCTATGTTGATAAGTTGTGTATCAAGGTGGGAAGTGATTATGAAGTAGTTTGATATACACTTTGTGCCTCAGAAATAATTAAAATGCCATGAATTAGAATACTTCTTTAGGTAACACCCATCCGCAGAAGAAGCATCATTGAATACTGAACTTCTTAATGGGGAAATATTCTCTATCAAGCATAGTCTCCAAACATGGGAAATGTACTTTGATGGTGTTTCTATAAGTTTAATTGGGAAGATAATGGAATATCCTAAAGGCAATAATGTTTGGTTAGGAATTGTGCTTATATCCCTAGAAAAGTTTGTGTTTCCATACTCTTTCTTATTATCCTAAGTTGGTACTAATAACGAGGCATAATATTAGGCTCTCATCAGAGGTTTTAAATTAGAAATCTAAGTATGAGTGGATTACCTGGAGGTGAAGGGCAATTCAGAATTGGTAATCAAATAGATCAATGGGTAGTATTCCATTATAAAAGAGTAATTAACCCCCTATGTGATTATTTCTATGGGTTAATAATAGAGTTTTCCACTGATACCAAATTTTCTAATGCCCCACGTTTGAAAATGTCCCAAGCTGATTCATTAGAAAATTCTGCCACAACCCTGAAGATCCAAATTGGGATGAGACAATCATCAGCGTTTCTCATCATCACGTGGTTCCATCTTTTATTCAAATCAGAAGAGAGGAAATCAATGAAACCAGTCCCATTCCTAAACCATTTGTTCCTACCATAGGATAGATGAAACCCATCATGGAAAAAATCCAAGATGGAGTACCTCCACTGGATAAAGCTGTAAAATAGAAATTCCAGCAATGAGTAGTTAATTTCACCATTTATGATGGCCCAAATCACTAGAATATCCTCTATAGATGAGTTATTAATTTAATTCTACTCAGAAGATTTTATGGGGATGAAACTGCATCCCTTAAGAAATAAGTACTTGCAAGAGCATATGGTTCCCACCAGTCCAAGTACATGATTTATAATCAAATATTAAGTCTTAGATACTTTTGTCCTTCAATGATATAGGATTACACAGATTTCACTAAGATGTGTCATCCCTTCTAGGTTCATACCAACTTTATCCATCAACCCCTGGAGTTTCTACATACATCCAAATACTCCTAGCCATTTTCTATATGGGGACTGTATATAGTGGGAACATATCCTCTAGCTACATCTAAGATGTTCAAGTACATTCTTACAGCTTTTGATTAATCTCTAAATGGGGTGAGGAAATACCTCTTAAATAAGCCGAATAAAAAAGCATTGTTAGCTTCATAAAATATAATATCATTAATGTATTTGGTGTCCCTCATACCATATTGACAATAAACGAAACCAATTTTATTCGGCTAAGGTAGAGAGATTATATCAAGAATATAACATAAAATCCAACTATTCATTCCACTATCATACAATGAAAAATGGACAAATAGAGGCTTTAAACACAACCTTTTCCAATATAATCCAAAATATAATTAATAAAGATAATAATTCCTGCCCGGAAAAACTCTTGATTTCCTTATGGGCTTACCATACTTCTACCTGTACTGCCACACAGTAATCTCCGTACTCATTGGTATATGGAATAGAAGTAGTCCTGCCCATTGAAGTTCATTTTCATTATGTTTGAGTTTCTATTTATGATCAATTATCTACATATGAGAAATCTAAAAAGTAATTAAATGATCTAGGGAAATTGGATGAAAATATATTGCATACCTTGCATCAATTGGAAGTATATTAGAACCAAATTGCATGAGATTTTAATACGAAGATTAGCCTAAACTCATTCCTCTAAGGAGAATTGGTATTAGTCCTTAGGAATCCAATGATACCAGGAAGTAATCCTCCATAACTAGAGTCAAAGTGGGAAGGAACTCAATCCATATGTAAGGTCTAATCTAATGGATCTTATTCTGTAGTCATAATGGATAGAGAACTCACTACAACTCCAACCAATGCAAGTTTCTTGAAGAAAAACATTATGTAAAGCACAAAGATTATATCCTAGTTGCATGATGTTAAACTTCATTGCACCATATATGTCTGTACTTTATGATGTTAAATTGTGTATAATCATTGTCTATGTCATATGACATTAAACTGAATGGAATGAGGTCCTTGTTGCAAGACCTAAAATTGAAAAACACCATTTTTCCTCACCACATGACATTAAACAATGTAGTTAACATATCCTTAATTTGACATTAATAAATCTCCCTAGATACCAAAATTTATATTATTTGTGTTCCCTAAAAAAATGATTATCTTTCAAGCGTATGCATTAATCATATCATTGCCACTATCAAGTGGCACATGAACCCCATTTCTCACTAGGTTTGAATCATATGTACTTAGGGACCCCTTTTTAAAGAACTATGTGTGGATGGATTCTCATTCCGAAGAGATATATAATGACACCAAGATCTCTTATCTTGGGCCAAAACAAAACCATAAAAGAAATGGTTTTCCCTTTATTTGTAAATGAGCTAATTCTATACTAGGTACCCATCAAGAAAAACTGGGTTTATTCTCATACCATCTTGTATTTTGGTACCAACCATTTTTATGGAATGTATTAAAGCCCCAATTTATCACATCAACATTCAATTGATGTGGAGAACAAAACTCAAGAACTACATGTGGCATGAATCTCAATCCAATGAAATACGCAGTGACACATGGGTTATATCCCCAGGTTCAGCTGCAATATTTCTATCATTATACTACAGTTCATCTTCGTCCGCACCACATGATGTTAAACTACATGGAACATTTCAAGAACTTTTTGTTGCTTGATTCTTACCCCTACAAGATACATAGTGACACCTAGATATCCTATCTTAGGTCCAACCGCAATGTTTAAAAAGTCCCTTCACCCCCAAGCATATGAATCCAATCTCCTTAGGGATCCATTTCATGAACAATGTTTGGCTTGATTCTTTCCATAGAAGGATATGTAGTGATGCCCAGATATCCAATATTGGGTCTATCTGCAATTAATCATTAATCCACATTACTTACTATTTATGAATCAGATCTACATCAAAAACCTATCAAGAACTATGTGTTGCTTGATTCTTTTCCCCATCAACACACGTAGTGACATCTGCGTCTTATCCCCTAGTCCAGCTGTAATATTTCTTTCATGTCTGGTGACCCATGTTCTTGCAACATGATGATAAACTACACAGAAAGAACTACGCTTGGCTTGATTTTCATTCTAATGAGATACATAGAGATGTCAAGATCTCCAATCTTGGGCCAAACAATTACTAAAAAACCCCATTTCTCACATAAAAATCTAGTTGGTGTGGGGGAATCTTCTTCATGAACTACATATTACTTTATTCACATTCTAATGAGGGACATAGTGATGGAAATATATCCAAATATGTGTCCAGCAGTGATTTTGGAAGAGAAAACCTCACTTCCATTTCCCCATGGATGATTCAGATCTATGTAGGGATATCTTCAAGTACTTTTGAATTGATTCTTATTAAAATAAGAAACATGGTAATTTCTTTAAATTCTATTTTCAGACCAAATATCGTCCATTAAATTATAAAAATCCATCTTCCCATGTCAAAACAATATCGATATGAGGAATAATTTCAATAACTACATGTGGATTGATTCTTTATCTAGTAAGATACATAGGGCCACTTGGGTCCTATAACTTTTTTCTCAACCACCATTAAATAATCAAACACATATCCTTCACTTACATTATCTTTTTATTGAATAAGAAACTTTCTAATTCCTCGTTTCTCACATCGAGCACAACTCACATGAGATTAAGAATTAGTTAAAGAGATTCTACGCATAAATAAGGCGTCTCAATTCCTATTCTGGTTTTTAACTGTCATGGTTGTATGACCTTAAAATTCACACTATATGTCCTTAGCTCATGATGAAAAAAATGCATGGACCTTCACTTAAGAACTACATGTCGCTTGATTCTCACCCCTGTGAAATACATAGTGACATATACATTTCAATCTTGTGCACAGTCACATATTAATAGGAAACAACCTCTACTCTTATATGTTTGATTCAGATCTAAAAAAGGAAGTTTAATACAAGTTATCACTTTACACATGAACTCGTATATGTTAGAACTATGCACGACTTGATTCTTTCTCTGAAATGATACGTAGTGATGATTGGATCCAATGTCCTGGTTTAGCCTCATAGTCTTTTGACATTTCATGTCAAGAAAAATAATTTCTTTACCACATGAAATAAAACATCATAGATCAATAATTCCATTTCTTTTCCATGTCAGTTAATTCATTTCCTCACCAAAATATGTTAAAATTCATGGATAAAGTCCTCACCGCATGACATTAAAATGAAAAATATTCAAATAAATATGTCTGGATTGATTCTCCTTCCATTTGAGATACCTGTGGAAATTAGTCCTTCAGTCCTAGTCCCAATCATGGAATAAATAAAAATTCATCCTCTCCTGTATATGATGATAATCAATACAAGATATTTTATTTTGGGCCCTCTCCTCATAGAACCCATTAAGGAAACAAGAGATGTCCCATTTTTCATATCTAATTAAGGGACTCTAAATTCATGGATAGTATCTATAAATACACTTACTTTATACATTTGAAAATTACTCTTTCACACATCATACACCAAACATTGAAATACTTTAATATCTTTACAATCGTTCTTCGGTTTCTGGTGACAGAATGTCTGATACCTGATAGAACATTTTTACTAACTATGTAGTATGTTCCCTAGTTGGCCTTAAAAATAACTCACCTACATAATGGGACTTTCAACAAAAGGATTCCACTATTTGGATATGCAACACATAACCTAGATTGTTCTGTATAATACATTCCCAATAATCAGTTCTTCAAATAGCTGTAACTTCATTCTTGGGAGAAGCCTCCTATATCCCTTTATTCTTTAATGATAGTATGTAGGAACACACAATTTAAAGGGGGAATACTTTTTTATTTGTATCACATATATTCTCCCAACCTAAAAGTATAAAAAGAATGTGGTTTACATTTTCCATCTCCATATTTTCAAATCATATTGAAATTACCTTGGGTAAATATACCAAATATCATCCATTGTTTCCAAAATAATATGGTCCAAGTCATATGACATAAAACTACAGGCACCATACCTCCTACGTTTGGGTTAGACTTTCATAGAGTGCCAATTTCTCTGATTATTTGGAAATCACATCTAGAAATAACCCTTCTATATTCAAGTTTTTTTATTCATAAACCATACTCTATATTTGGGAGGATATGAATATCCATAAACATTCATCAGCATTTAGCAAATAGGATGTCATAATTCATGAGATCCCATTTGCCTAACTATGTCGTAAATGCCCCAGTTGGCCTGGCATAAAATTCTCTTACATAAAAGGCATGTTAGCCTAAGGATACAACTATTTGGCTATAAATTACATTCCATAGTTGTCCATGCATAATACACCCCCATAACAAGTTTGTCAAATAGTAGTAACTTTGTTCTTAGAAGCGACCCCCTCTAAATTCCGTTATAACATTTCCAATTTCGTTATTCATATTCAAAATTCCCAAAATCATAGCTTACAATTCTTATTTTCCATGGTAGCTCATTTCTAGATGAATTACAAAAAATTATAAAAACCATATAATATTTGGTCAAAGATAAAGACCTTAAAAAATCCATTAATGTACTTACTGCATGACTTTAAACTACAAAGCATAATGTTCTTATTGCATGACATTAAATAACACAACCCCCAAATATCTTTTCAGTATGACATTAAAATACACAGCCCCAAATATATTTGCTGCTTGACTTTGAAATGCATAGAATATTATAAATAAATCCCTTAATGTCCTTACTGAATGACTTGAAATTGCATAGTATAATGTCCATGCTATGTAACATTAAACTGCATATCAAATTATCAAAAAGTTTTCTTTGATAAATATACCCTCCTACATACACTAAATTCCTATAGGAGTGGTTCATCATTCCCAGCCTATATCGACATAGATGGACCCTTTTATTCTCATATATCTCTCCTTAAAAAACACCCATATTTTTCTTGAGACATCCAATTTTAAACCCTATTTACAATAAAAAATAGAATGCCATAATTATTGAGAGATCAATTACCTGAATATGTAGTATGTGCCTCAACTGGACTTGCATTAGTCAGCCACACAACAATACTATCAACCTATTGATACCATTACATGACTATGAAACACAATCGCTAGCTAGCCCTTTATAATATATCCCCCATAATGTGTTTACAAATAGTTGTAACTTAGTTCTTGGAAGATACCTCCTCTATTATTATATTTCAAATTCTAGATTTGGTGACCATAGAAAATCATGACTCTAGATTCTCTTATGATGTATCTAAAGTAAAATATAACAATAATTTCCTAGACATGAAGGATTATTTGGGTTTTAACATCAAAATTCATGGTCTAAGATGTTCAACCTAAAAAACTAGCCTTATTAGTCCAACATGTGTGACATTAAACTACCAATAGAAGGGGACATAGTAATCACCAGGCTAAAAACTCATGAAGGGAACTCGGGAAAATAGTTGAGTGTTAGCTTATTGAACCTACACTCAATAGGTTCTAGTAAATACTATGTCATTAAAAAGTTAAAAGACACATATTATACGTTTGTCAATATAAACACTAACAACAATCACACTATGCTCACTAGGCCCATTATCTTAGGTAAAAATTAGAGCGCAATCCATCCTTATCATTGTAATTTTTATTATCTAGTAGGAAAATGTCATGCTATGGAAATTATTTTCAACATTAAAACTTAAAAAAAATAGGATGAAGACATAGATGATTAGAAACATGTTTATTTTTCATTTTTTATAAAAAAATGTCCCTAGAGAAGCATCCACAAATTGGAGTCTATCTATTATAAATCACAACCGGCCTTTGATATAGATTTTAATTTGTTGAATGGACTCCCAAGACCCATAGAACACCTGTTGAAGTTCATCCAATTTACTAGTTTCATACTCCTTATCTTGAAAAAGTAATTCCTTAGCATCTAAAATGGATTTCTCTCCTTCCTTTTGGGCTTCTTCTATTGAGTAATGAAGTTTTTCAGGTTACTTTTTATTAGTATCCAACTCTGGGTGAAGACATGACAGATGAATCATCTTCTCTTTACCATTTTTTCAAAATGTTGCCAACTTTGTTGTATGACTACAGTCATCTTGAGATAATGTTGCTAGTAATTCATCAATGTTAGCATGCATCCTAGATTTTTGTAGGTCACACCGAAGTTTGTGATCTTGGACCCGCCTCTGAATGGTCTCTTTCACCACAATATTGATCACATGATAATTAATACCTCTGAATCCTAGCATTCTAAATGACACTAAGGGTTATGGGATCCACGAAGGCAGTTCCTAGAAGGATTTTTTAGAGATAATATTCCATATATCTCTCCAATATTTATGTTGTGAAAATAAAAGAGTTTCGGTAAATCTGGATCTGATACAGAAACACTTTCATAAGGAGGGATGTACTCCATGATTAATGCACATAAATAAGTTCCCTATTCTACTCCTTTTTGAATAGTGGCTTCCTGGCCTCCCAATGCTTGTTGGGATGATATAGAATATTCTATTTCAGAACGATCCATATAAATTGATAATCCTACATGATAAATAATGGAAATAGTTATCTTTAAATGAATGGTAAGAATGTGCATAATCAAAATTTTTGGTAATAATTATATAGAAACAAGTTAGCAGCTTGAGAAGACTCCTCCCCAACATTCCCAACCTCAATAGTTTTTGTTAGAAACTATTAGTGGGAGATAATTTCTTAAAACTACTTAGGATTGTTTTAATGAACATCATGAAGATTTTCCATTTCAAGGTTCTCAAAAGCCAGTAACTCCCCAAAAGTGGGATTGACAGTAATATCAACATCTCTTTCAGGCACCATCACTGTACTAGCTTTTATAGATGGGGCTACACATTGCAACCAATTATGGTTATAAAAGTTTGCATAATAAGATTTATTGGACATATAATAAAAATTCATGTCCACTTGGTTCTATATAAGGAACTTCAAATTCTTCTAGAGTTGTAAGAATATTAATCTATTATATTAATTCTTCAAAAGACATGCCAAGATTCATCATATATTATAATGACATCCCAAGCCCAGTGATAGTCTCATCTATGGGAGAACTTGGAGCAGTTGGATTATGAACCTCCTTCGATGACTTTATACCCTGAACAACCTCCTTAGTGATAGATGTCAGGTCAGCATCATTCATCGTAGGATTTTCCAATTTATTTGAAAAAATTTAATATTATAGAAATGGAAGTAAATTATTGTTACATATAGCTTCTCACAAAGTACATATGACATTCTAGATGACTCCTCTCTTATAGAAATAGGGATAGAAGCAGATCCGAGAATAAATATTGTTTTCTCTAGCCTAGATTCCTCTTCAGTTAAAGGAGTCACTTCATTGGATGGAATCTACACTGGATCGGAGGTACCCTCTGCAGTTCCATAGGCTCATTAATAACATCCGTAAAGTATGAAAGAGAATAATTTCCTATAGTTCCAATAATATTAAATAGTTTTATATGGATGAAGATGAAATTAATACTGATTGAAACACTTAACACTGCTGATAAAGCATTTAGGTACATCTTTATTTCAAAAGAGTCTTTTTTTCTTTGGGTTTTTTGGGGGACTAGAATCATAACCTCCAAAAAAAAGTAATAGAGAAAAAATCCTATGTCAGTCTCATCCTCCATGGCCTATAGGCCTGAAGATATTTTTCCGGATTCACAGGGTGACTCAACAACACAAATCACGGTACCACAAGGTCTATACCATCACAATAGAACTTTGGATGATTTTACCCTGAACAGCTGCAATTTAAGATGGTATTTCCCCTAAGTAATAATACATTGACTGAATTCAAATGGAAAGTCCAAAAATAATATAAGAAGATGGAATCTTACATCTTTTGGATTAAAAAAAATCATGCCCTTCACCAAGAGATGAACAAACAATCCCTTTAATGGAGCCCCAATCTATCATTTCCTTCACTCATTTTGTGGTGAGCATTGAATTGATAGTTTCATTTATAATCATCTCCTTCCATCGAAAACTAATTATTACTTCATTAGGAGTACTCTCAAAGTGAATATCAGATAGCGCTCAAATACCTCCTATAGGGAATATGAAACCCCTCACATAGAAGAACTCACATGGTCTCTTCATCACAAAACAAATTATGCCATTCTTGAACCATTATTTTCATACATACTCATAGAACATTCTAGCATGCTGTGAAGATGATCCTACAATCTTGTATTTTATGTGATTCTCAATTCCTTCCATCACTGATGGTGGATGAGAAAAAAGAACCCGACTTTCTTCTAGGCGATGAAGACTGAACCGCCTAGGTGGAACTTTAGTCGACGATGTTAGTGTAACCTGCTTGATTCATGTAAGATCATTTTATCTTGCACGAAGCCTCTTTAGAGAGCTTGGATCCTTGTTATCCTCACCCTAAATATCTGAATAATCATCCTCTAAAGGTGAAGAAGCACATTCCAAATGATAGGTTTCCTTTTTACTCATTATCTTTACTCTAACCCAATGGATTGCATTATTTATCACACCTTTAGGATATGATAAAATCCAAGATTCAGAATACCAAATACTTAATATTCCCTCTACATCAACTAAAGGAAGATTAAACACTACCCATATCTTATCCACCGTTTTTAGCTACCATATCTATCGAGCCACCGTCAGATGTTGTTCTAGTCTAATATGAACCCGAGGAGATACAATAATTTGTTTGAGATAATTTAATTGTCATGGAAATATATAAGGATAATAGGCCTCACATATTGTTTCACCATAAATCTGTATTACCAATACACTATCTCTTCAATCTAGCATATACTCCCCCAACTCAAAATTGGATACCCCATCATCAACTATACTTACCGTAGGCAGATTCCCATAGGGAAAGAAGTGGAATTCCATGAACACACTTATGATTGTCTTATGGTCAATAGATGTTAAAGAAACAAGGAGGAATACTATAAAAATATTGAACAAATGGTTGGAACAAACTCTCTAGTACTTGAATCCCACTCTATACAACATAGTTTCTAAAGTGAGTTGTGATCCATTCCAACAAAAAACGGAATGGTTAGGCTATCCTAAATGGAGACTTCCCTCCTTGGATGTGTAGTAAAATCCATTGAATATTCTCTATAATAGGGGTATCCAACCCCACCATATTCCTCTCTTCCATCTTGTCCACTATAAATAATTTTACCGGCCATACACTTCCCTTTAAATATCAGGCAGAAAAATTATATACACGGATCTATAGGGCCACGAAACCCACAAGACATGTCTTGGTATGAATTTTGGAGTTAACTCTATAACCCCATGTTTCAAATTCTCCTTTCTATAGTTTTGGCCATTAGGTGCTAGTAAAACCTCTCTTTTCCACCATCAGACATCTGGTTGGATGCATATAGGTGGGACCTTTATCCTTCTTCTTCATTATGAATATTTCCATTCACTCATTTGGATGCATATCTCATCTTGTGCGAGGCTTTTCAGTCTTGATTTTATGATACATATTTAGTATCTAACATAACAAGGATGGTGTATTTTCTACATCATTCCATGATTCCCTTAGAGGAATAAATTCATCATAAATATCCCCAAGGATTTTTGTTATGAAGAGCTTATAAAATCCCATAAGAGGATGCCCACTTCTCCATGCTTTGGATGGAAATAATTCATTTTTGGACTCCATCAGCTCAATATATCTGGCACAAAATCATCATTCCAATATATATATATATAGGTTTTACCTATATAGATGACTTCATAAATTCGGGATCCTTTCATACCATCTTTAAACTCTGCATACATTTTGCACAACTAGAACGTCCAAATCCATGAAGGATTCACACCGTATTCTTGGCAAAAGCCCCAACATTTATTCAAGCACTTCGACTGATCTATCTTAGAATCCCAGAAGATGGATGAATAGAAGTGTTTATTCAGTTCAACTTTGTGTGGTTTTAAATATTGATCACATGAGCTGGGATAAATAACAAAGAATTTGGCTGCGATTCCAGTATTGATATATATGCCCGAAAAAGAAATGTTTGTAGATGAAAAGTTATTTTAGTCTTGAAACTGAGAGATCGGTACATAGTAATTTCGATACGGTATGTTGGATTCCCGTAGATGAACCTAACCATATAATAGAAGATAATTAATCTTTTTAAAGTCATGGGGATACTTTTTCAAACACTTTCCCAAATTAGTAAGAGTAGGGTCAGAGAAATTGTAGTAATCTTTCCCTATAATATCCATCAAGCCTTCAGTTCTCTTACTAGCCCTTTCATCAGCAGTGGAAATTCTCTTGGGAGCCATTTGAACCTCCAATGAAATATAAAATTCATTTCAAAGTAGGATCCATTTTATTTTTTTTAAAATCAAAAACATTTGACAATGGAATTAAGGAGCGCAAGTGAAACTATGGTGTGAAAGTATGTCGTTCAAATTTTGGTGCGCAAGTATCATAACAAATTTACTTATACGAATAGGAAAATATTTACAAACTAAATGTTTGTGCAGTAGTGTTGCACATGGAGAGCCGAATTTTCAAAATCCTTTGTGATATTTTTTTTAAAATGAAGCCCATATATATAGGTGAGGAATAATACTTTCATTCCATCATCTTGTGTGACAACCCTAAAACATACATGACCCATTTCCTTTGTAAACATCACCCTAGGTACCACATTTTTCTATAAATAAACCCTTGGTGTGTTCATTTGTGTTGAATAATTTCCTTGAATCCCGATTTCTACTCTGATTTCCCTAATACTTATCCATAGTCCACTAAAACATCCAAGGTAGTTTCATAACACATAAGATGAGGTAATTAAATGTGGATAGTGAGACTTTAGATCTCCATGTGATAAAAAATCAACAACACATACGAGAATCATTTTCCCAACCCCCCTAATTCTAGAACTCTTGCGTGACCACCCTTCCTCAACTAGGAATTCATGTGCCCCAAATCCAGGAATACCTATGAAGACTCTTAAAGGATTTATCCAAGTCCCACCCAAGTCTATTCATCCAGGTTATTTGTCATTTAAGGTGTAACCAATTCTCTTAAGCCTACCTGTGCACCACATACCAACAAACTAGTTACTTGATCACCCTTTCTTGGTTCACCTCACCCTTCAACATGCTTGAGCCTTCCATGAAGCCTCCTTCGAATCCACTCATGGAAGGTACTTTCCTTCATTGGAGCTCTTAATTGAAAGGGATTACGTTGAAACCTCCACCAAAACCTACTGATTTACCTGATCTCTTCATGTATCTCATTTGGATTTAGATATCTATGGTTAGGGGTTTCCCACACTTATCCTACCAAAGGGTAAGGGAATTCAATGTTTTTTTGGATTTGGATATCTATGGTTGAAAAGAACCTTACCCCAGGTATAATGATGAAGATGTATCGATATTAGATTCTGGGGATAAAAATATGTCCCCCCTTTATCATATATAAGGCTTGGAGCCTCTAGTAGCTAGTAGGGAGGGTAAGAGTCACACTTCCTTTTCCTTTTGTACGAAGGATACATCTCCCTCTCCACCACAGGACCCATTTCATGGTCTCCATCCTAGTGTATGCCCCATGCCTTTCATGTAGGAGGTCGTAATATCACTCATGCCTACTTCCTTCTCCATCACTCTTTCCTTACATTGGACCTTCGTCCAATGTAATGTGATGATAGAGAAGTTCCATAACCACCACCTATTCTATAGTCTCCCTAATCTCTTCCTCCATAGGCCTGTCCATTTCCATCAGTGGAGGAGAAGTTGTGTGTGGTTTGTTGGATATTTCACATCCTATAGTTTCTCAAACTAATCATGACTCATGTGGGATTAGAGTTTTTTAATGATTATAACATCCACCCAATCTAATGAACTATGAGAACTATGATTCCCACCATAACTGGGATACGTAGGAAGCCTTTTCAAGTCTCGAGATCCACATCATCTCATCCATGAAATAAAAAATCATTCCCCCCTCAATGGGACTCCTCTTAAGTGTTATCCCCAAATGTAATGAACTATAAGAACCATGATTCCCATCATAAATGGGATATTTAGGAAGCCTTCATCAAGGGCCCAAGATCAATGGACATCCTCCTCAGGAGTCCAACCATAATTCCCTTAATATGGACATCCACCTTAGGTGTAAGCCATAATTTAATCACCCTTAAAAATACATGAGTTAAGACATCTTTTGTGGACCCAATTAAAAGGTAATACTATTTAGGAGTAGGCCCCAAACTATTTATACAAAAGGGCCCTACTCACCTATGAGACTTACTGAACTACGTGGGCTTTCATTCCCATCCAAACAAGAGATGTAGAAAGGCTCCCTAAGGTTCATACCCAACATTCTAT
This sequence comes from Viscum album, assembly GCA_963277665.1. Lineage (NCBI taxonomy): Eukaryota > Viridiplantae > Streptophyta > Magnoliopsida > Santalales > Viscaceae > Viscum > Viscum album. Next base: position 2,060,300,908 of record OY728143.1, on the reverse strand, counting down.
ATAAACCCTGTCCTCTTCTGGGAATATCCCCAACAGGGCATAATTCAACATGGGAGCTCATATTCCTTCCAAGTTCCATGGGATGCTTAGGCATAAGTCCCACACCAAGCATTGACTAGGAACCTTCTTTTACAATGCCCTTACCACATGACGTTGAACTACATGGTTCAGTCCTTATCACATGACCATAAAAGGTATGATGTTTCTAATTATGTGGCATAGAAATATGAGGGTTCTAATTACATTCATGAGAATATATAGGTATCCCATCTATGGGTACGATCCCAACATCAAAACAACATTTGTCTCCCTAGATGACGATATACTCCAAAGAAACCTATGTCTACCTGGATAATAAAAATTTCCAGAGTAATGTTTCATCTCCCTTGATAATGATAAATTATAGAGTGACATTCGTCTACCTAGTTTCCCTTAAATTATATAGTTACATTCATCAAACTGAATGAACATAAATTAAATAGTGCACCACTAAGTATCTTAAAAACTAGTATTATCGGTATAATGGTTAAAGAATCTTTAAGTAGTATATAAGAGGACACCCTCAATAGAGAACCTTAGATACACATTGATATTTTCATTAATGAAGAAACTAGAATACATATGGATGAATCCGAATTCCATACATACTAATAATTGATTTCAAATTTCAAGGGAAACCTACATTATTCGCAGTAAATTAATAAGAATTCATGAACATATCTTAAATAAAAAAGAGAGTCCTGGAGTAGGAAATAATTCCCCCCAAAAGGGTGTGATGAGCCTGACCTCCCATCCACTTAACCAATGTGAGTTCTTAAGTATCATAGGTCAATAAACCTCATGAAACTATAACCTTTGATGCAGGTCCATTTGAATATAGAACCATTGGGTATTTTAGGTTCTATAAACAAATCCATTGTAACCCATTCGGAGTAAATGATTCCTAAAAAGAGCCTGATTTTCAAAGGAAACCAATTGTTACATAGGTCACATGGCATAAATCTGTCCAAGAATACATGTGTGGAACATAATAAGATATTACTGTTGTAAGTTGAATTCTATATTCTTCTTTAATGGATAAATCTCATTTTACATGATATTTAAAATAAATTATGTTTCGAACATATACTTTATTATATGAAAATATCAGTTATAATGACTAGAATTACACAAGATGCATTCGGACCTATCTTATTGTACTTAAGGAAGTATAAAGGTATATACCTAGAATGTGGAGATGAAGTGAAACTAGATTTAATGGGATAAAAATAGTCTTCCATGGATCAAAATGATCTAATATCTTATTTGGGATAATGTAATGAGTGGGATAAGCTCATACAAGCTAGTGGTATCCATATCTACAAATACAAAGTGCGTTGTAGCTTTAGTGGTAAATATAGAAGTAGTATATAATACAAAAAATTTGTTCTAGTTCTTAAAATTGTACTTTGTAAAGTTTTATCATAATATAAATTATGTTAATTATACTACTAGTACTATCCAATATGTCATGTTTTTGAAAGTGAAAAAAAAGTGAAATGCCAGAGGGTATCATCTCTTGAGATGTTTTACTCAAGGAGGTAAAGAAATAGATAACAGAATAGAAATGAAGGGGAAACATGGAATACCTAGTAACTAAACCCATGATTTAGCAGAAACATGATGTCAATCATTTGAGAGATAACAAGGATGGTTAATAATATAGATCTAGTGCATGTGGGAGTGTTGTAAAAGTTGTTACCCTAGACGCAATATTATCAATGATTTTGATTACCACTCCAAGTGTAGAGTGATATATTCATGATGTACATATACCACTATAGTTTATAATTTTCGACATCCAATATTTAAATAGTAATTTCCATATATTAGTTTTCATATCAAATAGTTATAGCAGATCCTTGGCTATAATGGGAACCTTGAGATACTATGAAATTAATTTTATATATCTATCCTATGGGATAGATAAATCATACTATCTAGACACAATTGATGTTGGACTATCAGGTGATGTGTGCTCATTATCATTGATACTTCCTCTCATGAAGTTCACACATTGTGATTTCTAGTAGGCGAGATCTTAAAGATAGACCCAGTAATAAAAATTCCACATGTTTTTTATGTCATTTTTAGGTCCTATATATGAAAAAATATATTTGTCTACTAACTTGAGATAATTATCAATGAGTATCATTCTATCATGTAATTTTCTGTAAGGTAAAAAATATGGAGATTAAGTTGTGTGAGGAATATTTGTGTTGGGTTCATCATTGGTGGTATGGAATTGATTGAATGATCAGGACATAATATTTTACTTATGAGTTGTGGAAGTGATATCTATGGATTGATTGATCTAGATGGTATAAACTTCAATAAATCTATATCCATGGTATTTAAAGGTAAATCCAACCTGTTAGATCGCCAAAAAATAATGGAAGTAATTGATGATGACATAAGTGTGCATCCTGCTTTATGAGATATCATATGATAAAGAGATTTCATTACACAGTGCATACCCATAGGTTGTTTTTCATTATGTTACTACTCTTTATCTATTTAGGGGAAATGATGGGCTACTAGATTCCACTTTGTTCTTTGAATATTATTTACTGCTATTGAGATAAGGTCTTAGAGGTTCACACACAATAAAAGATTCAATATTTTTTCCTATTCTATGGAATAGGTATCAAGGGCATGGTGGATCCCACCATGGGGTCCAAGAGTTGTTCATAATTTACTGATCACCAATAAATAAATATATTCATAATTATTAAAGTATAGAAAAATATGTTTGAATTCATTTAATAAAATAATTTACAAGTGTTTATGTAAATAAATGGAATAATATTATATAAAAGAATATTGTTTAAATATTCGAGGTTTGTTTAATATTAGATGGAATTACAAGTGTTTATTTAAATAAATGGAATAATATTATATAAAAGAATATTGTTTAAATATTCGAGGTTTGAAACTTAGTCTATTGTTTATAATTTTAAAAAATGAGTGTGTTTTATTCATATTATAGATACCATGAATGTGTATCACCTTTCTATGGTTTACCATAAGGAAATAATCATATTCCCTAGAGTCCCTATCTCTATTAAAACGTATTTCTATCCAATATTTACCCCCAATTTTTGAAAGTACATCAATAGTCATTAGGTCCTTATCACTGTTAAAACTTATTTCTATCCAATATTTACCTCAAATGTTTGTAACTTACTTCAATAGGAATTATGTTCATTAGTCATTATATGGAAAGTGGTTTCAAACTCCATCATGTTGGGTTGCTGTTTTTAAAGGATGCTTTTGGGACCAGAATTGGTATTGTAAGAAACTATGATTCAGAAACACATGAGGAAATCTCAAAGGAAGATTAAGTGTTATGTAGACTACATGAGGAAAGATCTATCATTTGAGGTAGGCTATTAGGTTTTTCTTAAAGTACCTCTATAGAAAAGTCTTATATGTTTCGGAAGAAAGGGAACGATATGTATGAAGTTTATTATTTAGTATGAAATTTTTGAAAAATTATGATTAGTTAATTATATATTATATTTAACTCCAATTTTATCTTACCTAAATGATGTGTTTGATTTTTATTTTCTAAGAAAGTAAGTACTTGATGTGTTTGATGTTTTGATAACTAAATTGGTACATTTAGAGAATATTATATCTTTTAAATAAAATTTGGTATTGATTTGAAATCATAAAGATAAGGTACTAGAAATTTATTTGATTGAAAAGGTAAATATATTATGGAAGAATCACATGATTGAAGAATTAATAATGGAATCAAAAAATTATATGAGTGATAAATGTCCTAACTTTTTTATGTAATGGATAAAATTGTAAGGATATAATTTCCTAAGGGGGTAAGAATATGAAAAAAATAATTCTATAAATAAATAAATTTTATAATTTATAGGTATTAATTTAGTGGATTTATATTCATGATGGTTTTATAAATAATTTTATAAAATTATTCAGTCAATAAATAAATAGTCTTATTTAACTAATTTTTTTACAATGAGTTATATGGCTTTACTTGAATGAAAAATTTATAGATTTTAGAAATTTAATTTGATAAAAAATAATTCATTTTTGGAATCAACACATAAAATATGTCTTTGGTTGATATTTTTTTTGAAAAGATTGATTTTTGAGAGAATAGTGAAAATTATGATTTTTGCAAAACTACCCTAAAACATTAATGTAAAAGAAACAATATATTTTATATTTTGTTTAAAAGTAATATGATATACATTTTATTAACCATAATAAAAATGTTTTCACTATAATTAAAATTATATTTCATTTTTTATTAGTTTATTTTTATCAATAAAAACACATTTTTTGAAAAGTTTTTTTACTATGTTTTTAGAAATTATATTAAAGATATATTTTGGAACATCTAAAAATTTAATATTGAATAATATATTTATTATTTTTAATCATGATTTTTATATCTGGTAATGAGTTTAGTAATCATTTTGTTCATTATGCATAATAACCGTGGTAAAAATGTTTCACCACGGTGAATGGTAAATCAGGTTAATTAAGGTAAAACCTAAGTTATAAGACACCAAAATTACTATTATATAGTGGTATTTGGACCCTAATCACCTTATATTATTAATTTTAATGTTATGTATCCATTTTCCCATTACTAAGACTTTATAATATTTAAAAGTTTAACAAAATTAGAAGTGTGCCACTCCCCTCACTTATAAGAGGGGACCTCTTATCCTCTATTCCTCACACATTTTTAGAACTCTAGTTCATAAAATAACATCACAAAACTCTACCAAAATTTAAACCCAAAATCCTTAAAGTCTTAGTCTTATAAAATTTTTAATCCTAGAATTATTAAGGTGTATACCAATGGGCGATATCCTAAGTGATGATATAAGTCCTAACATAACCCTTTTTCATCTTCTTTTTCATCCTACGAAAAATTAAAATATTTCTAGAGCGTTCATGAGGACTATCATATACATGAAGTGATATGTTTGTTTCATCACCATATCATATGGATAGTTAAAATTATTATAAAATGAATATATATAGTATTTATAGAAAAATTATGATTTTTGGGAATTCAGATATTATCCTCTATATTTATTTTTTATCCATTATAAAAATGAAAATGTTGTTCAAGCGTATGTACGGACTACCATCTCCATGAAATGACATGGTTCTTTTTTTAAGACTGCCTTACATGGTTGGTTTTAAAATTGAATATATTTTATATATATTTTAAATATAATATGTATAATATTCAGGATATAATGTAACAATAACAATTTTTTCCGTAGTCAACGTAGCTATGTGGTTTTGAGGTTGTAAAATGAACTACCCCAAAATTTCCAACGCGACTTAAAAACATTAGTAACTAAATAAAACACGGTAATAAATGAATTAAAATGAATAAAAATAATTAAATTAACACGAAAAAGTATATTAATCATGTAATAAACTGATATAAAATTATTATTTTAATGTTAGAGAACATATAAATCTTGACTGGACATTAGGTATGAGATATTTGTTTAAAACATTATTTAAAAATATGCTTTTCAAAAATTTCTCCTCTATATTAATGCCCTTTAAAATGTTATAATAATTTTTGCATTTATACATAAAATAATTTTAAAATAAATTTTAAAATTCTTTGGTATTTATTTTTAGTTTTTTTAAAAGGAATCATATAATCATTTACTATATGGGTCATTTTGACGTTTTTACCAAAGTGAAAAATAATTCATTTTAACATATATGACTTCACCATATTTTCTAACTATAATATCCATCATAAATTATTAATATTCATTTACATGTTGAAATAGTTTTTATAAGAATATCCTCTTCCTGATCTTCTAGGAATTTTTCATTTTTAGGAGCTTTCATTGAGAAATGATATTTACCATCATGATTATGAAAAAATGGAAAATGTTTTGATAATGGGTTAAAATGAGTTTCATAAGGGTTTTATGAGGAAAATTAGAAATATTATAAAAGGTTTCTTCAGGATATTATACTTTAAAAACATAGATGATGACACATGATCTTGTTAGAGCTTATGATGATGGGTGGGTCTGATATAGTGTAATGTGCCGACCTAGATACCACTAATCTGGTGCTCCGAGCCGGTTTACCATGTAGCCTCAACTGTGACTACCCATACTATAGAGGCTTCCCAATAGAAATGAGGGACTAGGGTATGAAAGTGGGGATACTATTCCCACATAATAGAGTAATAATGTAGTAGAAATAAACAAGTATCATACACATCAGTAAAAAGAATGAGTACAAAATAAGTGAATAAACAAAAATAGAATGAATATATAACTACTATTAACTCTATTCCAGACCATGTGCTCTGTCTCCAAACATTTTTAATCTGCACAATACAAAAAAAAAGATCCCACATGAGTAAGTCCACTCGATCATTCAACTCTTGGCCTCATCCCTATCCACCTTTCAATCCATGATCAACGTCACAAGCATATATAAGGATTGTACGTACAACGAGGTGCACATGAAGGGGTGATAAATTAATATTAGTTGGCTGCACCAATGTGAAACAATAAATATTCTCATATAAGTTCATAAAAATGAAATATTCTCAACCTATCCAAGACAAAACTAAAAGGATAAATAAATACTATACCATGAGACCATGGTTGACCCCCGGGCTCATGACCCCAATCGACTAGGGAAGGTTCTATCATGTAAATTCATATTTATATGCATATATATGTATAGTAACATATGTATAAATATATAGATAAATATGAATATACTTTAGTTATGTAGAATAAATAACATAAAACAATCTGCAGTTGACCATTGGGTCCGTAATCCCAATCTCCTGGACATCTTATGCAAGGGCATTGAGTCAGATATCATTCCACTCAAGATGTGTCTAATAAATTCAATCTATGGGTTTCTATTTCAAATTGACATATACATACTTTTTACAACTCTAGAAAGGTATCTGAGAAAGTTATGACACTACCTAGGGATATTTTTTCTAACCATGGGTTCACCCGTACCCGCCTTCAATAATTGAAAAGTAGGATTCTAGGGAAACATATCTGGACATCCTATAAATGGCCTAGATCTAGACTCCATATTTCTCCTTCCATGTAAATTAAATCTAATGTATGAGCCTTGTGTCCCAGTCCATAGGCCATCACAACATTATGAGTCAGATGAACCCTAAGGGTATGAGCCTTAGGTGATATTTTAAGAGAGATCGTTGGTGATGCATCATTCCCAACCCTTGAGATCAAAATGTGGACATTATGACCAACATAAATTGTAGTTTTTAGATGAAATTCTCAACCAACTAGACATATAAAAATGGAACATAAGCTTGGTAATAGAGAGAACGTCTAGAGACCCACATCATATGAAAAATAATTGAGAGAGTAGTTATCCTATATAATACATAGGTCATAGAGAGTGCATTCATCCCCTATAGACCGCAAGTCGAGGAGAATATAATCATCAACTGATAGACCTGGATTTAGGAGAGAATAATAATCACCATTTGAGCCATGAGATGATGATAGAGTAGTCATCCTCATCACATAACAACTTAAGGATAGGGGAATCATCCTAATCACTCAGGAGAATGGAATCACCCACTACTATCATTTCTATAGATGTCTTGCCCATATATCATAATCATAGGCCCAAAAGATCGATACTAAGAAGAACCTTTGGAAATCCCAACAACATAATAATCAAATATATATGATCAATAGAAAGATGTTGGTTAATAACTTTGGGTATTCAACTAATAAAACAATAACATGGCTTAGAAGCTGGATCATGGGAAAGAACATCTTGAAACCCCAAAGAGAAAGATAGATGCCTCCTGTCGGGCTCAACTACCACCAATCATGATGTACCACTAGCTATAATCTCTAAATCAGTAAATAGAACATGAATTCATAAATAAAAGTGTGAGGGAATAATAATTCTTAACAAAATACCACTAACTCATCCTCACATGCTTAAAAGTTTGACCCGTGTTCAAATGTGACACCCAATACCATCTCTACCCAAACACGATGTACTAGCTCAGGCTCAGTCAAACATCAAGTCACCCACTAGGTTCCTCATGGCAAACACTATGAAATATCCTACTTGGGATCATTGTGGTCTATAAATATGAAAAATAATAATTCTTGTTATCCTCAACTGAGAAGGTAAAAGGAGAAATCCAACATAGGATCCTTGAATGAGAAGTCAACAGAGTAATACTACAAGGGAACCTCAGAATGGTACACAGGTGTAGGGATCCTACTAGGGGCTCCCTAGGTCAGTATGTAAGGAAAGGAATCCCATAGGGGACCATTGGTAATATAAAGAAAATAAGGTAATCCTATAAAGGATCCTCTATTTCAAAATATAACTAGGGAAATCCTACTAGGGATCCTCATAAGAAACTAACTTTACATCCTCTGGGGACAGAAGGGAACATATTTAAAGGGATACATCATTCAAGGGAATATAAGAAGCATTGGTCTTAGAAGATGGCTAAAGGACCATCTTAGATCAAGGTCTCACTCTCAGGAGATAACTAAATTCAATTTTTGGAGGAATAATAGATTCATTAAGAAAACATGAATAACTCCACTCCGTAGCCCTTAAAGTATCTCGAGGGTTTTAAAATCATAATCTATATGAAAATATATGCATAATGTACTTGTCTTATGTCCAAAAACGACTCTAGGGTTAAAAGATAGGAAAACCTCAAAGTGTGTCAAAGGAGGAATACGTGGAGTGTGTACCCTGGTACACGATGTTTACTCTAAAGTCCCCACCTGGGAGTGTACTCTAGCAAAAAAAACATGTGAAATCCCATTTATACGACATTTATAATTGGTACATGATGTGTAACCCCATGAGGTATGGTCGTGTACTTCACACGACATCTGAACCTTACACGGGTAGCCTGGTGGGGTACTCAGCTACATGGTCGAGTCATAGTACCCGGCGTGAAAATCCCATACCCGACGTGTACTTCCAAATGGTATTATTCCTTGAGTAGGAAGAATACATGGCATGTCATCCATAGCACATGCCATTTAAATGGGTTTTCTTGAATGAAATAACCCCAAACCCCCGTTTCCACCAAAAACAACACATTGAACCACACCCAGTCCCATGGAAGCATATAAGGGGTTTGATACATGAAAATAAAAATTATATGGGATCTACAAGAAATCTATAAAATGGATTACCTTTAATTGTATACCACTGAATCTTTACCAGTTTCCACCCTCCTCAGCCACCACATGATGATCTGGTCTGACCTGAGCTCCATAGCAGCACCATTATTCCTCCCTATATCTCTTTCTCTCTCCCCCTCACATTATATAATAAGTTGCAATAAATGATAATCCATGGGATAATACACAATATTATAAGAGATAAGTAAGAAATGAAATGTGGAAAAAAATAAAATAAGAAAGAAAAGAAAATGAAAAGGGGGCCCAAGACGACCCCAACACCCAAACTGTGTTTATTCCCCACCAGGGAAAAATTAACCATTCCGAACTCAACGGTAGATATATAATCTAGATACGATTCAGCTATGAAAATATTTCGTTAAAAATAAAACACGTGAATAAATTAATATTTAATTTATTTAATATTAAATATTTATTATTCCACTAAAATTTGAACGGCTTAGAATTCTACCCAACTCTTATCCTATGTTTTTAACCCGATTTCGAGACCAACAAAGTGGTTATAAAATTTGCCGATGAAAATATTATAGTGGAAATTACCATTTACCACTTACAAGCATCTAACATAAAAATAATTATCTTCCTACAGAAAATTACTCTTTGTAAAAACATAGGGCCTTACATATAGCTCTCAAATGTATTTGGTAAAGAGTCATCTTCAAAGATGAAAAATAAGGGAGATAACATGGTAGGTTACTCTTATAGAATTAATTGGGAATTAGTTATCCAGATATAGATTAAGAATGCATTAACATGGGATATAAATATGATATTCCATGATACCTATATTATAATAAAAATAGTTTTTAATGAATTATTTTGGTTTCATGAGGTAAGGAAAGGTTTTGAAATTTTAACGGTGAAATGTTTATTTTAAAAGAAATGTTTTCTTGAGTTTTCACATTCAGAAAGATTTTTTATGATTTTTCCTATGATTTCTAATGTTTTTAAGAGTTTTTATTTTAAATAAGATTTATTTTCACATGTGGAAATATTTTATTTATGTCATCAATGTTTTATTGTGTAAATGGTAAACATACTCATGGATTTTCATGCTTTTCACCATACTAAAATGATTCCATTATTTTTGTATCCCTTACCAAAGATTTTCCTTCTCATACCACATCCTCAAATGTTTTTCATACGATCTAAGGATGAGTATAAATTTATACAAGGTTATGAATTTTTCTATGGTGAATCATATTAAATGATGTAAAAGTGACTTTAATGAAACAACATTTAATATTTTTTGTGGATAAAATGTATTTTGTGTGAAATTATCCAAATTATTATTCAAATTTTTACCAAATTATCCAAAATCATAACAAAAAATATTATGGAAATGTAATAAAGTAAAACTATTGTTATAAATCTTGTATTTATGGGTATAATATGGAAAATATAGTTATATATTATGATTAATGGAAATGTGGTGACCCATGTATCATAATATGACTATCCAAGGTAACCAATAAGATACCTATTTACATATATAATAAAATACAATATTCCATAATGGAATATATTTAAGCCTTTTTATATATGTATGTCATAATCAACGATATACCATATCAGAAAATACGATATCACATGAATTTAGGGAATATTCCATTCAATTACATATATAAAAAGAGGGGATGGAGGAGTATTTATCCATATATATCCTTTGAAACCTAAATGTTAGGGAAATAACCCAGAACAAAATACATCATATGGGAATAAATCATGTTACTTTAAAAATGTGGTCGCTTCAATGAAATAATATACACTTAAATGAATATATAACAATACACCAGCCCAACATAAGGAAAATTACCTATCACAAGTAACTATAGCCACAAAAACCATTACCACACATCAAAACCACTAACACCTTTATCTAAATCCACGATTACACAACATCACCACTATTTCAATGCAAGAATGTTGTTTCCATTTTATATCTCATAATAACTTTAACAAGATGTAATTACCCACCGTATTCATCATTTATCCACTTATTAATATATTCAGTTCTCAATTCATTAGGAACTACATTAACATTTACCAAAAGCATTGTTTCATTATTCCAAAACATTTATTAAACCATAAAAATTACATCTATATAGATTAATTATCATATAAAATATTCTCAAAACATTATTTATTTATTCAAATACATAACTATCCCATCATAACTAAATAAAATTTTCAATTAACAATTTTATTTATTTATTTTATATTTTATTAATTTATCAAAACACCTTATATATCATCACAACCAATTTTTTAACCATTTCATTAAATCCTTATCCACAAAGATTTCTATACACTAGGACATGACCACATAAAACTCTAAAAATAAACACATAGAAAACTAAACCTATATTTAAAACATCACAACCACTATACCAAAATAGAAACATCATTTTTATTTAATTTTCAATTACCTCAACATCAATTCATATAATCAAATATCATCAGTCACATCGTCCCATCATCAACTATATTGAACCACTGAGAAAAACAACACATCATCACCCCTTTCACAAAAAAATGGTGAACTTATCGAAAAGTACACATACTATAGAAATGGATAATAACAACATGATAAAAATAAATAATAAATAATAATAGAAAAAAATTTAATCTTCATGATTATTCAAAATATACATTCTTATCAAAAAAAGTATACACAACAATATCTTATGTTAGATTTTAGATTTCAGTATCTCCCCTTTCATTAATTATTCTAAGTGACTTAAAAAATCATGAATGTGATAATACATATAAGAAACTATATCAAGTATTTCTCAATATCACTTTTCCCTCAATCAAGGAATAAAGTATTAATCAGTAACCTGAAAATCAATTTAATCAAAAGAATGTTACATATCCCCTTTCATTTACCTTTAATCTAGTTTTTATCTTTTCTAGGATATTTCCAACCATTTACCCAAATAATGTGGGATATATTCCATAAATCGTTACAAATTTTAGGTTTTCTTAGTAATATATCATGGTATGCTATAGGTTTATTGTAAGGAACTTTTTCCTTTTCCAGTCATAGTGTATTCCAAAGAAAATTCATAGGGTATAATAAATCATATTTCATGATTCATATTATAACCAATGATTTATGATATCAACCAAATTTTAATAAATAACATTTTTAACTCACATAAACATAAGATATCATTAATTAAATGATTTATAAGAGTAAAAATTTGAGATAATATTTGATTCTCCAAAGGTTTCATGTGTTGTAACCAAATTTCATTAACTTATACATTGTGAACATAAAACAAAATTTATGGATATTAGGGATTATATCACAAACCTATATGAATAAGGCATAATAATGAATATGGTGTTCATATAATCCTATATAATACTCTTACCTATTATCTAATTGATCTATGAAACTCAATCATTTATTGTAGAAGATACTAGTATATCGTGGAAGAATGAAGGGTCGTGCTAAAATTAATGGTAGACTCAAATTATTCAATATATTCCTCATGGATGGAGGAACCCATTGGTTAATACAAATAGGCATTCATAGAAAAACTATTAATGAAGACCACATTAGAAACCAACATCACTAAATCATACATATTATTTATTAATATGGTATAATGTTTAAATTTTGAGAGTAGTTTTGTTATTGGGACTGATGTTTCTAATATCTTACACTACCTTGAAAAAGTGTTTTTTAATTATTATAAATCCTTAAGTGGTAAAAATTCCCCGATATGTTGAAATGATTTAAAAATTGTGATAAAAATGAAGAAATTGTAAATTTAATTATATAACATAATAAATGTTATGTGATATGATTTAGATTTTCTATTGTGATTACTCTTACAATATATGATATCGTAAGAGGAAACAAATAATTTGTAGCATGGATGGGTTTATTACATGGGATTTATTATTATAAGATATGATTTCATGTTATGATATGTGACATCATGGGTATGATCCTATGTTCTGAATCGGTTCAGAAATTCTAAAGTAATTTGAATTTTCATTTGGTAGACAAGATGAATATTAAACCATTATTCATAATTGATTTTTTTTAATTTATAACAATTAAATTAATTGTTTCCACATCAGTTTTAAGGTAAAATGGGTTTCTTGGGATTCAAGATGATTTTTGGGAGGGTCAGGCTCTAAAAATCATTTTCAGGGAAGATAGCCTCAGGCACATGGGAAGTGTATGATTAGTACTAACAATTCACCACAATTGTGCAAATTTATTTTTATAGGTAAATGGTTTAGTGAACCATGAAAGTTGGACCAATAAATTATGATCAATGGTGAAATGGTACTAAGATACTTTCACTATTAGTATGTTGTTTTTTAAACTGTGAGGTGGAACCTTTCAGGGGAGTAGTGCTTAAGGGCATTAACTCCACACAGTTGGAACATGAATTGTAAACCGTGCAAGGAATCCATGCATCTTGGAGGTTATTTAGATAGTGTCACAACATAGTTGGCACATGGTTTTACAACCTGTAAATCCTAAACATACACCTCATTAAAAGTTGAAATTTATTGTTTCCCCCTCTAACCTTAACTGAGACATTACCCCATTTCCACCCACACTTCTCACAATATTCCCTAGTGAAAACCCTCTACTTCCCCCTTGAACCATTAGTGTTACTCCCACATTCTTGGTCATATTTGGTTTTCAATGTATGTATTGTAACCCTATGAATGGTTCCACAATTCATCTTACGTCTTTTCTTAGAATCTATTATCTCTTTTGATGCGATCATTGTGTGAGCTAATATTCCCATGTTTTGTGGCATGTATTTGGTTATTTATTTTCTCTCATTTATTAATGAAAAATGATGATAATTTATGATATATAATTCCTTATCATTAGGTAGGTGGTCTATTTTATTTTTCCTTAATGTTTCATTATTTATTAAAAAAAATTCATTGTGCCACATGATGAAATATCTGCACGTTTCTCATAAAAGACAAATTAACTTGAATTAAATTTATAGAATATTGACTCAATATTCTTTATCCATGTGACATAGTTAGATGATTGTGAACACAACATGAGACAACCCTTTTGATGTGTCCTATTATCTTTTTCATTTTCAATTGTTTTTAATCATTAAAAATACCCTTTAGGTGTGTTAATATTGTTAGGGAAAAATCCCTCATGGCATCATTGAAGCATTTTTGAGGTGATTGTGTTTGTTGACAAAGTGGACATCTAAGTGGGGATTGTTGACAAAGACAAACATTGACATACAAATTTGTTGGCAAAGAGTATTTCATGATGGAATGTCGAGTTTAAGAGCTGAGGTCAACGATCCATGTTTGATTCAAGAACGTCGACAAAAGGAATGGATGATCTAGAGGCGGTAAAAAAGAACTAATACAAGGTGGTGCCATTTTCCAGTGTTTGCCAAATTTTTGGGTCTGAAAATCGACAAAAGAAAAAACTGTTTTTGGCAAAGGGACTTGCGCGCTGAGGACATGGAGTATAAGAAACTTGTGCGACATATGTTTTTCACGATCAAAAGATCAAAATATGGCAAAGCAAACAGGTTCCCGCAAGTTTGGGTGTTAGTCACGCAAGTGTCTAGGAGGACAGAAGACTTGCGCGCTGAGACTGGGTCGCGCAGGTGACTTGCGCGCCATCGCGTAGGGTGGTCAATTTGCCTATAAATACTAGACCACCCCTCCTAATTCTTAACAAGAGTTCAACACTTTGAGAAATCATAGCTCCCGTCGCGCAGGTGTGGCGGTCGCACAAGTGGTGTGTGTGGTCGCGCAGGTGGGACTTGCGCGCCAGGATGATAGTTGCGCGCCAGTGTCTGAAGTTGCGCGCCAGTGTGGAGTTGCGCGCCAATTTTGGATTGGGCGTAAAAGGAAGTGAGTCACGTAGGTTTAGAGTTGAGGAAGCTTGAGTCGTGAAAGTGTCTGAGGAGGACTTGTGGCCCGTTGTGACTTGCGCGCCGATACTTGCGCACCGAGTTAGACTTTCACACCAAGTAAGGTTTATTTCCAAAAGTGATTTTCGGGCTGCGTGGAAGCTGGAAGTTTTCCTGAATCCTTCGATGAAAATAGATATTAATCTACGGGTGAAAATTGAGCTTCAACAGAGCATCTATTTACTGAGGAATATGCATTACTTCATGCAAATGAAGAGACCTACAGGTCTATAAACTGTGAGTGGATTCCTTCCAAGAGCAGTGAGCAAAGGATGAGAAAGAAGGTGATCCACTCCACTGGCAGTGATCTAGAGAGAGTGAAACATGGAGTGACCCTTGGGGAAGCAGTGAGATGACCCTAAACATTGTAAAGGCAGTGAGCCTGGGTGTAGAAGTGATCTAGCCCGAACATTGTAATCCACAGCTAGTGAAGTTTAGTGTAATTGGTACAACCGGAAACTTGTCGGCATATGCTCCTTGGACGTAGCCCTTTGCGGTAAACCAAGTAAAATTTTTGTGTCATGTGCATTATTTAATTTCTATTTACTTTGTGCAATAGGAAATAGAGAGAAGAGTGTTTTTCTTAACAACGAAACAAGATTAGAATGTGCATTGATTTTAAATTTTTCATACACTGATTCACCCCCCCTCTCTCAGGGTATTCAGCTTTGTGGACCTAACAATTGGTATCAGAGGGAATGTTTGTTAGTTGTTCTTCTCTCAATGGAGGTCACTAATCATAAAGGTATTCCGATCTTCGATGGATGTAATTTTTAGATATGGAAGAATTGAATGCAACACTATTTTTGATCTTTGGGAATGGGTGTTTTTTCAGCAACTATGCATGGTCTCACAGCTGATATTAATAGTGGTGTGTTATCAGAAGCGGAACATAGAGAGTTGGATGCTGATTCCAAAGCGATCAACGCCTTAGGGGGAGCCCTCTCCAATCCTATCTATACCAAGGTGATGTCATGAAAAACGTCACAATCCATGTGGGAAAAGCTTTTGAATATATATGAAGGGGATACAAAGGTGAGAGAGGCAAAGATGCAAGTGTTGTGGAACAAGTTTGAAGATCTGAGAATGAACCCGAATGAGTTTGTTGATGCATTATTTGACATTGTAAATGCTGTGATAGAAGACATGCAGGGTCTTGGAGAAATTATCGAAGATATAAAATTTTTGAACCGCATATTGAGAAAACTTCCACCTCGGTTCAATCCAAAAGTTTCTGTTTTGGAAGATAAAGACCCAAAATAACTGACATTGGATAACCTGCGCAGTACTCTTGTTGTATATGAAATGAGAAACGATGATAACGAGACTGCGGAAAAGGGGAAATCCAAAGATGTTTCATTCAAGGCCATGCAGAAGCTCACCATTGAAGATTCTAATGAGGAAGAAGAGACAAATGAGGTGATATCATTCCTTTCTTCAAATCTGCAAAGAGGATGAGGAAACTTTAAAGGGAAACTTCCACTAGCATGATTTCTATGTGGAAAGTTTGGTCATCTTGCGGCAAGATGTACCATGAAGTTTCAAGAAATGATAATGATTATGATGAAGTTGAAAATCCCATGAAGAAGACTTCATCATTTGTGAAAGGGAAGAAGCAATTCAAGTGAAATTTCTTCAAGAAAAAGAATCTTCTTTCACAAGAATTTCAAAGTTTAGATGAGTCTGAGGATGAAGAGGATGAAGAGATAGAGAATTGTAGAGATCGTGGGGTAAATGCCTTGGTGGTGATTGTTGGTAGTTCTCTGAAAAAGGAAGAAGGTGACGCTGAAGAAGAAGAAGAAATTGAAGGGAGAGTTGATATGGAAGCCGAATTGGAAGCAGATCTTGAGGAGATAGAAGTTTGGAGATCCAAAATGAAGAAATCCAATAAAGTGGTTCGTGATGCCAAACTCTATATGCAACAACAGGATGAATAAAAGTCTGAGCTATTAGAAGAAATTGAAAGACTAAAATCCTCAACACCAGAGAGCTCAGAAAATATTGTTGAGTATAAGCTTAAAATTGAGGAACAAAAGAAGTAAATTGATTGTTTGACTAACATAATAAAAGAGTAGTTCGGATGTATCAAGGAGCTTGAAGAATAAGTGTTCAGCCTGCGACAGAAAATTAAGGATCAAGAAAAACTCTTGACCCCCAATGTGATATCAGAAAAGCAGGCCATTCAGAAGACAGAGAAGATGAAAGAGGAGCCTAGTAGTTCAATAGGGAAGAAAGAGAAATTGAGCTCAGATTTTAAGGTCGTTTCAGGGTTTAACCAGGAACAATAATTTATGACAATTGCATTCATACTGCAAGCACCCATCCCGAAATTGAAGGTTGATTTGAGCACAAAATAGAATCAGAATATTCGGAGATCTCAAAGGGAAAATCGTAGTGTTGAAGTATCACGAAGGAATGTATCCTATACCAGGTGTTATTTCTATGGGAAAATGGGACATTCACAGTATGTGTGTTCCATAGCCAAGAGATATAGAAGGTAACATGGACAGAGATGACAGCCAAACAGTGAATGGTTTTCTAGAACATATTTTGAGGGACACAATTTTTGGTGCAGAGTATTTGGACACCTGGCTAGGTATTGCACTTTGACCATTCAGAAAAATGTGCCAAATCAGAATCAAAATGTTCGCAGGCAGCAGATCAATAAACCGACAAGTGAGTTTAAAGTTCAGAACAGATTTGCAGCTCTGCAAGATGAAGCTGGTCCGTCATACTCTGATAATTATCATGAGTCTCAATCTATACCAAGTATGGAGACAAAAATATGGATTAATAAGAAGAGAACAGAGAAGGCAGTAGTTCTTGAAATTGCCCCTAAAGCATCATATTGTTCTGGTGTGTGGATTCTTGATAGTTGTTGTACGTCTCACATGACAGGCAACAAGGATCTGGTTATAGGCATAAAATATGACAAAGAAGGAGTTTTCAAGTTTGGAAATGATGAAGGCCTGAAGATAATTAGACCATAAAAGGCTAGGTTTGGGGGCAAAGAAATCAGATGTGTTGATTTCTTGGTTGTAGAAGGTGTCAGTCATAATTTTCTCAGTGATAGTCAATTGTGTGACTCAGGACATTCTATAAGGTTCACCAAGAAGACATGTACTGTCACAGGAAAAGATGGGGTAGTTGTTCTACAGGGAAAAAGGACAAAAGGGAATCTCTACCTTGTAAGTGGAGAAGAATATATGCGCCTCCTATCCAGAGAGGAAGAAAACCAGTTGTGGCATAAGCGACTTGGTCATCTATTCCAACCATCTTTGGAAGATCTGGTAAAGTGTGATGCTACTAGAGACCTTCCCAAACTATCACATGATCACACTCATACGTGGGATGCTTTCCAACAAGGGAAGATCATCAGAACGACATACATGCCAAAGGAACATAAATCAACTAGAGTTCTTGAATTGGTGCATGATGATGTATGTGGACCTATCTCACCACGATCTATAAACGGGCAAAGGTACTATGTTCTTTTCATTGATTATTATAGCAGAATGGATTGGGTATTTGTCATTACCCATAAGACAGAGGTGTTCAGTTGCATAAAACAGTACAGGAGGTAATCAGAAAGGATGCTTGGGAAGAAAATTTTGAAGTTCCGTACAGATAACGGTACAGAATTCACAAATAGTCAAGTGGAAGAATATCTCGAGAAACATGGGATAAGGCATCAAGTTTCATTAGTAAGAACTCCCCAATAGAATGGAGTGGTTGAAAGGAGAAATCAGATCATCAAAAACATGGCCAGAACGATGCTTATTGATAAATACCTACCATGATATATTTTGGAAGGAAACAGTTTTGACATCGGTCTATGTTTCGAACAGGTCTCTGTTGTGTCCGAAGCAAGGGAAGACTCCGTATGAACTATGGTATGGAAAGAAGCCAACGTTTAAATACATTCGAATCTTTGTAAGTAAGTGCTTCATTCTCAACAAAGAAAATCACAGGAAGTTTGAGGCACGAGGAGATGATGGGATATTCCTTGAATACTCAGGGAAAATTAAAGCATATAAATGCTTCAACAAAATGCTGGGGAAAATTGTTGAGAGCAATGATGTCACTATAGTCGAAAATGAACAGAATGCTCAATGACCTAGTGAAAAGTTTTTGGATGAAAGTGATGATGAGGTAAGTGAAACCGGGGGAGTAGAAGTGGAAGAGGCTGACTCAGAAGAAGATACTGATGATGAATAAGAAAGTGTCAAGTCTGTGTCTGCAAGGAAGCCAAAGAGTCAAGCTGAAATTGATAAGCAGAATATCATTGGTGATCAAACAGCTCCAGTTCATACTCAAAGAATGAAATCAATACTGCAAACATCATTTTTATCTCAGGTGGAGCCGAAATGTTTTTCCGATGTAGCTAAAGATGAAAACTGGGTTCAAGCTATGAATGAAGAGCTTGATCAGATTGAGAAGAACCAGACGTGGGAGATTGTTTCGAGGCCAGCAGACAAGAATGTCATCGGGACTAAATGGGTCTATCGCAACAAGATGAATGAATATGGAATTGTGATTCGAAACAAAGAACAACTAGTGTGCAAGGGATACTCCCATATAGAGGGAATAGATATAGATGTTACATTTGGACCGGTTGCAAGGCTGGAGACAATCAGATTATTTTTGGCCATAGCAGTGCAAAGAAAGTTCAAAGTGTTTCAAATGGATGTAAAATCCGCATTCATGAATGGGGTTCTAGAAGAAGAGGTGTACATTGAGCATCCATATGGTTTTCTCATTCATGAGGATGAGAACAAAGTTTGCAGGCTGAAGAAGGCATTGTATGGGCTGAAACAAGCACCAAGAGCATGGTACTCAAGGCTTGATCAGTTCTTGAAGAATCTTGGTTTTCAGCATGGAGGAGTTGATTACAATCTCTATTTTAGTAATGATAGTAATCAAAGGATGATGGTGCTGGTGTATGTCGATGAAATACTTTTTGGTGGATCAGATGAAGCTCAGTGCAGATAGTTTTCCGAATTCATGAAAAATGAGTTTGAAATGTCAATTATTGGAGAGTTAACGTTTTTTCTTGGTCTACAGTTGAGACAAGGAAATAATGGAACATTCATTTCTCAATCTAAATACGATAAGGAGGTTCTGAGAAGGTTTGGAATGGAGAATTCCAAGTAGATAAAGACTCCAGTTGCTACCCAGATTAAATTATCAAAAGATGAGGATGGAAAGGTAGTTAATATCACAGAATATAGGAAAATTATTGGAAGTCTATTATACTTAACTGCAACAAGGCCTGATATTGTTTTCGCCACATGCCAAGCAGCGAGATATAAGAGTAATCCCAAGGAAAGTAACATGCTTGCAGTGAAAAGAATACTTTGGTATATCCAATGCACAATGGATTTCTTCTTGACATATACTGACAAATCTCAGATAGAGTTATTGGGATATACTGATGCAGACTGAGCCGGTTCAGCAGATGATATAAATTCAACGTCAGGTGGTGCATTCTATCTTGGTGGGCTATGTATTGCTTGGTTAAGAAAGAAGAAGGATTGTATTTCGTTGAGCACCGCAGAAGCTGAATATATTGCGGCCACTCAAGCATGAACACAATTTTTGTGGATGAAGCAGCAACTTGAATATAAGGGAGTTGAAGTGAAGTCTCCGATCGGAATCCAGTGTTACAACTCAAGTGCTATAAATCTTAGCAAAAATCCCATCCATATTTCAAGGACAAAGCACATTGAGAATAAGATCATTTCTTCAAGTAGAAGGTGGAATAAGGACTTGTGAAGTTGGAGTATGTGCCTACAGAGTTACATGTTGCCGATATTCTGACAAAGGCCTTACCCAAGGATGCTTTTGAGAGACATCGACTAGCTCTGGGAGTTCAGTCAATTCCCCAAACTTGAAATAGTGTGGATGTGGAACCACCCCCCTCTCCCTGAGGTATGATGTGTTTTTCCCTAATGTGTTGATATGTGTTCTCTACTCTGTTACAGACTGGAAAGGACTGACCCTTGGGTTTGTTGATAAAGGGGGAGAAAATAGTGATTGTTCAAGGGGGAGACATTGTGGCAATTTGATACATCCTGGTTGATACAGGGAGAAGCTGCCAAGTGGAGCAGCCAGATAGGGGGAGTTGAAGCTAGTTGAATGTGCTTAGCCAGAGAATAGCTTGGACAACACAGGAAATAGGGATAAAGAGGTGTTAATGCTCTGATCAAAAAGGGGGAGCGTATAAAATATGACGACTCTAGAAGTGATCGATCAAATAATAGATATCACGATAGCGGAGGATCATGATAAAAGCAGAAGAGTGGTGTTGGAGAGTGGTAAGAATTTTTTCCAAACCAAACATTGGTCTTCCAACAAGACCTTCATCAATTGGTATCAGTTTAGTACAAATTGGTATCAGTTTTGTGTCAACAGTGGATGTCAGAGATGAAGTGATTTATTGATTACTTTTCATTTACTCTTGTTTCTCACGCCGAGCATTGTTCATGTGGGCATAGAGTATGTGTTGATTAAATCCTTGATCACTATCAGAATCTCAAAAGGCGAATGGTGACTGAAGAATCAATGATGTATCTTTTTATGGAAGAGTTGTAAACAAACCCAAAGGGGGAGATTGTTGGGAAAAAATCTCTCAAGGCATCATTGAAGCATTTTTGAGGTGATTGTGTTTGTTGAAAAAGTGGACATCTGAGTGGTGATTGTTGACAAAGAAAAACATTGACATACAAATTTGTTGACAAAGAGGATTTCATGATGGAATGTCAAGTTCAAGAGATGAGGTCAACGATCCATTTTTGACTCAAGAACGTCGACAAATGGAATGGATGATCTGGAGGTGGTACAAAAGAACAGATACAAGTTGGCGTCGTTTCCCAGTGTTTGCCAAATTTTGGGGCCTGAAAATCGACAAAATAAAAAAGTGTTTTTGGCAAAGGGACTTGCGCGCTGAAGACTTGGAGTATAAGAAACATGAGCGACATATGTTTTTCAAGATCATAAGATCAAAATATGGAAAAGGAAACAGGTTCGCGCAAGTTTGGGAGTTGGTCGCGCAAGTGTTAGGAGGACAGAAGACTTACGCGCCGAGACTGGGTCGCGCATGTGACTTGCGCGCCATCGCGTAGGGTGGTCAATTTTCCAATAAATACTGGACCACCCCTCCTCATTCATAATCGGAGATCAACACTTTGAGAAATCAGAGCTCCTGTCGCGCAGGTGTGGCGGTCGCGCAAGTGGTGTGTGTGGTCGCGCAGGTGGGACTTGCGCGCCAGGGTGATAGTTGCACGCCAATGTTTGAAGCTGCGCGCCAGTGTGGAGTTGCACACCAATATTGTATTGGGAGTAAAAGGAAGTGAGTCGTGCAGGTTTAGAGTTGAGGAATCTTGAGTCGCGCAAGTGTCTGAGGAGGACTTGTGTGCCCGTTGTGACTTGCGCGCCGATACTTGCGCGCCGAGTTAGACTTGCGCGCCAAGTAAGGATTATTTCCAGCAGGGATTTTCTGGCTGCGTGGAAGCTGGAAGTTTGCCTGATTCCTTCGGTGCAAATAGATTTTCATCTAAGTGAGAAAATTGGGCTTCAACAGAGCATCTACTTACAGAGGAAGATGCATTCCTTCGTGCAAATGAAGAGACCTACAGGTCTATAAACTATGAGTGGATTCCGTCCAAGAGCAGTGAGAAAAGGAAGAGAAAGAAGTTGATCCTCTCCACCGGCAGTGAGCCAGAGAGAGAGAGAAATAGTGAGTGACCCTTGGGGAAGCAGTTATCTGACCCTAAACATTGTAAAGGCAGTGAGCCTGGGCGTAGAAGTGATCTAGCCTGAACATTGTAATCTATAGCTAGTGAAGTTTAGTGGAATTTGTATGACCGGAAATATGTCGGTGTATGATCCTTGGACGTAGACCTTTGTGGTGAACCAAGTAAAATTGCTGTGTCATGTGCATTCTTTACTTTCTATTTACTTTGTGCAATAGGAAAGAGAGAGAAGAGTGTTTTTCTTAACAGCGAAACAAGATCAGAACGGGCATTAATTTTAAATTTGTCATACCCTGATTCACCCCCCTCTTAGGGTATTCACCCTTATGGACCAAACAAATATATCCCTTTTAAATGATTTTGGTGAATTTATCAAAATGTAATGTATGGTATGAACATGAAACTTGAACCGTGATAAATTATGAATTATGCCCCAGGATTAAAAAAATGAATTGAATGAGTTGTTATAATACCTTAATTAAATTTCTTTGATCGTGACTATAATTCCCTTGACACTATCGGGGGAAGATGGCTTTGGTTTGATCCACCCCATAAGGTTTGTGATATTAAATTCTTTATATGACCATTCCCTTTTTATGCAACCAAACACACTCATAAATTGTGTATTCTTTCCTCTAATGAATGAATTAATAAAATAATTCAATTGGGTAGGGAGAAAGGGAATGGGAAACTTATATGCCCCTTGATTATTCTCACCTTATTCTTTCTATTTCTCTATATATATATAATGATAAACTAATATTAAATGATTTTATAAATTCTTTGGTATTTTATAAATGAAATTATTTAATGTAGGTTTTTATTAAAAACCTGGCGTGGATATTTTTCACAGCCAATATTAAATTATTAAATCAAATGTGCATGTTCATTTAGTATTACTTGAGTGATACTTAGGTTCTGATATAGAATGACTTTGATGGGATTATAAGGCATATTGAGATGAGTAGATTATTGATGGTTCAACAAACATACAAAAGACACTCCTAATCATTTATTTGAATCATTAAACATGGAATTCCATATTATTATTGAATTAACTGGACATGGTGTTCCACATTATTATTTATTTTTTAGACATGGAGTTACTCATTATTATGTAATTCATTTTATATGTTGATCCATAATATTATTTGGAATAATTTGAAATATAATTCCACATTAAATTAATTGACATGGTTGGATATGCTTATCTTTATCATTATCTATGAATTTTTAGACATGAAGCTCCTTTGTTAGATTATTTTATTATTCCATTATATAAATATGAATCCCTATATGGTTATCTCTAAACATGTAAACTTTGGTTATATACCATGTGTCTAGGGTTGATTTATATATAAAATGTAAAGTGATCAAACAATCTAGAATAGGCTAAAGCAGGTATGGCCAGCCTACTGTCCCATGAAGAACCTGAGCTCAACATGGTTATTTGTAAAATAAATTACTACCTAATTTATTTTACCTATATAATATTAAATTTTATATTCATAGTTTCGATTTTCATTATACTCTGTTGGTGGTGGCCGACTGAGTTTTGCTCACACCCAGTTCGGGCTGCTAATTTTTACTCGGAAAGATCTCTTGGTTGCATGATAATACATTTTATTATTCCTATTTTTTATTATTCCTTATGGAATATGGATTGATATGGGGATGCGGAACAATAATGTATTTGGGATTCCTACAAGAGTATGGTATTTTGTTAATTTATTTCAATTTTCAGTCTTGTCCTGTTGTATGTATTTTCTACTATCGTATAGAAATACACCAATGTGTTTATTGAAGAGTTACCTAGACATCCATCAGAGAATTATGTAGATTTTTCCATCCATTTAATCCTTTATTTTAGAACCATATAAAATACTCCCTATAGAATGTTCATTATAGAATAAGGGGAGTTGAAGAAACAGCTAGAGGAGTTGGGTGATTAGGGATTTATTCACCCAAGTGTTTCAACATGGGAAGGTCCTATTCTTTTTGTTAATAAGGAATATGAATCTTTGTGGATATGAATTTATTATAGGGAAATCAATCTCATTAAAATAAAGAACAAGTATCATCTTCCTCACATTGATGAATTATTTGATAAACTTCACAGAGCTCAATTTTTTTCTATGATTGACATTCTCTTTGTATATCATCAATTGAATGTAAACGAGTATATTTAAAAGATAATATTTCAAAAAAGGAATAAAATTTATGAGTTTATAGTAATTCAATATGGATTTACTAATGACCTATACATTTTTATGAATATAATGAATAGAGTATTCTTGGATTGTCTTGATAATTTTGTGGTGTTATTAATTGATCATATCTTGATCTATTATATGAGATATTAGGACCATGAGAATCTCTTATGGTTCTTTCTTGGTAATTTTAGATATAATGTTTCGTATGGTAAATTTATAAATTTTGAATTCTTAGTTTATGAAGATTCATTTCATGTCCATAATGCCTCAAAGGATGGAATCTCAATTTATCTTGAGAAGACAAAGGTAGTTAGATATTGGCCTAAACCAGTAAAAATAATAATGGTACATAGTTTCTTTAGTTTACAAGTCTACCATCAAATATTCATTTAGACTTATTCCTTATTGGATAAACAATAAGCGAATATTACATGTAGAGGGGTGATGTTCATTTGGACAAGGTAATGTGAAAATGTTTTGAATAATTGATGGGGAGATTGGTTATATATTTGAATTTGACTCAACCATTAGAAAATTATAGATTTGTGATATATGTTTATGAATATAAAAATAGAATTAGTTATATCCTTATTAAAAATAATAAATGAATCTATAAAAGTAGTTAAATACAAATTAACAGAACTATCCCACCCTTGATCTTGAGTTGATAACTATAATATTTTTTGTAAATATATAGAGACATTATCTCTATGGTGAAGGATATGATATATACACATACTGTAAGAGCCTAAAATACATCTTTTAACAAAAATATCTTAATATGAGGAAAATTTTATGGCACAAGATACTCAAAGATTACGATTTATGAATACAATACCACCCAGGGAAGGTAAATAAGGTAGAAGATGAATTGAGAACGAAATATAATGGAGTTATTAACAAAATGAGGATTGAATGGGATTCTAATTTCATGGATCTAGTAAAGATATATATGGGAATTATTAAGGAAAGAGATACATTATACATTTTTCAAATTATTATGAAACCATTTTTATTGGAAATGGTATGAAGTTCTCAATTTAATGATGAGAGTTTTCAGAAGAAAATTAATGTTGTTAATGATAGGAAGTTGGAAGACTTCATTTATGAAGATATAGTTCTGAAATTTTAAATTATAATTTGTGTTCCATCTACACCAAATAAAAAAAGGAATTATTAGTTTATTCTCATAGCTCAAATTTCTCTCTACACCTAAGTAATGGAAAGATGTGTAGGGATTTGAGGGAACATTATTAGTGTGATAACATGAAGTGGAAAATTAAGGATTATGTATCAAGATTCCAGGTTTTTAAATAGGTGATGGTGGAGGTAAAAAATCTTATAGGATTCATGATAACTATAAAAGTTCCTATATTAAAATTGTATAACATTACTGTAGTCTTTGTCATGGGAATAAAAAATACTCTTATAAAGAATAATATAATATGGGTTATTGTTGATCACTTAACAAAATATGCACATTTCCTCTATATAAGATAAAAAATTATTTCTTGAGAGGCTCGTAAGACTCTATATTAATGATGTTGTATGACATTATGGTGAACCTATTTCTACTGTGACTAATTGTGATACCCTTTTTTCATAGAAAATTTGGTTGAATCTTCATAGAGATCTTGATGTTGAGCATCTTATGAGCACCACCTACTATCCTAAAACCGATGGACAACTTGAAAGGACTATTCAAAAATCAAAATATAATTTGAGGTCGTGATCACAAGAATTTAAAGGTATGTGGGATAATTGTTTATCTTTGGTAGAGTTTTCCTATAAAAAGTTTTCCATTCAAGTATAAAATGGCATCATCTGAATCACTATATGGAAAGAGATGTCATACTCCAACTTGTGGCAATGAAGATGGTGGAAGGAAACATATTGGCCTTGAACTTTTTGATGAGATAGTAAAAGGGTAAATACTATTGATGATCAAATTATAGAAATTAAATGCATGAAAATAGTTATACAAATAATAAGAGGAATGGTTTGGAATTTCAATGGGGCGAATACATTTTCTTGAATTTATATCCATGGAAAGGTGTCATAATGAACAATAAGGAGGTGAAATGGAGCCCCATGTACATAAAACCCTTTGAAAACATGGAAGGTACTAGAGCTATGACCTATCTATTGGTAATGAAACCAATAATATCTAAAGTGCATGATGTGTTCCATATATCATTGTTATAGAACAAAATACCATAAAAAATGATGTTCTCTCTTCTGAAGTAATAGAATTGGAACCTGATATATCTTATTATAAAGATCCAATTCAGATTCTTTATACTAGATAATGGTTATTGAATAATTAAATGAATTGATTAATAATGTTACTTTTTCGAAATCATAAATTGGAAGAAGCAATGTGGTAACCAGAGGATTTTATAAAGAAGAACATTCCACATTTGTTTAGAAGGGAATATCCATGGAAATTTTGAGGGTGGAATTTTTATAGGAGTGATGAATGTAACACACGAGCATGAAATATAGTTAGTGAACAATATATATTAATAAATCTATAATAAAATTTACAAATTAATATTTCATGGCACAAAAATTCTTAATTTATATGACGAATATCAATTTTGAACTTACATGGTCAAAATTAAGCCAAAAATTAATTTTTTGAAATTTCCCCTGAGAAATAGATTTAATGAATAATAAAATATTTAGTATTTATATATTTTAAATTTTATCCAAAATAATTCTTAATAATATTTACAATTTTTATTTTATTAAATATAAGTTTTACGGAAATAAAGATATGATCATTTAGAGGTATACATGTTATTTTTCATGAAATTGGGTTTGCTTCTAGAGAACCATTTTTGTTGAAAAAGGAATAACGACTATCTATTTTAATTGATTAAAAGAATATTTAATGATAAATTATTTAAATTAAATGTATATATTATATATCTAACTCTATAAATTTTAATCCATCTAATGATGCTTAGTATCCATTTATTTGATATAATATCTTCTTATCCATAGAAAATGCAATTCTGAAAAACCTTTTTTTGAAACATTTTGTGGGATTATTTTTAAATTAAGTTATGATAATTCTATGAATTTCATTTTATAAAATATAATCCAGTTGGGAATAATAAATAATAATATTTTTTAATAAGTTCTGTAACAACCTATATTTTTAAAATATGATCATCATATTCATTTGCATGCGTGGAACACAACAAAAAGCATAGAAGAGAATATAACATCTCCAGAAATTAAAATATATCTATTATCTTAAATAAATAAAATTTATTATATATATTTCAATGTAAAAAACACTATATTTTACTTGTATTAGACAAAATAATTAATTTCTTTGATGGCTTTTGTTACACAGTAGACCTAATTTTACTGAATATTATTTATAATATTATTTTAAATGAAAATTCTATCCTAGACATTAAATTATAATTTATTAATTATATTTATTAAATAATGAAATTATATGGTTTAATTAATGGGTTAAAAATTAATTAGAAATGAATATAAAAACTTATTGAATATAAAGTAAATGTTTTTTATAATGAAATTTTTTTTATACACTAGAGGTGTTTTATCCCAATATATTAAACTATTTACTATTACTGAATTATATTAGTGAAATTTATATATTATATGTTCATTAAATTTTTTTGACATTCATGCAATAGATTTTATAGGAATAATATAAGAACAAATCCAATTTTACTCATAAATAACCGTATTTTTCTAAAGGCTGTTTTGCTTCCTTTTAATGAAGCACTTTTTTTAAAAATAAATTTAAATTTTAAAAAAAAAAGAAAAAATAAAATTTTTTTTGAAACAAGGATTTAAAAAGTTTCTTATGATGAAATTTTGGCAATTTTCTGAGAAGTGTTATTTTTTTATGAATAGTGAAAAAAAGTAAATTTTAATTGAAAAATGAATTTTCTTCTAAATAATAGATAATGAAAAAGTATATTTTTAATTGGTTTTAAAGTTGAATTTGTTAAATAATAAATATGTTAATCCAACTCAGGACATTGGAACAATTTTTTATCTAATTTATATATAAAAAGGTAGTAAACTTTTGATAATTTTCACTTTAAAAACCCAGTTTTTCGACACATATGCAAGATTAATTTTAATTTAACTTATTACACTTATGTGATTTGAATTTCAAAAACTATATTACATATTTTTAATCTTAAATATTTATAATTTCTAAAAATTTAAACTTAATTTTTGACTAAAATTATTAATAAAGATAAAATTAATTGCAACGATTAAGGTAAAAACAAGATTACTTAATGATTCAACATAGAATATAATGTGTACAAATGATCCAAAACTTTTCTAAAACTAGTAGGATAGAATTATATTGACCTCAACCCATCAAGTATATAATTTTGTGTGTTATTTATGACTTTGGATAGGTAAAAACGCGGGTAAACCCAACTAATTTTAAAAAATTCGAAGTGTGTCCTCTCCCCCACTTATAAAACTACACCACCTCTCCCCCGTCTTCGCACCTCTAAAACCAATTTTTTTACAAGACCTGCCCAAATCACTCATAAAACTCCATAACACAATCCTCGTATACTTATGTCTGGATTAAATCAATCTTAGTAAGAAATTAGTGAAAACCTAAGGAGGATACTCGATGAAGAGGTAATGGTTTTTCTAAAAGAATTATTATTTTATTACCTTCTCCAAATCCTTAAATTATATTTATTTATTAATTATATAATAAACTTAGTATCATAAATATAATGATATTTTTTATATTAAGGGTATGCTTTAAAGATTCACACACTTCTATAAAATGTATTACAAAATCGTTTTTTGTGTGGACGGTGGACTATCGCCTCAGGAACTGATGTCGTTCGTTTTCTCATTACCAATTTTCAAGGAATAAAATAATGAATAAAATAATAATTATATGATATTTATAATTCTTATGATTATTTAATTGTAATATATCACAATTTCCACCTCAAGGCCTTCAAGCCATGAGAAATTGTGCTTAAATTATCTGATAGACTCTACAAAAAGCAGACTCCAGTTGGGGATTCGAAGAAGGTCAATTCGCCAGATAAGAAGCCATGTCGATTTTTTAGAAATAGAGGCTATGAAATTTCCATCAGGACTAGCTTGTTCATGCACTATAATCCTAGCCAAACTGCCATGCGAAGGTGGATAACTAATATCCCGATGTAGAAGTTGAGAGGAGGAGTTCCAAAGTATAGTTTTCATATTTCATAAGAACTACATGTCTTGTAATCCTTAAGCCTACATGCCTTGTAAGGGTTCCCCCTCATCCCATTAAAGGTATTTTATGAAAAAATAAATAAAAAGGAATGCCTTTGGGGAATTCAGGTGGGAATAAGATAACATTGTACGTGTGTACGACGGATTATCGTCCCACGAAGTGATATGATTCTATCACTGTTTACATAGAACGTATTTAGGATGGGATTAATAAAAAAATGTGATATATATGCAATAAATATTATTCATAAATGATAATATATATACATATCATTCAGTTTTTTTCTTCTAATATGAAAAGAAAAATGGAAACATAGTTTATGCATACGTACAATCTAACATCTTTACACTGTTTATAATTTTTATGATATATATGAAATAAATATTATATGGCATGAATGGATGTTTAAAACATTATTTCCAAGAAGCTTACTTTGTAAGTTTTCAAGTTTATTTTTAATCAACTTCTTTTAGTTTAAAATTGCATGACATGTTAATAAAGGAAAAATGTTTTTGAAGTAGAGAGGATATTTTCCTCAAGAATGGAGTTCAAGTGTTTTATCAAAATTATTTTCCATCTAAGAAAATATAGGGTTCTATTTCTATCCATATTAATACATTGATTTGATTATGTTGTGATGGAATTATTTTTATCAATTCTTTTGTCTTATATGAATTGTTTTATGATGTCACGATGTTTAAGAATCCCATTTTTATTACATGGGTTATGAAATGATGTATGATTTATGATTTTGTGGCACACATAATAATGGTATCATTATGAGATGGGTGGGACCTATATCTCCCTCAATGCATTGGGTAAAGATTTATATCTCATGAGATAGACATGGCTGGAACGGTAAGTTAATCCGGTTCAGTGTTACAGGAATGAAACGAGGAGTGAACTCGATTCAGAAAGGGACTTTGTCCACTAATATGGTCTTGGAAGCAATGCCATGGTTACTATGGAAATCATTACATGTTATTAATGGTTTCCATAATTACATGTTTTATTCCCATGCTATTTTATCATGCTTAATGTTTCTTTATGATCTATGTCTTATGTACTACCATGATTTATGTCATTTCTCATGATTTTGATGTTTAAATATTATGTTCATGTTTTGAAGTTCAAATGTATGTGATTTGTTTTATTTTATCCATGCTTACCCTTACTGAGCATTTGAGCTCACCCTTTAATATGTTTACTTTTCCCCAGGATTTAAAGAAAGGTTTTAGGTATGAAAACAAAAGGGGAAGATCTTTATGGGAGATGTTGAAGATCTTTCACCACGATTAGAAGATTATGTTCCAAGTTTCCAAATACACTAAAATATTAAGGTCCTTGTGTGTCAGTTTTTGTTATGTATTAATACTTTCACAAAACTAATTTAATTTCCATGTACGTCAAGCTTCAGGTCTCTACAGTTTGTATTAGAGGAAAGGTTTAGTCAACCTTTGGAAACTAGGATGCGAGAACTTTAGTGAGATCCCTAGAGATATTTCTAAGGTATGTCTAGGGATGTACCAAAGGTTAAGTATAAGTATAGGTTATTATCCTAGAATTATGGTAACGATATTAGATTAAACCTAAGATGTTAGATATTGAAGTTACTCCCCCTTTATTATGATTTTTGCCTCTCACACTATTCTTTTTGGGTTTTTGAAAATGGCCGGAAACAAGATGTTTCACGATAATGGAGGATATGATGGAAAATGGAATGATATTCTTCATGAGAAACCAAATGAAATGGGATTTGGAAGTCCAAACATCATTATTATGCCAAATCAGCAATCTCATAATATGATCAATAAACTCAAATTTGGTAAGTTTCCTGACTCGTCTAATAAGAGAAATATGGAGTTTCATGATGATCATAGAGGAAAGAAAGTTCAATTTCCCCTATTTAAATCATGTGGGAAGAGGCATCAAGGAGAATTTTTCAAAGGAACTGGAAGATGCTTTGGGTATAGAAAAAAGGACATAAAGCCAGTAAGTGCAAAGGAAAGGTTCAGTTAACACCATGGATGAGGATAATGGTATTTCTACGACATCAACAATGGTTAAATGTTTTAAATGTGGAATGTATGGGTGTTATGAAAACAAATTCCCTAAGGGAAAGTCTCAGGAAGAGAATAAGTATGGTCGTATGGGTAATATTTATGTTGATGATGATGAAGAGACTACAAATGATATGTGAGATGAAATAATTGTTGAAGCTCGGTCAATGGTTTAAGATGGTAGTGGAATGATTACATGTTTATCAAGTTTAATGTTTTATAATTAATATAATGGTACTATGGAATAAAGATACATCTAAGGATTATTACACTGTTGTCTTTACATATGTTTTGAAAGTGTGTGATGAATGGTACCAGTATTTTTGGAATGTTGATGATATGAGCATAATGAAGGTATAAGGAGAAAATTAAATATTTGATAGTATTCATGAGCTCATGACTGATATAAGGAGAAGGTTATATCATGGTTTGAGTATATAGAATTTTTGGATTTTGGTATGTGGAAAGAGTTAACTTTTGACAGAATTCATGTTTTCACTAAGTTTTAATGGGTATTCATTTTTCAAGAGAATACATGATTAAGGTATTCACATGATTGGAATGTGACCAACGAGATATATGGGGGATAAATGATGGTTGGTTGATGACATTTCAAGTAATAGTTTTCTTTATACTATGAGCTTGGACCGAAGTATTTTAGATAAAGATTGGAATGGATTATGATGGACATAAGTTAGTATTAGTTTAGGATATAAATTTTTCAATATTATTGATGGGATGTTATAGTAATGTAGTTTTAGAAAAAGGAAAACCTGCAGGACGGGCGACGACCCATCGCGTTGGACAAGGCTGTGGGAATCGAACCCACAACCAAAGTGTGACTGGCCTTTATCGCCTACCACTGGCCTACAAGAAGTCCCTGTTTAGTAGAAACTAGTTTTATTATATTAAGCAGTATGATATATGAAGTATAAGTCCATTTTAGGAACCATATATGATCAATTTCACTATAGATCGACTTATGTATATTTAATAACTTTTGCTAACCTTTTGTTTGAGATAGATGGAATGACCTGTCATTCTATCACATGATCTGCTAACACTTCACGAATAACAAATTCAACTTCATTTCATTAAAATATGAAGTGTAAATTGTTCAAGGCACGAACAACAGTGAGATTGTACCAAAATAAAGTAAGTATTTATTCTAAATCAAATTACTCACCTTTAGGGAAATGATCTTGAAAACCCAAAGTGTTGTCCTATTGCCCTTATATCTGATGAATCAGATGGTACCCTAGATCATCACAAATTTATGGCTTTGTGATATTTGGATTTTTCATAGCCATGTTCTCTACCACTCTCCATCAGAACTTGATGGTTAGATTTTCTTCCATATCCATATTTTCACCTATGTTCTCCTACGTGAAAACCCAGTGATGAGTTAATTTGGGTAACCATTAGGTTTCATACATTAGTTTTTAAAGCCAAGTTTTGGTATTCCTTTTTACGTTGTGGGTTTCTATTAAAGAAACCTTTGAGTAGAAAACCATTTATAACCCTGACGAATTTCGAGGGCGAAATTCATTTTAATGGCGGTAGAATGTAACATCTCGAGATTTTATGAAAAACATACTTTTTAATTTCATTATTGTCTTGTGTTGTACGATACACCAAAAGGAGCTTGCACAACACTGATCCTTGACTTGTCTTGCATTACACACAATAAATACCTTCCTCGATAGCGTGTGTAATATACAATACCGAGTTTCACTAAACGAGATATTATTATAATATTCTTATGAACTAGCCGTTATGAATAGTAATACCCAATTTTTGAAATTTTATAAATTTTATCTTTCAAAATGGACTTAATTTTTGGATTCAGAATATTAAAATTAGCTTAGGGTGAAATTTTGGTACTTTTCGGATAACTTTCATATTCTGATGAATAGTGAAAATTACTAAATTTTAATTAAAAACAACTTTTTTAATCGAAATAAATAATAGTGATAAATAATTAATTTGAGTCGTTTTAAAGTATATTTATAATATATTTTTACCATTTAATACAATGTTGGTCATTGGATGTAATTTCACATTTAAACCAGACATAAACAAGTGTCAATCTTTTGATAGTTATTATCTCTTAAAAACACGCTATTTGTTTTGACGACGAGAATTAATTTTTAAATTAATTAATGAAACTGATATGTTTTGAATTTGTTAAAATAGATATCATTTTTTAATTCATAATATCAAATATATCTTAGGCCTAATTTTTGGTATTTTTCTGGAAACTTTCATTTTTTGATGAATAGTGAAACCACTAAGTGGTAGTTAAAAAACTGAATTTTTCGTGAAACATAATTTTACAGCTTCTATGAGTGGAATTTCGAAAATCCAAGAGACATGGTTAATATAAAGGACTAAAATGTGGTTCAATTAGATGAAAATATTTTTTTTGAATAGTTAATTTTTACTTTTATTTACACGGTTAAAGGTAAATAGGATAATTAAAGGTAAAAATGATATTATTATTACCCTAAAACATGTAATAATTCTACTGAATAAGAGTAATTAGACCATAAACAACCTTAGGAATAAACAATGACCATTTATGCCCACTTGGATTAGATTATGACATTTAATAATAATTTATTTAAAGAAGGGTTAAAATAGTTAAAATCAAAGTTTAATAAGTAAATAATTTTTAATATAGGGTTATACATAAGATAAATTCGACTATAAATATTCATTAGAAAGATAAAAATATTTCCTACATAATTTTACTTTATTTATAATTTTTAGACATTATATAAGTTAATTTATTTATGACACAATGATGATGCAGTAATTATCTTATTAATGAAATATTGACATAATTGATGTTATAAATACCCAAATAAATTTAATTTGAGACATTTTATGAATTAAACTAATTTTCTAGTTTAATATGACATGTTAGTATTTATGGAGTTAATTTTTGGCGAACTAATCAGTCTGTTATGATTTTCACAAAAATCAATTACCAAATAGTGTCAAAATTGACATAAAATAGTTTTTAAAACAAATATTATATTATTAATTATTATTTTATTCCTAAAAATCTATAGTTAGGCCAAATGACTTAGATAATGTTATATATATTAACAATATGAATCTTGGGGTCGTTTGTCTTGTTATAGTAAGTTTATTATCCTTATTGTTTAAGAAAACAAGAAGACACGGTAAATGTAAAATTATTTAACTTAAGGTTAAATCTAAATGATAAGGTTAAAATAGAAACCTAAACTTGTCCAAATTATATTGTATGAGAGTATTTCTACCCATACCCACCTTATATTCTAAATAACTCAATTTGGAGCTATTAGAAACCGAATATGTCTTTATAATAAAATAATATTTTTAGTTTTTCCAAAGGTGCCCCTCTCCTCCCTTATAAAAGGGCACCTCCTCCCTCTCTTCCTCACACATCTTTGAGCCTTCACGATCGGACAACCCCTGCCAATTTCTCTTCTAAACTTCCATAGATACATTCTAGAGGTTCTTGTATTCTTCAAAGACCAATTTTAGTGCCTTAAGATGAGGTCTCAAAGAGGCGCTTCAAAGAAGAGGTAATGTCCGTTACCGATTTTTTCAACTTTATTTCTTCTTCCACTTCTTCTTCTTTAGTTGTTTCATTATGAAGTAATAACATAAGTATAACTCATATAAGGATATGTTATTATAAGTATGAAAAAACCATATTTCACCATATATCCATCCTACGAAAAACGAAATCACCAAGCGTGCGTACGTACTGAATACCTTCTCCACGTCGTGGTGAAATCTGTTTTTTCCACCAACACCTTACATGGATGGGTATAATGGTGTAAATAATAACTATATATGGTTATTATAACATCATACTGATTATGATATATTATATCATCCACTCCAATTATATTCAATAATTATGGGAATGATATCATCGCTCGTGCGTACGTACAGACTACCGTCTCCACGACGCGATGAGATTCATTCTCCATGTTAACCATACATGAATGATCATAAAGTTTATATAATGAATAATAATTAAATATATGAAATAATAATGCTACTGGATTTATATATATATATATATATGTGTGTGTGTGTATTTCATATATTTAGTTTCATTAAATTCAATAAGGAAACGAAAATAGTGTTCATGCGTACGTACGGCCTACCGTCTCCATAAACAGTGTATTTCATTCCTTTTATTGATCTTTAATATATATATGTATATGATGAATATATATTATATATGAATCATTTTTTACATTCTGGAATTATGTAAATCATGATATAAGTATTAATATCATGGCCGAAAAGTCGAAACACATACGATAAATGAAATGATTTTACACAAAACGTTGCTTTAACATGGAATTTACAAAAGAACGGGTAATATAAAGTCATAAGTGAAACATATGTGATATCATAATAATGAATATGATTCTATAATAAGTCAATGACATTATTTAAATCATTATACAAGAGGTTCGGATATGTACGAAGCATATCGAACCAAAGGTAAGGGAAAATATCACAATCTCATTTTTATCCGAGATTGTTTATACTTCAGAATTTGCTGGGGAATATTTATCATCCACATCCATGTTTCGTCAATATGTAATATTATTTCCATCCACCTAAAATTTTTTAAATCCAATTTTACCCTTCGGTGAGTTTTTAGTAAATGATATGAAAGGAATCTTTTGTCATTTTTCATACGAGGTACTTTTTGACTTTTCCGGCCAAAGTACGAGAAGAATGTTTTTTTAACTTATACGGCATGAATGGATTTTTAAAACATTATTTCCAAGAGGCTTCCTTTACAAGTTTTAAAGTTTATTTTTAATCAACTTCTTTTAGTTTAAAATTGTATGACATGTTATGAAAGGAAAAATGTTTTTTAAGTAGAAAGGATATTTTCCTCAAGAATGGAGTTCAAGTGTTTTATCAAAATTATTTTCCCTCTAAGATAATATAGGGTTATGTTTCTATCCCTATTATTACATTTATTTGATTATGTAGTGATGGAATTATTTTTATGAATTATTTTGTCTTATATGATTTTTTTTATGATGTCACGATGTTTAATAATCCAATTTTTATTACATGGGTTATGCAATGATGTATGATTTATGATTTTGTGGCACTCATAAGAATGGTATCATTATGAGATGTGTGGGACCTATAACTCCCTCCAATGCATTGGGAAAAGATTTATATCTCATGAGATATACATGGATGGAATGGTAAGTTAATCCGGTTCAGTTTTACAGGACTGAAATGAGGAGTGAACTCGATTCAGAAAGGGACTTTGTCCACTAAAATGGTCTTGGCAGCAATGCCTTGGCTACTATGGAAATCATAACATGTGTTTAATGGTTTCCACAATTACATGTTTTAATCCAATGCTATTTTATCATGCTTAATATTTCTTTATGATCTATGCCTTACGTACTGCCATGATTTATGTCATTGCTCAAGATTTTGATGTTTAAATATTATGTTCATGTTTTGAAGTTCAAATGTATGTGATTTGTTTTATTTTATCCATGCTTACCCTTATTGAGAATTTTAGCTCACCCTTTTATATGTTTTCTTTTACCCAGGATTTAAAGAAAGGTTTTACGTAAGAAAACAAAAGGGGAAGATCTTTATGGGATATGTTGAAGATCTTTCACCACGATTAGAAGATTATGTTCCGAGTTTCCAAAGACACTAAACTATTACGGTCCTTGTGTGTATTTTTTTGTTATATATTAAGTATTCTGAAAAATTAATGTAATGTCCATGTATGTCAAGCTTCAGGTCTCTACAGTTGGTATCAGAGGAAAGGTTTAGTCAACCTTTGGAAACTAGGATGCGAGAACTTTAGTGAGATCTCTAGAGATATTTCTAAGGTATGTCTAGGGATGTCCCTAAGGTTATGTATAAGTAAAGGTTATAGTCATAGAATTATGATAACCATATTAGATTAAACCTAAGATGTTAGATATTGAAGTTACTCCCCCTTTATTATGATTTTTTCCTCTCACACTATTTTTTTGGGTTTTAGAAAATGGCTGGAAACAAGATGATTCATGATAATGGAGGATATGATGGACAATGGAATGATATTCTTCATAAGCAACCAAATGATATGGGATTTGGAAGTCCAAACATCATTATTATGCCGAATCAGCAATCTCATAATATGATCAATAAACTCAAATTCGGTAAGTTTCCTGACTCGTATAATAATAGAAATATGGAGTTTCATGACGATCATAGAGGAAAGAATGTTCAATTTCCCCTATGTAAATCATGTAGGAAGAGGCATCAAGGAGAATGTTTCAAAGGAACTGTAAGATGCGTTTGGTGTGGAAAAAAAGGACATAATGTCAGTAAGTGCATAGGAAAAGGTTCAGTTAACACCATTGATGAGGATAATGGGTTTTTTATGACATCAACAATGAATAATGTTTTAAATTTGGAATGTACGGGCATTATGAAAACCAATTCCCTATGGGAAAGTCTCATGAAGAGAATCAGTATGTTCGTATGTGTAATATTTATGTTGATGATGATGAAGAGACTACAAATGATATGTGAGATGAAATAATTGTTTAAGCTCGGTCAATGGTTTAAGAAGGTAGTGGAATGATTACATGTTTATCAAGTGTAATGTTGTATTAGTAATCTCATGGTACTGTGGAATAAAGATACATCTAAGGATTGTTACACAGTTTTCTTTCTTTATGTTTTGAAAGTGTGTGAGGAATGGTACCAGTATTTTTGGAATGTAGATGATATGCGCATAATGAAGGGATAAAGAGAAAATTAAATGTTTGATAGTATTCATGAGCTCATGACTGATATAAGGAGAAGGTTATATCATGGTTTGAATATACAGAATTTTTGGATTTTGGTATGCGGAAAGAGTTAACTTTTGACAGCATTCATGTTTTCACTAAGATTTAATGGGTATTCATTTTTCAAGAGAATACATGATTAAGGTATTCACATGATTGGAATGTGACCAACAAGATATATGGGGGATAAATGATGGTTGGTTGACGACATTTCAAGTAATCATTTTCTTTATACTATGAGATTGGACCGAAGTATTTTAGATAAAGATTGGAATGGGTTATGTTGTACATAAGTTAGTATTGTCTAAGGATAGAACTTTTTTCGATATTATTGATGGGATTTTATAGTAAAGTAGTTTTAGAAAAAGGACAACCTGCAGGATGGGCGACAACCCATCACGTCGGACAAGGCTATGGGAATCGAACCCAGAACCGAAGTGAGACTGGCCTTTATCACCTACCACTGGCCTACAGGAAGTCCCTATTTAGTAGAAACTAGTTTTATTATATTAAGCAGTATGATATATGAAGTACAAGTCCATTTTAGGAACCATATAGGATTAATCTCACTATAGATAGACTTATGTATATTTAATAACTTTTGCTAACCTTTTGTTTGAGATAGATGGAATGACCCGTCATTCTATCACATGATCTGCTAACACTTCATGAATAACAAATTCAACTTCATTTCATTAAGAGATGAAGTGGAAATTGTTCAAGGCACAAAAAATAGTGAGATTGTACCAAAATAAATTATGTATTTATTCTAAATCAAATTATTCAACTTTAGGGAAATGATATTGAAAACCAAAAGTGTTGTCCTAGTGCCCTTATATCCGATGAATCAGATGGTACCCTAGATCATCATAAATTTATGGCTTTGTGATTGTTGGATTTTTCATAGCCATGTTCTCTACCACTCTCCATCAGAACTTGATGGTTAGATTTTTCTTCCATATCCATATTTTCACCTATGTTCTCCTATGTGAAAACCCCGGGATGAGTTAATTTGGGTAACCGTTATGTTTCATACATCAGTTTTTAAGCCAAGTTTTGGTATTCCTTTTTACGATGTGGGTTTCTATTAAAGAAACTTTCAATTAGTAATCCATTTATAACCCCGACGAATTTTGAGGGTGAAATTCATTTTAAGGGGGGTAGAATGTAACATCCTGAGATTTTATGAAAAATATTCTTCCTAATTTCATTAATGTATTGTGTTGTACACTACACGAAAGGGATCTTGCACAACATGCATCCCCGACTTGGCATACATTAAACGCAATAAAGACCTTCCTCGATAGCATGTGTAGTACACAATACCAAGTTTCACTAAACGAGATATTATTATAATATTATTATGAACTAGCCGATATGAATAGTAATACCCACTTTTTGAAATTTTATAAATTTTATCATTCAAAATGGACATCATTTTTGGATTCTGAATATCGAATTTATCATAGGGTGAAATTTTGGTACTTTTCGGATAACTTTCATATTCTGATGAGTAGTGAAAATTACAAAATTTTAATTAAAAACAAATTTTTTAATCGAAATAATTAATATTGATAAATAAATAATTTGAGTGGTTTTAAAGTATATTTAGAATATATTCTTACCATTTAATACAATTTTGGTCATTGGATGTAATTTCACATTTAAACCAGACATAAACAAGTGTCAATCTTTTGATAGTTATTATCTCTCAAAAACACGCTATTTATTTTGACAATGAGAATTAATTTTTAATTTAATTAATTCAACTGATATGTTTTGAATTTGTTAAAATAGACATCATTTTTGAATTCATAATATCAAATATATCTTAGGCCTAATTTTTGGTATTTTTCTGGAAACTTTCACTTTTTGATGAATAGTGAAACCACTAAGTAGTAGTTAAAAAACGGAATTTTTCATAAAACCTAATTTTACCAGTTCTGTGAGTGGAATTTCTAAAATTAGAGAGACACGGTTAATATCAAGGACTAAAATGTGGTTCAATGAGATGAAAATATTTTTTTGTGAATAGTAACTTTTTACTTTTATTTACCACGATTAAAAGTAAATAGGATAATTAAGGGTAAAAATGATATTATTATTACCCTAACAAATGTGATAATTCTATTGGATACAACTATTTCGACCAAAAACAACCTTAAGAATAAAATATGACCATTTAGGCCCACTTGGATTAGATTAGGACATTTAATATGAATTTATTTAAAGAAGGGTTAAAATAGTTAAAATCAAAGTTTAATAAGTAAATAATTTTTAAGATAGGGTTACGCATAAGATAAATTCTACTATAAATATTAATTAGAAAGATCAAAATATTTCCTACATAATGGTATTTTATTTATAATTTTTATACAATAAAAAATTTAATTTATTTATAATAGAAAAATGATGCAGTAATTATCTTATTAATGAAATATTGACATAATTGATGTTATAAATACCCAAATAAATGTAATTTGTGACTTTTTATGAATTCCACTAATTTTATAGGTTAATAGTACATGTCAGTATTGATGTAGTTATCTTTTTTCGAGCTAATCATTCTGTTATGATTTTCACAAAAATCAATTACCAAATAGTGTCAAAATTGACATAAAATAGTTTATAAAAAAAATATTATATTATTAATTGTTATTTTATTCCTAAAAATCAAAGGTTCGGCCAAATGACGTAGATAATGATATATATATATTAATAATAAGAAACTTGGGATTCATTTGGCTTGATATAGTAATTTTATTAACCTTATAGTGTAAGAAAACAAGAAGACACGGTAAAAGTAAAATTATTTAATTTAAGGTTAAATCTAAATGATAAGGTTAAAATAGAAACCTAAACTTGTCTAAATTCTATTGGATGAGAGGTTTTAGACCCATACCCACCTTAGCTTAGAAATAACTCAATTTGAAGCTATTAAAAACCGAATATGACTTTATAATAAAATAATATTTTTAGTTTTTCCAAAGGTACCCCTCTTCTCCCTTATAAAAGGGCACCTCCTCCCTCTCTTCCTCACACCACTTTGAGCCTTCAAGCTCAGACAACCCCTAGAAAATTCTCTTCTCTCTCTTCCTCACACCACTTCGAGCCTTCAATCTCAGACATATTCTGCCAAATTCTCTTCTCCACTTCCATAGAAACATCCCAGAGGTTCTGGTTATAGAATCCCACCTTTTTATCACATAAACTTTCATTACATTTTACAAAACCGAGGATCTTTAAGGGTTAGTGTCTTGGAAACCAGGAACATAAAATATGAAAACATAAAACATTTTTCTTAAACACTTTAAAGGCTTCTCCTCATGTTCATCCTAGGTTCATTACTACAACTCATAACCTGGGGACATACATCAAAAGAAAGGGTGAGCAGAAGGCCCAGTGAGGGAAACAAGGGGAAACATTTAACAAGTGAACTTGAGATACATCAACAATGTCCTGAAAAAGAATTTTAAGGCATGAGAAAGAAATCATGAGGCATATCATAATAAAAATAATGTTTTTCATAAATTTAATATGTGGCTACAACATTTAATATTGAAAATAATTT
The DNA here is from genome assembly GCA_963277665.1 of Viscum album. NCBI lineage: Eukaryota > Viridiplantae > Streptophyta > Magnoliopsida > Santalales > Viscaceae > Viscum > Viscum album. The sequence goes on along the minus strand of OY728143.1, from coordinate 2,060,257,991 downwards.
CATTTCACCAAGGTTCATCCCCAAGGTGTCATTAAAAATTACCAAGGTTATTCACCAAGGTATCAGTCTAAATGGTCATCTCTAGAGAATAAGTCTTTACCTAATGCATTGGAGCGCTATCTGGGTTCACCCTTGACATGTATTTATTATCATGTGATACACAGATATCATCATCAATCATTTCATAAACAACCCATATAACATAAAAGAAATGGGTTTCATTTCATAATCATAAAGTTTTAAAAATAGCTTTAAAGACATGATCATTATGTCACTTTAAACCCACGGAAAAGGAAAGCAGCTTTCATGTATGTAAATCCCATAATTTAAAATAGAACATTTTGATATATATTTGAATAACCCTATAGAAATAATATCTTTGAGTATTCACTTAATAACATAAAAAAAATTTGATAAGAAGAGAGAGTCATTTTGAGACGAAACTTCTGCAGCATAACGGCTAGGTTACAGGGTTTTAGAAAATGTTGAAAAGAGAGGGGACATGGGTCACCCACTCATAAATGTTCTATAAAAATAGTATAGGGACAGAATATAAAGGATATTAATCATGGTAATGAAATTTTAAGGAAATACCATTTGAAATGAAAAACATGGAAGTAAGACAAAAATAAGATTTCTTTTATAAAAAATCCGCAGCCTAACGGCATCACTAAAACTTCAATAAAAAAAGAATTGACGAGATTAAATAGGGTATCTCATAATATGATCATAAAAGATCAGTATTATAGATATATAGATCATACCCCAACATAATAAGAAGTAACTTGAAATACTTGACATGAAAGTAGAACTTTAAAAAATGAGAATGGTGAAAGAATCCCTTAAAAATTCAGCAGCCTAACGGCGTCACTTAATCTTCAACAAAAAATGAATTGATGAGATCAAGTAGGGTCTCTCATCATATGATCATAAAATATCAGTATGATAGATATATATATCATACCCCAACATAATAAAAAGTAACTTGAAAAACATGAAATGAAAGTAGAACTTTGAAAAATGAGAAGGGTGAAAGAATCCCTTAAAAATTCAGCAGCCTAACAGCGTCACTTAAACTTCAACCAAAATGAATTGATGAGATCAAATATGGTATCTCATAATATTATCATAAAATATCAGTGTGATAGATATATATATCATACCCCAACATAATAAAAAGGAACTTGAAATACTTGACATGAAAGTAGAACATTGAAAAATGAGAAGGGTGAAAGAATCCCTTAAAAATTCAGTAGCCAAACAGCGTCACTTAAACTTCAAAAAAAAATGAATTTATGAGATCAAATAGGGTTTCTAATAATATGATCATAAAAGATAATTATGATAGATATAGATATCATACCCCAACATAATAAAAAGGAACTTGAATGACTTGACATGAAAGTAGAACTTTGAAAAAGGGGAAGGGTGAAAGAATCCCTTAAAAATTCGGCAGCCTAACGGTTCCACTTAAACATTTTTAAAACGAAATGATGAGAGTAATAGGGGTCTATAATCATATGGACATAAAAAGGATAGTACAATGAATATAAAATAACCTCCTCCAACATAAGAACATGGAGCATAAAAGAAATGACATAAAATAGATCACTTGAAAAGAAAGAGAGGGGTTAGATCCCTTACCTTAAAACGTAACTCTTAAAACTCAAAGGTTGAGAACTTGAGGGCTTGGGGGAACCTTGGGAGGAATAATTGGGAGGTAATGAGACCATAGCTTCGTTTCGGAAGAGTTGGTAGTCGAATGTATGAGAGGATTGCTTGGTATTTATATGGAAAGTGAGGGGACAAGGCATTAATGGCCAAGGGACACCTCATTGGTGGTTTTGGCAAAACCATGGGCTTGCCCACGGTATTTGACCACGGTATTGGCCACTTGGGACACCTAATACCTTATATTACTATTCATAAGTCGACCATATTGATTACATACTTAATACATCATTTAATGATGTCATTAAACACCCGTAACTTAAAAACTGTATTTTCACTACTCATCGAAAATTCAACTTTCTCAGAAAAATCCCAAATTTTCACCTTAACCAAATATCAATTCTATGATTTCAAAAATGAACTCCATTTTATAAAAAAGAATTTTCTAAATATTTTTAATTTAATTTTTAAATAAATACACTATTCACCGAAAATTCAATTTTTTCAGAAAAATCCTCAAAAATTACCTTTACATAATATCGACGCTCTGAGTTGAAAAATGAAATCCATTTTATAAAAATATTTTTATAAATATTTTTAATTTAATTTTTAAATAAAAAACACTATTCACCTGAAAAAAACTAATACTTGAATAATAATATATCAAACAGTTATTTAACCATTTTATTGAATCACATTAATTAATCAAGGTGCCTAGATTATATTAATACTTTCTTTAAGTGGGATTACTAATCCATTTGGTCACATTACTAATCCTAAGCATAAAATCACTATTAATAATTTACTATTCATCAAAAATTATGTTGATCTTATTAGAATCTAAATTTCAAACTGAATAGAATTGTAGAAAACCATTTTTTAAAAATTCATTACACATTTTTAATTATTTAAGGATTACATAAACATTTTTTTAAAATATCCTTTCTTTAAAATTTACCAAAAATATGCATACTATATTTATCCGGACATTTGAAAATTCATAAATATCATCATAAGAAGAAATCCCAATTTTTATTTAAAACAAAGGATTACACAAGGCAGTTACGGGCTCCTTACATAGCCCCTTATCACACCAGCATATGATCTCACTGTAAGGTGTGCTAAGGTGAGAGAATCTGAGGGAGGCTCGGCCAAAATCACACGAGTAGTAATTTATATCAGTTTTAACTTCTCACAAAGGTGATTCCGTTGAAGCTTCACACAATGAAGTTCGTCTTGGGTTTGGTCCAGAGCAAAGCCCAGTGGTGCTACCTCCTTCCCAAGTTCTGTTAGATGGGCTTTGATCAGTCCAAGACTACTAGGTGATGCAATTGAATCTTCTTTCTATATTAATTAACCAAGATTACTTGTATTTAGAGACAATAATCAAAACGTTTAGTTTCCAGTGGTCATATTGAAAATGGTCAAATAACAGTCAAAAACCCAATGGTCTCATTTTAATTGTACTCATGTTATCAAATGAAACATTTTTGTTGAGTATAAAAAAAATAACACACAAAATTAGGAAACAAGATTTTTCAAAATTTCGGGTCGTTACAATCTTCCCCCCTTAAGAAATTGCATCCTCGCAATTTTTAAAATTGGGGTTTTTGAAATTTCATTGAAAGTCCCACATAGGAAAAGGAGTCAGTAAAACTATTACTTTAAAAGAAAGAAAGGGAAGTACAATGGTCACCTGAGTTAACCCACACTAGGATTCCATGTAAGAAAACATGGTCATGGAGGAAAAAACAAAGGGTTAAGTTCTGAGGGAGAGTGATAGAAAACATGATTAAGAGAATGTTAACCATAAAAAAATCACAAACTTATGATGTGTGTAAATGGTTTTTGATTACCTAATAGAAAACATAAACCAACAACATTTTTATTTTACTCTCCTTTTTATAATTTTGTGGAATTCATTTACTACATAGAACAAAAACATAAAGAAATATACCTACCATCATGTAGAGTTTCATCCTTTGATAAGTTTCTACCAAAACTAATCTTTTATCCAAATGATGAGAATTCAAAAACACTTGGTCTCATCAAAACACAAGAATCACCTTCTCAAGAGTCACGTAATCCACAAAAGATTAACTATCAATTTCTTTTATCTTTAAAAATTATCCCAAAAACAGAAAGGGTAAGATAAAACAACTCTTCAAAAAGAAAGAATCCCATAGAAAGGGAAACTAATTTTAAATCTTCAATGTTCCACGGTACTACCCAGAGTTCATCATAGACCATTCCATAAATAACTGTCCTTAAAATTCCTCAAAATAACCCAAACTAAGATTGAAAGCGAAATACAAGAAGGACTTGATAACATAGTCTTCCAAGATAAACTTTATCGTTCATCTCCAAACAACATCAACCACTCCTATAATCTTATAACAAAAGTAACTAACCTAAACATATTTTCCCCAAGATAGGTCAATAATTTCCATAAGTAACCTATAATACCATAATTTCACCTTAAATTCACCGATTCTTCAAAATATAAGTCAACCTTTACTTCTCAAAGAAAATACCATAGTAATCTATTTACCTCGATGAAATAGGGTTTTCCAAAATAGTGAATGTCTTCCAAAATAATAATCATCTTTTAATCCCCTAATAATCTCTGTCATATTAATATGGCAATCGTCGCATTTTCTATCACATTGTTTGTTGGGACATGTTCTTCCATTTCCCACCATTAACTAAGAAGAGAAAGTATAATTAAGGGCTTAAATACTTAGCCAATAATCATAAAAAGGGACTTAAAGCATTTAAGGATAACTTGTAGAAAAAAGTATACCCTACCTTGTGATGCCCTGGGTTTCAAACTAGGTTATCCATTATCATATATTCTTATGTGAATCTTTATTTTATTTTATCTTTGTTCCTTTAATAATTGTTCATACTAAGCTTATGAATTTACCAAAGCATATCCCCTTGGAGTGTCGTAACCAAGAGTGCATCAAGGCCCGTGGTCGCGTACCAGTTCCCGTTCAAGTCTAGCTCAAAGCGGTGTTTTTGGGTTTTACCCCTATGTACATCTGTGCCAGAGCCACCTCTACCTGCTCGTATACAAACAAGGATGTATTTGTTTGGAAACCCCTTACTCAATACTCACCAAAATACCAGGAAGGTTTCCTATATTTAAACATTTCTATAGGGTTCTTCCTAAAGTTTTCATATCCTAATTTCCACAAATAACTAAACCATCCTCTGATACCAACTATAGCATCCTGCCTTTTTATCACATAAACTTTCATTACATTTTACAAAACCGAGGATCTTTAAGGTTTAGTGTCTTGGAAACCAGGCACACAAAACATGAAAACATAAAACATTATTCTTAAACACTTTAAAGGCTTATCCTCATGTTCATCCTAGGATAATTACTACATATCATAACCTGGGGACATACATCAAATGAAAGGGTGAGCAGAAGGCCCAGTAAGGGAAACAAGGGGAAACATTTAACATGTGAACTTGAGATACATCAACAATGTCATTAAAAAGAATTTTAAGGCATGAGAAAGAAATAATGAGGCATATCATAATAAAAATAACGTTTTTCATAAATTGAAGATGTGGCTACAACATTTAATAATGAAAATCATTTCGTTTCACCATGGTTCATCCCCAAGGTGTCATTAAAAATTACCAAGGATATTCACCAAGGTATCAGTCTAAATGGTCATCTCTAGAGATTTAGTCTTTACCCAATGCATCAGAGCGCTATCTGGGCACACCCTTGAAATGTCTTTATTATAATGTGAGCCACATATATCATCATAAATATTTTCATAAACAACCCATATAGCATAAAATAAATGGGTTTCATTTCCTAATCTTAACGTTTTAAAAACTGCTTTAAAGACATGATATTTATGTCACTTTAAAACCACGGAAAGGGAAAGCGGGTTTCATGTATGTAAATCCAATAATTTAAATTAGAACATTTTGATATATATTTTAATAACCCTATATAAATAATAGCTTTGAGTATTCACTTCATAACATAAAAAAAAGTTGAGAAGAAGAGAGAGGCATTTTGAGACGAAAATTCTGCAGCATAACGGCTATGTTACAGGGTTTTAGAAAACATTGAAAAGAGAGGGGACATGGGTCACCCACTCATAAATGTTCTATAAAAATAGTATAGGGACATAATATAAAGGATATTAATCATGGTAATGAAATTTTAAGGAAATACCATTTGAAATAAAAAACATGGAAGAAAGACAAAAATAAGATTTCTTTTATAAAAAATCGGCAGCCTAACGGCATCACTTAAACTTCAATAAAAAAGAATTGACGAGATTAAATAGGGTCTCTCATCATATGATAATAAAATATCAGTATTATATATATATAGATCATACCCCAACATAATAAAAAGGAACTTTAAAGACTTGACATGAATGTAGAACTTTGAAAAATGAGAATGGTGAAAGAATCCCTTAAAATTTCAGCAGCCTAACGGCGTCACATAAACTTCAACAAAAATGAATTGATGAGATCAAATAGGGTCTCTCATAATATGATCAAAAAATATCAGTATGATAGATATAGATATCATACCACAACATAATAAAAAGTTACTTGAAAGACTTGAAATAAAAGTAGAACTTTGAAAAAAGAGAAGGGTGAAAGAATCCCTTAAAACATCAGCATCCTAACAACGTCACTTAAACTTCAACAAAAATGATTTGATGAGATCAAATATGGTCTCTCATCATATGATCATAAAATATCAGTATGATAGATATAGATATCATACCCCAACATAATAAAAAGTAACTTGAAAGACTTGACATGAAAGTAGAACTTTGAAAAATGAGAAGGGTGAAAGAATCCCTTAAAAATTCAGCAGCCTAACAGCGTCACTTAAACTTCAACAAAAATGAATTGATGAGATCAAATAGGGTATCTCATAATATGATCATATAAGATCATTATGATAGATATAGATATCATACCCCAACATAATAAAAAGGAACTTTAAATACTTGACATGAAAGTAGAACTTTGAAAAATGGGAAGGGTGAAAGAATCCGTTAAAAATTCGGCAGCCTAACGGTGCCACTTAAACATTCTTAAAACGAAATCATGAGAGTAAGAGGGGGTATCTAATCATATGAACATAAAAAGGACAGTATAATTAATATAAAAGAACCTCCTCCAACATAAGAACATGGAGCATAAAAGAAATGACATAAAAGAGATCACTTGAAAAGAAAGAGAGGGGTCAGATCCCGTACCTTAAAACGTAACACTTAAAACTCAATGGTTCTGACCTTGAGGGCTTGGGGGAAATTTGTGAGGAATAAATGGGTGGTAATGAGACCATAGATTCTTTGGGGAAGAGTTTTTAGTCAAATGGATGAGAGGATTTCTTGGAATTTATAGGGAAAGTGAGGGGACAAGGCATTAATGGCCAAGGGACACCTCATTGGTGGTTTTGGAAAAACCATGGGCTTTCCCATGGTATTTGACCATGGTATTGGCCACTTGGGACACCTCATACCTTATATTCCCATTCATAAGTCTAACATATTGATTACATACTTAATACATCATTTAATGATGTCATTAAACACTCGTAACTTAAAAACTGTATTTTCACTATTCAACTAAAATTCAACATTCTCAGAAAAATCCCAAATTTTCACCTTAACCAAATATCAATGATCTGATTTAAAAAATTAACTCCATTTTATAAAAATAAATTTCTAAATAATTTTAATTTAATTTTTAAATAAATACACTGTTCACCGAAAATTCAATTTTTTTTTTCAGAAAAATCCTCAAAAATTGCCTTAACATAATATCGACGATCTGAGTTGAAAAATGAAATCCATTTTATAAAAATAATTTTCTAAATATTTTTAATTTAATGTTTACATAAAAAACACTATTCACCTGAAAAAACTAATACTTGAATAAAAATATATGAAACAGTTATTTAACCATTTTATTGAATCATATTACTTAATCAAGGTGCCTAGATTATATTAATACTTTCTTTAAGTGAGATTACTAATCCATTTGGTCACATTACTAATCCTAAGCATAAAATCTCTATTCATAATTTACTATTCCTCAAAAATTAAGTTGGTCTTATTAGACTCTAAATTTCATACTGAACAGAATTGTAGAAAACCATTTTTTTTGAAAATCATTACACATTTTTAATTATTTATGGTTTACATAAACATTTTTTTAAAATATCCTTTCTCTAAAATTCACCAAAAATATGCATACTATATTTATCCGGACATTTGAAAATTCATAAACATCATCATAAGAAGAAATCCCAATTTTTATTTAAAACAAAGGATTACACAAAGCAGTTACGGTCTCCTTACATAGCCCCTTATCACACCAGCATAGGACCTAACTGTAAGGTGTGCTAAGGTGAGAGAATCTGAGGGAGGATCGGCCAACATCGCACGAGTAGTAATTTCTATCAGTTTGAACTTCTCACGAAGGTGATTTTGTTCTCACTTCACATGATGAAGTTCAGCTTGGGTTTGGTCTAGAGCAAAGCCCAGTGGTGCAACCTCCTTCCCATGTTCTGTTAGATGGGCTTCGATCGGTCCAAGACAACTAGGTGAGGCCATCGAATCTTCTTTCTATATTAATTAACCAAGATTACTTGTATTTAGAGACAATAATCAAAATATTTAGTTTCCAGCCGTTATATTGACCAATGGTCAAATAACAATAAAAAACCCAACGGTCTCATTTTAATTATTCCCATGTTATCAAATGAAACATTTTTGTTGAGTATAAAAAAAAATAACACACAAAATTAGGAAACAAGATTTTTCAAAATTTCAGGTCGTTACAATCTTCCCCCCTTAAGAAATTGTGTCCTTGCAATTTTTAAAATTGGGTTTTTGAAATTTCATTGAAAGTCCCAAATCGGAAAAGGATTCAGTAAAATTATTACTTTAAAAGAAAGAAAGGGAAGTACAATGGTCACCCGAGTTAACCCACACTAGGATTCCATGTAAGAAAACATGGACATAGAGGGAAAAAAAGGGTCACGTTCTGAGGGAGAGTGATAGAAAACATGATTAGGAGAAAGTTAACCACGAGAAAATCACAAACTTATGATGTGTGTAAATGGTCTTTGATTACTTAGTAGGAAACATAAACCAAAAACATTTTTGTTTTACTCTCCTTTTTATAATTTTGTGGAATTCATTTACAACATAGAACAAAAACCTAAAGAAATATACCTACCTTCATGTAGAGTTTTATACTTTGATAAGTTTCTACCAAAACTAATCTTTTCTCCAAACGATGAGAATTCAAAAACACTTGGTCTCATAAAAACACAAGAATCACCTTCTTGAGAGTCACGTAATCCACAAAAGATTAACTATCAATTTCTTCTATCTTTAAACATTATCCCAAAAATAAAAATGGTAAGATTAAACAACTCTTCAAAAAGAAGGAATCCCATAGGAAGGGAAACAACTTTTAAATCTTCAATGTTCCACTGTACTACCCAGAGTTCATCATAGACCATTCCATAAATAACTGTCCTTAAAATTCCTCAAAATAACCCAAACTAAGATTGAAACCCAAATACAAGAAGGACCTGATAACATAGTCTTCCGAGATAAACTTTATCGTTCATCTCCAAACAACATCAACCACTCCAAACATCTTATAACAAAAGTAATTAACCTAAACATATTTTCCCCAAGATAGGTCAATAATTTCCATAAGTAACCTATAATACCATAAGTTCACCTTTAATTCATCGATTCTTCAAAATATAAGTCAACCTTTACTCTTCAATGAAAATACCGTAGTAATCTATTTACCTCGATAAAATAGGGTTTCCAAAATAGTGAATGTCTTCCAAAATAATAATCATCTTTTAATCCCCTAATAATCTCTGTCATATTAATACGGAAATCGTCACATTTTCTATCACATTGGTTGTTGGGACATGTTCTTCCATTTCCCACCATTAACTAAGAAGAGAAAGTATAATTAAGGGATTAAATACTTAGCCAATAATCATAAAAAGGGACTTAAATCATATAAGGATAACATGTAGAAAAAAGTATACCCTACCTTGTGATGCCCTAGGTTTCAAACTAGGTTATCCAGGATCATATATTTTTATGTGAATATTTATTTTATTTTATCTTTGTTCCTTTAATAATGGTTCATACTATGCTTATGAATTTACCAAAGCATATCCCCCGGGAGTGTCGTAACCAAGAGTGCATCAAGGACCGTGGTCGTGTACCAGTTCCCGTTCAATTCTAGCTCAAAGCAGTGTTTTTGGGTTTTACCTCTATGTACATCTGTGCCAGACCCACCTCTACCTACTCTTATATAGACAAGGATGTATTTGTTTGGAAACCCCTTACTCAATACTCACCAAAATACCAGGAAGGTTTCCTATATTTAAACATTTCTATAGGGTTCTTCCTAAAGTTTTCATATCCTAATTTCCACAAATAACTAAACCATCCTCTGATACCAACTATAGCATCCCGCATTTTTATCACATAAACTTTCATTACATTTTACAAAACTGAGGATCTTTAAGGTTTAGTGTCTTGGAAACCAGGAACTTAAAACATGAAAACATAAAACATTATTCATAAACACTTTAAAGGCTTCTCCTCATGTTCATCCTAGGTTCATTACTACATCTCATAACCTGGGGACATACATAAAAAGAAAGGGTGAGCAGAAGGCCCAGTAAAGGAAACAAGGTGAAACATTTAACATGTGAACTTGAGATACATCAACAATGTCATGAAAAAGAATTTTAAGGCATGAGAAGGAAATCATGAGGCATATCATAATAAAAATAACGTTTTTCATAAATTGAAGATATGGCTACAACATTTAATATTGAAAATCATTTCCTTTCACCAAGGTTCATCCCCAAGGTGTCATTAAAAAATACCAAGGTTATTCACCATAGTATCAGTCTAAATAGTCATCTCTAGAGATTAAGTCTTTACCCAATGCATTGGAGCGCTATCTGGGCGCACCCTTTAGATGTCTTTATTATCATGTGATCCACATATATCATCATAAATCATTTCATAAACAACCCATATAGCATAAAAGAAATGGTTTTCATTCCATAATCATAATGTTTTAAAAACTGCTTTAAAGACATGATCTTTATGTCACTTTAAACCCACGGAAAGGGAAAGTGGGTTTCATGTATGTAAATACAATAATTTAAAATATAAAATTTTGATATATATTTGAATTACACTATAGAAATAATAGCTTTGATTATTCACTTAATAACATAAAAAAAATTTGATAAGAAGAGAGAGGCATTTTGAGACGAAAATTCTGTAGCATAACGGCTATGTTACAGGGTTTCAGAAAACGTTGAAAAGAGAGGGGACATGGGTCACCCACTCATAAATGTTCTATAAAAATATTATAAGGAGAGAATATAAAGTATATTAATCATGGTAATGAAATTTTAAGGACATAACATTTGAAATGAAAAACATGGAAGTAAGACAAAAATTAGATTTCTTTTATAAAAAATCGGCAGCCTAACGGCATCACTTAAACTTCAATAAAAAAAGAATTAATGAGATTAAATAGGGTCTCTCATAATATGATAATAAAATATCAGTATTATAGATATATAGATCATACCCCAACATAATAAAAAGGAATTTTAAATACTTGACATGAAAGTAGAACTTTGAAAATTGAGAATGGTGAAAGAATCCCTTAAAAATTCAGCATCCTAACGACGTCACTTAAACTTCAACAAAAATTAATTGATGAGATCAAATAGGGTCTCTAATAATATGATCATAAAAGATAAGTATGATAGATATAGAGATAATACCAAAAAATAATAAAAAGTAACTTGAAATACTTGACATGAAAGTAGAACTTTGAAAAATGATAAGGGTGAAAGAATCCCTTAAAAATTCAGCACCCTAACAGCGTCACTTAAACTTCAACAAAAATGAATTGATGAGATAAAATATGGTCTCTCATCATATGATCATAAAATATCAGTATCATATATATAGATATCATACCCCAACATAATAAAAAGTAACTTGAAAGACTTGACATGAAAGTAGAACTTTGAAAAATGAGAAGGGTGAAAGAATCCCTTAAAAATTCAGCAACCAAACAGCGTCACATAAACTTCAACAAAAATGAATTGATCAGATCAAATAGGTTCTCTAATCATATGATCATAAAATATCATTATTATAGATATAGATATCATACCCCAACATAATAAAAAGGAACTTGAAATACTTGACATGAAAGTAGAACTTTGAAAAATGGGAAGGGTGAAAGAATCCCTTAAAAATTCGGCAGCCTAACGGCACCACTTAAACATTCTTAAAACGAAATGATGGGAGTAAGATGGGGTCTATAATCATATGAACATAAAAAGTAAAGTATAATGAATATAAAAGAACCTCCTCCAACATAGGAACATGCAGCATAAAAGAAATGACATAAAAGAGATCACTTGAAAAGAAAGAGAGGGGTCAGATCCCTTACCTTAAAACGTAACTCTCAAAACTCAAAGGTTGGGACCTTTAGGGCTTGGGGGCTCCTTGGGAGGAATCCTTGGGAGGTAATGAGACCATATCTTCGTTGGGGAAGAGTTGGTAGTCGAATGGATGAGAGGATTGCTTGGTATTTATAGAGAAAGTGAGGGGACGAGGCATTAATGGCCAAGGGACACCTCATTGGTGGTTTTTGCAAAACCATGGGCTTGACCATTGTATTTGACCATGGTATTGGCCAATTGGGACACCTCATACCTTATAATACTATTAATAATTCGACCATAATGATTACATACTTAATACATCATTTAATGATGTCATTAAACACCCGTAACTTAAAAACTGTATTTTCATTATTCATCGAAAATTCAACTTTCTCAGAAAAATCCCAAAATTTCACCTTAACCAAATATCAATGCTCTGATTTCAAAAATGAACTCCATTTTATAAAAATAATTTTATAAATATTTTGAATTTAATTTTTAAATAAATACACTATTCACCGAAATTCAATTTTTTCAGAAAAATCCTCAAAAATTACCTTAACATAATATCGACGCTCTGAGTTGAAAAATGAAATCCATTTTATAAAAATAATTTTCTAAATATTTTTAATATAATTTTTACTTAAAAAACACTATTCACATGAAAAAACTAATACTTGAATAATAATATATGAAACCGTTATTTAACCATTTTATTGAATCACATTACTTAATCAAGGTGCCTAGATTATATTAATACTTTCTTTAAGTGAGATTACTAATCCATTGGGTCACATTACTAATGCTAAGCATAAAATCACTATTCATAATTTACTATTCATCAAAAAATAAGTTGATCTTAGTAGACTCTAAATTTCATACTAAACAGAATTGTAGAAAAACATTTTTTGGAAAATCATTACACAATTTTAATTATTTAAGGTTTACATAAACATTTTTTTAAAATATCCTTTCTCTAAATTTCACCAAAAATATTCATACTATATTTATCCAGACATTTAAAAATTCATAAACATCATCATAAGAAGAAATCCCAATTTTTATTTAAAACAAAGGATTACACAAGGTAGTTACGGTCTCCTTACATAGCCCCTTATCACACCAGCATATGACCTAACAGTAAGGTGTGCTAAGGTGAGAGAATCTGAGGGTGGCTCGGCCAACATCGCACATGTTGTAATTTCTATCAGTTTGAAATTCTCACGAAGGTTATTCCGTTCTAGCTTCACACGATGATGTTCGGCTTGGGTTTGGTCCCGAGTAAAGCCCAGTGGTGCTACCTCCTTCCCAAGTTCTGTTAGATGGGCTTCGATCGGTCCAAGACTACTGGGTGAGGCCATCAAATCCTCTTTCTATATTAATTAACCAATATTACTTGTATTTAGATACAATAATCAAAACGTTTAGTTTCCAGTGGTCATATTGACCAATGGTCAAATAACAGTAAAAAACCCAACGGTCTCATTTTAATTATACTCATGTTATCAAATGAAACATTTTTGTTGAGTATAAAAAAATAACACACAAAATTAGGAAACAAGATTTTTCAAAATTTTGGGTCTTTACAATCTTCCCCCCCTTAAGAAATTGCATCCTCGCAATTTTTAAAATTGGGTTTTTTAAATTTCATTGAAAGTCCCACATCGGAAAAGGAGCCAGTAAAATTATTACTTTAAAAGAAAGAAATATAAGTACAATGGTCACCCGAGTTAACCCACACTAGGATTCCATGTAAGAAAACATGGACATGGAGGAAAAAACAAAGGGCCATGTTCTGAGGGATAGTGATATAAAACAAGATTAAGAGAAAGTTAACCACGAGAAAATAACAAACTTATGATATGTGTAAATGGTCTTTGATTAACTAGTAGGAAACATAAACCAAATTTTTTTTTGTTTTACTCTCCTTTTTATAATTTTGTGGAATTCATTTACTACATAGAACAAAACATAAAGAAATATACCTACCTTCATGTAGAGTTTCATCCTTTGATAAGTTTCTACCAAAACTAATCTTTTCTCCAAACGATGTGCATTCAAAAACACTTGGTCTCATCAAAACAAAATAATCACCTTCTTGAGAGTCACGTAATCCAAAAAAGATTAACTATCAATTTCTTCTATCTTTAAACATTATACCAAAAATAGAAAGGGTAAGATAAAACAACTCTTCAAAAAGAAATAATCCCATAGGAATGGAAACTACTTTTAAATCTTCAATGTTCCACGGTACTAGCCAGAGTTCATCATAGACCATTCCATAAATAACTGTCCTTCAAATTCCTCAAAAGAACCCAAAATAATATTTAAACCCAAATACAAGGAGGAATTGATAACATAGTCTTCCAATATAAACTTTATCATTCATCTCCAAACAACATCAACCACTCCTAACATCTTATAACCAAAGTAACTAACCTAAACATATTTTCCCCAAGATAGGTCAATAATTTCATAAGTAACCTATAATACCATAAGTTCACCTTAAATTCATCGATTCTTCAAAATATAAGTCAACCTTTACTCCTCAAAGAAAATACCGTAGTAATCTATTTACCTCGATCAAATAGGGTTCCCAAAATAGTGAACGTCTTCCAAAATAATAATCATCTTTTAATCCCCTAATAATCTCTGTCATATTAATACGACAGTCGTCTCATTTTCTATCACATTGGTTGTTGGGACATGTTCATCCATTTCCAACCATTAACTAAGAAGAGAAAGTATAATTAGGGGCTTAAATACTTAGCCAATAATCATAAAAAGGGACTTAAAGCATATAAGGATAACATGTAGAAAAAAGTATACCCTACCTTGTGATGCCCTAGGTTTCAAACTAGGTTATCCATGATCATATATTCTTATGTGAATCTTTATTTTATTTTACCTTTGTTCCTTTAATAATGGTTCATTCTAAGCTTATGAATTTACCAAAGCATATCCCCCAGGAGTGTCATAACCAAGAGTGCATCAAGGACCGTGGTCGTGTACCAGTTCCCGTTCAAGTCTAGCTCAAAGCAGTGTTTTTGGGTTTTACCCCTATGTACATCTGTGCCAGATCCACCTCTACCTGCTCGTATATAGACAAGGATGTATTTGTTTGGAAACCCTTTACTCAATACTCACCAAAATACCAGGAAGGGTTCCTATATTTAATCATTTCTATAGGGTTCTTCCTAAAGTTTTCATATCCTAATTTCCACAAATAACTAAACTATCCTCTGATACCAACTATAGCATCCCGCCTTTTTATCACATAAACTTTCAATACATTTTACAAAACCGAGGATCTTTATGGTTTAGTGTCTTGGAAACCAGGAACTTAAAACATGAAAACATAAAACATTCTTCTTAAACACATTAAAGTCATATCCGCATTTTAATACTAGGTTCATTAATGCATCTCATAACCTGGGGACATACATCAAAATAAAGGGTGAGCAGAAGGCCCAGTAAGGGAAAGAAGGGGAAACATTTAACATGTGAACTTGAGATACATCAACAATGTCATGAAAAAGAATTTTAAGGCATGAGAAAGAAATCATGAGCCATATCATAATAAAAATAAAATTTTTCATAACATTAAGTTGTGGCTACAACATTTAATATTGACAATCATTTCATTTCACCAAGGTCCATCCCCAAGGTGTCATTAAAAATTACCAAGGTTATTCACCAAGGTATCAGTCTAAATGGTCATCTCTAGAGATTAAGTCATTACCCAATGTATTGGAGCGCTATCTGGGCGCACCCTTGAAATGTATTTATTATAATGTGATCCACAGATATCATCATCAATAATTTCATAAACAACCCATATAGCATAAAATAAATGGGTTTCATTTCATAATCATAACGTTTTAAAAACAGATTTAAAGACATGATCTTTATGTCAATTTAAACCCACGGAAAGGGAAAGAGAGTTTCATGTATGTAAATCCCAGAATTTAAAATAGAACATTTTGATATATATGTGAATACCCCTGTAGAAATAAGATCTTTTAGTATTAAATTAATAACATAAAATAATTTTGAGAAGAAGGGAGAGGCATTTTGAGACGAAAATTCTACAGCATAACGACTACGTTATAGGGTTTTAGAAAACGTTGAAAAGAGAGGGGACATGGGTCACCCACTCATAAATTATCTATAAAAATATTATAGGGACAGAATATAAAGGATATGAATCATGGTAATGAAATTTGAAGGACATACCATTTTAAATGAAAAACATGGAAGTAAGGAAAAAATAAGATTTCTCTTATAAAAATTCGACAGCCTAATGGAATCACTTAAACTTCAATAAAAAAAGAATTGAAGAGATAAAATAGGGTCTCTAATCATATTATCATAAAAGATCAGTATGATAGATATAGAGATAATACCCCAACATAATTAAAAGGAACTTGAAAGACTTGACAAGAAATTAGAACTTTGAAAAATGAGAAGGGTGAAAGAATCCCTTAAAAATTCAGCTGCCTAACGACGTCACATAAACTTCAACAAAAATGAATTGATGAGATAAAATAGGGTATATTGTAATATTATCATAAAATATCAGTATTATAGATATAGAGATCATACCCCAACATAATAAAAAGGAACTTGAAATACTTGACATGAAAGTAGAACTTTGAAAAATGAGAAGGGTGAAAGAATCCCTTAAAAATTCAGCAGCCTAACGGCGTCACTTAAACTTCAACAGAAATAAATTTATGAGATAAAATAGGATCTATCATCATATTATCATAAAATATAAGTATTATAGATATAGATATTATACCCCAAAATAATAAAAAGTAACTTGAAAGACTTGACATGAAAGTAGAACTTTGAAAAATGAGAAGGGTGAAAGAATCCCTTAAAAATTCAACAGCCTAACGATGTCACTTAAACATCAAAAAAAATGAATTGCTGAGATCAAATAGGGTCTCTCATCATATTATAATAAAAGATAATTATGATAGATATAGAGATCATACCCCAACATAGTAAAAATGAATTTGAAAGACTTGACATGAAAGTTGAACTTTGAAAAATTGGAAGGGTGAAAGAATCCCTTAAAAATTCGGCAGCTTAACGGCACCACTTAAACATTCTTAAAACGAAACGATGAGAGTAATATGGGGTCACTCATCATATGAACATATAAAGGACAGTAGAACTAATATGAAATAACCTCCTCCAACATAAGAACATGGAGCATAAAAGAAATGACATAAAAGATATCACTTGAAAAGAAAGAGAGGGGTCAGATCCCTTAACTTAAAACGTAACTCTTAAAACTAAAAGGTTGGGACCTAGAGGGATTGGGGGCACCTTGGGAGGAATCATTGGGAGGTAATGATACTAGATCTTCGTTGGGGAAGAGTTGGGAGTCGAATAGATGAGAGTATTTCTTGATATTTATAGGGAAAGTGAGGGGACAAGGCATTAATGGCAAAGGGACACCTCATTGGTGGTTTTGGAAAAACCATGGGCTTGACCTTGGTATTTGACCATGGCATTGGCTACTTTGGACACCTCATACGTTATCTTACTATTAATAAGTCGACCATATTGATTACATACTTAATACATCATTTAATGATGTCATTAAACACCCGTAACTTAAAAATTGTATTTTCACTATTAATCGAAAATTCAACTTTCTCAGAAAAATCACAAAATTTCACCTTAACCAAATATCAATGCTCTGATTTCAAAAATGAACTCCATTTTATAAAAATAATTTTCTAAATATTTTTAATTTAATTTTTAAATAAATACACTATTCACCGAAAATTCATTTTTTTCAGAAAAATCCCCAAAAATTACCTTAACATAATATCGACGCTCTGAGTTCAAAAATGAAATTGATTTTATAAAAATAATTTTCTAAATGTTTATAATTTAATTTTTACTTAAAAAAAACTATTCACCCGAAAAAAAATAATACTTGAATAATAATATATGAAACTGTTATTTAACTATTTTATTGAATCACATTACTTAATCAAGGTGCCTAGATTATATTAATACTTTCTTTAAGTGAGATTAATAATCCATTTGGTCACATTACTAATACTAAGCATAAAATCCCTACTCATAATTTACTATTCATCAAAAATTACGTTGATCTTATTAGACTCTAAATTTCGTACTGAACATAATTGTAGAAGACCATTTTTTTTAAAATCATTACACATTTTTAATTATTTAAGGTTTACATAAACATTTTTTTAAATATCCTTTGTCTAAAATTCTCCAAAAATATGCATACTATATTTATCCTGAAATTTGAAAAGTCATAAACATCATCATAAGAAGAAATCGCAATTTTTATTTAAAACAAAGGATTACACAAGGTAGTTACGGTCTCCTTACATAACCCCTTATCACACCAGTATAGGACCTAAGTGTAAGGTGTGCTAAGGTGAGAGAATCTGAGGGATGCTCGGCCAACATCGCACGAGTAGTAATTTCTATCAGTTTGAAATTCTCGTGAAGACGATTCCGTTCTAGCTTCACACGATGATGTTCGACTTACGTTTAGTCCAGAGCAAAGCCCAGTGGTGCTACCTCCTTCCCATGTTCTGTTAGATGGGATTCGATCGGTCCAAGACTACTGGGTGAGGCCATCGAATCGTCTTTCTATATTTATTAACCATGATTACTTGTATTTAGAGACAATAATCAAAACGTTTAGTTTCCAGCGGTCATATTGACCAATGGTCATATAACAGTCAAAAACCCAACGGTCTCATTTTGATTATACTCATGTTATCAAATGAAACATTTTTCATGAGTATAACAAAAATAAAATAACACACAAAATTAGGAAACAAGATTTATTCATAATTCTGGTTCGTTACACTGGTCTTCTTCAAAGACCACTTTTAGTGCCCTAAGAGGAGGTCTCAAAGAGGCGCTTCAAAGAAGAGGTAATGTCCGTTACCGATTCTTTCAACTTTATTTTATTCTTCCACTTCTTCTTCTTTTGTTGTTTTATTATGAAGTAATAACATTAGTATAACTCATATACTGATATGTTATTATAAATATGAAACTACCCTATTTCACCATCTATCCATCCTACGAAAAACGAAATCACCACGTGGTGTACGTACGAAATACCTTCTCCTCGCCGTGGTGAAATCTGTTTTTTCACCAACACCTTACATGGATGGTTATAATGGTGTAAAGAATAACTATATATGGTTATTATAAAATCATACTGATTCTGATATATTATACCATCCCTCCAATTCTGTTCAATAATTATGGGAACGATATCATCGCTCGTGCGTACGTACGGACTCCTGTCTCCACGACGTGATGGGATTAATTCTCCATGTTAACCATACATGAATGATCATAAAGTTTATATAATGAATAATAATGAAATATATGAAATAATAAATCTACTGGATTTATGTATATATATATGTATGTCATCTATTTAGTTTCATTCAATTAAGTAAGGAAACGAAAACAGCGTTCATGCGTACGTACGGCCTACCGTCTCCATGAACGGTGTATTTCATTAATTTTATCGATCTGTAATATATATATTTATATGATGAATATATATTATATATAAATCATGTTTTACATTCTGGAATTAGGTAAATCAGGATATAAGTATTAATATCAAGAACGACAAGTCGAAACACATACGATAAATGAAATGATTTTACCCAAAACCCAGCTTTCACATGGAATTTACAAAAGAACGGTAATATAAAGTCATAAATGAAAAATATATTATATCATAACAATGAATATGATTCTTTAATAAGTCAATGAAATTAGTTAAATCATTATACTGGAGGTTTAGATACGTACGAAGCATATCAGACCTAAGGTTAGGGAAAATCTCACAATCTCATTTTTATCCGAGATTGTTTATAATTCATAATTTACTGGGGAATATTTATCATCCACATCCATGTTTCCTAAATATTTAATATTATTTACATCCACCTACAATTGTTTAAATCCAATTTTACCCTTCGGTGAGTTTTTAGTAAAAGATATGAAAGGAATCTTTTGTGGTTTTTGGTACGAGGTACTTTTTGACTTTGCCGGCCAAAGTATGAGAAGAATGTTTTTTTAACTTATATGGAATGAATGGATTTTTAAAACATTATTTACAAGAAGCTTCCTTTACAAGTTTTCAATTTTATTTTTAATAAACATCTTTTAGTTTAAAATTTTATGACATGTCAAGAAAGGAAAAATGTTTTTGAAGTAGAAATGATATTTTCCTCAAGAATGGAGTTCAGTGTTTTATCAAAATTATTTTACATCTAAGATAATATAGGGTTATGTTTCTATCCATATTATTAAATTGATTTGATTATGTTGTGATGGAATTATTTTTATGAATTTTTTTGTCTTATATGAATTGTTTTATGATGTAACAGTGTTTAAGAATCCCATTTTTATTACATGGGTTAAGCAATGATGTATGGTTTATGATTTTGTGTCACACATAAGAATGGTATCATTATAAGATGGGTGGGACCTATATCTCCCTCCAATGAATTGGGTAAAGATTTATATCTCATGAGATAGATATGGCTGGAATGGTAAGTTAATCTGGTTCAGTGTTACAGGAATGAAACGATGAGTAAACTCGATTCAGAAAGGGACTTTGTCCACTAAGATGGTCTTGGCAGCAATGTCGTGGTTACTATGGAAATCATAACATGTGCTTAATGGTTTCCACAATTACATGTTTTATTCCCATGATATTTTATCATGCTTAATGTTTTTTATGATCTATGCCTTACGTACTACCATGATTTATGTCATTGCTAAAGATTTTGATGTTTAAATATTATGTTCATGTTTTGAAGTTCAAATGTATGTGATTTGTTTTATTTTATCCATGCATACCCTTACTGAGCATTTGAGCTCACCCTTTTATATGTTTTCTTTTTACCCAGGATTTAAAGAAAGGTTTTAGGTAAGAAAACAAAAGGGGAAGATCATTTTGGGAGATGTTGAAGATCTTTCACCACGATTAGAAGATTATGTTACGAGTTTCTAATGACACTAAACTATTACAGTCCTTGTGTGTATGTTTTTGTTATGTATTAAGTATTCCGAAAAAGTAATTTAATGTCTATGTACGTCAAGTTTCAGGTCTCTACATTCACTTTCCACTAATGTTCTTAATGTAGAAACCTTGATATATGTTATTCCATATGACTATTGTATTTACCATTCTCAATTGTTAAGAGGATATTTTATTTGAACTTTTTGATTTGGGTTTTAAAAAATGGTATTTTAAAATATCAAACCATTGATTACGACATGGTTAAAATGTGAGGATCCAATTTATTTATGGTTGGGAGAATGTAACACCCCAAATTTTTAAAATATGAACAACATATTAATTTATGTATGTGACACTCAACAACAAGCGTAGGGGGGATATAAAATAAAGAGGCATTAAAATATATTTACTATATTACATAAATTCAATCTATGATATAGATTAATATGAACACAACATGGATTTTACCTTGCATTAAATGTAATAATGACTTTCTTCAATTTCTTGTGTTATACGCAAGACCGGGTTTTACCGAATAATATTGATATTATTAATTAAATTGATAATTAACTCCTATACATTACGTTTACAGTTATGAATAGGATTACATAAAATATTAAAGTATATGGTTGAATTAAATTTTTTCCAATTAATTATAAATGAATATAAAACCCAATGTAATATAAAGGATTTTTTTTTATAAAAAATTATTTTTTCTGCAACAAAGGAATTTTATTCTTATAAATTAAATTAATTACTATTATTAAATGATATTAATAAAATATATTTATTATATATTCAATATAATATTTTGACATTATTCCAATATATTTTATAGGCGTATGATAAGAATAAATATTATTTTACCCATAATATTATGCATTTTTGTAAGGCACTTTTTCCTCCTTATAATGGAACTCTTATTTTGAAACTAAAATTTTACACATTTATAAATAATATTTCAAAAATTAAAAAATTATTTTTGAAAGAATAATGTTAAAATTATTCAAAGGTGAAATTTTAGTATTTTTCTAGGAAGTTTCATTAATGATGAATAATGAAAAATAATAAATTTTAATTTAAAGCAGATTGTTGTTCTAGATAATTAATATTGTTAAATTATATTTTGAAATTGTTTTAAAGTTAAATAACTTCAATAATACATATAATAATACAATTTAGTTCATCTTAACCATTTTTATTTTTAATTTAGGTACAAAAATATAATAAACTTTTAAAAATTGTCTACATCAAACCTGTTTTCAAAACACATCTACATGATTAATTTTAATTTAAATTATGACATTTTTATCATTTGAATTTTGGAAAAATGGATTCCATATTCTGAATCTACATAATTTATAATGTCAAATAAGGTCAACATAATTTCCGAAGAAAACGATTAGTGAAAGTAGTTGTCGACACCCGCCAAATAAGCATCGATAAATTCATAAGGGAAAAATTACCTGAATATGAGAACTATTTTCCCCAAAAATAAAAGGAATAAAAGATTCCTAGAACATGTGGATCACATGAAATCTAGAAATACACATTACTTAGAGTCCCTCATAAGGTCTCATGATAGAGTCATTAAAATCATATAACCTATGGAAGATACCATAGAGTCCCTTTAACTAGTCTGTATACTCTTATGAAGGCACCCTAAAAATTCGGTTATCATGTGGAAGATACAATGTGAGTACACCCATGACACAAAAATTGTTAGTTTTTAGGTTCCTAACAATCCATCCAAAAAACCATTGAAAATAGGGAGTAAAATACCAAAAAGGTGAGGGCATGTTGTGGTCATAAAACTCATGCGATTCAGCCATGCAGTGAGGCACTGTAGAATCCCTAGTTACATAAGAGCCCACTAGAATTTCACCTCAATCACGTGAGGAGATTTATATATGTCCATATGGTCTCATTATCCCTCTTTGACTCCAAAAATAAGAAAAATGTCTTTCCAAGAAAACGATCACAGATCACTGTATGACCTT
Source organism: Viscum album (assembly GCA_963277665.1). Lineage (NCBI taxonomy): Eukaryota > Viridiplantae > Streptophyta > Magnoliopsida > Santalales > Viscaceae > Viscum > Viscum album. Next base: position 2,060,234,713 of record OY728143.1, on the reverse strand, counting down.
TTATTGTTCATGTGATGCATCACTGATTGGGGAAATTATTGTCCTAGACAACACTAAAGAAAAATTCGAAGACCACAGGACCTTGTAATATAAACAAGTAAAAAAAATTAGAAACTTCTAGGGCCTCTTATAGTAAAAAAAACTCATGAGATACACCCCATATGGTTCGCAAGACACTACAGGCCTATAGAGACATGACGCCCTCGCCACGCGAAGCACTTTAGGCATGTCCATCCATCCCAATGCTCCCCCTTCGACTAAAAAAACAGAATGGTTATTCTAGTAAATTATCATACATTACAATAGAACCATTTTTTGGTCACATGTAACATCACTAGTGGGGATAGTTATTGTCTTTGACGACACTCGTGCAAGCTAACAAGATCCCCAATCCTTTGATAAATTAAAGAAGGAAATAAAAGAGAAAAGGAAGAAGCCTCTTGTGGTCATAAACTTTATGAGACATGCTGATGCACTCTGTCGGAACACACAAAATACCATTGTCAAGAAATTCTTATTTCATGAAATCCCCCTCGAAAGTCATCCTTATCTCGTGAAATATCAGGAGTATGGCATCAAGTATCACGTGAAGGCCTTTCAAAAGGTGACCTCATCTCATGAAGGCCCTTGTAGATATTGGCATTACCTTATGAAATTCTCTTTTCTTGCCACATGAATAATAAATACCTCATTTATTGGTTATACTCTATTAAATATGGTGTTGATGGGATGGTCTCATAGTCATTGAAAATCATGTGATTCCCTCAGAATGAATTACAACAAGATATCACAAAACAAATAACATCAGTGCCATCCACCGACTCTATCCTATATTTGCACGACATGCACCCTGAAAAGAGAAAAATAATTGTGTTGTAAAGGCCTAAACATCCCCCCACACAAGTATAAAAAAATATATCCTCGGATCCTAATACAGGTGCACCCAGACATACGAGGAGATTTCATGGAGTGGCTAATATCATGACTAGAATGGTTCTCCATTAGGTAAAATCTAGGGAAAAACTAGAGTGATCATGAAACATGCATAAGCCCATCACATGGTCACTCATAGATCAAACGAAGAAATTTTGGAGGGTCGCACAAAGGATATCACACATATTTTCCAAATCACGTAACACTTTAAACAAGATAACACTAAACCAATCTCATGAATGTGAACTAGAAGTCTGGAAAAAAAGACTAAAATATGGGAGACTTATGTGAAGATAATATATGATGATCCTGACATGCTTCACATGAACCACCTAGGTCATGAGACTATACCATGTAATGTTTCCCGGATCATAGAATGCTCCATTGTTAAACTATTTAGATCATGCAAAGTACCCATGAAAATAATTTTGAGAAATTCACATGGAACCCCTTGGGAATGCCACTCAAGTCTCATGAAACCATCTGAGATAGCCATCATGACCTTGTGAAATACTCTAGATATGTCACTCAGATCATATGAAGACACTATTACATGTAAGCTAAGTCATGTGATAACTCCAAGGCATGTCAACTGTCTCGCACAATATCCTCTAGATAAGCCATCTAGAACTCATGACACACTCTGAGTGTAACCGATGACTCTTGTGATGTCCGCTAGGCATGTCAGTCGGATTTTCTGACAACACCCATACAAATCATCCAAGTCATGTGGCACCCTCTAAGACATTTCACACTAAATCTCGTGATTCCCTCCAAGAATTTTAGCAAACTTCTACGATGACACCAGGGAAATTTATCTAGATCATGAGAATCCCACCAACATGTTAGTTGAGATCTTGTGATGTCTTACAGAATCAACCAACCACGTATTGAGAGGTACTTTGGAAAATTCATCCATTTTCATGTGATGAACTTCATACATTCCATCCAAATTATGTGATTTCTCTTGGACTAGTCAACTGGATCATGTGATTCTGTTGGTAAATTTCATGCATACATCCTAAAACATGTCTAGATAAAAATCAAGGTATGTTAGGTAGACAATAAATTTATGTGAGGAAGACATGTATACTAGGCCAAATGAGAATCCCAGGACTTGGTAACTTTATCTAGCCTCCAAAAATGACATCCTCAATGATATATCCCCATATTAATGAACCATGACAAATATTATTCCTACCATAACTAATTTACATTGGACAAATTCCTAGGTCCGGAGCCTAAATGATCATCCTCTTTAGTGTATGTCCCTCCATGTCTCTGACATTTCGACAATTAGGACTCAGCCTCTCTTATTGGATAATCATCCTTCCTCATCCACCAATAGATTTAGTAATCAATGAACAATTATTTCTCTAATTTATTCCATAACCAAGATACATAGGGTGAATCCTAAGTATTTTTTCTCAATACTCGATGCATAATTTCCCACATATTTGTACTTTCCATATAATGTTAAATTGAATGAGTCTTAATGGACTAATTGGGTTTTCATTTCGGTTATAAAAGTGGCTATAGAGAATGCCTCAAAATGGATCAATGTAATCATTGAAATATAAAACACCTCCCTATATTAGAACAAATTCTAGAGTTCCTGGTTAAATGAATTCAACCTAAAATTTGCTACCCAACAAAGGGAAAATGATTAAGAACCTAAAAATATACATATGAATTAACCAACAAGACCCCCTCTCTTTTCACACAAATTGGACTTAACCAATGAAAATTTTGTTTAGATAAATGATCATGTATCAGGGTTCGGAATAGATTCTCTAATATATCATAAACCTATAAGAGAGTCCCTGAGTAGGAAAACATTCCCCCCAAAAGGGTGTGATGAGATTGATCTTTCATCCTCTAAACCGATGTGAGTTCCTAAGCGTCATTGGGTATGAAACCCCAAATAACTTCCTTCCTTTGAGAAGTAGGTCCATTCCCAGTTTTGGATGTGGGAAGCATTTGGAGTTTCTATAAAATATTAAAAAAGTGGTGGGCCTAATGTGAATGACTGTGTATAACATCAAACCCCCCCCAGAATCAAACAACCGGACACAAACCACCAAATTTTTATTGAAGAAACAAATGGTGAACCTGACATGAATCACTTCAATAAAAAATGATTTGGTTATTATCCATCAATTCATTTTATTTCATAGAAAAAAATGGTGAACCTGGTGTAAATCTCTCAAATAGAAAAATTATTTGGCTATTATCTGTCGGGTTATTTTGTTTGCATTTCTTATGAACCAAAAATATAGATCCTGACATGAAACTCTCAAAAATAAAGATGATTTGTTAAACATGACCTAGATATTATGGATTATACTCTTTAGTCATTGTTCTTATGAAATAATTCCATCCTCCCTTTAGTATGTCCACATGACAAAAATGGGTGGATCGATAATGAATGTACAATTTTGTTACCCATGTATATTGGATAAAGAATATGTCATGTATACCACGATATACTATTCGATGACCAAGTTACTTGTTGGATATATAAATTCATGTATATCTCTCATAAAAATAATCCTGATCTAAGATAATATCTTCATCCAATGAACTTTTTGGAAAATCTTCCGCAATTATAACCCCTGCGGGACATAGAATGACCTCACCCTCTTAACATATTCCATGTAGGGTGGTAAATGTAATGGCTCAAGAATTCCATTGATATGGTACAATCGTGAACATGGAGGTAATGTGAAAGTGTCATCAAGTACAGATATCGAGGAGTAAACATCATCCAAAAAATATATAGTAAATCCAGTGGCCCTCGTTGCCACATCCCACCACTTTAGAAGTTTATCCTCGAAACATGACAATCACCACCTTTACTATATAATGATAGTGGATCAAGGAGACAACTATTGATCCCTTCGTACATAGGGGCGATTGAGAAGGGGTCCTATAAATTTCCATCACTAGTTCCATCCCATCAATACCCATCAGTCTCATGTTGGCGGTACCACCTGACCCACTACCTATAACACTCGGATGTTTTTATGGAATATTTTTTTAAATAATTATTATTCTTCAGTATCTTGCATTTCTTGAAATAGTGAGCTTAAATGAAGTATGAGATAACCATTGTACAAAATTACCATTATATCCTAGTTGTTAGGTTATCCTGAATAAGGATTACTATAATAGGAAAATGAATGGTTAATTAATTGGCAATAAATTATTTATGAGAAATATATATGAGATAATTTTATTTTTTAGTGAATTAATAATGGTAATGAAATTAATGAAATTAATGAGATGTATATTTTATATAAAGTTCTTTTATATTCATCCAATGGATATTTTAATCATATGATGTTAATAAACTTTATTTGTTGTATAAAAACCTATATTTTTTAAGTTCAATCTTATGCCTTTGAATTGAGAACTCCTTTTAAATTATGATTGTGACACATTAATAATTTATATATGACTAAATACACATGTTATTTTAAATCAGGATTTGAAAATTTAATTTGTATGAATTTATGATATTTTTATAATATTATTAATGTTTTGATGAACAGTAATAATACACTAAATTATAAATGAAAATAAATTTTTTCATTGAAATTATTTAATTGGGAAATTTATAATATTTAATGGTTTTAAAATATAAATAAAATATATTTTTATCACACAATATAATATATGTTAATATCATTACTTTTACATTGAAGTCATATGTAAAAACATTCAATCTTTTACAATGTTTTAACTTTTAAAAACACAATCTCTCATTTCGACAATAGGATTGATTTTAGATTAATTTATGAAAATTTTGACTTTTGAATTGAGAAAAATGGATTCCATATTTTGAATCAGAAGGTTCAAATTGTGTAAATTGGTACCTTTTATTTTTTTATATTATGAATAGTAACTTGAGTAATTATTTTTATTTACAATGGTTAAAGGGTAAATCTAGTAAATAAGGATAAAAGATTAATATTATAATAATATAAAACCACCCTAAAACGTGTCCTAATCCCATTGGATGGGATATTTATGACCATGATCAACCTTTGGTCTATTTTAAGACCCCATGGAGCAATTTGGGTGTGATAATGACCTTTTAGAATTTTTAATTTAAAGTAAAGAGAAATATAACATAAACATGTATATTTTACTAAATATTTTTCTATATAGAGTTATTTAATTGAATTATTTTACTATAAATATTTGTTAAAAATATAAAAATATTTCCTACATCATGGTATTTTATTTATAATTTTTTTACATTAAATAAATAAATTTATTAATGACACAATGATGATGTTGTGATTACCTAATTAATGTAAGATTCAAAAAATTGTTATTATAAATATTAAAATAAATATAATTTTAACATTATGATGCCATACATGAATTTTATGGATTAATATTACATGTTATATTTGAGTTAATGTAGTTTTTTAGTGAATAATTTTTTTTGGCTTTATGAAAAACCAATTACTAAATATTGTCAAAATTGATATAAATGTGTTTAAAAAAATACTATTTTATTAAATGATATAATAGTGCTAATAATATAGTATTCAGAAAAATAATTAATATAATGTTATAAATTTAATTAATGATCCATTTGCGGTTCTATTGGAATTTTATAGTAACTATAGTAACCATATATTTTAAAATACGAAAAGAAATTGTAAGAGTTAATGATTTTAACTAAGGGTTAAATCTAAATGATAAGGCTAATTTTGTGACCTAAAATTATATAAAACAAATTTTTTGAGAGTATTTAGATCCATCCTCATATTATCCTTGAAATATATTTCTTCGTAACTATTAGAATCTGAAAATCATTTTATAATAAAATAATATTTCAAAACATTCCTTAAGTGCCCCTCCTCCCTCTTATAAAAGGTCACCACCTCTACCCACTTACTCACACCATTCAAGCCCCATGGATCATCCAACTTATTCTCAAGTAAGCTCCCAACATCCTTCCATTCCTTATATAGTCCACACATTGGGTAGAAATCCATCAATGGGAGACCTTTTATGGAAATCAAAATAAAATATTCGAAAAAGAGGTAATTATTTTATCACATCTTTCATAATTTTTTATGTCTTCTAATTACTATTATTTTATTTATTCAATACTACGGTAATAAACACAATATATTATACATTATGTGATGTTATTATAATTACGGTAAAACCTTATACCTCCTTTTATCTATCCTATGAATACCAATATCACCATGTGTGTGTACGTATGACTTACTATATCCACACCATAGTGTGATTTGTTATTAAAAAATACATTATTTGGATGGGTATAATGATGAATATAATGGATGTAAATAATTAATATTATATGATAATTATTTGTTATTTTTATTATACCATCCAATTCCATATCATTTAACCATTATATGAATGATATCGTCGCTCGTGCGTATGTACGACCTAGCGTCTCCATGGTGCGATGTGATTCATTCTACAAGAGCTTCTTTAAACCATGATTATAAAAATTAATGGAATGAATAAATATAATATATATTATTCTAATATTATTCATTAAATTATATTACTATACAAATATAATTGGAACATAAACATGCTTGATAAAACTTACATAATAACATAACATAGTTAATATCCGAATAACGAGTGATGATGAAATGTTACTAACAAAAGAGTTGATAATATAATAATATATTATATCAAAAAAATAATTATAACTCTGGAATAATTCAATAAAATTATTTAAATCATTATACAAGAAGTTCAAATACATACTAAGGATATCAGACATAAGGAAAGGGAAAATTCTGCAATCTCATTTTTACCGTAGAATGTTTATACATATGTAATTACTAGGGTATATTTATCATCCACATACTGGTTTCTTAATTATGTTATATTATTTATATTATTATAATTTTTTTAAATGTTAATCTTACCAACTTGTGATTTTTTATTAAATGGTATGAAAGGAATTGTTTGTCGTTATTCGATTTTAGGTATTTTTTTCTTTTTTGGAAAAAATTACGAGAAGAATGTTTTTTTAACTTATACAGCATGAATCAATTTTTATGGCTTCATGACACCTTATTTCCATGAATCTTACTATAAATTATTTCAATATTATTTTCAACTATTTTTTTTAAAATTTTGTGGCATTTTCAGAAATGAAAACGTTATGGAAAAAAGGATCTTTTCCTCAGGAATTAAGTTCAAGTGTTTAATCGAAATTATTTTCCATCTAAGATGACATAGGGCTATGTTTTTACCCCTATTATTACATTTATTTGATTATGTTTATTATGGGATTATTTGTATGAAATACAATTATTTTATATGGATTATGATGGAATGATGTTTAAGAAACCCATTTTATTTCATGGGTTATGCAATGATGAATGATTTATGTTTTTGAGGAACATGTAAGAATGATGTCATTATGAGATGGATTGGACCTATATATCCCTATAATTTATTGTGTACATATTTATATCTCATTATATATACACGACTAGAACGACAAGTAAATCTAATTCAGTAATATAGGGATGAAATGAAAAGTAAACCCGGACCAGTAATAGACTTCGTCTTCTATGATGGTATTGGATATGAGCCTTAACTAATAAGGAAATTATTTTATTATGATTCTGTGTATTATAGAAACATTCTTGTCTTATGTTGTGAATTTTGGGACTATGTCCATTAATTCTAATGAACTTTTATCCCACGAAATGATATCATGATATTTCATATACATGATATGATTTTAAAATGTTATGTTCTTATGTCTTATGATTATGATATGATTGATGTTTCTCTTGAATACCATAATTTATAATTTAAGCTCACCCTTTCACATGTTTCTTTTCTCAGGTCTGGAAGAAGGGTATTTAGTAAGCTATCTCACAAAGGAGTCTATTTATCTAGAAATAAGTGGGAGAAAATGTAGATTTTTTATGAACGAGTTGTTTATGTTTCCCAGTTTATAAAGACACTATACCTATACGGTCCTATCATGGATTTACTATTTTTTAACAAATGTACTTAAATTTTTAGGTAATATCAATGTATGTAAATTATGGTTCGTTATAGTTGGTAGAAGAGTAAAGGTATAGTTTACCTTTGGAAACTAGGATGAGAAAGCCTTAGTAAGAACTATAAAGATATATCTAAGTATAGGATACAATCATAGTGTTTTAAAAATGTCCATGAATAACGTAGGATAAAAACTAATCGTTCCTAAATTGAAATTTTATTCTTGACTATGTGGTTTTCCAGTTCTTATTAGTGTTTCTTATACTATGATTCTTGTTTTTAGTCAATAGTTGGAACTCGAACGAACTACATTAATGCTGAATGCGATGGAAAATGCAATGATTGTCCCCCTGAGCAGAAAAATTTTATGGGATTTAGAATTAAAAATATTTTATCCATGCTCACATAACATTCTTAAGATATGAATCATGTATGACTTCCAAATGAGAAAAGGAGGGAGAAAACTTTTGTTGATTCCTTAATGAGGTATCATCTATCTTTATTAAACAGGACTTCTGATCCATTAGTTGATGAACAATATATTAGTACCACTGAAAAGATATTTTTAGTTATAAAATATTCTAAACATAATAAAATCACCTTATAAGTCTATCATTTGGAAGGTGAAGCTGATCAATGGTGGAATCTAATCAAGAATATGAGGCAAAGTGGTGAAATTGAGTCCACGGAATGGGACAAGTTCAAGAACTAATTTTTCAATAAGTACATTCCTGGTATTCTTAAAAAAAATAGAGAGAAGGAGTTACTTTGACTTTAGAAAAAGGTTGATGAATCTATTGGTAAATACGAATCAAATTTTACATGACATTCAAGGAATGCTTCTGGAATTATTATCCAACCTAGGAGTAAAATTGACCGAATCTTTAGTGACTTAAAACCAATTGTCCAAAGGGAATTATCTATAAGGAACTGTAATAGATATGAGTAAATTGTTAGATGTGATCTCATGGTTGAGATAGATATTTGAGTAACCTATCAATCCTATGGATTTGATAAGAAGCGAAAAATGGAATTCAAAGGAAAATCAAAAGATCAAACTAAAAAGAAGATGAGTTTTCCCTTATTCTCAAAGTGTGGAAAGAAACATGGAGGAACTTATCATAAAGGGACTAGTAAATGTGTTATATGTGGAAAAGAAGGTCATTGGGAAGTTTAATGCTGATGTGATGGGTAAAATATGCCTAATGATGTGAAAAAACAAAAAATCAAAATAGAATGAACCTTTTACACATCAATGTGACAAGTTCAAGTAAATAGATAATTATTCCGATCATTTCCCAAATCCAAGAGTTTTTGATGATTAATGAAATAAAAAACACTTAAGGAAAAAAGGGAAAAAAAGTGACATGCAATCACTATTGGTGACATGGAGTCTAATAATCCAGTGGTGATATGTACACTTAACATCCACTCTAAAGTAGAATTTTTTTATTTGACTATGGATCCACACACTCTTTTATTTTTGAATAATTTTTTAAGGGTATCGCTATATTACATCAACAATTAGATGTTGAGTCAGCTGTGATTACGCCTAATGTAATAAGAGTCACATCAAATGTTTACAATTATTCTATGGTGGATGTTTGTGGGAATGTGCTTCTTGAAAATCCTGTGATCTGTCCAATAGTGGAATTTTATGTGATTATTGGCATAGATTGGATTTATCTATATAGAGATCATATCAATTTCCAAGGAAGGGAAGTCACCATTCATATTCCAGATCAATCTATGATCATATTTCAATGTAATTATGAATATAATAGTGGAATAGATATTACTTCCATCTTATGCATTTTTATTCCTACAAACAAAGGTTATTTATCTCAAATATTTGAAAAGAAACTCATCATTAAGAATACGCCCATTGTATGAGAGATTGATGATGTATTTTTAGATAAATATCTAGGTTTTCCACCAAATCACGAGGTTACGTTTTCTATAGAACTCTTACCGAGTGTTATTACTATTTTAGAAATACTTAAATAATGGTCCCATTAGAGGAATTGAAGAAGAAACTCCAATAGAATCATGATAAGGTCATCATACACCCTAGTGCATCACTTTGGGGAGCTCCTATTCTATTTATCAAAAATAAAGATAGATCAATGAGACTCTACATTGATTATCAAGAACATTACAAGGTCATTATCAAGAAAAAATATTCTATTCACTGCATTTATGACTTATTCGATCAACTACACAGAGCTCAATGATTTTCCAAGATTGATCTTCATTCAGTATATCATAAATTAAGAGTAAAGAAGGAGGATATATCAAAGATGGCATTCCGTACATGGTATGGACACTATGAATTTATAGTTATGCCTTTTGGTCTTACTGATTCCCCCATTATCTTCATGGATCTAATGAATAAAGTCTTGAGAGACTATCTGGATCAGTTTGTGGTGGTCTTTATAGAGGATATTCTTGTCTATTTAAAGAGGAAGGAATAACATGAAGCCCACTTGATAATTATACTAAAGACCCTGAGAAAAGAGAAGATTTATGAAAAATTTACCAAGCGTTAATTTTGGCTCTAGAAACTTTCTTTTTTGGGTCACATAATCCCAAAATATGGGATATCTGTGGATCTATAAAAAACAGAAGTTGTTGAAAGTTGGGTGATACTAACAACTGTTTATAATATCTGATGTTTTCTTGGTTTGGATGGATTTTATCGATGTTTTGTGAAATATTCTTCACAATTATCTAATCCACCCACCAAGTTGACTCTAAAAAGAGTTAAGTTCCTATGGACGGAAGAATGTGAAGATAATTTCAAAGAGATAAAAAGATGGTTATCTAGTGCACCTATGCTCACACTACCTTATAGTGGAAAACGTTTTTTGATCTAAAGTTATTCATCCAAGAGGATGTTGGGATGTGATCTCAGGAAAAATGATATGGTGAAAGATTATGCCTCATAGTAGTTGAAAATCCATGTGAGAAATAACACAACTCATGATTTAGAGTTAGATGTGGTAATATTTTAATTAAAGATATGGAGGCATTGTCATTATGGTTAATTGTGTGATATTAATAATGATCATAAAAGTTTAAAGTATATTTTCACACAAATGGAGATAAAGATGGCCAAATAAGATGGTTGTAGTTGATTAAATATTATGACTTCTCAATAAATTACCACCTTGGGAAAGCGAACAAGGTGGTGGAAGCTTTGAGTCGACAAGACCATGATAGCCTATCCATGATGAGGATTGTAATAGATCAAACATTTATTAATTTGAGAAGGATGGATCTTAAAATTTTAAATGAAGGGGGGAAATGTTATCTTTCTCAAATGAATGTTCAACCATCAATAAAAGTGAAGAATAAGGAGGTGTAGAAGAATTATGTATATCTAAAGAAAGGTGAGAAATGTTCCTGAATTCAACCTTGATTGTGATGGAGTAATAAGGTTTAGGAACTGGGGTTTTCTTCCTCCCATACCAGAATTAAATAAAGATCTATTGGATGAGGCTCATAGTTCTTCATTATCTATTCACCCTATAAGAACAATGATATACAGGAACCTGAAAAACTTTTTCTAGTGGGATGGAATGAAAAGATATGTCGCTGAATATGTCTCTCGATGCTTGATTTTTCAGTAGGTTAAGGCTGAGAGATATAATTCTAAGGGGACGTTACAACCATTACCCATACTGGAATGGAAATTGGAAAACATCACAATTGAATTTTTCATTGTACTTCCCAAAACATCCAATGGGAATAATGCTATCTGGGATATAGTTGATCATCTTATGAAATCATCACACTTCATTGCTATTAGATAGGATTTCACTCATTACCAGATTTCAATGATATATTTAAATTAAGTGGTAAAATTGCATGGAGTTCCACTTTATATTATAATGGATCAGGATCTAAGGTTTACCTCGATGTTCTGGAGAAGTCTTCAGCAGGATCTAGATATAGAGTTATGTTTCAACACTCCTTACCATCCTCATATTGATGGTCAGTCTAAGAGGAAAATTCAAACTATGTAATACATGTTGATAGCTTTATCTATATATTTCAAGGGTGGTTGGGATCAACATCTACCATTGGTGTTATTTTCTTACAATAATAGCTCTCACTCCAGTATTTATATAAAACCTTATGAAGCCCTATATAAAAAGAAGTGCGGAACTAAAACTTGTTGGGTTGAAGATGGGGGAAAAGATATTAGGACATGATCTTATTGATGAAATGGATGAAAAGGTCAAATATAATCAACAACATAGAAGAGCAGATCAGAGTCGAAAAAAATTATTCTGACAACCGAATAAAATGCCTAGAGTTTAAAGTCAGTGATAAGGTGTTTGTATGAATATCTCCACTCCATGAATGCTAAATTTTCTTGGGAGGTCTCAGAGAAACTCACTCTTTGGCGGAGGTATATGGTTGGACGATAGAGAGGGAGCTTGGATTAGGATGTTCACCATTCATTCCCATTCCTGTCCCATATCCTCTCGGTTATGAAAACCCTTTATCCCCTTACTCAGTGGATTTTGGGGAATTGAAAATTATCATTTTAGAACCAGAACTAGGCTGGTGAGGTCATCATCTTTTTGGGATGCCCTGTGTCTGATATATCATTCCTGGAGGCTACCATGTATCTGTATTTCACTTCATATGTTCTTGATGAGAAACATAAGATTGTTTTTGACCTCATCACCATCAATGAGGACCTGAATGGATGTGTTTCCATTCCATCTAGTTCGTGGTCATTTTCCATGATGTATTTCATGCGGGTCTCATATTCTCAGTATTCTATAGATGGATGGGATGAAATCATGTGGTGCAAAAGTATTACCTATGATTTTTCACTTCCTCCTCAGACGTATTAAGAATAATGAAATTACATTTGATGAAAACATCAAACGATGTTACATCAGCCAGGGGTTGAGAGGTTACTACTACAACGATTCTCGTGAAGTCCATGTGGATCATATATTTTAAGTTAATTGGGTGTGGGAGGTCTTTCATTTTTTTTGTTGAGTTTACTACTGTCTCTACGCAATATAAATTTGGTTCTTCGTTTCTGAACCAATGGTTCATCCTCTTTGGTGTGTCAGGTTCGAAGAAGACGACTTGTATGATCGTACTCCTCACGGGATTCTGGTATCTCTGAGAGCCACGTAATAAGTCACGCTTTGAGGGATTCCAGACCTCGAGTAGAGCCATCACTATGCGTATCTATAACTAGCTTCTTGATATCATTATAATCTTTAAGTACGGGAGTGAGACACCTAGTTTTCTGTGAATGCTTCACAATATTACAGAAGCATGTTTGTGCAGTAGTCTTCCAAGGCCCCTTTGGGTGTGATGGCCTCCTCGAACATGTGGTTTGAAACTGAACATGGATGGATCCCACTGTGTGGGTGTTATCAGAGGTGGTTGGATTGTGGGGGACTCTAGAGGCTTGGTCATCTTGTCTTTCTCAGCTCACCTGGGCAGTGGCTCCTCCATTCAGGCAGAATCCAAGGCTACCCTTACCAGACTTTCTTTTTTTCCATAGGATAATATTAATATTTCTGATATGGAGACAGATTCAATGATCTTTTACAACTCCTTCAATGGAATGGGATATGCCCCAGGGTCGATATCTTACACCATCAAAAAATGTTGGGGCATGCTCAATATTAACAACATAAAAGTGATCAATACGTGGCGATAATGAAAAAAGTGGTGGACCACCTAGAGTTTATAGATGAGCAAGGATACTATATTAACTATGTATTTAATATTAAACTCTTAAAACCTGAGGGGGTGGATCTAATTAGGGGGATGCCCTTGGGCTTCATTACTTCAGGCACCCTTAGGCTCTTGAGGGCCTTGGCTTTGGATTTGCCTCGTGGGGTTCTTGTTCTTCTATTATCATTCCATTTTAAAATAAATAAATAAATGATGATGATGATGATGATCCTTCACATATACTAAACTCATATGTTTTACCACTGGAGAAAGATATTTCTTACAAAGAAAAACTGATATAGATTCTAGATCATGGAGAAAAAGTTATATGAAATAAGACCACTCGCTTTGCTAAAGTTTTATCGAAGAAACACCAATTTGATAAAGTAACATGGGAACTTGAGGATATGATAAGGTATATGTATCCTCATCTCTATTTTTCCAAGTGACGAATTTCGAGGGAGAAATTCAGTTTAAGGGTTGTATAATGCAACAACAAGATGTTTTTATGTAATATTCTGTTTAAATAATTTTTATTATTTAGTATCATAAATTGCACAATATATGGAGTTTAGAAGATCCAATATATTCCCTTAGTACAAGTTACCATTATATCCTATCCATTAGGTTAGCAGGAATAAGTATAACTAACATATGAAAATGCATTTTTAATTCATTGGCTATCAATTATTTATGAACAATATCAATTTGATATTTGTATTTTTGAGTTAATTACTAATGGGAAGGAAATTAATTAGATATATATATATGTCATAAAAAATATTTTGATATTAATCCAATGGATATTTTAATCATAGGGTGTGAATAAACCCTATTTATTTTTTTAAAACCTATATTTTTAAGCGTATTCTTACACCTTTGAATGGAGAACCCCTTTTAAATTAACATTTTGAAACCTTAATAATTTTTATATGACAAAATAAACATTTTATTATAATCTAGGATATAAAAATTTACTTTGGATGAATTTATGATATTTTTCTAATAAAATTCAAGTGTTGATGAATAGTAATAATACACAAAATTTTAAGTGAAAACAACTTTTTTCATTAAAATAATTTATATAGATAAATTAGAATATTTAATGGTTTAAAAGTATAAATAGAATATATTTTTATCATTAAATATAATTTATTTAATTATCATTAATTTTACATTGAATTCATATGTAAAAAACATTTCAATCATCTCCAATGTTTTAACTTTTAAAAACATGTTCTCTTATTCAGACAGCAGGACTGTTTTTAAATTAATTTCTTACAATTTTATGTTTTGAATTGAGAATAATTTATTCCATACTAGAAATCATATTTTCCGAATTGTGTTAATAGGTACCTTTTACTTTTGGACATTAAGAATAGTATCTTCTGTAATTATTTTTATTTACCGTGCTTAAATGGTAAATATGTTAAATAAGAGAAAAACAATACTATAATAACATAAAACTACCATAAAACGTATAATAGTCCCATTTTATGAGGTACGTCCAAATATTATCATCCTTGGGTGAAAGAGCGTTGTCGCACGCGCTCTCAAAAGAACTTCAAAAGTGAGTTACGTTGGATAAAACTCCAAGCACAACACTCTATGAAGCTAATGTTTAGTTTACTTGGTGTAGCATAGGGGGCTAACCAAGGTCGTCTCTCAAAGGAGGAAGTGAATTAAAACATCTTATTAGAGGTATTCTAAAAATAAAATAAAAGAGAATAAAAACACTACTAGAAAAGGATGGGGGTTGTTTATAGTTTATGAATCTAGAAGAAGTTTGCTGGAAGAAGATTGTATTTTTTTTGTTTTTAGTTTTGAAATGAATTCCGATTAAAATAACACAACAAGAAGATGTTTTTTTTTAGAAAATATTTTAAAAGGCGTAATCGATCTAACTCTACCTCTTCATTTACATATTAATCATTATCATTTAAATGAATATCCACTTAATTATGATCCTCTAATTTGTTAACCCTCGAACCCTACAAGAGTTAACTTAACCACAAAGATGGAATTACTTAAACCCTAGGCTAGCTTCGGAACATGCAATCGCAGAACCCTGCTTTGATTGTTGTTCTAAGGTTAGCTTATGGTCAGTGGTTAATTAGAGCACAAATCCATTCTGGAAATGAGGATGAGTTGTGTTTAGGGATTATATTTGAACTCTACAAATTTATCCCAAGTGGTCTTGTATTACCGATTAAGCTCGCACTCTCACAATTTACACAAAATCTCGACCTCGCGTGTTTTTGTATTAATTGTTCAATTGCTTGCTTAGTTTCTTAAAATTTAAAAACATAATTCATGGATCATATTAAGTGAATTACAGTAGGCTCAATGATTCAAAATAATTAAATGAAGAGGGTAGAAGATAGATCGATCACTAAAAATTACTCTTCCATGGGTGGCGTAATCATCGTAGAAGCGTTTTGCATGTGCAAAGGTTTATAATGGGTATAACCCAATATCGCTTCTACTCAAGAATTCCAGCCCCAAGAGGAAGATTAAGAGAAGAATAAATTTAAATAAAACAGAGGAAAAGAGAAGAAATAAAAGAAGAACAAAGAAGTTTATTACACAAACAAAACAATTACAACATGAAGGAGAGAAGGAGGCTTCGATGAGAGGATCCTTGCTTCAAGAGCTACCTCTCTTACAATGGTTGGAGAATTTGGTTGAAACCAATTCTCCTCTGCCTCCAATCTCCCAATGCACGAACCAGCCTCTCTAAATGAGAAAATCACTAATTTATAGAGTGGAGGGGAGGCTAGGTTTAAAGTGGTTTCAAGTGTGAATGCAAAATCTCGGCCAAATATTTTAATGAAAATTGCACCGCCCATTTTAACTCCAAAACGCGTGAATTGACCGGCCTTCCAGAAGGAGGATTTGTGCCACATCATGTCCCCGAGCTTTCCTCAAAATTCGGGCTCAATCCAAGCCCGTATGTAGAGGATATGGCCCAAATACAGAACCTTCTCCATTCTGGCGAGCCCAGCCCAACTTTGACTTCATGTCCCAATTTCAACAACCAAATTAACTCTTTAGCTTTAGTGTCCTGAATAAAAGTTGTAGATAATTAAGTTAGGAACACTGTTACAAAATTTAAAATTCAAATAATAAATATAAAAATATTTATCGTCGAAATAATACAGTGCACTATTAAGGGTAAAACTGGAATTTTCACCAAATTTTCAAATGAATGATCAAATCCCAAATATTTTATAAATAAACATATATAACACAATGTGAGGAAATTATATCATTTATTATCAATAAAATATTCAATAAAATAGTGTTTTATCAACTCCCCCACACTTACCCTTTTGCACACCTGGGCAAAACCTCATATCAAGTAAACATCGATATCAAATCAAAACCAATTTTAAAACACATATCTTTAAGATCAATCAATTTCACACCAAGAATAAAAAAGATATCATGCCTCATAAAAAACCTTATTTCAGGTTCTCCATTTATATCATTCAATATATTTCCACTTCATTTATCCACCCATGCACAAAACACTTACCTCGCTTGAATTTTCTCTCATCACTCAAATATCAATTTTTTTGCAATGTCTTTCTCATCCAAACTCATACAAGGGTCACCATAGGCTTGATAGATTCCTACATCGCTACCCGATGTGAGTCAAGGACATATGTTTATCATGAGGACTTTTCAGGGTTGTTCTGTGGCTTTCGGTTGGTAGGATTAAGATGTGAAAAACTCTGAGGCTGAATGAGGAGGGCTTGACTCTTTTAAAGCAAAATTGCATTAATCTAATTTTCACTTAAATATGGTGTTCTCTTCAATCCCCATAGTATCAATTCAGCTCCATCATCATGAAAAGTCATGAAAGGTTTACACCATTCATCATTTCAGCATAAAAAATGTCAATCTTCTAAAACATGATTTTCTTGAAAGCTCCAGATGGGCACAGCTTTCCACCTCAATTAGAAGCTCCAGAAAAGGCACAGCTTCACTTGTCATGAAAGATCCAGAAAAGGCACAGCTTTCAATATAATGACTTTCTTTAGCAGCAAACACATCTCTTCAGAATTTAATTTTCCACCCAAAGTATCACATAATGTGGTGGTACAACACAAGACAGCTTCCCCCACACTTAAGCTCAACTAGATTATGCAATTTCACTTCAAGAGTTGGTTGGATAGGGAAAATTGGCTTGTAATGTGGCTTAACCTAACAGGCTGTGCATGGATTCTAAGGGCTACAAGGATTAAATATTCAAGGTAGGCCATTATAAAAAAGGATTATTTGAAATAGGGGTTTTAATACCAAACAAATGCCTCAATCATTTAAACACAAGTACCTCAAACCCTCATGTTTTGACAGGAATAGATCAAATTCTGGTTAAATCAAGTATGGTTTGGCTCTCTCAAGAAGTGAGGTGAATGTAAAGAATATGAAAATAATGCTTTAGAAGCCTCACAGGAAAGTGATTTCAAATATAAAGACAGTGATATTGGCATGGGATTCAAAATTCAGCGTACTTTGCATGAAATTACTAAATATTTGAACTTGAAACAAAGTCATTTCAGCATTCATTTAAGCTTAGTTTCAAGGGGTAAATTGTTTCACTTATTGATATGGATTTAAAAATGGTGATGAGAATCATTTCAGCTCAAAAGTTTCAAAAACACACAGAAAATTGTAAAATAAACACACAAATTTTGAAAAACACACAATTTTTTTTTGGTTTTTTTTAACAGGAAAACAATTGAAATTACTAAACTAAAAGGTTCCCTCCCCCACACTTAAAATATTGCATTGTCCTCAATGTGAACCCGTGAGATGATATATGCACATGAAATGCAGAATTTTTAAATAGGACAAATAATATAAAAGTGAAAGGGTTAGGAACAGCCTGATGTGATCAAGTGATGATGGGGTCATGCAGTGTGATAAAATCCACTACATCAGTAGGATGTCCCTCAATGTATCTCTTCAAACGTTGCCCATTGACTGTAAAGCTCCTTCCAGTGTCCTCTTGTGTGATCTCCACTGCACCATAAGGAAAAACATTAGACACAATATAAGGACCTAACCATCTGTAACGCAACTTACCAGGCATCAACTTCAGTCGTGAACTATAGAGAAAGACTTTCTCTCCAATATGAAACTCCCTTTGTTGGATCATTTTGTCATGAGATGCTTTTGATCTTTCCTTGTAGAGCCTTGAGTTCTCATATGATGACAGGCGAATCTCCTCAAGCTCTTGAATTTGCAACTTCCTTTGAATTCCAGCTTGGGCCAAATCCATGTTACATTTCTTTATAGCCCAATATGCCCGATGCTCGACTTCCACGGGGAGATGACACGCTTTCCCAAAAACAATCCGAAATGGGGACATACAAATGGGGGTCTTGTATGCTGTCCTATAAGCCCACAATGCATCATCCAAGCGCTTGCTCCAATCCTTCCTATTTGGCTGCACAGTTTTCTCCAAGATTTGTTTCAACTCACGATTTGAAACCTCAGCCTGGCCATTTGTTTGGGGGTGGTATGGTGTTGATGTTTTGTGTGTCACCCCATACTTCCGAAGGAGGGAAGAAAAATTCCTATTGAAAAAGTGTGTCCCTTGGTCACTGATGATGGCCTTTGGTACTCCAAACCTGCAAAAAATCTGTGCTTTGACAAAATCCACAACAACATGAGAATCGTCAGTCCTGGTGGCCTTGGCCTCCACCCATTTACTCACATAATCGACAGCAACAAGGATATACAAGAAACCAAATGAACTAGGAAAAGGTCCCATAAAATCAATTCCCCAAACGTCAAAAATCTCACAGAATAAAATGGGTTGTTGGGGCATCTCGTGTCTTCTTGAAATGTTTCCAGTGTGTTGGCAACGAGAGCATGACTTACAAAATACATGGGAATCATGGAATAAACTAGGCCAATATAATCCTGAGTCTAAAACCTTCCTAGCTGTCCGTTGGGGTCCAAAGTGTCCAACACAAGCAAGTGTATGACAGAAATGCAAAACAGACTCAAACTCATGATCGGGAACACACCTCCTAATGACTTGGTCACTACACATGCGCCAGAGGTATGGATCATCCCACACATAATACCTAGACTCACTTTTTAATTTTTGGACTTGATGCTTCTTCAAATTTACTGGGATTTCAGAGCCAACAATGTAATTAACTAAATCAGCATACCAAGGATGCTTACCTGAGATGGTATAGAGATGCTCATCGTGGAAAGTGTCCCGAAGTGGTACCTGGTCCAAGGTGTCACCCTCTAGTGTGTGAGTAAGCCTACTCATGTGGTCTGCCACCAAATTCATTGACCCCTTCTTGTCCTTTATCTCAAGGTCAAACTCTTGAAGAAGTAGCATCCAACGGATAAGTCGTGGCTTTGCATCTGGCTTCTTTAGGAGGTACCTCAAAGCTGCATGGTCAGAAAAAACAACTACTTTAGAGCCCAATAAATATGAACGAAATTTATCTAAAGCAAATATAACAGCAAGAAACTCCTTTTCTGTTGTGGTGTAGTTTGATTGGGCTGAATCTAGTGTCCTCGATGCATAGGCGATCACATGTGAACGTCCCTCCACCCTCTGAGATAAGACAGCTCCAACCGCGAAGTTGGAGGCGTCACACATAAGCTCAAAAGGAATCTCCCACCGTGGGGGCTGTATGATCGGTGGAGTGGTCAGACACTTCTTTAGCTCATCAAATGATACCCTGCATGAATCATCAAAATTGAAGTCAATATCTTTTTGAAGCAATCGAGATAAGGGTAGAGCGATCTTACTAAAATCTCTGATGAAGCGTCGATAAAATCCAGCATGTCCAAGGAATGATCGAACATCACGCACACATGAAGGGTAGGGTAAGGATGAAATGATGTCTACCTTAGATCTATCAACCTCTATCCCATGTTTTGACACTACATGCCCTAAGACAATGCCATGCTCTACCATGAAATGACACTTTTCAAAGTTCAGGACTAGATTCTTCTCAATACAACGATTCAACACATTTTCCAAACTACTTAGACATTCATCAAATGAAGATCCATACACTGTAAAATCATCCATAAATACCTCCATGCAGGTCTCAATAAAATCAGAAAAAATACTCACCATGCATCTCTGGAAGGTACCTGGGGCATTGCAAAGTCCAAATGGCATCCTCCGATAGGAAAATGCCCCAAAGGGACAGGTGAATGTAGTCTTCTCTTGATCCTCCGGAGCTATAGGAACCTGAAAATATCCAGAAAATCCATCCAAGAAACAATAGTGTGTCTTCCCAGATAGTCTCTCAAGCATCTGATCAATAAATGGGAGGGGGAAATGATCTTTGCGAGTGGAATGATTTAGTTTCCTATAATCAATACACACGCGCCAACTGTTTTGTACCCTCATTGGAACTAACTCATCTTTCTCATTTTTAACAACAGTAACACCACTTTTCTTAGGCACAACCTGAATAGGACTTACCCACTGAGAATCTGAAATGGGATAGATTATACCTGCCTCGAGCAATTTTTCAACCTCTTTTTTAACAACCTCTAGAAGGGTTGGATTGAGTCTCCTTTGTGGTTGCCTCACCGGTTTAGCTCCATCTTCCAAAAGAATCCTATGCATGCAAATGGAGGGGCTAATACCTGATATGTCAGCCAAGGTCCACCCGATTGCCCTGATGTTCTCCCTCAAAAGATTCAAAAGTTTTTCTTCATGTTCAAAAGAGAGATTGTTAGCAATGATAACAGGTAATTTTTCACCACTTAACAAGTATGAGTATTTGAGATTTGGTGGCAATTGCTTTAGTTCCAGTGATGGTGGCTGCTGAATGGATGGAAGCATGAGTGGCGTAGACATCTGTGCACAATCATACATATCATCTGAATGAGAGAACAATGCATCAAATCCATCAGAAAAATTAGCAGCCATATCATAATCAGAGTATACATGCTCAGAATTCGAATATGATTGGACAAATGAACCAATCCCAAGATCAGAAAGATCATGAATTAAAGGGGATGAAGTAGAATGAGACATCAAGTTGGACCCAATACTCATTATTTCATTAAGAAGTGAATAGTCCCCAAGAGATTGGGAATCAAAAATAGAGGGACTATCACATGGAGACTCAGAATGAGAGAGAAAGAATGCTAAGTGTTCCTCTGGTGGGTACTTCATAGAATCCAGGATTTTAAACCTCACGATTTCATCCCCGAATTCCATGGAAAGAGTACCCTCATGAACATTGATAATGGTCTTAGCAGTTTTGAGGAAGGGTCTACCAAGAATGATAGGGGCATGAGAACTTACCTGGTCATCTTCCATGTTTAGTACATAGAAATCAGCAGGGAAGATCATGTCCTTTACCTTTACCAACACATCTTCAAGGACACTAGCCGGATATGCTGTAGCTCTATTCGCTAGCTGCACCACTACCCTTGTAGGCTTGAGCTCACCAATCTGCAATGAAGAGAAAACAGAGTGAGGCATCACATTTATTGAAGCTCCTAAATCACAAAGAGCATCAGAGAAGTGAAACTCCCCTATGGTGCATGGGATGGTGAATGTCCCGGGATCCTTTCACTTTGTTGGCATTGCTAGAGTTGGTGTAATGAGTGCTGAGACATTCCTTCCAAGGTTGATCCTCTCATTTCCCTTGAGCCCTCTTCGATTGGTACAAAGTTCTTTTAAGAATTTGGCATACCTTGGGATTTTCTTAATGGCTTCGAGTAGAGGAATGTTGATCTCCACACGCTTGAATGTGTCCAAAACCTCCTTTTGCATTGCTTCTTCAGCCATCTTCTTGGTTTGAACAACCCTGTTTGGAAAAGGAAGTGGTTTAGGAGGAACATCATCAATCTTTTTCTTACCTTTATCTTTCTCCTTGGATTGTTCATCAGTTGGTATGGAATGTGGCTTCTCTGAAGTTGAGGTGAATCCCGGTGGAATGGTAGGTACAGCTGTATCGTTAATTTGCTTCCCACTTCTCAATGTTATGGCACTAACATTCCCCTTTGGATTTGGAGTGGGTTGGGAAGGTAGATATCCAGAATTCTTACTTACAAGTTCATGGAGGGCGGTGGCAATCTGGCTCATTTGAGTCTTCAACTCCCTCAGCTCCGAACCTTGACTTTTCGGCTCATTCTGTTGATTAAGAACAATTTGTTTCAAAAGATCATCAGTGTTAGAGTCTACCATGGGTTGGAGATTCCCTTGTTGCTGACTTGTTGATGTTTGAGCTTCAAATCTCCTTTGGGGTTGTTGGAAACCCTGTTGGTAAGGTGGAGGCTGCTGGAAGTTTTGTTGAAAGGGGGGCCTTTGTTGTTGTCCAGAGCCATACCTCATGTCCAGATGATCTTTCCACCCTTGGTTGAATGTTGGATCGAACTTCTTCTGGGGATATGGTTGTTGCTGCTGCTGCTGATATGGTCTCCCAGGGAACACTGCTGCACAATCTTCTGTTTCTTGGAGTTGTGGGCAACAGTCAGTTGGGTGGCTTGTCTCAGTGCAAATACCACAAGGCCTTGAAGGAGGAGGTAAAGATGTCTTTTGTGCCAAAGCAATCTGCCTTACCATAGTTGTCAATTCTTCTAACTTGGTATCAATCAAATGACTCTCAAGAGAAGAAGGACTTACCTGATGTACTCCCCTGACATGTAGTGTACCTCTATCGCCAAATTGTTGGGAGTTTTGGGCCATCTTGTCAATCAATGCACGTGCGGCTATTGGTGTCTTGTCCACCAATGCCTCTCCAGCTGCGGCATCCACCATGCTTCTCTCCATAGCTGTGAGTCCTTCATAGAAGTACTGAATGATGAGTTGCTCACTGATTTGGTGATGTGGACAGCTTGCACACAACTTCTTGAATCGCTCCCAATACTCATACATGGACTCCCCTTGTGCTTTCTTGATCCCCGAGATCTCCTTATGAATGGAAGTGGTCCTCGATGCTGGAAAAAATCTCTGCAAGAAAAGACGTTTCAAATCGTTCCAACAAGTTACATCTTCAGGTTGTAAATAATACATCCAATCTTTTGCAGCTCCATCAAGTGAGAATGGGAATGCTCTTAGTTTGATTTGATCTTCAGAGACATTTTTAGGTTTTAGGGTTGAGCAAACCACATTAAATACTTTCAAATGTTTATTCGGATCCTCACCAGAGAGGCCATGAAACTTTGGAAGTAAGTGAATTAACCCTGATTTTAGTTCAAAGTCCGATTCGAGATTTGGGTATGCAATACAATTTGGTTGATAGTTAATATCAGGTACAGCCAATTCTCGAATGGTTCTATTAAGTTCATTTCCATTATTATCAGCCATTGGTTCCTCTTTTATGTTTGAATTTGAATTGCTTCCAATTTCAATGTTCTGATATTGGAGTAATTCTCCAACTGGTTGAATGTTGAAACTTCCCGTAGACTGAGAATGTCTGATTCGTGCCCTAAGGCTACGTTCAATCTCAGGGTCAAGATCTAAGAGATCTTCGGGATTAGTTCGTGTCATAGATCAAATAAAAATGAAAAGAAAGAAGGTGGACCATAGTAAAATAAAAATGAGAAGTTTGAGTTGATGGTCCACAAAGAAGTAGGAGAAAATAAAAGAAGAGGATGAAAAATCAGATTGGGTAAAGAATGAAGAAAGAAGAGAGGAAAATAATAAAATGTAAAATAAAATAAATACCTCTAGTTGGTTGAAATAATTACTTGCCTCCCCGGCAACGGCGCCAATTTGAAAGAGCGTTGTCGCACGCGCTCTCAAAAGAACTTCAAAAGTGAGTTACGTTGGATAAAACTCCAAGCACAACACTCTATGATGCTAATGTTTAGTTTACTTGGTGTAGCATAGGGGGCTAACCAAGGTCGTCTCTCAAAGGAGGAAGTGAATTAAAACATCTTATTAGAGGTATTCTAAAAATAAAATAAAAGAGAATAAAAACACTACTAGAAAAGGATGGGGGTTGTTTATAGTTTATGAATCTAGAATAAGTTTCCTGGAAGAAGATTGTATTTTTTTTGTTTTTAGTTTTGAAATGAATTCCAATTAAAATAACACAACAAGAAGATGTTTTTTTTAGAAAATATTTTAAAAGGCGTAATCGATCTAACTCTACCTCTTCATTTACATATTAATCATTATCATTTAAATGAATATCCACTTAATTATGATCCTCTAATTTGTTAACCCTCGAACCCTACAAGAGTTAACTTAACCACAAAGATGGAATTACTTAAACCCTAGGCTAGCTTCGGAACATGCAATCGCAGAACCCTGCTTTGATTGTTGTTCTAAGGTTAGCTTATGGTCAGTGGTTAATTAGAGCACAAATCCATTCTGGAAATGAGGATGAGTTGTGTTTAGGGATTATATTTGAACTCTACAAATTTATCCCAAGTGGTCTTGTATTACCGATTAAGCTCGCACTCTCACAATTTACACAAAATCTCGACCTCGCGTGTTTTTGTATTAATTGTTCAATTGCTTGCTTAGTTTCTTAAAATTTAAAAACATAATTCATGGATCATATTAACTGAATTACAGTAGGCTCAATGATTCAAAATAATTAAATGAAGAGGGTAGAAGATAGATCGATCACTAAAAATTACTCTTCCATGGGTGGCGTAATCATCGTAGAAGCGTTTTTCATGTACAAAGGTTTATAATGGGTATAACCCAATATCGCTTCTACTCAAGAATTCCAGCCCCAAGAGGAAGATTAAGAGAAGAATAAATTTAAATAAAACAGAGGAAAAGAGAAGAAATAAAAGAAGAACAAAGAAGTTTATTACACAAACAAAACAATTACAACATGAAGGAGAGAAGAGTTATGTTGGATAAAACTCCAAGCACAACACTCTATGAATCTAATGTTTAGTTTACTTGGTGTAGCATAGGGGGCTAACCAAGGTCGTCTCTCAAAGGAGGAAGTGAATTAAAACATCTTATTAGAGGTATTCTAAAAATAAAATAAAAGAGAATAAAAACACTACTAGAAAAGGATGGGGGTTGTTTATAGTTTATGAATCTAGAAGAAGTTTGCTGGAAGAATATTGTATTTTTTTTTGTTTTTAGTTTTGAAATGAATTCCGATTAAAATAACACAACAAGAAGATGTTTTTTTTAGAAAATATTTTAAAAGGTGTAATCGATCTAACTCTACCTCTTCATTTACATATTAATCATTATCATTTAAATGAATATCCACTTAATTATGATCCTCTAATTTTTTAACCCTCGAACCCTACAAGAGTTAACTTAACCACAAAGATGGAATTACTTAAACCCTAGGCTAGCTTCGGAACATGCAATCGCAGAACCCTGCTTTGATTGTTGTTCTAAGGTTAGCTTATGGTCAGTGGTTAATTAGAGCACAAATACATTCTGGAAATGAGGATGAGTTGTGTTTAGGGATTATATTTGAACTCTACAAATTTATCCCAAGTGGTCTTGTATTACAGATTAAGCTCGCACTCTCACAATTTACACAAAATCTCGACCTCGCGTGTTTTTGTATTAATTGTTCAATTGCTTGCTTAGTTTCTTAAAATTTAAAAACATAATTCATGGATCATATTAAGTGAATTACAGTAGGCTCAATGATTCAAAATAATTAAATGAAGAGGGTAGAAGATAGATCGATCACTAAAAATTACTCTTCCATGGGTGGCGTAATCATCGTAGAAGCGTTTTGCATGTGCAAAGGTTTATAATGGGTATAACCCAATATCGCTTCTACTCAAAAATTCCAGCCCCAAGAGGAAGATTAAGAGAAGAATAAATTTAAATAAAACAGAGGAAAAGAGAAGAAATAAAAGAAGAACAAAGAAGTTTATTACACAAACAAAACAATTACAACATGAAGGAGAGAAGGAGGCTTCGATGAGAGGATCCTTGCTTCAAGAGCTACCTCTCTTACAATGGTTGGAGAATTTGGTTGAAACCAATTCTCCTCTGCCTCCAATCTCCCAATGCACGAACCAGCCTCTCTAAATGAGAAAATCACTAATTTATAGAGTGGAGGGGAGGCTAGGTTTAAAGTCGTTTCAAGTGTGAATGCAAAATCTCGGCCAAATATTTTAATGAAACTTGCACCGCCCATTTGACCTCCACAACGCGTGAATTGACCGGCCTTCCAGAAGGATGATTTGTGCCACATCATGTCCCAGAGCTTTCCTCAAAGTTTGGGCTCAATCCAAGCCCGTATGTAGAGGATATGACCCAAATACAGAACCTTCTCCATTCTGGCGAGCCCAGCCCAACTTTGACTTCATGTCCCAATTTCAACAACCAAATTAACTCTTTAGCTTTAGTGTCCTGCATAAAAGTTGTAGATAATTCAGTTAGGAACACTGTTACAAAATATCAAATTCAAATAATAAATATAAAAATATTTATCTTCGAAATAATACAGTGCACTATTAAGGGTAAAACTGGCATTTTCACCAAATTTTCAAATGAATGATCAAATCCCAAATATTTTATAAATAAACATATTTAACACAATGTGAGGAAATTATATCATTTATTATCAATAAAATATTCAATAAAATACTGTTTTATCATTGGGTAAATTTTATGACCCCATGGAGCCACTTGGGTGTGAAAATGACCTTTTAGAATTTTTTATTTAAATTAAAGTGAAATATAACAAAAACTTGTATCTTTTAATAAAACATTTTTAATATATAGTTATATAACATATTTCTTAGACTATAAATAATAATTAAAAATATCAAAATATTTCTTAAATCATGGTATTTTAGTTTCAATTTTTAGACATTAAGTAAATATATTTATTTATGATAATATAATGATGTCGTGACTACCCTATTAAAGAATTAATAAAATAAATGTTATTATAAATATTAAAATAAATATAATTTTAACATTATGATTCTGTACATTAATTTAATGGATGAATATGACATGTTTTCTTTGAGTTAATGTCATTTTCTTCAAGTGAATATATTTGTTATGGATTTAAGAAAAATCAATTACTAAATAGTGTCCAAATTGACATAAATGAGTTTTTAAAACAAATAATATTTTGTTAAATGATATAATAGTCCTAAAAATATAACATTCTACCAAATAAATTATATAATGTTAAAAATATAACTAATGATACACATTTTATTCGATAATCATTTTATAGTAACTAGAATAACCATATATTATAAAAATATGGTAAGGGTTAATGTTCTTAACTAAGGGTTAAAGCTAAATGATAAGGTTATTTTTGTGACCTAAACATGTCTAAAACCAATTGGATGAGATTATTTTGACCCATCCTCATCTTATAATTGAAATATATCACATCATAACTATTATAATTCTATAATCATTTTATAATAAAATCATATTTCAAAACTTACCTAAAGTGCCCCTCCTCCCTCTTACAAAAGGCCACCACCTCTACCCACATAATCACACCTTTCAATACACTTTAATCATCCAAATTAGGCTCAATTAAGATCAAAATATCACTACCTTACTTCTGGTGGCCACACTTTGGGAATAAATCCATCATATATAGAGCATTTGTGCAAATCAAAAGGAGATAATCGAAAAAGAGGCAATTGTTTTTTCACCTGTTTCAAAATTATTTTCTTCTTATACTTCCTCTTCTTATGTTGTTTCCATATTAATTTAACAAATCAAGTATCTTAAACATGATAATATTTTATTATAATAATGTTAAATCCTCATAACTACTTTTATCCATCCTACAAATAACAATATCACAATGTGTGCGTACGTACAACTTACCGTCTCCACGCCGTGGTGTAATTCCTTATTCAACAAAACATTATTTGGATGGGTATAATGATGAGTATAATGGATTTAAATAATGAATAAAACATTATAACCATTATTTATAATTAATATACAATCCAATTCAATTTCATTTAACCATTAAGTGAATGATATCGTCGCTCGTGCGTACGTACATCCTACCATCTCCATGATGTGATGCGATTAATTCTATATGATCTTCATTAAAAAACAATTATATAAATGAATGGAATGAATAAATATGATATATTTTATTCTAATATCATTATATAAATGATATAACTATACCCTAATAAGTGTAACACGAACTTACCTGACAAAACATGCATAACAACATAATGTAGTTAATATCTGAATAGTGAGTGACAATTAAATGTTACTAACAAAAGGATGCTAATATAAAAATATATTATATCAGAAAAATTATAATTATTCTGGAATTAGTCAATAACCTTATTTAAATCATTATACAAGAGGTTCAGATACATATTAAGGATATCATACCTAAGGTATGTGATAATTTTTTAATCTCATTTTTATCTAAGATTATTTATACGTAAGTAATTAATAAGGTATATTTATCATCCACAACAATGTTTCCAAATTATTTAACATTATTTATATTATTTTAAATTTTTTTAATGTATATTTTACTTATTTATGAATTTTTATTAAACAACATGAAATTAATCTTTTCTCGTTATTCGAATTGAGGTAATTTTTTACTTTTCCAGCAAAAGTACGAGGAGAATATTTTTTTAACTGATATGCGATGAATGGATTTTTATGGTTCCATGACACCTTATTTCTATGGAGAATCCTCTAAAAAATTTCATGATTATTTTCAACTAAATTCTATTCATTTAAATTTGCATGGAATTTTGGGAAAATTTTTTTTTTGAAAAAAAAGCAAGGATATTTTCCCTTGGAATTAAGTTCAACTGTTTTATCAAAATTATTTTCTATCTAAGATTAAATTGGGTAAAGTTACTAAAAATATTATTATTTTTTTTATTATATTTATGTTTTAATTATTTTTATGAAATCCATTTATTTTATATGGATTATGATGGAATGATGTTTAAGAAACCCATTTTATATCATGGGTTATACAATGATGAATGATTTATGTTTTTTGTGGAACATGTAAGAATGATTTCATTATGAGATGAGTGGGACCTATATCCATATTGAATGCATTGGGTAGATATTTATATCTCATGAGATAGACATGACTGGAACAACAAGAAAATCTAGCTCAGTAATACAAGGGTATAATGGAAAGTAAACCCGGTTTAGTAATGGAATTTGACCGCTATGATGGTCTTGGCTCTGAGTATTGGATAACAAGGAAATAATTTTTCTATGATTATATGTCTTCCACAAGACTTGATGTCTTAGGTTCTACCATTTGGGATTATGTTTGTTAGTTCTTGTGAACTTTTATCCCATGACATGATATCATGATATTTCTTATGCAGGTTAAGATTTTAAAATGTTATGTTATTATGTCTTCCATTATGATGTGATTTATGTTTCCCTTGAATACCATTACTGAGAATTTGATCTCCCCCATTCACATGTTTCTTTTCCTGAAGTCATGATGAAGGGTATTAAGTAAACTATGTTATAAAGGAGTCTAGTTATGATGAAATAAGTGGGAGACAATGTAGATGTTTAATGAACCAGTTGTTTATGTTTCCCAGTTTCTAAAGACACTATACCTATATGGTCATATCATGGATTTTTTATATGTTGTACTGAATGTACTTAAATTTTATTTGAATATCAATATATTTAAAGTATGAGTGATTATACTTACCCCTACCACCCATGCACGGGAAATAATTAATAAACTTCGGGTGATGATGGCTTGGGATAATCATGAGTGGGCTCATATCCCAGCTCCCATTGATGATGTCTACTAGCATATTCCAGCAATACCCAGTGAGAAAAATCATATCACTACTCACTCAAAACAAGTTTGTGGGAATCTTACTATAGTAAGAAAGAGGGAGTAACATATTCTTATCCATGTGCATGAAGTCCATCGACATATTTCATTAGCATAAAGACGAAGAAATAGACCTCATATTCTATCATCAATCAAAGATATCTGCTATTTTATATAGGATATGGAGAATGTACTAGATTATATCCATTCTAACAATTTTCTAAAATGACATTATATATTATAAATAGTTGAAGAACCCCACCAAAATATTCTGGCACTGGTAAATATATAGGGATATGCACATATTCATACCCTTATAGCCAGAGTAGCCCAACACTCTCATAATTATGAACAAGTTGTTACTCTAGAGAAAGATCATATTCTTTCAAAAAAACTAGGAGGATTACTAGAATATTCTGATAAAAGAAGATATATCAAACCCAATTCATATTCCCATTACAACTGGGGCTCAATAAATGAGAGCAGAACATGCCTTGGGATAGGGGCCCATGCATGTCAAAAAGTCCATTGACATATTCCAAAGGTCAAGGTTAAGGCTCATATCCCCAATCTAGACAGGGCTCACCAAGTGTGAGGGGAACATGCCTTAGGAATGTTTTATATCCCTATTTATGTACACCAACGACAAACGCAAAAGGATTAGGATCGGGCTCGTATCCCCATTCTGGATAGGGCTCACCATGTAAGAATGTAACATGCCTTGGGAAAGCCTCATATTCCTACAAGTGAACATTCCTAGTAGACTTTATTAGATTATGAAATCCAGGTTTATATTAATACTTAAATTGATGAACAACTACACCAACATCCTTCCAAGGCTATACAGAAGGAGGATCATATCCCTTCTACCATTCCGGATGTCTGATAATATATTCTGGTAGGGGATGCACATTTAGACCAGGATCATATTCTAATTCCATCCAAGGCTCACCAAGTGAGAGAGAACCATGCCTCGTGGTAGGCTCATATCCCCACCACAAAAGAGCAGTGGTATATTTCAAATGCTCATGATCAGGATCATATACCTATTCTGACCGTGGAGCACTAAGTGAGAATGGAAAATTCCTTGAGATAGGTTCATATTCCTATTAATAATGGAGAAGATCATTAGAATATTCCAGAAAATTTATAGTAGTTTTATTAAACTCTTGCACCACTAGATAGTTATAAATAATGTCTGGTGACCGTCAAAAAACAAGATCATATCCCTATAGAGTTCTAGAAGGCATATCAAAATATTTTGACCACAACCTAAAATGATGTTTGTATCAATAATATACTCAATTATAGTGTACATGAGGTGGTTTGAGACACATTATCATGAACCCAAGGGTCCTTCAACTCTTCAACCTAATAGTAAAGTGATTATTACCATGATATTCCTCATCATTGTAGTGTGGAGATTGATCGTAGGGACTCTACTCCTGACATTTGTTGTGGTCAACCTCTCCATCGTGATATCTCCCAAAGATAATGAAATCCTCCCCTTTCCCAGATACCTTATTAGAGAGATGTGTTTAAGATTCAAACTCCTTAATATAGAGAGGTGATCAAAAAATCGGTGTAAGCTGTATATAGTTCATCATCAACTTCCACTAGCACTCTAGTCTAGTCCGTAGGTGACCCAAAGAATCACCTTTAGTGGTTTAATTGGATGGAGGTGTGTAAGTATGATAAATATGAATTTGAAATTGAAATATTGAGATTGTTAGTTAGAAACAAACTCTCCATCATGTTCTTTCCCCTTGCCACTTCTGACAATAAGATCCCAGGTGAGCTAGAAAAAGAGTGAGAGCCTTATATATTTCAACTTTTATGGTAAACTCATCAAAAACTTATTTCTAAAAACATCACCTATCTTGGATATGAGTGTCACCTTCATGTAATAAATACACTCTATTTTCATCTAGATACGTTCACCTTTTCTGTAGACCAAAACCTGAGAATGGAGGGGCATGACAAGTACCAATGAAGTGTTTGTCTCCACATCATGACAACTATCCATCGACTAATTTATAGAGAATCAGCAGATGTATGTATCTGAGGGTGGGTGAAATATGTAGTATTTCACTTCACTATGTTTCTAGAGAAATAGGAACCCTCTAATACAACATCATATAATGTCATAGTCTCTAGTGAAATTAGGGGACTGGGCAATTCACCAGCCAGTCATTCATTACAATAGAATGTCACCGCTATAACAGTGCCCAAACATTACGAACAAAGTAAGAGGATATCCAATAAGTATTTGAACTTGGATCCTTAATGAAATGAGAATTCAATTCAAACAAAGAAGGCAAGGTTTCAATCAACCTTATAATATCCCATAGAACCTGACTCTCATCATGGACTGCCATTGAACCCAGATCCTACATGAGCACAACTACACTACATCAAAAATTCCATAGTAGCAGCTTCAATATCAACTTTACAGAAGCATCCCTATATCACTGAGTCAGCAGAATATATACCGACAGATACAACTTTCAAATAAACCATTATTAATAAGATTCATGATATATCATCAAAAGAAGCATAAAAACCCAGCCTACAGGCCTGGGAGAATTTATACCTCAAACTCTATCACTAGGTTTATCATCATCTGACAGGGTCATGGGGAAATCAATAGAGATTCTAGGTCAACCCTCTCCCACGGGGATAAGGGAATTTATATCTCAATTCCTTTCCCATAAATCTTAAAATCCATGACTATAATCATCATATCCTCATTAATAAGACCAATAAATTCTAACTGTAGCCCTGGATAGACACTAGTGTTTAGGGATGGGGGAATTTTCATCCTCATATTCACCATATAGTGAATCATTATTCTCTTGATTGGGAGGTAATTATCGAAGGTCGACACCCCATTCATTCCTCCAACCATTAAACCATCCTCTAAAATCTAAGGCTCATTCTAAAATCACTACTAAACACTCCCTCTAGGTCATTACTCACAGTCCAAGATGGGAGGAGCATAATGAGAAGGAAATAATACCCCACCAAAGTTACGGGCTAAAACAACTCAATATGGCCAAGAATCCAAGAAATTACCCTAATGATGGAAGTGGAGAATAATCATACTTTGTTGAATGTAATAGGACAATAACCATTGCACGATATACCTATTTGAATATTGTGACTATCAACACAATAGATATAGTGGATCAAGATGCAGATGTAGAGGCTTGCAACATGAAACAATAGCTTTATTGGAGGGTAACTTAGATTCACCAACTAAGGATACACATAGTAGGAACTAAAGAAGGCTAAAAAATCTCACACCTCCAAATATCGAGTTTCCACCTCTCCGATGGAACACAACTAAATATAAAAAGAAAGGTGTGACTACATCCCAATCACCATCTAGAAGAGTTGAAGATCCTTCCATAGAGGAATAGTTTTCATAGTATGACAATGAGTTAAAAACTCTCAAACAACTCAACAAGGGTCGGATCATGGGAAATATTCCCACTGGGTATCATCTTCAAGTGGAGGTAAATATTAATCCTCCTATAAGAGCTGACCTTCCAGAAAAGTAGGATTCATTGAGTTAGAATATATCTTGATCTAGAAAGTTAGTCTACATAATTGAGGAAGTGAAAAAAAGATAGACAAACCCTCCCACACCGAGGTAATCAAGTAGTCTACGCATGGGTCAAAAATCAGCTGGAGAAAAAAATTGGGCCACCACATAAGGCCCTTCCTGCTCCTTGTATATGGTAGGTATCTCAAATATCAATGCCTCCAAAATTTATCAATGTCATCTTGTCCTTTGATACTCAAATATAAGCTATGGAGGGGTGATGAACACCTGTGTAACCTGGGAAGAAGCCATATCCTGAATGGGTGGATGACACTTTACCTCCACCCAATTTTGGAAATCCTACATTCTCTATCTTTTATGGAATGAGAGATCTCGAAAAAGATCTCACACACTTCATGTATTGATGTGGCATGATAATGGTCTCTTAATATCCGTATGAGGAAACTAAGATGTGGTGTTTTTAAAAAAATCTCGTCAGGAAAATCTTTTCTTGGTACATAGGCCTTCTAATATGAGATGTTGAAAAATGTGAAGAACTTCACCATCAATTCTCTTATCATATCAGCTCCACGCTGAGAAAAATGAAAATTGTTGCCCTAAAAACTACAAGGAGCATTAAAATGAGAGGGTGTATGACTTCATTGTCAGGTGGATGGGTTTAACATATTCAATTAGAATCCCAGTATCATAATAACAATTATTGGACCTCTTTGATGAAACTTTTTGGGATGATTTGTATACATGTTTGATTCCAATGAAGTATCTAGGTGGAATTCTTGAGTTTGTGGACATGTACAAACATTTGGAACTCTATTTAGTTAACCTGAGATAAATCTCATCTCCTACCTTCATCATAGGGGAAAAGGATTGATTAGGAAAAGGACACCATTGTTACCCTCAAACCAATAGTATTTCCCATTCAATCACCGAAGAAGGTCCCCAACTACACCACAACTCTTATCAAGAATAAAAAACTTCAAAATCACCCTCGACTAGAAGCAGAGAGAAATTAGGAAAGCCTGGCATTTAAGAAGTTATGAATAATGCCTACTACTTTGGAAATGAGTTGGTACCTAGTTTTTTCTTTTTAGGATTGGAAAATTACCTTCTCAATCTACCATATCCTAGGAATACTAATGAGGTCAACCTCATGGACCATCCTGATTACTACCATTTCTATAGAGGGATGGGTTATAATATTCTGGACTACATCCTCTTTAAAGACATCCTTTAAGGCATGGTCAATTCTAGATAGGTGGTGTTAGATAAATCATCAGATTAGGTGTCCTGCAGAATTATCACTTAGTTGAAAGAAAAGGTTGTTGGGGGAAGTTTCAGCTAGGCATGGATAGAAGTTCAACTATTGGATGACTTAGAAAACATTTGACCAAAATCATGCCACCATGAGAGAATATATTCACATACCCAAAATAGCCCCACCATCAAGAAGGTGACATAATGTATCTTTAATAGAGGTGGTTGGGACCATCAGAAACATGAAGTGACAGAAGATAAAGAGTCATATTTTGTAGCAAATAAAGCTATAACTCTTGTATAATTATTTCCTTAAACATTGGAATCACGAGAACTGCCCCACCAAATAGAACCTAAATTGTATGAAGAGCTCATATTTGGTTATATTAAAATAATACACTTTGTATTATTCTTATCTGATAATGAATATGCCTTAGAGTATGAGTTCCCCATTCCAAACTGGGGAATAGGAGGCCATACACATAGGAATTGAGGATACAGAGGAAAACACAGGCATGATAAGACCCTATATTTTGGTCACGTCCCCACAGAGGACATATATATAGTTTGAACTATGGTAAAACGTTCTAGTGATCCCAAAAATTATAAGTAGGAGTCTTAAAAGCCTCCATTAATCAACTGTGCCTAGTTTTATTGCATGACTGCCTATAGGGGAGTGTGATTATCCAATCATCCCAAGAAACGAGTAAGGACAAAATAAACCACGCCACTAACAAAATATGCCCCTTCAACCTCTTTATAAGAACTATTACCATACACCTCAAATTCATCATCTTCTAATCCACATGTTAAAGAGAAACCCAACCTCGGGAAGAGCTAGCCCCTTATACAAAAAGTATGACATTCTAAAATAGATAGCACTTGTCCTAAACAATCTCTCAATCTTGGATGCACTCCATAAATCAAAATTACATAGGGAGGAATTTGTAGATGACCTCTAGATCTCATAGGAGTTCAATATAGAAGTCACTATAACCAATTTATTTTGATTGGATACCTTTAAAACCTAATTACATGTCTCCATCTTATTCATAGAACATGATCTTGAAGATTTCATTCAGGGACACATCAGACCCCTATGTGTTTTGGGTAAACTCGGTAATTTCGATATCTAAAGTGCTCTGATTTAAAATGTTTTTGGGACTAATGTCATCATTATTCGAACCCTGTGATGTTTTTTATATAAATAAAGGGATTTGTCTCTCACAAAGATGGTTATTCTAGGGTATGATAAGCATGGGAATAGTCATATCATGAAGATCAAACTCAAAGCTCAGTTTGGGGATCTCATACCTAATACTAATTTTATGTTTATCCTCTATGGTACCATATATAATGTCTTTATTAGATGGCCTATCAACATATCCATGTGGTAGAACCTTCAATTATAATTCAATTTATAGAATACCTCATCGATGGAATGGTGGGAATACAACAGGGTGACAGTACCCCCTTTTAGACATGTAAAGGCCCATATTCTGAAATATGGTTCTACAATATGGGGGGGGGGACAACCAATGTTGGATGATGATATATAGGTTTTATTTTCTAATTTATTGGGGACTTCCCTTTAAAATATATTGAGTTTTCTCAATAGAGACCATGTTATCCACATAAATCTGGTGGAGGTAATAGATCTGGTCCTAGAGGACCAAGACCCTTTTATCCCCACTAACAGTTTAAGAATAACTTATCTATGACATCTATTTGAAATGAATCTAGTTGCATGGGATTCTAATTTCTCTTATAATGTCCCATTTAACCTCAGTAATGACAGATATTCCCAAATATTTTTTTATCCATCTAATAATTTCTTCATAAACTCATAGGTGGAAGAAGAAGAGGATGACCTTAGGAACACCCCTCCTATATTTGAGGAAGGTGTCTCCACCACCGTTAATGAGATCATGCATGTATATTTGGGGAAAAAAGAATATTTGTGGCTTACAATTATTTGTTTCCCCATTCTCCTCTAAGATAACGATATTATAATGAATTTTTAAAGAAACACGGATTTGTGTTCTATTGGAACTATAAAAAAATTCCTAAACATAATCTAGATGTGGCTACACACCATCCCGTCTTACCTAATGACCATTGAGGCTTTAAGTAGAAATCCATGAGGATGTACCCCTATCATGATACCAATGTAAAGGAATAAGTTGAAAAATTGTTCAAAGACAAATGTTTCTGAGAAGTTAGATACCTTAGATAGTTTTCTATTATCATCCTCATCAAGAAAATGAATTGATATATTAAGGTCTGTATCGATTTTAGAGAATTTAATCTATATTTCCCAATGGAAAATTTATTATTTTAGAACAAAAAACTATTTATCGATGAAAATTATGGTTTCCAATTCATTTATTTCATGTATGGGTACTCAAGTTACAATTAGATAAGGTTGTCCCATGAAGATGAAGAGAAAACTGTCTTCATAGAGCCCCAAGATATATTTTCATATTTGGTCATTCCCTTTGGCTTAAAGAACACTATAACCAATTATGAACACACCATGTATCATATCTTTAATCCATTATTAGAAATAATAATTGAATTTTTTGTTGATGACATGGTGATAAAATCCTGAAAATGATGTGATCACTTCATAGATCTTCAATTAGTCTTTGACAAGATGCAACAACACAATAAGAAGATGAATCCACTAAAATGATCATTCGAGATAACATTAGGGAATTTCCTAGGAATGTTTTTATTCATCCACAACATTGAGGCCGACCCAAAAAATACTAGTTCTCTTTTCACAATATTACCCCAATAAATCTCAAATAAATGGTGAGACTCTAAGGTAACCTTATACAAATTATATTTTTCATAGCCAACTTGGCTGTAAAATCTATCCCTTTTACTAGGATAGTGACAAAGTGAATCACCTACCAATGGTATGGGGACTGCCATTTAACACCCCAAGCTTACACGGTACACTTCTCTTTGAATAATACACTAGATTCTGATTTACGCAACTTCAAGTTCCAGCACAGCAAGAAAAATTAAACTAGATGTTTTAAAAATAAATTATAAATAGTAATACCCACTTTTTGAAATGTTATAAATTTTATTTTTCATAATTGAAATCTTTTTAGGATTCATAATATCAAAATTATCTTAGGGTTAATTTTTGGTATTTTTTGAAAACCTTCAATTTTTGATGAATAGTAAAAAAACACCGTGTTATTATTTAAAACCGGCTTTTATTTATATAAATATTATTTTTATTTAAATTTATTTCAAAGTAAAAATATATACATAATACCTATATTATTCTAATGTAATTAATTTGACTCATTTTATTATAAGATTAGATATATAAAATTTTATTGAACGTTTTAACATCTTTTACCCACCTTATAGGCACATTTGGAAATTTGCATAAAACATAATTTTACCCCTTCTATGAATTGAATATAAAAAATCTGAGAAACATCGTTGACATCAGTATGAAAAATTTTGTTCAATAGGATGAAAATAATGGTTGGTGAATAATATCTTTTGAATTATATTTACCACAGTTAAAAGTAAATATTGTAATTAAAGGTAAAAATGAATTTATAATTTCCCAAAACCAAGTCCTAATTCTATATGATAAGTGTATTTCGACCAAAATAAACCTTAGGAATAAAATATGATCCTTTTTATCAACTTCTATTAGATTAGGACATTTATTATTATTTTATTTAAAGAAGAGTTAAATGTGTTAAATTCAAATTTTACTAACTAAATCATTTTTAATATAGGGTTATATATAAGTAAATTTCCACTATAAATATTCATTAGAAATATAAAAATATTTCCTAAATCATTGTAATTTACTTATAATTTTAGACATTATATACTTAACATTATTTATGCCACAATGATTAAACAGTAATTACCTCCTTAATGAAATATTAAAATAATTGGTATTATAAATATTAAAATAAATTTAAATTGAGACTTTTGATGCATTCCCTGAATTTTAGAGTTTAATATGACATGTTAGGGTTTATTCAATAATTTTTTTTAAAGTAATAAATTTGTGATGACTTTCAAAAAAACCAAATACTAAATAGTGTCAAAATTGACATAAATGAGTTTTTAAAACAAATAATATATTCTAAAATGATATAATATTCCTAAAAATATATTATTCATCCAAGGGATATAGATAATGTTATAAATGTCATTAATTAATAACTTGAGGTTCTCTTGGAATTTTATAATATTTTTATTAAACATATAATAAAAAAATACAAGGAGACATAGTAAATGTTAAACTATTTAAACAAGAGTTAAATCTAAAAGATGTAGTTAATATAGTGACATAAACTTGTCTAAAACCTATTGGGTGAAATTATTTAGACCAATCCACACCCTAACCTATAAATAAATCCATTTTGAGCCATTATAAACCAAATATTATTTTATAATAAAATAATATTTCAAGATTTTCCTAAACTGACCCTCACCTCTCTTATAAAAGGGTACTTCCCCTTCACTTAATTTCACACATCCAAAGTCATTTGGATAGGCCAACCCCTCCTCTAATATTCTTCCAACTACCCTCACTTCAACATAGATGCCTTACTTTTAGTATAAAGCCAACCTAAGGAGACCTTTTTTAAAAATGAAAAGGAAGAACCCAAAGAAGAGGAAATTATTTCATCACCTCTTTCAATGTTCTTTTCTTCTACCACTTCCTCTTTCTTTGCGTTTTCCATACCAAAATAATAACTCCAGTACCTTATTCATACTGAGATGTTATTATAAATATGGTACAACTATATTCATTATTCTATACATCCTATGAATGACAAAGTCACTATACGTGCAGACGTACGGCTTACTATCTCCACGTCGTGGTGTAGTTTGTTATTCAACTCTTCATTATTTGGATGGGAATAATAATGAGTATAATTGATTTAAATAATAAATATAACATGTTAATTAATATTTATATATTATATACCATGCAACTAAAAATTATTTCACCATCAAAAGAATGATATTGTCGCTCATGTGTACGTACGACTTACCGTCTCCACGACGCGAAGGAATTTCGTTCCCCATCGTAATCATTCAAGAATAATTTTCATTTGATGATTACTTTTTTTAGGAAAATAATATACTTTTTTATAGGAATAAAATACATCCTATCCAAAACAATCATGACTTATGTTACAAACCATATAAAGGAAAATAAACCAGTTAACACTCGAAATAATGATAATACTAAAATATCGTTAACAAACCAATATTTGAATACCATATATGATATCATATTTATGTATGTGGTTAATGTATAATTTAATAAAAATTATTTCACCATTATATATAAAGTTATTGTACCATTGACTAAGGAATAATACAAGGTAATTTTTAATTTTACTATCTTTTTGTTATCCGAGGTTGTTAATACATAAGTATCTACTGGGACCTCTTTATCATCCACATCCCTGTTTCTTAATAATGTAATTCAAATAATTTTTACTATTTACTAGACTATGGGATAATGTAATTTATAAACTTTTTTGACTTTTTATAAAATTATTGAAAGGAATCTTTAGATCTCTTTCCAAACATGGTACTTTATGACCGTTTTGAAAAATTAAGGAAAGAATGTTTTTTAACTTATATTGAGGGGGAATCTATTTTTCACTATTATAACACCTTCGAATATTCCCTTTAAAATTATAAGAATATTTTCAAAATAAATGTTTTTTTACATTTTAATGATTTCAATTTAGAAAGAAATATTTCACTCAAATATTTTTTAGATGGATTTCATCTATGTCAACATCCTTCATTGGATTTTACATTTGTTTGAAGTTGATTTATTATGATACAATCTTCCAAATTGTGTTGAAGGTTTTGTGATATTTTGGACTATGGATATGCTATTTTTATAGAATTCATGGTTTATGGTAAACGTATTGACATTTATTATTCTAGTTTTAGTACGAATGATTATATTATGTTTCATCTTTTTCAAATGATGAATGCATTGGACTTAGTAAGTAATGGGTTGAGCCCGCTATAGGTCCTCGATGAATCAGTGCATCTCATGAGACAAACTGGTTTCTTGGTAAAAGGCCTTGACAAAATCTTATTTTTAGTCTTGGCACAAGGCCTTATCTATGTGGTTATGATGTCTGACATTATGAATTCCATCATTATGAAATAAGCTATTGATATTAGATATGATTATACGACTAGTATAATACCCATTTGAATAAGTAAATTTTATTATTTGATTTATATTTTCAATATTATGCAGATATTTAATTTTAAAAGACTTTTGTTTTAGTCTTATACATTGCCTTAAAATTTTATACATATTTATGAAAGTTTACACTATAATGTTATCCTTACTGAGCATTTGAGCTCCCCCTTTCTATGTTTTATTTTTCCTAGTATTTGAAGAATTATACTATTACTGACTTTCAGGGACAAGCTAAGGGATATGAGTGTGTTTAATGGAGTCACAATGTTGATTTTTTAATTCATGATGTAATGTAAAACTTATGTATGTATCCATTACTTCCAAGGCTACTAAACTAATTGGTCTTTTGAGACTTGATCTCTTGTGATCATGAAAATGTTATGTAATAATGCAACGACTTTGGTTAAATAGGGGCGGGGTGTTATAGTTGGTATCAGAGGATGTTTAGTAAAAACCTTGGAAAATAAATTTATAAAAAATCTGACTATAGAACATTTCCCTAAGATAAAATTCGAGGATTAGTATAGAAGAACTTCCTAGAATTTTGGTAATGTAGATATTTTGTGATTTTTTCCAGCAATATGTCTCTGTCTGGATATGAGCTGGTAGAGGTGGCTCTGGAACAGATGTACCTAAGAGTGAAAACTCTGACATGGAGTTTCAGGCTTGACATGGCGTATCCTGGTACACGATAATGGGACATGCTGCACTCTTGGTTATGACACTCCATGGGAATATTCTTAGGATAATTCAGATTTTCTTTACAAGCCATTATGAAAGATTTATGAGTAAATACTTCTTCAAATAACTCATTTTTATGATTATGGGTATTTGCATAAACTGTTCAATTTATGTTATCTATTAAAATAGTTTTTTATTTTAAATTGAAATTCATAAACTAACCTAGTGTATGCCATTGTTTAGAAGTGTCACCTTGTTGAAGGAATGGAAACCATATAAATGCACATAATCTATGTAGGAATTTCCCTCTCACTCATGAAAAGTATAGTGGAGCTGGCGATGAAGCTAGTGTTGAACAGTTTATAACCATACTAGGAAAACTCACTCAGGATATAAATAATAACCTTACCCATATAACGAACTATAATCCACAATGCAGAGGATCAATATTAGACCGATTAATGAAGAAAAAACAACAAACATTCAATGGGACTACAAATACATTTTTAGTTCCGAAATGGATATGTTCCTTAGAGAAAATATTTATTTCTTTGGGGAGTATCTAAAGGGAAAAAATTGTCATGGAATTTTATCAAATCACTGGAGATGCAGATCAATGGTGGTCATTAATTCAAAACAAAAAGAAGGATGAAGAAGTATCAAAAATGGAATGGAGGGATTTTAAAGATCTTTTCTTAGAAAAATACTTTCCTCGTGACCATCGATCGGATATGGAAAAGAAATTTCGGAGTCTAAGGAAAAAGGGGGATGAGAGTTTCGCAAAGTATGAGGCTAACATTACAAGTTTATAAAGGAATACTGCAGATTATATATGTAACCCAAGGTGTAAGATTGATCAATTATTTGATAGGTTAAAACCATTTCTCCATATAAAATTAGTCTCACAATCCTTCTTGACGTACGAAGATATAGTATATTATGCAATCAAGATAGAAAAGGAATACAATAATTCCTATGTCATTAAAGTAAAGAAAGAAAAGAAGAGATCTGCCGAACACTCTAGAAATGGAAAGAAGGGTAAGAATGGAAAAGTTGAATTTCTATCCTGTAGTAAATGTGGGAATAAAAACCCCAGTACTTTCCTAAAGAGAATGTGATTTTTTTAAAGGTGTGGTGAACAAGGCCACTACGCTCGTGATTGAAAGGGGAAGAAAGAGGATGTCAATGTTGAATGCTACAGTTGTAATGAAATAGGGAATTATGAAAATGTATTTCCTAAGTGTCAAGGAAACCTAACTCTGAAAAGGACAAGGGAGAAAGGACAAGCTTATACTATCACAATTGCAGAGGTTAAAGTTCCGAATGATGAGGTGGTGAGTACATTATTCCTTTCCTAAAATTTATCTAATGCTTCATTTGATTCGGGATCATCGCATTCTTTCGTATCTTCCCAGTTTTCCAAGAAAATTAGATAT
The DNA here is from genome assembly GCA_963277665.1 of Viscum album. Taxonomy (NCBI): domain Eukaryota; kingdom Viridiplantae; phylum Streptophyta; class Magnoliopsida; order Santalales; family Viscaceae; genus Viscum; species Viscum album. Next base: position 2,060,191,096 of record OY728143.1, on the reverse strand, counting down.
TTCCAATTTCAATTAACAAGGGAGTTTTTAGTAAATACTCTAAAGGGAAGTATCATGGAAACAATGTTTTTTGAATTAGTTACCATTATAGACTATAAACTTTCTTTATCTGCTAATAACATTGTCATACCCATGATTGAATTTGATATAATAATCAGTATGTATCAGATATCACACCATGATGTGAAAATTTATTGTAAAAATAAGGTAGTTACAATTTTTTATGATGATAAGGAATACCATATCTTTAGAATCGAAACGTCAAATTTTGATTCTTATATAGATCCACCCCTAGTAGATCTTCTAAATTAAATTATTAGGGAGGAAGGGAGTAAAATAACTATGTGTGTGGAAAAGATTTTTTAAATTGGGGGTGTACCTATTGTGAATGAATATGTTTATGTGTTTCCATAAGATTTACCTAGACATCCTCTAGAATGAGAAATTGAGTTTTCCATTGATTTAATTCCTGGTTCAACGCCCATATCGAATACCCCTTATAGAATGGCCAGTGTGGAATTAGTGGAACTAAATAAACAACTAGAGTAATTGAGTTATAAGTGATTTATTCCCCCTAGTGTTTCTCCATTGAGTTCCTCTGTTCTTTTTGTTAAGAAGAAAGATGGATCTATGAAGTAGTGTGTTGACTACTGGGAGATCAATGTAATAACAATATGTAAAAATTATCCCCTACCTCACATTGATGATTTATTTGATCAAATTCATGGAGATTAATATTTTTCAATGATTTACCTTCGATATGGATACCATTATTTGTTCATGAAAAAGGAAGACATTCCAAATACAATATTTCGAACCAGGTAAGGGCATTATGAGTTTATAGTAATGCCTTTTGAACTGACTTATTCACCCCCTATTTTCATGGATCTAATGAATAGAGTTTGAAGTAATATCTTGATGACTTTGTAGTGGTATTTATTGATGATATATTGGTGTACTGCAAAAGCTACAAAGATCATGAAAATCACTTGCGCACTATTCTAAATACTCTAACAAGAAATTAATTATGTGGGAAGTTTAGAAAGAGTAAATTATAGCTTCAGGATATTTCTTTTATTGGCCATATTTTCTCTAAGGATTGAATCTATGTTGATGCTTCTTAGACAAGAGCAATACAAGAATTTATAGCACTGATGAGTGTAACTGAGGTGCATAGTTTTATTGGTTTAGCATGTTATTATTGGCATTTCATATAGAATTTTTCCTGATTGGCTAACCCATTAACCAAGCTCACAGGTAAAGGGGTTAAATTTGTTTGGAAAAAAGAGTGTGAAGAATGTTTTGAAGAACTTAAAATTAAATTAGTCAATGCTCTTATCTTGAGTCTTCCATCAGGGAAGGATGGGTTTATTATTTAGAGTGATGATTTAAAGAAAGGACATGGTTGTGTCCTTATGAAGAATGATAGAGTTATTGCCTATGCATCACGATAGCTAAAAATTCATGACCAAAATGATTCTACTCATGATCTTGAGTTATAAGTTGCAATCCATGATTTAAAGATATGGAGACACTATTTCAATTGTAAATTATTTGAGATATGTACTGATCACAAGATATTGAAGTATATTTTATCATAGAAGGAACTCAACATTAAGCATATGTGATTCCTTGAACAACTCAAAGATTATTATTGCACTATACACTACCACTTGAGGAAGGAAAATAAGGCGGAAGATGCATTGAGCAGAAAGGATCATGAGGTTATGAACAAGATGAGAGGTGAAAGGGATCCTATGTTCATGGATCCAGTAAATATGGATGTTGGAATAATCATGGAAGTTGAAACATTGATACTTTTTCAAATGGTTTCCAAACCATCATTACTAGAAAGGATAATAAGTTCTCAGACTGATGATGAGGAGTTTCAAAAGAAAATTAAAGCTATGAATGATGAGAGATTGATCGACATCGTATATGAAGATGGGATTTTGAAATTTGGGAAAAGGCATTATATTATTGATATACCTGATCTAAAAAGGGAATTTTTGGATGATTCTCATAGCTCCAATTTCTCTATACACCCTGGTAGCACTAAAATGTATAGAGATTCGAATGAACATTTTTTTGGAAAACATAAAGAAGGATATTGATGATTATGTGTCAAGATGTATGGTTTTTCAACAGGTGATGGCTAGAAGACAATATCATGAAAGATTCATGAAATATTTTCCCATACCTAAGTGAAAATGGGATGATATTACAATGGACATTGTCATGGGGCTACCAAAGACTCCTAGAAGGAATGATGCAAAATGGGTCATTGTTGATCATCTTACTAAGTCAAAACATTTTCTTTCTATAAGAGAAGATTTACCACTTTAATTTTTATACAGTATATATATTAATGAAGTGGTAAGACATCATGTTGTACCCCTATCAATTTTTTCTGATCGTGATCCCATATATAAATCAAGATTCTGGAAATGTCTTCAGAAAGTCCTAGATACTAAACTTTGTTTGAGCACTTCCTACCACCCTGAAACTGATGGAAAATCAAAATAGACTCTTCAAACCATAGAATACATGTTAATATATTTCTCACTAGACTTTCAAGGTATGTGGGATTAAAATTTACCTCTAGTAGAATTTTCTTATAACAATAGCCTTCATTTAAGTATTCAGATGTCACCATGTGAAGCATTATATGGAAATAGATGTTGCACACCAAATTATTGGGATGATGTTGGTGAAATAAAACACATAGGCCCTGAATATGATGAGGCTACAATGGAAAATGTGATGAATATCCAAACCCATATCAAATCAGATCAATGTAAGAAAAAGAGACATCCCAAAAACTGAATTAAGGATTTGGAATTTCATGTAGGAGATCATGTTTTCTTGAATGTATCTCTATGGAAGGGTGTTATAAAATTCAGTAAGAATGGTAAATTGAGTCCCAGGTACATAGGACCTTTTGAAATTCTAGAACTAATTGGAGTTGTAGCGTATCATTTCGTAATGATGTTATGTCTCTTCAAAGTTCATGATGTGTTCCATGTATCATGGTTGAGAAAATACATGCCTGACCCAACACATCTACTCACCTATGTAGAAATAGAATTGGAACCTGATATGTCTTATTGCGAAGAGCCTATCAGAATTCATGATACCGGAGAACAAGTGTTGAGAAGCCGAACGACTCGTCTGGTAAAGGTTCTTTGGAGAAACCATAAAATGGAAGAGGCAACGTGGGAATCTAAGGAAATTACGCTGAAGAACCACCCAAATATATTTATGATGTAGTATTGTAGAAATGTTGAGGATGATATTATTTGAAGGAGGTGAGAATGTAACACCCCAAACTTCCACGGTACACTACTATTTGAATAATACAATAGCTTGCACTATATGCAAATTCGATCTCTAGAACCCCATGACAAATCAAACTGGCTATTTTAAAAAAGAAGTTATGAAAAGTAATACCAAATTTTTGAAGTTTTTTAAATTTTATTTTTCATAAAGTTCTTCATTTTTGGATTCAGAATATCATAATTAGATTAGGGTGATTTTCTGGTATTTTTCTGAAAACCTTCAATTTTTGATGATTAGTGAAAAACACTATGTTATTGTTTAAAACCGACTTTTATTTAAATAATAATTATTTTTATTTAAATTTGTTTTAAATTCAAAATAGATTAATAACAACTATATTAGTCTAATTTAATTAATTGGAGTCATTTTATAATAATATTAGACATATATAATTTTATTGAACTTTTTAACATCTTTTTCCCACTATCAAGGCATTTTTTCAAATTTGCATAAAACGTAATTTTACCGCATCTGTGAATTGAATTTCAAAAATATGAGAGACATGGTTGACATAAGTAAGTAAAATTTGGTTCAATTGTATGAAAATAATTTTTGGTAAATAGAATCTTTTGAATTTTATTTACCACGGTTAAAAGTAAATATAGTAATTAAATGTAAAAATGATGTTATAATTACCCTAACACATGTCCTAATTCTATTGGATAAGTGTATTTAGAACAAAAAAAACCTTATGAATAATATATGATCCTTTTTGATCTACTTGGATTAGATTAGGACATTTATTAATATTTTATTTAAAGGAGAGTTAATAGTTTTAAATTCAAATTTTAATAACTAAAACATTATTAATATAGGGTTATACATAAGATAATTTTGACTATAAATATTCATTAGAAAGATAAAAAGCTTTAATACATCATGGTGTTTTATTTATAATATTTAGACATTGAATAGTTAAATTTATTTATGACAGAAAGATGATGCAGTAATTACTTTATTAATGAATGCTTAAAATAATTTAAATTATAAATATGAAAATAAATGTAAATTGATACTTTTGATGAATTACACGAATTTTATATGTTAATATTACATTTTAGGATTTATTAAATGATTTTTTTCTATATATTAAAGTTTTTATGACTTAAATAAAAAAATACTATATAGTTTCAAAATTGACATAAATGAGTTTTTAAAACAAACACTATATTATTAAATGATATAATATTCCTAAAAATCTATGATTCGAACAAGGAATAGAGATAAGGTTAGAAATTTCATTAATGAACTACATGAGGTTCTCTTGCCATTTTATAGTATGTTTATTAACCATATAATAAAAAAATACAATGAGACATGGTAAATGTTAATGTATTTAACCAAGAGTTAAATATAAATGATAAGGTTAATATGGTGACTATTGACGCTCCTTTTTGTCACATTGTCTAAAAGAATGGAAAGGGAAATGACTTAGAACAAATTGATTCATCCATTAAAGAACTCATCAAAAATTTAAAAAATCATGAACAAGGATTCTTAAGCACAAGGTCCGCGCAAGTTAAATCACTGTCGTGAAAGTATACTTGCGCGCCACCAAATGGTCGCGCAAGTGACTTGAGCGCCCTTAAGGATAACTTCCCAGGGTCTTCTGCAGCCTATAAATACCCCTGGTGGGCCCCCCATTTCGAGAGGAATTTTTTCTAGAATTCACAGACAGAGCTATAAACGCCCAAGTCTCTTCTTTAGGTCTTCCGAACTCTTCTATGGTAATTCTTTACCTATAATGGAAGGTTTAAATAAGAGTAGTAAGGTCTAAGTGTTAGAATTCACTAACACATGCACACCTAAGTGGTTTTACCCTTAAGGGAAATGGACACACTTGCGCGCCACCCAACTTATTCACCAGAACTTGCGCACCATCTTCTGGAAAGCCTCTAGGGATAATACCAAGGGTTTGAGCCAAGTCTCGGCCAAGTATAACAGCAAGGGATGAAAATCATGCAAGTAACCATGTGCCGCGCAGGTATACCTGCGCATCCAGGACTTGGGCGCCCACGCAGTACCTGCATGCCTACTAGGACTTGTGCACCCCTATCTTTTTGGGTTCCTTTCCTTCCCATATCACCCCTCTTATACCATTCGACCTCTCATATTCAAGATTCAGTCTTCAAGACACTCTTCAAATCCATTTTTTGGCATGATTTCTTGATTTGTCTTCCTTATCTGAAAGTAATTCTACAGAATATCTCTCAAAACCTAGTGATGTACACATCTTTATGTCACTAAAGATTGAGATTTCATCCATTCAACCTCATCCTATAAGATAAGGGAACCACTTAACCTGGGCCTCCTTTTCAAGAATAAGCCCTAGTCATAATTTTCAAATCTGGGCATCCTCCTTAGGAGTAAGCCCCAAATCCTCTTTAACCTGGGCCTCCTTTTCAGGAGTAAGTCCCAGTCATAAATTCCCCAAATATGGGCATCCTCCTCAAGAGTAAGCCCCAAACCTTAAATCCTTTAACCTGTGCCTCCTTTTCAGTAGTAAGCCTCTGTCATAATTCTCAAATCTGGGCATCCTCTTTAGGACTATGCCCCAAACCTTAATTCCTTTAACCTGGGCCTCCTTTTCAAAAATAATCCCCAGTCTCAAATATGGGCATCCTCTTTGGGAGTAAGCCCCAAGTCCCTAAATTTTCAAATCCCTTTAATATGGGCATCCTCTTTAGGATTAATCCACAGTCTTAATTTCTCTTAACCAGTCATAATTATTTTTGATCTGGGCATCCTTATCAGGAGTAAAACCCATTCATAAGTCCCCTCCTAACTTGGGAATCGTCCTTAGGAGTAATCCCCAAGATTAGAGTATCCAAATCTCCATGAAGCACATTTACCTTTATAGACCCTGTTCCTGGATTTCTTCCATGAAGTAAATCCTAATCCTCATCTATTTTGGGCAGTCATACATACATAAGCCCCACATCATTTCTTATGATTTCACCTTTCATGGCACAATTGTCTGGTTTTACCAATACCTCTGGTTTCTCAAACCGAGTATGACTCACGTGATCTTAGAGTGTAAAATTAATTATAACATCTTTCTTTGAGCCATAAATCATAAAAATCATACTCCCTAATTCGAACTACGTGGGTTATGATTCCTTTTCCAAAACAAAGGATGTGTAGGTATCCCATCAGCGGGTACGATCCCAATTCTGAAATAATCCATGTCCTCCTGAATGACAATAAACTTCAAGTGCCCCATTGAGTGGCTTTAAAACTAGTATGGTCATCATAATGACCAAGATACTTTTTTGTATTTTAAGGATACCATTAACTAAGAATCTCTAACAAATACAGATGATTCTTCATTGATGAAGAACCTCAAATACACATAAAAGATTCTCTGAATTTCTTACATATCAATCATTGATTGTCAGACTAAAGGAAAGCTCATTTTATACATGGTAATGTATTATGGATTCACAAACATAACTTAAATATATAAAGAGAGTCCTATAGTAGACAATAATTCCCCTAAAAAAGGTGTGATGAGTCCAACCTCCCATCCTCTCGACCAATGCAAATTCCTAAGCCTCATCATTCCACAACTAATAAGCGCCTACCTTTGGGAAGTAGGTCCAAATGGATATGGAATCATTGGATTTTTCTGGTTCTACGAACAAACCCGTTACAAACCGATTGGAATGTTTGAACCTTCAATCAATGAGGTTATCCCCAATTCCATAGGGAAACAAAAATGGTGATCCTGACGTGAATCCTTAACCAAGTCAAAATGATGTTTTACTTATTTGTTAGGCCCATATTTAAAACTCAATGAGAGGGCCAACAAACACAATCATTGACACATGTGCTCATCCAAAAGATGCAGTGGATGAATTTATCTTGATTATGTATGTTATATCAAACATGAACTCTTTTATAAGATTTTATGAATTCTAAGAAATGGTTTCTCTCAAGTTCACACCTGTGAATACTGCTGCTGTAAATGCCATTGCTGCTACTCCTGCTAGATCGTCATCCGCTCTGAGGATGACATCACCTACTCAACATCTTCAATGTTGGGTTTCAAATGCGCTGGTTAAGGAGTACCATAAAAATGGTATTATTCCAACTCTGGAGGCTACCCGATAGGCTCTACAGGTAAACAATTCACCCTGGTTGTTCGGACAATGATGACCAGTGATCAAGAAGCAGGCGATGCTAACCACCGACTCCAACCGTTTCGGGTCATTATCCCCGGAACACAATCACTATTCACTCCCATATTCTGGGGAAGTGAATGAGAAGGTCCCTCAGGGCCTCAATTCAAGAAATCAAGAGTCCTTACTGAGGGCTACCATCAACAATCTCCGCCAGACTCGTGCGGCTGTGCGCCATCAACATGATAAGGGTGTCAACTTCAGCCGTTCGGCTCAGGTTCCTCGAACCCGAGCAGGCAAGACGAATCGCCCGAGGAGAAATCCAGTCAACAGTGAGCAGGTTCTCATCTCTGCCATCTCCGGAGAAGTCCACCAACCTAACTTGGTGGCAAGAAATGAGCAGGCACACACACCTGCCCGTTTTAATTCTGTTGTCCAGCAGACTTGTCTGAAAGCATCACGCCAATCCCTCTAGGAAATTCCAATAGAGTACTATAGGCAGGAACATACATTTGTTTATACACCATCATCTAGTCTGCAGTCTCGTCTGACTACATATGATGGATCTTGTCAACCACGTTCGGCGAAGTGCAATCAGCAGGTACATACACCTGCAAGTATTGATCAAGCCTACCAACAGTCTCGCTTGGTAGCACACGGAGAAGTAAGTCGGAAAGCTCTGGTGACAAACAGGAGGTAGACTCAACTCTCTTCCCCCACACTTGAGTACTGTCAAGATTCACTGATAGGAAAAGGAGGACAGGAGCAGGCACATACACATACTCCAAGCACGGAATGGACGTATATCCCAATTCCGGCAGCTGAAGTCACCAAGCATATTCTATCAATGGTGAAAGAGCAGAAGCAAATCCCTGGTCATATTCTAGATTCTTGCCAGGATATTATAACAGCTTCAGCGGAATCTCAGGGAAAGACAGATAAATCTATCCCAACCAGTGGAGTGACGCATCAACATTTCACTCCAGAACTGACACACACATCTGTTCTAGTCCAAGAGGGATGTGGGGCATACTACCCCATATCATATGGAAAACCAAGTCAGGCACATACACCTGAATTGAGTAGAGATCGTCAGCCTAACCAGTCCATCTCTCCTGATCAGGCACATACACCTACTTATAGCAGCCACATTCATCAACAAGTTGTTTCCAAGGCGAGTAAGATGGCGTCTAAGAAGAAGACCTGCCCAAAACAGTCAGTAGATCAAGACCCAATCTGTAATAAGGCCATTCTCGATGCTAGAGTTATTGAAGCCCTCAGAAAGTTATCTATTGGAATGCAAGATTCTACTCCCTCATTTCCCAATAGTGGTAACATTAATTCCGAAGATCTTCAACATACACTTCCTCATGAAGGCTTGCTTCATGAAAATTTGGTCGATCTCGAAGTTTCGTCTTTAGATGAGAGCCATAGGAACCCTCTGTGTGGTCAGAAGACCAAGGAGCATGAGATCTCCTCTTTCGTTGTAACCCATCATGGTGGTCCTCCCCATGATGATGAATTTCGCTGTGAGAGTCCTCTCGGCAGTAGTGATTCACATTGCCCAGAAAATGCTCCAGTGGACAATGTAGTGCCGAGAAAGCCCTCTTATCTTGAAGGACTTGAAAATGTGAAACCAGTCATGTCTGATGCTTCATCGCTAGCAGGTGAAATTATTTCTCAATCGGAAAAAAGCCTAGGGTGTAGGTCATTCTCCGAACCACCCCTAAGTCATGCATCTTCTAGTTTGATTAGTGATTTCTCTACTAATCTTTTTGAATCCGATGAAGCAACAAGGAAGCACCAACTCTGGTCATATCAGGTAGAAGAATCTTCATTGAATGATAAAGAGGAAATACTGAACATGAGAAAACAACTGGAAAAAGGTGAAGTGCCAGTCATGTTTTGGCCTTTGGATGACTCTCAGTATGACATTCCAGAGATGTTGACAGAAGATGGAATTCATGATATTTTTCTCACATATGGAAAACTCTTTAGTAGTTGAAAAAGAAATTATTATATTATAATGAATATGAAAATCTTGTTAAGATAATAGAAGGGTTACAACGTCAAATTGACTTGGCATCTCTATTAGTCTCTCGATATCCGAAGGCTGAAAAGCAGTAGAGAGCCCTTCCGCGTTCATGCCTTCACGCACTAAGAAGATTGCTCTAGTTAATTTCCAATTCCCCATCTGGTATTCATGTTAGAGGATGGGGCGTTCATGGAGAACTACATTTCACTGTGCTCTCTAGTCAGCAAAGCCCGCGGAAAATGGTGTCATGCAATGTTATTGCCCATGGCCGGCCACAGTCAATGGGTTTTGTTTTTAATCAAAAGCTTTCCCAAGAACAGGCCTCAACTAGTTCCTCTCAAAATCAAGAATACAAAGAACAAGTTGTTGAATTACTCCTACATTAATCAAACTGGAATATTGAATAGGCCTCTCGTATGGAGAAAGCACATCATCAACTGATAGAAGTGTCAGAAATCATCCAACGGTCTTTCGAGCCGGGTGATAAAAGTGGATACAGGTTGATGCATCCGGTTAATTTCTGGACTAAGGTCCGCAAGATCCGGAGAGCTTTTAAGAAAGTCTCAGACATAGCATGTCAAGAGCCACCCCAACTTTCTAGACTAGGGACTCTTTTAAACCAACCCTCAGAATCAACAAATAGGATTCGAGGAGTTGATCAAATACAATAGGAAAATCCCCAGTCCATCGGACTGGGGAGTTTTTCAAATCATCAATCCCCTCCTCATAGAAATTCAGTCTTTTCTCGATTGGGGAAGAATCCTCAAGAGGAAAAAAGAGCCAAATTATCAGAATATTCCCTCCAAATTATGGTTCATCAAGAAGTTTCTGAGGGATTGAATCAACAAAAGGCAATGTATCATCACAGACACGGAAGAAGAAAATATCACATAAATGTTGATAGAAGGTATGCGATGCATTATGCATCAAACAATGTCATCAATTCTATTGTTTCTGATCCACCAGATGAGGTTTACTTAGAGGGATCAAATGAAGAGATTCCTGCTCAAGAAGTTGTAAGCACAGACACAAATGAAGAAGGTGTGTGTACAAAAAATCAAAGGTTTACCCAGAATCTGGGTGTTCCTTCAAATAATTGACTTCCCCTTCTCTGAAAGAGATCAAACAAGTGGAAGGGAAAAAAACAGGTTACATATCCTTCCTCTGGAGAAGGCCAATCGCTCTCACTAGAGCAAAGATTTGCGAAACAGGAGGAAGAGATGAAGGAATTGAGGAGGTTGAATGAAGAACTACTTCAGGGTAGTCTTCCTCCTAAACATGCTAGAGTAAGTCAGCCAAGTGAGTTTGTTGAAACTACTGATATGGATCAATAATATCCTCCTTCATCAATACATCCTCACAGGTCTAATCCTACAGGTCAAATGCAACAACAATTGGTAGTGCTACCATCAGTTGCAGTACCAGCTGCCATACCTGTTCAAACTCCAGTCATTGCACTTGCCCAAGTCCAAGTTCAACTGGATGTTTCTCAAAAGTTAATAACTACCATTGAGTCATTAACAGTTCCGTTAGAGACTATGGAAGGGAAGCGTGCGTAGGTTCAACCAGAAAAGAAAGCTTACCCTGAATGGGTAGATTCAATATCTCCCCCATCAAGTTTTGGGAACCCGGTATTCACTATTTTCAATGGATCAGGTGACCCTAAACAGCATTTGATGCATTACATGTCTTGTTCCGATCATATGATGGGAACTTTATAGCAGAAAGAAGTAGTGAAACTTAGATGCTTCGTGCAAACCTTGTAAGGACAAGATTTTGTTTGGTACACAAGCTTGCAATCTCAGTCAATTACCAGATGGGAGGATCTTCATCAATGATTTCTTCTTCAATTCAGCTCAAATTTTCCAAAGACAACATTCTTTGATCTTAAAAACTGTAAGCAAAGAGAGAATTAAAGAGTCTCTGATTTCATTGCTCACTGTAAGGGATTAACATATTCCCTGAGCATAGCACTCCCTCAAGAGGAACTATTTCCAATCTGTGTGGAAAATATATGTGATGAATCATGCACGCCGCCGATCCCTGTGAAATACACAGGAAGGTTTCAAGACCTTACTTCAATAGCTCAACAGATTGAAGATTCTATTATACAGACTAAGGCTAAATCTCGTGTAATTCCGTCCTCTCTAGGAAGGAGAATGGGTAAAGCATAGACTACTAGTGTTATGCTTAAACAAGCACCAGTACCTGCTTCTACTTCAAAACCTTCATCTTCTCGAAGGGCTCCACCTCCTGAGTGCCAACAACAAAGTCCGTTTCGTCAAGACGATCAAAGAGATCAAAGACAAAAACAATTTGAGAATCTGAAAAGCAAAACATACTCTTTCTGAAATGAAAAAGTTCCTAGTTACTTCATTTCGGCTCTGGAAAAAAATTTGGTTCAGTTTCCAAGGCCCAAAATGCCGAACAAGGAAGGAGATGTATACCGTCCCAATTATTGCCCCTTTCATCAAATGTTGGGGTATCCCATCCAGGAGTGTTTTGTCTTCAAAGACCTCCTTCAATAGATGTTCGACTCGGGACAAGTCAAACTGAAAGGCTCTTCAGCTCAGGTAGCATGTGTTACTGCTACAGTTACAGAGGAGGAAGGTGAGTGGCAAGAAGTCAAAAGAAAAAATGAACAAAAATATGATGATTGGATGGTTAGAAAGACAATCAACTGAACTCATGCTATTTTGTGAATGCAACTGAAGAAACCAATTATACCTTCTTACATGAATGCCGCAGCAAAACCCTCTTCATCAGAGGGAAATTCTCAAAGAAATGGCATGATTCAAAGAAATAAAAAGAATCAGTAGAAGATGAGTATGTGTCAAAGCCTATGTTGTCTTTGACCATGGAAGACTTCATGCCATCTACTTCAAATCAAAGGTCACCATCCCACCAAACCACATAGCCTAAACAGGCTAATCAGGTAGAGTCTTCATCAGATGAAGTGTTGATTTTAGGTTATGTTAATATGATTCAATTAACAGATCCATATTTCAGTCGCAGTTTCAATTTCGATGAGCCTAAATTCCCTGTATCAAACAGACTAATCAGAGGAAGTTCCAGAGGCTCAGGATACATTGGAAGAGATGGATATTTTAGAATCCACTATTCCAATTCTACCCCTGCTAGAACTGTGTATGCAGAAGGCACTCGTGGTAGATTCCTTCAGCGAGCTTAGCAAGAACAAGAAAGTTCTTCCACCAATAGAAAATTCAGTACTGGCATAGTTATTTTTGAAGACCGGTTGCAGTTTTCATAGTCTTCTCCTCATCAAGTAAATATATCTAATCTGTCTAATCTTCCAAAACTAGGAATATTGGCAACTCTATCCCAATACAAGATGCATCAACTTTCAAAGAATCTCCTTCCAAGGCACATACTAAACCACATGTTCTTGATGGGAAACGCAGACCTCTATATCAAAAGTATGATGTATTGAAATACGTGGCCCAAGTACCATCCAAGTTATCAATTCTGGATGCTTTGAATATGTAAAAAGATATTCGGGAAGCACTCATTGAGGCTTTGTCAAGTCCTCAGGAGTTTGAAACTGAAATTGCTACAGCTGAAGTCTATCACATAGAGAATAATCTTGCAGAATGCCATGCACTAAAATCTTTTACTAATGAAGTAGAAGATGATGTTGTGCATGGGAATATTATACCTTTGTACTCATCTGGAAAGGTTGATGGTGTAGATGTCCGAAGATCTTTCATTAACAATGGTCCAGGAGTCAATCTCATACCCATTCGTACACTTTGTCGATTGGGCCTCAGAGAATCTGATTTATCTCCTTCTAGCATGATGTTACAAGGATATGATAAAAATGAACAAGAACCACTGGGCGAAGTTACACTCAAAACTCAGTTTGGAGATCTTGTATCTAATTAAGATTTCATGGTTGTTGATCAGGACTCAGCTTTCAACATCTTTCTTGGAAGACCCTGGCTACATCAACATGCGATTATCCCTTCATCATACCATCAATGTCTCAAATATTGTTTCGATGGTCAAGTTAGGACATTATATGGTGATAAGGCCCCATTCAAGACATTTGAGTCTCAATACATTAAGTCGGAATTGTATCACATGAAAGAAAAGGATAAATCCACAATAAAGGAGATTACCAAAGTTAATTATCCATATGGTTTGGAGAAGATTCCAGTAAATCCATTTGCGCATGTCAGTACAGATTATGTGTTTCCTATCAGTCAAATTGACAGGATAGACCCAAATCAAAATACTCTTATGGAAAGATCCATAACGTCAATTACGGAAATCAAGCTAGACAACATAGGAGAAATTGGTGATCCTACAAGAAGTGATGAAATCCCAAACGGTGACGTCTTCATTTCATCTACTGAAATCCAACAAATCTATACTTCTCCAATTAGTCCAGAAGAAGTTATAGCAACATCAGAGGTGAACAATAATGTTGATTATCAATCCATCATCTCCTCTTTATTACCCAAAGAAGCCCCTTCATCATCAATCAGGTCGGAAATGGAAGATTCTTCTTCAAGATGTGCAAATTTTGACATCCTTTTTTATCATGAAAAATCTTCTTCATCATCTACTTTGCAAGTAGAAACGGAAGAAATAACACATGTTGAAGAAGAAGAGGATGATCTCAGAGATGCTCTTACAGCATTTGAAGAGGGTATATCTACCACCGTGGATGAACTCAAAGAAATAAATCAGGGTACAAAAGAAGATCCACATACCACTTTAATCAGTGCGGCCATGACTCTAGAAGAACAAGAGATAAAAACATCGAGGATTTAAGCAAGCCGTGAGAAGAACACACCCAACTTATGCTTCCAAAATTGAAGCTGAAGTGGATAAGCTTATAAAATCTAACTTCTTCAGAGAAGTTCAATATCCCAAGTGGTTGGATAATATTGTCCCTGTAAAGAATAAGAACGAACAAATTAGAGATTGCATCGATTTCAGAGATCTTAATCGGCATTGTCCTAAGGATGATTTCCCAGTCCTAATTACAGAACTTTTAATTGATGCAACAGCTATCCATGAAGCACTTTGCTTCATAGATGGATATTCTGTATATAATCAGATCTCAATGGCTTCACAAGACGAGGAATCCACAGCCTTCAGAGCTTCCCAGTCTGTGTTTTTCTACTGGGTAATGCCCTTTGGCTTAAAGAATGTTTGCGCTACATATCAACGTGCCACACATTGTATCTTCAAACCCTTTCTAGGGATGTTTGTTGAATGCTATGTAGACGATTTTGTGGTTACATCCAAACAATGTTCTAATCACTTGGCTGATTTGGAAGTCATATTTCACAAGCTTCGACAACATAATTTGATGATGAACCCCTTAAAATGTGCTTTTGGGGTAACCTCAGGAAAATTTCTCTGCTTTGTTGTACGCCATCGTGGTAATGATGTCGATCTTGAGAATTCAAAGTCAATCCTTGGTATGTCACCTCCTCAAAATTTGAATGAATTAAGAGGACATCAAGGGAACTTAGCCTATATTCGGTGTTTTATCACAAATTTGGCTGGAAAAAGTTTACCCTTCACCAAATTGATGAAGAAGGGAGTCACTTACCGGTGGACTGAAGAATGTCAAGAAGCATTCGATATTCTCAAGAAATACCTCTTGAGTCCACCAGTACTCATGCCACCTTTTTAAGGATGACCACTTATCCTATAAGTGACAGCTTTAGAGCAATCATTGGGTGCCTTTCTTGCTCAGAAGAATGATGCTGGGAATGAAAACAACTTATACTACCTCAGTCGGACTATGCTTGAAGCAGAAACCCGGTATTCAAGTATTGAGAAGTGATGCCTGTCATTAATCTTTGAAGTTCAAAAGTTGAGACACTACCTGCAACATCACGAGGCCCAATTGGTATCTCGCAATAACCCTATCAAATTCATCCTTAGTCGTCCAATGCTTATAGGACGTCTGGATAGGTGGTCAACTATTTTGTAGCAATATGATATTCAGTATGTGTCTCAAAAGGCAATAAAGGGTCGTGCTTTGGCTGATTTCCTAGCTGAAAACCCTTCAGTGGAAGACACATCTTCAGATATTGAAGTCCCTAATGAGGAAGTCTTCTCTATTCAAGAAGGTCCTCAGGCATGGGAAATGTATTTTGATGGTGCTTCTAGAAGTCCAACAGGGAGAAAAATGGAAAATCCTAAATTCAACAGAGTTGGATTAGGAATTGTGCTCATTTCTCTAGAAAAAGTAGTGTTACCTTATTCCTTCGTATTATGGGAATGTGGTACCAATAATGAATCAGAATACCATGCTCTTATCGCAGGCTTGGAATTGGCGCTTCATGCACAAGTGAATCACTTAAAGGTGAAAGGTGATTCAGACCTGGTAATCAAGCAAGTCAATGGTGATTATGCCATTAGAAAAGAAAAACTAATCCCTTTATAAGATTACGTCAGAGAGTTAATGGCATAATTCCCTTCAGAACCAACATTTTCTTATGTCCTGAGATCACAAAATGCACATGCAGATGCACTGGATAATATAGCCACAGCTCTGGAAGATCCAAATCGGGATGAGACAACCATCAGTATTTCCCACCGTCATGAAATTTCACCTTATGTTCGAATCAGAACAGAGGAAATTAATGAAATTAGTCCCATTCCTGAACCGTATGGTCATAGTACAGGATGGATGTCACCTATGAGGGAATACCTTAAAAATAGAATACTTCCAACTGATAGATCCGGGAAAGATCAAATCTAGCGACGTGTGGTCAATTTTACCCTTTATGATAGCCCAGATCACTTAGAGAAAATTCTCTACAAACGTGGTTTTGATGGAGTTCTATTCAGATGAATTGATGGTGAAGTGACAATGGATATCATGAAATAATTGCATGCAGGACTCTATGGTGCCCACCAGTCTGGACATAGACTGTCTGATCATATTTGAAGGCTTGGATACTTCTAGCCTTCAATGATACAAGATTGTGTTGATTTCACAAAGAAGTGACTTTCTTTCCAAGTACATGCCAACTTCATTAATCAACCTCCAGAGTATCTTCATACAGCTAGAACACTCATGTCCATTTTCCACGTGGGGAATGGATGTGGTTGGACCTTACCCTTCAGCTACGGCCAAGCAGTTTAAGTATATTCTTACTGTTATTGATTTCTTTTCCAAATGGGAAGAGGAAACAACTCTCAAGGAAGTCAGTTAAAAATTCATTTTTAGGTTCATCAAGTCTAACATCATTACCATATTTGGTGTCCCTCATACCATATTACCAGACAATGGCACCAACTTCTATTCATCCGAGGTGAAGAAGTTGTATCAAGAATACATCATCAAATCAAACCATTCATCTCAGTATCATGCAGAGTCCAATGGCCAGATAGAATCATTCAAGAAGACTTTATCAAATATACTGCAAAAGTTGGTGGATAAAGATAAGAAATCATGGCCTGATAAACTCTTCCATGCTTTGTGGGCTTATCGGACTACCACCCGCACTGCAACTCGGTCAACTCCGTATTCATTACTATATGGAACAGAAATAGTCTTTGCAATTGAAGTTTAATTTCCTTCATTCAGAGTAGCCATTTTTTATCAGTCATCTACAAGTGAACAATCTCAAAAGTGATTTAATGAATTGGAACAGTTATATGAGAAAATATTGTGCACTTTGCACCACGTGGAAGTCTATCAGAATCGAATAGCACGACTTTTTAACAAAAAAGACCATCTTCGTTCATTCACTCAGGGAGAATTAGTATTAGTTCTCAGAACTCCGATGATACCAGAAAAGAAACCTCCCAATCTTGAGCCAAAATGGGAAGGACCTTACTCAATACATAGGGTCTACTCTAATGCATCTTATTCATTAATCTAGATGTATGGAGAACTCATCACTACTCCAACCAATGCCATATTTTTGAAGAAATATTTTGTATGAACACAAAATATATCATCACTGGTCCGTTATGACCTTAACCTGCACCACCGTCCAGCAAGACATTAAACTGCATCATCAACGGTCCACACATATGACCCTAAACTATTTGCAAGTCCCTTCCATCCAGCATGACATTAAACTGCACCATCCACGATCCATGCATATGACCTTAAACTATTTGTATTACTTTTTTCCAACATGACGTTAAAATGTGTCCCTTTCATCATCATATACGACGTTAAACCATACGACAACGGTCCATGCATATGACCTTAAACTATTTGCATGTCCCTTACATCCAGCAAGACGTTAAACTGCATAATCAACGGTCCATGAATATGACCTTAAACTATTGAAACTTACGTCCAACATGAAGTTAAACTATGACATCCAGACTAAATGACGCTAAACTGTATACATGTCCCTTACGTCCAGCAAGACGTTAAACTGCATAATCAACGGTCCAGTCATACGAACTTAAACTATTAGAACTTACGTCCAACATGACGTTAAACTATGACGTCCAGACTACATGACGCTAAACTGTATAGAAGCCCCTTACGTCCAACAAGAAATTAAACCGCATAACCAACGGTCCATGCATATGACCTTAAACTATTCTCACTTTCATCCAACATGACGCTAAACTGTATCGTCTTTTATTTCATCCAACATGATGCTAAACTGTGAAAAAGTCACTAATACGTCCAACATGACGTTAAAATTTGTTCTCTTTTGTCCTCATAGTATGACATTAAACGGCACAGTCCCCCTTTCATCTAACATGACGTTAAACTATATTGTTCCCATTGTCCTAGCTACATGACGCTAAACTATACAAAAGTCCTTTAATATGTCCTACATGACATTAAACTGTACTTTGTCCCTACTACATGACATTAAACTGTGCAGCACCAATAGTCCTAAATGCAAGACTTTAAACTGCATAGTCCCTTCATATGTTCTACATGACATTAAACTATGCATCGTTAAGGTTTTTGTTACCGCTTGTTTCTCACACCGAGTATGAATCACGTGAGCTTAGAGTAAATTTCAACCATAACACCCTATTTGGGCCGCTAACCACGCATAAGTCCCAACATCATTTTTTAGGTCGTTGTCCCCAAGAAGAACTTGATCACTAATTCATTATTTAATTGAACTACTCGGACTTTGATCCTTGCCTTTCAGGTTGGGTACGTAGGCAACCTCCCAAGGTTCGAGCCCAAAATCAATCTCTTCACATCGGTTCACCTCCATCTCATACGATGTTGATTCATGAAACTGCCCCTAGAATCAATATCTTTACATTGATTCACTTTCTTCCATGATATATGACGTTAAACTGTAAAACACTTTTTGTCATGTACGACAATAAAACTACAATATTCTTTGATACCCTCACCTGAGAGGGAACCATTATTTACATTGATTTTTCAATCATGTTTCATTCTAAATACTATGTGCATACATGGAAATTCCCAATCCTTTTATCTTGGGTTAAACTATCATTGCACTAAAGTCCCCTTTCACCATTCACATGTACGAACCAAATTTGTACAGAGGGTATTTCTAGAACTATGTGGGCTTGATTCCCATCCATATGGGATACGTAAAAACGTTCGAGTGTCCCTCGAATCTAGCCCCAAGTCTTTTGGGCCTAACCCAAAATTTCACTTTCAGTCCCTTGGCTGAAAAGTCCCCATGAAAACACACACTGTGTATTTCTTATAATGGTCCAAGCTCTATGACCCTAAACTAAGATCTCTAATCCTTTTGTCCGACACGAAGTTAAATTGTAGTTCAAGAACTAAATATGGCTTGATTCCGATCCTTATGGGATACGTAGTGAAGTCCGACATTTCCATTCTGGACCCAGCCACAACATCATTATGGTTAGCATTGATCTGCGTATCTCTGTATACATTGGAAAATACCCATCTTTATGTGTCATAATCCTAACCTTAAATATTTTCAGATCTTCATAACCCTTTTCTTGACTTCTAATCACAAAAGGCCTGAAATTCTGAGAGTTCTTTTTGCCTGACCATGCAGTACGGGCCCTTAGGCAGCATTGCATAAACAGTCTCCATAAAATATTTTCATCCAAAAGATACTATTATTTGACAATGTAGCCAATTCCCTTCGGTGGCCCTACATAATTCAAACCCCCTAGCAGGTTTGTCGGATACTGGTAACTTCATTCTTAGGAAGAAAGCATCTTTTGTCCTTATTGGTCTTAAAATGATAGTATTTAGGGATCCCAAAAAATATCCATCCTTAACATATTTTTCCCATATCCTTTTTCATGACATAAAAGTATTCAAGTATATGGTTTGTATTCTCCTTCCCTATGTTTGTGTTAGACCTTCGTCGGAGTGATATCCATCCAGTTCATTGATAATCTTGTTTGGAGATATCTTCTCCATATTCAAGCACCTCTTTCCATATAGAAAACTCTATACTTTGGAAAATTTGAATCTTCATAAACTTTCACTGGCTTTTTAGCACTAGGAAAGTAAATTTCTGAGAGTTATTTTTCCTGACTATGCAGCACATGCCCTTAGGCGGCCTTGCATAAACAGTCTATATAACATACTTGTTATCCAAAAGATACTATTTATTTGACTATGCAGCCAATTCCCTTAGGTGGCCCTGGATAATTCAACCCCCTAACGGGTTTGTTAAATAATGGTAACTTCATTCTTTGAAACTACTTCTTCTAATGCCTTTTAGCTCTTTTTCATATCATTCCTCAGATTCAAATATTATTAAGTTATAGTTTACGTTTTTTCCCTCATACTTGAGTAGGGTAATATGTTTTAAGATAAATTGTCAAAAAACATTGAGTCAATTCTAATTCATTCGGTCAATGCTATTTCGACCTTAAACATTAGCCTCTTTATGTTTGATGTGCATGAATTTAAACATCCCACGAAAGACAATGGAACTCTGAGCAAACGTCAAGTTCCATCTCACTAAACATACATTTTGTATGATTTAGGTAATATTGAGAAATTAAAATATTCAATTTTTGTAGGGTTATTTATATTAATCCTAGTAAAAAATCAAAATATGCTTACTAGGACCTTTGGCTTAGGTAAAATTTAAAGAATATAGCGGGAAAATAGGTGCACAAATGATTAAAGGTGAAAAAGTTCTTCATTTGATGAACATGATTTAGAAGGAAATCCACATATTAGAGTCTCTTCTATTTTTCAGGAAATTACAAGAGGCTGTCGACATAAGTCTTCAATTGATGAACCACATCCCGAGCTTCATCAACAGCTACTTGAATCTCACGCACTCGGCCAACTTCTCTCTGTTCATCCTGATGGAGTTCTTTCTTGTCATCCGCAATGGTCTTCATACCATTCGTTT
Source organism: Viscum album (assembly GCA_963277665.1). NCBI lineage: Eukaryota > Viridiplantae > Streptophyta > Magnoliopsida > Santalales > Viscaceae > Viscum > Viscum album. The sequence continues at coordinate 2,060,170,280 of OY728143.1, read as the reverse complement.
GAACTCCCTCCAGTGAATTATTGAGTTGGTCAAGTTCCCAAGTAATAACATCTAACTATTATTGAAGGTGCATCTTCTGGATGATTTTTTCTTTGATCTTATGCTTTAGCTCCTTCATCTTGGCAGCATAGTCAGCCTCTGCTCGGGATACCGCAGCCTCAAATTCACTGATGTTGACTGACAGTTTCACCCTGGTTAGATATTTACGACACTTTTTCTCTTACTCCCTCTTAAAGATGACTTGTTCACTGCGGTATGGTTCTCTTGGTATCCAAAACCGCCAAGTCCTAACATGATAAACTGGGACGACAACCGGGAAATCTTTTTTGACAGCTCTTCTAAAGGCACCTCAGATATGATTTTCCATATGTTGCTGCACGCCTTGCATCATGAGAAGCTGAGCTCCTTAAGCACCTCTGGGTCTGACTCAACATCATCATCACAGGGGGGGCATGTAATCTGGGATTAATGCAATTAAGGTGTCATGTTCTGCTTCTTCCCCCCTGACCTTGGTTTCTTCAACTTCTACTTCTGTTTGGACGGATGTTGAGACCTCACCTCCAATTCTAACCATTGAAGTTGATAGCCCTGTTTGATCAATTAAAATTATGGTTAGTTTCATAGAATTATGGAAGTTGGTTGCTTATCATGAAAACTCTGTCCAATCATTACCTAATAGTAGATCATCAGCTTGAGAAGACTCCTCCCCATCTTTCCCAGTTTCAAAAAGATCTTCAAGATGGGTGTTAGGAGGGTTTACTGGATTTAGCTCCACTTGAGCTAATGTTTCTGCAATGGTAGGGTTGACATAAATGTCCACACCCTCTTCAGGAATTGACAGTTCATCAGCTTCTATGGATGGAACTACATATTATTTTCAGTCATGATTAGAAGTGTAAATTAAATTTTTTTTATTTACTGGGAGAAAGATAACACTCACGACCAAGGTCTTCTAAATAACATGACAACTTAGCATGATCATAAAATTCTTCAAAAGTCATGCCACGATTCATCATTTCATCAAATGATATTTCAGAATCCTGGTTAGTATCACTAGTGGGAGCATTTGATATATCCTCTTGGAGACCAACATTCGGCGGCCCTTGACCCTGGACAGCTTCTTCAGGAAGGATAGTAGATTCAGTTGCTGCGGCCACCAATGATTCTGCTGTAGGTTCTTCTCTACTTGTAGCAGCAGCAGGAGCAGTGCTGGGAGTAGATGTTGGATTGTTTTCAGAAGCAGCCAAGTCAGCCTGAATTTGTGTTTGTTCCACAGCACCCTCTGTGGTCCTTAAGGGAGGATCAGTCCTTTCCCTTAGAGGGTAAATTGAAGAAGCCCCTGCAATCCCCAGAAATATGAGCAACCTTTTCATGGGTATAGACTAATTATTACCCGAAGGACTTACCACTGCTAATGAAGAATTTAGATGTGGACATCCTCCTTAGTTGCCTTTTCTTATTTGGTTTTTTGGGAGTATCAACAGTCTCCCTTATTGGCACTTGGATTGGAGAATGAAAATTCGTTGCCAGATCCTCATTCATGGCCTGTTGGCTTGGGGATATCTCGCCCAGTTCACGAGTATAATCAACAGCAGCCCTGATGGCAGTACCACCAGGGATATACTGTGGCAAAGGAACCTCAGTAGTTCCTTTCATTGCAAGCTACAAGATGATGAAAATAACTCCCTTAAGTAACAAATCATTGACTGAAATCAAGTTTCAAAGCAGATAAGGAAATAAAACTTACATCTTCAGGAGCCATGTAATCGTGGCACTCCTCTTCAATCCCCTCAGCGGCGCCACGATCAATCAATTCCTTCAACCACCTGGTGACAGGAAATGACTCATCATTGGAATATATGAGCATTTCTAGCTCTCTGATGTAATACCACACTTCATTTGGGTTATCATCCTATTGGATATCTGTCGAAGCCAGAAGATTCCTTATTCCAGTAAGTTGTAGAACCTCACACAAATCCAGCCTGGCGGTCTCAGAACCATAGTATAAACTTTTCCATAACTGGACAGCCTCTGGTCTTATATATGAAGGCTGCGAGGAAGGTCCTACAATCTTTGACTTCAATTTCTTCCCAGCTCTAGCAACTAAAGATAGAGAATAAGAAAATAAGACTAATTGCTTTATAAAGTAGCAGTGATTAAATTACCACAATGAAGTAACTCACCAGGAGTTGATGGAGAAGGTCTCTTGATTATAACTGGAGGATTATATCAGGCACAAGGCTGCTTTTCCACTTGTTGTGCCTCATCATCCCCATCATGGGAATCAGGTGAATCAGTCCTAGAGGAGGAGTCTGGCGAATCGGCTTTAGGTGGGGAAGCATTACCTTCATGAGGGAGGGTTTTTTAATCTACAGTCTTATTCCTTTTCCCCACATGATAAACTGGGTGATTTAGTACCCCTTTCCGATATGATGCTATCCAGTGCTCTGCATAATATGTAGTCAAGTTAGATGCGGATTTTCAACTAGTAGATCAAATACCGCCCAATCTTCTCCCTTGACGTCAGCAACCACAGTTTCCGAGCAACCATCAGATGTTGTTCTAACCTGACATGTAATGGAGGAGATACAACAATCTGTTGCAGACACTTAAATTGACGTGAAAATCTATATGGAGAATATGCCTCGCATATAATTTCTTCGTCAATCCTAGAAACTAGCACACCATCTCTAGAAGCTAGCATGTATGCCCTCAAATCCAAGTGGGATGTTCCATCATCAATAAACCGCCTAGTTGGCAGATTTACATAGGGAAAGAAGTTGAATTCCTTAAACATGCTCAGCCTCACTTTCATGTCATAGGCATTAACATCTAATGGGGCAACTCCAGAGAACGCTTGCACTAACGACCTGAAAGAACTTCCAGGAATTTGCAATCCATTCTGTACATTGTAAGTCCTGAAGTGAGTGGCAATCCATCCCCATAAAACATGGAATGGTCCCACTATTTTTAAAGGAGATTTACCCATGAAGACATGATGTAAACTCATGTGAATCTTTGCTAAAATGGGGGTATCCAACCAAACCATTTTTTCCCTCAGCCAACTTTGCCGCAGTGACGATGGTCCCGTGCCTAATGCCTCTCTTCGAATCCCTAACTGGCAAGAGGTAAACACTGAGCCACATAGCCAAGAAACCTGCCAGACGAGTCTTCTTTGGGATCCTTTGATTCACCTAATATCCCCATTTCTCAAACTCTTCTGCTTCTAGAGTTGGCCAGAATGTGGCAGGGGCACCCCTATTCTCAGGTATTGGGCGGGTGGTAGGATGTTTGGGCCTATTATCCTTGGATTTCTTTTTCTTGGATCCTTTCTCCTTCGGCTCCTTCTCCATTGGCTCCTTATCTTTAATCTCAATAATAAATATATTCATCCACTCCTCTGGATTAATATCCTTTCTAGAATGAGTTAACGAGGTCTCTAAACTCTTGATCCTATGGAAGATCTTAAATAATTCCCAAGCTAAAGGTGGAGTCTTCTCTGAATCATTCCAAGTCACCTTGGGAGGAAGGAATTCATCATACATATCACCCAAAATTGGAGCCCCTAAGATCTTATGGACATCCCACAGACTGATACTTACTTCTCCATGAGTAAGATGGAAAGAATTAGTTTCTGGGCTCTAGTGGCTGAGTATCTCTGGCACAAAGTTATCATGTCTGTAAACATATGTTTTCCCAACCCAAACAACATCGTATATCGCCACTATTTTCAGATCCTCGACAACCTCTGCACAGGTTTGTCACAGCCAGTATGCCCACATCCAAGTTGGCTTCACACCTCCCCCAAGACAGAAGTCCCAACTTTTCTTCCAGCCTTTGGATTAATCCATCTGAGCATTTCGGAATATTGAAGGATAACAATGTGGTCGCAGCTCAGGTGTATGAGGTTTCAGATCTGGCATACAAGGGCTATGATGCATCATGTGGGCTTTCTCCACTCTACTAGCACTTAGAAATACTTCTCCACATGAGATATTTGCTAAAGAAAAGTTGGTATAATTCTAAAACCATGAAAATGGAAGATAGTTCTTTGCTTCTGGAATAGTAACTTCTCGTAGATGACCATAGCCATACAAAGGCAAATAAATGATTTGGGGGAAGTCGCGATGATATTTCTTCAGATACATAGCCAAATTCGGAAGAGTGCTACTTTGGATGGTATAATAATCATGGCCAATGATGTTCATCATATCATCAATCCGCTTACTAGCCAGTTCATCAGCTATTAGAGTTCTAAGAGCCATTGATTCTGCACAAAATTATATTAAATTAACTTTTAAGTAAGTTGATTTTTCATAAAATTTGTGAAGGAATTTCAAAAAAAATGGGAAAGGTATTAAGGCATGCAAGTCTAAAGCTTGAGGCGCAAGTATGGATGTATCGTGCAAGTGTTAATGTGCCACACAAGTTTTTTGCGTGCAAGTATCACCGCGTAAGTCCTATTACCTTAACAACAGAGTGAAAGAGAAGAAACAGTGGCAAACGAGCGACTTGCGCGGCGAAGGGGACCGGTGCGGAGAGAGCTCGAAAATCCTGAAATCCGATGCTATGCGCGGCAAATGACTGCATATTTATAGGCCATACGGCCAACCTGTGCGCCTACACCCATCGTGCTCCATCCAGCACACTATAGCCCTGCACGACTCGAACTTGCACACCAAGTGTTGCGCACTGAACACTTGCGTGCCACCTTTCCTTTAGTTTTCTTCTTTTCCTCAGAGTGACATCTTCATTTCTTTCAGATCCAACTCTGAGGGGTGACTTTTGTTGATGCTCCTCTTCGTCACATTGTCTAAAAGAATGGAAAGGGAAATAACTTAGAAGAAATTGATCCATCCTTTGAATAAATCATCAAAAATTGACAAAGGCATGAACAAGGCTTCAAAAGCACTAGGGTCGCGCAAGTTCCATCACTATCGCGCAAGTATACTTGCACGCCACCTAATGGTCATGAAAATGACTTGTGCGACCTAAATGATAACCGCCCGGGGTCTTCTCCAGCCTATAAATACCCCCGGTGGGCCCCCCATTTCAAGAGGAATTTTTCCAAAATTCACAGACAGAGCTCTGAATGCCCAAGTCTCTTCTTCCGGTCTTCCGAACTCTTATAAGGTAATTCATTACCTGTAATGGAAGGTCTAAACAAGAGGAGTAAGTTCTAAGTGTTAGTATTCACTAACACTTGCGTGTCTAAGTGGTTTTACCCTTAAGGGAAATGGACACACATGTGCGCCGCCATACGTCTTCACCAAAACTTGTGCACCATCTTCTGGAAAGCCTCTAGGGATAATACCAAGGGTTTGAGCCAAGTCTTTCCCAAGTATTACCCTAAGGAATGAAAATCGCTCAAGTACCCATGTGTCGTGCAGGTATACCTACGCGCCCACGTAATACCTGCGCGCCTGCTAGGACTTGCATGCCCCTACCTTTTTGGATGCCTTTCCTGCCCATATCACCCCTCTTATACCATTCCACTTCTCTTATTCAAGATTCGGTCTTGAAGACACTCTTCAAAGCCATTTTGTGGCATGATTTCTCGATTTGGATTCCTCATCTGAAATGAATTATGTGGAATATCTCTCAAAACCTAGTGATTTTCACATCTTTATGTAACTAAAGATTGATATTTCATTTATTCAACCTCATCCTCTAAGATGAGTGAACCCCTTAACCCGGGCCTCCTTTTCAGTAATAAGCTCGAGTCATAATTCTCAAATCTGGGCGTCCTCCTTAGGGGTAAGCCCCAAGTCCTCTTTAACCTAGGCCTCCTTCTCAGGAGTAAGTCCCAGTCATAAATTCCCAAAATATGGGCATCCCCCTCAGGAGTAAGACCCAAACCTTAAATACATTAACTGGGGCCTCCTTTTTAGGAGTAAGCCCCAGTCATAATTCTCAAATTTGGGAATCCTCCATAGGAGTAAGCCCAAAACCTTAATTCCATTAACCTGGGCCTCCTTTTCAAGAATAATCCCAAATCTCAAATATGGGCATCCTCTTTCGGAGTAAGCCCCAAGTCCCTTAATTTTCAAATCCCTTTAATATGGGCATCCTCTTTAGGAATAAGCCCCAGTCTTAATTTCTCTTAACCAGTCATAATTTGTTTTTTTCTTAGCTTCCTTCTGAGGAGTAAAACCCAATCATAAGTCCCCTCATAACTTGGGAATCTTTCTTAGGAGTAATCCCAAGATTAGAGTATCCAAATCTCCATGAAGCACATATACCTTTATAGACCATGTTCCTGGATTTCTTCCCTGATGTAAATCTTAATCCTCATATATTTTGGGCAGTCATACATACATAATCCCCAAATCATTTCTTATGATTGCACCTTTCATGGAACAATTGTATTGTTTTACCAATACCTCTTGTTTCTCACACTGAGTATGACTCACGTGAGCTTAGAGTGTAAAAATAATTATGACATCTTTCTTTGATCCATCAATCATAAACATCATACTCCCTTATTCGAACTACGTGGGTTCTGATTCCTTTTCCAAAAAAAAGGATACGTAGGTAGCCCATCAGTGGGTACGATCCCAATTATAAAACAATCCATGTCCTCCTGAATGAAAATAAACTTCAAGTGCCCCACTGAGTGTCTTTAAAACCAGTATGGTCATCATAATGACCAAGAGACTTTTATGTATTTTAAGGATACCATCAACTAAGAATCTCTAACAAATACAGATGATTCTTCATCGACGAAGAACCTCGAATACATATACAAGATTCTCTGAGTTTCTTACATATCAATAATTAATTTTTAGACTAAAGGAAAGCTCATTTTATACTTGTTAATGTAATAAGGATTCATGAACATAACTTAAATCTATAAAGAGAGTCCCGGAGTAGATAATAATTCCCCTAAAAAGGTGTGATGAGTCCGACCTCCCATCCTCTCGACCAATGAAAATTCCTAAGCCTCATCAGTCCACAACTAATGAGCGCCTACCTTTGGAAAGTAGGTCCAAATGGATATGGAATCATTGGATGTTTCTGGTTCTACGAACATACATGTTAGAAACCGATTGGAATGTTTGATCCTTCAATCAACGAGGTCATCCCTAATTCCAGAGGGAAACAGTGACCTAAACTTTTCCAAAACCTATTTGATGAGAAGATTTATACCCATACCCACATTGTCCTCGAAATAAAATCATTTGGAGCCATTAAAAATAGAAAATTATTTTATAATAAAATAATATTTGAAGTATTTCCTAAAGTGACCCTCACCTCTCTTATAAAAGGGTTCTTCCCCTTCTCTTAATTTCACACATCCAAAGCAATTTGGCTCCACCAAAACCAGCTCAAATATCCTACCAACTACCCTAACTTCGAACTAGAGGCCTTAATTTGATCATAAATGTAATGCCCCGACCCCAGTTATCCAGAGTCGGTGCATTATTACATAACGTTGGCATGATACAAAGAATCATGTACCGAAAGACTGATCAGTTTAGGAGCCTTGTAAGTACTAGATATATTCATAAGTTTTACATTACATTATGAAATAGAATCATCAACATCATTTTGTCCCCTTTTTAACACACATATATCCTTATCCTATCCCTGCAGGTAAACTATAAAATACTTCTTCACATCCTGTGAAAAATAAAACATAGAAAGGGGTGAGATCAGATGCTCATTATGGATAATAATATAGAGGAAACATTCATAATTAAGCTTAAAAATTTAAGGCAATTCATATGATTAAAATAATCCATTTAAACTTAAACTTTATCATAATATGGAAAAGCTAAAATAATGTAATTCCATTTACTAATTCACATGGATATTCTACTATTTGAATAAAAAAATGAAATCCAAATAGCCACTTTCATAATGTTAGAATGCGTAATTCCAGACTTCCTAACCACATATTCAAGGCCTTGTTCCAAGACTAAAAATAAGAATTTGTCAAGTCATTGTGCCAAGATACTAGTTTGTCTCATGAGACTTACCGATGCATCGAGGAGCTATAGCAGGATCTACCCATCACTTACTAAGTCCAATGCATTCCACATATGAAAAGGATTAAACATAATATAAATTTTCTTATAAAAAATAGATTTCATAAACCATGAATGGTATAATAATAACACATCCATAGTCAAAGATATCACAAAACCTTTAATATAGTACGAATGATATGTATCATAATAAATAAACCTCGATCAAGAATAATATCATGTAAAGGATGTTGACATAGTTTTAAATGATCAGTAAAAATCATTGAGAGAAATATCCCTTTTTCATGAAAACATTTAAAAGTTTCACTATTTATCAAGAAGCTGTTTAAAATAGATTTTTGAATCAAAGTGTCTTTACCCACATTGAAGAATTTAAAAGTAATTTCAATTTTAAAACATTAATTCCCATATAAATAAAACCATAACACCATTTTTAAAACATGGACATTAATGAGAAATATTTAGAAGAATAAATATTTAAAACATTTAAATTGTTATTTTAGTTAGAGTTCCTAACTAAATGAGAGACAGTTGAATAAAAATAATGGAGGTAATAAAAAATTTATAATATCATGATAATAAAGGTATTCATGATATACTATGTCAAAGTATAGTATATACACAATATAAAATTGAATTGGTTCATAACAACAAAGAAGTCTCAATGAAATGTAAGTTGAGATGAATTCATTTATAAAGACCATATCCTTAGGTTAAGGATAAATCAATGAAATAATTATCTATGAAAAATATAAATACACTCCATATGATTGGATATTCAGTGTAAATCAATCAGAGGACATTCACACATATTCTTGTAGAAACAACACTAATGACTTGGATGTCTAACTCAAGGAATAGAAATTGAGTTAAAAGTACTCTTATCAAGTTTATATTGATGAATTGAGAATATATCAATGGTGTGATTATGTGTATAAGAATCCACACAAAGGGGAGTTTAAATTACTACAAAAGTAAATAAATAGTGATTTCACACATAATCTTGGAGTAAAGTAATCAATGAAGTTTGCCTAAAACCTAATGAGTGGAAATTGAAATATAAAATTCCCATACCGGTTTGGTAACTTTCGAAACATACACCCTATGAAATAAGCATCATACTATGATGATTTAAATACCAATAAATTAATTTATATTACACAAAAAATACAATCATGGGTAGTATATACACCACACAAAAGTTAATAGTGGAAAATATAACATGAATCTCATAGGAATAAAGGTGAGATGAAAACCCCTTACCTTGTACTTTTCCTTGGTCGATGGTACATTAACCTATTTTATAATAGTTAAATAATAATTATTGAATTATACAAGAAATATAAATATAAATATGATATCATATATGATCCTTTGATATTTCTTTGTTAATAATATTTTAGTAGTATCATCATTTTGGGGGTTAACTGATTCGTTTTCCTATATATGATTGGTTACTTAAGCCATGTTTGTTATGGATAGGATGTATTTGATTCATATAAAAAATGATATTATGTTCAAAAAAAAATTTAATCATAAAATGAAAATTATTCTTGAATTATTATGATTGGGAATGAATCTCATCGCGTTTGTGGAGACGGTAATCCGTACGTATGCATGAGTGACAATACAATTCAATTAAAACTGAAATCATATATAATTGAATATTATATCATATATTAAGAATAATTAACATGTTATATTTATTATTTAAATCAGTTATAAATCATTATTATACCCATCCAAAAAATGATGTGTTTGAGTAACAAACTACACCACGACATGGGTACCATAATTCATACGTGCACACATATGGTGACTTTGTCATTCATGTGATAGATAGAATAATGAATACAGTTGTACCATTTTTATAATGTAATCAAACTATATATAAGATAATGGATTTATTATTTTTTAATGGAAACAACAAAGAAAGATGAACTAGAAGAAGAAACGAACAAGAGGTGATGAAATATTTACCTCTTCATCAGGTTCTTCTTTTTGATTTGATCAAAAGGGATCTTTATGTTTAATTTCTATCCAAAGTAAGGCCTCTAGGATGAAGGGAGGAATTTTGGGAGGAAATGTGGGAAGGGTTTGTCTAACACAAATGTCTTCCGAGGTGTGAAATTAAGAGAAGGGGAAGTACCCTTTTATAAGAGAGGTGAGGGTCACTTTAGGAAAAGCTTGAAATATTATTTTATAATAGAATCCTTTTTGGTTTCTAATGGATCCAAAGTTATTTACAGGATAAAGTGGGGGTGGGTCTAAAAACTATCATCCAATAGGTTTTAGATAGGTTTAGGTTACCATATTAACCTTATAATTTAGATTTAACTCATAGTTAAAAAGTTTGACATTTACCATTTCTCTTTGTATTTTTATATTATATGGTCAATAAACTTACTATAAAAAGCCAAGAGAACCCCAAGTGGTTCATTATTAACATATATAACCTTATTTAAGTGCTTTATCCGAACCTTATATTTTTTTTGTAATATTATATCAATTAATAATATAGTATTTATTTTAAAAACTCAATTATGTGAATTTTGACACTATTTAGTATATGGTTTTTGTGAAAAACAGAATAGCATTATTACATTGAAAAAAAATTATTTAATCAACCATAACATGTCATATTAACCAATTAAATTAGTGGAATTCATCAAAAGTCTCAAATTACATTTATTTCGATATTTATGACATCAATTATTTTAATCCTTTATTAATAACATAATTATTATATCATCATTGTGTCATACATAAATTAAATTATTTAATGTCTAAAAATTATAAATAAAATACAATTATGTAAAAAAATTTTTATATATCTAATGAATATTTAAAGTCTAATTTATTAATAATATAATTACTGCATCATCATTGTGTCAATTGTGTCTCTTGGAGTTTTGGAATTCAACTCACAAAAGTGGTAAAATATTGTTTTATTCAAACTTGCAAATGCCCCTAGGAGGTGGGAAAAAGTTGATGAAAAGTTCAATAAAATTTTTATATATCTAAGATTATTATAAAATTACTCCAATGACTTAAATTGAACTCATATAGGTATTATGTATCTATTTTGACCTAAAATAAATTTAATTAAAATAAATAATTATAAAAAGCCGGTTTTAACCAATAACGCAATGTTTTTCACTATTCATCAAAATTTGAAATTTTTAGAAAAATAACAAAAATTTACCCAAAGATAATTTTGATATTTTGAATTAAAAAATGAATCTTATTTTACCAAATTCAAAATATAGAAGTTTCATTAATTAATTTAAAATTAATTCCCATTGTCAAAACCGAAAATCGGGTTTTCTAAAAAGTAAAAACTATCAAAATATTATCATGTGTTTATGTCAAATTTAAATGTGAAATTACTTATAATGACCTAAAATGTATTAAACTTTAAAAATATAATCAAATTATACTTCCAAAATATTCAAATTCATTATTTAACACTATAAATTATTTCGATTAAAAAAGTTGTTTTAAATTAAAATTTAGTATTTTTCAGTATTCATCAAAATATGTAAGTTATCTGAAAAGCACCAATAATTTATCCAAAATAAATTTTTATTTCCCGATTATAAAGAAGAATTTAATTACATTAAATTTAATACATAAAAGATTCAAATATTGGTTTTAAAAAAGGGGTTTCCATTAAAAGTTGGTAAAATTCCATTTTTTTTGAAAAATACATCTTTTATCTGAAAAAAATGTATTTGTTCTTATATTATGTCTAAGAAATGCATAATTTGGATTCTAAAATTATATGGATTTTATAAAATTCAAAATTTAGTTAATACACATCATAATTTCTTTTTGAATGGCTATTTTGGAAAGTCATTGTGCGCTCAAACTCTATGTTGCGTGTGGTGCAAGCAATTAAATTACATTAATGAAAATTACTTACTATGAAATCTTGGGGTGTTTCATTCCTCCCTCATTTTGGATATTTCATCCTCGCAATTTTAAAATTGGGCTTGGGAACTTCATTGAAATTCCCACATTGAAAAAATAGTCACTAAAACTATCATTTTAAAAGAAAGAAAGAGAATTACAAAGGTCACCCGAGAGAACCCAAACTAAGATTCCATCTAAAAAACATAGATATGGAAAATAATGTAAGTTTCAAGTTCTGATGGAGAATGATAGAAAACTTGATCAGAATAAAGTTAACAACAAGAAAACCACAAATTTGTGATGGGATAAACGATAATTAGTTTCCCAGTATGAAAAGTAAACGAACAACGTTTTTTTGTGTTAAGTTCCATTTCATAAAGTTGTGGAATATCTTTATGAGATTGACTAAGAAAATAAAGAGATTTAATTTATTTTTTAGTAGAGTTTCATCCTTTAATATATTTCTATAACTAGCACATTTTTTTAATGATCAGTATTCAAGATGACTTGGTCACACCTAAAGCGCTAGAATCAACTTCTAGAGAATCACATAATCCAAAAAGGATAAACTATATATTTACCATGTCTTTAGAGATTAAACAAAACCAAAATGGTTAGTAAAAGACCACATGATCCCTAAAAATGATAATCCTTTAGGGGAAAAAATACTAAACTTAATTTCTAAAATTAAACCAACAATACCAAAATTTGAATAAATACCATTCAATAAACAATTTTCCCTGAAATCCTTCAATATAATACAAACTAATATTGAAACCCAAAACATAGAATAATTTGATTACATAGACTTCCATGTTAAATTGTATCTCCAAATAACATTGACTAATTTTAAATTCGCATACTTAAAATTAATTAATCTAATATTATATTCTCTATGATAGGTTAATCATTTCCCTAAATAACCAAATCGCTATAAATCCACAATAAAAACATAGATAAAAATCCACCATTACTCATCCAAGGAAATCCGATTGTATTCTACTTTCCTTAGGCATATAGTGTTCCGAATAGAGTGACTGTCTTCCAAAATAACATATATCACTTAATCAACAAATCATTTTTATATACTAAGGATATCCATTTGATAAAACATAAGATCCAAAATCAACTTATTATTAATCAATAAAATCATTTAACTAAAAAGAATTAGTCACACTAACCAGGGACTTCACGTAGTCCAGTGGTAGGTGATAAATCCCAATAGCACTCTGGTTGTGGGTTCGATTCCCGCAGATTTTTCTGACGCGATGGGTTGTCACATGGTCTATGTGTTGTCAATTTTCAAAAACTATATTTTATAACATTCCTAAAATGAGATAAATTCATCAAAATAACTATAACTTAATTTCACAACAAATTTTATCTCATACCTTGGATATTCATCCCAAAATTTAATAACTAGTAATTGCCTCAAATTCACGGATCATATAAACCCAAATGGTTATTTATAACTATATCAACAATAGAAATGATAATTCATCCTAAAATATAATTTTCACATAACAAACTGAAGGGTTGCATATACAAGAGAAAATTCTTCCAAAGTAATCTCATCAAAAAAGAGCACTAATACTTTTAAACATTTCACCATCCATTTATTTCCACATTGGTTCTTCTATGACCTAGAGATTATCCTATTGAGTAGGTAATTAACTCAGGTAATTCCCAAGTCACATACATTTATGAAAAATGACTATTAAGTGATTATTAGGATCATTTTTATTTTCTTCCATAGTACTCTTCATTTTTCCCTGGTATTTCTTTACTCGATGTCCTTCTTTCCAACAAATAAATCATTTCATTATTCCATTAAAAAACATTACTAGGTGTCTCCTTTCACATATCATACATGATATAAATTGATATTTCTTTTTTCCATGGTATCCACTGTTGGAGTTCTTATCATTCACCACCTTTCTCTTCTTTATTGAGTCCGGGAGTTGGTTAATATATATGTTTTTATCATATTTTTGGAAAACTGATTCGGCATGAACACGATATATTTTACACCTATCAACATTCCATTTCATTGCTCATTTCCACCACCGTGCCACCTTGTACGTCATGTTCAATGTTACTATGACTTCCTTGAAATCCATCCATTTACTAATAAAAGAAATCATAGTGTGACTCATACAATCATTTAGAGAATATAATAACACCTTATTTTCAATCTAAAAAACATTAGGATTAACCAAGGTTATTTATTCTCATATTTTATAAAAATCCTTCAAATAGTTTTTTTAAATAAAATTTGAATTATCCTAATAATATCCCCTAGGAGTGTCGTAACCAAGAGTACCACAAGTCCCATAGTCATGCACCAGTTCTTGTTTCAGTCTAGCTCAAAGCGGTGTCCTCAGTTTTTACCCCTAGGTACATCTGTGCCAGAGCTTCCTCTACATGCTCGTATCAAGACAGAGATTTATTTCTTGTAAAAATATTAAGATCTCTACATTACCAAACTTATCGGAAGTTCTTCTATACTAATCCTCAAAGTATATCTTAGGGTAATGTTCTCTAATCAGAGGTTTTCTAAATATGGCTTCCAATGTTTTTATTAAACTTCTACTAATTGTAATTATAGTGCCCCGACCCCAGTCACCCAGAGAAGGTGAATTATTACATAACATTGACATGATACAAGGAATCATGTCCCAAACGACCAATTAGTTTAGTAGCCTTGGAATTACTAGATGTATTCATAAGTTTTACATTACATCATGAAATAAAAACATCAGAAACATTTTGTACCCTTTTTAACAAACTTATATCCTTAGCCTATCCCTACAGGTAAACCATAAAATACTTCTTCACATCTTGGGAAATGTAAAACATAGAAAGGGGTGATCTCAGATGCTCACTAAGGATAACAAGATAGCAGAAAATTTTATAATTAAACTTAAACATTTAAGGAAATGTATAAGACTAAAACAAAAGGCTTTAAAATTTAAACGTTAGAATATTATGGAAATGATAAAATCAAATAATTAAATTTAATAATTCACATGGATATTCTACTATTTTAATAATCACATTAAATATCAATAGAAACATTCGTAATGATGGAATGCATAATGCCAGACATCATAAACACGTAGTCAGGGCCTTGTGCCAAGAATACAAATACGATTTTGTCAAGGACTTGTGCCAAGACACTAGTTTGTCTAATGAGACCTACCAATGAATCGGGGAGCTCTATCGGGCTCCACCTTTCACTTACTAAGCCCAATAGATTCCTCATATGAAATGTTTTTAACATAACATAAACATTCGTATAAAAACTAGTATACGAAATGTGAATACTTTATCCATAAACCATGAATGGTATAAAAATAACACATCCACTATCAAACATATCACAAAACCTTCAATATAGTATAAAATATTTGTATCATAATATATCAACCTCGATCAATAATAATATCCCGTAAAGGATGTTGACATAGTTGAAAGTGATCAGTAAAAATCTTTGATAGAAATATCTAATTTTCATGAAAACATTTAAAAGACTTACTATTTATCAAGAAGGTGTTTAAAATATATTTTTGAATCAAAATGTCCCATACCACATTGAAAATTGTAAAAGTAATTTAAATTTTAAAACATTAATGTCCATATAAATAAAACCTTAAAACTATTTTTAAAACATGGACATTAATGAGAAAGATTTAGACGAATAAAATTGTAAAACATTTAAAATGATATTTTAGTTAGAGTTCCTAACCAAATCAAAGATGCTTGAATAAAAATAATTCAGGCAATTAAAAATTTATAATATCATGAGAATAAATAGATTTATGATATAATATGTCAAAGTACAATATATACTCCAAATAAAAGGGAATTGGCACATAAAAATAAAGAAGTCTCAATGCCATGTAAGTTGAGATGAATTCCTTTATAAAGACTGTATCCTTAGGTTAAATATTAATCAATGAAATAATTATGTGTGAAAAATATAAATACACTAAATATGATTGGATATCCAGTGTAAATAAATCATAGGAAATTCACACATATTTTTTTAAAAACAACACCAATGACTGGGATGTTTAACTCAATGAATAGAAATTGAGTTAAAATTACTCTTATAATGTTTATATCGATGACTTGAGAATTTATCAGTGGAGTGATTTTTTTATCAAAAGTATATCTATACAATGGGGAGTCGAAATTACTACATAAGTAAATAAATAGTGATTTCACACATAATCATGGAGTAATGTAATCAATGAAGTTTGCATAAAACTGAATGTGTGGAAATTGAAATTTGAAATTACCAAACCAATTTGGTAATTTAAGAAACATACACCCCATTAAAGAAGGATAATACAATGATTATGTAAATACCCATAAATTTAATTTTATTACTCAAACAATACAATCATGGGTAGTACATACACCACACAAAAGGTAATAGCGGCAAATATAGCAGGAATCTCATGGGAATAAAAGTAAAATGAAAACCCATTACCCTGTACTTTTCTTTGGTCGATGGTATATTTACCTCTTATATAATAGTTAAATAATTGATATTAAATTATACAAGAACTATATACATAAATAAGATATCATATATGAACCTGTAATATTGCTTTGTTAATAATATTTCTGTAGTATCATTATTTCGAGTTTTAACCGATTTGTTTTCCTTTATATGATTGGTTACGTAAGCCAGGTTTCTTATGGATAGGATATATTTGATTCATATACATAATGATATTATGTTCATAAACATTATTTTTAATCATAAAATTAAAATTATTCTTGAATGATTACAATGGGGAATGAATCTCATCGTGTTCATGGAGACGGTAATCTGTACGTACGCACGATCAACAATATCATTCAATTGAAGGTGAAATAATATATAATTGAATGTTATATCATATATAAAGAATCATTAAAAATTTATATTTATTATTTACATCAATTATACTTCATTATTATACCCATCCATATAATGATGTGTTTGAATAACAAACTACACCACGACGTGGAGACGATAAGCCGTACGTACACACGTATGGTGAATTTGTCATTCATATGATAGATAGAATAATTAATATTGTTGTACCATTTTTATAGTAACATCACAGTATATATAAGATACTGGATTTTTTATTTTATAATGGAAACAACAAAGAAAGAGGAAGTGGAAGAAGAAAAGAATTTGGAAGAGGTGATGAAATTTTTACCTCTTCTTTGGGTTCTTCCTTTTGATTTTATAAAAGGGATAATTAGGTTGGCATTATGAACAAATTAAGGCCTCTAATATTAAGGGAGGAAAGTTAGGAGGATATTCGTGCAGGTGTTGGCTGAGCCAAATGGTTTTGGAGGTGAGAAATTAAGATAAGGGGAAATACCCTTTTATAAGAGAGGTGAGGGTCACTTTAGGAAAAAAGCTTGACATATTTTTTTATAATTGAATAATTTTAGATTTTTAATGGCTCCAAAAGGATTTATTTTGAGGATAAGGTAGTTATAGGTCATAAAACTCTCAACCAATAGGTTTTAGATAGGTTTAGGTCTCCATATTAACCTTATCCTTTAGATTTAACTATTAGTTAAAAAGTTTGACATTTACCTTGTCTCTTTGTATTTTTATATTATATAGTTAATAAAAATACTATAACAAGCCAGGAAAACCCCAAGTTGATCATTATTAATATATATGACCTTATCTAAGTCGTTTGTCAGAACATTATATTTTTAGTAATATCATATCAATTAATAATATAGTATTAGTTTTAAAAAACTCAATTATGTCAATTCTGACACCATTTAATATTTGGTTTTTGTGAAAACTATAACAGCATGATTACCTTGATCAAATTTTTTTTAATCAACCATAACATGTCATATTAACCTATAAAATTATTTTAAATCATTAAAAGTCTGAAATGACATTTATTTGTATATTTATAATATCAATTAGTTTAATATTTTATTAGTAAGGTAATTACTCTATCATCATTGTGTGATAAATAAATTAAATAATTTAATGTCTCAAAATTATTAATAAAATACCATTATGTATGAATTTTTTAATCTTTATAATGAACATTTATAGTCTAATTTATCTTATGTTTAACCGTATATTAAAATGGTTTTTTTATTAAACATTAAATTTAACTCTTTTAACTCTTCTTTAAAAAGAATAATAATAAATTTACTAATCTTATCCAAGTGGACCAAAAATGAATATTTTATTCCTAAGGTTTTTTTGGTTGAATTACATTTATCGAATAGAATTAGGACATGTGTTAGGGTAATTATAATATCATTTTTACCCTTAACAACCTTAATTACTTTTAACTGTGGTAAATAAAAGTAAAAAATTACTATTCACCCAAAATTATTTTCATCTTATTGAACCAAATTTTACTTACTGATGTCAACAGTGTCTCTTTTATTTTTGAAATTCAACTCACAAAAGCATTAAAATTATGTTTTATGTGAATTTGAAGATTCTCGAAGGAGGTGGGTAAAAGACAGTAAAAAGTTCAATAAAATTTTTATATATCTAAGCTTATTATAAAATCACTCCAATGAATTACATTAAACTTATATAGGTATTAAGTATCTATTTTTACATAATATAAATTTAAATAAAATAAATAATTATCAAAAGTCAGTTTTAACCAATAACGCAATGTTTTTCACTATTCATCAAAAATCGAAAGTTTTCAGAAAAATACCAACAATTTACCTTAAGATAATTTTGGTATTATGAATTAAAAAATAAATTCTATTTTACCGAATTCAAAACATAGAGGTTTCATTAATTAATTTAAAATTAATTCACGTTGTCAAAACTGAAAAATGAGTTTTTAAAAAATAACTACTATAAAAAGATTGAAATGTGTTTATGTCAAATTTAAATGTGAAATTACATATAATGACATAAATTGTATTAAATGATAAAAATATAATCTAATTATACTTCCAAACATTTCAAATTAATATTGTAACACTATAAATTATTTATATTAAAATATTTTTTTTTTCAATTAAAATTTATTATTTTTCAGTATTCATTAAAATATGAAAGTTATCAGAAAAGTGCCAAACATTTATCCAAAATAAAATTTTATGTCCTAATTATAAATAATAATTTAATTTCAATAAATTGAATACATAAAAGTGTCAAATATTGGTTTTAAAAAAGGGTTCTCCATTAAGAGGTGGTAAAATTTCATTTTTTGAAAAATACGTCTTTTATCTGAAAAAATGAATTTGTTCTTATATTATGTCTAAGAAACACATAATATGGATTCAAAAATTATATGGTGTATATAAAATTCAAAATTCAGTTCATACTATTCATAATTGCTTTTTGAAAGGCTTGTTTGGTAAGTCGTGGTGCGCTCTACCTTGGTGTTGCTTGTAGCGCAAGATATTGAATTACTTTAAAGAAAATAACTTACTATGAAATATTCGGATGTTACAAGAAATCCAACATAAGGAGACCTTTTGTTCAAATCTAAAGGAAGAACCTCAAGAAGATGTAATTATTTCATCACCTCTTTCAAAGTTCTTTTCTTCTTCCACTTCCTATTTCTTTGTTGTTTCCATACCAAAATAATAACTTCAGTACTATATACATACTTATATGTTATTATAAATATTCTACAACCATAGTCATTATTCTATCCATCCTATGAATGACAAAGTCACCATACGTGCACACGTACGACTTACCATCTCCATGTCATGGTGTAGTTTGTTATTCAACACTTCATTATTTGGATGGGTATAGTAATGAGTATAATTGATGTAAATAATAAATATAACATGTTAATGATTCTTTATATATAATATACCATCCAACTACATATTATTTCACCATAAATAGATTGATATATCCGCTCGTGCGTACATACGACTTACCATATCCATGATGCGATGGGATTTTGTTCCCTATCGTAACCATTAAATAAAAGTTTTCATTTGATGATTAAAAAAAATGTTTAAGAACTTAATATCAATCTGGATATGAATAAAATACATCTTATCCATAACAAACATGACTTACGTAACAAATCATATAGGATAAAATAAACTAGTTAACACCCGAAATAATGGTACTACTGAAATATCATTAAAAAAGGAATATTAGAAGATCATAAATGATATCTTATTTATGTATGTGGTTATTGTATAATTTAATAAAAATGATTCAACCATTATATATGAGCCTAACTTACCCCCAACTAAGGAATAATACAAGGTAAGGGTTAATTTTACAATCTCTTTATTATCTGAGGTCAAAGATACGTAAGTATCTACTGGGACCTCTTTATCATCCACATCCATGTTTCTTAAAAATGTATTTTGAAACATTTTTACTATTTACTAGACTATGGGTTAATGTCATTTATACCCTTGTTTGACTTTTTATAAAATGGTTTGAAAGGAATCTTTCTATCACTTTCCGAACAATGTACTTTATGACATTTTCCAAAAAATAAGGAAAGAATGTTTTTTAACATATACGGTGGGTTCAGCTATTTTATTATATTATAACACCTTTGAAGCTTCCCTTAAAATCTTATAGGAATATTTTCAAAATTAATGTTTCCTTTAATTTGTAATGATTTCAATATAGAATGGAATATTTAACACAAATTGTTTTTGGATTGATTCCATATATGTCAACATCCTTCATCGGATTTTACGTTAGTTTGAAGTTGATTTATTTTGATACAATCTTTCATATTTTACTAAGGGTTTTGTGATATGTTTGACTATGGATGTGTTATTTTTATACCATTCATGGTTTATGGTTAAATTATTACCATTTTATATGCCATTTTAATACAAATGTTTATATTATGTTTCAACCATTTCATATGAGTAATGCATTGGAATTAGTAAGTGATGGGTGGAGCCCGCTACAGCTCCTTGATGCATTGGTTGGTCTCATGAGACAAACTAGTGTCTTGGAAAAGGCCTTGACAAAATCCTTTTTAGCCACGACACGAGGCCTTGACTATATGGTTATGATGTCTCACATTATGCATTCCATCATTATGAAATTATATATTGATATTACATATGATTATTCTACTAGTGGAATATCCATGTGAAAATGTAAATGTAATTATTTAATTTATATTTTCTATATTATGGTGAATTTTAAGTCTAAAAGGATTGTGTTTTAGTCTGATACATTTCCTTAAATTTTTATGCTTATTAATAAAAAAATTTATATAATGTTATACTTACTAAGAATCTGAGCTCACCCCTTTCTATGTTTTACTTTTCCCATGATGTGAAGAAGTATATTATGACTGACTTGAAGGGATAAACTAAGGGATATGATTGTGTTCAAAGGAGACAAAATGTTTATTTTATTTCATGATGTGATGTAATACTTATGTATGTATCTAGTATATCAAAGCCTACTAAACTAACTGGTTTTTCGAGACTTCATCTCTTGTGATCATTCCAATGTTATATAATAATTCACCGACTATGGGTAACTAGTATTGGGGCGTTACATGCCACGAAGCCTATGAAAGTCTCAAGTAGTATCTACTACACCCACCAGTCCTAATGCCACTTGGGAAGGAAAGCCACTCATTTTAAATATGGGAACCATTTAATGATCAATTTTTCCCATTTAATGCAAAATAATTATTCAGGTGTCAGAAAATCCTCAATTAGCTCATCCTAACAAGGATTTGAACTAATACCTGATACTTGGAAGTCTTGAAGAACTATCTCACAGTCATCTTTGCAGTTAATAAGAAAATGTATTTATTGAAGAACCGTGAAGTTGATATGGTCTCTTGTATCAATCCACTCAAGTACATCCAACACCACCGCATGCTAAATAGGCATATAGCCCAATACATGGTCATTCTATTACAATTTGATGTCAATTTCATGTCATAGAAGGTGGTGAAAGGGAAATCCCTAAATAATTTCTTTATGGACGATCCCACCTCCTAAAGTACCCAAGTAGACACAAAGATCCTAGAATATGAATTTTTTAATGTCCATGACACTCCTTGTACATGGGACATGTATATTGATGGAACCTCATGAAGTCTTATCGATAAAAGGGTGGAAAATCCAAAGATGAATCAAGTTTTCTTAGGAATTGTATTTTTTATCCTTAAAAATTTGTTTCACTACTCGTTATCACAATATAAAGGTTTCATGAATAATGAGGATGATTTGGAAGCCCACAATGCTAACTTGGAATTGTCTCTACATCTAAAGATAACCTTCCTAAATATAAAAGGGGATTCATAACTAGTGATAATGATGTTCTATAGAGAATATGCCATCAAAAAGATATAATTGGTCCCTCTCACTAGCTAGGTTAGGGGAATAATTACATAATTCAATTTTACCCCACATTACATCATGTTCCCTAATAATAGAATTCTCATGGTGACATATAGGCTAATGAATCCCCAATCCTAGAAGATCCTTATCAGGATGAAGCAATATTCCGTACCACACCCCGATGAATCATATATTAATCTTCATCTAAAATATGTAAAAAACAAATATACTAAACCCACCCCATAATAGGATTCACTGATATCTATCCTTGGAAGGATAGATCCCATAATTGGTTATCTCCAAAATAGGACTCTCCTGATAGACCAAGACTGAAGGGAATACATTCAGCACCATGCTGCGAAGTTTACTTTTTTAGGATGCCCTAAATAAGAAAAAAACCATCTACAAGAGAGAATTTGATGGAATCCTCCTTATATTTATAGTAGAAGGAGATATTTACACCATCATAGAAGAATTCCATGTAGGCTTCAGTGACACACGTCTGTCTAGGAATAGGTTCTCCCACTAATGTAAGAAGTTGGGTTATTATTGGAAAACCATAATATAGGAATGTGTGGAATTCACCAGGAAATGTCATGCATGACAGATCTATGAAAAAATCATCCATTAGTCCCTAATAATTATTCGTATAGCTAAATATTCATAGCTATTTTTTGTTTGGGGAATAGATGTTGTGTGGTCATATCCCCTAGCCCTAACTAAGCAGCTCCTGTACATCCTTATTTCTACAGACTTCTTCTCCAAATGTAATGAGGAAATACCACTCATTGAAGTTAAGATAAATAATATCATCAACTTCATAATGTTAATATCATAAATGGGTTCATTTTCCCTTGTAGAATATTGATAGAAAATAAAACCAAATTTTGTTCTATGGAATTTAATAAATTATACTAGGAGTACAACATTGAGTCCAATCACTCATCCCAATAACATGTAGTAAAAAATGGAAAAATAAATTCCTTTAACAAGACCTTGTTAATAATACTTCATATGGTGATGAATAAAGTCTATAGGAATTGGCTATACAATCTCCTCCATGATTTATGGGCCTACCATACCATTACATGTACTACTACATAAGAAACAATACACTCATTGGGTTACAGGATAGATGAATTATTTTCAATAGAATTTTAGTTGACCTCACATATAATAGACATTTGATGAAAAATCTCAAATGGTGAGAAATCATAAGAGAAGATAGATGTGTTGGAATATATTGATGATAACAAGTTACATACATTTCAAAACACAAAGTCCATCAGAATCAGAACACACATTCCTTCAATAAAAAGGTCCACCTCCATTCATTCCTTCAAGGAGAATTGGTGTTGCCTTTACGAAACCCAATGATACTAAGGAATACGCCTCTCAAAAATAATGGAACCCAAATGGGAAGGTAATTACATCATACATAAGGTTTTTTATAATGGAGCCTACTAATTGGCCCTAATATAGGGGGAGAATGTCACCCCCCCCCCCAAATACGAGATTTATCATGAAATAATATTCATATTTTTCGTCATGTTCCAAATCCTTACAACAAGACATTAAAAAGAATAGAGTCTCAAATTTTGACCACATGAAATTAAGTTGTATGATGTTGTCCGGGTCATATGATGTTAAACTACCCAAAGGCATCCCAGACATAAGAGGTTTAACTTGTCAAGTATGTCTTGACCACATGGAACTTAAATGTATGGATCACATCCTCACCACATGGCGTTGAACATCCCAAATCCCCCAATGGTTCATCTTTATTCATATCAGGTGGTCTAATTCCTAGAAGAAAGACATTAAACTGCACATTATCTCACATCTTAACCACATGATGTTAAACTATACAAAACAACCCCATAAAATTATTTGTTACACTATATAGAAGATTTCATCACTTCATGATTCTAAACAACATGGTAAGAACCTTATGACCATTGAATCGCCACACACAAACTACATATGTGAAAAGGATGGATAAAATTTCCTCACCCCTGTGTGAGATTCGTCTCTACAAAGGGATTCTCTTCATCCCATAAATATGTGTGGATTGATTATTTTTATAATAAGATATTTTGTGACACTCGAACCCCTATTCTTGGGCCCAACCACAATATTACTCACCTTTCACATTGAGTGATCCTTTTCTTTACCACATGCTTTCAAACTACATGGAAACTTTCCTTACCTCATGATGTTAAACTGTACCGATCTATGACATCCATCATCATTCACATCGGGGGACCCACATCATTACTGAAAGACATTGTCATGCATATCTAATGTCCTCTCTGCACAAAATTAAACTGGATGGGTTTATAAAACTATGTATATATTAATCAACATTTCAATGATATATGTAGAGATTCCTTGATCCTATATCTTGTTCTAGACAACATGTGAAGCAAAATTACCCTATACATTCCTTAATAACCTATACGTGGTGAAAGGAACCCTTTCCATTCCTTATTTCTCACACTGATCATAACTCATACGATCTTTGTATTTTTCGTAATGGATTCCCCGCATGTTAAACTCACAACATATCATGAAAGGTTCATTGTAGTACTAAATGATAGACCTTAAAAGTAATACCATGAGTCCCCAACACATTTTGTTAAATTGTACATTTTATGATCATTGCATGACATAAAACTAAAAAATCCTATTGACCTTGCCTGAGAGCACCACTATAATTGGTGTTGGTCTCCTACCACACCTCTAGTCAATAACTACACGTGTCTTGATTCCAATTATCATAGGATACTTAGTGAATCTTTTATTTCCACCATTAGGTGTTGCTATGATACCCATTTTTTACATTAAGGATCCTAAATCCTTGACGCATGATGTTAAACCATACGGTTCTCCAAGAACTATGTGTAGCTTGATTCCTATTATCTTAGGACACATAGTGATGCCTTATTCTCCAATAATTGGCCCAAATAAAATAATCAATGGAAAACATTCCCACCTCTGCAGATGGGTTAGACCTATATAGAGAATTTCCCATTTAAGAACTATGCGTGGATTGATTCCTATCATGATAGTATACATAGTGATGCGCATATCTCCAATATTTGGTCCAACTACAACAACCAATAAAAAATGAAACCCAAATTTTTCAGGGATAATCCCTTCAAGACCCTTTTTTTATGTATGATTTAGATCTAAGTGTGACTATATTTTTTATGTAATATATCTTTAACAATTTTTCATGTCAGTTCCCACATTCTTACCTCACGACGTTAAACTGCTAGGCAAACATACTAGTCACATGACATTAAAACTATAGAAACAATACCTCCTTACTGGATGATGTTAAAATGCCAGTAAAATGTTCATACTGCATGATGTCAAAATACATGTAAATGATTAAACCCATACTACACAATGCTAAACTATATATACCATCATCCACTATCATCATTTATCAAAGGACCATAAGAGACTAACCCCGGTCAACCAGAGTATAGTGTGCTTCTTCCATATTTTAAGCAACTCAATTCATAAATCACAGTTCATGTTTTGATTACCTCAAGTTCTTTAAAATATTTCTTGGGCCTTGGAAAGGAAAAATGATATCTTTACTTGACCATGGTATTGATTCATAAGTTCTCAGACCTACCAACGAGAGAAATCATGGCTCTGTAAGAAGGGATTTATAATCCTTATGATCTGGACGGCATTCTGGTGGAACTCAGCACCTAAGGGTGTTCTGGGATATCCTCATTAGGAATGTGAAATATCATTACTCATGACATGGGAACTTCAAGTGGTGATTTATAACATTTTCATATGCCACTCAGAAGGATGTTGGAGTAATCTTAACCCCAGGTATCCTAATTGGGATCATATGTAACACCCCCATATTAGATACATGTATGTCATGAAATTAAGATACCTTCACTTTTTTAATGGTTGTTTGACCTTAAAATCTTTCTTATATTGGTCTAAATTTCATGACCTTAAACTAATAGAGTAAGAGACAAAAAACATGCCAAGTTGAAAACCCACAAAAGGTGTCATGAGAAAAAGTAAACTCTTCACTTGTTAAAATCATCATCTCAAGAATTTTGACAAAAATATGGGCACAAATAAATAATGCATAAAGCTTATAGTGTCTAAACTATAGCCCTAATAAAATCCAAGCTTTTATCACTGGACCCCTTGTTTCAAGAAAAAGATAGAGTAATGATTTGTAAAATCTCCTCATAGAGAGAATACATTTTCTATGTGGTGAGACAGATTATATTGTTCCTGAACCCTTTATTGATATTAAACATTCCCAAAATCACACAACATGATTTGAGATATTTAAATAACCAATAACATATACGGCCCTTGGAAAAAAAATTAGCTTTACGGGGCCCATTTTTTACTATGAATGTATTTTTATGGCTCTAGCATATGCACAAATTGTCCCCAACCAAATGCATCGCTCTAAAAAAAGTGATTTATGATCCCTGTGAGCTCTGACATCACCACGATTGAATTCAAGACCTAAGTGTGTTCCAGGACATTCTCAATATGATTTTCTCATATCACCCTCATAACTTGATCACTATGGACAATGATTTAAAATCACCATATCATACTATACAAGCGGATTAAATTCCCTCAATGTTACCTCACCATGTTTTGTACCCTTTCTCAATTTAGGAATGAGACACTCCATTCACAAACCTTTGATGGCCCAAACTTCATTATTTGAAACCACAGAAAATAGTGCTCATGCATCATAATTAAGTGTTGGACTTCCCTAAGTGATGGAACACTTACTTGATTTCTTTCCTCCAAAACCAACCTCATCATCTGGAAGTTTTAAACTTCAAAAATCGTTGATGGACATCAAAAAGGAGTGGAGATAATCTATTTTTGACTATTCAGTTGACACATAAATGATTAAACCTGCCAACCTAAGGAATCTCCGCCTTGAAATAAAGGAGATAAAATCCTTGTGAGACTGGGAATCACAATGGTTGAACCTAGTACCTCAGGGTATTTTGTTTTATCCTGTTCAGGTAAGCCCTATTCCATATTCACTAACTCAAACTTTTGGTTTCTGAATTATATCACCCATATTCCAGCTATCCAGGTGGACCTCTCAACCATATTATTTCTCCCTCGCACAATATTACCCCCATAAATCTTCCATAACCATTTTAAATGAGTAAAGGTACATATTTTTGAATATTATACTGACTCATAAGTGAACTAACCTACCAACTAAAATCATCTCCTCCTTCAAGGAAAGAAGCTTTAATCCTCATGAGCCTCAACAACACCATGAAACAACTTATCATCCTAGTGTGTTTTGATTCATTCCAAATATTTCTGTACAATATCCCATAATGATAAATCACGTTTTAGAAATAATACTTTAAACTAAATTTCATCTTATGGTCTGAGCTAAAGAACTCTAAACTACCATGATAGTTGGTTTGAGCTAAAATACCCTAAACTATAGCGATTGAAGGTCTGAGATAAAAGACCATAAGCTACAATGGTATAATGTTAGAGCTAAAAGACCCTAAAATACAACAATAGAAGGTATGGGATAAATGTTCTAAAACTAAATTAATAAAATGTATTAGAAAAAAGGCCCTAAACTACAGTAATAGAAGGGACAAGATAAAAGACACAAAACTACCGTGATATAAATTTTGAGCTTAAAGACCCTAAAATAAAACTATATAAGGGATGATCTAAAAGAACATAAACTAAGACATAACATTTTTTTATTTTTCAACAAAGGAAAATATTGAAATTACCACTGTATGGCCTTTGAAAATTTTAAGCTACGCTATACAAGCATATCGGCTTAGACAAAACATTGAGTACTCTCTTTTAAATACATATATTCTACCCAATTGTCCTTTTTTGAAATATGGGATCTCAAGATAAGTAGAAAAAATAAATCAATGAGGATCCTCATGATTGGTGGGAATTCATGATCACTTATCATTTATAATCTATTATGATTCAAATATTCATATCTTGACATTCAAGATTACATGATATTATGAAAAGGATGTTTATAAATGTTGATCCATATATCATAAGATGAAATAAATATCATGAAAATAATTAATGATAAAAAACTGGAAACATAAATAATAATTTAGAGAATACATTCATTGATAACATACAATAGAAGGAATATCCACATTTCAGAGACTCTCTAAGAATCTCATCAAAAATAAAAAACATGTCAAAATTAAAAATACAATAATATTTTGTCAGTTGATATAGACATGTTGGAAAGAGTATGGTGAGAAGTATAAATTGAATGATGAAGTGCCTCTCACCCCGCCTCTTCTACTTTTACCCCAGGACAGAGTGTACCAACTATAATAGTCATATCTTCAACTCTTTCATGAGTATTTTTCACTGTGGATGATGATTTTGATTGGTCAGACCTCATGTGATCTATGATTTCCTTGTATCTCTATATCTATATGGTATAGGATTCCATCTGGTCTTGAAAGTTAGATATAAACTTGTGACTCTACTCCCAAGATGTCAAGGCATCCTTCATATATCCATAAAGGGGAGCCTCATCTTTAAGATTTTGCAAGACCCACTCATTGGTGGCCAAACATTTTTAAGTCATGATAATTTGTATCATGATTTCATATTAAGGTAATAGATTAAACCATATTCCCAAAATTACTCAAATAGCTAAAAAGGAATTCCCCATGATAATGAAATTTTCTTAGAGGAGTATCAATAATCAAGGTGTGATTATGCTACTCGATCATCCTACACCATGTTTAATATCCTTTGGCTGCTAATGAAGTAGGAGAAGATGTCCCATATATTCTTACCATGATAAAGGAATCAAAATTTCTAATTATGGAGGGATAATTTCCATGATAGAACTTATCTTGCTATCGAGGTGATGGTCTCCCTGATTGGTGTACTTCCTTGAAGTATCTCCCAAGTCCTAAATTAATTGCACATTTTCTATAGACAATGTGGCTGGTGAGGTAAATGAATTTTCCCCCTAAACAATTAGTCATCTAAGAACACCACATGGGTAGGATACTACCCGGGATTGAGTATAATCTCGAGAAATAATGGTAGGAACATCATCCTGTGGAAGAATGATCTCAATATTAGTGTCTTCTTATGTCAACATCATCCAAAACTGGAGGATGATCTCTGGGTATTTCTCTCCTTGAAAATCAGCCCAAAGAAGAGTGTAGGACCTTTGGGTACAACAAAACTAATGATAAAACTGATAAGGTGTATTATGATTGTAGATGATCAGCTCATCCATCCCAACTATTGGATCCCCATCCCTAAGTGAGACGATATACGACCATTCATCAAGAGAGTTTACACCGTTATTAATGATTTACCCAGTCAGTACATGGTAAGGTATTAAATTAAATATATTATATTGGCTCAAAAAATAGGTAACCGTGCTAGGGCCTGGTGAAAAGGCCCACATGCCAGATATTTTCATCAACCCATGGTGAGATAAGGCACCAGGTGTCCTGGTGGTACTGCAGTATTCATAGCAATGGAAATGCTACCCTATATAGAAAAATAAAAATTATAAACCACAATTAATCCTATAGGGGATGATTCTATTCTGAATGTGGACCAAGAGTAGGTAGAGGAATGCACGGGTCGAAACTTCAAGATTAAGGTTTCACCCCTCTACTTGCTGCGCTTCCATCACTAGAATACTAACCGGGATTCTTAAATGTGAGTATCAATCTTGAAAAATCCATCTATACAAGAACATAGTTACAAATCCCACCATCCTATGTCTTAGAGTGATCTCCATATTTACCCAGTATCCCCAATAAATATGATATCCAGCTTCCAAAATGGCCAAATATGAAAATATATCATGAATTTGCGGAGAAGGGCATCGATGGGTGGTATAGAAGTTAGTCTATCTCTACTGTGATGAAGGAAAATATTGATCCAACATTTGAAAAAAAATAAGTGAAACCATAGTAAGTTAATTTCTTAACTTTTCCATTACAATTATGAGCATGTTCATCACCAAGACTAGATTTTTTAATGATTCATCCTATATATCTATTGCTGGAAGAAATTAATTGTACATCTCTCCAAGAGGGGGTATCCCACCTAGTTGATAGATATCCCAGATACAAGTTACTACCTAATAGTGGGATAGATGATATGAGTTAGTGTCAGGGAACCAATTAATTAAAAATTCCTTGAGAAGATTTTTTTTAAGATAAAATATAAATTATGAAATCCATGTCACTTCATAAATATGAACAAAAGGTGACTGGTCAGCAAACTCAAAACATCTTTTCCTGGTCCAGAATGTCTATGGCCATTTTTTATAAAATTTATCACCAGGATGGAGATACATTTGAAAAATCCATCCACTGCTCTAATTATTCTATGAAATATGAATATACTGGATTAACATTGAACGATGTGCTAGTGAGAGAAATCATAGTCTTCAAGACCCAACAAAGTGTTTTCCAATATATAAGACAAACATTGGGATGGAACTATGACTAGTCATCCATCCTCAGCAATTCCATCATAATAATGTCAAGATAAGTTGACACCCTGAAAGATTGGATATTGTAGTTTGAAGAAGGAATTCCAGCATCATCTAGAAACCCAAACCCTTATAGGGGAAGCTGATGGGATAACGGATAATTATAGAGATCAAATAAAAGAATCCATTTAATAACCTCTTTATCAAAAACCATGAAGTATTATTAGTGTTAACATTATGGTTTCTAGATATCAAGGCCCTTTGATTAGCCACAACTGAGGAAGTATGACAAGAGTTGGAATCCATCTGAAAAAAAGTAATTGGCATATTCTAGGCATATAAAACTAAATCTTTTTAAAGGAAAGACATATAATTCTAGAATATTCATTCGAATTACATAAAGTAGTAGTGAATTCATGATCATATAAATGATTAATGAATCTCTTGGCTCTCAAAGATCTTTCAAACAACAAAAACCTGCAGAACATCATGCAACCACAAGACCCCTAAAAAAACTCATGATCGTGTGGCCTTTACATGGTCACACGAGTTTAAAAAAAGTGGAAAAGAATCACAAAATAGAAAAAATAGATTCCATGAAGCCATTAAAGGAAATATTTCATCCTGATGGATGAAGTTCAATATATTACTAAAATTTAGTCAATTGTTTATTCAAACAAGCTCCCATGAAAACATGATCTTGTAAAACGGTTATTGTGGGAGGTCTTATGAATGGATCCCAAGATTGGTTATTTTTTAAGGGTCTTGATAAAGGGTTACACTATGGAGTTAGGGTGAAATATCTCTATCAAGAGGGGAATATGGAGAATGAAATAATTTTTTCTCCCCTATTTATTGAAAATTTCGTAGAGATCCAAATTTCCCCTAAGAGACCACATGTCGCCCAATGATACTGATTAGAGATAATTATAAAGCCACATGATGGAATTTACTATTCTCATAAGAGAGCACAGGTCCCTATAGACAACACTCCTAATGGGGGGGGGGGAGTTTGACACCTAAAAAAATAAGCATCAGAAGATTTATAATGAAAAATACCTAAATATGGATATAATTTTCCCTAAAAATAATGGAAGATTAGGGGCCAGAACATGTGGATTTCTTGAACCCTCAGAATACATAAAATCGTGAAATCCTCATAAGGTCACAAGAAAGTGACATCCAAAGTAACACCCTGACCCCAAAAGCCTGGAGTTGATGAATTATTTTATCCAATTGGAATGATTACAAAGAAATAAATCCCGAAGGACCAATCATTTTATTTGTATTGAAGAAACTAGATACATAGATGGAACCCATTTTACATATGTAAAAGAAAAAAATATAATACATAACAAAGGAAAATAAATTGCATCCCTGAAAACTCAATAATTGATCTCTTCTTTATAACCCAAGGAATTAAAATAGATGAAAGGGGTTAGCTTAGATTCTTAGTAAAGATTACATATAACAGAATTATGAAATAATAAGAAGTGAATCATAATCAATTAGACACAATTAATATGTCATTGTAAATAATTGAAACACACACCATCAACAAATCGAGAATGAAAGTGCATCCATAGATTTTTTCATTGTGGAAATATTGTGGAAATAATAAATAACTAACAAATAAAGAGAATTATTAATATTTTTATGTCATGTTTCAAGAACATGAACCATCATACCATTGAAATGGTTTATGTTAGTGGTTGGGTACCCATCTGATTCTTTTTTGGAAACAAACTCGAAGGGTTTGTCACTAATTGTTTTTTCTCATGAGACATGTGGATGCATAAAGGGAATATAAAGGGCCCCTACCTCCAATAAATTCTCAAAGGTTTCTTTATACATATATTTAACTCCAAAAAAAATGCCTTTTCAATATTCATATTTAATAAAGGATAAATAATTCATCAATATTTCCATTGTTAAATCCACATTCAAAATACACATCGTATGTAAACAGGTATACAAAGAAGAAAATAATCATATCCATGAAAAAAGAATATGGATATATATTATAAATATAATTCCAAATTAAAAGTGATCTCAAATTGGTTTTAGATATAGCCCATAAGAATTATTATTTACACAATACCAAGTAAGTCTCAATGAGATGGAAATCGAGACAAAGTCACTTACCTGATTGTAATCAATCAAATTGTATGACCAAAAAGTATTAATAATTAAATAAATAATTTAATAACATGAATATAAATAGAATAAAGATATCGTATATAAAAAGTTATTATAAAACCACCAAATACAATACATTAGTGGCGAACAATGGGAACCTTAGTGAAATAAAATTGAGATGAGAAACCACTTACCTTATGTCTGAATGTGTTCTTCCCTTGATCATAATGTCTTAGATAGTAAAATTAAATCCATTAATTAATTAATTCAAAAACTTATCTACATGTATTTGGTTTATTATAACTTTATTAAGTTCATTTATAGTCTTTTTCATGTGTTATATGATATAATTGTATCATTCCAGATCGTTCATTGCGTTGGTTTTCATGATCGATTTACTAGTACACATGTAATTAAGTTATTGAAAAATTAATATAATTATATAGAAATTAATTATATGAAATTAATTTTAATTAATAAATTTAAATGGTTATAAATATTATTTGGTTATATGTTATGATTAATAATCATTAAATAAGATATTTACTGATAATCATTTAGCTTCATTTTACCAGTTTTTTGATCAGAGTGAAGTAGTTTTTTTTCATCATTTAATATCGTGTATATATAATGGATTCATAAACTTACATAAGATATAATAAATATTTTATAATTTGTTTCTACCATAATTTTTATCATGCTAATCCTTCAAGGATAAATTTAATAATGAAATTTTGTCATCCATGACGGTTGCAAATGGGCACCTCCTATATGATGATTTTATTTTTAAAATAAGAGAGAGAGTAAAGATAATGATGATGTATCATACATTAACATGATATAAATATAATATATATATTATAATTTAGTTATAATTATCATTTGAACAGATTAGGTAATTAGAGAATAATAAATAAAGAAGGTACTTGAAAAGAGAATAAAAGGAAAATGAAAAGAATTTTACCTCTTGGATACTACTCATTGATAATCTATTTAAGGGAATTGGTTTTGGTCTATTGCCAAGAAAAATAGCTACATTAAGTGGGGAGATAATAGGGAAGAAAAATTTGGATGAACATTGATAATCATCAAGGATTAGAGGTGTGAGGAGAAGAGGGGGTGAGAGGTGATTTTTATAGTCAAAGGGAGGGGTGATTTCTCAATATTTTATTCAATATTTTATTATTTTGATCATTTCCAGAAATTGTTTGGGTTATTGTGACGTAATATATTAAATTAGGCATGTGAGTTCTAGATAATGGTTTCTTACATAATTCATGACTCAATGAATAGTGTTTTTATCCTATAATGTATTTATACTATAAATTACATTATGATGATATACCAAAAAAATTCATGTATTTCAAAAAAATCCTAAAAATTTACCATAATTTTTTTTCAACATGTAGATTCCAAAAATTATCTCCATTTTATAAAAATAATTTTCATAAAATTCTTTATTTAATTTTTAATTGAAACCATCATTTATTCAAAAAAATACCTATTTTAAAATTATAACCGATTTTATGGAATATTAAAAAATTAACTATAGTCTCATAAAAATATCTTATAATCATAAGACATAAATTCTGATTCTATTTTATGGTAATAAATTTTCATTTTAATATAATTAAACTTTTATGATTTATAAAAAAATAATACTTAAATAATAATTTCTAAAACATTTATTTATTTATACTATGATATAATTTCATCATCCTTTTATTTATAAAATGCCTAAATTTTATTTATACAATCATGGGTGATTTTACTATTCATAAGGGGTATATTAATATTTATAAGGGTAACATTACTATTCATAATGGTAACAGTGCTATTCACAAGGGTAAGTTACTATTCACTAAAAATTAAGTTGATCTTAATAGATTGTAAATATTGGTCTGACTGCAACCGTGTATGTCCATTTTTCAAAATTCAATTCATATAAATGGAAGTATTAAGTTTAAGGGCTAGGTTTTAGCTATGTTTCTTAGATAATTAGAATAAAAAAGTGTTTCTTCTCATAGACTCTGTGTTGTGTACATATAAGATATCTAATGAATTGAAATTATTTCAGAAGAACATAACATAAACTCATGGGGTGTTATGTTCTTCCCAAATTTAGAAATTTCACCTCTAGAAATGTTTTCATGTTTATTTCCCTCGAAAAATATGTAGGTGCTTATTATTTATAATATCCTATATTCCCACATTAGTTCCTCCGTTTTGTGGTTTCTCTGAAGAACCTTTACTAGTCGAGTCATCCAATGTCTCAATACTTTCTCTCTTGTGTCAAAAATCTCAATAGGTTCTTCATAGTAAGACAAATCGGGTTCTAGTTATATTTTGTATTAGGTGAGTACATTAATTGGTTATGGAATGTATTTATTTAACAATGTAACATGGAACACATCATTAACTTGGGAGAGACATGGTGGCATCGATAAACGGTAAGCTACAACTCCAATTCATTCCAGAATTTTGAATAGTCCAATGTATCTAGGGATTAGTATCACTTTCAAACCAAATCTTAAGACACCCTTCAATAGAGATACATTTATAAATACATGATCTCCCATATAAAAGTCTAAATCCTTTGTTTAGTAGTCATCATAACTCTTTTTCATACTTTAGGCTACTTCAATATGGGCCAGAATTGACTTTACCTATGTCGTTGTATCTGCACTAATTTCTAGACAAATAAGTTTCCTCTCACCAACTTCATCCAAAAAAGTTTGAGTTTGGAAGCACATTCCATATAATACATTATATGAAACCATTTGAATACTGGAATGAAAACTATTATTGTAGTAAAATTACACCAAAGGTAAGTGCTGATCACACATACCTTGATAGTCATGTGAGCATGATCTCAACATGTATTCCGGTGTTTAAAAAGTTCTTTTAGACTATCCATCAGTCTCGGGGTGATAAGTAGTACTCATGTGAATCTCAGTATCCAAATCCTTATGAAGAATCTTCTAGAGTTTTGATGTTAATCAAGGATCTCGATTGGACACAATCAATACAGGTTCACCCTAAATTCTTACAACTTCTTTAATATAGAGTCTTTCTAGGAACTCATGGGAAAAATATTATCTTATAGAAAGGAAATTTATTTATTCTGTAAGACAATCAACAATAACCTATATTTCATTATTCCTTGTAGGTTCCCTTGGTATTCTAATGAAATGTCCATTTTAATTTAATCCCACTTACACATAAGAACATGTAGAGGTTTCATGAATCATCATGGATGTTGTCTCTTGGCCTTCACTTGATTAAAAACATGGAACCTTGACACATATTCAATAATTTCCCACTTCATGTTATCCCACAAAAAATTTCCATCTGATCTCTGTACATCATGGTACTACCTGGGTGTATAGATAAATTTGAGCTATGAGCACCATTTAATAGTTCCCTTTTTATCTCAGTTATTGATGGAACATATTACCTCTTTCTGTATTTCATAACTCCATCCTCATACTTTATGTATTCCAATATTATATCTATATAAGATTATATTTTATTGTTAAGGTTCTCTTCATCACATTGAGATCTGTTTATCTTCTCAAGTAAAGACGGTTTAACAATCATTAGAAAAAGGAATGATGATTTCTCTTCCTAAAAAATTCACATCTCTATATTTACTACATCCATGAACATAGGATCTCTCCCAATCCTCATTTGGGTAAGATGTCCATGATATTTCCTTCTTAATATGTATACTACCTTACTTTATTTTCCTGGGTGGTAGTGTGTTGAACAATAATAATATTTGAAAAACTCAAACCATACCCTTTATCTCGCTTTGAGTTACTTCTGTCTAAAAATGTATTTAAAACTCTTGTGATCCATATATATCTCACTTATTTTATCATAGAGACAATTTCTTCTTATTTTCAAATCAAATATTATGAATTCTAACTCAAGATCATGATTTGGATACTATTTTTCATAGATATTCCCCTCCCTTGATGCATATGTAATAACATTATAATTTTTCTTAAGGACACAACCCAATAATTTCTTTTATGCATTATTTTATATCACAAACCCATCATTTACAGATGTCAAAGTAAAAATTTATGCATTGATCAATATTATTTTTAGTTCTTGAAAACATTCGGTACATTATTTTTTCTACATGAACATAACCACTTTATGTGTGTTCTTGGTTATCGGGTTAGACAATCTTGAAAATTTTTGTACAAAACTCTTATAATAACCTACTAATCCAATAAAACAATGTACCTTAGTTATGTTTGTTGGAAAAAGCCATTCTTATATTGCCTTTATTATCATGGGATCAAATCAAATTCCATCCTTAGAAAAAATATTGACAATAAAAGAAACAGTTTGAAGCCATAATTCACAATTACTAAAATCCCCATATAACTCTTTTCTTATAAGAGTCTCTAGGAATATCCATTATTTTTTTCATTGT
Source organism: Viscum album (assembly GCA_963277665.1). NCBI lineage: Eukaryota > Viridiplantae > Streptophyta > Magnoliopsida > Santalales > Viscaceae > Viscum > Viscum album. The sequence continues at coordinate 2,060,132,935 of OY728143.1, read as the reverse complement.
CCTCATACCATTTAGAATATATAAATATATCGTCAAAAAATTCCACAAAAAAATCCGCAAGATATTCCCTAAAAAATATATTCATTAAATCCTTGAAAACAAAGGGTGAATTAGTCATCCCAAATGGTGTTACTGTCAACTCATAATGCCCATACGTGGTTCAAAATGCTATATTTAGAATATGTTCCTTTCTCACACACAACTCATGATATCTAGACCGAAATTCAATATTAAAAAAATAATGATCTCCATGAAATTGAATAAATAAATAATCAATGTGAGGTTGATGATTCTTTTTCTTTATTGTAACAACATTGATTTCTCTATAATCAATGTAGAACCTACTGGATACATCATTCTTCTTGACAAAGTGAACATGGTATCCATATAGAGAAACACTATGGATAATAAATATCATCTCACTCAATTCCCCTTGTTGTTTATTTATCTCCACTAATACCAAAACATACATTCTATAGAGAGTCTTTGATATAAGTCTTGCACCAATAATTAAATCAATAGAAAATCCAACTTCCTACTCTTGAGGATGTCCAAGAAAATCCTCTGGAAATACCTCAAATAATCATTGTTCAATAAGAAAATACTCAATTAAAAGATAATATTCTTAATCTTTATATGTTTTTTTTTCTTCAACACTAATAAATTAATTGAGTAGGGATACTGGAGGTGGATCTAGATAAGAACCAGATGATAGCACTTCTTCTCTAAAGATATGGTACTCTACATCATATTCAAAAATTGTAACTTCCTTCTTCTTGGAATATTTGTTGCATCATAATTTTAAATCCAATTTACACTAAGAATTATATCAAAGTAAATCATATGTATGATTACAAGGTTAGCAACTAACACATGTTTATGTGTCATAAAGGAGCCTAACCAACACATCTTTATTGTAATGATACATCCCTTAGGAGTTATGAATAGAAAATCCTATATAAAATCAAATTGAAAATGTATAATTTAATTTGAAATGTATAAAGATATAAAGGAAAGAGATGATCCAAAATCAAATGAATATTTGGATAAATTTGATGAAATGATTAAAGTTCATGCCACCACATCATTAGGTACTTCATCCTATGTAGTTGTGATCACATATGCTTGGCTATATCTTTTTGGCCACTTCTATGGTAGATTCCCATGAGGATTGGGAAATTGATTTGAATAATTCCCCATTAAAATGAAGTTGATTCATTTAACAACATGGATTTTTGGATTTCCATTGCATTCATTAGCCCAATGACACTTTTCTCCACACTTATAACAAACTACCATGTATTTCAATCATTTAACATGGCGATTATTTCCACAGTTTTCACATAATATAAATTTATTCATTTTCTTTTAATTATTGGATTCATCACCATTTCCATGGTTATCAGAATATCTCTTATTATTTTTATTTTACTTGAAAAAATTCAATATATAAAATTTATTATCTATTTTGAAGCCACTTAATACTATATTATCATATGATTAAAATATTAGTGAAGTGAGTTCCCTTCAGATACTTAGCACAATAACTTCTAAGAAATGTTCAATCATATATTCTGAAGAACATATGTAATCTATATCATACCAAAATAGTCTTGTGAATGTTTCCTCATACTTCACAGCACTCTCTTGTTCCCTTTTCTTTGTGCTATGAAATTTTATCTTCATTTTAGTTCATTTTTTAAAAGGGAAATATTCATCAAACATAGTATAATTAAAATTTATCTATTCCATATCTTATATTATATCTTCCTCTGTGGCATTCAGGATCAGGGACCACCATTGATCAATATCACCCTTGAGATAATATACTACTAGTAATACCTTTTTATCTTCATTTCATCTTAATTCCAGATATATTTTTTCAAGGGAATTTATCCACTATTAATCTACCACTAGATTAGTAGTCCCACAAAAATATGGGGGCTTCTGCCACATAAAACAATCCAACATTGGTATAGTTTTTTTATTCGTTACAACCTGAGTATATTTTCCTAATATGGTCATTTTTTACAAAGATCTGACACCAACTATGTTGACTTGATCAGTGGGTCAATAACTAAATTGACTATGAGTATTGAATCCCTTTATTCCATTAGGAACCATCACTAAATAATGGAATACACTAAATTAGGTTATGATTTATAATGAATAATTTTGAACTTGCAAAACAATTTATCCTAAATTTAAAATTTAAACATAGCTAATATCATAATCATTAACATGGATTATTTAAGGTCATATTTATTTTTAACCTTTAATAATGGTTTGTAAAGAAAAATTGATTTATCCTAAGAATATCCACCATGAGCGTCGAACCAGGTGCATAGTAAGGCCCACTATCATGTACCAGGTTACCCCGAGTCAGGCCTGGAACACCATGTTGGATTTGTTACTCCTAAGAACATCTGTTCCAAAACCACATCCTCATGCAGTATCTATACATGGATTAATTTCTAATAAGATCCACATAATCTGTACCTTACCAAAATTATATGATTTTATAGTATTATTAACCTCAAAGTCTATCTTTGTTCTATGTTCCTTAAACTATGTTTTCTAAGTCTAGTTCTCAAGGTTTCTATTAATCAGCCATCGATACCAACAGTAACAGCCCAACCCTAGAAGCATGGAGGAATTACATTATTTTAATAAATTAGAATGATTACATGGAAATAAATACTAAATTACTGATCAATTTAGTAGTCTTGAAGAAACTAGATACATATAGAGAACTCATATAGTATAGGGAAAAGAAAAAAAATATAATACACAACAAAAGCTAATAAATTGAATCCTTAAAAACTAAATAATTGATATATTCTTCATTACTTGGGGAAAGAAAACTGATAGAAGGGGTGATCTCAAATTCTCCATAAGGTTTGCATATAGACGAATATTGAAACAATAATATCTGAATCATTATCAATTAGACATAACTTATATGGCATGGTGAATAATTGAAACACCCACCATCAATAAACTGAGAATGAATGTTCTTACATAGATTTTGTCATAGTGAGATCCTCATGGAAAGTAATAAATAAATAATTATTAAAGGGAATGATTATTGTATATAATTCAATTATATGTATAATTAACCATCATACAGTGAAAATAGTTAATGATTGTGGGTGGGAACCCATCTAATTCTATTTTGGAAAAAACACTCGAAGGGTTTGTCGTCAAATATTTTTTCTCACGGGACTTTCCGTTGCATAAAGGGGATATAAAAAACCATTACCTTCACTAAAATGCTGAATAATTATTTATACATATATTTAAATCAATAAAAAATTACTTTTCAATATCCGTATTGAGTCAAGGATACAGATTCATCAATGTTTCCATAGTTAAAGCAACATTAAAAATAAACACTGTATATAAAATGGTTTAAGGCTAAAACGATAATCTTATACATGATAAAATAATATAGATATATCATTGAAATATAATTTAAAATTAAAATTTATCTAAAATTGGAAGTAGATACACCACAAAAAAATTATTAGGTGCACAATACCAAGAATCAATGAAACTGAAATTGTGATAAACACTCTTACCACATTGTAATCAATCGAACCATATGAAACAATTATCATTAAATGAGTCATTTAAAACCATGAATATAAATATAATAATGATATTATATGTCAAATTTAATTATGAAAACAACACATACAATAAATAAGTAGTGAACAATGGAAATCTCATGAAAATAAAAGTGGGATGAGAAACCCCTTACCCTATGTCCGAATGTGTTATTCCCTTGATATTAATATCCAGGATAGTCAAATTTAATCCATTAATTAATTAATTCATAACCATATCTACATGTATTATTTTTAGTATAATTTTAGTTGTCTCATTGATAATATTTTTTGATGATATATTTGATACACTTTTATCACTCGGGATTGTGAGTTTCATTGGTTTTCATGAATGGTTTAATTGTTTATATGTAATGAAGTTTGTGTAAAGTGAATATAATTCCCCAAAAGGTGAATTATATAAAATTAATTAGAATATTTAAGTGTAAAATTTTATAAATAACATATGGTAATGTGTCATGAGGATGAATCATTAGATAAGATATTAAGTGATAATCATTTAGCTTTATCTTAGCGGTTTTTTGATCATAGTGATCAAGATTTGTTTAATTATTAAATATAATATATATATAATGGTTAAAAAACATTAAATAATATAAAATTATTATTTTATAATATTTTTGAACCATAAAAATGGTTTAATGACCACCCACGAAGGAGAAAATTTAAGACCAAAAGTTCGTCTTCCACAAAGGTTGTAAATCAGCACCTCCTAGATGATGATTTCATTTTTAAAATATAGGAGAGAGGGAGAGAGAGAGAGTGTGTGTGTGTGTAAAGTGAATAATTATGTATCATTGATTAAAATGATATAATTATAGAATATATATGATATTGGAGTTATCATGATCATTTTAATGGAGGAGGTGAGGAGATAATAATAAATAAATAAGGAACTTAAAAAAGAAAACAAAAGGAAAAGGAAGAGGATTTTACCTCTTGCGTACTACTCCTTCAGAATCTCTTTAAGGGGACTGATTTTGGTCTATTGGAAATAAAAAGAGCTCTAGAATGTGGGGAGAGACTAGGGAAGTAGATTTGAGAAGAAATTTGGCAAGATTCAGGGCTAAGAGGTGTGATTAGAAGAGGGGGTGAGGAGTGGTTTTTAAATTGGAGGAGAGGGGTGATTTCTCAATATTTTATTCATTATTTTATTATTTTTCTCAAGACATGAAATAGTGTGGGTTATTGTGACTAAATAAAGTAAATAGAGAATTTGTGTTTTATCTAATTTTTTCTCACATCAATGATGACTTAAATAATATTTTTTTATCCTATAATGTATTTATACCGTAAATTACTGTATTTTACTTTTCAACAAAAATTTTGGTATTTCAAAAAAAATCCCAAAAAATCACCTTAATTTTTTTGACATTTAAAATAAAAAAATGACCAAATTTTATGAAAATAATTCCCTGAATATGATTAATTTTATTTTTAAATAAAATCATCATTTAATTGAAAAATACCAATTTTAAAATTTTAACCAATTTTAAGACAAATGAAATAATTAACTAAGATCTCATAAAATTATCTTTTATTCATAAGACATAACTTATGATTCTATTTTATGAAAATAAATTTTCCTTTGAATATAGTTAAACATTTATGTTTTATAATAATACTAATTCTTAATTAATAATTTCTAAAACATTTATTTATTTATAATATTATATAATTATGTCATAATTTTATTTAGAAGATGCATAAATTTTATTTATACACTCATGGGTGAGGTTTCAATTAATAAGGGTAATACTACCATTCATAAGGGTAACATTACTATTCATAAGGGTAACATTACTATTCATAAGGGTAAGTTATTAGTCACAAAAAATTAAGTTAATCCTACCAGAATCTAAAAATCATACTAATCGCAACTGGGTATGTTTTTTTTAAATTCAATTCATAGAAGTATAAAACTATATTTAATTGTCAGTTTATAACTATTCTACTTAGATAATTATAATAACAATGTGTTGTTTCGTAGATACTCAGTGTTGTGCACATATAAGCTATTAATGAATTGAAATTATTTAAAAAGAACATACCATAAAATCTTGGGGTGTTATATTCACATTGCATAACCTTTGAAAAATCCCATGGAGACCCATTTAAAATTCCTCCTTCACTTTTGAAGGAACCTTGAAAATTTATTGATCACTTGGTGGCTGCTAGATGAGCACCCCCAGGCCAAGAGAATTCTAAGGGGACACGAACCAGACAAGCCCTCAAAAAATCATTGGAAAATAAGAAGGACAAAATCAAAATGGAAGGAGACTCTTGTGGTCATAAAACTCATGTGACACACCCATGCATCCCACATGACACTATGGAAGCCCTGGTGACATGTCCTCTTGGTTGAGAAAGTGACCTATGGCATGTCACCCTCATCACGTGAAGTGCTTCAGATGTGTCCAAATGGTCTCGTGCTCCCAATTTGGCTCTGACAACAACCAAAAGTGTTTTTCCATGAAGACGAGTATGCATCCCCATAAGACATTATTATAGACATTTGACACATCATATAAGGGGGAATGATTATCCTTTACAATACTCAACAAACTCGTGAGATACCAAGGCCTTGTAAAATAAAGAACTGAATAAAAAGTCAAAAAAGAAAGAGGCTCTTGCAGTTGTAAAACTCATGTAACACACCCCACATGGTTTACAAGATATCGTATTCCCATGTTGATATGTCACCCTTTCCACAAGAAGGGATTAAGACATGTCCATGAAGTCCAGTGTTCCCCTTCAACTCTATAAAAAAAATTGAAGGGTTGTCCATGAAATGATCATGCATCACTAGATGGTCCTTTGTTGGTCACACGATACATTATTATAGGGAAGAGTGATTGTATTAGACAAAACTCATGCAAGATCCCAATATCATCAAGCCATTGAGAAATAAATAAAGGAAATAAAATATATTTGGAGCGAGCCTCTTTGGTGGTAAAAATTATGTGACATGCTCATGTGCTCCTCCGGACCCTGCAGAAGACCTTCATCTTGACAGCCTGATCTCCTGAAATCCCCCTAGGAAGAAATACTAGTCTCATGAAAGATTACGAATGAGGCATCAACTATAATGTGAAAGACTTTCAATAGGCGCCCTGATTTCACCAACACCCTTGTACATATCGACCAGAACTTATAAATGTCTTCTTTCATGCCTTCATTATCAAGAAATACCCATTAATTAGATATAATCCAATAAATGGGGTGTTGAGGGGATGGTTTCACAATTTCTAAAAATTATGCAATGCCCTTGGAATGCACAATAGTAGTATATCAAAAAACGCATGACATCAAATACCTCCACTGTAACAACCCAAGATTTTATGAGAATTATGATTTTTAATTTCATTGATGTCTTTTGTTGTACGCTACACCAAAATTAGCTTGCACTATACACAACACTGCATTAGCTTGTAGTATACACAACACTATTCTTGGCTCGTGTTACACACAATTTTAAGTTTGTTTTGTGGAAATTATTTTATGCAACATTTAGTATAAATTTTGATTAATGTATAACTGAAATATGTTTTGATTATGTTATAAGAAACACCAAATAGAGCTTTCACTACACGCATCCCTGACTTGGTTTGCATTACACACAATCAATACCTTCATCAATAGCATGTGTAGTACGCAATACCGAGTTTCACTAAATGATACATTATTATAATATTATCATGAATTAGCCATTATGAATAGTAATACCCACTTTTTAAAATTTTTTAAATTTTGTTTTTCAAAATGGACTTCATTTTTGGATTCAGAATATTGAAATTAGCCTAGGTTGATTTTTTTGTATTTTTCTGAAAACTTTCAATTTTTGATGAATAGTGAAAACCCTAGGTTACTATTTTATAAACGAATTTTTATATAAATAATTATTTATTTTATTTAAATTTATTTTAGGTCAAAATTGTTACATAATACCAATATAAGTTTAATTTAATTCATTGGAGACATTTACTAATAATTATAGACATATAGAAATTTTATTGAACTTTTCACCGTCTTTTACCCACCTCCAAGGAGAGTTTGAAAATTTGCATAAATCTTAATTTTACCGCTTATTTGAGTGGAATTTAGAAAATCTGAGAGACACGGTTAATATAAAGAAGTAAAATGTGGTTCAATGAGATAAAAATAATTTTTGGTGAATAGTAACTTTTTACTTTTATTACCACAGTTAAAAGTAAATATGGTAATTAAGGGTAAAAACGATATTATTATTACCCTAACACATTTCCTAATTCTATTGGATAAGTTTAGTTCGACCAGAAACAACCTTAGGAATAAAATATTACCCTTTAGGTCCACTTGGATTAGATTAGAACATTTATTATTATTTTATTTAAATAAGAATTAAAATAGTTAAAATCAATGTTTAACAACTAAAACATTTTTAATATAGGGATATACATAAGTTAAATTCGACTATAAATAATAATTAGAAATATAAAAAGATTTCCCATGTAATGGTATTTTATTTATAATTTTTAGATATTAAATAATGTAATTTATTTTTGACACAATGATGATGCAGTAATTACCTTATTAATGAAATATTAACATAATTGATGTTATAAATACCCAAATAAATGTAATTTTAGACTTTTGATGAATTAAACTACTTTTTTAGGTAAATATGACATGTTATTATTGATTTAATTAACTTTTCTGAACTAATAATGCTGTTATGAGTTTCACCAAAATCAAGTACCAAATAGTGTCAAAATTGACAACAAATAATTTTTTTTTAAATATTATATTATTAATTGTTATTTTGTTCCTAAAATCTAAGGTTCCCCCAAATGACATAGATAAGGATATATATATTAATAATGAACCACTTGGGGTTATTTTGGCTTGTTATAGTAAGTTTATTAACCATATAGTGTAAGAAAACAAAAAGACACGGTAAAACTTAAATTATTTAACATAGAGTTAAATATAAATGATAAGGATAAAATATTAACCTAAACTTGTCTAAAACCTATTGGTTGAGATACTTTCGACCCATCCCCACCTTAGATTCTAAATAAATCAATTTTGAGCTATTAAAAACCGAATATGACTTTATTATAAAATAATATTTTAAGATTTCCTAAGGTGCCCCTCTCCTCCCTTATAAAAAGGGTACCCCTTCCCTCTTCTCTTCACACCGTTTTGAGCCTTGAAGCTTGGAAAAAACCTTGCAATTACTCTTCTAAAACTATCTAGTTATATCATAGAGGTTCTGGTCTTCTGAAAATACCAAATATAATTCCCTAAGAAGATGTTTAAAGGAGGTGCGTTGAGGAAGACGTAATCTCTTCTACCGATTCTTTCAAGTTTTCTTTATCATTAAACTTCTTCTTCTTTAGTTGTTTCATTATAAAGTAATAAAATAAGTATCACTAATATACTTATATGTAATTATAAATATTAAACAACCCCATTTCACCTTCTATCCATCCTACAGAAAATGAAATCCTTGCGTGTACGTACGTACGGAAAACTGTCTCCACGCCATGGTGTAATCAGTTTTTCCACCACCACCTTACTTGGAGGGGTATAATGGTGTAAAGAATAACTATATATGTTTATTATAACATCATACTGATTCTGAGGTATTATATCATCCAATCCAATTCCATTCAATAATTATGGGAATGATATCATCGCTCGTTCGTACGTACGGATTATCGTCTCCACGACGTGATGAAATTCATTCTCTATGTTAACCATTCAAGAATGATTATAAAGTATATATAATGAATAATAATGAAATATATGACATAATGAAGATACTTAATTTATGTATATATATATATATGTCATCTACATACTTCTATTCAAGTCAATAAGGAAAAGAATACAGCGTTTATGCAAATGTACAGGATACCATCTCCATGAATGGTGTATTTCATTTCATTTATCTATCTATTATATATATATATACTGAATATATATGATATTTAAATCATGATTTATGTTATGGATGTATTTAAACCATGATATAAGTAATAATATTATCATAAACAACAATTCCAAACAAGTACGATAAATAAAACGATTTTACACAAAACGTTGCTTTAACAAGGAATTTACAAAACAACGGGTAATATAAAGTCATAAGTGAACCATATGTGATATAATAACAACGAATATGATTCTGTAACAATTAAATTACCTTATTTAAATCATTATACTGGAAGTTAGTATACATACGAAGCATATTAGACCTAAGGTAAGGGATACCTGTTCCAATATCGTTATTATCCGAGATTGTTATTCGTAAGTATTTACTGGGGTTATTGTTATCATCCATGACCATGTTTTCTAAAAAAGTTTTCATGTATTTTGAAAGTCCTTTTTAGACATTTTTTAATTTTACCACATGTTATGAAAGGAATCTTACTTTTGATTAGCACACAAGGAACTTTTTGACTTTTCCGACAAAAGTACGAGGAGAAAGTTATTTTTAACTTATACGGCATGAATGGATTTTTATAGTTTCATAACGCCTAATTTTCATAAATCTTCAATTACATGATTTCATGATTATTTTCAAAAAAAGTCCTTTCCTTTTAAAATTACATGGCATTTTTCGAAAAGAAAATGATTTTGAAAAGAAAGGATATCATCAAAGATGACATAATTTCATATGTGTCTGTTTCAAGTCTAATGTCTCTATGATTTACATGGTTTCACTTTCCTTATGATGAAATGATATACATTTGTTTTATATGGATTATGTGATGATGGGATGATGTTTAGGAAACCTGTATTATTCTTTGGGTTATGATGAATGATTTATGTATATTTTGTGGCACAAGTAATAATGATTTCATTATGAGATGGGTGAGACCTATATCTCCCTCCAATGCATTGGGTAAAGATTTATATCTCATGAGATAGACATGGCTGGAATGGTAAGTTAATCCAGTTTTGTGATACAGTACTGGAACGAGGAGTGAACTCGATTCAGAAAGGGATTTTGTCCACTAAGATGGTCATGGTAGCAATGCCTTGGCTACAATAGAAATTATATCATGTGCTTAATGTTTTGTCACAATTACAAATTTTATTTCCAATCTATTTTATCATGATTGATGTTCCATTATGATATATTCCTTACATACTACCATGTTTTATTTTATTTCTCAATATTTCAATGTTTAAACGTTATGTTCATGTTTTTGTGTTCAAATGTATATGGTTTGTTTTATTTTCTCCATGATTACCCTTACTGAGCATTTTGAGATCACCCTTTATATTTTTTCCCCAGGATATAAAGAAATGTTTTAGGTAAGAAAACAAAAGGGGAAGATCTTTATGGGAGATGTTAAAGATCTTTCACCACAATTAGAAGATTATGTTCTGAGTTTCCAAAGACACTAAACTATTACGGTCCTTTGGTGTTTGTTTTTGTTATATATTAAATATTCTGAAAAAGTAATGTAATGTCCATGTACGTCAAGATTTGGGTCTCTACATCCACTGAGTCTGGCCTATTTTTTCATGACAGTCACCGCATAAAGTGGTGAATAATCAGGCTCAAGAGGCCTATAAATACCCTACCCTAGCATCATAAAATCCATCCTTGGATACTCACACTAGCACACCGAGCCATCCAAGCAGATTTTTGGAGAAGCTGGATTGGCAATCGGAAAGGATCTTCATTAGGTAAAATCTGGGGAACCACTAGAGTGATCATTGTTTCGAACCGTTTCTATGGGAGGGGACCGATGCGTCCAACGATCGATCTCATGGAGGGATAAGCTCCGCTCAATTGCTAAGGTCGGGTATATCGGTCTTCATTTGGAAATTCCCAATGATTCCGTATCCAACGATCCGTGTACCTGCTTTCCAAAGTCAGGCGTTTGCTGATCGATTTGGCCAGCGATGCTTAAGAACTCACATTGGTCGAGAGGATGGGAATTTGGGATCATCACACTCTTTTAGGGGGAATTATTTCATGTTCTGAAACTCTCTTATTGATTTAAGACGTGTTCATATGTTCATGAATATTTGGATTATCTCCAAGTATAGTATCCATGGATTACCCCTTAGTTGGGAATGATCAACTTAACTCAGGGATGTGGAGTCATTTAGGCCTAAGGTTTACCATCCCTTATTAAGATTAATGACTCCGAGGAGTTTGGAATCATTGAGACAACACGTGTTTAAAGCCTCATAACTGGGCGCTCTAGAGTTTATTTTCATCCAGGGGGGACAAATAACGACTTGAGCATTTAAATCGAACCCGTGATAGGGGATTCCTACATATCCTCGTGAGAGGAATCATAATCCACATAGTTCGATGCCACATGACAGGACACATCACCCTTTAAGGTTGTTCGACGAGGACCCAACCATACAGTTTAACGTCTTGTGGCAATGACCTCCAGGTGAGACATGCTCGGTCAATGTTGGTGCAGGACATACACAGGAGAGGCCTGTAAGACCCAAGAGAAGTGATTTCCTGGGTCTAGAGATGCTCCTTATAGAGAACGAGGACATGGTTTGATAGATACTGATGTGTATCAGACTTAGATATCAGGCCTGCACCTCGGGGATGTTTCCTATATATCCTGGTAGGTCAGGAATCGAAGTCCACACAGTTCTTGGAAGATTATGTCTTAAACGTGAGATTTTTCTGTTGTTGGGATTGAACCTTAAGTAGGAGTCCTATATACCCTGCTTAGTAGACAGGGATCAAAACCCGCGTAGTTCGTTATGATGGTCATGTTTGGGACTTATACAAGGTTAGTGGTCCATATCGGGATGGAACCTTGAGGAGGCGTCCTATGTACCCTGATTATGAGACAGGGATCAAAACCCACGTAGTTTTTTCTGAGTAGAATGGTTGGGACATATACATGGTTAGTGGCCCATATCAGGATTGAACCTCGCGGAGGCATCCTACGTACCCTGCTTGGGAGACAGGGATCAAAACCCACGTAGTTCATTCTGTGGGGCATGGTTGGGACTTATACATGGTTAGTTGCCTATATCGAGATTGAACATCAAAGAGGCGTCCTACGTACCCTGGTTAGGAGACAAGGATCAAAACACACATAGTTCATTTCGAAGGGCATGATTATACAGATGTCGTGACCATCAAAAATCTATAAGACCACATGAGTCATGCTTGGTGTGAGAAACAAGAGAATGCAACATACATGGAAAGCCTCACGAATTTTCCCTACAGATGGAAGGGGAGAAAGAAAAAGATAGGAGGAAAATGCCAGGACCACTGGACTCTCCTTCCCCCCTGATGTTCGAGGAATGTAGAAGTCGCACAGAAGAGCAATGAACCTTCCGTGGTGAGAGGGGATGGGCCATTGGCTCCCAGTGAGGATGGTGTCGGGCATACTACAGGAGGGATGCCCAGCCACTCCTAGGAGAGGGGAGAGGTGGTCACCATTGGCACTCATCAAAAGGAAACGTGAGCAGGGTCCCTAATCCTGATGAGTGGAGAGGCATAAAGGGGACTCTCGGGCTCGGACCCTGCACTACTGTTGGGATGTGACCCCATGAGTGTTTTAGGAACCCGCTAAAGGGCCAGAGAAACCCCTTTTCTCTCTCCTACCGTGGGTATGTGAACTCAAAGCAGTGCACTGATGCGCCTGGAGATTTCATCATATGGATCCGGTGGCTTCGGTAGAGGCCTTGGCTCAGGGCTGATGAATAGACCACTGAAGGCATTGTGAAGGATCAGGATGGATTTGAAAGATTTTATCTAACTCGGGGAATGGGAACACCAAAGAAGTTGGCGGGCCACATGGGTGTATGAGGAGTGGCTCCCGTCGCGTAGGGGGGTGCTACGCAGCTGGAGAAGCCTTCCGCGTACCAGGGTGGTGTGCGGACTGATAGGCATCCCACATACCAGGGTGGTACGTGGCTTTGGGTTTGGCCTGTGTACCAGGTTTTCACGCGGAGGAGTCCACGCGAGCAACGATGTCCAGGGGTGATGTCGGTTAGGGGTTCATCTGTCAGGGCTTCTCCCACGTAGGAGGGTGGTATGTGGTGCGTTGGATTGAAAAAGGTGAATATACTACCTGGTCCACGGGGAGTACATCCGCGGAAGGGTCATGACTCGTGGTCTTCTATTTTTTTTAATTTCACAGTTCAACAATTCGTTATGCATTTTTGGTTCCTTATTAATTTGTTTCCAGTTTCATACCTGTTCTAGTTCATGAATTGGAACTTCACTGTTTGTGAAATCCTAAGCTTTTTCCTCCGAAATCCTTCCACCCGAATCTGATCGATACCTTTCTTCTCCCCCTCGATCTCCTTTTATAGAGGGGGAATAAGATGTATCTGTGGTCATGCGGCACCTTTTGCGGATGCTCATGACTAGAAACCCAGTTTACGAATGACTTGGTCAATCTGCAACTCGCGTGGGGCATTGAATGAAACTTCCCAGCAAACCAAACTAGTCTGAGGAGTTCTTCGTGGACGCGCAGGGCTCCCCCTCCATTCCGCGAACGATAGTGCATGCGGTCTGAGCTGGTTGATGCGGTTCATGGCTGTGGCGGTTCGTGACGTTGGACCGGATTGGTGCCCATCCTTCTTCGTGCCGGCAGAGGGTTCGTGCCTCCGTTTTCTAGACGACACTGGTCCGTGGCTGGGGAAACTTACTGAACAGGCCGCGTACCATCACTGTTGGACCGACAGGCGGACCGTTCGATCCTTTTCCAATCTCTTGGGTGTTATCCATATTTTTGTCCAGTTCTTAGGAAATTAGTTAGAATCCTTTCCCATGTTAATGGGGTTCCCATTCTCCTTTTTGGATTTTTTCAGGACCCTACAAAGGCCCCCCCATCGGAATGGGGTATGATTGGAATGAAGAGGAGACTATTCCGATGTAGAGTGGTCCTGAAATGTGGATAGTTTACAGTAGATGGGTGGAACTGGTAGGGGACCACACCTATAAATATAGGGTGTCCTTCCCTTGTCTTTTACTAGATTCTTCACGAAAATAGAGATCTCTTTTCGTTTCCACGCGCCTACCTCCTTCACGAAACTTCTTGTCCGTGAACCAGCTTCTGTTTTCACATACCGCTTCCTCGTTCGCGCTTGTCTTCACCCAAAGACCAACTTCCCAGCTGCGAACGAAAACTTTTAATTAACTGAAAATTATGTCCCGATGGGCCGTGTAGGAAATCGCTACGTGGGTTTGGATGGTCCACGAACTGAAATAATCCAGACTTCAAATACTTCCTGTGTCTTCCAAAATTATACACTTAAACTCGAATATTCCACGGGGCAGCCTGGTTCGTTTGATGCAATCCAATGATCCGTGGGAAAGAGTTTCGTGAAATTCATCAGTGTAGGGCTGGTTCGTAGGATGCAGCCATCACAAACAACCTTTTTGGGCCCTACATGGATCTCGTTATGAAGGCTCCTTGACGGAGTCCTTTTTCATATACTTGGTAGTTTTTCCAAATTTTATTATTTTGGACTAACCATATGTATGGTTTCCATGATGTAGGGAGAAAATATGGTTCCTCTTTGACCTGCGACTAGGCCTGCTGCCAAGCCTATTCCTATTGATGATCAACTCTTAAGGGATGTTGCTAGCTATGTTTAGGATTGAGTGTGCCACACTCCATTGTACCCCCACATCGCAGAATTTCTGTCCGAGTCACAACGAGAGTACCCTTTTTACAACAGCCTTCCTTCCTACGAGTTCAAATTATTGTCTGATTCACCGATTCCAGTTCCATCTCGCGACAACAATCCCGCAGCATGGATATTTACCAATACTATCCCTCGAGTTGTGATATCTGCAAGGGGGTGGCCTACCCCAAGGGATACAACTGACGGATCTGTGATGAATCAACTTCCCATGTCCCTGACAGGAGAACAACATCATCAGGATGGGGGAATTGACTGTTACCAAAGAATTGGCCACAATTCCATGGTAAACAACTAATGTGGCTGGTCAGCAGACCGTGAACTCTGGCCCGGAAGGGTGTTTAAGTTGTTGGATTGGGGATGGCCGTTCTGGGTTCGCCAGAGTTGTGCAGAGTTTGAAGTGGAATTGTGAGACATAGGTTTATATAATGCTATCTGGGTGTCCCAGACCTATACCCAACGGCCCCATGCCCTTACCAAGTAGCTTATAAGTCTTTGGAGTCCGGATACCAACACATTCCATCTGGTCCACAGGTAGGTGGGTATCTGTCTTTGGGAAGTCTTCCTGATTTCAGGGGTCCCAATTGTTGGAGACATGTATGATGAATTCTTTCCTCCCCCTTGTGTGTGGGATAACAAAAAGAGGAATACTCCCTTAGTGAAGCAGCTCATTGATCAGGCACAGGAGCATTCGAAGGATATATCTCCAAAATAGCTCGTCCCATATCGTGAATGGATCAAGGATTTTTCAATAGAGGGAAAGTCCATGCCTCTTCCACGCAGGCCCACGACTTGACTTTGATGGAGTCCTGAAGACATAGGGTCATCTATTGGATGATCCTAGAGAAGGATCAGTTCAACAGCTGGTGATGGGAACTTGTGCGGAATGTTGATCGACTGCTCCGCTTGGCCATGTTTCTGGCCATGTTCTTGAGTTGTTGTCTATTGCCCGTACGCGAGACTGGTGGTGTATAGGTCTCTACTTTTTTATGGCGGCAAAGCTAGCCACTGGGAATATAATCAACTTTTTCGTCCCTGTACTGGCTAGGATTTATCGGTTTCTTGTAAATATTACTAAGGGGAGTCAGCCAAACAGGGTAGCCGGCCCTTTTCAAATCCTCTTGGGATGGTTGGGAGCCCATGTTAAGAACTGCTATACTTTTATCAATCCATTTCAGATTCTGAGTACCATATGTCAGCTGTATTTGTAATTGACCAGTAGGGTTTTCCCTAAGGAGTGTGTGACCCATGAGAAAGATGGAAAACAGATGGTTTAGAATATGCGTCTTCTGTCGAGCCAGATCTCGAGCTATGATAATTTCAATTTCCAAACATATCCCTCCCTGACTGGTGCAACTACAAACACCATATCAGAAGAATTTAGCAAGAGGGGGTACCTCTTTTCCCTCTGAGAGGTTATTATGGTGGCTCATATCGGCAGGGAACTAATCTGCAAGGGATATGCACCTTGCCGATTTGGACGTCAATTTGGCTGCGTCCAGGCGTTGTGTCCTCCTTCACTCAATGGCACCCACATGAACCGCAATCTATTGGTGGCCAGACAATTGTGGTTAATGTTCACCTGGGAGGATACTGGCTGTAAGGTTATAACCCCCGTGCTTGCGGACTCCATGTCTTTCTTATCCAAAGGCTATGCTGACTCCTGGGTGAAATCATACCCAAATGGTCAGTTAGGGTTGTGGGTGCCCACTATCTCAAGTCATAAGCCGTCTAATTTCAAGAGGAAGCGGAAGGGGGATAGTGCCACAACTAGGCTGTGAAAGGTTCTTTGTAACCCTACTGGTCTCGTGCTTCCGAGGAAGGTTTTAACAAACAGAGGTGTCTCTTCACATGCCCTTGAAGCATCCCAGAGAGAGTTGGCTATTCCTGCTGATGTTGTCTTCTTGACGCCCTAGGGATAATGGGACGAATTCAAAGGCTAGTCATCCTTTCGCATCCAGTACCCCGATTCTTTGTCACAGCATCTCTAGGATTTAGAATTGGCGTTCGACGGGCTGGGATACATATCTTCTCCTACTAAAATTCTTTACGATGTGGACCCGGAGAGGGCCAACCAGTATCTCCCGGACCTCGAAGCTTACATTCATGCACGCCAGGGTTATGCAGTGTTGAATCACTGAGTCCAGACCATGATTTGATTGGTTAATGATGAGGAGAAGGAAGAGAGTGATCACTCTTCAGGGGGCGATGATTTCGGTGGTCCCCCTATTGGGGTTGAGGCAAGGGAATTTCCCTCCTGTCCGTTAGGTCCCACCCACAGGTAGCTCCAGAGAGTTCTAGAGCGGTGATGAGATATGAAAAAAAACATGGCTGTCAGCACCTCCACCAGCCCCTACCGCTACCCGACCCTCTCAGATCGATCCCCCCTGACTAGTTGTTCCTGTTACGACCGCATTTCTAAATGCATGGAGGATTGGGGATGACCTAAGAGTTAGTGGCTCAGATGTAGAGGTTTGGGCGTTACTCCAAACAATCTATCTCAAGCTACTGGGTATTGGGACTATCATTGCTCTGCCTCACTTACTGTTGGAAGAGGATTTGGATGAAATGGTCTCCTTGTTGAAGGAGATGGACGCATACATGCATTCACTCTGAAACCGGCTTTATGGGGCTAATCGGGTGTCCATGATGATAAAACATCCCGAATCGTCCGATCCTAAAGAAGGGGTTTCCCTCCTCGCCCATCCCAGCTATCTTCCTCCTTTACTGTGAAGGTTGTAAAATTTCATCCTTTTATGCAAAGTGCCATGAAATCCCAGAGGGTAATTCCTTCCTCAGATTATACTCCCCATGGTAACACAGCAGGTGAACATGCGCCTTCGACTGTGGGGGTCATCAAGAAGGGGTCTCCTGGTGCAGCTGAGAACATGGAAGTGACCATCATAGATCCAACTAGGTTCATTCCTCCTACAGCTCCTCCCAGTGTTCCGAGCGGAGAATTGTCCCCTGGGCAGATCTAGAGACATCAACAGGCGTCCCGATTATCGGAATAGATCAAACAGGGATTGTCAAGTATTCATAATTATCGTTTTCTTGATTACCAACTCATATGTTCTGATTTTTCCAATTATTAACTATTTTGGTGCTATGGTGTAGGGCCAATTGGAGACTTGTCCATGGATGCCCAAGTGGTGGTACCTTCTACCCCTTTATTGTCTGAAAGACCACCTGTGGCCATACCTAACCGTGACGAGATGGAGGGCCCTATTGAAGGGGCCAGTGGTACGGACGCTTTCCTTCTCAAGTGGTGGTACCTTCAACAACTGGAGATATATCAGAGGACGAATAAATGGAAGATGATACTCACATTGATCACATGGCCTCTATATTTACAAGGGAGGATGGGGTGCCCGTGATTACCGAGGAGGCCTTATATCCGATGGGGTTAGCTGCCTCAGACCCGATGGATCCCATGTCGATGGAGGAAGAGCCTATCCTAATTCCAGTTATTGGAAACCCAGAGCGGGCCATCATTCTGTTTACCAGGGGGAGTAATTTCCCCAAGCTGGATCTCCGTAGAAAACCGCTTGGGGTAAGATTTGGGGGTCACTGGACTTGGGTGTGGCCTTAGGCCCTGGACACCTCTGGGGGTTTCCAGGACTCCCTTGCCTCTTGAAGATGTTGCGTCTTCCTCGAGCGGTAGGGGCGGTGTAGAGCTTGAGGGCACCGAAGCCTTGATGATCGGAGGTAAGGTTTTCAATCTCTTTCCACTGACTCCTTTCTCTTCTCTTTTCAGATTAGGGATACTTATCTGTCTTATCGACTTTTGGTATTTAGTACCATGACCTTTGGCACTGGAGATTGTTCTGTCGGATCCAATCATTCCCATGACCACAACTTTCTTGGGCAAATATGTTGGAGTGCCAGAGTTTGCGGGTGAAGCTGCATCGGGTCCCTCCTTGGTGACGTTCATCCCAGAGTATGTATCTTCATCCGAGAGTGACTCCGATCCTGATCAACGTGTCCATTCCAGTCTTTAACTTGCTCGGCAAAGGGCATGGGTGAAAATATGGAAGCTAATTTCTCAGACACCCTTAGCCGAGATGCCGACTAAATTTCTAAAGCTGTGCAATCTATTTATTCTCCCAAGATTTAACGAATTTGACTAACATGGTATTTTTGATATAGTCAAGAAGGTGGTCGCTGACTGGGAGAGGCTTGGTGGTTTCAAATCTCACCTTTCTACTTCTCAATATGAAGCCTACCTTTTCGCGACCTGACATCATTGCCTAACAGAAGCTCGTGATCATATTGGGTTAGTCGGGAGACTTCAGGGAGAATTCATTAAGCATCGTTCTCGACTTGAGGTTTTGAGGAGTGACATACAGCGACTGAAGCAGGAAGAGCCTACTGTCACAACCATAATTGAAGAAGGGGAGTGGCATATGGAGGAGGAGATGATGGAGAGCTCAAAGGTGGCACAGGAGGCAAAAGCGCTGCGATCTAGTGCAGAAGTTGAGACTTTCTTGCTGTAGAATCTCTATCAAGCAATCGAGGATTCTCATCAGCACCTGATACAACTTTTTGAATCTGCTGAAAATATCATATAATAACCTTTCATGCTAGAGGAGGACCTGGATTGTGGATGCCCTTCTCATCAACTTTGTTATGGAAGAAAGAGATGTTTCTCCTTAAAACTCCTATTGTCTTCTCCTGTGATATAATTTATTTGACATGATTTCTATATATGATAATTCACCGAACATAGAATAATCAGAGTTTAGGAAAATTGATAAGATAGAAACGATCTCTAACTATTTCTTAGACCATGGGATCTAGTGAGCATAGTTTGACTATTACTAGGGTTTTATAGAAAAACCCCACAAATTTTTTGTCTTTTCTGTTAATACACTACTTTTTCCTAGGCCCATTTTTTGTGGACCCAGTGGGTATGGCTCGACTTTTTCTTAGGTTGCCCTTTTCAGTATTTCAGCCTAACGAGCTTTGATCCTCATTTTTTGAGTGGTTTAAAATCTCACCAACAAGACTATCATTACTTATGTTTTTGGTCGAATATCTTTGACAATATATGGTGGGGGTGAGGGCCTCGATGAGGTTTGGTTGATTAAACGATGTCTCAATACCCTTCAGATGTGCATGGGGGGAGGCATGTTTAGATTTTTACGATAGACAAGGAATGTCTCAAGGCATGGGAGCTGTATCAGTGTGCAGAGGTGCGAAAAGCCTCACCTAAGGAAGACTTGCCTTTTTTAGATGGGCCAGGGGAAATCAATATGCAGAGTTGCTAAGGGAATGATATGAATAGTCATGCAAAGGTTTCCTTATGTAAATGATTGTCCATTTCTGATGGCCTGAGGACTTCATGGAAGTCCAGATTATTGAAACCACCATGGGTGGTTGGGATAATTATGAAAACCACCAGGGGTGGCTTGGAAAGGGTGTGTGACGTCTGAAAGGTTTTGGGAACAACTGTATTAATCAGGAGTGTGGACATAGGGTCCCTATCCTACGCATTTAGTTAGCATAGAGGATGGTTGGAGCTTGGCAAAGTTTAAAGTCATACAGCTGGGATATTATTTTAAATGGAACAACTTCTCCTAGTTCTCAGTAATCTCGTCAGAGACGTTCCAGCGTATTCAGGCAGGGTTGTGAAAGAGGTTGGTAAACTGCAGCTCAGGGGGTTTCCGAATCCCGGGATGGATATGGCGGCTCAGAGTCCAAGAGGCGTACGGAGAGAAGCATTGCCTAAGGAAATCTTTCCATTGGTATATGGGCCAAGGGTGATCAATATGCAAATCCGCTGAGGGAATGATATTCATATTAATGCAAAGGTGTTGTTAGGTCAATGATTGTATTCTCCCGATAGCCGAGTAACATCAGGGAATTTGAGATTCAGGAACACCAGTTGTGGCTTACGAGAGTTTGTCTTTTTCTGAGTACAGAGTATGGCTTATGAAAATAGGCTTCCTAAATAAGGGAGAAAAATCTAGGCTAAACTTATTGGGAATGGGTGAAGCCATCCCTTCTCATGTTGGTGTGAGACCGTGGTTTTTGCAGGTCTAGCCTATGCACTAAGGGACAAGGGAAAGCCTCTATTCCTAATTGAACCCATGAAAGGTTTCAACCAAGTAGTTCAACATCATGCGGAGAAGATGTGGAGAATTATTAAAGATACTGTGCTGTTTAACGTCATGCAGTAAGGATGGGGAGAATTTTTAAATCCGTGAAAATTCTTGTAGTTGGAGGCATTTCCCTTGATTTTTAAGGCTTGGTCTTTGTATCTTCATGCAAAGTGGAAAAGACATGATCTTTTCATTTTTAATCGTCATGCGGAAAGGACATAGTTGCAAAGGCCACTCTTGATTACAATGTAACTGGGCATGAATATCTTGTCATGTCCAAGATGTGGAGATGGGTTGATGGCGTAAATCCTGGTTCTGGGGATTCGTGGATCAGGAGAGATGATATGGGGGCTTTGAGGCTGGTAAGCATACGGGGCTAGGAAGAGTATCGCCTGAGGAAATCATGAATTTGGTAGATGGTACAAGGGATATCAATATGAAGAGACACTGAGGGAATGATATTCATAGTCACGCAAAGGATTCCATGGGTAGATAACATTCCACATTCGATGGCCATGAATGATTATGAGGATCCGCGATTGTCCGGGCCGTGAAGTCTGTCATTTGGTAAGGAAGTATCTGGACATGCCAGAGATGTTCGTCCCAGGTTGCTGTTAAAACTTGAAGAGTTCACTGCAATTATTTATCTTGCACATGGGGTATACCATTACTCCATGCAGTTTAATGTCTTGCGGTAAGGGTGAAGTACTATTAGTTTAACGGTCATAGAGTTCGGACCATTGGTGATTATTGCTACAATTAATAGGAAGGAAACTGTGTTAGGAGGCTTTGGTATACATTGAACAAGTGTGAGGGAATGAGGGTGTAAACTATAACTCTGGGGTTTCCTGGATCAAAAGGTATGGTATGGGGCCTATGAGGCCTGCAAGAATATGGAGATAGGAAGAGTATCGCATGAGGAAATATTGCCTTTGGTAGACGGGCCAGGGGCTATCAATATGCAGAGCCACTGAGGGCATGGTATGCATCGTCATACAAAGGTGTAAACAGGTCGGTATATTTCCACTTTAGATGACCAAGGATGATTATGAAAATCCAGGATTTCTCATAGTACATAGTTAGGCATATGGGGAAAATGGTGTTCAAGCATACAGGAAACATATTCGCCACAATTGCCCGTCGAGTCAAAGTATCCTAGCCCTAACTTAATGTTTTTAGATGAAGATCTCCTTGTTAACCATGGGTGGATACATAGGCTAACCAGGTAGGGATACTCTGGCAATGTTTGGATGTGAGAGGGGAATGAACTTGTAAACCACTGCTCCATAAATTTTTGGATATGGAGATATGATACTGGGGCTCTGAGGCCAGTAAGTGTACGGAGATAGGAAGGGTATCACCGGGGAAAATATTTCCTTTGGTAGACGGGCCAGGGGCTATCAATACACAGAGCCACTGAGGGCATGGTATGCATAGTCATGGAAAGGTGTCCGTGGGTCGATAACTTCTCACTTTCGATGGCCATTGTTGACCTCACTTGTTTTGATAATCCCAATTAGGCTTTCACATACTTTGATACTCCAAATTACTGTTTATCTATATTCTAATTCTCTAAATCTATGTCATTATATCTAATAATAATATTAAAATAATCCTTGAAATATGTTAATCAATTTTTATCTTTTCTTATATAAGTTCTGAAGTAATTCTAACCCAATCGGATATGTTTTGAATAAAACAGACAGGTGTTAGTTACTAATCTGCATATAGCTACTGATACAGAGCTTCCAGTACTTATTCTACCAATAGACTTAGTCTACCGATAGATAGAGTCACCGATAAGCTAAGGTCACCGATAAGAAAGAGCTATCGATAGACCAGAGCTACCGATAGACCAAAGCTACTGTTATTCATAAGTCTACTGATACACATAATCATTGAAACTAAACAAGAGATACTGATAGATCAAGACCGACCGATACAAAGCAGAGCTACCGATAGATAGCTACCAATACACAGAGTAAGAGCTACCGATATCAAGAGCTACTGATACATGTACAAAGAGCTACCGATACAAGTTCAAAGATCTACCAATGGAAGGTCACCTTTACACAAAGTACACCCTACACATCTACCAGGAGGCTACTAATGATTGACCAACCTGTCAAAATCTATACTATCAATATTATTTGTTTGTAAGATAACAGTTACATGTGATGTTTTTAATGCAGTTAATGTTATTTAATGATATCTGTTTGCATGTCAGGGAACAGTACATAGTCCCCACAAAAAAAGTAATCATTCCTTTTTGCTGAAGCTGAGAGCAATAAAAGGGAAGATAAAGACCTAGCTTAAATAAGTCAGTGTGTGTGAACAATAAGAAGCGAACATGAGGTGTGCATATAGTGAGAATCAAAGAACTAAGAAGGAAAACAAAGGGTGAAAAAGAAAAATGCTCTAATAGCATTCAAACGTGGTGAATTCACACAAGGCTACATCCATACTCCAAAAACTCTGGACATACACAAAGCTACTCATTCTAGAGGAGAACACAAGCTGCATCTTGATTGAAGAACTACAACAAACACTTCATGCACTCATGCTGATAAGCTCAACCAATGAAGAAAACGATACTCTATTTTTCAGACAAAAACCAGAGAAGGACTCAGAAGCTTTTCTGACAAATCGAATGAGTCCCGAGCCACACTGCCAATCACTAAATATTTTCTAAACTAATTTATACTTACTTTAGTGGTTCTTTCTTTACATTTCGAGCAGTGTATGTACCCTGTGTTGGGTCGGAAGAACACAAGGTATGATGGCAAGAGGGGGGTGAATTGCCTTTTAAAAAAATATTGACAAATTAAAAACAAATATCAAAGTGCAGCGGAAATAAAGGAGGCAAGACACACAAAATTGATGACGGAGTTCGGCCAAAACCCGGCCTACGTCTCCGCTCCCAACTCAACCGTTGAGAGATTCCTACCGCTTGCTTTTCAATGGTTATAGCAAGAAACCCACTAGGCTTTGAGGTAGCACTAGGACCTATTACAGCTTGCTTTTAGTGGTTTAGCAAGAACCCAATGCTTTTAATGGTTAAGCAATAACCCACTAGTCTTTTTACGGGTGAAGACTAGCTCACCGATCTCAAGCCTTTTACAAGGTAAGGCTTGACAACCTCTTCACACCTTAGTGGTGGTGTGAAACCCAAAAGAAAGGGGGAAGAGAAAAGGGTTGGGGTTTGTAGGCACAAACCCAATTTTAAGCTCAAAATAAATAAATGCAATAAAACCCGTAATTGGGAAGACTCGGGCGCCAATGGATGATGGAGTTGATGAGCGTGCTCTCCCAAGCTTCTTGAGTGGAGCTCCTTGGATGTGGAAGTTGTTGGAGCTCTTGGGGTTCCTTTGAAGGAAGTCGCCGGAGGTTGGCCAATTGATCCAAAATATGTCCGTTGGCTTCGTATATGATCCGACATTGTTCCGGGGCTTCCTTGGCCTTTATTTATAGGCTAGGAACCCTTGGGGAGGCTTCGGAGCCGTTGGAGAGGTCTTCGGAGCCGTTGGAGGCCAAATGAGAGTTGACTGGTCAAACCCAACGGCTAGTTTGACTGGCCTACCGGCTGGCCGGTGCAGGGCCACCGGCTGGCCGGTGCCTTGACAGTGGCTGAGAATTCTGGTCCAGGCTCCACCGGTCGACCGGTGCCAGAGCCACCGGCTGGCCGGTGGTGAGGCAGTAGCAAACCCTGTTCATTCTGGGTGCCACCGGCTGGCCGGTGCTTGGCCACCGGTTGGCCGGTGTGGAGGCAGTGGCTCTGCCTTCTTCCCAGGGTCCACCGGTCGACCGGTGGTGAAGCCACCGGTTGGCCGGTGGACTGATTTTCAGTCCACTTGATGTCCATTCTTGGGCAATCTTCTTGGCAACCTTGTGCCTATCATTCACAAACACTTCAAACAATATTAGACAAAGATGAGAGTGATTGTGATCATGAAAATTAAACCTCGAGGGGTTCGAGAGGTACAACAATCTCCCCCTATTTTGATGATCACAATCACCGAAACAAACAATGAAAAATACTAAAAATTGAAAGGAAATGCTTAAGCATGATGAAAAGAATTCTCCCCCAATCAATCAAGAAATTTCTCCCCCTTTGTGATTATCAAAATAGAGTGGGGCATAAAACTTGATTGAGGGAAGCATGAAAAACGAGATTTTAAAACAAATTGAAATTTCTGAAATTTGAAAGATTGAAAGTTTTGAAATGAAAAAATTCGATACCAACTGTTGGAAATTTTGAAATGAAAATTTGAAACCAAGAGTTGAAATTGAAAAGTTTTGAATTGAGAATTTTGAAACAAAGTGTTGAGTTTGAAATGAAAACATTGAATACACAAGAAGGCTTAAAAGATCCTAACTCCCCCTAAATAAAACAAAAAATCACCGGGGAGAGGGATTTTGAAAAGAAACAATTTTAGGCCCGGAGAGACTCGCTAGAAGGGATTTTTCAATCCATACTTGTCTCATAGCGGGTCTTCTCCTATAGAATTCATCCGAATAAAAAATCGATTTGGGCTGGCCATATCGGGCATTTTTACAATTACACTCATAAATGAGGTGCCCGGTTTTCTTGCAATAATTACAAAATTTAAAGCTAGAGCTCCCCCTCACAAAAACAGTGGGTGCATGGGAGGAGGAGGCTTGGTTGGTGTAGCCAAGTCCATTGGTGGTTCTAGAAACCCTTTGGGAACCAAGTATATTGTTCAAGTTTTGTTCCCCTTGGGTGAACTTGGCTAGGGTCTCTCTTAGGTCTTTGATGGTTGATTCCAAGGAATCAACATCGGGGAGGTTTTGGATTTTTAGGGTCAACTCCTCCTTCTCTTTGAGAAGTTGTTCTTTTTCGGAGGAGAGTTTTTTGAAAGATTTTTTTAAAGCAACAAATTTTGAAGAGAGTTCGTGAAAACCATTTTCAAGTTGGTCTCTAGCGTGAGAGAGTTCTTCATATGATAGATGATTTAAAGAATTTGAAGAACATGAGGAAGAGGAATCGGAAGAAGTTACCTCATGGAATGCCATTAGGCATTTTGTACCTTGGTCGCTCGAGGAGGAGGAGGAGGAGGATGAGGAGGTGTCACTCCATGTCGCCTTGAGGACCTTTTTCTTTCCTTTCTCCTTTTGCGTGGCCCGTTTTTTGTTGAGTGGGCAATCGGGCTTGTAATGGCCCTTTTCACCGCACCCGTAGCATTTTACCTTGGGCTCGGTTCTTGCGGTGGGTTCTTGCTTTCGATGCTTGCGGGATTTCTTCTTCTTCTTGTGCTTCTTCATGAACTTGTGCATTTGGCGGGCGAGATTCTCCATTTCCGAGTCGCCGCTTGAAGACGAAGAAGATGAAGATGATGAGGATGATGAGGAGGAGCTTACTTCTTTTTGAACCTTGAGGGCGATGTTCTTTGGAGTTTTGATAGGGGTGCCCTCCTTTTGTGCTTGCCTCCTCATCGTGATCTCATAAGTCATGAGAGATCCGATTAGCTCCTCTACCGGCATATTCTTGATGTCCTTAGCCTCTTGGATCGCCGTCACCTTTGGTGCCCATGAGCTCGGAAGGACCCATAGGATTTTTTTAACCATCGTTTCTGCGGAAACATCATCACCAAGGGACTTTCTCCCATTGCACACGTCAGTAAATCTAGTAAACATTTCAGAAATAGATTCATTTGGATGCATAGAGAATGACTCAAAATCCTGACGGTACATGTCTAACCGAGTATCCTTGACTTTATTAGTGCCTTCATGGGTCACTTCTAAAAGCTTCCAAATTTCATGTGAAGATGAGCAAGTAGATACACGATTAAATTCATTTCTATCTAAGCCGCAATGGAGAGCGTTCATGGCTTTGCCATCAAGCTCAAAATTTCTAATATCGGCGGGGGTCCATTTGGATTCATCGGGGGAAGACAAAGAATAACCTTGCATGACAATTTTATATATGGGATACCCTATACTTCTAAGAAAAGTAGTCATGCGGGTTTTCCAATAATTATAGTCGGTCCCATCAAAAAATGGAGCCCGACCCAATGAGAAGCCCTCGGGGGCGAAAGAGGTTGATGCCATCTTAATGGATCTTTGAATTTGAAACCTTTTAAGGTATTACTCAAATTATCCCTCTGATACCAATTGTTGGGTCGGAAGAACACAAGGTATGATGGCAAGAGGGGGGTGAATTGCCTTTTAAAAAAAGATTGACAAATTAAAAACAAATATCAAAGTGCAGCGGAAATAAAGGAGGCAAGACACACAAAATTGATGACGGAGTTCGGCCAAAACCCGGCCTACGTCTCCGCTCCCAACTCAACCGTTGAGAGATTCCTACCGCTTGCTTTTCAATGGTTATAGCAAGAAACCCACTAGGCTTTGAGGTAGCACTAGGACCTATTACAGCTTGCTTTTAGTGGTTTAGCAAGAACCCAATGCTTTTAATGGTTAAGCAATAACCCACTAGTCTTTTTACGGGTGAAGACTAGCTCACCGATCTCAAGCCTTTTACAAGGTAAGGCTTGACAACCTCTTCACACCTTAGTGGTGGTGTGAAACCCAAAAGAAAGGGGGAAGAGAAAAGGGTTGGGGTTTGTAGGCACAAACCCAATTTTAAGCTCAAAATAAATAAATGCAATAAAACCCGTAATTGGGAAGACTCGGGCGCCAATGGATGATGGAGTTGATGAGCGTGCTCTCCCAAGCTTCTTGAGTGGAGCTCCTTGGATGTGGAAGTTGTTGGAGCTCTTGGGGTTCCTTTGAAGGAAGTCGCCGGAGGTTGGCCAATTGATCCAAAATATGTCCGTTGGCTTCGTATATGATCCGACATTGTTCCGGGGCTTCCTTGGCCTTTATTTATAGGCTAGGAACCCTTGGGGAGGCTTCGGAGCCGTTGGAGAGGTCTTCGGAGCCGTTGGAGGCCAAATGAGAGTTGACTGGTCAAACCCAACGGCTAGTTTGACTGGCCTACCGGCTGGCCGGTGCAGGGCCACCGGCTGGCCGGTGCCTTGACAGTGGCTGAGAATTCTGGTCCAGGCTCCACCGGTCGACCGGTGCCAGAGCCACCGGCTGGCCGGTGGTGAGGCAGTAGCAAACCCTGTTCATTCTGGGTGCCACCGGCTGGCCGGTGCTTGGCCACCGGTTGGCCGGTGTGGAGGCAGTGGCTCTGCCTTCTTCCCAGGGTCCACCGGTCGACCGGTGGTGAAGCCACCGGTTGGCGGGTGGACTGATTTTCAGTCCACTTGATGTCCATTCTTGGGCAATCTTCTTGGCAACCTTGTGCCTATCATTCACAAACACTTCAAACAATATTAGACAAAGATGAGAGTGATTGTGATCAAGAAAATTAAACCTCGAGGGGTTCAAGAGGTACAACACCCTGTTTATTTTGCACACACACTGTCTCCTGAGCTAAGCTGTAGGATTATGAAACCCTCATTAAAACTTTATAACCCTCTTGTATCCCACTGTGCAATGTGGTAGATGTCGAGTAAGACCTGGATAGATGTGAGCTGTTGTTTGTTTCCCCACATAGAACTGTGGTATAAGTCTTTGTACCTGGACAGTGTGTTCACTGTTGTTTAGCCCGATATAGGGTGTGAATTAATTTATAGAAATTGTTTGAGAGGACTAAGTCTTGGTTTGAGACGGAACCTCTTCGTTATATGTGTTTCTCATTTTATTTTAAGTCATAAGTATACTATATATATATATTTCATATTCCACTGCTAACTAATTTGAAATATAATTTGTTTTAAAGTTACTTTGATATTTAAACTAGCAAGTGATTATACTTAGTCGAAACCAATAAGTTAGTTTCAAAAGTTAATTTATTCTTCAGATTAAATTAACTGAGACCTAATCAATCTTTGAGAAACTAATTGAACCTTTACACTCTGTATAGATTCACTACAGTTTAACTGTGTTATAAAATAGGGGGGTTTTAAGAGAAATCTTTTTTATCAGAAATTTTAATTGGAACCCAATTCACCCCCCCCCCTCTTGAGTGTCCACTCCAACCAATATTTGGTATCCAAGGTTGTTTTTATTGATACAAGTTTTCAAAAAATTCTATTTTAAACTGTGACTTTAGTTTCTATCTTTAAAGATCATAAATTTCTGTTAGTTTTAAATTATATCACATTAAAATTATTCTCTAAAATATAGATGTGGATAATAAAATAGAAGGTTCTGCTAATAACCGTCCACCTTTCCTCAATGGTACCAACAATGCCCATTGGAAACATAAGATGAAAATTCATTTGGAAGGTATGGGTTTTGATATCTGGACTGCTATAGAATCTCAATATAAAATTCCAGAAACTGATAGAAAAACTTGGGATGAACCTACAAAGACTGCTTACAATAATAATTTTAATGTTATGAATGACTTGTATTGTGCTTTAGGAGATGAAGAGTTAAATATAATATCTGCTTGCAAAACTTCTTATAAAATTTGGGATACTTTGAGTGTTTCTCATGAAGGAACAACCAATGTTAAAGAAATGAGACTAAATACATATACTATTAAATATAATAATTTTAAAATGAAATCTGATGAACCTATTTCGGACAAGTATCTCAGGTTCAATGATATTGTCAATACTATGAGATCTCTTGGAAAGGATATTCCAGCAAAGGAACAAATCATGAGAATATTAATATGTCTACCAGAAAGATGGAGAGGAACTTTTGTTTCAATAAAAGAATCATGTGAAATTGGAGCTCTTCCTGTAAAATAGATTATTGGTAAATTAATAATGCATGAGGAAGAACTCAAGGTGAATAAGGAGGATGATGATGAACCCAAGAGAAATTTCGTGGCATTCAAATATACTGCTTCAAAGAGTAATGACAAAGACAAAGTTCAAATACCAACTGAAAGTTCAACCATTGAAGATTCGGATTCAGACAGTGATGCTGAGATGGCTCAAATTGCCAGGAGATTTAAGAAGTTCTATAGGAAGAAGAAATTCTTCAGAAAATCAAACTACAAAGGTAAGTATGACAATAGTGGTAAGTGGAAGAAGGACTGGAAGAAATTTGATAAGGAAGATGATATAGTCTGCTATGAATACAAATGGAAAGGACACATCATGGCTCACTGTCCATAACAAAAATTCAAAAAGAAACATGATTATAAGTACAAGAAGTAAAATAAACCCATGAAAGCTAAATGGAGTGCTTCAGAAGACAGCATAAGTGAATCTGAAATTTCTGATTCTGAAAAGAATCGTTCCAAAACGTGTTTCATGACCAATGCATCTGAGGTAACCTTAGATACTCTTATTTTAAATTCCTATTATTCTGGAGATGATGCAGAATATGATTCTGATTCTGAAGATATATCTAAGGCTGAACTGTTTGAATATTGTAACTTGATAGAAGAAACATGTAATGAACTTAAGGACAAATATAAGTCACTTAAGAAACAGCAAGCTCTCACTGCAAATGTTAAATCCTCCCTAGATATAGAAAAAGAAAAGAATTCTCAACTTTTAAAGGTAAATACAGTACTAAAAATGTCTAATGAGCAACTTAGAAAGGACTTATAAAATTTCACAAAGGGAAAAGATACACTTACTCAAATGTTAGGAAAGCAAGTTGCACTAAAATACACTACAGGTTTGGTATACCAACCTCGAAAAAGACAGTTTACTAAAACCAAATCTATTCCTATATCTGGACAAAATTCTGCTTGTTCAAGTTCTAGAAATTCGTATGCTTCAAGTAGTTATTAATATGGTTATAGATCAAATAAAGTTTATCTTTCAAAATATATTGACTCTTTAAATTATATGAGACCCATAAGAAAAATTTTGTTACCTAAATATTTGATTTATAACATCTCTGGACCCAAAAAGATCTTGGTACCAAAATCATTTTATGTTTAAATTTGTTTTGTAGGAGACCTACTTAAATAGTTCTCACAAGAATGTATCGTACTTGGACAGTGGATTTTCAAGACATATGTGTAGAGATTACTCATTCTTCAAGAGTCTAATCAAATTTTATGGAGGCCATGTCACCTTTGGTGGTAACTCTAATGGAAAAATCATCATCCTAGGCCAGATTGGTAACAGTGATTCAATTTTAATTTCTAAAGTTTTATTTGTTGATGGACTTAATTATAACCTATTAAGTATTTCTCAATTATGTGATTATGTATTTAATGTTATGTTTGAAAATTATTCCTCTAATATTTTTAACTATAAAAATGTTTTAGTATTTTTCTGCTTTATGAAATGAAAAGTTTATGTTGTTGATCTGAATACTTTAGCTAAGCAAAATGTTACTTATTTAAATGCTTTTCATAAAGAGTCTTGTCTTCGGCACATAATATTAGGACACTGCAACATCTATTCACTTAGAAAGTTGACTAGGAAGATCCTGGTTAGAGACCTACACAAACATGAATTCCCAAATGACAATGTTTGTAATCCCTGTTAAAAGGAAAAGAAACATAAAGTTTCTTTTAAATCAAAGAAAGAAGTTTCAACTTCTCAACCTCTAGAGTTGGTTCACATGGACTTGTTTGGACCTTCTATAGTTTCTAGTTTAAATGGGAATCACTATGTCCATGTCCCAGTAAATGACTTTCCTAGATATACATGGGTATACTTCTTGGCTCACAAAAGTAAAGCTTGTTCTTACTTTATTAAATACTCCAAGTCTATAGAAAACCTTAGTGGACTTAAGATTAAAACCCTGAGAAGTGATCATGGCCGTGAGTTTGAAAATAATGAGTTTGAATCTTATTGCTCACACAATGGTTATAATCACAATGTTTATTCTCCTAGGACACCTCAGTAGAATGGTGTAGTAGAAAGAAGGAATAGAACCCTTCCAGAAATAGCAAGAACCATGCTTAATGAGTATGACCTTCCAATTTATTTTTTGTCTAAAGCTATGAATACCACTTGTTATATTATTAATAGAGTATTAATCAGACCTGTTATCAAGAAGAACCCTTATAAATTATGAAATAATATAAAACATAAAGTTAGTTACTTCAGAGTCTTTGGCTGCAAAGTTTTTATTCTCAATACAAAGGATAATCTGGACAGGTTTTCTTCTAAGAGTGATGAAGGAATTTTTCATGGTTATTCTTTAACTAGAAAAGCCTACAGAGTCTTTAATAAAAGAACCAAATGTGTGTAAGAATATGTTCACATCAAGTATGATGAAATTGATCCACATGAGCCTAAAACCACTCTTGAAAATCATGAAGAAGATTTGACTGTTCGGGACCTTTAGGATAAAACTAAAGGACCTGCTGTAAAAATATCCAGTTCTAGACATATTCCAGAATATGCTTCTGTGGAACCCGAACCTAGAGATGAACCTGAAATTTCTAGCCCTACCTTTACTAAATCAACTAGGATTATAATGAGTCATACTTTAGATGCTGTGGTTGGTAAACTTGATAGAGGGCCATAGACTAGAGCTTCTCTAAGAAACCAGGTTGAACATCAAGACTTTCTTTCACAGTTGGAACCTAAAAATGTAAATGATGCAATCAATGATGAATTTTGGGTAATGTCTATGAAAGAAGAGTTAAATCAATTTGAAGGAAACAATGTCTGGGAATTATTTGACAGACCTAAGGACACTTTAACAATATGCACTAAATGGCTTTTTAGAAACAAAGTTGACGAGTTAGGAAATATAGTTAGAAACAACACTAGGCTAGTTACACAAGGATATAGTCAAGAGGAAGGTATATACTATGAGGAACCCTTTTCACCTATATCTAGATTAGATGCTATTAGAATTGTACTTCCCTATGCTGCTCATCTGAATTTCATGTTATATCAACTGGATGTCAAAATTGATTTTCTAAATGGTTTTATTGTTAAAGATGTTTTTGTTGAACAACCACCTGGATTTACAAATCCTCATTTTCCAAATCAAGTTTTTAAACATTCTAAAGCTTTATATGGTTTAAAACAAGCTCCAAGAGCTTGGTATTATAGTCTTAGTAATGTTCTTATTTTAAAAAGTTTATTTAAGGTATTTCTAATCCAACTCTTTTTATTAAAATAATTTCTATAGATGTTTTAATAGTTCAAATATATGTTGATGATATTATTTTTGGATCTTTCTAAACATTTATTATGTATTGATTTTTCAAAGAGTATGAAAAATGAATTTGAAATGAGTTTAATGGGAGAACTTAAATATTTTCGTGGACTTCATGTTTTTCAAAATGAAAATGGTATTATTTTTAATCAAAGTCAATATAAAAAGGATCTTTTAAAACATTTTGGTTTGGATTGTATTAAGGAAAGTGATACTCCTATGAGTACAGTTTGTAAATTTGATGGAGATGAAGCTGGGAAACCAGTGGATCAAACCAATTACAGAGGTATGATTAGAAGCTTACTTTACCTTACTGCTAGTCGACCAAATATTATTTTTAGTGTATGTATATGTGCAAGATTTCAAGATAACCCAAAAGAATCTCATTTACTTGCTGTTAAAAGAATTTTAAGTATCTTAAACACACTAGAAAGTTAGGTTTGTTTTATCCAAAAGGACAATCCTTTGAGTTAATGAGTTATTCATATGCTGACTTTTCTGGTTGAAAGTTGGATAGAAAGAGAACATCTGGAACATGTCATTTATTGGGAAAATCCTTAGCATATTGGTGTAGTTAAAAGCATAATTCTGCAGCTTTGTCCACTACCTAAGCAAAGTATATAGCTGCTGGTAGTTGCTGTGCACAAATTCTATGGATGAAACACACTCTTTTGGACTATGGATATGATTTTAAGCATGTTTCAATCAATTGTGACAAAACTAGTGCAATAAACATTTCTAAGAACCTTTTTTCTCACTCTAGGACCAAACACATTGATGTAAGGAACCATTTCTTGAGATATCATTACCAAAAGGGTGATATTACTCTTGAATTTATAGGTAATGAACATCAATTAGCTGAAATTTTCACAAAACCTTTGAGTATGGATAGGTTAAGATACATTAGACCTGAGTTAGGAATGATTAATCTTGATCGGTAGATACCTCACTGATGTAGATACCTCACCAATGTAACCTCACCGATGAAACCTCACCGATGTAACCTCACTGATGTAGCCTCACTGATGTAACCTCACCGATGTAACCTCACCGATGAAACCTCACCGATGTAACCTCACCGATGAAATGTCACCGATGTAACCTCACCGATGTAACCTCACTGATGGACCCCACTGATAGGAATTCTCAATGATAAATCCTACTTATGAGTGCACTATTTTAAACTTCTGTCTGCCACCATAATCAGAATCATTTTTACTTTATTTCATTTTTTTATTTGTTTTATGATTCCTAAATGATACAAATAAAGTCATAGCTACTTCTCAATCCACCAAGCCTCAAACCCTTACCCTCAAACCTTAGCTCTCAAATATCTCGAGAACCCGAAATACCTCGAATCAGTGATGGAAAAAACCAAACTTCCTAACATCAGAGATGACACTGATAAGCCGAAAGCAAAGAAGCAGAAGTCCGAGCTGGAAGCAAGTGGTAGTGTTGGAAGAACAAGGTCGGGTAGGTGACCAGTGAATCCTCATTTACAGAATAGAATTATTGTGATTGAAAAAGAGCTATGTGTTGAATGGTTTCTGCCTAGAATGTCGCTAGTGTTTGAAGTCCTAGAAGATCAAAAGTGGGTAGACATATTTTTGAACAATAACGGACCCCACTTTCCAAAGCTACTGAAACAATTTTATCTATTTGTAAGCATTGAGAAATCAGAAGATGATAACTGAGTGACTTCTTTTGTGAATGGAAAGGAGATGTATTTTTCATCTGTTAAGTGGGATGAATGCTTAAAGGTTCCGCTTGAAGGTGTATCTGGATACGTCTCGAAATCTCGGCCACCTACATGTGATATATTCTATTATGAGACTGCCTTGGAGGAGCTCACCGATGATGGAAATCAAAGACAAGTAGTAGCTGCTGAAATGGATGGAGAGAAAAGATTGTTGTTCAAATTTGTTCAGCATGTCTTAATACCAAAGAGAGGAGACTTTGCAAATTTAAGATATCAGGATATCTATCTCTTACATCTCTTGAGACATTGTGTAAAATTAAATCTGTGCAGATTGTTGATGATTCAAATGGAAGACATGAGAATGCCAAAATCAAAGACTAATGCCATATTCTTTTGTAAGTTGATCTCTGTGATGTTCAAAGTGAAAGGGATAGCTGAGTCTCAAGATGAGACAGTGGTTGTAAGGAACAACTTCTGTATCAAAAGCACAGTGTGCAAATACATGAAGATAAATTGGAACCCATGGAGATGAGATTGGGTTAATGATGACCAGAAGGTATATGATAAATTCAATCCGTTGAATCATCCTTCAAGACCTAATGATGTGAGGGACCTAGGTCTTGGACCTGATGAAGAAGAACCTCAGTACAGTGTTGAGACTGAAGAAGAAGAAACTTCTATAGAGGATGGAAGAGATCCGAACTTGCCTCCAAGTCTAGCTGCTGAAATTGTATCTTCTAGAAAGGAATCCTTAGTAGAAGAAGAGGCTCATGCTGATGAGGAAGACCAGCCAGCCCCTGAGCTTAAAGAAGAAAAGGATAATGAATCTGAAGCCTCTGATTCTATCTGTTTAAGTTGGAGTCCATTATTTGGATGCTCAGTTGTGCCTACTGAGGATGTAGTAGTAGAAATGGAAGAAGTTGTACCTAATCAAGAGGACTCTCCAGCTATTGCAGAGATGGAATTGATAGTAGAAGATTATCCTCCAGAAGAAATATAGGCTGAGAATTTTCTAGCTGGACAATATAATGCACCCATTGAGGGGGAGCATCAAACCATTTTTGGAAGTGTATCAGTGGCTGTTGAGATTGAGGACTGGGCAGAAAACCTAGGTTTTGTGGTTTGTGGATTATACTATCCTGATTATGATAATGAGGCATCTCTCAATAGACCAAAGATTATTTATGATGTTTAAACTGAGTTGCTACCTAAAGATGTGGTCAGAATGCATGACCTGGATATTTTGGAGAAAAAGCTTAAGGACAGTTTTGTGGATGATACAAGGAAGATGGAAGCTTCACTAGTGTCATCAATCCAATTGATTATTATTGACTCAGTGGCCAGTATAGCAACTGCAAGAGCACCTTTTATGATTTCTCCTGCTGATATGATCACCAGATCTGATCTTGAATCCTTAAAGGATGAGCTGAAAGAGTCCTTTAGTGCTTCTGTTGCTGAGTTGAAGCGGTTATTTTTTGAATAGATGAGTAACTTGGAAAAATATTTTGAACTCTCTCTCGGATGTAATTTGTCATCCTTTGTGGCAGAAATAGTCGCAGAAGTTACAGACTGCTAGACTCAAGTTTCTAGACTGGAAGCTGATGTTGATGCTCTAAAGAAATTGGTTATCTCTTTAGACTTGTACATGAGTTAAAAATCTCAAGCAGACAAGGACATAGCCTATCTCAAAAGTGTTGTGAGCCAGATGGTTTCAGTGTTTGCGGGTTTTAAAACCTCCATGAAAGATCATGTTAAAACCCAGGATTACTAAGTCCAAAATCTTATTAGTGGGTTGACCAAAACTTCAATGAACCATATCTTTCTCTGTTTGTTCTGTTGCTTCTAAACCCTTATTGGATTTGAATCAGATTCGAGCTATGATGAAGGAGGAGCTTGGTTCTGCATCAACCAATGGCTCTGTGGACTCATCCGACCTGAGCAATGTTGTGCTTTCTACAAGAGATTCAGCTAGAGAATTAATGAATATAGTCCAAGACTGTATAAGAGGAGATTTTTCCTCTTATAAATAAGTGAAAGATAAGGTGGAATCCTATTTCCAAAAGATTTACACCAAGCATCAACTCAACAATAATTTCAAACATCTTTTGGAAAACCTGAAGTTACCTCCTGTCAATCAAGCCTTCAGAGAGAAAGTTGGAAAACTAAGGTAATTGACTCCAGCCTTGGACAAATTCATAGAGAACAATGATGAATTCATATATGCTATGGAGAGAGGAGGAGGAATAATTATGGATTTCAGAAATCTTTTTCTTCATTTCCTGCATGTTGATGCTAGGCTAGTGATTGTACCTCCTACTTTACCAGCCTTTGCCTTTACTACTTCTCCTGTTCAGATGACTCCAGACCAAGCCATTCGAAG
This sequence comes from Viscum album, assembly GCA_963277665.1. NCBI lineage: Eukaryota > Viridiplantae > Streptophyta > Magnoliopsida > Santalales > Viscaceae > Viscum > Viscum album. Next base: position 2,060,095,405 of record OY728143.1, on the reverse strand, counting down.
CCTTACACCTATGATCACTCAAAGGACTCCTCAGTATAGGACATGAACAGTTTTTGTGGCTCATCCTCCAATGATAATTTCCAGAATTCCTAATCCTTAACCAGCATCCACACAGCCTGAATCCTCTTCTGATCCAAAGCCCAAATCTCATATTGACGATGTGGATTGAACAAGTTGCTAATATGTTTGATAGGAATCCTTTGTGTTTTGTGTTCTATCTACCTTTTTGCAATATCTAATACAATTGGATTTCATTTCTCATTTTGTTCCTCTTATATTTCTTGTTTCCCACTTTTTTCTTATCACAAAGGGGGAGAAATATTATATATCTAAGTAATCAATGAGGGAGAAATTTTCTCAAAGGGGGAACAATATTATCTAAGGAAGAACTATCATTCTTTTCCCTTCTGATATCATTGACTTTAATTCCACCTCTAATAGATTATGTTCTGTAACATACTATTTTCTCTGAGATAATTGAATTTAATGATATATCCTCTAATACAACTACTCATTATTATAAAACTATAATATCATAAGTTTTGATTATCAAAAAGTGGGAGATTGTTGACCTCACCTATTTTGACAATCCCAATTATGCTTTCACATACTTTGATACTCCCAATTATTGTTTATCTATATTCTAATTCCCTCAATCTATGTCATTCTATCTGATAATAATATTAAACTAATCCTTGAAATATGTTAATAGATGTTTATCATTGTTTATATAAGTTCTGAAGTAATTATAACCCAATAGGAAATGTTTTGAATAAAACAGATAAGTGTTAGTTACTAATCTTCATATAGCTACTGATACAGAGCTACCGATACATAGTCTACCGATAGACAGAGTCACCGATAAGTTAAGGTCACCGATAAGAAAGAGCTTCCGATATACCAGAGCTACTGATAGACCAAAGCAACTAATGTGCATAAGTCTACTGACACACATAATCATTAGAACTAAGCAAGAGATACTGATAGATCAATAGAGACCGATACAAAGCAGAGCTACCGATAGATAGCTACTGATACACAGAGTAAGAGATACTGATATCAAGAGCAATCGATACAAGTACAAAGAGCTACCAATACAAGTTCAAAGAACTACTGATAGAAGGTCACAGTTACATGAAGTCCACCATACATGTCTACCAGGAGGCTACTAATGATTGAAAAACCAATGAAACACTGTACTCCCAATACTAGTTTTTTCTTAACCTAACGGTTACATTTGATTTTTTTAATGCAGATAATGTTATTTAATGATATCTGTTTGAATGTCGGAGAACCGTACTTAGTACCCATGAAAAAAGTAATAAATCCTTGTTGTCGAAGCTGAGAGCTATAAAAGGGAAGATAAATACCTAGCTGAAATAAGTTAGTGTGTGTGAACAACAAGAATCGTACATGGGGTGTGCATACAATGAGAATCAAGGAACTAATAAGGAACATGAAGGGTGAAAAATAAAAAGTCTCTAACATCATTCAAACGTGGTGCATCCACACAAGGATACATCCATACTCGAAGAACACTGGACATACACGAAGCTACTAATTCTATAGGAGAAAAATAGCTACATCTTGAGTGAAGAACTACAAAAAACACTTCATGCACTCAGGGAGATATGCTGAACCAAGGAAAAAAACGATACAATGTTTTTCAGACAAAAACCCAAGAAGGACTCAAAAGATTTTCTGACAAGTCAAAAGAGTCCAGAGCTACACTGAAAATCACTAAAGCTTTTCTAAACTCATTCATACTTATTTTAGTGATTCATTCTTTACATTTCGAGCAATGTGTGTACCCTGTTTATGTTACACACACACTATCTCCTGAGTTAAGTTGGAGGATTCTCAAATCCTCATTAAAACATTATAACTCCCTTGTATCCCACTATGGACAGTGGTAGAGGTCGAGTAATACCTAGAAAGTTGCGAGCTATTGTTTTTTTCCCACGTAGAACTGTGGTAGAGGTCTTTGTACCTGGACAGTGTGTTCATTATTGTTTACCCCGATCTAGGGTGTGGATCAATTTATATAAATTGTTCGAGAGGACTAAGTATCGGCTTGATACTGAACCTCTTGGTTATATGTTCTATTCATTTTATTATAAGTCATATGTATACTATATATATATATTTCATATTCCACTACTAACTACATTGAAATATACTTTTTTTAAAGTTACTTTGATAGTTAAATTAGCAAGTGTTTATACTTATTTTTAACCAGTATGTTAGTTTTAAAAGTCAATTTAATCTTCAGATTAAATTAACTGAAACCTAATAAATCTTTGAGAAACTAATTGAACCTTTACACTCTGTATAAATTCACTATAATTTAACTGTTTTTTCAAATAGGTGGTTTTTAAGAGGAATCTTTTTTAACAGAAATTTTAATTTGAACTCAATTCACCCCCCTCTTGAGTGGCCACTCCGACTAACAACCGTGAATTATTATGAAGACCCACAATTATCCAAGTGGTGGAGTTTGATGTACGGAGAGGATTCATCTGAATGCGCAAGGTGCATTCCAATCTCAGTTCGACGCATTTCTTGGGTGGGATGCGACGAAGTCCGTGCAGTTTAACGTCATGCGGTTATGATGAAGTCTGTACAGTTTAATGTCGTGTGGTGAGGATGATGTCTGTGTAGTTATAACGTCATGTGGTGGGGATGAAGGTGAACTGACGTGAAAGGGGGATTCTGTGCATTTTAATGTCACGCGGTTAGGACGAGGGGTATATATAACTATGTTTTATTTTATCCGTGGTTCGACTAGGAGGTAAGATCCCGATGTCGCTACGTATCCTTCAAGGGCAGGAATCAATCCTCACATAGTTCTTTTAGAGAATACACCTCGTGCAGGTCTGGTCCGTACTGGGGAAAGGGGGTATTTTTTGCTTCACTTGGGGTGGCTGGGCCAGTATGTGGATTTCTTGCATCACTACGTATCCCACGGGGGAAAGAATCAAGTCATATATAGCTCTTTAGAAGATAATACACCCTGTGTAGGTCTGGTCCGTACAAGGGGGAAAGGGAATTTTCAATCCTTATTATCCGTGAAGTTTAATTTCGTGCGCTAAGGAGGAGGAATACACCCTGTGCAGGGTTGGTCCATACATGGGGGAAAAGGGAATTTTCAATCCTTCTTATCTGTGCAGTTTAATGTCATACGGTAAGGATGAGGAATACACCCCGTGCAGGGTTGGTCCGAATACGGGGAAAAGGGCATTTTCAATCCTTCATATCCATGTAGTTTAATATCATGCAATAAGGATGAGGAATACACCCCATCCAGGGTTGGTCCATACATGGGGGAAAGGGAATTTTTAACTTTATTTGGGGATGGCTGGGCCAGGATATAGAATTTGGGCTTTGCAACCAATCCATACATAGTTCTCTGAAATCCATGCAGTTTAACATGATGCGGTGAGGATGAAAGACTCTTAGTTTAGGGTCATAGAGTTTGGAATGTTGGCTCTTGATAGTTTAACGTCCTGTAGCTCGAACGATAACTTCTTTTGATTATGAAAAATACTTCTTCAAAAATATCACATTTATAGGAGCGGTAGTGAATTTCCCGTCCATGGAGATTGGGGCATATGCTCCATTGGAGTTGAACTTGCGTATAACATATGGTCCCTCACACTTGGGCTCCAGTTTTGGAGGTTTCATTCCAGGTATCATTGGGGTCCGGAGGACCAACACCAATTATCCGTCCAAGAAATACCAAAGACGTACCTTTTTATTGAAGGCTCATGTGATCCGGTTCCGATATACCTCTAGATGGTGAAAAGTGTGCAACCACATCTAATTTATCTATTCCAATTCACCTTGTCGTTTTTATGATTTCTCATCATTGGATAACATATCACAAATGGTGACACATAGCGAAGGAAATTTGAGCTCAATGGGCAGGATCACTTCTGTTCCATACACTAATGAGTACAGAGTAACCCGAGTAGTATTGCGGATTGTGGTTCGATAAGCCCACAATTCATGAAGAAGTTTATCCTTCCATGATTTCTTGTCTTTTTCCACCATTTTCTGGAGAATGTTGGACAAGGTCTTCTTGAAATCCTCTATCTGTCCGTTGGCCACTGCATGATAGCGGGATGAGTGGTTCGCCTTGATACAATATTCTTGGTACAATTTCTCCAATTAAGCCGAGCAGAAGTTGGTGCTGTTATCCATCAATATGGTATGAGGGACGCCAAATTTGGTGATGATATTGGTTTTCACAAAGCTGAATTTGTTTCTCCTGAAATCCATGAGGGGCATAACTTCTGACTATTTGGATAAGAAGTCGGTTTCTTTGATGATATACTTCAATTGTTTGGCCGTGGTGGGGGGATATTGTCCCATGACATCTATTCCCCAGATGGAAAATGGCAAGGAGTACTTATCCTGATGAATTAACTTCGGGGGTTGGTGTGTGAAGTTGGCATGAATTTGGCATGAGTGTCATTTTGCGGTAAAGTGCTCGCATTCTTGTGCTATGGTGGGACAATAGTACCCCAAGCCTTAGAACCTGATGGGAAAGCTTAAACCCTGAGTGGTGTGATTCACATACTTTGGCATGCACGTCAGTCATGACTGCAGCGGTTTATTCCCTATTAATGCATCTGAGGAGGACTCCGTCAAGGCCTCGTTTGTATAGTACCTCTTGCTGACTCCTGCCACCGTATAAGACAATGTTAATTTCCCTTCTCCGTATTTTCTCTCATTCAACTCTGTCTGATGGAATTTCTCCACTTTGAACGTAGTTTGCAATAGGATTCATCCAGCCGGTGGTAGGAGCATATGGCTCAGGGATAGGACTGACTTCGTTGATTTCTTCTGTCATAATCTGAACAAATGTTAAGAACATTCAACGATGGGAAATACTGATAATTATTTCATCCCGGTTTGGTTTATCTATGGTTGTGGCCATGTTAGCTAATGCATCATCTTGGGAATTCTAGGATCGGGGAATATAGGTCAATGTTGGTTCTGTGGAGAATTCTGCCATTAACCCTTAGAAATGGTCAAATAGGATAATCAAATCCTCCATTTTAACAGCATAGTCACCATTTACTTGCTCGATGACCAGTTTCGAGTCACCTTTTACCTTAAGGTGCTATACTTGTGCCTGGAGTGTGATCTCTAGGGCAACAATGAGGTCTTGATACTCCACCTCATTGTTCATACATCCTCCTGATAGGAGGAAGGAATATGGAAAAAATTCCTTTTCTGGGGACATGAGTATTATACCCAAACCCACCTTGTTAAATTTTGGATCCTCCTTCCTTTTCACTATCGAGCTTTGGGATGTGCCGTCGAAGTACATTTCCAATGTTGGGAACTACACTGGAACCGAGAATATGTCTTCATCAGGTAACTTGACGTCTGGTGTGGTGGTCCCTTTTGAGGTTTTCTCTGCCAGAAAATTTGCTAACGCCTGGCCTTTGATGGATTTCTAAAGCACAAACCGGATGTCAAACTGTTGCAAGATGACTGCCCCTCGGGATAGGCACCCGGTCAGCATTGGGCGACTGAGGGTGTACTTGAGTGGGTTACTATGAGAGACCAAATAGACCTTATGATTTTGCATATAATGTCACAATTTTTGAACTGTGAAGACCATGGATAAACAACTCCTCTCGATAATGGATTATCAAGTTTCAGCATCAATCATGGTTTAGATGAGGTAATAGAGACTGGTTTCACTGCTGGTGTCATTTTTCTGTGCAAGGAAGGCTCCTAGTGACCGTTCTAGGGCCATCACGTATAGGATATGAGGTCTTTATTTAACCAGGGGCATGAGAATTAGTGGGATTAAGAGGGACTTCTTTAGGCTGTTGAATGCCTCTTAGCAATCATCTGTCCATTGGTACGTAACCCCCTTTTTCATTAACCTGGTGAAGGGAAAAATTTTACCCACCAGTTTGGCTATGAACCACCAAATTTAGGTCATGTGTCCTTGGAATCCTCTCAACTTAGTGAGATTACGGGGAGGTGGCAGGCCAAGGATAGCCTTTGTCATTTCAGGGTCGACTTCGATGACACGATGGCATACAACGAAGCCAATGAATTTCCCTGAGGTAACCCTGAAGGTGCATTTCAAGGGATTCATCTTCAGGCTATGTTGTTGAAGTTTGTTGAATAACGTTTCAAGGTTTGACAGGAGATTTGAGCGTTGTCTTGATTTGACTACCAAGTCATCCACATAGCATTCGACGAATCTCCCCAGGATTGGTTTAAGGATATGATGCATGGAGTGTTGATATGTGGCTCCAACATTCGTGAGACCAAAGGGCATGACCTTGTAGCAAAATATTCCTTGAGGGGATCTAAAGGAAGTGGCTTCTTCATCTTCTCATGCCATCCAGATTTGATTATACCAAGAATAACCTTCCATGAAAGAGAGAGCCTCATACCCGGCTATTGCATCGACTAGTAACTCGGTAATTAGGACTGGGAAATCATCTTTCGGACAATGCTGATTGCTATATATGAAATCAATGCAGACGCGGATTGGTCCGTTATTTTTCTTGATGTGGACAATGTTTTCCTACCCGTTGGGTTATTGGACCTTTTGAATGAAGCCCGCTTTAATAAGCTTATCGACTTCAGCCTCTATTTTGGTAGCATGTGAGGGGTGCATCCTTCTGGCGGCTTGTTTAAAGCCTGGTGGTCTTCTGACAGACCTAAGTGGTACGTCACCACTTCGGAATCGAGTCCTGACATTTCTGTGTAATTTCAGGGAAAAACAACCCGATGTTGCCTTAGGAAAGTGGTTTATACCTCGTGCTCCACGGGAGACATGGATGCAATAATAAGAGTGGGACTTAGGTCTTCCTTGGTACCTGAGGGTGTATTTCCCTGAGCTCGTCCATAGTGGTGGAGATACCTTCCTCAGATGTGGGAGGTTCATCCCTGAGATCCTCCTCCTCTGACTCCTCATTCTCATCTTCTTGATCTGACGGGGGGAGAGTTCTCGGCACGGGCTCTTGGGGGTCGAAAGGTGAGGCATCATGGGCGTCCCTATTCAAGTATTCGTCCCCAAATTGAGGTTTAGCAGTTGTTTCTGCATTGTCACACTCGTCCATTAGAGCTAATGTCATGAGGACAGTTGGGTGTGTGTCCGGTATTGAATTCCTTCTCTCAACATGGTTGATGGGCATTAAGTAGTCTCCACTGAGCTGCATGAGGGGGTCATCCAGAACCATTTTCAGACCATTTGGAGTGGGTATCTAGTCAAAACCATCGAAGGGAGGCTTATTTTTCCTTTTCTCATAAAACCTAGCATCAATGTAGTGTGTCACGAAGAGCTCAAAAGGGGCCTTGTTAGCGTGAAATGTCCCACTTTGTCTATTGACGCAATACATGACACACTGGTGGTAGGATGAAGAAATGGCCATGTGCTAATGGAGCCATGGACTTCCAAGCAGGGCATTGAATGATGTGTTCTGTCAGACCACCATGAATTCTAAGTAGGCCACAAGGTCTCCAAAATGGGTTTTTAGCTTGATTTGTCCCATTGGATTCTGTTCACTCTTTTCGTAACCCAACAGTGTTGCAGCTGAGGGTGTTAGTTCATCCTCACGGTAGCCCAACATATGGAGTGTCTGTAGGGGAAGGAGGTTGACTCTAGAGTCTTTTTCTATAAAGACATTGTGGATCTCAACATCATATAGTTTGACAGACACATATAGTGGTTTGATATGTCCTTTCAAGATGACATCTTCATCTTGATCAGTGAAGGGAATCACCACATTACATTTATCTGGGCCAGTCTCCGTCCGGTAAATCTCGGAATTAGCTACCTCAGCTTGAAACTCCCAGGGGCTGAGCAAGGCTTCTATAAGTGCCTCTCTGAGATCTACTAACAAACTCAGGGCGTCCAGGATTGATAGTTTGGTTGGTACTGATGCCAGCTATTTAAGGATATCGTATTTCTACGTCACTGGCTGACGCTTCTCGATTGGTGGGAGAGTTTTAGCAGGCATCCTAGGAGCTGGAGTACGTGATGAGGAGGGAACGACCGCGGGGTCAGATGTCGATAGTGTTCCCATGTTCTGGGGGCATGGCCCAACCAGTGTGTTTGTGCGCACTAGGCAGCTAGACATTTGTTCCTCCTCTCATGGGTACCGCAGAATGATGGGGCCAGAGTGGCCACTTGGGGAGGTGGAGGGATATTATTTCTTCTATTGAGTCCATTGAAGAGATCTCCCATGGGTTTTAGCGATATTAATGGTTTGGGCCGGGGTAAAACCATAGGGTTGGTTTTGCCGCAACTACGTCTCCCCTGGTATCCCTTGCTTCTACAATTCCTCCTCTCGACCCCTTATGTTGGTAAATCGGGTTCGTAACCATACCCTTATTCAAGGATCAATAGATGGATGACGTTGATGGAACCAAATATTATCTCCTCGTCCTATGATAGGTCAACCGGGTCCGTTGTCCCTAATGGTTCCATTTGGTTGGTCAGTGCCCGTGGCGCCAAGTTTGGGGGCATAAAATCTGATAGTACTGGGGCTAACTTCGGCCTCGTTCAGGACTGCTCCTCTTGCGCTTGTCTCCTCACTCCTTGATTTTGTCAGGATGACCAGATCATGGAGGGTTGTGAGTCCGATATTGTCCGGTGTGCGACATTAGGGACTGTTGGCTGTAACACCAGCTGCCGTAGTTGAGCTCTGAGTATGCCCTGAGCTCAGTTAACAATCTTATGAGCCATCCAGTCATCAAATTTCTGCCCCATCTTGTTGGTGACTTCGTGCCACCCCTCCCCTTTTTCAGAGTTGATGGTAGAAATATACGTCACATGTGATGGGGGTGGTACCAGCTCGACCTGCCCACAGTCTTCCATCCTTTGCGAAAGGTCTTTGAAGACGAAGCATTCCTGGATATTGTGCCCTAACATTTAATGGTAGGGACAGTAATTTGGAATGACATTGTGGCTGACTTCTTTGGGCTTCCATGGCCCTGAGAGGTGGAGCAAGTATCAATTCATGGCGGCGATGTAGTAGCTGCGGACTTGGTCCTCTCAAAATGAGTATACTTTGTGTCTCCATTCCTTGAGCTAGTTCCTCTTCGATCCTCTTTGATCATCCCACTTGGGAAGAGGTATCTGCTGATATAAAAGGTCCCTTCATGATTTTGTGGAGGCCTTGGTAGTGGAGAAGGTGTAGGGGCTGGCTTGAGTGTGACAGAGTATGCTTCAGCTATAACTTTTCTCTTTGCAGGAGCCTGTGAGGCTATCCGGGACTTCAGATTGATCCACTGCAGGGAGTCTTCAATACTCTGGGCAATGTCAGAGAGATTTTAGAAGCCAGTGGTGCACTCCACTAGTATGATCAGTGTTCACAGCTCATCTCGAAGGTTATCGATGCATATGGCCAACATCTCATCTAGGGGCATTTTCCTGTTCAGAGAGTAGGTCAGACCCTTCCATATGGTGATAAAATCCGAGACCCTCTCATTCTCCATCTGTTTTCAATTCATGAGGTTGCTGACTGTTGTTTTAGGAAGCGTTGAGCTAAAGTGGAACATGAACTACTGCTGAAGGCCTTCCCATCTCTTTATAGACTGAGCTGGTATATTCATATACTAGATGAAGGCAGATCGTTGTAAGGTCCACATGAAGCATCTGAGTTTCACTGCTTCTTGTTTTTCCGGAGTTCCCATCATAGGGTCGCAATAAGACACGTAGTGCATCAAATTCTATTCCATATCGCCTGATCCGTTGAAAATAGGGAATATAGGGCTCCCAAAATTGGTTGGAGGAGGCGTGTTTCTCACCCAATCTGGGTTGGGCTTTTTCTCTAGTTGTATCGAAGCGCGTCGACCTTCTATTGCTTCCAATCGAGCTGTCAGTGCCTCGATGGTGATGGCGAGTCCCTAGTTCACATCCTGTTGGGCCCGGTCATGGGAATGTGTTGCCTGAGGCATTTATTGAGGATCCGGCTCATCCAGAACCAAGGGTGTGTATGCTGTTTGTGACACCTTCGGAGGGTTCAAACGTACTCGCTCCGGTTGCTTCCTGAGTGGAGGGAAGTCTTGGTATTCACCCGAATCCATGTTCAAGTAGTTGGATAGACCTGGTGCCTCATTGGGCAGGGCAAACTAGGGTCTTTGAGGTGCACTTGCTGGGATTGCAAGGTGTGGCTCTTCTTGGGAAGCGCTTTCAATAAGACGATTCCTCTGGAGTAGCTCGGCATTAAGCCACCTCAATTATTTCATTTCCTCTTCCTATCAAGCAAATATCTCTTTGAGTGTAATTGGATCATTTTTATCGAGATGAGGAGGTGGGTTAAGGGTAACCAGTCCTTTGTTATTATCCTTGTTGGAAGCTCATAGGGAATGAAAAGGAGGGTTAGCTGGAAGGGTGGCCATATTTAGGGCGGCCCACTGGTTTCAAGTGTGCACACCTGGTGGTACTTTGTGAGTCACAGGCTGACAGGAATCATCGTCTCCCAATCTATCTAGATTTGCATCATATCTGGTGTCACCCGTGGGGTTAGCCTCTATGGCATTGATGGATGCATATCGTAGGGTGTAGGAGATGTCATCTTCCAAATAGGAAGAGGATCTCTCATGACTTTTACTGGTCCTCCCCTTCCTATCCCTGGATTTTAATTAGAACTCCTTTACGAAGGGTGACGCGGAGAGTTCCTTGATGCGACCTCAGGGTACGCCTCCCTCTTGAAGGTGATAGCGATTCAAAGGACGAGATAGGGCAGGAAACACCTCTTATGACTATCCTCTCTAGATGAGAAAATATTGATTCTCATGGGGGAGGTTGTTATTGAGGTGGTAAAAAGGCCCCCAGCCTTCAGGGCTGGGGTTGGCTCCGTTCCTTGGACGTTGAGTATTTTCTTGTTTTTATTGGTCTTACGGGGGTATTTGTTATTAAAAATTCCCCCAGCCCTACTAGCTGGGGTTCACCCTGGATTGCGGTAGTGGCTACTGCTATCGCTATTTTCCAGATCTTGCACGCCCCCATTCAGGGGTGAACTAGATCTGATGCCGAGTTCACCAGTGAATCAATCCCCCTGGGGGAGGCAAGCAATGACTGTTGCTTGTCCTCTCTTAGGTGAGAGGCCTATTGTATGCTTTCAGTGGCCTGATATAGGAGTTCATAAATGGCTTGTTCTCATCGGGCATGACACTTCTGGGACATACTCACGGCCTGTCTCAACTAGGTGTGTCGCCTTTCCCTTATAGGGAGACCACTCGATTGATGTCTTGACGTGATGAGGTTGCAAGAAATTACGCCGAACGGGTTCTTCTGGGTGGGGAGCAGAGTGAAATGCAGAGCTCAATGTTCTCCCCATCCTCTTATATAGACTCCCATCAGAGCATCACCAATGAGGCGATGCAACTGGTGCAGTGCATGGAGGCAGGCCAACTCCATGTTTCCTTTACGCCTCACAGATCATAGTTTCCACGCCGAAGGAAGAGACTCTAGGTCGATGTGACGCAGGAGGTCGCCTATTATCTTAACATGGTACACATACCCATCATAGGGCAGGAAGCTTTATTTCAGCTGGAAGAGGGTTGTCCAAATATTGGAGATCATGTCGTGCACACATTCTTCTGATAACTTTCTCGGTATGTCGAATTGATAGGTGGTCGTGAGCCAAAACATAACTGGTACATCATCTCTGGCCAGTCGTTTCCTTAGGTGCAACATGTTGGCATACTCTTACACTAGTGATTCCTCTACCTATTCGGCCCAAATTAGACACTAACTAATAGTGTGTTCGGAGGCAATGGGGTTGGTAGGTATTTAATTGTCATGTGGGTGATTCCGAGGTGGTTCATAAGATGAACGTGGCCCCGAACCATCTCTTTATTGAAAAAGGGTGTCGTTGGCTACTAACTAGGAATCTGTCATGTTTGATCTCATCCTTCTGAGTGCCATATCATATGAGGGCTTTTATGTGCTTCATTCAGTAGGGGGGGGGGGACCATCATGTCGATATGATATGTCACTGCAGGGAGGACATTCGCAATTACTTCCATTATGGTGAGGATGACCATCACTGTTGGAAGTTCGATGTGCATCTTGGGGAGGAACTTCAGGGCATGCCACGACAAGGGGAGGGCCTTCTTGTCGTGATGAGATGTCACTACGGGAAGGGCCTCCACACTTGGGACAACGATAGAGAGGACTACTATCATAATCTTTGGTCCCACTGCATGGAGAGTATTTGAAGTGTATACCCTAGGGAGGACCTTCAGGGTGGACCACAGAAAGGGGGGGGGGTCCTTCTTTCTGCTCAATCTTCTGGACATGGTGAGGGAATCCATGACTTGCATCAAAAGATAAGCTCTTGTGATCGATCATTATATGCCCATGGGGGAGGCCCCCGCGGGTGCTCTAGGGAGGGCCTTTAGAGCTGCTGGAAGCGAAATTGTAGGGAGGACCTTTGCAACTCCTACTTCCACTTCCATAATATGTGAATGGGTGGGCAGGGTTATAATCCTTTGATATGTTCTTAGTGGAATTGGGAACCCTATCTTCCAGCAGAGCAGATTCATGAACCCACTCTTTATTTTCTAGCTACCTTCGGCGTGTTTGGGGTTCCTTCTTGCGGGCAGCAGGGACCGTCTTTTGTTGATAATGACCATCACCATTGGGTCCCGTGATGATTCTAGAATATTCCGACGAACATCTTGACTTTTAGTAGGGATATATGCCTGCTCTGGAGAATCCACCATGATGGACGAGTGTCCGCCAGTTGGAACGAGTAAAGATGCTCGATCTGATTGCCCTTGTATCTTGAAGTATGGCCGAAGACCCTCATAGGTGGAAGAAGGGATGTAGATCTCCTCTGAGGCAGCTATCTTGTCTCTTAGATGAGTCGCCTCAATTGGTAAGATGGGCTCCCGAGCCAGAGTCCTTGCTATTTTCGCTGATGCAATTACATTCTAGAGAGTCTTCAAGATATGATCTGGGATTGATACCTACTCCTCCATCATTTCCAGGATATGCCGAGAGACATATTTGGCTGGAACGTCTACGAAGTCCCATTCCGGTATCGGAGTAGAAATATCCTGATCCGGTCCTCCGGTGGTCAATGAGTACTGACAATTATCCTGTGTCGGGGTAGGTGAATGAGTCTGCCCCTGTGCTGGGATATGTCGGTATATCTCTCCATTTGCTTCCACATCAGGATGGCATACTTTACTTGCATCCATAGGGAGATGGCCCTGTATATATAGGTTCCCCACCATATAGAGTTGGTGGCCTTTTCTGGTAGGGAGACGTGCCCGCCTATTAATTGCTGCCACATCTGGATGGTGGGCTTTGTTGATCACCACCATATCGGGATGGTAGGCATCAAGAGCATCTACCAGGAGCTGGTCCTGCAGGCGCTCGGTTTCCACCATGTCTGGTTGGTGGGCTTCATGACCCTCGGCAGGGAGTGGTTCCTGCCAGGTAGGTGTCGTCCTCTGTGAGTGATGGGCTTGATGGAGCTCAGCAGGGATGCACGCCTGCTCGTATGATGCCGCCATGTCTGGGTGGTGGACCTTTGAGGAGCGGACATTTATATGTGCCTGCTCACGATACATCTCTGTGACTGGGCAGCAGAGCTCCTCCTCAAGGACAAGGGTGACGACTGGTCCCTGGTGTATGTTTTCCGCCCTCGTCAGGCGGTCCGAGGGGCCAGAGCTCAGGGATCGTGGGCCTGGATCATCAGGGAAAACTCCTCCACAGAGTGAGGATATTGGGTCGCTGTGTAACCGCGATGACGTCTTCCGGTGGGGGCCTTAGAGTGGATCCCCTGTTTAGCTGGGATGAAGTCCTCAGTGTCGACCTCATCTACCTCCCTAAGTTAAGGGAGGTACATGTTGTATCGTTCTGGGGATAGACTCCCAAAACAGTTTGATATGGAAAAAGGAGCCGCATGGATCTACTTTTGCAGCCATTGTTGGGCAGGTGACTAGCGGGTCTTGGCAGAATGGAGGGCGTGCATGGCCGCCTCCACCATCGAGAGAGTATAGTTTACATGGTACTCTCAGATCAACGCATCTGAAACCCAGCATTGAATATGCTGAGACAGTGATGGGGTCCTTTGTTAGTGAGGAAGTTTGGTCATTTCATAGCTTGAAGAATGCACCTGTGAGTTCCTCTGTGATGACATTTGATCGAAGGGAGTTCTGATTGGTAAAGGTAAAATATTTCAACAAATAAAAATAGAAAACCCATAAAAGAAGAATCTCATTATCCAATGTTTAATTAATGACCTTGCTTGGACCTCCTTGTGTGTATAAGGGGGCACAGAGTGAGATTAGGTTTAATCCATCATGCTTGGATAAAGATTCATGTCAGGTTCCCCATTTTTTTCGAACTCTTTCAAAGGGAGGGGACCGACACACCCAATGGTCGATCTCACGGAGGGCTGAGTTCCGCTCAATCACTAAGGTTGGGTATATCGGTCTTCATTTATAAATGACCCAATGGTTCCATATCCATCGATCCATGGACCTGCTTTCCAAAGGCAGGTGTTCGCTGAGTGATTCGGCCAGCGATGCTTAAGAACTCACATTGGTTGAGAGGATGGGAAGTCGGGCTCATTGCACCTTTTTAGGGGGAATTGTTGCCTGTTCTGGGACTCTCGTATAGTTTTAAGATGTGTTCATATGTTCGGAAATCTTTGGATTATCCCCAAGCATAGTATCCAAAGGTTACCCCTTAGTTGGCAATGATCAACTTAACACAGGGATACAGAGTCATTTAGGCCGGAGGTTTACCATCCCTCATTGGGATTAATGACTTCGAGGTGTTTGGAATCATTGAGATGGCACAAGTTAAAAGCCTCATATCTAGGAGCTCTAGAGTTTATTTTCATCCAAGGGGGACATATAATGACATGATCATTTGGATTGAATCTTTGATAAGAGCTTCCTACATATCCTCGTGAGAGGAATCAGAATCCACGTAGTTCAGTGCCACTTGACATGACACATCACCATTTAAGGTTGTGCGATGAGTACCAAACCGTATAGTTTAACGTCTTGTGGCACAAACATCTGGACGAGAGATTCCCGATCAAAGTTGGTGTGGCACTTACGCCGATGCGGCCCGGAAGACCCAAGGAAAGTGATTTCCTTGGTCTATAGATGGTCCAGCTAAAGTATAAGGAAATGGTATAAAAGACACGAATGTGTATCAGACATAGATATCAGGCCTGCACCTCGGGGAGGATTCCTACGTATCCCTATAGGCTATTAATAAAATTCCATTTAGTTCTTGGAAGATTAGGGCTTACACATGAGAGTTGCCTGTTGTTGGGATTGAACCTCAAAGAGGTGTCCTATGTACCCTTCTTAGGAGACACAGATCAACACCCATGTAGTTCGTTCTAAGGGGAATGGTTGGGACTTGTACATGGTTAGTGGAGCTTATCAGTATTGAACTTCGAGGATGCATCCTAGGTACCATACTTAGAAGACAAGGATCAAAACCCACGTAGTTTGTTCTAAGGGGAATGGTTGAGACTTATACATGGTTAGTGGCCCATATCGGGATTGAACCTTGAGGAGGCATCCTACGTACCCTGCTTAGGAGTAAGGGATCAAAACCCACATAGCTCGTTCTTAGGGGATGGTTGGGACTTATACATGGTTAGTGGCCCGTATCGGGATTGAACCTTGAGGAGGCATCTTACGTACCCTACTTTGGAGTTAGGGATCAAAACCCACATATTTTCTTTGGAAGGGAATGATTGTGCGGACGCCGTGACCATCAAAAATATCTAAGCCCACGTGAGTCATGATCGGTGTGAGAAAAAATAGAATGAAATAGACTTGGCAAGCCTTACACATTCTCCCTACCGATGGAAGGGAAGAAAGACAATGAGCAGAATAAAAGGATGGGACGACTAAACTCTCCTTCCCCCTGATTTTAGAGGAAGGTAGAAGTCAGGCAGCAGAGCAATGAACCTTCTGTGATGAGAGGGGAAGGGTTAATGGCTCTCAGCGAGGATGGTGTGGGGCTTAATCCAGGAGGGCAGACCAGCCACTCCCAAGAGAGGGGAGAGGTGCTCACCGTTGGCACTCATCAAAAGGAAATGCGAGTAGGGTACCTTAGTCCTAATGAGTGGAGAGGCAGAAAGGGGACTCTCGGGCTCAGACCCTGCACTACCATTGGGATGTGAACCCTGGAGTGTTTTGGGAACCCACTCAAGGGCCGGAGCAACCCCTTTGATGTCGCCTACTATGGGTATGTGAACTTAAAGCAGCACGCTGATGCGCCCGTGATTGCATCATACGGATCTGGTGGCTTCGATAGAGGCCTTGTCTCGGGGCCGATGAATAGACCACTGAAGCGAATGCGAAGGATTAGGCCAGATTGGAAGGATTTTATCTAACTCGTGGAATGGGAACACCGAAGGAGTTGGCGGGCCACATGGGTGTATAAGGAGTGGCACCATTCACGTAGGGGGGTGCTACACGGCTGGAGAAGTCGTCCGCATACACGGGTGGTGCACAGACTGATAGAAATCCCTCGTACCAGGGTGGTACGCGGCTTCGGGTTCACCCCGCGTAACAGGTTGGTATGCGGCGGAGTCCGTGTGAGCAACGGTGGCCAGGGGCGACACCGGGTGGGGGTTCATTCTTCAGGGATTCTCCCACATAGGAGGGTGTTACAGGAAGGTCTGGATCGAAAAATGGTCATAGACTCCCTAGTCTATGGGGATTACATCCGCGGAGGGGCCATGGATCACGAACTTTAATTTTTTTTATGTTCACGGTTCACCAATTTGTTATACCTTTTCGATTCCTTATTTATTTGTTTCTAGAATCAAACCTATTCTGGTTCACGAATTGGAACATCGCTGTTTAAGAAATCCTACACTCCTTCCTCCAAAATCCTTCCACCCAAATCGGATCGATCCCTTTCTTCTCCCCCTCATTCTCCTTTTATAGTGGGGGGAATGAGATGTATCTGTGGTCATGTGGCACCTTTTGCGGAGGCCCATGACCGGAAACATGGTTTATGTATGACTTGGTCAATCAAAAACTCGTGGGTGGGGGGGTGGGCATTGAATGCACCTTCCCCACGAACCACACTAGTTCAGGGAGTGCTTCGCAGTCGCTCAAGGCTCCGCCTCCATTCCACGAACGACAACACACGCGGTCTGAGCCGGTTGACGTGGTTCGTGGCTGGGGCTATTCGTGACGGTGGACTGGCTTGGTGCCCATCCCGCTTTGTGCCCGTGGAGGGTTCCCACCTCCATTTCGCAGACGACGTTGGTCGGCGGAGGGGGCGGCTTGCTAAACTGGCTGCGTACCATCACTGTTGGACCGACACGCGGACCGGTCGATCCTTTTCCAATTTCTTGGGTGTTCTCCACATTTTTTCCCAGTTCTTAGGATATTAGGTAGAATCCTTTCCCAGGTTGAGGTGGTTCCCATTCTCCTTTGCAGATTTTTTAGGACCCTACAATCATTCAATATGCACATGCACTCTATGTGATCACAAATTGATCATGAGAAATACTTCTTGTCGATTACATGATGGACATACCACATATTTTCTAAATCTTGAAAGACTTAAAATATGATAACAGATAAATATTCTAAGGAATTTGTGATAAAAGGATATAATAATGATTAAAATACAAGAGACTTATGTGAAAAACATATATGATGATCCTTATACACTTCACATGAACCATCCAGGTCATATGACTACACTAGGAAATGTGGACCAGATCACATGATTCTCCTTTGGAAAACTATTTGGATCATTTAATGTACCTTGGACATGTTAGAGAAAGTTACATAGAACCCACGAGCAAGCCATCCATGTCTTAATCAAGTCAATCGGATCATGCAATTGTATTTGGACATGTCATGCTTACATCCTCCAACATGTCAAGCATAAAAATATGAAATGTCTGGTAGACAATCAACAAATGTCATAAAGGCAAGTATACTAGGCCTAATGGGAATCTGAAGACATGACAAACTAGTCCAGACACCATAAAGGGAAACCTCAGCGTGTAATCCACAAATTAACAAACTATGAGAACTATGATTCCTGCCATATCCAGGAAATATAGGACACCTTCCAAAGGTGAAATCCCAAAAGGGAATACCCTGTGGTGTAAATCCCACCATTTCTATGACATTATGACCATTGAGACTCAATACATACCATGGGATGATGATCCTTCATCATCCACCAACATATTGAGAAATTAAAAAACTATGATAAAAAAATATTTCTAACAAAATAAGTATATTTAGGATGCCTCTATAATGTTCGATCTCAATAACTCGTGCCTACATTCCCACATATGTTTCATTTTTGTAAGATGTTAAAGTGCACGTGTCTTAATGAATTATGTGTGTTTTTATTCCCAAAATAAAAGTGGATACATAGGAAGCCTCATAATGAATCAATCCCATCACCAACATTTTAACCACCTCCCTAGAAAACAAAAACTATGGCATTCCTAGATATATGGATTCAACATATAAGCAGCTACCCACTGAAGGAAAATAGATAATGAACCTCAGATTCATATATATGGATTAATCAACAAGGCCCCCTGTCTTTTAATATTAAGATATCTAACCTGTGATCATTTTGTTAGGGCAACCTATTCCATATTAGGATTATGAAGATAATCTTGAACATATATTAAATTTAGAATAGTCTCAGAGAAGGAAACGATTTCCACCAAAATGGTGTGATGAGCCCAACCTGCCATCCACTTGACCAAAGTTATTTCCTACGAATCATTGGGTTTGAACCCCTAATTGAATGCCTACATTTGGAAAACATGTCCATACCCAGTTGTGAATATGGGGACCACTGAAAGTTCTTATAAAACATTAACAATTGGTGAGCCTGATGTGAATGATTATGTAGAAAATCAAACCCCCCTCACAATAAAACAACCAGATAGAAGCCACACACAGAATTCTGAATAAACTACAGTTAAAATCAATTACAATGATTATAGTAATAATGATCTTACATAATGTTTCAATTAGAATATAAGCTTTAAAAATTACCTAAAACATTTTCAACGCCCATTATCCATCCATATTTTGAACTTATACCTACATAGATCAAATTTGGTGTGTTTTGGAATCCTTTTATAGGTTAAAATGTGGTTACACCAAAGTTATTTTTAAAAATTCCATGTTTGTCCTCTCCCCCACTTATATAAGGGAACCACATCTCCCCCTTCTCCAATCCTCTAAAATATATTTAGTTATACCAATACCTACCCAAATTGCTCCCCAAATCCCACAATTCTTCTTAGAAGCCATATCTTGGTTATAAATCCTACATAGGATGGCATTAGGGAAAACCTAACGAGGATAAAAGAAGAAACGATAATGTTTTTCTAAAATATTTTTTATT
The DNA here is from genome assembly GCA_963277665.1 of Viscum album. Lineage (NCBI taxonomy): Eukaryota > Viridiplantae > Streptophyta > Magnoliopsida > Santalales > Viscaceae > Viscum > Viscum album. The sequence goes on along the minus strand of OY728143.1, from coordinate 2,060,076,018 downwards.
TTGTTTAATTATCCTCCTTCAATTATATTTATGTATTAATTATATAATAAAATAAATATCTTTAATATATCGATATTTTGTTACATTAAGGGTACACACTACTACTTCACACTCTTCCATCAAATGGGTTAAGAAATCACCATTCGTGTGTGCGGAAAACTCTAGCTTTGTGAACCGATGTCGTTCGTTTTTCTATTACCACCATTAAATGTTGGGAATAATGATGGAATTAATATTTATATATTAAATTTATGGTGTTTATGTTTTATTTATGATTTTTTATTCATTATATAACACATACCTACATGTTTTCCATTTTGTGAGAATATGACAACGTCATTTGTGTGTACTCCGGACTACCGCTTTGTGAAGAGATTTGATTGATTAACACTTTCCATGAAATGTATTAAGGATGAGTATAATAAAAATATTATATATATATATATTTCATAATTATGAAATTATAATTTTTATATACATATATATATATATATATTACTTTTGTTTCTTTCAATATGACAAGAAAATAGAAATAACATTCATGCATACGTACGACCTACCATATTAATGAATACTATATATAATTTATTATTACCAATTTTTATGGATTACTATAAATAAACATTTACTAAAAATATATAGAATATTCATCATTATTTATATTCTTGAAATGATTAAATCATGATCTATGTAATAAGAAAAAATAACATGTCAAAACATAGTTGAAAAACAAAGAAAGTTATTAAACAAAACAATCCGAGAAGTAGAATATTATTAATGAATTGGTAAAGATATGCTATAAAAGAATCATATATGATATCATAAATATTAATATGGTTTTGGTGTAAGTTAATAACATGATTAACAGCATTATACATGAGATTAAAGAAAGTACGACAAAATGGAAAGTGTGAGGTAACAGATTCCATCTCAAATTAATTTCATCGAGCCATATTATAATGTTGTGCACCTAGTTTTTTTATATGATATATATACTTCCCATTATACATTTAATATCATTAATACTTCATTATTTCAATTATTTATTTTTTAAATCTAAATTATTTCATGTAAGGGGATTTTAACTTGATGTTACATAGTGGAAAACAAATTTCATAACTCAATACCTTTTCATTGGGATATATTAATTCTTTATTGTCATTAATGTTATATGATTATGATTATAATGACTTTTGAAGATCTATTGATTTATTTGAACATTTTTATTTGAATGTTTAGTTAATAAACATAAAAAATTCGTTAATTAATTCTCACTTCAATGTTATTGTCATTTTAAGGGTTTATTTCACAATCTCATTCTAACTAATATTGTTTATTCCTGAAATTACATTAAAGAAAATTATATTATAATTGTTTAATAAACTATTTAGTTTTATTTTCATCTTGTTATTCAAGACACTTTTCAAATGATGGTACCATTTTTTTAAACATTGGTACTTAATGTTATTGAGAAAATGTTTTAATCAAAATTTACTTCATCTCCATCTTTTTTTGGATATTTAGTTTTCTCCAAAACCGTGTTTTTAAAGGTTTTTAAAACATTTTTTATTTAAACTTTCCAAAATGATTTATTAAATGAACATTTTACCCATTTTTTCTATTTAAATTTTTTTCAATGTAATATTCTTATTATTTTCCAAATAAGTCTCTTTTCATACCCTTTTACAATACAAAAGGATTATTCTTTTTAACTTGTATTGAATTTCCTACCATCATTTATTTGTAGCTTCTAATTAAATTTTATGAATATTTTTTTAAATTTTGTTAAAAATATTTCTAATGAATATTATATTTCCAAAATATTTTTCAAAATGAAAGGATATTTTCCTCAATAATTCTATTAAAGATATTTTTATTATATTTCTATTCATCGACGATAATAACCCTTATTCATACTCAAGTGGGTATATGTCATGTTGATTCTAACCTTATTCCAAATGATTATTTTTACCAAGGGTAGTATTAATATTCACTTCCTTGAATCTTTTTTTTCATAATTAACTTCCCCTTGAGTTATTAACTATCCAATGACCATTGAACATTATATTTACCCTAAATATTCACATTATTTATCATGGATATTATTATTTCATAAACCGTATACCATTTTTATATATATTTTTTACTTTGAAAATTATTTGAATAATTATAGAAATATTGATAAATATGTATCTTTTACTCAATATAAATATCTGATGATAAGGCACATTGTTAATTAATTAAATCAATTATTCGACATATGAGGAATATTTTGGACAATAAACACATGTGGCCCCCGATTAATGATAGCCCCATGATACATTAGTAGTATCATGATTCAAATTAGATGGCCAAATCAGATAGGTTTATACCCAAAATGTTTGGATATATTAAGAATAGATATTGAAAATAAATGTACCTTTTCTCTATGAACCATTATGTCCAGTAATTAAGAATTTTTTTATTCAATTTTCAGGTATTAATATATAATATATTTTCACTATAAAAAAATTTATAGATTCATTTGATTATAATATTCTTGAGTAAATTAGATGTGTCTTCATTTATTTACATTTACATATTGACTATACATTATCCAATTTTTAACATGGAATGTGTGTTCATTTATTTACCTTTCTATGTTGATTATGATCATTGATTGATTATTTCTTTTTTTTTACTTACCATTATTGAGTATTTGAGATCACCCCTATCTTTTTTTTCATTCCACATGTCATGGAAAATAATCCATTGAATGATTTCTAATGGATGTGGAGCATTTTATTTGTTCATGAAATATGTTTCAATTTATTTTTTTAATGTAAAATGTGTATCATGTATATAATCTAGTATTATAAAACTGTTAAATTGTTTAGTCCTTTGGTATGTGAATCTTGAATCTTGGACAATGTAATAAAACATGTTACAGACTCTAGGATAGTTTGTTCTTGTATATTACATGCTCAATATAATTTTTTGATTTAATGAATTGTAAAGACATTAAAAATTAATCATCGTGGTTAATGTGAAATCTGATTTACTAGGGTTAATATATATAGATATAGGTTTAAATGATCTAAAATAATTAAAAACCACTTTGGTTTGTTGTATTTTGACCTAATATTAATTATATTCTAATTTTATCCATTTTAAATTCATATGTACTTGAAATTTTCATGATATTATAGAAAAAATATGAAAATTTATGTGTTCCACTAACCTCAATTATAAAAGGGAACCTCGTCCATTCACATATTAACACTTATTAGGACATTTAGATTGAATAAACCCTAAAAAAATCTATTCAAAACATTCTTATCCCTATTTTGGGTCTACTAGTCTTCCAAAAATAGCAACCTTAGGGTCTTTATGAGGTGATCAAAATGAGGTTACTCAAAATAAAGATAATCATTTAAACGAAGCTCTTTCTCTATCGTTATTATTTTAACAGATTCAATTTTGTATTAAATATACCAATATATTAACACCGTTATCTAACATATATGAATATGTAATTATATTGATGTAATAATATTTACCCAACTTCTTCTCTATCAATGAGAAACAAAACCATGACTCGTGTGTACAACATACTACCTCCTCGTGAACCAATGTAAATTTTTCCCTCAAAAACTCAGATGGATAATAATAATGATTAAAAAATGAATATATATATATGATACTTTTGACATGATATATATTATATAATATTATTATATAATCTAATTATTTACCCTTTCATCTATTAAGGGAATAATATCGCCGCTCATCTGTATTTATGAACTGCTTCCCCCACGTAGCGATGCGATTCATTTTTGATTCCCAAATTTCAATAATGGGTTAAAAAAGGTATATAATGAAAAAATATGATATTTATAACATTAATGAAATTCTATATAGGATGGATTTATAATCTATGCACATGAACTATAACTTCCATGAAAAACATGCATGAGAAAATGAAGTAGTTAAAACCTAAAACGATGGTAATAATGAAATATTACTAAATAAGGAGTCATAAGATTTTATAAGTGGATCACATATTATATTAAAAATATGAATAATATTTTATTATAAATTAATAAAATTCTTTAAATTATTAAAATGGAAGTTAAATTGTTTAAAACTAAATAGAAACATGAGGTAAGGGACTTCATCTCAAATTCAATTCACTGAGGCATATTTTCTTTTTATGAACCCAATTTGTTTCATATAGTGTATATAATACCCATTTGATATGTTATATCAAGAATATGTTGATACTTAATGTTATTTATTGTTTAAATATATATCATTCAGTCAAAGGGTATTTGACTTGAATGTAACCAAGTGTTATGTGATATTGTCTCAATTTACACTCTATTGAGACATATTTTTTATTATAAACCAATTAAAATTTACGTAGTGTATATACATACCATTTGATGTATTTAATATCAATAAAAATTTATTGCTAATAATTAATATTTCATTTCAATTCAATTATTTCAATGGGTTACAACATAAAAGTTTAATAAATATCTAAAAATATATTTTACAATCTCACTTTCTTTTGGAAATTATATTATCTTCATTGAAGAAATATTATCACTTACCATTCAAAATAAAAAAATTTAATCTTTTAAATGGGATATTTAATGAGTTTTTATATATTATATTAAAGTTAACTCTCCGGATATTTGATTGGAGAAAATAAATACTTAAAAGAAAATCTAATTTTATTTCTCTTTAAATCAGAAAGTTTTTCCATGAGCATGTTTTTAAAAGTAGTTTGATGAAATTAATTTTATTTACTAAAATGATTTTTTTTTAAATCTATGTTATCTATAAATTTTAAAAGGGGTTTGAATAGAATATTTATTATGTTTTCTAAAAGAGGTGTTTTAATCATTATTTACAAAAAGTCAAATGGAATAACTTTTAGTGTATAGACTAATAGTGGACATGTCGACCACTATAACCATTATATAAATTTTAGATTATTATACATGATTTGAATGGGTTTACAAAGAAAACAACTATATGAAATATTATTTTATTATTTTACTTTCATTCCCTTAAATCTCTTAAAGTACATGATGTAATTTTGAAACATTTATTCTTGATGAACTCATGGTCACCTAACATCTCTCGATCAATTTGGATATTTTTACTTACATATTGAGAAAACCACATTATTTTGATTTTATTTCCCTTGACATTAAATTTTGTAAAATATCCATATTCATTATATAATGGATTTTATTATTTTATAAAGCATATACGTTTTTAAATATTGTGTTTTTCTATGGAAGTTATTTGATTTACTTGGGAAAATATTAATAAATTCATATTATTTACTCAATATAGAAATTTATTTTTAGGGTATATTTTTCATGAATTAAATCAATTATTCAATGTATACAAAAAGAATTGGATGTGAATTTAATCTGTCATTATGTAGGTCTCATGAGACAAATCTGTTGAACAAGTTAAATTGGGTTTTATGCCTTATTTTAAACTATATTGGTGCAAGGTATTGAGAGTGTAAATATCATGATATCTAAGATCATGTTATTCAATAATATAAATTTCCTTCACTATGAATTTATTTATTATTATCCATGCCATTATTTCATTTATATTATGCATCGATGAATTTTGTGCTAAAGGTATTGATTAAATAGCTTGAATTTTCAATCATTTACCATTCAAATTAGATTATGCCTTATGTAATCATCATAGTAATGTTTTTGATTAAATGACATATTTATTCAAAAATTTAACTTTATATATTCCATATTGAATCATGATATATTTTTTAGTATTTATTTACTGCTGATAAATTGATCTTGCCCTTATTTAAATTTCATTCCCCAGGATATGGAGAATAATTCTTTGAATGAGTTTGAGGATGCTGAATGTTTTCCAGTACAATGTTTTATATTTTATTTTCAATTAAAATGGCTGTCATGTATATATGTAGTTTTCCAATAAAACTAAGTTGAACTGTCCATTGGGATTATGACCCTTGAATTTATGCTAATGTAATAAATTAACCCCTGACACTGGGTTATTATATTCATGATTTTTATAAGCATTGAATCACATTTTAGTGGGTTATGCACTATATTATTAAAATGATTCTTGGAGGAGTGTTGGGAATTTAAAAAATTTACATGTCCATTTGAGTAGAACCTCACAACCCAAGTAGGTCAGTTGAGGTTTTAGTTTTCCACCAAGGATTCTGGAAGATGATAAGTTCTAAGGTGGGGAGCTTGTATGATTCCTTTTTTTGAACCAATTGTGAAATTCTAAAGGATAATGAATTCTTAATTTGGTGGATGCGATGAATCTTCAAATTAGATTCTAAATTTAATTATTTGATTTTAAACTCTTAAAAGTGTTATTTTTAGATGGGTTTTATGTAAAAATAGGTTTATCATGATTTTTGATGGGTATCAAGATCATTGGAATTTGAAGAACCATTTTCCGGAAGGATAACCTTAAGCAAACATTTGGCACACAGTTAGTACATACCTTGTGGAACAATTGTGTGGATTGTTTTTTGGGGGGAATAGTTTGGTTTAACATGAACATTATATTAGAAAATAATTAAATATAGTGTAGAGTTTCTAATGGATTTGTATGGTTGGAACACAATTTTTTTAATCCTGCACTACAGATATACGGTGTAGTAATGTTTGGGGGAAGTAGCTCTGCACGCTTGGAGCACAGTTTGTAAACTATGTGAGGCAACTATTTAGATTGGATATTATTTAGAAAGTGTAAATTCATGGTTGGAATTTTTTTTTCATCCCCTTTCTTCCTAACCGCGTGCCTTAATAAAAGGAAAAAAACTGTCGTTTCCCCCTCCGATGTTATGTTAGATTTTATCCCATTTCTACCCTCACTTATCAAAGACACCCTTCATGTGTCCCCTCTCATTCCATTTTCATCCATGGGTAGTTCTCCCAAATTATTTGTGTAATTACTCACCGTCAAATGAATTTGAATCCTGGAGATAAGTATGTGATTCCTTTTACCTATTTTCTCAATTTCTATTCTCTCTCTTAATGTGATCATTGTTCCTACAAATATGCCCTATTTTTAGGTAATTCATTTGGTCGTAGTTATATTTAAATTATTCCCAAATAATTTTATGATAATGGAAAAGTAGAGATTCTTATGAATGAATTAGTTGGACTAGTTTCTTTTTTCCTTAAGGATTTATCATTTTTTAATTTCTTTTGGTTTGCCACACACCAAAATTTCTGTGTATTTCTACCAAAATGTAAAGTGCCTAGAATTAAATTTATTGACCATAAAATTGAAATTACTTAAAACCATTGACATTTTGAGAGATTTTTTACCTCAAGATGGTCCACCGCATTGGGTGTGTAAGATTATCTTTCTCATTGGTCATATCTTTTAATCAATCAAAACACGAATTTTCTATGTTAATTTTTGTTTGTTAAACAAGTTGGGTGAATTTCTTAGAATGTAATGTATATGGTAATAAATTGACACTTAGTCCAGGAAAAATTATTAAATATTCCCTTGGAAAAAATAAATGTAACTGAATGATATGTGACAATCCATTAATTGAATTTCCTTGGACATGACTATGAGTCCCTTGATGCCATTAACGGTTGATGTTTTTGGTTTGAACCACCCCTAAGGGTGTGCGTTGGTAAATATTTTTTTGGACCATGCCTTTCATATATAACCAAAAACCCTCATAAGTTATATTGGATTGTATTTAATAAAGGAATGACTAAGCATAGTTGATTGAGTGGGGTTAAAATGGAATGGGTATCTTACTTACCCAATCATTATGCTCACCTTAGGCTTGGCATGTATATATATATTGACAATGTGAAATTAAATGATTTGATAAATGATAGGGCCTATTATAAATTAAATGATTAATGGTAGGGTGTGATTTAAAATATTGAATGGATTTTTTTTAAGGACTATGATTAATTGTTAAATGTAATGTGTGTAACATCCTGACCAGACTGGCCATTAAACCTAAAGCCGGACTGGTCACCACATGGACTCAACCAGTCCTCCCCATACACTATAGGATGCCAAATTGCAGTGATGCTGTAATGGAGGTACAATGGGGAGACTATACCCTCATGCTCAGAATATGGAAATGGTATGTCAGGTGTAAAATCAATGGAAAATAACAGAAACAATAAAAAAATAGAAAAGTAGTAGATGTTAAATACAAAGAATGAAGAAAAGTAAATGGAAGATACCATCACATATAATGATATATGCATGTCCAAGAGAAGTTACATTGTACAAGAAAGGGGTATAATAGGTAGTACAAAACAATAAAAAGATAAAAGATTCCAAAAGATAACTCCATGATAATTTAGAGTAATAGCTCAATCCTATGCTACCTAGTGCCCATGTAAACTACACTTCAAAATCACTCAATCCATGGACCTGAAAACATTATGATCTACCCAGATAACCTAGTAAAATGGAATCCCGAGCTGGGTGTAATGTATATTCTGAGTATACCACCACCAACTGTGTCAAGATCAATCTAGTTTGTGCACTATAAAATTAATAGTGTGTTAACACAGGTGAATATTAGGTGATAAATAAATAATTAAATAAAACATTAGTCTAAGTTCCTAAATGGATACCTAATAAATTCTACCTACTTTATCATAATCTAGATGCTTGAACTAAGGGAAAACTGTAGAATTAATATGGTAATGTACATGGCTTCTCATTTGAGACAACAGAAGTGGGTCAAACCTAATCATGTTCCTTGGTTTGGAGGTCACACCCTTAGGAAATAATTCAATAATTAACATATTGTAATAATGTCAATGATAATAACGAGGTACCATAAAGAATTTATGAAAATAAACCATCAAAAAATCTAACAACATCTTGATCCCATCTAAGATGATCCATAATTGAGTCACAAGGGTTGCTATATGAGCCCTCGATATAACCAGTAACGTAGAGCCCATCCAAGGTGACTTGTAACAACATCCATTGTGTCACCCTTGGTATGGTAAAATCTGAGTCTGTACCATGTATTTCACATAGAGAAATGAGTGTCACCTTAGTCATGGTTTAACTGTATTTCCAATGAGTCCATCCATGGTTTCTCCCATAGGGAATCAGAGTCACTCTTGAGTATAAATAATCTCCCCAAAGAGCCAGTCCAAGTCAAGACAAAGGATTGCTCCCAGAACATTATGTATTACCGATACAAGAACATAGATTCCATCCTCAATGTCCTTAAGACTGGACCCACATCCTCTCATGGATGACAAGAAGATGAGGAATAACCTTCACAATCACATGTCATCAACAAGAATTTAATTATCACATGCTCAAAATCTAGCCAATCTATTCAATTCGATACATCAATCATGGAATATGTAATTAAAAAATAGAAATTTATCATAATCATAATTATAAGTCATAAAGGCATGCATACAAGGCACAAGACATAGGCATTAAGAATAAGCACACGCATTTAACAACATGAATAGGAAAAATTGCATAATTAAAGAAGAATATGCCTAAATAATGAGGAATGGAGTGTCAAGTAATAATATTAAGGGACTAACTCAAGGACCACATTCATCTCATTATAATTCATTAATCATGGAATTTAATATAAGAAAAAATATAGGGGTTAAGTATAAAAAAGGTAAAAGAAAAATGCATGAGGTTTAGGTCATATGCCATAATGTGTAAAAAAAGTGGTAAAAAACATTAGCAATGAATCATAAATCATAAGTCATCAAGATAACAGTTGTAGATAATGGTATTCCATACACCGTAAGTTAATAAATTAATTTTCCATGTTTATAAAATGTTCCACACACCCTCATGGGTGTACAAACAATCAAGGATTAATGGTCTTGTGACCCAACATAGGAACCGTGCCCATTGTCATGGAATGATTCAATGCAATCGACCAATGATTCGATTTTATAGTCACAAGGGTCACAACATACAAGATAACGGGTTGAATTTAAATTATTTGACAAATTAGAGGTCTCAACGGGGGAGTCTAGCATGCAGTACAATGGGGAACTATATAAAATGAAATGAAACTTTGGGAAAGAAGATACACAACCCACCATATACCATAGATGACTCAAACATCCAATATAGAGGTTTGATTCTGTTCAATATGAGAGAAATTGAAGAAATAGATGAACACATTGAAAATATGGTGAATAAGGTCACACCAAAAATAGCACATTACGAGACAAAATAAACATAGAAATTAAGTTGGTGGAATCAAGAGATCATCTCAAGGAATCAAATGAGACTGATGACAGCTGATTGAGACACTAAATAGTGGATATAACTCTATACCTGGGAAGATAGAAGAGAGGATCTTGAGTGGGATCCACCTTGTGAACACGTAGGAGGAAAAAAAGTGGTATGAAATAAAATTATGTCTAAGCATCGTTAAGGTAAGAATAGTAAATTCACCCTTCAAGATAGGGTTGCATGGTTTAGACACGCGATTGGCCAAATAGTATGCCAAACTTGAACCTCCCACTACTTAAGGACCACACCCCACATGGTTTCCCTATCCATTTTTACTAATTATGCAACAAACATGGGACAAATAGTGCACACACAGTACCTAAGTGTCACTAAGCTTGCAGGCTAGGTGCACAGTTTGGGAAAATTCTATGCAAGTCATGTGCACCCTCTATTAAAAAATGTAGACACCCTGCATGGAAATATACCATCCTCCACGTGGTTAGATAAAAAAAGTTTCACCTATTTCTCCACTAAAATGGGATTCATGGTTTCCCCTAAGGGCAACGTAGCTTCAGACAAACTGTGCACCCTCCTTACTTCATTGTTAATGTGGTCTTTCAGACCTTGGAGCTCCGAAAACATGGGGGATCACTGATGGGACCCCCATTACTTAAATAAAGTCTAAATACAACAAATTTAATAGTTACAACTCGCTAAATTCAATTACAAAACTTGGTTTACAAAAAGGACCATTCACAAAATGAGAAAATACAAATTCCTTTTGAATTTTATGTTGTCAAAAAACAAGGAACACTAAAATCTCTAAACCATAATACTTATCATCCCAAAGAAGACATGGGGAAATAAATATAACATCACTATACATACTAAATACATGATGTCTTTTTCAAATGGCCATGTTGTATTTCCAAATTCCTAACACACCTTCAAGAATCACCTAAACATACGATAATCAAGTTATAGATAATTAAGTCAACTCTTGTATTTCTAAGCTAAAACATTGAGACAACGCCTACCCAAGCCCATTATACCTGAGACACAATAACATAATCATACCCTTCTCACCAGGTTCATGAATTTTTAAGGCCAAAACCGAGTCAAATCTTACCAATAATGGAACTACTAATTTGACCATGCCCTTATCACTCTAACGATGCACATGGAATGATTCCCATCTTAAATGATTTGTTTCCCCCCAATCGACCACATAGGCATGTTTGAGATTAATTTTCATGAAGATCCACAAAATAATCTAATTTCAATTCCCAAAACCCAAAAAAGATTCACTATATTTTTCCTTGACAACAACATATGAAAATAAATAAGTATGACCAGTTGAACCATATTTTGTCAAATTCTCTCAAAACAATCAACTTAGATGGTGAGTATATTTTCAAATCTAAACTTGATGCATTTAAATGAAGTTAACTCAATATTTTCTCTAAGAATTATCAATATTTCCCTTAACTAACTTCCAGTGGCTTATATATGTAAATATTTAGTTTAAAAAATCACACCTCAGCATGAACATAGATACAAACGTGATCCAACAATCTTGGATCATTCCGAATCAAACATCACATCCAAGCTTGAATGAAGTTTAGGGTAACCATACAATAAATTACCAGATTACATGGATTTATAAAAATAAAACCATACTACAATAATTACAAGATAGATGTGAGTACAAGGAAACACGTCCACATATTGAGAATACTTACTAATCCTAATGCGACATCCACTGGGTAGTTACATTAGTCACCGGATGGTGTCTATGAGTTCATTAAAGGTGTTACTACATAGGAAACAATGTATCACTCATGAATAACCATGCCTCAAAACAATCACAATTCTAGTTTTAAAGTTTTATAGATACCCCTTGAAAATCCAAAGTACTTTTTAGATTTCTGTGTGGCATACAACCAAAAATCTCTCAGTGCACCCTAACGATGTCAAGATGGGGTACATGATCGTCATTAAATTGAGAGTGCTCAAAAAGGATTAGGAAATATATAAAAAGGTCCAGAGACACATTTTCTTCATAAATGATGTTCCTAAAACAACCAATCCAACTGCACCACAGTACGGAAGGAGAAGGACATTAAAACCGCCACATGATGACTATCATAGAAGCGCTAAGCTACACCCTCTTATTTATTGATATTACATGACCATGATTATTTTACTTACTAAATCATCCCATATTCATTCAATAATATCCAAAAATGTTAATTTAGGGAAAATGTAACTTTTAATGATTTTTTACATGGGCACCCATTCATAGCCATGCTGCCTCACATCATTGATGTTGTTCGAAACTCACTATCCTCGAGGGTGTTTAAAAATGCGTTGACCATCTCTGAATGGTCTTCCTGGTTGTTCCCTTGTACTCAAAAGGACACATTTAACTACAATTTAAGTATTCATCTCCTATTTAAGAGTTTCCATAACATTGTATTTACATAGGGTGGGGTCTCATCCCATGGAGCATGCTCTATTGGCCACTGACAACAGTTCCTAGAGGTTTCCATCACGTTTTAGAAAGCATTAAATAAAATAGATTAGAAACAAGATGCTTAAGATCACTATATAAAATTAACAATATATGTACGCATGACTCGCATTATGATTTATGTCCACGTGAACCACATAATTAGGTGTGAAAGGCAAATGTCAGACTAGTGTGTCCAACACCTTATTCTATTTAATAGCATCTCCAATATTGGGGGTGATTTTGATTTCCCTAACACCTAGTTAACCATAATACATAAATAAAATGTGATTGATGTTTTATATCTCAAGGATTAAGGAGATTTCACTGATCTCAAATGGTTCATTTTAGCCTTTATCAACTTGATGGTATCGCGTATGCCTACGCATAGTAAACTAGGATCACCTGACCAACAGACACATCACTAATACTATCCATATTATTAAATACCATATGCACTTGATTATCTAATAGACTAAAAAATATTTACCCCACAATTATATTACCCCATATGACTACTAACATGAATTATGATATATTGAGTCATCAGTCAATGAAAAGGAAGAATAATGGAGGGTTAAACGACCTATTGAATTGGGTGACTATTCCCTAAGCATGCCCAATCCATGGAACGAGATAATTTATTTATGCTCACACCTATAACAAAGGTAAAATTATCATATAACAACTCATCCAGATGTGGGTTCTACATTTATAATATAAGAGTCCTTTATACGACTATGGTACCTGAATAGTACGACATTTCAAAAAATGGGTAGGAAGCATTAGACTTGGTTTGAAGGATTTGGGGGTGCTACCTACCTTGGGATAGACCCATACTAAAGGATGAGGCGTAAACCCTTAAAAATAGGTCACACTAACAAGAACCCACTAGGATTAAGGGCCTACCATTTGAGGTCGCGCTATAGAATAAATGCATATGGGAAACTCTCATGATCCCGTTCCAAGGAAAAAATCATGGAATGAATTTAAACTTAAATTACATAAGAGCTAAGGATAAGAATACCTCTTAATATTTCATTTAGAGTCATTAAAAAACAAATTTAACTATTTAAATATTTTATGTTCTAGTTTTAAATAAAAAATAATACCACTCATAAGGCAAAACTATATGGATAATCCTGTGACAAAAAATAGACAAGTTATATTAAACATAATATTTGGAGTGTCATTTATTTATAAAAATACAATTATAATTAGGCCATCGATTTCAAAATCCCTAATATTACATATTATTAATTAACTTATTGATTTTCAATATTGGACAAATTATAGAAAATTTCAGTTGCAACATATAGAGGAAAATAATCTTTAGATTATAATTTGAATTTTATTTAATGAAGGCCTCATATAAAAGAAACATCAAGACGATTTAAAGGTATTTTATTAATATAATAGGTATTATTCAAGTAATATGACACCATATCCTTATATTTAAAACCATATAAATGGTTTCAAACACATTACTATTCATCCCTGTATAGTATAAACATAGATTCTTGGGGTTAAACACTGAAAAAGAAAAGAAAAATCATGGGTGACCTACAAGGGTCATATTTAGCCATCTTGGGTTCATATAAATGAAAACCAACTTTATTAAAATCATTATGATTTTAAAAACATACTTAATCAGTTATCTCATAAGAACAAGCACCATGAACAATTTTCTTGGGTCAAGTCAAGTCTATCTCACAGTCAAAATGCCCCAACTAACCAACTAGGGTCTTGTTGTGCATTAGGTATGAGGTCATATGGGTTTCCATACAAATGTAATATGGGTAAAAGCCTTAATATAGAAACCAAAACATTTTAGTTCAAAATATTACTATTTTAATATTTATAATAGTATTTAAAAATATAAGGCTCGTAGTAGATGGTTTTTTCATATGGGTTACAAATACGAAATTAGTAAAGGACCCATAAAAATTACAAATTATTGGTGGCTCCCTTATAAACGTACCAATTTTACTTAGGATTTAGAATAAAATTCAATAGATTTAATATTTATGAAATATAATTTTATGTATATAAATTTCAACTATGATGGTTTTATTATATGTTTCACCCTGTTCCAATTCATAAACCACCCATACACTTTACATATTTAAATATGGATCCCATTTCATCGCAACAATAATGTTTCAAACCATGAAACCAATGATTCAAGGATAAATCAAATAATAATTTATTTTTGAGGTGTTATTATAAATAACCAAGTGCACATTTTAAAATTAATAACTAGGAATCCTTAAAATAATAGTTTCAAATAGTTTAACATGATAAGAAAATAGGGAAGCATGACAACTAACCATAGAGGATAATAATTAACCAGGGAAGCACAAATAGCATGCTAATCACAACACTAATATCATGGAAGCATGGAATAACACTCAAGTAGGTAATAAAATACCCATGGGAGAAAAATTCAAGCATTTTACCAAAACCACATAGCATATTAAATAACAGTTATAAAAATACCAAACATGGAAAATTCAAATTTGAAATAGTCGAAAAATACAATCTACATGACATTGAATATGAATTCCAATGTTCCTCTCCTGATACATGTAATTCTCGTTCCATACCATAAAAGGATAAGGTAAAATTATATAAATCTCATAAATCAGTAAGAAGGGGAATATATTCTAATCCTTCAAGGCGAATTTACAACCATCTATAATAATGAATGGAACAAAAAAATCCCATCTATGGCCACTTGGATTTTCCCCATATGTCAGTTGATCACTCCTAAGAACTACTATTTAAAAGAAACGACATATTCCTAGTATCCTATCTACTATCGCAAAATAGTAGTACAAAGGAAAATAAAAATATCTGATACCACTGGGTAACATCCCAACCTGACTGACTATTATACCGATATTCGGACCAGTTACAACATTGAATCAAGTACTCTTCCACATATGCTTGAGGATATCAAATTGTAGCGAGGTTATAATGGTTGTACGATGGGAAGACAACACCCTCCTGATGAGAGTTTCACAGTGGTATATCAGGTGTAAAATCAATGGACAATAGAGGAAGTAGTAATAATAAATGAAAATGTAGTGAAAGATAAAGAAAATGATTGAGTAAAAGTAAATGACCAATTCTAGTACATATAATTTTGCATGCATGTCTAGAATATGAATAAAGGTACAAGAAATTATAATAATAGGTAGTACAACACAATAAAAAGAAACAAGGATCCCAGAGGCTAACTCCAAGGGCATCATTAGTACTACCTCAATATTGTTCTTCCTAGATCCCAATTACACATCATTGGCCAAGAAATCAATCCGTGGACCTTTAAACATGAATTTCTTCATAGGTACCCAAGTGCAATGGAGGCCAAAGAAGGGTGTGATCTATAATCTCAGGATGCCACCACGAACGTTTTCTAGATAAATCCAGTTCTTGCACTATAAAATGAATACTGTGTCAATATTGGTGACCATGATGAGATAAATAAATAATTAAATAAAAAGTTATCATGAGTTCCTCAATAGATACGTAACTTATTCTACCCACTTCGACCTAATCCATATTTTTGAAACTAGGGAAATTTGTAGAAGTAATGTTTTAATTTACATGGAATCTCATATGAAACAATGAAAGTGGGCTGACCCCAAGATTTTGCCTTATAATTGTGGTCACACCCCTAGGAAATCATTCAATCATTTAGATTTTGTAATCATAGCAATGATAACATTGAGGTACCACAAGTGATCTGTAAAAAGAATCCACAAAACTAGTAATGGATTCCTGAGCCCTCCCAATGTGATCTATAAATGAATCCTAATGGTCACTACATGACCCCTCGATATAACCAATACCACAGAGCCTGTCGAATGAGACCCATAATATCATCCCTTATATCACTCTTTCTATGGTAATCTATGAGTTTGTTCCTAGTAGGTCACAAATAAGACCAAGTATCACCAAGGCATGGCATACTGATCTTGTTAATGAGTCTGGACATGGTTTCTCCCTTAGGGAACCAGTTTCACGTGTGAATATAAATAATCCCCCAGAGAGCCTATCTGAGGAATGTTAAAGGATATCACTTGTTACATCAAGTATTGCCAATCCAGGAATGACGAGTCCATCCAAGATATATTTATATTGGGACCCGTGTTCTCTACCAACCCTAAATCATATGAAGCATATCATTCAAAATTGCATGTCATAAAGAAGAATTTAAATATCACATTCTCACAAGCTATCCAAGTTATTCAGTTCAATCCATAAAACATGTCCTATGTTATAATACAATAGAAATTTAGCCTAATCATACAATTTAGGATTTAAGGCATGTATAAGAGGAACAAGGGATATTTATTTAGAATAATCACGTACATTTAACAAATTTCCTAGGGAAAATTGCATAAGTGAAGAGGTATAAGAATAAACAATTTGGTACAAAGTTTCAATAATTAAGCTTAAGGAACTAACTCATGGACCACATCCAACTCAATAAAATTCATTAATTATGAGATTTGACACAATCAAAATGTATAGGGGTTTAGGATAGCAATAAAGAATAAGAATAATGCATGATTCTCAGGAATAAGAAATAACGTGTAAAAAAAGTGGCACAAAACAAAATTAATAAATCATAAAGCATCAGGCATCAGGCTTGAAGGAGTAGCTAAAGGACTACCATTCATCTTAAGTCATCTCATTAATTTGAAGAAATTATTAAAGCTTCCACACACCAACAATTGTGCTACAAAATCTAGGATAAAGGGTATTCTGCCTAATAGAAGGAACCATTCCCTTTACAGTTGTAAGAGTCAATCAGATCAACCAATGGGTTGATTTTCCGCTATTTTTTTGGTCCTTGAAACATGTATTATAGTTTTAACAATCACAACATCCTGGCAGTTTCCATTAGATTTATTTATAGAACCAGAAACTTCCAACAGTTCATTATCCAAATCGGACCTGCTTTCCAAAGCCAGGCGTTCGTTAAGTTAGAACTTCACGATACGTAGGAACGTTCATTGGTTGAGAGGATGAGTGGTCAGACTCATCACACCCTTTTGGGGGGAATTAATGTATACTCCGAGACTCTCTTTGTAAATTTAATAAATTTTTATGAATCATTATTAATTCACCAATAATGACATATGTTTCCCTTAAAATTTAAAATCAATTATTAACATGTGTAAAATTTAGAGTCACCAGTATGCATTCAAGGTTCTTCATTAATTTATATATCCATATGTATTCAAGGTTTTCCAGCAATGGTATCCTCTAATATACTTCTTTGAGATTCTTCTAATCATTGTTATGATGATACTGGTTTTTAATCCACCTAGTGGGGGAACTTTGGAATTTATTTTCATCTAAGGAGACGATGGTTTGGTTTGATTTTGGGACTTTCCCACATGATGGGATACCTATGTATCCTTGTGAATGGAATCAGAACCCTCATTTTTCGGTGCCACTGAATTGGACACATCATACTTCTTATGGTCATGTGATAAGGACCAAGCCATATAGTTTAATATCATGTGGTATGGACATCTAAGTGAAAGGTTCCTAGTCAAAATATAGTGTGGGACTTATGCGGAAGAATCCTAAGGAAAATGGAAAGGGTAGGGGTTTTCATGTAGGATCAGACTCTATTGGGAATATGGACAAAGGAGCATACAGTTGATTTAAGTTTTTGGGTTTAAACCACAAGGATGCTTCTTATGTATCCCATATAAATGGGAATCAAAGCCCACATAGTTTGATTAGTCTCATAGGAGAGTATAGTCCTCTAAGAGAAATGAGTTTGGGGTTACTTCCTGGAAAGGATTCCTTGATGACTTAGGGGTATAATTTGGGGCTTGTTCTTAAGGAGGATGCCCAGATTAAGGGAATTAGGATTGGATTCCTAAAAAATATTTCCAATGAGCTCGGTCCCCCAAAGGACTTCTTACGTATCTTGGTTTGAACATGAATCATATTTCCCGTAGTTCCTTCAATTGTGAAAATTTTGGAACCATAAAAAATCTCTAAGCCCAAGTGAGTCATTCTTGGTGTGAGAAACATGGGGATTTTATATATTAAACAAAATAATTCACACATTTAATTTTTTCCTCCTCTGATGGTGGAAGAGGGCACATCGACCGTGGAAGAGGGAAAGGCTATGAGATTTCCTTATGTTATCTTCACATTAGACAAGGGTCCAATGGAAGGAAGAAGCGATGAAGGATAAGGGCTTACACCAGGATGGTTGCCTTAAAATTGATCCTAGTATGAGAGGGATACTTCTCCTATGCTTCGATGGAAAAGCAAGTGTAAACTGTACCTTCCTTACTAGAGACCTGAGGTTCTAGGTCATCTCTTTGAGAAGGGAGAGGCCAGAACCCAAACCCTACTCCAAATCAGGAACATCCCAACATTGTTCCTAGGAGAAAGGTATATGTGACTGGGGATATATGAACCCACAAACATTCCATGAATCCTAACCCCATTGTGAAACAAATATGGGAAACCTCTGACTATGGAAATAAAAACCCTAATAGGAGACACACTAGTTCTTATTTCCAAAAGGTTTGATAAGTATGGAGGTTTTGGTGGAAGTCTCAACATAATTTTCTCTAGACAAGGGATTAAAAGAAGAATAATCCTTTCCATGAATGGATTTGAGGATGTATTGATGGCTTATAGACTGAAGAGAGTAAGTGAATCAAAGAGGGGTGTCCACATAGGTAAGGGCGCGCAAGTATGGGTGCACAAGTATGCTTTGGAAACCTGATGTTCACGTAAGTGATGAACAACCTGTAGGTTAAAACATGTGTGAGACATTTCTCATGCCTTAAAGAGTATTCACAGGTGGTACTAGATGTGGGATTCTCAAGTTCCTATAAAAGGAATAGGCAGCACACAAGTATTTCTAAATTGGGGAGATTGGTCTCTTTAGGCACACAAGTGTTGTGGTTTTCAAACACTAAAAGGACTTATTTCAAATTATCTTTCCTTAATTCATATGCTAATGGTGTTTAAGAACTACCTTGAACGTTTAGGAAGACTATGGGGATGTACTAGGGTGACCAGAGTAGCAATTGGGCTTCCAATAAATTCATCCATACAAATTGAGCCTCAAGGGTCTATTTATAGGAAAATATGGGAACATGAGAAAAATGATATTGGGAATGCAATTACCATGCATGTCGATGGTGTTTTAGATATACTAGGGCACCGATTTAGGGACACAACAAAAATTATAACTTCATTTCGGTCCAGAATGATGGTGCAGAGGTGTTTGCATACAGGTACATTAGGTTTCTGTTTGGGGACATAGCCAAAATAATTATCCATACCATGGGGGATGCACCCCCACAACCCTACTTGGGTTCAATGCCGGGATTTGGTCCCGACCCTTCGGGCCGTTGACTTCGCTATGGTCACTAACTCCCAGGAAAAATGCAGAGTCACACTACAAACCTTTTTAGCCTGGTTGAGGTCATTTTCAGTCGCGACACTTAGAAATATATCATTAATTGTAGAGAAGTGCATGAAAAACAGTTCATGGTTTCTACAAAATCCCCCTTTAGAATTTTATTCATCTAGAATGAAAATAATCTTCTTCTGAGGTACAATTAAGGCACTTGGACATATTCCAGAACCTTTTGGTTGGATTTAGAGCTACAAAAAGTTTGTATAGATGCCCTAATTTTTTTCCTAATCCATGGGGAATAGCGAGCATTGTTTTATTTTTTATAGGGTTATATGAAAAACCCCACAAAATTTATATCTCTTGACTTTTTATTTCTCAATATTACCTAAATCATACTAATAATGTATGTTTAGTGAGTGGAGACTCGACTTTTGTTCAGAGTTCCCTTTGCGGGTTCTCAATATATTTAGTACCATGTCTTTTTTGTTGGCAGTTTAGAGTCATGCATGTTGGACTATAAAGACCTATTATTTGAGGTCAAATATATTTGACCATAAATTTTGAAATTATATCTCAAACAACACTATATGGCTAAACATTTCTTTAATATTATTTATATATTTCCTAGGGGGATCTTGAGGCCTGATTTTTAAGGTCACCGAATTTAAAACCTACATCAACATAAGGGGTGTTTCTTCTAAGAACAATTTACCATTCTTATTAAAAACCCATTATGTGGTTTGTTTCATGTAGGGCCAACTAGGGAATATGTTTTATAGCCAAATAGTGGCATCTTTTGGATGACAGTATTATTATGTAGGCAACTTATGCAAGGCCACCTAAGGGAATGTATTTCATAGTCAAGAAAAAGATATCTTTAGGAATTTAACATTTTTCTGCGGATAGATGGGGTAAAATAAGTGTTGGGTGAATCAAGACCACAATGGGTGGTTTTTCCAAGGAATGGAATTTTAATAATTAAAGGGATATTTTATACCAACATATGTCATGAATAGGAAAACTATTTCTATAAAAATTTGGTTTATGGGGAATGGTTCAAATTTATCAGAAAGGGGAATTTCTGATATCATATTGTGCTATTTTAATTCATGCAGTGAGAACATTGGTACTGTATAGTTTTAACTCATGTAGTGAGGACATTGGTACTATGTAGTTTTAATTCATGAAGTGAGGAAATTTTGTGGCTTTAATTTAAGGTCTTTAGCTCTGACCAAATGTATGAGACTCTCTTTATTTCATGATAATTCTTTTGGAAACGTACTATCATATTCATTTATCGAAGGGAAAATTGTAAACTGTGATTTGGAATTTTCTGGAACTAAGGAATGATATGGGATAAGGGCTAAAAGAATTTGAGGAAGTATCTTCCAAGAATGATGTTACCATTATTTGATAAACCTGTTATGGGTTATGTATTATACAGGGCCAATTTGGGCATATGCTGAACATCCAAATAGTGGCATCTTTTTACTTGCAGACATGTTATGTAGGTAACTTATTCAAGTCCACCTAAGGGAATGTACTACATAGTCAGGAAAAAGAGATCTCAAAAATCTAACATTCTACTGCTAAAATCCAAAGAACATTTATGGAGATTGTTATTTTCCAAAGAACAAAGTTTAGTTTATGGAGAAAGGTACCTAAATATAGGAAGGTTACTTCCAACCAATATTTACAAATAATTGAAGGAAAAAGAATCCTATGAAGGTTTGACCAAAACACAGGAGTTCTAGTGTCTTTTTGTTTTAGGTCATACAATTAGGACCAGAAAATGGAAACAAGATATGATATGTGTCCAAGTGATTCCAAGGTTATCTCATATCTTTTTGAACACATGGTAAGGTAAATGGGTAAACTATAGTCTTGAATGATTTTAGATTGGGAGAATGATAATGGGAAAAGTGTACTTGAATGACTGTTTTAAAATATAGATTCTTGTATATTGTCATCAAAGTATGAAGGGGACAAAGATACAATAACCAAGAATGAATTTACCATTATTTAAAAAACCCTTTATGGGGGTTGTGTTATGCTGGGCCAAATGGGGCATATCTTGCATAGCCAAATAGTGGCATATTTTGGCTGACTTGCCCATTATGTAGGAAACATATGCAAGGCCACCTAAGGGAACATGATGAATAGTTAGGAAAAAGATTTCTCAAGTATTGGAAACTCTTTCACAAGAAATCCTATGAAATATTACGAATATCTGAAAATATTCAAGATTAAGGGTGTGAAATATAGAAAGGTATTATGCGCAATGCATATGAGAAATATTATAACCAATATTTTCCATGAGATTGACTTCCTATACATAGATTAGACTCATATGTAAAATGGATACATTCTTTGTTTTCTATGAAATAATATTATGATTTATAGTTTTAAGTCATGCAGTGAGGTCATTTTCACCCCCATAAGGAATTGAAGCACCTTATTAATATAAATAAGACTTTTACCCAATTCTTAAGCCCCAGTTGAGATATGCTCGATGTGAGAAACAAGGATTAGTAAGGGTTTCTTATATAATACAATGGTGACATAGGGGAAGAAAGGGGAGTTATATTTCCATGCATTTTAATGTCATACGGTGAGGAAAAAGATGAACCATTGTGAAAATAAAATAATATTGCAAATGGATTATGGGATAAAGCCCAAGTGTCACTATGTGTCTTTCTAGGGAAAGAATCAATTCATACATAGTTCTTAAAGAATTCCATATGTAGGTTTGATTCTTATACCATGAATAATTGTTTCTTTATCACGGATGGGCCCAAGATTAGAGATCTAGGCATCTCTACATATCTTAAATAGATGTGTGTCAAGTCCTACATAGTAATTTAAACAATCTTTCATCATGCCAATTGAGTTTGCAATGAAGAATAGGGGATTTTGACACATTCTGAGAGAAAGGTAAATCTTAAGACAAAAACTGGTATAATGACCAAATCATATATCTTAAGGAAACACTCTATATAGATCAGATTCATATACAAGAGGAGAAAAGAAAATAAGAAGATTTTTTAACCTTGGCTAGGCTCCAAATTGGAGATTTAGGCGTCTCTATGTATTTCATTGAAAATGGGAATCAATCCATACATAGTTATTTAAATAAGGTATCTAAGTAGATCTAACTCAGACAGAGGAAAGAGAGTGACTCAGGTGATACTAGGGAGTAGCGATGATGTCAATGATGTTTTCTTATCTATGCTTCTAACGTCAAATAGAGAAAACATTAGTTGTACAGTTTAATGTCATGCAACGAGGACAAATGGTGTCATGTAGTTTAACTTCATCCGACAAGGAAGAAGATTCTACACATTTTAATGCCATGTAGCATGGATTCTTATAGATGTTATGTAGTTTAATGTCTTGTAACTAGGACATTGTACTATGCATTTTTCAGACTTGTAACTAGGTTCATGGGGGTTGTTCTGTTTTTAGTCGTGCAACGAGGATGTGGGGATCGTGCCATTTTTATTCTTGCACCAAGGACAGAGGGGTTGTATAGTGTTTAGTCTAGTAGCAAGGACATGGGGGCTGCATAGTTTTTAGTCTTGTAGCAAGGAAATTGGGGCTCTACAGCTTTTAGTCCTCCAGCAAGGATGTGGGGGATGCGCAGTTTTTAGTCTTGCAGCAAGGGCATAGGGGTTGTGTAGTTTTTAGTCTTGCAACAAGGACATGGGGGCTGTGCAGTTTTTTAGTCTTGCAACAAGGACATTAGGGCTATGTAGTTTTTTTTCTTCCATAATGGACATTGTATTGTGATGTTTTAAGTCTTACTATGTGGATGATTTATAACACTACACAAATTATTTCTTTTAAAATATAGCATTGGTTGTAGTTGTAATAAGATCTCCATCCATTAAGATTAAGGCATAAGCTCCATTTGAATAGAACTTATGTATGGAATAGGGTCCTTTTAAATTTTTCTCGTGCTTTGGAGGTTTCTTCCCTAGAATCATTGGAGTCCTAAGGACTGATACCTATTCTATTTTAATAAATGAATGGAGGCTAAATTTTTTGTTAAAAGATCACAATATTCTGTTCTGATAGACTTCCATGTGATGAAAAGTACGCAATCTTTTTTCTTCTAATCATTCCAGCTCATTGAACCATTTCTAAAACCTCTCATTTGTAGACGACTGATCATAGATTGATACTCTAAGTGAAGGAAATTGTATTTCAATTTGAAAAAAATGCTTCGGACCCATATACAAATGAATAAGAAGTTTCTTGGGTGGTAGTACGAGTAGTTGTCCAATAAGCCCATAAATCATTAAAAAGTTTATGAAGCCATGATTTCTTATCTTTTTCCACCATATTCTAGAGTATATTTGATAGAGTCTTCATGAAAGACTCTATCTATCCATTGGCCACTGCATGATAGCGAGATGAATGGTTGGATTTGATATTATTATCCTGATATAATTTATTTACCTTCATCAAACAATAATTGGTTCCATTGTCTGTCAAAATAGAATGAGGAACACTAAATCTAGAGATGATATTAGTTTTGACAAAACTAACACTGATTTTGGCTCCAAATTCTTTGAACGGTATTGCCTCAGCCCATTTAGAAAATTAGTCAGTAGAAGTAAGGATATACATGAACTACATAGCTGTAGCTGGAGGATAAGGCCCTAATACATCCATTCCCATGTGGAAAATGGCAAGGAGTATTTAGTTGTATGTAGAAACTCCAGGGGTTTATGAATGAAGATGGCATGAATTTTGTAGTGATGACATTTCTTAGTGAAATCTTTGCAATCCTATGCCATTAAAGGCCAAAATAATCCAAGCCTTGGGATCTGATCAAAGAGTCTGTGCCCAGACTGGTGGGCACCACAACCTCGAGAATGTAATTATTTCATGATGGCTATAGTCTCTTCTCCATCAATACATCTAAATAGGATTCCATCAAATCCTCTCTTGTAGAAGATATTTTGGTGGTTTGTAATATCATAAAGAGTAAAATTGGATTCTTATCACCAGATCTGTTTTTTTCAACTCTATTTAGTGGAAGTACTCAATTTTAAAGATAGTCCATGATGGATGTTATCCATACCATGGTATGACCATATTGCTTAGAAATAGGGATAATTTCATTAATTTTTCTCTATTGTGGTTTGAACAAAAGGTGAGACCACACGACGATGGGGTATGTTAATGACTGTCTCATCTCGATTTGGATCTGCCAAGGCTGTAGCTACATTATCCAGTGTATCTCCATGAGCATTTTGTGATCACGGGACATAATAAAATGTCATATATGAGGGAAATTCTTCCATTAAACCTATGATGTAATCACACAAGAGGATTAACTCTTCTTTTCTGACACAATATTCTCCATTTATTTTGTTGATTACCAATTATGAATCACCTTTCACTTTTAAGTGATTCACTTGATCTTGTAATTCCAATTCCAACCCTGCAATGAGAGATTGATACTCCTCCTCATTGTGGGTTTCACCTTTTGATAATAGGAATTAATAAGGAAACAGTTCCTTTTCTAGGGAGATAAGGAAAAATCCGAGCCCAACTTTGTTGAGTTTAGGGTTTTTCATTCTCTTCCCTGTTGGAATTTTGGAAGAACCATCACAATACATTTCACATGTTTGGGAATTATACTGAATAGAGAAGACCTCTTCATCAGGAAGTTTAGTATTTAATGATGTATCTTCTACAGATGGATGCTCATCAAGGAAGTCGGCCAGATCATGGTCTTTTATTTCCGTTTGAGGCACAAACCGGATATCAAACTATTGAAAAATAACTTCCCACCATGTGATATGCCCTATAATTATAGGACGACTAAGGATAAATGTGATTGGATTGTTTCAAGATACCAATTAGACCTCATGATGTTGTAGGCAGTGCCTCAATTTATGAATTGCAAAGATTAATTCTAGGCAGAACTTTTCAATACTTGAATACTGAGATTTTGCATCAAGCATCGTTTGACTAAGATAGTAAAGACAATTTTCATTCCTATCATCTTTATTTTGAGCAAGGAAGGCACCCAGTGATATCTCTAAAGCTGTCACATAAAGAATAAGTGGTTTTACCTCAATAGGTGGCATTAATACTTGTGGAATCAAGTGATATTTCATGAGGGTATCAAATGCTTCTTGGAAGTCTTCAGTCCATTGAAAGGTGAATCCCTTATTCATTAATCTGGTGAAGGGGAAACACTTGCCTACGAAATTGAAGATAAAGTGCCAAATATAGGCCATGTTTCCTTGTAGTCTGCTTAATTATTTCAAATTTTTAGGGGGTAACATACTAAGGATTGATTTTGTTTTCTTAGGATCAACTACGATACCACGATGGCATACAATGAAGCCAAGGAAATTTCCTGAGGTTTCCTCAAAATAAAATTTCAAGGGGTTCATCTTCAAAATGTGTTGCCAGTGTTTATGGAATATAGACTCCAAATTAGCCTAGTTTTTTGAATGCTGTCTAGATTTCACCACAAAATCATCTATATAACAGTCAACAAATTTCCCTAAGAAGGGTTTGAAGATATGGTTCATGACACATTGGTATGTTGTGCTTGAAATCATTAAACCAAAGGGAATTACCTGATAGAAAAACACACATTGAGGGGATCTGAAGGCTGTAGATTCTTCATCTTCAGGTCCATATGGATTTTATTATACATAGAGTAACCATCCATGAAGTAAAGATATTCATATCCAGTCTTTTCATCAATTAAATGTTCTTTAATTGGAACTGGAAAATCTTATTTAGAACAATGTCGGTTAAGATCTCTAAAATCAATGAAAACTCTAATATTCCCAGTATTATTTTTCACTGGGACAATATTGGCCATCCATTTGGGATATTGAACTTCTCTGAAAAAGTTATCCTTTATAAGATTATCAACTTCAGATTCAATTTTAGAGGCATGAGTTGGGTGTGTTCTTATTGCTTCTTGCTTAAATTAATGATGTTATTCTTGGAAAATATTTCTCACTGTTTCTTTATAAATGAAGTATACACCTCTTACTCCTCAGAGGTCATGGTTGCACTTATTAT
Source organism: Viscum album (assembly GCA_963277665.1). Lineage (NCBI taxonomy): Eukaryota > Viridiplantae > Streptophyta > Magnoliopsida > Santalales > Viscaceae > Viscum > Viscum album. The sequence goes on along the minus strand of OY728143.1, from coordinate 2,060,048,779 downwards.
AGTAGCATGTGGATCGTCTTCTATACCCAGATTTATTTCTCTGAGCTAATCCATGGTGGTAAAGAAACCTTCCTCAAAAGCTAAAAAAGAATCCCCCATATAATCTTCTTCTTATTCATTACGTGTTACCTCTTTTGTTTCTACTTGCATAGTAGATGACGAGGCAAAACTCCCAGAGTTTGAGGGGGATTTAGTATTTGATCATCTGGATGAAGAGGCCATCGTATCTGACCCTACTGATGATGAAGGGTCATCCTGTGGTAATAAAGAGAAGACAACATATTTAGAATTAACATATTTGTATTCCTCTATTATTGCTACAAATTCTACTACTCTGATTGATGTATTAGAAGACCTTTTTACTTTAGTGGATGAAATGAAGACATGTCTATTTATGCTTCCATCATTGTTTGGTGGATCAACAATTTCTCCCATGTTGTCAGACTCAATTTCTATGATTGACATTATGGAAATTACTGGATGAGTTCCTGGATAGGGTTTTACCCTTTTAAATTTGGTAGATGGATAACACATAATCTGTACCCAAATTTATGAATGGATATTCTCGTATCTTTTCTAGTTCATTCAGCGCATTAACTCTGGTTATTTATTTTTTCATGGAATTAATTACTTTTGTGTGAGAAAAATATGACTTAATGTATCAAGATTCACATATTTTTAACGGAGCCTTGTCACCATACAATGTACCAATTTTTCCATTAAAACAATACATATGAAACTAGTTGTATGATGAAGGTATGGATGCATGCTGATTTAGCCAAGGCCTTCCATGTATAATATTGAAGGATTTGTCCTGAAGAACTACCATTAAATCTGACTTTGATACAAGATCTACAAACTGAGATTTGAGTGTAATCACACCCAGAGGTTCTTGTTCATTATTGTCATATCCTTGCAACATTAAAGTCATGTAGATAATTCAGAATCAGTTAGGGCCAATCAACAAAGTGTACAAACATAAATGTGGTTGACTCTAGAGCCATTAACAATGAAGTATCCTCATATGTCTATATCATTTACTTTTCCAGAAAAAAAACAAGTGTCTAATATGTCCATGTAAAACATCATCTTTATTTTTTTCTATAAATGATATGAATACCTGAAATTCTGTAGGATCATTCTCTATATAATAAACCTCAACATCATCAACTTCAGTTTCAAACTCTTTAGGATTGACCAAACCTCAATTAGTGCTTATGGAAGATGTTTTGATATATTCAAAGCATCGTGAATTGATAACTTGGCCAGTACATGAGCTAATTGTTTCAAGGCATCATAATTTTGGTCCAAAGGTCTGCGTTTCCCAACATGGAGAATCATTTTTGTATGTTCTTTGGAAGTTAATGCTTCTGATGTAGATGTATTCTATGTTGAAGCAGAAGCTGGAAATACTCATGGATTTGATAAATTGGACTAAATAGATCTATTCACATACTGAGAGGAAGATGGTGTGGCTTTTAATAGGTCTTTCAAGACAATTGTTCTAGAACTGAACCTGATTTTCATGGAAGAAACTCATTTTTCCTATTGAGGATGCTAAAGGGATCATCCATGAGTTTCTTCTGCATATATTGTTCGAGAAGGGGTAGAGTTAAAATGTTGGTTTCTAGAATTCCCATGTCTTCCCAGGTATCATTGACCATGGCCTCTTCCTCTAGTTTCCCAGTTTGGTACAAGTAATTACATCTCATTATAATATGAATCACCATAAGTATAATGATCCATTATGTGGATAACATTGATGGAACCAAAGATCAACTCTTCATCTGATGAAGATTCTTCATGACGGGTAAATTCTGGTTGTGCCGTTTGGTGGGGCGATGCCCGTTATTTTGAAACAGATGGCATGAAATCTACTAGGGTCAAAGAAAAAGTTGGCCTTAACCTGAGATCATATTTTTACTACTGATAGTTTTCCTTATGTGAACTTTTCTTCTATGAGGAATGGACTTTTGATGAATATGGTTTTACTGTGGAAGAAGTGGGGGAAGACACCATCGGTTGTTTCAACTGTGTTCGTAAAATTGTATTAGTATGGTTGACCGTTTTCTGGTTCATCCAATCATCATATTTCTACACATTTTTACTTTTTTACATCCTGTTGGTTGCCTTCTTCCTCTGGATCAGTAGCGGTAACAGATGCTACTTCAGATGAAGAACCTTTCAGTTTCATTTTTCTAGAATATACCATCTTTTTTCAATAGGACATTGAAAACAAAACATTCTTAGATTGGATTACCTAACATCTGGTTAAGGGGAAAATAATTCAGATTATCTTAATTTCCTTCTATATATGGTTTCTTTGGCCTTGGAAACTGAACCAAATTTTTTTCTAGGGATGAGATGAAGTAACTAATAATTTTTTCATCCTAGAAAGAATAAAATTTATTATTTAATTCTTCAAACCATTTCCTCCTTTGATCTCTTTAATAATATTGATGAGGAGGCCTTTGATACTAATGCTTAGATGGCAGAGTCCTTCGATATGATGAAGGTCTTGAAGTTGAAGCATGTACAAGTGCCTACTTGATTGTAACTGTAGCAGCTTCTTCCTGTGTTGTCCTCCTCCCCAGAGATGATGGAATTAAATGAGTTTTATACTTATTCTCTAGAATAGATTGTTCTACCTATTGAGAGATTGAAGTACAGTCTCGAAACACTCCTATGCATTTCACAGGGATCAATGACGTGCATAACTTATCAAGTAGATTTTCCAACCAATTTGGAAGCAACTCCTCTTGAGGGAGTGATAGAATTAACGAATATGTTAATCCTTTCCATTACACAATGAAATATGAAACTCTTTCATTATTCATTTGATTATAATTGGTATGATCAAAAACTACCATCTTTGGTAGTTTTGAACCAAATTGAAGAAGAAAATTCTGATGGAGATCTCCCTAACTAGTAATTGATTGAGATTGAAAACTTGTATACTAGAAAAAAGCTAGTCCCTGTTATGATTGAAAAAAATAACTAATCTTTACAACTTCTTGCTATTCAGGAGTTCCCATAATGGGATCACAAGGAGAAACAAAATTTGTTAAGTGTTGTTCTGGATTTCCTGAACCATTAAATATTTGGATTGTGGTATTCACAAAATTTGGTGGGGGAGGAATTACATCCACCCATTCAGGGTAAGCTATCTTTTCCAGCTAAACTGGTGCACGTCGTTCCTGCATATCTTCTAAAAAAGACGTTAATGCATCTATTTTGTTCATAATAATTTGGGGAACATTTGGATGAGTTGAAACCTGTGCAAGTATAGAAACTGGAGCTTGAGATGGTGTAATGACCATAAAACCCAATTATGGTGGTACTGATATTTTCCTTGGATAACCCATGGGAACAACCCTATTAGGATGTGTCTGGTCATATCTTGATTACGTACCCATTGGAGGGAATTCATTATCCACATCGGTAGTTACTAAAAATCCTCTTTGGTGAGGAGCTCCTACATGATTTTCATGTTGAGGTCCTTCTTGGGGAATATGTTTAGCAAAAATGCTACATCAAAGTAACTATATATTGAGTTATTTTATCTATTTCATTTCATATACTTACTATGATAATATTTATTTAAGAAAAAGAGATTTATATTATCCAGTGGAAAAGTGCGATGCAATCTTACTTTTTTCCTTTCCCCTTATTAGATTCCTTTTGGAGGGGTGGGAGTTGGTTATTTAAAGGCATGCCTAGATTCTTGGTAAGCCTCTGATTATGGGTATGCACACCTTCTTAATTTTCTTCAGTGTGTACCATATTATGGACAAGAATTTTATCTTTTAATTCCTGTGAACTGGAAAATTTTTCTGGAAGTACTTCTATAGTTGTGTTAATGACATTTACTGACGCATAATGCATCGATGGTATTATGCCAGTATTTTCGTAAGATTCTCTCCCTCTGTATCTTCCATGAGACTATATTCTTCTATATGATGAATTCCAAGGAACTATTTGGTAGAAAATAACATGAAGGGAATCCTCCAATAGTTCATTTGTGCACTTGCCAAGTGGCTTCTTCCCTAATCGGGAGAAAACTAACTTCTGTTGAGGAGGGTATTGTAGATATGAAAAATCCCTCAGACCTACAGGCTGGGGCAGTTCCTATTCTTGTTTTTTCGAAAAATCATTGAACATTATTTAATTAATTTAATGGAATGATTAAATGAGCCCCCAATCCTTCAAGATATGGTTATTAATGAACTACTATGGCTTAAATTTGTGCAACTGATCTTCTCATTCTGAGAATTTTGGTTTGGATATTAGCTGGGTGAATTATTAAACAGCCACTCAAATCACCTATTTCTGAAGATCATTGTGCTATTTCAGACATTTGTATTCTCTAATGACTGGAAACCTCTAAACGGGATGCTTTCTCAAGATTATCAGATGTTTGATGTAAAAGTAACTCAAAAACTTCTTTTTTTGGGCCTTACTCTGATGAGAGCTGGTTGAGGCATGTTCTTGAGCGTAAATTCGATTACATACATAATCTATTGACTGTAGCTAACTGTGGGCAATAAAATTTCATGAGACCACTTTTGGTGTACATTGTTGATTTTGGAGTGCAGTAAAAAGAAATTCTCTATGTGCACCCCAACCTCTGATACAAATACTAGATGGGGAATCAGAAATTAACTGGCCTAGTTTCTTTAGAGAATTCAAGAATGCACTCTGAAAGGTTCTATGCTATTTTCAACTTTTGAATGTTAGTAAACTGAGTGAGATTCCATGTCAATTTGGTGTTTTAACCCTTCTATTACCTTTACATGATTTTTATATTCATCATATTATAATACCTTGTTTTTAAAATGATGAAGAGTTTTCCATAAGTTGAGGCGGGTATAAAGAATGGAATCTTCTGCAATCAATTCTGGAAATTTATACTGGGAATTTTCCAAAGTCCAGAACATGACTGGTACTTCTCCCTCAGCCAATTGTTCCCTCATGTTTAACAAATCATAATCATATTTCACTAGAGGTTTCTCCACTTGGTTTGACCAAATTGGATGCTCTATAATAGAAGACAAATGACCCAAGAGAGGTTTGAAGAATGGAAATTCCCTTTAAAATGTCTTTTATTTGAGAAAGTCTTTCACATGTCAAGTACAAGGCATCAGACATGACTAGACTTGTGTTTTCAAGTGCCTCGAGATATGAGGGATTTCTCATCACTACATTGACAATTATAAAATTTTCATGACAATGTGAAATACTACTGTGGAGAGGACTTTCACAACAAATTTCATCATGGAGAGAATCGCCATGGTGGATTTCATCAGGGGATAAATATTCTTTCTCTTTGGTCTTCTAACCACACAGAGGGCTGTCACGGCTCTCATCCAGAGATATGCACTCTGGATTGGCTGAAATTTCATGAATAAATAATTCATGATGATGTTTCTGATGAAGAGAATCAGGATTACTACTACGAATCACATAATTTGGTAATGAGTTGATAGGATCTTGAGATGCAAAAGATAAATGTATGTGGTCTTCAAGAACTCTATCATTAAGAGGATACAAATTGCAACTTGACTATTGATTTTCCAATAGTTCTTGGTGAAACTTCTTATCAGATGTTCTCTTATACTTAGTTGGATCCACTTGTTGGGAAAAGTGGAAATCATGGGTAGGTGTTTATGCCTATCTTGGATTGGTTACTGGAACAGACCGATTACCTATAATAGGAAAGGGTGTATGTTCCTGATCTTATAGTCCATATAATATGGTGGAGTATGCTCCATGACCCTTCAAGACTGGAAAAGAGGTGTGTATATGTTATGGGATGGCATACCGATGTGTCATCCCATGTGTGGGGACAGATTTATGTGTCTGTTCCCCTGGTACTACTGAAGTAGTTCTTATAATATTTTGGAATGCTTTCAAAATCTTAGATGGGATTTCCGTCTCCCCTTTCACCAATGATAAAATATGTTTGGTGACTTTAGCGGCCGGAATGGGAATATACATACATTCCATATCTGGGATAGGTGATTGTGCCTGCTCCTGTCATCCATTTATTTTCAATGGGTATTTATAGTACACATGTATGGGGGAATAGAATTGAGTCTTCCATAGATTTATCGTCAGAGATTTCCAACTAACTTCTCGAGGTTCTATCGAATGAGACTGTTGGTAGAAATGATGAACATTGGCATGTGTATGTACCTCTTATCTGTTTCCCATCAGGTATGATTGACATACTTCCTTCAATACTGACAGACGAGACTGCTGGCATAATTGGTGATTGTAAATAGGTGTGTGTTCCTCTTTACTAGTTTCCACCACATTAGATTGGTGGGATTCTTTAAATGCATTCAGACGATCCTTCTGACTAGTTGATAAATTGTAAGCAGGGGTATGTTCCTTTTCACGGTACTCCACCATATTTATCTGGTGGGATTGGTATGTTGCTGCTAGACGAGTCTGCTGACCATCAATGTTTGGATGGATGGGTGTATGTTCCTGCTCGTTGTTTTCCATTAAGTTAGGTTGATGGAATTCTCTAGAGGAGGTAGGGGTGACAACCTACTCCCTGTTGACCAGATGTTGTCCCCAGTGGTTCGTCTTGCATGCCTGGGTCTGAGAGACCGGGGATGAACATCCTGAGGCAACACCCCCATCATGTTGGGGGTTCACTACCATGAAATTCTGCTAGCGGAGATTGTTGGTGGGAATTGTAACACCCAAATATTTCGTAGTACAATATTTATTCAAAGTAATGCAATTACATTCACTACACACTTCACTGAGTTCAAGCACACCACGACTTACCAAACTAGCCCTTCAAAAGAGATTATGACTAGTTTTAACAGAATTTTGAACTTTATATAATCCTTATAGTTTTAGAATCAATATTATGTGATTCTTAGACATAATGTAATAACAAATTCATTTTTTCAGATAAAAGAGGTATTTTTTAAAATATTCATTTTTACCACCTTTTAATGAAGAATCCAATATTTTAAACTTTTATATATTCAATTTTAAAAAATAAACATCTTCTTTAGAATTGGGACATAATAATTAGTTTCAATAAATTTATGGTTTTTTCTGATAACTTTCATATTTGGGTGAATAGTGAAAAATACTATATTTTTACTGAAAACAACTTTTTTAATCAAAATAATTTATAGTGTTAAATTATAAATTTTAATGGTTTGGATGTATAAATGGATTATATTTTTACCATTTAATCTAATTCTGGTCATTGTAAGTAATTTCACTTTGAAATTAAACATAAGCAAGTGTCAATCTTTTGATAGTTATTATTTCTTATAAACAATCTTTTTTTGGTTTTGACAATGGGAATTAGTTTTAAATTAATATATGAAAAATCTATATTTTCAATTTGGTAAAATAGTCTTAATTTCTGAATTCATAATATAAAAATTAGCTTAGGGTGAATTTTTGGAATTTTTATGAAAACATTCAATTTTTGATAAATAGTGAAAATCACCGAGTTATAGTTTAAAACTGAATTTTTATTTAAATAATTAATTATTTTATTTAAATTAAATTTAGGTCCAAATAGATACATAATACCTATATATGTTCAATGTGATTTATTGGAGACATTTTTTTATCAATATTATATATATATAATTTTATAGAACTTTTCACCGTCTTTTACCCACCTCCTAGGAGTATTTGCAAATTTGTATAAAACTTAATTTTACTACTTCTGTAAATTGAAATTCAAAAATCTCAGAGACACGATTGATATCAGTAAGTAAAATGTGATTCAATAAGAAAAAAATAATTTTTTCTGAATAGTAACTTTTGACTTATTTTACCATGGTTAAAAGTAAATAATGCAATTAAAGGTAAAAATGATATTATTATTACCCTAACACATGTCCTAATTATATTGGATAAGTATAATTCAACTAAAAACAATCTTTGGAATAAAATACGATCCTTCAGTTCCATTTAGAATAGATTAGGACATTTGTTATTATTTAATTTAAAGATGAGTTAAAAGTGTCAAATTCAAGTTTTCATAACTAAAACATTTTTAATATAGGGTTATACATAAGATAAATTTGACTATAAATATTCATTAGAAATATAAAAATATTTCCTAAATAATGGTATTTTATTTATAATTCTTTAAAATTTAATAATTAAATTTATTTATGACACAATGATGATGCAGTAATTACTTTATTAATAAAAGATTAAAATAATTGATATTATAAATACCCAAATAACTGTAATTTGAGAATTTTGATGAATTAAAATAATTTTATAGGTTAATATGACATGTTAGGGTTTATTAAATTAATTTTTTTCGAAGTAATCATGCTGTTATAATTTTATGAAAAAACAAATACCAAATAGTGTCAAAATTGACATAAAATTGTTTTTTAACAAATATTTTATTATTAATTTATATAATTGGAATAACAATATAAGGATCGGCCCAAATACATATATATTAATATATATGGCATTAATGAACCAAATAGGGTTATATTGGAATTTTATAGTATTTTTATTAACCATATAATATAAAAATACAAAGAAAAATGGTAAATGTCAAACTATTTAACTAAGAGTTAAATCTAAAAGTAAAGGTTAATACGGTGACACAAACTGGTCTAAAAACTATTGGATGAGATGTTTTCATCCCATACCCACCTTATCATCTAAATAAATCACTTTGGGGCCATTAGAAACTGAAATTTATTTTATTATAAAAGAATATTTCTAGCTTTTCCAAAGGTTCCCCTCACCCCTCTTATAAAAAGGCACTCCACCTTCTCTCTAATTCACACCTTCAAAGCCATTTGACTCGTCAAAACCCTACCCAAATACCAAATAAATTGTCCTACCTTCATCCTAGAGGCATTATTGTAGTCATAATGCCAACCTAAAGAGCCCTTTTGATTAAATCAAAAGGAGGAACCCAAAGAAGAGATAAATATATCATCAGCTCTTTCAAGTTCCTTTCTTCTTCCACTTCTACATTCTTTGTTGTTTCCATTATAAAATAATAAATCCATTATCTTCTATATACTATGATGTTATTATAAATATGGTACAACCATATTAATTATTATATCCATCCTTTGAATGACATTTCACCATACGTGCGTACGTACAGCTTACCGTCTCCACATCATGGTGTAATTGTTATTCAATACATTATTATTGGGATGGGTGTAATAATGATGTGTAATTGATGTAAATAATAAATATAAAATGATAAGTATTCTGTATATATAATATAACAACCAATTATATATTATGTTAATATCAAAAGAATGATATTTTTGCTCGTGCGTACGTACGGATTACCATCTCCACGAACACGATGAGATTCATTCCCCATCATATCCCTTCAAGAATAATTTTAATTATATGATTAAAAATAATTTGTAAAGACTTAATATAATTATGAATATGAATAATACACATCCTTTCCATAACAAACATTACTTATGTAACAAAGCAAATAAAGGAAAATGAATCAGTTAACACCCAAAATGAAAATAATACTAAGATATTATTAACAAATCAATGTTAAAAGATCTTATATGATATCATATTATTGTATATGATTATTTTATAAATTAATAAAAATTATTTCACCATTATACAAGATGTTAACCTACCCTCGACCAAGGAAAATGGCAAGGTAAGGGTTAATTTATCAATATTATTATTATTCGATATTGTTTATGGTTAATTATTTACTGGGACATATTTATTACCCATGTCCATATTTCATAAAAGAGTTTTCAAATGGATTCTATTTAAGGGAATATTTTACTGAAACATCATTTTAAATGTTTTAAATTTTTATTCTTCTAAATCATTCTCATTAATGTCCATGTTTTCAAAAAGTATTTTAAGTATTTATTTATATGGACATGATTTTTTTTAAATGTTAATTTATTTCAAAAGTTTCAAAGTAGTGTGGTACACTTTGATTAAAAAATTTATTTAAATGTCTTCCTTTCAAACGGGTGTGACTATTAAATGATTTCATGAAAAATGGAAATTTCTCTCAACGAGTTTTACAAGTAATTTTTATCTATGTCAATATCCTTTGATTGATTTTAAACTTGTTTGAAGTTGATTTATTACGATGCAAATAATTCATATTGTATTGAAGGTTTTGTGATATTTTTGATTGTGGATGTGTTATTTTTATACCATTCATGGTTTATGGATAAAGTATTGAAATTTCGTATGTTAATTTTAATATGAAAGTTTATAATATATTTCATCCTTTTCATATGAGGAATTTATTAGAATTAGTAAGTGATGGGTGGAGCCCACTATATCTCCTCGATGCATCGGTAGGTCTAACGAGACAACTAGACGTGGAATTGGCCGAGGCCTTTCCTGATTTGATATATGGTTTTGGCTGAGGCCTTAATCATTTTTAGATGTCTTGGAGAGGCCTTGAAACAATGTTTCATAATGTCCCTCATTATACATTCCCTCATTATGAAAATAATATGGATAGTTAATGTGGTCATTCAACTAGTATAATACCCATGATTATGTTTTATTATGGAATTATTTACTAAGATTGTATTCTTTCCATAAAAGTGTTCATGTTTATTACTAGTAAAGGAATGTGTTTTCAATTATTCACCATGATTAATATTTATGTTTTCTTCCACTGTATTTCTTACCCTTACTGAGCATTTGAGCTCACCCCTTTCTTTTGTTCCATTTTCCCATGATATGAAGAAGTTAATTATGAGTTATTTTCAGGCTTAATCTAGGAGGCTTGGATGTTTCTAATGGAATAAATTAGAGTTTTATTTCTTTTCAAGAGGTAAAGTTGAACATCTGTATGAATATTATTTCCAATAATACTAAACTGACCGGTCTTTTGAGACATGAATTCCTTGTGATCATGCCAATGTATTAAAATAATGCACCGACTTTGGGCTTCTGGGGTCGGGGTGTTACAGGAATCCTCAAGAAGGACCCCTTCATCCTTGAATAGAGGCGTTGAGTGGCCTCTTGATCCACATCCCTATAGTACATGAGGGATTGGTTGTTGCATTTTGGGTATAAGGACCCTAAACGGTTGAAGAAGGTGGTTGGCTCTGTCTGTTTCTTGATCATTCGTCACTATTGTCATGATGATTGATGATTTTTATTGACCTGGAGGGCCTGCCGAGTAGCCTCTAATGTTAGGATTGTACCATGCCAACAATATTCTTTCACCAGCACATTAGAGACCCAACGCTGAAGATACTAGGTTGGTGATGAAGTATTTCCCATGGAATGGGATCCATCTTGAGCAGCGGTCGGGAAGTTCACAGATGTTTTCTTGAAGAAATCCATTTTGGAGTTAAGGGAATTCTGATAAAAACATAAAACAAAAACAAACTTCATTAAAGAAACATATTTTAGATGGATAAATGCATGATTGATTTCTTTTTCTAGCCTTATTTTATCAATTGATGGGGGACTAACAAGTGGTTAACATTATTAACTTGGTAAAGGATTCACATCGTGTTGACCATTTTTGTTTCGTAGGTCCTTGAAACATGTATTCTATTTTTAAGAATCACTGCTTCTCGACAGTTTCCATTGGATTTAAATATAGAACCTGAAACATCCAAAATTTCTTTATCCAAAGAGGACCTGATTTCCAAAGGTAGGCATTCATTAAGTTTGAACTTAATGATACTTATTAAAGTACATTGGTCTAGAGGATGGAGGTCGGACTCATCACACCCTTTTTTGGGGGGAATTATTGTCTATTATGGGACTCTATTTGTAAATTTAAGATATTTTCATGAATCCTTATTAAGTCACCAAGCAAGACATAAGTTTCCCCTAGAATTTAAGATCACTTATTTACATGTATAAAATTTAGAATCATCAGTATGAATTCATGGTTCTTTATTAATGGGGATATCCATATGTATTCGAGGTTTTCCATCAATGGAATCCTCTAATATACTCTTTATAGATTCATTTAATCATCATTGTGATTATAATGTATTATAAGACACTCAGTGGGGCACTCTGGAATATATTCCCATCCATGTAGATGATGATTTTGTTTTATTTTGGGATCATGCCCATAAGATGGGATACCTATATATCCTTGTGAAAGGAATTAGAACCCTTGTAGTTCGGATCCACTGAATGGGACACATCATACCTTTTAAGGTCATTTGATAAGGAACTAGTTGTATAGTTTAATGTCATGTGGTATGGGCATCTAATCCAAAGGTTCTTAGTCAAAACATAGTGTGGAACTTATACTGATGCTGCCCAAGGAACTTGGAAAGGTTATGGGTTTCATAGTTGGATAAGAACCTGTTGGGAATATAGCCCAAGGAGCCCAGAGTTTATTTATGGTTTTTGATTTGAACCTCATGGAGGCTTCCTATATATCCCATATAAATGGGAATCAAATCCCACAAAGTTTTATTAGTCACACAGGAGAGTATAATCATTTGATATAAATGAGTTTGGGATTACTTGATGAAATAGGTATTAATTTGGGGCATGTTCCTAAGGAGGATGAATATATTAAGGGAATTAGGGATGTATTCTTGAAAAGGATTTCTAGTGAGCTCAGGCCCTGAATGGGCTTCCTACGTATCCTAGTTTGAAGAGGAATTAGAGTTCTTGTAGTTCCTTCAATTTTGAAAATATTGTGACCATGAAAAATATCTAAGCCCACGTGATTCATGATGGGTGTGAGAAACAAGGGGATGTCAATGATTCAACAAAGGCATTAACACTTTCAAATTTTTCCTCATCCATTGTTAGAAGAGGTCACATCGACCGTGGAAGAGGGTTAGCTAAGGAGCTTTCCCTCTATTCTCTTAAAATTCGACAAGGGTCCGACGGAAGGAAGAATGAATAAATGTTAGGGGCCCACACCAGGGTGGTTTCCCTAATATTGATCCTTGTATTGGAGGAGTACTTCTCCTATGATTTCATGGAAAATCAAGTGTGAACTGTACCTTCCATACAAGAGACCTGAGGTTTCGGGTCATCTCTTTGAGAACGGAGAGACCAAAACCCAAACCCTCCTCTAAACTAGGAACTTCCCAACACTGTTCTTGGGATAAATATCCATGTGACTATGGATATGAAAAACCTCAGACATTCCATGATTTCAAACCCCATTGTGAAAAAATTTGGGAAACCTATGACTGTGGAAATAAAAACCCAAATAGAAGACACACTGATGTGTATTTCCTAACGGTTTGATAAGTCAGGAGGTTTTGGGGAGGTCTCAGCAGAATCCCTTTCCGACAATGGATCTGAAGAATAATAATCCTTTTCAAGAATGAATTTGAGGAAGGCTTGATGGCTTGTAGACTGAAGAGAGTAAGTGAATCAAAGAGGGGAACCCAAGTTGGTAAGGGTACACAAATATGGGTTCACAAGTAGGATTGGGTGACCTGATGTTCACATAAGCGATGAAGAACCTATATATAAATACTTGGGTGAGACCTTGCTCCATCCTTAAAGAGTATTCACAAGTGGTCCTAGAAGTGGGGCCTTCATGTTCCTATTAAATGAATAGGCGGCGTGCAAGTATTTTTGACTAGGGGAGGTTGGGAGATTTAGGTTCCCATGTGTTATGGTTTTCAAACACTAAAAGTAATTAACTACAATGATCCTCATTTAAATCCTCCACTCAAGGAGTTGAACAACAACATTGAAACATTCATAAGACTGGGGAGAAGTACTAGGGTGAACATAGAAACAATTGGGATTCAAGGAAATTCGTTTGTACAAATGGAGTCCCCAGTGGTCTATTTATATAAAAATATGAGAACTCCAGAGAAAAGAGATTTGGAACACAAGTGACTTTCTTGCCAAATTCTAGCATGCAAGTATCATGTGCACCGACAGAGTTTTTTCTAGACTAGGGTGCGGATTTGGGGACTTAGAAATAATTATTACTTCATTTCGCTCTATCATGATGCCTTACAGTTGTTTGCATACAGGTACCTTGGCCACCTCTTTGGGTAATTAGACAAAATTATCCATCCACACCATGGGTGCTACGCCCCCGCACCCCTTCTTGGGATCATTGTTGGGCTTCGGTCCCAACCATTCATCCCGGTGCCTTTGCTATTGTCACTGACCCCCATAAAAAATAAAGAGTTGCAGTGAAAACGTTTTGAGCCTGGTTGAGGTCATTTTTAGTCATTACACTTTGAAATAAATCTCCAATTGTAGAGAAGTGAATGAAACACATTTCATGGTGTCTATAGCCGCTCACAATAGTGACACCAGACATGATAACATGTTCAATTTATATTATTTGACAAGTTATAGGAGTCATCGGGAGGGTTCAGTGTGTGGAACAATGACATACCATTGAAAGTCCAATGAAACTCTAGGAAATAATCTAGACCACCATCCTTATACCATACATGAATCATACAACAAATATAAAGGTTTGATTCGGTCCAGTTTAAGAAAATTTAATAAACATACGAACTCCCTGAAAATATGATCAATTAGATCACACCCAATTTGTGCATGAGGATGAAAAATAAACAAATAAATTAATGGGAAGAAATCATGTGCTCACTACTAGACATCCAATGAGACCGACAATGATCGATTCCAAAAGCAAACAAAAGAGATAACTATATACCTAGGAGGAGGTAAGAGTGGAGCTTGAGTGGGAGACACGTAGTGTGCATAAAGGAGGATGAAAAAGGGGAGGAAATAAAATTATTTTTAAATATTATTATGGTTAGAATAGTAAATTCACCATTTAAGATAATTTTTCATGGTTTGGATACAAGGTTGGCCAAACCGTTTACCATTTGTGCTGCTCCCGCTGCATAAGGACTATAACCCACACAGATTTCTCACATGGTTTGACCAACTGTGTGCCAAATAGTGGATATGTACTACTTAAGTGGCCCTAAGCATGTGGGCCAGAAAAACGGTTTGGGAAAACCATGTGCATCCCATGAAAAATTCAAAAACTATATACATCTTGCACAACCACACACCTCCTTCCACAAAATTACATCAAACCATACATCACATTTTTCTCCACTTTACCTGACCGCTCAATTTCTATTTAGGGTTGCACAATTTTAGACAAACTTTGTTTCGTGCATTCTTCTTCCGTAAATAGGTATTTCATCCCCGGACACTCATGAAACATGAAGGATTACCCATGGGACCTCTCAAGCCTTAAACCAAGTAGAAAAAAACACAATTAAAAATTATGGCTCACATAATTAAATTCAAAATTTTGTTTCACAAAATGGACCATGCACCAAATGAAAAAATTAAAATTCCTTTAGAATTCCATCTATTCCAAAAACATAGGATGAATTAATATGGATGTTTGTTATAGTATGTCTTGAGTGAAACATGGGTTTCGGTACAAAATTCGTTGGTCAGGCTCTTAAGGCATATTGAAATGAGTAAATTATGGATGGTTAAGCGAAGTTGGGTATGATGCTCCTAATCACCTATTTGAAATCATTAGACAAAGGTGTTCCACATTATAATTAAATTAATTTTACATGGTATTATACATTATTATTGAATTCATTGGACACGTATTTCAACCTTATTATTGACTTATATTGAAAATTATTTTTTCATTATTATTGAATTCATTGCAAATGGAGATCCAAATTATTGATTGGAATAATTGGACATATAATCCACGTTATTTTTTCTAACATTGTTGGAAATGATCCCCCTTATTGTTATCTAAGAATTTTGGGACATTATTCCCCCTAGTTAGAAAATAAGGGAGATTCCATTTTTTAAATAGAATCCCCATATGGTTATCTCTAGACGTCGTAACTTTGGTTATACATCATAGGTCCTAAGTCAATTTATATATCAAATATAAAATTGTTGGACATTATGAATTATGATGGGGTAATTATGTTCGGCCAGGTGTCCCACGAGGAACCTATGCATGACATGGTTATTTATTCACCATTACCTAGCTTCCTTATTTATCGTAACTTCACATTGTTACATTTTATTTTCATAGAAAAAATCTGCATTAGACACCATTAGTGTTGTCCTGATCAACTTTACTCACACCCTATTCAAGCTGTTGTTTCATAAATGAAAAGTACTCTTGTTTTTATGATAAGACCCTAGATTTATCCGCTTTGAAGTAATTCTATATAGAATAGGACTTGACAAGGATCTGGGGGCTGAGCATGTACATGAGATACCTAAATGAGCTGTGTCTTTTTTATCTATTTTCTTTTCCTTCTAGCCCTACTATATGTATTGTCTACTATTCATGACATCCCATTTTTTGGGAATCACAAGTTCATAGGTTGTTTGTTTATTTGGAAATGTCTTAGTTGTCTGTTTATTTTTCCATGTTATTTATTATTTTCTCCCGCTACTATCCATTCATTTATTATTATTCTCTATTTTATACGGATTTATAAGGTATATTCATCCCAAAATCCACCCTTACATCCTCTTTAATAGTTTTCAGCCTAGGGAATATGGGGAGGTGAATGTGAAGAAATTTCAAAACCTGCCCGATTTTTATTTATAGAGTGAACTAGGTCGGGATGTTATATTGTGACTAAAGAAACTATTGAATTCCATCATTTTTCATCATATCATATTTTTCAATATACCTTGTCGTTATAGATAATATCGTTGTATCATGTATAAAAAATAGTGCATCATATCACTTTACCAATATCCATGCCAATGGTATTCTATGATAGTAAGGCACTACAAAGTTGTTGTTATGTAGGCCACCAGACACTGAGTTAGTTTTACATAGGCTCATCATTGAATATGATTCACCAACTGAGGATGTTTTTATCATAATATATAGTTGATAATACAACTTTATCAATTATATGCTATAACATGCCAATAATAATATGCAATATACCTTCGGAACTAAATTGCACATTATGATATAAAAATTACCATTAAACAGGATATATGAAGGCAATTAATTAATCATAATGTTCAATTAATAATTGAATTATATAATTTAAAAATAGTTCATAAATTATGAAAAAGGAATTTTGTAATATTTATTTAATTTATAAATTTTTATAAATTAATTTATTATAAAATGATTATTATTAAGTAGTAAATTTTTATAAAATATTTATTAAATGAATATTTATAGAAATAATTGTTAATATTAAACACAATTTGAAATTATGTTGTATGATTTAAAATATGGATATAAATTATTTGTATGTAAGATATAAAGGAATATTATAAAATATTTAAGAATTAAAAAATAATAAAAAATATAAAAGATTATATTATTTATTTTAAATGATTCATAATAATTTATTTGTTTTTTCAAATTAAAGGTCTTATTGATGAAACTATTTAGTCCATGTAAAAAGGAGTTATGATAATATATATGATCAAGGTATAAATAATATTAAATATATAATATATATATTATACAAGTTATTTAAATAATATAATTGGAATATATAATGTTTATATGTCATTTTATATCATATATTTAAGTAGATTTTTGAAAATAATATAATTGCAAGGGGTTCATATTTGTAATAATTATAAATTGTTTATATTTATTTAATTATTTAATGTCTATTATGCATAACTAAATTATAATGTGTTTATAATCGATTTTATGAGTTATCCATAACTTGTTTATATGTTGATTAAATATATTACTTACACATTTATTTATTTTAGTAACTTTTTTATTCAAAGATTCATTTTTATATTATGAATATATGTATGCTTTAGTTTAAAGAGTAAAACTACTTCTGTAAATTATTATACATCCATTTAAAGAGTTACATGATAGGTATGATAATTTATGGAAATAGTTTAACACTAAAAACTAAAGAATACATTAATTCATAGTATAAAAAACATATTTTTTAATATAATTTGTATCTAGAGCTTAAGGTATGATGTTTTAAGGTTGTGGGTGAGGGCCTAAAAAGAAGAAACATGGGTAATTTTCATTTCCCCATCGGTTCTCTAGAAAAATTAAATCCATCAGACACAAATTTATAAATCCTTTATTCATGGAATGAAATATATCCAAAAACACCAATATCGTATTGAAATTGGTGGATCATGCTAAAATGGATAAGGAAAGATTAAATCAGGGGCTTGATGATGAGATTAAGTAGTGGTGGGAGTTGAAAATTGAAATAATATTTTTAAATACAGACATGAAATCATCCATTTTAAAAAATATTTTTTGGTTATAGATATAATTACCTTTTGAAATTAAGGAAAACATTAACTTCAACCAAATCATGAAATCATAGTCCTAACCCAGAAATGAAGAAAAAACCCCTATAGAAAAAAAATTAATGATGGTTGTGGATGATCTGATCCCTATTGATTTTTATCTCTTAATTTACTAGGATGTGAATCTTACTATTTTTTTGGGGTTTTGGAAACCCATCAATTTGGGTTTTGAAACTATCAAAAATTATATCAATGTGGTGATATTTAGGAATAAAAGATGAAATTAAAGAAATAAATGAACAATTAACATATTTAAACATGAGATAATCAATGTATGAAAAAATAATCAAAAAATAAATTATAATCCCATTATAATATATCCATGATTTACAACCATTCCATAATTAAATAAATATACCCATGGAAAGGGTATAGATTTTTGTGATCACTTATTTTGAAATTTCATGGGCATTAAGTGAGACTTGGGATGTTTAATTTCAGTTTCAAAGGGTTGGGATGATTTATATTTATTTTTAAGCAATTCTATATTTTTTATGTTTGAATATGATTTTAAATTTTTTGTTATATATAGTGTTTTATGTAAAAATATTTAATATTATAAAAAATATATATACCATAAGAATTTCTTCACAATATTTTTAATCTGAAAAATTTATTTTTCAGGATATTTAAATCATACACATTGTTTCCAAGTATTATGATTCCACAAAAAAAAACTACACATCATTAAAATTTCGTGAACAAATTTTTATTGTATTTATTTTAATTGGATTCCTAGAGTTTATTATTTTTATTATTTTCAATACTTTTTGAAAATAAATTATATAGTGAATGGTATATATATTATGAGTTATTTATATATTATGTACCATGTATTATAAATAATGTATTTATTTGGTTTTTTTGTGAAATTCATTGTTACATATTTAACAAAAAATTTATTTATGAATTTAAAATGGTAAAAATTAATAATGGAATATATTGTGATTTAAATAATTTTCGATGAATGAGAAATAATTAAATGAAAACATGTAAAATAAGAAATATGAAAATATATAAAATGTAATTAAGACATATCTGGGGGTTAGTGATTCGTGCATGGTGGGTGGGGTCGGGGGAGATTCACTAACGAAAAAATAAAAACATTAACCAATTATTTGGGTTTAGAATGGAAGGGGGTTTTGATAAAAAAATAGTTGGAAATAAATATTTAATTTTGAAAAAAAAAAGAAACCCTCTCCCCTGCAGCTAATCCCCATTGATGTTATCCTTTCTGCAGTATATATTCATACAATAAATTTAAATAAAATTATATTGGAGATAGTAACTTAAATGAGTGGTGTGCATAACACGTAACAAACTACAGAAAAAATTCATCCAAGTGAGATTGTAGCATCCTTGAATTTTCATGGGAAATAAAATGTTCTTGAGATGAGTATAGGTGAATCATAGCATGTAATTTAAATCGTTCACACATTTTCATCCTTATTTATATCAATATTGGTAGTAATTTAATGGGATTTGTAGAACCCTGGGCCAGATTAGGTTCCACTGAGAATGGGGATAATTGGTGATACCCTTGTTTTATGTATTTTTATACTTTTAAAATGCAACTCTTGAACTTGTTAGGGTTGTCAATCCACTAAATAGTTTCTCTCAAACTCACCTCAAGTGTAGTAGTAAAATAATATGTGGATGCACAAAATATTTATAAGGATTGAAAATGAAAGGTCTACTATTTTTCTTGTATGATAGGCAACTCAACATGGATTTTCTTCACTATATCCACAAGTGAATAGAACTTGTTAGATACCCTAGTTACAAAATTGGTTGGACACCCCAATTGTTCTCTCTATAGTTAGTTAGACATCCGAACATCTCTTCTTCCCTAATTTGTGAGACACCCCAATCAAAAACCTGCAGTATCTTATTAGACACCCTATATACATAATCCACCTTCATTTGTTCTAGTGATATAATGATCTTATTCATATATTTTTATCCTCCAAAAGAATGATGGATGTCCCGTAATTATGTACAAATCATAAAGGTCTTCAATAGATGAGTTTGATCAGTCTTGTTATTTCTCAAACACCTTTTTGATCTTGGATGATTTTAATTTTCCTTATTTAAATTTTTGGTAACATGTAATCACCTTATTCAAGAATTACAGAAATTTTTCTTACCCTTAACACTCTTCTTTCACAATGGTTATAAGGAGTCTCAAAATGAAAAATCAATCTAGAACTATTTTCTCATCACCGACATCCACATATTTATACACAAATTTATACATAGGTCCCAATTAAAATTACATTATATAAATTTTCATCAAAAACCTCAATTAAATGTGCTAATAAATTAAAATAATTAATTTAGTCTTTATTCAAATAAAAATATCCAAAATGTGGTTGTGATATTTATGTACTCTTCCTTTGGATACCCCATAATTTTATGGGTATTATAGTTCACATTTTAATTAACCAATTGATATGTGGGTTTTTGTTCAATGATTCATTTTGAAATAGTTGAATAAATCTTTATGGGGTATTTCCTTTATCATGAAACCCATGATGGGTATTCTATCTTCCCATATGGCTAAATGTAACATGAATGGATGAAAAATCATACATGATTGTATGCATGCATGAAACACTTTTCTAGTTAAATTTTGTATCTCAAATAGATACATAAAGACTTGGTTATCATATTCTTCACACATAAAAGTCACATGTGGCTCATTGTGAATTCTAGAAGGTATCGAGATTTTAGTTTTATCATGAACTTTGCTTCATTATCAACCACGAATAAAGTTTATAAACAACACAATGGTTTCAGGGTCTCTGTTCTTCACTTAGAGTACCTGAAGGAATCGGGTTTTCCCTATTCTTCATATGACATTGAAACATTGCACTACCTTATATATAAAAACCCGGATGAATGGGATTACTAATCGTTATCCATGACTTGATGCATTCAAGTGAACCTTAATGAAATTTTATTTCACATGTGCATAAATATTTATTCTGTCATTTCCCATGAACTCAACATTTTTAGACAGTCACACAGATCAGGATCTCAGGCTAATGTACACTAATTTAAAAGAAAAATTTGTGCAACGTTTATATCATACTCTCTTGGGAATAAAGATATCATCAATAAACATGACAAAAATGTAAATGGTATCATCCATGATATTCATGGGTCAACCATGAAAAAATAAGTGAAGCACACTGATTCTTTCAAATAAGGATGGAGGAAGAAGGTCTCCTAAATAAAACATAGGACTCATAAAAGTCCAATCATGTAGTGTGGGTAATTTCATTAATTTTAATTAAAGATGAACAATGATTGAAATAACCACATCCCATAGGGAATAAAAACCTAGTCTTCCACTTCCATATAACACAATACACTTCATCATCAAATCAATTATTTTGAATATCCACTAGAAGCACCCTGTAATAGATCTCCCTACCATCATTCCACCCCACAAGGTGACACCATCATTTCTCGCTTGCGCTCTCTAATATTAGTGCACACCTGCTTTCCTGACCCACATCTCTCTTATACCAAGTGGATTTTCCCAAGATGACTCCCTCATCTGTGGTTGACTTCTAAAAGTCCCACAAATGGATAGGTTCATGTCATACTTGAATTTCTAGTAGACTAACATATTTTTTAATACTAGGATCAAATAATACTTATCAATATTCTAAGTATAGAATAAATGGTAATCCAATCCAACCTTATCAACTTCTCTTCTTATCTAAATATTCCACATTTATTATTCATGAAACATAAATATGAACTTTTATTTTTTCATAGACACTATAAATTCGACATCCTCTTGCATTTATAAATCCTTTTTGTATGAAAACATCAAAACTTCTTCTTTAATTAAATAAATTTTTCACGGAATTCACTTTATGTTACCAATGTGAAAACTCCACAGCACATGTGTTTAATCATTGAAGATCACTTCAATAATCATCAGAGTTATCAGGGAGAATTTCCCATGTGTGAAGTCCAATGAAATGAAATGAATCCATAATAATTATCTTGACGTCACCACTTCATCTTCACTCAAATATTGACTACTTGATTATAAAATTAACACTTGGGAAAAAAATCTCCCCCTTTTCCTTTGATTTCCAATATATCCTCACATCAAAAAATTCAATATCTGGAAACATGAATTATTCTCACCCTTATTGAGAATCAAATGAAATTCAAAATTGGGATGTCTTCCCATATCATCTTTCATCATAAAAATTATATTCTCATATTTTAAATGAAGGGGATGACATCGCATGATACTTATCAAAGAGACTCAATCTAGTAAACTCTAAGTACACATGGGAAAACCAAGTGTAGAAAACAAGATAGAAATAAACATGGTTGAATATGCTTCCCATAACTGAAACTCATATGTAATACCGAGCTCAGTGTATCTCAATTATCAATAATGATTTTCCAATTTTCAGAATTTCAATTGACATGAGAAATCATTCACGGTTCAATAAACGCATTATAAATTTCAGTTGCACAAGAACAAATCCCCATTTGTTTCATATTATACATCATTCAATCCATTTCCCTTAATAAAAACAACAAAGAAATTGGGATGAGAGTGTTATTATAATACCACTTGTCTCTTAAAAGATCCCTCTAAAGGTATGAACTCATCATTATCACCATTGAATTTAATGGACTCCAAGGTGAAATATAATTATCATTTAATTACATTTATGTTAGCTCATAACACATTAAAAAAATAGGTATTAAAGGTGAACCACTTATTTACTTAGAGTAAACATTAAAGGTGAGTGTTTTCTCTCATCCTTTCTATATTTTTCTTTCTAAGATCATTATGAGAAGTTATTTCTTTCATGTTAACATTCTCCATAGATTGTGCACATATTTTCTTCCCATCAATTTTTTATTTTTGTGGTAAACCAATTTCTACCTGATTAATAGCTGAAACAACCTCATATTTTTTCTTTAAAAATTTACCTATTTTATTCCAGTAGTGTTTTTTTGATGCTTGGTTTTTGGTTCTTGATACAACCTTGGTTGAGGCTCATTTTCATTATCCAAAACATAAATTCTATTTTCCAATTTTTTTTGCCTTTTACTAGGATAAGTAAAATTCTTGTAAGTCATTTTATTGAAGTATATTCATATGGATTATTTACCCCTACATGCATTATTCCATGTCAATTTATTTCCCATATGACCGAGGTTAGAATAAATAAAGAAAATACCCAAAAAGTCATACATCATTTGGACTCTTATTGATTGAGATGATGTCACTAATGGAGTTTTTCAAGAAACATTATTAATTATGAAACATTTACTCTTGTGTCCCTAAATGTTCCAAAATAAAATAACATGTGTTCTTTCATATTATGTTGAATGACATTTATATATTTTCTATGTTTGAAAAAATTGATTTCAAATTTCATCTCTGGGTTACTATTATTTTCTACAGATATTGAGAAATCTTTCAGAAAAATATTTATTTTCCCTCTAGAGGTTCTCATCTTATATTAAAGATATATTATTTTCATATCACTATTCTACATCTCTTTTTCAGTGGTCTGTTGTTTTAAAATATTTTGGGAAATCCCTTTTATCAGGTACTTTTCTCCTTTATCTTGGTTCCAATTTTCATTGAGTTGCTATTCAAGCCCACTTATTCTCTACTCGTCCTTTAATTATATAAGGTCAAATATTTCACCATTAAATTTTAAACATCATGAATTATTCTCTATTGATATTATTTTTCATTTCATGAAAATTCTGTAGAGTAATGATTTTATTTTTTTTCTATTATTAACCAGAATACCATTTCTTTTTTAGCTTTATGTGAGATTTTGAAAGAGTAAATTATTTCTCCATAAGTGGGTTAGAATTAGAAATAAAACTTGGTTAATATATTACCTCAATTCAGTATAAAAACTTATTGGATGGATTCTTCTTCTCATGAAAGGTAAAGAGATTGATTTAATCTCCACTCATTGGATTTTTCTTTGGAAAATGTTTTAATTCATTCATTATTTTATAACATTATAAATTTCATGAAAGAAGGGAAGTGAGATCGTTATAATTTTCATAAAATTCCATTCTCAAAACTTATTAGTTTTTTATTGGTGACCAGAGCTCTGATACTGATTTTAAATCTCTTGGATTGATTAGGTTTCACTAATATGGGTGGGGGGGAATCAATGATACCATTTTTCTTGATTTTTTCTCCCTTTAAATTCATCATCTTGAACTTGTTATGGTTTTTGATCATCTCAATAGTTTCTCTCAATCCAACCTCATGGAAAACAATAAACTAAGATATGCACTAAAAAAATGTTTCTATGATTCAGAAATGAAAGGAATACTCCTTTCCATATTGGTTAGACACCCCAAGATGGATTCTATTCACTATATCCCCAACCGAATACAATAGTTTTGACAATCTAATTCCAAAACTAGTTGGACATACCAATTTTTCTCTCCATAGTTTGTTATAAATTTCAAATACTCTTCTTATATGATTTATTATACAACCCAATCAGAAACCTCCAGTAGCTGGATAGACATCCCAACCAAAATCTCCCCCTTGAGTTTTCCCAAAGTTAGAAATATCATCTTCATAGATAGCCTTCCTCCATAAGAAATATGGATGTACCATCATCCTGTACAATCACTCAAGGTTTTCATCAGATAAATATAATCTATATTATTGGGCCTAAAAACTATTTTCTAATCATTGATGATCTAAATTATTATTCTTCGAATTCTCTTGTACATGACATCACCTTCTTCAAGAATTACCCAGCTTTGGATCACCCTTAAAATTATTCTTGTCCAATGGCTGCCAAGAGTATCAATATGATATATATATTTATATATATTTTCTCATCACCTACATGCACAACTATTAACACAAAAGTGGTTCATAGGTCTTAATTAAATTCCATGATTTAAACTCTAATTTAAAACATTAATTAAATGCGTTAATAAATGAATCACATTTAATTTTTTATTTCATAAAATAATAATACCCAAATGTTGGTATCATATTCACTTCCTCTTCATATGAATACCCCATTATTTTATGGGTAAAATATTTCTCATTTTAAATACCCAATTGAAACATGGGTATTTATTTCATGATTCTATTTAAAATTCCCTAATAAAACTTTGGTGGGTATTTCAGTTTACATGAAACCCATGATAAGTATTACATATTCTCACACAGCTAAATGAAATAGCCATGAAACACACATCATGCATATATATATATATATATATGCTTGAATGCAACACATACCTATTTAATTTTGTCTCTCAAATACATAACCAAAGTATAGGGTATCATATACTTCATACGAAAAAGTCACCCATAGTTCACTGTAAATTCCATAAGGTTTCAAGATTCACGTTTTATCACGCACTTGGATATATTATCACAAAAAAATAATCCCATTAAAACAATCAATGGTTCTAGTGTCTCTATTATTCACATTTAATAGATTATGGAATTGATTTTTCTATGTTCTTAATACAGAATTGAAAAATAGTGTTTCCTCATGTTTAAGCTTCTGAATCATCAGACATACTCATTATTCTCCATCGTTTGATAAAATCATGTGTAACTTCATGTAATTTTATTTTACCTATGCATAAATCTCACTTATTTCATTTTCCAATAAATCAAAATCTATTTATGGTCACACAAATAGGGATCTCTGGTTCATGTATGATTATTTTCATGGATACCATGTGCAACGTGTATCTTGAATTCCAATAGAAATCAAGATATCATCAATGTAAAAAGTAAATATGTTCATGATCTCATCCATTATTTTCGTGGTTCTATCATGGATGGAGAACCGGTACACACAGATTCATTAGAACTGTAACGACCCAATATTTTTGGGTAGTATATTAACTTACTCTTAATAATTTAATAGAGATGTTAATGTTTAATGCAGAAAGAGGAGTCGATGGATTCATCCAGTAGACTTGAACCTTATGAAGCCCAATTATCAGAGCTTGGGAAGGAGGTGGCATCTTTGGCCTTCACTTTGGACCAAGCCCAAGCCGAACTCCAGCGTGTCAAGCTTGAATATAAACGCCTACGGGAGAAGTTCAAGTTAGTAGATATTACTACTAGGGCAATGTTATCTGAGCCACCTTCTGATTCTCTCACCATAGCACACCTTACACTTAAGTCATATGCTGGTGTTATAAGGGGCTATGTGACGAGACCCTAGCTTCTTTGTGTGATACTTTGGGATGAAGAAATTGAGATTTATTCCTTTAGGGATGTTTGTGAAATTTCAAATGTCCGGATCATTTTAGGATGTATTTTATTGATGAATTTTGAAAAAAGGATATTTTAAAATATTTATGTAAACCTTAAATAATTAATGATGTGTAATGATTTTCAAAAAATGGTCTTCTAAAAAAGTGTTCAGTAAGGAATTTGGAGTCTCATAAGATCATCTTAATTTTTGATGAATAGTAAATTATGAATAGTGATTTTACGCTTAGGATTAGTAATGTGACCAAATGGATTAGTAATTTCACTCAAAGAAAGTTTTAATATAATTTAGACACCAAGATTAAGTAATTTGATTCAATAAAATGGGTAAATAACTGTTTCATAAATTATTAGTCAAGTATTAGTTTTTTTGGGGTGAATAGTGTTTTTTAATTAAAAATTATATTAGAAATATTTTGAAAAATATTTTTATAAAATGGACTTTATTTTTGAACTCAGAGCACTGATATTATGTTATGGTAATTCTTGGGGTTTTTTCTAAAAAAATGATGTTTCAGTGAATAGTGTTTTTAATTTAAAATTAAATTAAAAATATTTAGAAAATTATTTTTATAAAATGGATTTCATATTTGTAATCAGAGCGTCGATATTTTATTAAGGTGAAATTTTGGGTTTTTTCTGAGAAAGTTGAATTTTCAGTGAATAGTAAAAAAAGCAGTTTTAGGGTTTCGGTATGTTTAATGACATCATAGCTGTGTCATGGTGATGTCATGAGATATTTTAATTTTTTTCCGACATAAGGTGATGAATTATTGTATTGGGGGCCCCATGTGGCCTAACATCATGGGAAATATCATGGGAGAGCACATGGTTTTGAGAAAAGCACTTGTGAGGTGTCTCTTGGCCATTAATGCCTTGTCCCCACACTTTCCCTATAAACACCAAGCCATTCTCTATTCCTTTGGACTCCAAAATAATTCTCAACGATGTTCTGGTCTCCTTGCATCCCAAAGAGTCCTCCCAAGGTTCCCTCAAGCCTCTCAAGGTCCCAACCTTTGAGTTTTAAGAGTTACATTTAAGGTAAGGGATCCGACCTCTCTCTTTCTTTTCAAGTAATCTCTTTTATGTCATTCCTTTTATGCTCCATGTTCTTATGTGGGAGGATGTTCTTTTATATTCCTCTTCATTTCATTTTCATTTTTATATGATGATAGATCCCCTCTTACTCTCAGCATTTCGTTTTATGAAATTTTATGTGACGTCGTTAGGCTGCCAAATTTTTACGGGATTCTTTCACCCTTCTCATTTTTCAAGTTTTATTTTCATATCAAGTCTTTCAAGTTAATTTTTATTATGTCGGGGTATGATCTCTATATCAATCAAACTGATATTTTATGATCATATTATGAGAGACCCTATTTGATCTTCTCAATTCTTTTTTTATTGAAGTTTAAGTGACGCTGTTAGGCTGCCAAATTTTTATAAGAGAAATCTTATTTCTGTCTTACTTCCATGTTTTTCATTTCAAATGGTATGTCCTTAAAATATCATTACCATGAATCATATCCTTTATATTCTGTCCCTATATTATTTTTATAGATCATTTATGAGTGGGTGACCCATGTCCCCTCCCTTTTCAACGTTTTCTAAAACCCAGTAACGTAGCCGTTATGCTGCAGAATTTTCGTCTCAAAATGCCTCTCTCTTTTTCTCAAAATTATTTTATGTTATTAAGTGAATACTCAAAGCTATTATTTCTATAGGGGTATTCAAATATATATCAAAATGTTCTTTTTTAAATTCTAGTATTTACAAACATGAAACCAGCTTTCCCTTTCCGGGGGTTTAAAGTGACATAATGATCATGTCTTTAAAGTTGTTTTCAAAACATTAAGATTATGAAATGAACCCCATTTCTTTTATGCTATATGGTTTTTTTTATGAAATGATTGACGATGATATATGTTTCTCACATGATAATAACGACATATCAATGGTGTTCCCAGATAGCGCTCCAATGCATTGGGTAAAGACTTAATCTCTAGAGATGACTTTTTAGACTGATACCTTGGTGAATAACCTTGGTAATTTTTAACGACACCTTGGGGATGGACCATGGTGAAATGAAATGATTGTCAATATTAAATGTTTCAGCCACATATTCAAGTTACGAAAAATTTAATTTTTATTATGATATATCTCATGATTTCTTTCTCATGCCTTAAATTTCTTTTCATGTCCTTATTGAAGTATCTCTAGTTCACATGTAAAATGTTTCTCTTGTTTCCCTTACTGGGCCTTCTGCTCACCCTTTCTTTTGATGTATGTCCCCAGGTTATGAGATGTAGTAATGAACCTAGGATGAACTTAAGGAGAATCCTTTAAAGTGTTTATGAAGAATGCTTTATGTTGTTTTCATGTAATATATTCTCGGTTTCCAAGACACTAAACCTTAAAGATCCTCAGTTTTGTGTAATGTAATGAAAGTTTATGTTATAAAAAGACGGGATGCTATAGTTGGTATCAGAGGATGGTTTAGTTATTTGTGGAAATTAGGATATAAAATCTTTAGGAAGAACCCTATAGAAAAGTTTAAATATAGAAAAACTTCTTGGTATTTTGGTAAGTATTGAGAAAGTGGTTTATCGAACAACTACATCCCTGTCTTGATATGAGTAGGTAGAGGCGGCTCTGGTACAGATGTACATATTGGTAAAACCCGAAAACACTACATTGATCTAGACTCGAATGAGAACTAGTGCACGATAATGGTCCTTGCTGCACTCTTGGTTACAACACTCCTGGAGGATATGTTTGGTTAATCACAAGCTTTTTATGAATCATTATGAAGGAATTATAGAGAAATTTAATTGTCTAAGAATGAAGTCTTAGTTAAAAGATTCACAAATGAAATAAGTTTCTCACTAAAGTTTTATTCTTTTAGAAAATGGCGGGGAATAGGAGGAACCGTGCAGATGGTGACCGAAATGCACCATGTGCTGACGGCCCTCCGATGGAAGCCGGAATGGAAACATTAATGCGAATGATGAACCAACTGACTCAAGTTATGAGTAATAACTTGAATCAGGCTGAGAGGTCGATCTCACCACGAAGGGAACAACATTCTGTTGAGTCCTTCATGCGTCGATGACCACTATCATTCAGTGGATCTACTGACCCATTGGTTGCGGAACAATGGATAAGCTCCATTGAAAAGATCTTTTCTGTACTCCTTTGTTCGGAATAAGAAAAAGTCACCCTTGATGTTTACCGACTAGAGGGAGAAGATGATCAGTGGTGGTCACTAGTCAAAAACATGAATCCTAGATGAGAGATGGAAGCTATGAAGTGGGAAGAGTTACAGGGAATATTCTTTAATAAGTATTTCCCTCGTTCTATGAGAACAAGAATGGAGAAAGAGTTTCTCAAGCTGAAGCAGAAGGAGAACGAATCTGTCAGAAGCTATGAGATGAACTTCACCCGATTTTCACGTTATACCTCTAGCTTTGCCATGGATCCAAGTGGGAAGTTTGATAGATTTTTCGGTGGATTGAGACCTCATCTGTGGAAGAATTTAGCCATCCAGGACTACGATAGCTATGAGGAGATCGTGCAGAGTGAAATGAAAGTCGAGCTAGAGTTTGGTGAGACACAGTGGTATCATAAATCAAATGAAAAGAAGAGATCGTTGGAGCCCAGTTTAGGGAATACTTTTGATCAGGGAAGAGGTGGAAAGAAAATGAAACTTACCACATGCAATAAATGTGGGAAGAATCATCCGTGGAACTGCTTGACCGGAAGTGGAAAGTGCTACAAGTATGGAAGAGGATGACATATTGCTCGGAATTGTCATAGTGAGGTAAATCCTCAACTCCCCAACACTAACGACAGAGGAAAGATGGTTCTGGCCATACCTGAAGTCCATTTCTTCATGTGTGGACAGCTTGGGCACTATGTTAATCTCTGTCCAAATCCAAGGGCAATGGAGGGGAATCACCATCAACCTCAGCAAAGGCCAGGGGAGAAAGGTCGTGCTTTTGCTATCACAACAACTGATGTTGAATCTCAGAATGATGTGGTAGCAGGTACTCTTGTTTTCCTCTCAAAACTAGAAACTTCTTTGTTTGATTCTTGTTCTACGCATTCCTTTATTTCCTCGATGTTTGCAAAGAATATAGAATCAATCCCCAAACTGCATGAGGTAGAGTTGTCAGTCAAGACTCCAAGTGGGATTATCCATGCATAAACAATGTTTAGAGACTCTAGTGTTTACTTTAGTGAGCACAATCTTATTGAAAATCTAGTAGTCATTCCCATGTTGGAATTCGACGTTATACTAGGGATGGAATGGATTTCAAAGTTTAATGCTAAGATCAAATGCAGAAGTAAGGAAATATCAGCAGTCTTGAATAAACAACCTACAATTATCTTCCAAGGAGAGATATCCTGATTTAATCCCTATCTAGAAGAACCTTCTATATATTTCTTTATGGAGTTAATCGGTGATGGTGAAGAAGAAAAAGGGAGAATACAGATAGAAGATGTTCCAATTGTTCAGGAATACCTAGATGTATTTCCTGAGGAGTTACCTGGACCTCCCCCAGAAAGAGAGGTAGATTTCTCCATTGAACTCGTACCTGGATCACAACCGATATCAAAGACCCTGTATAGAATGGAAAATGTGGAGCTAGAAGAGTTAAAGAATCAACTCCAAGACTTGTTGGAGAAGGGGTTTATCCGGCCGAGTGTGTCTCCTTGGGGAGCACTAGTTCTCTTTGTGAAGAAGAAAGATGGATCAATGTGGCTATGCATTGATTATAGAGAACTGAATGGGATCACAGTGAAGAACAGATACCCTCTTCCAAGAATTGATGATTTATTTGACCAACATCGTGGGGCTCAATTCGTCTCTAAGATTGAACTTCGATCTGGTTATCATCAACTGAGGGTGAAGAAGGAAGATATTCCAAATACTGCCTTCCGATCAAGATAAGGGCATTATGAGTTTACTGTTATTCCCTTCGTCTTGACTAATACTCTTGCTATTTTCATGTATTTGATGAATAGAGTCTTTAAGGACTGCCTTGATAACTTTGTGGTAGTTTTTATTGATGATATTTTGATATATTCAAAAAGTCGTGAAGAGTATGAAGATCATCTGAGGGTTATTTTGACAACTCTGCGGGAAGGAGAGGCTCTTTGGAAAGCCCAGCATGTGTGAGTTTTGGGTACAAAAAGTGGCTTTCTTGGGGCACATTGTAACTAATGAAGGAATCTCGGTTGACCCTACAAAGACAATGGTTGTGGAGGAGTGGCCTCAAACCACAATAGTAACTGAGATTCGTAGTTTCCTTGGTTTAGTGGGATATTATAGGAGGTTTTTGAAAAACTTTTCATGGCTTTATAATCCGCTATCCAAGTTCACTCGAAAAGGGGTTAAGTTCATCTGGAAAAAGGAATGCGAGGAAGGTTTCCAAGAGCTTAATAAGAGAGTAGTTAATACACCTGTGTTAAAACTACCCTCTATCGGAGAAGGATTCGTTATTTTTAGCGATGCATCTCTGAAAGGGCTTGGGTGTGTCCTCATGAAAAATGACAAGGTAATTGCTTATGCATATCGACAGTTGAAGATGCATGAGCAGAATTATCCTACGCATGATCTAGGGCTAGCGGCAGTTGTTTTTGCTATAAAGATATGGAGGCACTGTCTTTATGGGGAGAAATATGATATATACACTGACCAACAAAGTCTAAAGTATATTTTCACACATAAATAATTGAACATGAGACAAAGGATATGGTTGGATCTTTTTAAAGACTATGATTGTTCAATTCATTATCACCCTGGAAGAGAAAACAAAGTCGCGGATGCATTAAGAAGGAAATACCTTGTTGTTCTGGCAACAATGAGGATCCTAGAAGATCCCTTGATTAAAGATATAGAAAAACTGGACAAGGGAATTATAAAGAAAGGGACATCATTAACCTTATCCCAAATTATTTCTCAACCTTCATCACTGGAGAAGATCAAGAAGGCTCAAAAAGAAGATCCTTTGCTGTAGGAGAAGTTGGAGGCTGTAAAAGATGGGAAGTTCCTTGATTTCAATATTGATCAAGAAGGTGTATTGAAATTTCGTAAAAGACTATGTGTTCCATATATTCTGGAGATAAAGAAAGAACTGATGAATAAAGCTCATAGATCTACATTCTCTATACATCCAGGAAGCACTAAAATGTATAGAGACCTTCGTGATCAATATTGGTGGGATAACATGAAGAGGGAGATTGATGATTACCCTACAAGGTGCCTGGTGTGTCAAGAAGTAAAGGCAGAACATCAAATTTCTAAGGGGATATTACAACCGCTACCCATACCAGTATGGAAGTGGGATAATATCACTATGGAATTTGTATCTGTTCTCCTGAAAACATCCAAAGGAAACAATGCGATATGGGTTATTATGGACCGTCTCACCAAGAATGACCATTTTATCTATATTTGGGAAGATTTCTCTCTGGATCAACTTGCCAAGATTTACGTAAAGGAAGTGGTGAGGCTACATGGGGTACCATTATCCATCGTGTCTGATCGTGATCCGAGATTCACATAAAAATTCTAGAGAAGTATTTAACATGCTCTGAATACTGAATTGAATTTTAGTATGGCCTATCATCCTCGAACTGATGGCCAATCTGAAAGGACTATTCAGACAATCGAAGACATGTTGAGATTATGCTCAATGGAAGGTGGATGGGATCAACACCTCCCATTAGTTTAGTTCTCCTATAAAAACAGCTTCCATTCGAGTATTCATATGGCACCCTATGAAGCTCTGTATGGAAAGCGATGTAGAACTCCTACTTGTTAGGATGAAACTGGTGAGAGAAAGCTTCTTGGGCCTGATCTTGTGTAGGAGATGACAGAACAGGGTCATGCCATCCAACAACACAAAAAGGCTACTCAGAGTCGGCAGAAGCGCTATGCTGACAATCGTCAAAGGGACGTGGAATTTGGTGTTGGTGAAAAAGTGTTCCTTCGAATTTCTCCATGGAAGAGAGTCATGCGGTTTGGGAAGAAAGGGAAGCTCAGCCCTAGGTACATTGGCCACTAAGAAATCCTTGATCGCATAGGAGAAGTGGCCTATCATCTAGCACTTCCACCAAACCTAGCTCAAGTTCACAATGTCTTCCATGTATCTCTCTTGAGGAAGTACATACTCGACCCTTCGCATGTACTGAACCCAGAGGTGGTACAACTGGAACATGACCTCTCTTATGAGGATCAGCAAGTGGAGATCTTAGACCATAGAGACAAGGTTCTAGGAAACAAGACTACCCACCTTGTGAATGTGTTGTGGAGGAATCATAAATATGAAGAAGCGACTTGGGAACCTGAGGAAATGATGAAGCAAAAGTACCCTCACCTTTTCAACTAGGCCTCAAGTATAAATTTCGGGGATGAAATTTCTTAAGGGGGGAAGAATGTAATGACCCAATCTTTTTGAGTAGTATATTAACCTACTCTTAATGATTTTATAGTGTTGTTAATGGTTAATGGAGAAGAGGAGTTGATGGCTTCATCCAGTAGACTTGAACCTTATGAAGCCCACTTATCAGATCTTGGGAAGGAGGTTGCATCTTTGGGCTTTGCTTTGGACCAAGCCCAAGCTGATCTCCAACGTGTCAAGCTTGAACAGAAACGCCTACGGGAGAAGTTCAAGTTAGTAGAGATTACTACTAGGGAAATGTTATATGAGCCTCCCTCATATTCTCTCACCATAGCACACCTTACACTTAGATCATATGCCGGTGTTATAAGGGGCTGTGTGACGAGACCCTAGCTTCTTTGTGTAATCCTTTGGGATGAATGAACTGAGATTTCTTCCATTAGTGATGTTTGTGAAATTTCAAATGTTCGGATAATTTTAGGATGTATTTTATTGATGAATTTTGAAAAAAGGATATTTTAAAATATTTATGTAAACCCTAAATAATTAATGTTGTGTAATGATTTTCAAAAAATGGTCTTCTACAAAAGTGTTCAGTAAGGAATTTGTAGTCTAATAAGATCATCTTAATTTTTGATTAATAGTAAAGTATGAATAGTGATTTTACTCTTAGGATTAGTAATGTGACCAAATGGATTAGTAATTTCACTCAAAGAATGTTTTAATATAATTCAGACACCTAGATTAAGTAATGTGATTCAATAAAATGGGTAAATAACGGTTTCATAAATTATTAGTCAAGTATTAGTTTTTTGGGTTTAATAGTGTTTTTTAATTAAAAATTAAATTAAAAATATTTAGAAAAATATTTTTATAAAATGGAATTTATTTTTGATCTCAGAGCACCGATATTATGTTATGGTAATTTTTGGTGTTTTTTCTAAAAAAATGAATTTTCGGTGAATAGTGTGTTTATTTAAAAATTAAATTAAAACTATTTTGAAAAATATTTTTATAAAATGGAGTTCATATTTTTAATTAGAGCGTCGATATTTTATTATGGTGAAATTTTTGGTTTTTTCTGAGAAAGACGAATTTTCAGGGAATAGTAAAAAAAGCAGTTTTAGGGTTTTCGTATGTTTAATGACATCATAGCTGTGTCATGGTGATTTCATGAGATATTTTAAGGGTTGGCCGACCTAAGGTGATGAATTATTTTATTTGGGGCCCCATGAGGCCTAACTTCATGGGAAATATCATGGGAGAGCACATGGTTTTGAGAAAAGCACTTGTGAGGTGTCCCTTGGCCATTAATGCCTTGTCCCCTCACTTTCCCTATAAATACCAAGCCATTATCTCATCCTTTGGACTCTAAAATCATTCTAAACGAAGTTCTGGTCTCCTTACATCCCAAGGAGTCCTCCAAAGGTTCCCTCAAGCCTCTTAAGGTCCCAACCGTTGAGTTTTAAGATTTACGTTTATGATAAGGGATCCGACCTCTCTCTTTCTTTTCAAGTAATGTCTTTTATGTCATTCCTTTTATGCTTGATGTTATTATGTGGGAGGATTTTCTTTTATATTCCTCTTAATTAACTTTTCATTTTTATATGATGAGATGTCCGATATTACTCTCATCATTTCGTTTTATGATTGTTTAAGTGACGCCATCAGGCTACCGAATTTTTAAGGGATTCTTTCACCCTTCTCATTTTTCAAGTTCAATTTTCATGTCATGTCTTTAAAGTTCCTTTTTATTATGTTGGGGGTATGATATCTATATGTATAATACTGATATTTTATGATCATATTATGTGATACCCTATTTTATCTTGTCAATTCATTTTTATTGTAGTTTAAGTGACGTCGTTAGGCTGCCGAATGTTTATAAGAGAAATCTTATTTCTGTCTTACTTCCATGTTTTTCATTTCAAATGGTATATCCTTAAAACTTCATTACCATGAATCATATCCTTTATAATATATCCCTATACTATTTTTATATATCATTTATGAGTGGGTGACCCATGTACCCTCCTTTTTCAATGTTTTCTAAAACCCTATAACGTAGCGGTTATGCTGCAGATTTTTCGTCTCAAAATGCCTCTCCCTTTTTCTCAAAATTATATTATGTTATTAAGTGAATACTCAAAGCTCTTATTTCTATAGGGGTATTCAAATATATATCAAAATTTTCTATTTTAAATTCCGGGATTAACAAACATGAAACCCTCTTTCCCTTTCCGTGGGTTTAAAGTTACATAAAGATCATGTCTTTAAAGTAGTTTTTAAAACGCAGTGATTATGAAATGAAACCCATTTCTTTTATGACATATGGGTTGTTTATGAAATGATTGATGATGATATATGTGGATCACATGATAATAAAGACATGTCAAGTGTGTGCCCAGATAGCGCTCTAATGCATTGGGTAAAGTCTTAATCTCTAGAGATGACTTTTTAGACTGATACCTTGGTGAATAACCTTGGTAATTTTTAACAACACCTTGGGGATGGACCATGGTAAAACGAAATGATTGTCAATATTAAATGTTACAGCCACATATTCAAGTTAAGAAAAATTTTATTTTTATTATGATATATTTCATGATTTCTTTCTCATGCCTTAATGTTCTTTTCATGACCTTATTGAAGTATCTCAAGTTTACATGTAAAATGTTTCTCTTGTTTCCCTTACTGGGCCTTCTGGTCACCATTTCTTTTGATGTATGTCCCCAGGTCATGAGATGCAGTAATGAACCTAGGATGAACTTAAGGATAAGCCTTTCAAGTGTTTAAGAATAATTCTTTATGTTGTTTTCATGTATTATGTTCCCGGTTTCCAAGACACTAAACCTTAAATATCCTCAGTTTTGTGTAATGTAATGAAAGTTTATGTTATAAAAAGACGGGATGCTATAAGAACAAGGTTGGATAAAGTCAACCACCCAACTAGATCAGGAAAATAATATAAGCTATTTCATGTAGTGTCGGAAATTTTACTCATTTTAATGACGTATGAACAATGATATAAAAAAATGCATCCCACTTTGAATCCTCACTTAGTCTTCCACTTCCATATAACAAAAACTGCTTCACCAACTGTTTGTAGTTCCAAATACCCAATGAAACTACCCCATCATAGCTCTATCTATCATCATGCTTCCACAAATGGTGGTGCATCTACTACTTTGTTGTACTATACTTCATGAGTGCTCTCATGCTGGTCTAACCGAGAGTTCTCTACTACCTGTAGGATTTTCCTGGGATGATTCCCGCAGCCTTGTCAACTCTTTAGGGTCCAACATATGGATGCAGTTGAGTCAGCCTTGGTAGTCTTGTGGGATGGAATGTTTCTTAATATGAGGATGAAATAACACTTAGAAAAAATTCTAAGTACATAATAATTTAAAATAAAAGACAACCTTGTCAACTTATCTTATGATATTTTTCTTCAAGATTTCTTCTTCACACAACATAAATATGAACTTCTATTTTTGGATGGAAACTATCTATCAAACATTCTCATTCATTTATAATATATTTTATTTATGGAAAAAATAAAAAATTATTGTTCATAAAAATAATTTTTTCATGGACTTTACTTTATGTAACCAATGTGAAAACTCCTTAACAACTGTTTTTAATCATTGAATATTTGTTCAAAAATCATCAGAGTTTTCATGGAGAATTATCCAAGCATGACATCTAATGCTATAAAATTGACCCATAACAATTCTACAGGAATAACCACTTCATCTTCACTCTCATATTAAATCTTTGACAACAAATGAAGCACATGGTAACAACATGTTATAAATGGTAACTACCCGTTTCTTGTGATAACGACATCATTTTAATTGTTTTTCATATTTTGTGAGCATTTCCTCACCTCTTTCATTTTCATAATAACTAGAATTGAGAAGGGAGCCTCGTGAGTAACTTTTATAGGTTTAATCCACTTCTAAGATATTCACATTATGATAATCCACTGATTCATTAAAACCAGTAAAATAATATTTACTACTTAGATGGAGTTTCTCAACATGTTTCTATAATTACAGACTTCTTTCTTTAGCTTCACACTCGGGTGATGTAATTATTACCAACATTGAATCCAACCCCTGAGAATATCATTTTCTTATCAGTTGTGGTTGTGAATTGATGTATAGGATCTATTATTTCAATTTTATTATAGTTTTTAACACTCCTTGATTTCATATTAAGTTATTTTCTTTAAAGTAATTCAACAGCTTGTGCTACACGCAACACGCAGTTCCAGTGCACCACAACTTACTAAACTAGACATTCAAAAATCAGTTATGAATAGCAATAAATTAATTTTGAATTTCAAATTCTACATATAATTTTATAATCTATATTATGTGTTTCTTAGACATAATATAAGAACAAATTCATTTAATTCAGATAAAAGAAGTCTTTTTCAAAGAAATGAAATTTTAACACATTTTAAGGGAAAACCATTTTTAAAAATAACTTTTGACACTTTTACATATTAAATTTAATGAAATTAAATTATTCTTTATAATAGTGACATAAAAATTTATTTTGGATAAATTTTGTGTACTTTTTTGATAACATTCATATTTTGTTGAATACTGAAAAATACTAAATTTTAATTAAATTTTTTTTAATTGAAATAATTTATAGTGTTAAATTATGAATTTTAATGGTTTGGAATTATAATTAGATTATAGTTTAATCATTTAATACAATGTAGGTCATTAAAAGTAATTTCACATTTAAATTTGACATAAACACATGTTAATCTTTTGAGAGTTTTTAATTTTCAAAAACCTGCCTTTTAGTTTTGACAACGGGAATTAATTTTAAATTAATTAATGCAACTTATATGTTTCTAATTTGGTAAAATAGAAGTTATTTTTGAATTCATAATATCAAAATTAGCTTATGGTGAATTTTTTTATTTTTCTAAAAACATTAAATTTTTGATGAATAGTGAAAAACACTACTTTATTGTTTAGAACTGACTTTATATTTAAATAATTATTTGTTTTATTTAAATTTATTTTCTGTCAAAATAGATATATAATACCTATATATGTTCAATTTAATTCATTAGATTCATGTTATAATAAGTTTAGATATATAAAATTTATTGAATTTTTTACCATCCTTTACCCACCTTCTAGGTGCTTTTAAAAATTTTCATAAAACATAATTTTACCACTTCTCTGAGTTGAATTTAAAAAATCCAAGAGACACAGTTAAAATCAGTAAGTATAATGTTGTTAAATTAGATGAAAATAATTTATGGTGAATAATAACTTTTGACTTTTATTTACCACGATTAAAATTAAATAGGGTAATTAAGGGTAAAATGATATTATAATTACCCTAACGCATGTCCTAATTCTATTGGATAAGTGTTATTATACCAAAAACAACCTTAGGAATAAAATATGATCCTCTTTGGTCCACTTGGATTAGATTAGGACATTAATTATTATCTTATTTAAAGGTGAGTTAAAAGTGTTAAATTCAAAGTTTAATAACTAAACCAATTTTAATATAGGGTTATACATAAGATAAATTAGACTATAAATATTCATTATAATGGTAATAATATTTCCTAGAAAATGGTATTTTATTTATAATTTTTAGACATTAAATAATTTAATTAATTTATGACACAACGATGATGGAGTAACTACCTTATTAATGACGTATTAAAATAATTGATATTATAAATATCTAAATAAATGTAAAATGAGAATTTTGATGAATGAAAATAATTTTATAGGTTAATATGACATGTTTGGGTTGATTAAATAAATTTTATTCTATGTTATAAAGTATTTATGGATTTTCAAAAAATCAAATACTAAATAGTGTCAAAATTGACATAATTGAGTTTTTTAAAAAAAATACAATTTTATTAATTTAAATAATCTTCCAAAAAATATAAAGTTCAGCCAAAGGACTTATATAAAGAATATATATATTAATATTTAATGACTTGGGGTTCACTTGTATTGTTATAGTATGTTTATTAACTATATAATATCAAAATAAAAAGAGACATGGTAAATGTCAAACTATTTAACTAAGAGTTAAATCTAAATGATAAGGTTTATATGGTGACCTAAACATGTATAAAACCTATTATTTGAGATGTTTTACATCCATCCCCACCTTATCCTCAAAATAAATCATTTTATATCTATTATAAACCGAAAATTATTTTATTATAAAATAATATTTCAAGGTTTTCTTAAAGTTCCCCTCACCCCTCTTATAAAAGGGCACTTCCCTTTCTCTAAAAATCACAGCTCCAAAGCCATTTGGATCGTCCAACCACTTCCAAAATATCCTACCAACTTCCCTCACATCATCCTAGAGTCTTAAGTTTTTTATAAATCAAACCTAAGGAGCCCTTTTGGTCTACTCAAAAGGAAACACCCAAAGAAGAGGTAATAATTTCACCACCCTCTTTCACGTTCTTTTCTTCTTCCACTTCCCCTTTCTTTTTTCCATAACAAAATAATAAATTCACTATGTTAAACATATTGTGATGTTATTATAAATATGGTACCACAATATTCATTATTCTAAATATGGTACAACCATATTCGTTATTCTATCCATCCTATAAATGATAATGTCACCATACGTGCGTACGTACGGCTTACCGTCTCCACGTCAAGGTATAGTTTGTTATTCAAACACCTCATTAATTGGATGGGTATAATAATGAGTATAACATATTTAAATAATAAATAAAATTTTTTATTGATTATGTAAATATGATATACCATCAAATTACATATGATCTCTCCATCAATATAATGATATTGTCGTTCGTGCATACGTACGGCTTACCGTCTCCACGAATGCGATGAGATTCATTCCCCATCATAATCATTCAAGAATAATTTTCATTTTATGATGAAAAATAATGTTTAAGAACTTATTATAATTCTGGATATGAATCAAATACAGCCTATACATAACAAACATGACTTATGTAACAAAATATATAAAGGAAAACGAATCAGTTAACAACCAAAACAATGATACTACTGAAATATCATTAACAAAGGAATATTAGAAGATAATATATGATATCATATTTATGTATTTGGTTTTTTCATAATTTAATAAAAAATTATTTCACTGTTATACAAGATTTTAACCTACCATATACTAAGGAAAAGTACAATGTAAGGAGTTTTCATCTCACTTTTGTTCCCATGAGAGTCATGCTATATTTTCCAATATTACCTTTTGTGTGGTGTATATAATTCCCATTATTTTATTTTTTGCATAATATAATATAATTTATGGTTATTTAAATCAAAAATTTATGATCCTTATTTCATGGGTTGTATGTTTCATAAGTTATCAAATCGGTAAGCAGAATTTGAGATTTCAATTTCCACTCATTCGGTTTTACGCAAACTTCATTGATTACATTACTCCAAGATTATGTTTGAAATCACAATTTAATTACATATATAGTTATTTAAACTCCCCTTTGTGTGTATATAATTTTTATGGACATAATCAATCCATTTATAAATTCTCAAGTCATCGATATAAACTTGATAAGAGTAATTTTAACTCAATTTCTATTCATTGAGTTAAACATCCAAGTCATTTGTTTTGTTTTTACAAGAAAATGTGTGAATGTACTATGGTTGACTTACTCATAATATCCCATCATATTGAGAGTATTTATATTTTTCACACATAATTATGTCATTGATTTATCCTTAACCTAAGGACATGGCCTTTGTAATGGAATTCATATCTACTTACATTCCATTGAGACTTTTTTGTTGTTATGCACCAATTCCCTTTTCTTTGGTGTATATCATTAATCCATTTATTCTCATGATATTATATTGTTTTTATTAACTCAATTATTTTTATTCAAGGGTCACTCATTTGGTTAAGAAGTCTTACTAAAATATCTTTTTAAATGTTTTAAAAATGTATTCTTTTAAACCTTTCTCATTAATGTCCATGTTTTGAAAATGGTTTTAGGGTTTAATTATATGGACAATAAGGTTTTAAAATTGGAACTCCTTTTAAAAGTTTAAAATTGGTTTTGGACACTTTGATTCAATTATATATTTTAAAGAGATACTTTATAAATTATGTGACTTTTAAAT
This sequence comes from Viscum album, assembly GCA_963277665.1. Classification (NCBI taxonomy): domain Eukaryota; kingdom Viridiplantae; phylum Streptophyta; class Magnoliopsida; order Santalales; family Viscaceae; genus Viscum; species Viscum album. Next base: position 2,060,006,660 of record OY728143.1, on the reverse strand, counting down.
GATTTCGTGAAAAAGGGATATTTCTCTAAAAGATTCTAACTGATCATTTTCAACTATGTCAACATACATTACAGGATAGTATTCTAGATCGAGGATGTTTTATTATTATACAAATCTTCCATATATTATTTAATATTTTGTGATATGTTGGACTGCGGATGTATTATTTTTATACCATTCATGGTTAATGGATAATGTATTGACATTACATATTCTAGTTTCAATACGAATATTTTTGTTATGTTTAATCCTTTTCACATATGGAATGCATTAGGCTTATTAAGTGATGGGAGGATCCCGCTTTAGCTCCTCGATGCAGTGGTAGGTCTCATGAGGCAAACTAGTGTCTTGGCACAAGGCCTTGAGAAAATCGTATTTTTAGTCTTGGCACAAGGCATTGACTATTTGGTTATGAAGTATGGCATTATGAATTTCATCATTATGAAATTGGCTATTGATGTTACATTTTTTTATTGGACTAGTAGAATATCTTTTTGAATAAGTAAATGTCATTATTTGATTTTTATTTTCCAAATTATGCTATAGTTCATGTTTGAATGGCTTTTCTTCAAGTCTTATACCTTTCCTTAAATTTTTTTTTATTTATGACCATTTCCACTATATTGTTATCCTTACTGAGAATCTGAGCTCAGCCCTTTATTATGTTTTATTTTTCCCTGGATGCAAAGAAGTGTATTATGATTAACTTGCATGAATAGGCTAAGGGATAAAAGAGTGTTAAAAGGCGACACAATGTGTTTTTTTAATTCATGATGTAATGTAAAACTTATGTATGTATCTAGTACTTCCAAGGATACTAAACTAATCAATCTTTCAAGACATGATTCCTTGTATCATGACAATTTTATTTAATAATGCACCGATTCTGGGTAATTGGGGTGAGGGCATTACAGTTGGTATTAGAGGAATTTTAGTACAAACCATGGAAGCTAGATTTAGAAAAAACTCTGATTAGGAAAAACTCCCTAATATAGACATTGAGGATTAGTATAGAAGAACATCCAAAATTTTTGGTAATGTAAATATTATGTGGGGTTTTCAAGAAATAAATCCCTATCTATATATGAGCAGGTAGAGGAAGCTTTGGAATGGATGTACATTAGAGTGAAAACTTCGACAAGGAGTTTCGGGCTTGACCCAGGGTATCCTGGTACATGACAACGGGCCTTGTTTCACTCTTGGTTACGACAATCCTAGGGGATATACCTAGGATAATTCACATTTTATTTACAAACTGATTTGAAGGATTTTAATATTACATGATAATAAATAACGTTTGTTAACCCTAATGTGTTTTAGATTAAAAATAAGGTGTTATGATATTCTCTAAATGATTTTATGACTCACACTATGCTTTGTTGTGTTAGTGAATGACTGCTTTCCAAGGAAGTCATAAAAACATTGAACATGATGTACAAGGTCGGAATGATGGTGGAAATGAGCAATGATATAGAATTTTGATATGGGTACATGATATTGTGTTCATGCCGAACCAGTTTTCCAAAAATATGATCGACAACATATATATTAACCAACTCTCGGACACAACAAAGAAGAGAAAGGAGATGAATGATAAGAGCTTCAATAGTATAGACCATGGGGAAAACAAACCTCAATTTCCATCATATAGTAAATTGGGAAGGAGACACCTAGGAAAGTGTGTCAATGGAACAAATAAATTCTTTATGTGTGGGAAAGAAGGAAATAAGGTAAATAATTTCGAAGAAAAAATGAAGAGTACTATGGACGAAAATAAAAATGATCCCAAGAATCCATTTACAGTCATTTTCCGTAAATGTATGGGACCTAGCCATTACCCGATTGAATTATCTATTCTATAGGATAATCTCTTGATCATGTAAGAACCTATGTGCAAATAAAAGGATGGTGAAATGTTTAAAAGTATTAGTGATCTTTATTGATGGGATTACATTGGAAGACTTTTCTCTTGAATGTGTAACCCTGCAGTTTGTTATATGAAAATGTTATTTTAGGAATAATTATCTTTTATACTATTGATATAGTTATAAATATCCATTTGGGTTTACATGATCCTCAAATTTGAGGAAATTGGAAGTTATTAAATTTTTGGCTGAAAATGGAAGGTATGAGATAACATTTGTGGTCAAATTATGTTATGATAATTTTGGGGAATTTATATAATTTTGGGAATGTTATAAAATATTATTTTTTAAAAAGGATAACACTCTGACCATGTGACAACCCATCACATTGGACAAAGTTGCGGGAATTGAACCCACAACAAGAGTGCGATTGGGATTTATCTCCTACCACTGGACTACATGAAGTCCCTGGTTAGTGTGACTAATTCATTTTAATTAAATTAGGTTATTGATAAAAAATAAGTTGAATTGGGATCTTATTTATCATCCAATAGATATCCTTAGTATAGGAAAATGATTTGTTGATTAACTGATAAATTTTATTTTGGAAGATGTTCACTCTGTTGGGAACACTATATGCCTAAGGAAAATAGAATACTATGGGATTTTATTTGAGGATTAATTTTATATTTTTATCTATGTTTGTATTGTGGATTTATAGGGATTTGGGTTATTTGTGGAGATGATTAACCTATCATAGATAACATATGATTAGGTTAATTACTTTTAACTATGTGACTTTAAGAGTAGTCAATGTTATTTGGAGAAAAAATTTTACCCGGAATACTGCGTAATAAAATTCTTCTATGTTTTGGGATTATATATTAGTTTGGGTTATATTAAAGGATTTTAAGGAAAATTGATTATTGAATGGTATTTGTTGAACTTTGGGAATTGTTTGTTTAATTTTAGAAATTAAGATTAGTATTTATTTCTCTAAAGGATTATCCTTTTATGGGATCATCTGATCTTGTACTAAGCATTTTGGTTTTGGTTAATCTATAAAGACACTTTAAATATACAGTTTATCCTTTTTGGATTATGTGATTCTCTAGAAGTTGATTTTAGCGCTTCATGTGCACATAGTCATCTTGAATACTCATCGTTTGAAAAAATATATGAGTTAGTGGTAAATTTTTTTTTAAAGGATTAAACTCTACTTAAAAAGATATTATATCTCTTTATGTTCATAGTCAATATCATAAATAAATTCCTCAAATTTATGAAATTGAACTTAAAACAAAAAACATTGTATATATAATTTTCCTAATAGGAAACTAATGGCCGTTTATCCCATCATAAGTTTGTGGTTTTTTTGTTGTTAACATTCTCTAGATCATGTTTTATATCACTATCCATCAAAAGATAGCACATAGTTTCTCTTCCATATCCATGTTTTCAATCATGGAATCCAATTATGGGTTATCTCGGGTGACCTTTGTACTTCTCTTTCTTTCTTTAAAAGTGATGGTTTTACTGACTCTTTTTACGATGTGGGACATTCAATGATGTTCCCAAGAACAATTTTAAAATTTTGAGGACATAATTTCCAAAAGGTAAGAAGAATGAAACACCCCAATATTTCATAGTACATTATTTTCTTTAATGTAATCCAATAGCTTGCGATACATGCAACACCGAGTTTGAGTGCACCATGACATACCAAACTAGCCATTCAAAAAGCAGTTTTGAATAGAATTAACTGAAATTTGAATTTTATATACTCCATATAATTTTAGAATCCATATTATGTGTTTATTAGACATAATATAAGAAAAAATTCATTGGTTTTAGATAAAAGAATTATTTTTCAAAAAATGCAATTCTACAACATTTTAATTGAAAACCATTTTTAAAATAAATATTTCACACTTTTAAATATTTAATTTAATTAAATTAAATTCTTCTTTAGAATTAGGACATCAAAATTTATTTTGGATAAATTTTTGTCACTTTTTTGATAACTTTAATATTTTGATGAATACTCAAAAATACTAACTTTTAATTGAAAACAACTTTTTTAATCGAAATAATTTATAGTGTTAAATTATGCATCTTAATGGTTTTAATGAATAATTAGATTATATTTTTATCATTTAATACAATGTGTGTCATTATAAGTAATTTTACATTTATATTTGACATAAACACACGCCAATCATTTGATTGTTTTAACTTTTTAAAAACACTAGTTTTGGTTGTGACAAAGAGAATTAATTTTTATTTAATTAATCCAAATTAAATTTTTTTAATTTGGTAAAATATATTTATTTTTTGGATTCGGAATATCAAAGTTATCTTAGAGTAAATTTTTGGTATTTTTCTGAAAACATTCAAATGTTGATGAATAGTGAAAATACTACATTATTGTTTAAAACCGACTTTTTATTTAAATACTTATTTATTTTATTTTAAGTAAAAATAGGTACATAATACCTATATATGTTAAATTTATTTAATTGGAGTCGTTTTATAAAAAGTTTAGATATATAAAATGTTATTGATCTTGTTACCGTCTTTTACCCACCTTCTAGGAGCTTTTGAGATTTTGCATAAAACATAATTTTAGCACTTCTGTGAGTTGAATTTAAAAAATATGAGAGACACGGTAAACATAATAACGTAAAATGTGGTTCAATAAGATGAAAATAATTTTGGATGAATAGTAACTTTTGACTTTTATTTTCAACGGTAAGAAAGTAAATAGGGTAATTAAGGGTAAAAATGATATTATAATTATCCTAAAACAAGTCATAATTCTACCGGATAAGTGTGATTATACCAAAAACAACCATAGGAATAAAATATTATCCTATTTGGTATACTTGGATTAGATTATGACATTTATTACTATCTTATTTAAAGAAGAGATAAAAGTGTTAAATTCAATGTTTAATAACTAAACCATTTTTAATATAGGGTTACACATAAGATAAAATTGACTATAAATTTTTATTGGAAAGATAAAAATATTTCCTACATAATGGAATTTTATTTATAATTTTTATATATTAGATAATTAAATTTATTTATGACACAATAATGATTCAGTAATTACTTTATTAATGAAATATTAAAATTATTGATATTATAAATATCCAAATAAATGTAAATTGAAGATTCTGAATAATTACACTACTTTTATAGGTTAATATGACATGTTAGGTTTGATTAAATAAATTTTATTCGAATTTATAATGTTTTTATTACTTTAAAACAATCATATTCTAAATAGTGTCAAAATTTAAATAATTGAGTTTTTAAAACAAATACTTTATTTTTAATTGATATAGAATTCATAAAAACTCTACGGTTTGGAAAAATAACTTAGATAAGGTTATATTTATTAATAATGAACCACTTTTAGTTCCCTTCTCTTGATATAGTATGTTTATTAACCTTATAATATTAAAATACAAAGAGACATGATAAATATCAAACTATTTAACTAAGAGTTAAATATAAAAGATGAGGTTAATGTGGTGACCTAAACCTTTCTAAAACCTATTGGTTGAGAGGTTTGCGACCCATACCCACATTAGACTCGAAATAAATCATTTTGGATCCATTAGAAACTGAAAAGTATTTTATTATAAAATAATATTTCAAGCATTTCCTAAAGTGCCCCTCACCTCTCTTATAAAAGGGCACTTCCCTCTCTCTAAAAATCACACCTCGAAAGCCAATTTTCTTGGCCATACCCTAACAAAATATCCTCCCAAATTCTCTCGCATAAATCTAGAGTCCTTACTTTTATCAGAAATCCTACCTAATGATCCCTTTTGATCAACTCAAAAGGAAACACCCAAAGAAGAGGTGATAATTCCACCACCCACATTCAAGTTCTTTTCTTATTCCACATCCAATTTCTTTTTTGTTTCCATACCAAAAATAGTAAATCCAGTACCTTCTAAATACTATGCTATTATTATAAATATGGTACAACGCTATTTTTTATTATATCAATCCTATAAATGACAAAGTCACCATACATGCGTACGTACGACTTACTGTCTCCACGCCATGGTGTAGTTTGTTATTCAAACACTTAATTATTTGGATGGGTATAATAATGAGTATAACTGATGTAAATAATAAATAAAACATGTTAATTATTCTTTATATATTATATACCATCCAATTACATATTATTTTACCATCAATATAATGATATTTTCACTCGTACGTACGTACAACTTACTGTCTCCACGAACACAGGGAGATTCATTCCTTATCGTAATCATTCCTATAATAATTATAATTTTATAATTAAAAATAATATTTAAGAACTTAGTATCATTCTTTATATGAATCAAATACTTCTTATACCAAAAAAACAGGACTTACATAACAAAACATATAAAGGAAAATGAATCAGTTAACAACCAAAACAATGATACTACTGAAATATCATTAACAAAGCAACATTATAAGATCATATATGAATTCATATTTATGTATTCGGTTCTTTTATAATTTAATCACAATTATTTAACCATTATACATGAATTTAACCTACCATATGCTAAGGAAAAGTACAAGGTAAGGGGTTTTCATCTCACTTTTATTCCCGTGATATTCATGCTATATTTTCCAGTATTACATTTTGTGTGATGTATGTACTGACCATGATTGAATTGTTGGAATAATATTCTTTAATATATGGATATTTACATCATCATTGTGTGATCCTTATTTCATGGAGTTTATGTTTCGTATGTTACCAAATCGGTAAGGTAATTTCAATTTTCAATTTCCACTCATTCCGTTTTACACAAACATTATTGATTACTTTACCCCACGATTATCTGGAAAATCACTATTTATTTACTTATGTAGTAATTTCCACTCCCATTTGTGTGGATATACGTTTTATAAACATAATCAATCAATTGATTAATTCTCAAGTCATCAATATAAACTTGATTAGAGTAATTTTAAATCAGTTTCTATTCATTGATTTAAACATCCATGTCATTGGTGTTGTTTTTACAAGAATATTTGTGAATGTCCTATGATTAATTTACATTGAATATTCAATAATATTGAGTGTATTTATATTTTTCACACCAAATTATGTCATTTATTTATCCATAACCTAAGGATACAGTCTTTAAAAAAGAATTTATCTCAACTTACATTCCATTGAGACTTCTTTGTTGTTATGCGCCAATTCACTATTATTTGGTGTATATACTGTACTTTGACATATTATATCATGAATCCCTTTATGCTCATGATATAATAAATTCTTTATTATCTCAATTATTTTTATTAAAGATTCTTTAATTTGGTTAAGAACTCTAACTAAAATATCATTTTAAATGTTTTAAAAATTTGTTCTTCTAAATATTTCTCATTAATGTTCATGTTTTGAAAATGGGTTTATGGTTATATTTATATGAACATTGATGTTTTAAAGTTGAAATTAATTTTAAAATTTTGAATGTGGTATGGAAAACATTGATTCAAAAATCTATTTTAAACAGATTCTTTATAAATTATGTGACTTTTAAATGATTTCATGAAAAAGGGATATTTCTCTCAAAGATTTTTACTGATCATTTTCAACAATGTCAACATACTTTACAGGATATTATTCTTTATCGAGGTTGATTTGTTATGATAAAAATATTTCTTATTTCATTGATGGGTTTTCGATATGTTTGACTGTGGATGTGTTATTTTTATACCATTCATGGTTTATGGATAATGTATTGACATATGTATGTGAATTTTAATATGAATGTTTATGTTATGTTTAATCCTTTTCATATGAGGAATGCATTGGACTTAGTATGTGACGGGTGGAGCCAACTATAGCTCCTTAATGCACCAGTAGGTCTCATGTGACAAAATAGTGTCTTGGCACAAGGCTTTGACAAAATATTATTTGTAGTCTTGCCACAAGGCCTTGACTATGTGGTTATGTAGTCTGGAATTATGAATTTCATCATTATGCAATTGGATATTGATATTCCATGTGATTATTCAACTAATCGAATATCCACGTAAATAAGTAAATGAAATTATTTGATTAATCTTTGACATATTATGAAGATGTTTTAGTTTAAATGTCTTCTGTTCTATTCATATACATTCCCTTAAATGTTTATTCTTATTTATGATGGTTTCGGCTATATTGTTATCCTTACTAGGAATATGAGCTCACCCCTTTCTTATGTTTTATTTTTCATAGTATGCAAAGAAGTGTATTATGATTAACCTGGAGGAATAGGATAAGTGTTAAAAGAGTTTTCAAAGGAGACACAATGTTGTTTTTTATTTCAGGTTGTAATGTAAAACTTATGTATATATCTAGTACTTCCAAGGCTACTAAACTGATCGGTCTTTCTGGACATGATTCCTTGTATCATGCCAATGTTATGTAATAATCCACTGATTCTGGGTAACTGGGGTCTAAAAGTTACAAAGTTTATGTGTAGATTTATCATGATTCTTCTTATAAAGTTTAATTACCTATAATAAACCTAAAAAGATAAATAACTAAAATTTAAAAAATTGAAGAGACAATAATGAACGTTTTATTCTATGTTAATATTTTTATTGTTACTTCAAACTATTTATAGATAATTATATTATTATTATGGTGTAATATCATTATGTTTTCATGTGTTATTATGTTTTTAAACCAGGTATGGTATTTTTTATAGTTTCTAAAATATGAGATATTATAAATTGAATATATTTCATTCTATAAAACTTATTAAGAAAATGAGCACATTTTTTTTGTGTATTAATAGAATTTTAAACACTATTTATAACTGTTATTATATATTTATGGTTATGGTATTATTATTATAAATGAATCAATAACTCAAGCCAGTAAAATAAGAATATTACTATTTGAAATAAATATAAATGGAAAAATTCATTCATAAATTTGTGTTTTATTTCTATTTTTTATTGGAATATTAATATTTGATTTAGCATCATTTATGCTAAATAATAATAATTGTTTCTACAATATGATATATTAAAAATATTTAAACCATTATTATGTTTTTATTGGAAACCCAATATAGATAGAACATTAAGGAGTTGTGTCATATTTGTTTTTTTGTGTGGTGGAGGTGAAATGATGTAATGATAAAATGGGTAGGATGATGTGGGAATGTGGTGGGATTGATTTTGGGGAAAATGGATCATGTTAAGATATTTATTGATTTATTAATGATTATTGGAGATTATTTATTCCCTTTTTGAGTAATAATGTATTTTTAGATATATAAATTGATGTCTTTGTGCCTAGAATTTTGGAATGTTAATTTAAAGAAAAATTAATTTTAATATGATATTTCTTATTGAAGAAATGATGACAATTCCATATAAATAAATATAGATTCTAGAAAAGGATAATTAATAATAGATATAGATATTATATTGAGTAATATTTTTGTATTAATTATTAATTTTAATATAAATCCATGTTTAAACTGGTATATTATTAAATAATTTTTAATTTACTAAGGCCTTATGATAGAAATAAATATTGACTCTTGTATTCATGTTAGCTTCTGAGTACTTAGTAATGGTATTTGGGTATTCATATGGAATGTTAGTTATAGAAGAGTCTAGGGTAAGATAATTTCACAATCAATTTTTGTTTTATATATATATCATAATGTACAGTTATTTCTTATGATCCACCATATTTTTTTTGGGATGGACAGTAACACCCCGAGATTTGTTGAAATATATTTTTTGAATTAATTTAATATTTTTGTTATTTTTCATTTCACATAACACTGAATATAGTTTTTTATATTAAATCACTAAGTGTTTATTGTGTTATACACATTACCAAGTTAATATTATACTTCCTGAAAGATAAGGTTTATATTTATATACACTAAACATTGAGGTTATATTTTGTTACACGCAAGACTGGCTTTCCTTTATGGCTTGCGCAACAAGAAAGACCGGGTTTTACCAAACATTAATATATTAATAAAAATTTTATAATTTAATATAATAAGATATATACTAGAAATTATGATGGAGGTTATTAAAATGATTAACTAATATAAAAAGATACATTTTTTAATTTATTGATTACAAATAAATTAGAAAGGAATATAAGAACCAATTGAATATAAAGGTAATGTTTTTATAAAAACTATTATTATACTCATAAAGGTACTACATATTAATAAATTAAACTAATTAATATTGGTGAATGAATTAGTGAAATAAATATTTCATATATTGAATCAGATATTTTTTACATTCATCTTATATATTTTATAGGAATAAGATATGAACAAACTGAATATTACATATAATAACCTATATTTTTATAAAAGTAATTTGACCACCTTTTAATAGGGAACTTATTTCGAATTAAAATTTTGGATCTTTTATAAGTTTTATATGTCATAATAATATTATTTTTTGAAATATAAACATAAAAATTTGTTTAGAGTTAATTTTTTGTAATTTTTGTGATGTTTCATTTTTGACGAATAGTAAAAAATACTAAATTTCAATTCAAAATTAGTTTTTCATCTAATTTTTTATTAGGTTAAATTATATTTATAGTTTTTTTAAAGTATAAATATATCAATAATATATAAATTAATACAATTCACGAAATTGAGGTCAATTTAACTTTGAAAATAGATATAAAACATAGTAAAATTTTCAACATTTTAACATTATAAACTCGTGTTATCATCCCCCATGCAAGATTATTTTTAAATAAATTTCTTCCGATTATATGATTCAAATATGGAAAAATTGTTTTCATATACATAATTAGGATAATTTATAATGTATAATAATATTAAATTAGTTTTTTACAAAAAATATTAGTGAATGTAATCAAAATTAATTACAACAATTAAGAGAGAAATTAGCTTAACAAGGACCAATCTCTAAACTTAAGGGAGAAAGTGACTGAGAAATATGTCCAAAAGATATTTTATGTTTAAAGTTTGACCTTATGCTCTGTTGGGTTGATTTTTTTTCCATTATCAGAGTCACTTTACATGGAAGAAAAGTGGGTGGAACTCCCTTTTATAAAATTTAGAGGAAAGCTACTCCACCTCCACTATAAAAAGGCACTCACCCCTCACCCTTATTCGCACATCTCAATCCCTTTTAGTCCCCCAAAATATGCTCAAATAAGATCCCAAAATATTTCAATTAATCCTATAAGCCTCACTTTGGGAATAAAGGGATCCATGTATTTGCTTTGATGGAAACCATAAGGAGTTAACTAAAAATGAGGAGGGTTGAACTTGTACAATGAAAGTTAAGACTTAATGTAATGGAATTTCATCTCACTTTTATTTTCATGAGATACAATCCATATTCACCAATCACTTCTTGTGGTTTATATACTTATTTATGGCATGTTATATCATTAATTTCCTTTATTTAAGGATATTCAATGCTTTGATTCATTTTATTCATTCATGATGATCATGATTCTAAAGTTACTCATGTGTTAAGTGTTTTCTCATCTCACTTGTATTTTTGTGGGACTTATGCCTTGTTCACCACTAATTTATTTTTGTGTGCATATAATTCCAATTAATTTAGTATATTATTCTTATAATTATTTTAAGGTTATTTACACATCCATTCGATGACATTTTTTCATTGGGTTTACGGTTCAAAAGTTACCAAATCGATAATGTTATTTTATCTCAATTTTCCTTCATTGAGTTATGTGCCCTGTTATGAAACTATATTATCCTATAAGGAGTATATAATTCCATTTTATATGTTATATATTTTATATCATTATATTGATGATATTTTAGGCTTCATTCAATGTCATTTTATTTCATGGAGAGTGTGATTCAATGTTTCCATGTGGGAAGAGTTTATTGCAATAATGTCATCTTTTACCAAGGTTGTTTATTATTATTATTTAATTGATAAAATCATATGATATCGATTTCATGAAAACTTATGACATTAATTATCCTCTATTTTGTCATGATATCTTCATGTATTAGTACCATTTTTCACTCTTTGGTACTTTCGACATTCACGGAAATGTTTTTATGAAAATCTGAATTTATCTCTCCTTTCGGTTGAAAATGTGTATTCTTTAAAAACTATATTTTATAAAGATGTTCTCAAAAATATGTTGTACTATTATCCTATGATGTTAAAATGGCATCTTTACCAATGTTTTACCTTTAAAAAAAACATGTTCAAAATGAATATTCTTGATGTTTTCTGATAAAGGAAAATTTCTAAACTTTTAAGGTGTTAAAGGAATGTTCAACATGTATATACAGATCCCCATTCATGATCATCATTTTCTTAATGTATCATTTATAATATTACATGGATATTTTTAAATAAAATTTTTCCTTATATTCTGGATATTTTTTTGAATTTAAAGTGGGTTTCAATGAAAATAGTTTTCAAAAAATGTTTCACATTTAAAAACTATTTTAAATATTTTCGTGCTTATTTTATATGTTTTCAAGGAAAATGGTTTTCAAAATTTTTTCAGGCTTTTTTATAACATTTTAATTTATTTTCAATGAAAAATGTTTTCACAATGATTATATTTTTAAAAATAGTTTTTCAAAGAAAAAATTTATTTTCATCAAGAAATGTTTTAAATGAAATTATAAAGCATTATTTATAAGAAAATGATATTTGAAATGGTTTTATGAAAAGTTTTTCAATGAAATGATATTTTCCTTACGTAATTTCCTATGTGATATTTTAAAATCATTCTTAATATATGATTATACAACTTGTTATAGTTTATTTTGTTTTGGGGACATAATCCATGAATTCCATTCATATTCTTTTCAGAATAGTTTATATTTTGATGACATGATGTTTGTGAATTATTTTTCTCTTCCATTGGTTATAAACATGTATATTATTATGAAACCTACTTCTATATACAGGTTTTTCTATTATTAAATTATTATTAAACATATCTATTTTATATTGGTTATGATATGATGAAATGTTTTTTTACCCATTTATTATCAAGGGTTATGAAATGACTATTTATGATCTTTTGGCACATATCTGTATGATTAAATTAAGAGATGGATGAAATTAATATCTCCCTTAAATGAATTGGTAAATGATTAATGGTATATGATATCAAAGGGTACATGTGTTGTATGACAAGCTCAAAAATATATGGTACATGAGTTATAGCCCATGCCTGAAAATAAGTAGGTACATGGGTTATAGACCAATCCTAAAAATAAAAATTTACACAGGTAGTAGCCCAAGCCTGAAAGTAAGAGGATAAATGGGTTGTATCCCAAGACAAAAAATAATAGGGTACACGGGTTTTTATCCCAAGACCAAAGTATGTACCTAGGTTATTATCCCAATACTAACATGTTATGAAGGTCTTAATAGGTATCCTTGACATAATGTTTTCTATGCTTATCTTTATTTCACAAATACCATGTCTTATTCTTAATTTATGATTTAATGATTTATGATCCATATTTCTTTATGATTCATGTTTTATCAATTTCATACCTTTATTCCATGATTCATTTTTATGATTTTTTATGAAGGTTGTGGTCTTGTAGTATCATGATCACGTACTCATACTCTTATACTCATGTTTATGATTACATATCTCTTCTATTTACCCTTAAGGAGCATCTGATCTCACCCCTTTTTATGCTTCATTTCTCCATGATTAGAAGATATGTATTAATTATAATGTGTCTAATAATGGTAATAGTCATCGAAAAACTAGTGGGATATTATTTAACTCACTTATTTACTTGTGTTTATATTTCCATGTTTCCAAAGGCACTAAACTAATATGGTCTTTGGGTGTCTGTTTGTGTAATTTTTTAAGTATTCCTTGAATGTGATGTAATGTTTATATTTTTTAATCTTGGGTTATTATAATTGGTATGAGAGATAAGTTTTAATCATCCTTTAGAAACTAGTATGGGAAACAATTAATAATATCCCTAGGTATATTTCTAAATATATGTCTAGGGATGTCTCTAGGGATAAATAAAAGGATTAGTTAATGTTTAAGAAAATGTCCTAAATTTTTGGTAATGGATATAGTCTGTGGATCACAAGGAATACTTATATGTCTGGATACTATTAGTGTACATGGGTCTGGAATAGATGTACCATGGAGTAGCAAATTTGACAAGGTGCATCGGGCCTGATTCGAGTGTAACTTGTTATATGACAACATGCCTTACTGTGCACCTGGTTTGACACTCCTAAGGGATATACACTGTGAATTCACAAACTACTTACAAAAAAAATCATATAGGATTTAAATATAATTTCACAATGAATAACCTATAATAACCCTATGGTGTCATATATTAAAGAATTATGGGTCATTATTTAGATATCCTATAGGTAACTTTTCATGATTATGTGGTTTTATACTAAGATAAGAGTTTCTCACCTTGTGATTTCTAGTTCTATTTTATAATGGGAACATAAATGAACTGGGTAAAAAATTAATGTTTCAAATGTGGAAGTTATGGGAATGATGAAAATTTATTTTATAAGTTGAAATATCATGAAGAGAATTAAGAAAGTCCACAATTATTAGTTATTCTACTGAATGTACTGAGGCTTCAAGTGACATGTGAAATGTATTGGATGTTCTTAATGTATTACATACATTAATAGTAATAATAACTATTTTATTGAGGTTGAAAAAACATAATACATGTTTCATATTTCATATTCTAGGAAAGGGGTACTATGGGATAAGATGATGAATCATTATTAATGGTTTAAGGATATTGTTGGTTAATTTTAGTGTATATGTTTTTGAATTAAAAGAATATGTTATATGAATCATGAAATATATAATTATTTTTATAATACATTTTTCATTAAGAATTTTAAAGGATAAGTTTAGTGGTGATGGTGGGGTAGAATAGTGATTTCATGGAAATTTGAAATTTTGATTAAGGAAAGGAAACCCATAATTTATTCGTGATTTTGAGATAATGATGTTTTGATAAATGTATGTTAGATATGAATAATTAAATTATATGGTACATATTAGCTCAAAAATGTTATAAAATTTGTTGAAAAAGTAGTCTAGATTATCATATATTTAAGGGAAATGTAACACCACGAGCCCAATTACCCAGAGTCAATGCATTATTACATAACTTTGGCATGATCACCAGGGATCAAATCCTGAAAGACTGATCAGTTTTGTCGACTTGGAAGTACTAGAAAAATTCATAAGTTTTATATTACATTATAAAAAAACAACATCGTCTCAATTGGACTCATTCATATCCCTTAGACTATCCTTGTAGGTCAGTCATAATATACTTCTTCGCATCTTGGGAAAGATAAAACATAGAAATTGGTGAGGTCATATGCTCAGTAAGGATAACAATATAATGGAAACTTTTATAAATAAGGATAAACATTTAAGAAAATTTATAAGAATTAAAAAAATATTTTTTAACATAAAATTCTTGTATAATATGGCCAATATAAATCAAATAATTCCATTTACTTATTCACATGGATATTCTACTAGTTTAATAATCACATGCAATATCAATATCTAATTTCATAATGACGGAATCCATAATGCCAGACTTCATAACCACATAGTCAAGGACCTGTGCCAAGACTACAAATAATATTTTTTCAAGGCCTTGTTCCAGTTCACTAGTTTGTCTTGTAAGACCTATCGATGCCTCGACGAGCTCTAACAGGCTCCACCCATCACGTAGTAAGTCCAATTCATTTCCCATATGATAAGGTATAAACATAACATAAACATCTGTATTAAAACTATTATACGAAATGTTAATAGATTAACCATAAACCATGAATGGTATAAAAATAACACATCCACAGTCAAGCATATCACAAAAACTTCAACACAATATATAAGATTTGTATCATAATAAATAAACTTCAAATAAGTTTAAAATCCATCAAAGGATGTTGACATAAATGAATGGAAAACTATTTAAAATAATAACTCATTATATTTTGAAATCATTTAAAAGTCCCATAATTATAAAAGAAAACATTTATTTTAAAAATATTCTTATAATCCTGTATGGGAAGCTTCAACGATGTTATAACGGCAGAAAATAGCCGCACCCGCCATATAAGTAAAAAAATACATTCTTACCTTGATTTTGTCGAAAATGTCATAAAGTACCTTATTTGGAAAACTATGGAAAGATTTCTTTCAAGACATATATGGTAAAATAAGGGTATAAATGACATTAAACCATTGTCTAGTAAATAGTAAAAATGATTTGAATTATAATTTTAAGAAAACACGGATGTGGATGATAAAGAGGTCCCAATAGATACTTACGTATTAACAACCTTAGATAAGTAAAGAGATTGTAGAATTAACCCTCACCTTGTAATTATCCTTGGTTGTGGATGAATTAACCTCATGTATAATAGTTAAATAATTGTTATTAAATTATAAAATAACTATATACATAAATATGATATCATATATTATCCCTTAATATTGCTCTGTTAATAATATTTCAGTAGTATCATCATTTCAGGTGTTAACTGATTCGTTTTCCTTTATATGATTGGTTACGTAAGCCATGTTTGTTATGGATAGGATGTATTTAATTATTATACATGATTATATTATGTTCTTAAACATTATTTATAATCATAAAAGGAAAATTATTCTTAAATGATTGCTATGGGAAATGAATCTCCTTGCATTCGTGGAGACTGTAATCCGTACTTACGCATCAGTGACAATTTAAATATATTGATAGTGAAATCATATGTAATTGGATGGTATATAATATATACAGAATCATTAACATATTTTATTTATTATTTAATCAATTATACTCATTGTTATAACCATCCAAATAATGAAGTGTTTGAATAATAAACTACTCAATGACATGGACATGGTAAGTCGTACGTACGCTCGTATGGTGACTTTGTCATTTATAGGATGGTTAGAATAAAGAATATGGTTTTAACATATTTATAATAACATCAAATTATGAATAAGTTATAGTATTTATTATTTTGGTATGGAAACAACAAAGAAAGAGGAAGTGGAAGAAAAAAAGAACTCGAAAGAGGGTGGTGAAATTATTACATCTTCTTCGGATGTTTCCTATTGTGTGGATCCAAAGGGATCCATAGGTTGGATTTATGATTAAAGTAATGCCTCTAGGTAGAAGGGATGGTAGTTGAGAGGATATTTGGGTAGGATTTGGCCAATAAAAATGGTTTTGGAGGTGTGAAATTAAGGGAAGGGTAAGTACCCTTTTATAAGAGAGGTGAGGGTCACTTTAGGAAAAGCTTGAAATATTATTTTATAATAAAATTATTTTCGGTTTCTAATGGCTCCAAAATGATTTATTTTAAGGATAAAGTGGGGTAGGGTCGAAAAAATCTCAAAAAATAGGGTTTATATAGGTTGAGGTCACCATATTAAACTTATCTTCTATATTTAACTCTTAGTAAAATAGTTTGACATTTACAATGTCTCTTTGTATTTTTATATTATATGGTTAATAAACATACTATAAACTTCCAAGAGAACTCAAAGTGGTTCATTATTGATATATATAACCTTATCTAAGTCCAGTGGCCGAAACATATATTTTTAGGAATATTATATCATTTAATAATATAGTATTCATTTTAAAAACTCAATTATGTCCTTTTTGACCCTATTTAGTATTTGATTTTTTTAACAGCCATAAAAATTTTATCACTTTGAATAAAATTTATTTAATCAACATTTACAAGTAATATTAACCTATAAAATTAGTGTAATTAATCAAAAGTATCAAATTAAATTTATTTTGATATTTATAATATCAATTATTTTAAACATTCATTTATAAGGTAATTACTATATCATCATTTTGTCATATATAAATTTAATTATTTAATATCTAAAAATTATAAATAAAATACCATTATGTAGGAAATATTTTTATGTTTGATATTATTATTTATAGTCTAATTTATCATATGTATAACCCTATATTTAGAATAGGTTCATTATTAAACCCTGAATTTAACACTTTTAACTAATTTTCAAATAAAATAATAATAAATGTCCAAATCTAATCCATGTTGACCAAAGGGGGTCATTTGTTATTCCTAAGGTTTTTTTCGGTCTAATTAAACTTATCAAATAGAGTTAGGACATGTGTTTGGGTAATTATAATATCATTTTTAACCTTAATTACCCTATTTAGTATTAACCGCGGTAAATAAATGTCAAAAGTTACTATTCACCAAAATTTATGTTCATATTATTGAACCACATTTTACTTACTAATTTCAGTTTTGTCTCTCCAATTTTTTAAATTGAACTCACAGAAGCAGTAAAATTATGATTTATGCAAATTTGCAAATGATCCTAGAAGGTGGGTAAAAGACGTTACAAGGTTCTATAAAATTTTATATATCTAAACTTATTATAAAATGACTGCAGTGAATTGCATTGAAATTATATAGGTATTATGTATCTATTTTCACCTAAAATAAATTAAAATATAATAACTGAATATTTAAATAAAAATTCAGTTTTAAACAATAATGCATTATTTTTCACTATTTATCAAAAATTGAATGTTTTCAGAAAAATACCAGAAATTCACCCTAAGCTAATTTTGATATTCTGAATCCAAATATGAAGTCCATTTTTAAAAATAATAATAATAAACTTTCAAAAATTGGGTATTACTATTCATAATGGCAAGTTTGATTGGTCGTGGTGTGTTAAAACTCCATGTTGCGTACAACACAAGCTATTGCATTATTCAAAATGAAACGTACCATGGAAGATTGGGGTGTTACATTCTCTCCTCCTTAAAATAATTTCTTCCTCTAAATTTATTGAATATTACTACTTAAAAATATTTGGTTGGTTCTTCATCATTAGTTCCTTGGGTTCCCACATCACCTCTTCTATCTTATGGTTTCTCCATAGATCTTTCACCAGACGAGTCGTCCGGTTTCTCAACACTTGTTCTCTTGTATCAAGAATCTTGATAGGATCTTCACAATAAGATAGATCATTTTCTAGTTTAATTTCCTCATAGGTTAGTACATGCATTGGTTCAGGCATGTATTTTCTCAACAGTGATACATGGAACACATCATGAACTTTGGAGAGACATGGAGGCATTGCAAATGATAAGCTACAACTCAAATTCGTTCTAGAATTTTGAATGGTCGGATGTACCTAGGACTAAATTTACCCTTATTATTGAATAATATAACACCCTTCCATAGATATACCTTCAAGAAAACATGATCTCCTACTTGAAATTCCAAATCCTTCCTCTGATTATCAACATAACTCTTATTCCTACTTTGAGCTGCTTCGATGTGGGTTTGGATAATATTCACCTTTACCCTTGTTGTGGGGTGTTTTGGCAGTACTTTATAGTATATCACATGTCTATTTAATGTGTTAACATACTGGAATTCTTGGATTGAAAACTGTTTTCATTTGAAAGTTGCATTTCTTTGAATTTTAACATTGTTTCACCTTGTGTATTAAAATTGCTTGTTTTGTTCACATTGTATTGCATGCTCTTTGGAATCATCTGGTGGTATCCTATTGGACATAGGGTCACACCCTACTTACACCCCTTGGGTGTAAGTATACCTGCTTATGCTTGACTCAGGTAAAGGGAAGGCCAAGGGTGATGGCGGTTCAGGGTGTTAGTCCCCATCATTGGGGTAGAGTTGCGGAGAAGGCTTGCAAGTGATGCCCCCTTGTCATGTGGAGTCCATGGGGATGCATTTATGTTGTCATTATTTGTTTTTAGACCACTTGTAGTGTCTTTGAAAATATTTATTCAGTTCTGGTTTTTGTTTAAACATATTTTGGTTTAAATTATTCACATTCAGTTTATTGATTGTTTTTAATGTTTTATGCCTTCATATTCGGGTAAATCGTTCCCAAACAAAAATAAATGATACCCGGGAACTTGTTCCTGCCCTTGGGGATAGGGAACGCCCTTCGGGACATGTCACGGGCTAGGTTTGGTGTCGGTTTTGGAGGCGACCAGATTCAGTTCGTGACAGTTAGCCTCGTACTTTGCGACATTATCATATTCCATTTGCCTTAGATGCAGAAATTTTCTTTCCATATCCCCTTGATGGTCACGAGGAAAATATTTTTCAAAGAAAATCTCTTTAAAATCCCTCCATTACATGTTTTATACTTATTTATCTTCCTTCTTGTTTTGGATTAATGACCACCATTGGTCTGCATCTCACATGAGGTGATAAACTGCCGTGACAGCTTTTTCCCTTTCACTACTCTCCATAGCATGAAATATTTTATCTAAGGAACTTATCCATTGCTTAGCTAAAAATGGATTTGTACTCCCATTTAATGTTTGTGGTTGTTACCTTATGAATCTTTCTAACATTTATCCTCTGTGTTGTGGAGCAGGGTGCTCGATACGGGTATGGTTATTATTTATAACCTAAGTGAGTTGTTCCTGTATGGTGATAGGCTGATCAGCACCAGTTGCATCACCCGCTCCACAATAATTATGTTGAGTAAGAGGGAAGTACCTACATGGATTGGATGCATTGATACGGTTCCTATTCCTTACACTAGGTGCTATTTCTAAATAATGGCATACACAAGATTAGTTTATGAATCACAATGCATAATTCCAAACATGTAAAACACTTAATATAAATTGAATAGTTTATGGATATAACCCATAATCATAAAAAAATGTTTTCTTTGAGGAATTATATACTCATAAATCCATCATAATAGTTTATAAAGAAAATGTGAATTGTCCAAATCATATCCATCAGAAGTTTTGTAACCAAGAGTGCAGTAAGGCCCGCTGTTGAGTACCAAGATACCCCGGGTCAAGCCCGAAACTCCTTGTCCAGGTTTTCACTCCTAGGTAAATACGTGCCAGAGCCGCCTCTACCTGCTCGTATCCAGATAGGGTTGTATTTCTTTGAAAACTCTGAAAATCTCTACATTACCAAAACTCTAGGAAGTTCTTCTCTACTAATCCTCAAATTCTATCTTAGGGTATGGATCTCTAATCAAAGTTTTTCTAAATCTTGCTTCCAAGGTTTGTAATAATCTTCATATGATACCAACTATAATGCCCCAGCCCTAGTTACCTAGAGTTGGTTCATTATTACCTAACAATGGAATGATCACAAAGGATCCAATCCTAAAAGACTGATCAGTTTAGTAGCCTTGGAAGTACTAGATACATTCATAAGTATTACATTGAATTATAAAATGAAAAACTACTACAAAATTGTCTTCGTTGACCACATTCATATCCCTTAGACTATCCCTACTGGTCATTCATAATATACGTCTTCGCATCTAGGAAAAAACAAAACGTAGAAAGGGGTGAGCTCATATGCTCATTAAGGATAGAAATATAGAAGAAACATTCATAAATAAGAATAAACATTTAAGGCAATGCATAAGACTAAAAAAATTCCTTTTAAACATAAAATTCTGCATAATATAGCCAATATAAATCAAATAATTCCATATACATATTCACATGGATACTATACTAGTCGAATAATCACATTCAATATCAATATCGAACTTCATAATGATGGAATACGTAATGCCAGACTTCATAACCACATAGTCAAGGCCTTGTGCCAAGAATACAAAAAAGACTTTGTCAAGGCCTTGTTCCAAGACACCAGTTTTTCTCATGAGACCTACCAATGCATCTAGGAGATATAGCGGGCTCCACCTATCACTTTCTAAGATTAATGACTTCCTCATATGAAAAGGCTTAAACATAACATAAACATTCGTATTTTAACTATCATACGAAATGTTAATACTTTATCCATAAAACATGAATGGTATAAAAATAACACATCCATATTTAGTCATATCATAAAACCTTCAATACAATATTGAAGATTTGATTCATAATAAATCATCTTCAAAAAAGTTTAAAATCCATCAAAGGATGTTGACATATATAAAATGAAAACTATTTGGAATAAATACCTCTTTCTATTTTGAAATCATTTAAAAGTCACATAATTATAAAAAAAAATTAAATATTATTCTATGATTTTATGGGAAGCTTCAACAATGTTATAATGGTGGAAAATAACCACACCCACCATATATGTTAAAAAAGACAATCTTACCTTAAATTTGTCGAAAAGGTCATAAAGTACCTTGTTTGGAAAACAACAGAAAGATTCCTTTAAAAACATATATGGTAAAATAAGGGTATAAATGACTTTAACACATAGTATAGTAAATATTAAAAATGTTTTGAATTAAATTTTTAAGAAAACCTGGATGTGGATGATAAATAGGTCCCAGCAGATACTTACGTATTAACAACCTCAGATAAGTAAAGTGATTATAGAATTAACCCTCACCATCTACTTTTCCCTGATCGAGGGTGAATTAAAATCTTGTATAATAGTTAAATAATTTTTATTAAATTATAAAAGAACTATATACATAAATATGATGTCATATATGATCCTCTAATATTTCTTTGTTAATAATATTTCAGTAGTATCATCATTTCAAGTGTTAACCGATTCGTTTTCCTTTATATGATTGGTTAAGTAAGCCATGTTTTTTATGGATAGGATGTATTTGATTCATATACAGAATTATATTAAGTTTTTAATAATTATTTTTAATCATAAAATGAAAAATTTTCTTGAATGATTATGATGGGTAATGAATCTCATCACGTTCGTGGAGACGGTAATCTGTACATACGCACGAGCGAAAATATAAATATATTGATGGTGAAATCATATGTAATCGGATAATATATTATATATAAAGAATAATTAAAATGTAATATTTATTATTTATATCAATTATACTCATTGTTATACCCATCCAAAATAATTAAGTGTTTGAATAACAAACTACAGCACGACGTGGAGATGGAAAGTTGTACGTATGCACCTATGATGACTTTTTCATTTATAGGATGGGTAGAATATAGAATATGGTTGTACCATATTTATAGTAACATAAATGTATGTATAAGGTACTGTATTTATTATTTTGTTATTAAAATAACAAAGAAAGCTGAAGTGGAAGAGAAAAGAACTTGAAAGAGGGTGGTGAAATTATTACCTCTTCTTCGGGTGTTTCCTTTTGAGTTGATGAAAAGGACTCTGTAGGTTGGCTTTCTGATCAATGTAAGGCCAATAGGTAGAATGAAGGATAGTTAAGAGGATATTGTTTTAGGGTTTTGCTGAGCCAAATGGCTTTGGAGTTGTGAAATTAAGAGGAGGGTAAATACCCTTTTATAAGAGAGGTGAGGGTCACTTTAGGAAAAGATTGAAATATTATTTTATAATAAATTCCTTTTTGGTTTCTAATGGCTCAAAAATGATTTATTTCAAGGATACGGTGGGTATGGGTCGAAAAACCCTCAAACAATAGGTTTTAGATAGGTTTAGGTCACCATATTAACCTTATCATTTAGATTTAACTCTTAGTTAAATAGTTTGACATTTACCATTTCTGTTTTTATTTTTATATTATATGGTTAATAAACATACTATAAACTCTGAAGAGAACCCTAAGTGGTTCATTATTGATATATATAACCTTATATAAGTCCTTTGTCTGAGTATTAGATTTTTAATAATTTTATATCATTTAATAATATAGTATTTTTTTTAAAACTCAATTATGTCAATTTTGATACTATTTAGTATTTTATTTTTTGAAAGCCATAAAAACTTTATGACTTTGAATAAAATGTATTTAATCAATCCTAACATGTCTTATTAACCATGAAAATTAGTTTAATTTATCAAAAGTCTCAAATTACATTTACTTGGAAATTTATAATATAAATTATTTTAATCGTTCATTAATAAGGTAATTACTGCATCATGATTGTGGCATAAATAAATTTAATTATTTAATGTATAAAAATTATAAATAAAATACCATTATTTAGGAATTATATTTATCTTTATTATGAATATTAATTGTATAATTTATCTTACGTATAACCCTATATTAAAAATATTTGCGTTATAAAACATTGGATTTAACACTTTTAACTATTCTTTAAATAAAATAATAATAAATGTACAAATATAATCCAAGTGGACCAAAGGGGGTAATATTTTTTTCATAAGGTTGTTTTTTGTCGAATTAAAAATATCCAATAGAATTAGGACATGTGTTAGGGTAATTATAATATCATTTTTAACCTTAATTACCCTATTTACTTTTAATTGTGGTAAACAAATCTAAATGTTATTATTCACCAAAAATTATTTTCATCTTATTGAACCACATTTTACATACTGATTTCAACTGTGTCTCATGGATTTTTGAAATTCAACTCACAGAAGTGGTAAAATTATGTTCTATGCAAATTTTCAAATTCTCCTTGAAGGTGGGTAAAAGACAGTACAAAGATAAATAAATTTTTATATATCTAAAATTAGTATAAAATGACTCCAGTGAATTAAATTTAACATATATAGGTATTATGTATCTATTTTGAGCTAAAATAAATTAAAATAAAATAACATATTATTTAAATAAAAAGTCGGTTTTAAACAATAACATATTGTTTTTCACTATTCATCAAAAATTGAATGTTTTTAGAAAAATACCAATAATTCACCGTAAGATAATTTTGATATTTTGAATCCAAATATGAAGTCCATTTTGAAGAATAAAATTTATAAAATTTCAAAAAGTGGGTATTACTATTCATAATGGCTAGTTTGATTGGTTTTGGTGTGTTAAAACTCCAAGTTACGTACAACGCAAGATATTGCATTATTCAAAGGCAACGTACCATGGAAGCTTGTGGTGTTACATAAAATATAAATCAATATTTAGAATAAGAAATAACTAATGTTTTCCATAATTATTTATGATAATTCACGGTATTACCTTGTTTTTAGAGAATATACAATGAGGGTATTCACAAGTTTGGAATATTACAACCAAGAGCTACATTATGACATATGTGGGGATTAATGTTAAGTTGTTTTCATGACTTTCTTTTTAATTTTTTTGATTATAATCTTTTATATGGGTTATAAGGTTAACTATTTATGGAAATTTTAAGTTAAATATTCGATACTGTATTTATGTGTTGAGTTTATATTGAAAACCTTAGTAAAAAGGCTATTTAGGGATTAACCTTATTTCAAGGATGTCCATCGTTTTTATTTTGGAAATTAAATCAATGTGGTTTTAGAAAAGGAAAAATTGTATTTCAAGTGAAAACCCATCATTTCCAAGAAAGATTTTGGTCTTGAACCCATGACCAAATGATGATAATGGTTTTACGCCTACCACTGGCATTTGCGATGTCATGGTTATTGTTTAATTATTATTATTTTTAGTTAAAAAATATCATGAATAAATATTAACGATGAACAAGTAGTGTTACTTTTTATATTTATAGATTAATATACTAAAATATTTTACTTTAGAGAATAGTTAGACATACCATGATTTTATGGGCCTTCATATTCTTTAAAAACTTATTTTAGTGCTTCAGGCATAAAAGTTAATTTTTTGATATCAATTTCATGACGTAATGGATTAATTAGAAATTTATCAAAGGACCAAAAAATGATGATATGGTGTTGATTTAAATTTATGAAGTAAGTATGTCTCCTTATATTCTTGGACAATAAAATAATTACCCAACATTAGAAAATTGTTAAAAAAATTGGTCATAATACCTTTTTTTAACTCATGGCCTTTAAATCATTACTGATTTATGACCTCAAGGCCCTCAGCTTTCCATTGATCATTCACTTCTTATTGAAGAACCCAATCACTCAATATAAATATTTTAATTTTCTGTCCATTTCTATATTTTCACTTTCCACAAATTTTCTCCCATGTGGAATCCTAGTAATGAGTTACTTTGTGTAACTTTCATGTTTCCAACTTTCCCTTTTTAAAGGTTGTTTTAGTATTAAGTTTAAAAATGTTGGTTTATATTAAAGGAACTTTCACATAATAATAAATTTGATACACAATAATGATTCTAATGGTAAAATCCATTTTAAGAGGGGTAGAATGTAACTCACCGCTATTTTGTGAAATAAAATTTTGAATTAATTCAATCTTTTTGATAATTTGCTTTTCATGAAAAGCTGAAAATAGTTTTTTTATTAAATCACTAAGATTAGATTGAATTATATAAAACACCAAGTAAATCATGAAATAAATTTAACATAAAGTTTAAAAATATCTACACAAGACACTAAGGTCGGCTTACGTTACATTCAAGATTGAATTTCCTTGACGTCGTGCATAACACGCAAGACCGAGTTTTTTTATTAAACAATAAAATATTACTAAAAATATTATTATTTTATATAATAAGATATAAAAATACTATTTATTTTGATGTTATGAATATTATTTACTAACTTATAAAAATACATGGTCGAATTCATTGGTTACAAATTAATTACAAATAAATTTAACAACCAATTGAATATAAAGGGAATGTTTTTATAAAAAATACTTTTTTTCAGAGAAAATAATTTTATCCTAATTAATTAAATTAATTTTTACTGTTGAATGATATTAATAATAATATATTCAACCAAATATATTTTACTTTCTTCAAATATATTTTATTGGGTTAATATAGTAACAAACCCAATATTACACATAAAAACCTATATTTTAATAATAGAAGTTTTACCGCATTTTTATCAAGAACCATTTTTAAATATAAAATTTGGAACTTTTAAAATTTTTATATGTGAAAATAAACTTCATTTATCAGTCAGAAACATAAAAATTAAGTTATGGTTATTTTTTTTGTATTTTACTATCAATATTAATTTTTTGATTAATAGTGAAAATATTAAAATTTAATTCAAAAATTCTTTTGTCCTATAATTTTTTATATGAATAAATTATATTTATAATTGTTTTTAATGTATAATTATATTGATTATACATAAATTAATCCAATTTAGTTTATTTGGATAAATTTCACATTGGTATTAAATATAAAAACTTTGAAATCTTTTGAACATTATTTCTATAAAAACCCGCATTGTCACCCCACCTGGGAGATTAATTTTAAATTATTTTCTACCACTTTAGTGATTGGAATTTGGAAAATTTGATTCAATAATTTTATAAACAATAATTTAAAATTTTTAATAGCTTCAACATATTTTTTTAAATGGTTAGTGAAAGTTAAAAAAATAATTACAATGATTAAGTAGAAAATTTGCATAACAAGGGACAAGACCATATTCTTAAGGCCCAAAATGATCTATAAATTTATCCAAACGACATTTCATGTTAATATTTAAATACTATAAAACATTTTATATAATATTATACATTGTTTGATCCACTATACATGAGAAAATTTTTGATAAAATTCCTTTTTCCTAAATTTACAATAATGTCACTCCTCTATAATAAAATGGAACTCACTGCTCACCTATATTCACAACTATCATACCCTTTGGATTTACCAAAATATGATCAAAGAATTTAAAATCATCCCTATATTCATCATAAATTCATATATTTGGGAATAAAGTGGTCTAAGTATGCCCTTTGGTGAAAACCGAAAGGAGTTACCCAAAAAAGAGGAGGTTTGAACGTGTTCAAAGAAAGTAAAGAATGAAGGTAAGGAAATTTCATCTAACTTTTGTATTTCTATGATATTTTTTACTTATTAAAAAATCACTAATTTTAGGTGGTATTTATAATTCTATATAACAATTTATGTCATCAATTTCCTTTATTTAATGATGTCCAAATCTTTAATTCATGTTATTCATTCATGAGGATCAAGATTCTAAAGTAACTCAAGTAGTAAGGGTTTTCTCATATCACTTTTATTTTTTTGATACCTATTCCTTATTCACCAATAATTAGTATGGTTTGGATTATATAATACTGAATAATTTATTGTATAATTTTTATACAAAACTTTATTGGCATTACATATCTATTTTATGATCAATATTTAATGGGGGTTATGGTTCAAAAGATGCCAAATCGATAAAGTAATTTTATCTCAATTTTACTTCTTTGAAGTACATACAATTTTATGAACCTATATTATTCTATGATTCATATATAATTCCATTTGACATGTTATATTAGGAATATCCTTCGTTTCATGATATTTTACGCTTCAAGTGATGTAATTTTCTTACATGGGGACTAGGATTCAACGTACCAGGTGGTAAGAGTTTATTACAACAATCTCATCATTTATCTGGATTACTTATGATTATTCATTCATTGATAAAATATTATGATCCATATTTCAGTAATACTCATGAATTAACTTTTCCTATGTTTTGTCAGAATATCTTGAGGTATTAGTACAATTTTTTACTCTTTTGTACTTAATATAAATAAGATTTTTTTGAAAATATAACCTTATCATTCCTTTCAATTGAAAATTAGTGTTCTTTAAAAAGATTTTTTGTTGGGAAAAAATCCCTCAAGGCATCATTGAAGTATTTTTGAGGTGATTGTGTTTGTTGACAAAGTGAACATCTGTGTTGAGATTGTTGACAATGCAAACCATGACATACAAGTTTGTTGACAAAGGGGATTTCTTGGTGGCGTGTCGAGATCAAGAGCTTTGGTTAATGATCAATGTTTGATTCAAGAACTTCGACAAATGAATGGTTGATCTGGAGGCGGCATAAAAAGAACAGATACAAGGTGGTTCCATTTTCCAGTGTTTGATAAATTTTTGTGCCTGAAAATCGACAAATAATGAAAAGTGGTTTTTGGGAAAGGGACTTGCGCGCCGTGTACATGAATGCTTGGAAACTTGCACGCCATATGTTTTTCAAGATCAGATCATAAAAATATGGCAAAGGGAGAAGGTCTGCGCATGTTTTGGTGAGGTCGCGCAGGTGACTTGCGCACCGTGAAAGATACTTGCACGTCGATGCCTTGGAAGCTTGGGAACTTGCGTGCCTATGGTTTTTCAAGAACAGAAGATAAAAATATGGAAAAGGAAAGAGGTTCGACAAGTTTTGAAGTGGGTCGCGCAAATGACTTGGAGGGGCAGAGAGCTGTGCGCCGAGACTTGCACGCCGAAAGGAGACTTGAGCGCCGTCGCACAGGGTGGTCAATTTGTCGATAAATACTGGACCAACCCTCTTCATTCTCAAATGGAGTTCAACACATTGAGAAAGCAGAGCTCCCATCGTGTAGGTGTGGTGGTTGCGCAAGTGGTGTGCGGGTCTCGCAAGTGAAGTTGCGCGCCAGTGTGAGAAGTGGCGCGCCTGTTGGCAGTTGCGCGCCAATATTGGTTTGGGCGTAAAAGGAAGAGAGTCGTGCAAGTTTGGAGTTGGGGAATATTGTGTCGTGCAAGTGTCTGAGGAGGACATTCACGCCCGTTGTCACTTGCACGCCGATACTTGCATGCTGAGATTGACTTGCGCGCCAAGTAAGGTTTATTTCCAGCTGTGAATTTTGGGCTGCATGGAAGCTGAAGTTTTCCAGATACCTTCGGTGCAAAGAGATATTCATCTATGAGTGAAAATTGGGCTTCAACATAGTATCTACTTACAGAGGAATATGAAATCCTTCATGAAAATGAAGAGACCTATAGGTCTATACACTTTGAGTGGATCCTTTCCAACACAGTGAGCAAAGGAAGAGGAAAAAGCGGATCCTCTCCACCGGCAGTGAGCTAGAGAGAGAGAAATAGGGAGTAACCCTTGGGAAAGCATTGAGCTGGCCCTAATATTGTAAAGGCAGTGATCCTGGGACAGAGTGACTGTACCCGAACCTTGTAATCCACACCTAGTGAAGTTTAGTAGAATTTGGTATGACCGACAACTTGTTGGCGTATGCTCCTTGGATGTAGCCCAGTACAGGTGAACCAAGTAAAAATCATTATGTCCTATGCATGCTTTACTTTCTGTTTACATTGTGAAAAAGGAAAGAGATAGAAGTGTGTTTTTCTTAACAGCGAAACAAGATCAGAACGGGCATTAATTTTAAATTAGTCATACCCTGATTCACCCCCCCTCTCAGGGTATTCTACCTTATGGACATAACAATTTGTATCATAGGGAAAAGATGATATTATATCTTCTCTCAATGGAGGTCACCAATCATAAAGGGATTCTGATATTCGATGGGAACAAATTTCATCTATGGAAGAATCAGATGTAACACTACTTCCGATGTTTAGGAATGGTTGTTTTCACAGCAACAATGCATGGAATAACAGCTGATATTAATAGTGGAGAATTTTTAGAAGCTAAATGTAGAGAGTTGGATGCAGATGCCAAATCAATTAATTCCTTTGGCGGATCTCTATCCAATACTATCTATAAAAAGGTGATTTCATGAAAAATGTCACGTGCCATGTGGGAAAAGCTATTGAATATATATGAAGGAGATACAAAGGTCAAAGTGGAAAAGTTTCCAGTGTTGTGGAATAAGTATGAAGATCTGAAGATCAACCCGAATGAGTCTGTTGATGCATTTTTTGACAGGGTAAATATTGTTGTGGAAGATATGCGAGGACTTGGTGAAGTCATTGATGAAATAAAGATCGTAAAGCGCATCTTAAGGAATCTTCCACCTTGGTTCAATCTGATTGTTTCTGTACTAGAAGATAAAGATCAAAAAGAGCTGACACTGGACAACTTGCACAGTACCTTGGTTGCATATGAGATGAGGAATGATGACAACGATGATGTGGAAAAAGCGAAATCCAAAGAAGTGGCATTCATGGCCATGAAAAAGCTCACCATTGAAGATTCTCAAGAAGAAGAAGAGACAAATGAGGTGATGTTATTCCTTTCTTCAAATATGCAAAGAGGAAGAGGAAAGTTTAAAGGGAAACTTCCAGTAGCATGCTTTCGATGTGGAAAGGTTGGTCATCTTACGGCAAGATGCCCAAAGAATTTTCAAGATAATGATAATGATGATGATGAAGTTAAAATTCCCAGGAAGAAGACTTCAAGGTTTGTGAAAGGGAAGAAACAAATCAAGAGAAATTTCTTCAAGAAGAAGAATCTTCTTTCACATGAATTTGAATGTTCAGATGAATCTAAGGATGAAGAGGTTTATGAGACAGAAAATTGCAGAGATCGTGGGGTAAATGCCTTGGTGGCGATTGTTGGTAGTTCTCAGAAAAAGGAAGAATCTGACATTGAAGAAGAAGAGGAAATTGAATGGAGAGTTGATATGGAAGCTGAATTGAAAGCAGCTCTTGAAGAGATAGTCGTTTGGAGAGCCAAAACGAAGAATGCCAATAAAGTGGTTCATGATGACAAACTCTATATGCAACAACAGGATGAAGAAAAGTCTGAGCTATTAGAAGAAATTGAAAGACTAAAATCCTCAACACCAGAGAGCTCAGAAAATATTGTTGAGCATAAGATTAAAATTGAGAAACAAAAGAAGGAAATTGATTGTTTGACTAACACAGGCAAAGAGCAGGTCAGACATATCAAAGAGCTTGAAGAAGAAGTGGTCAGTCTGCAATGAAATATTAAGGATCAAGAAAAAATCTTGACCCACAATGTGATATCAGAAAAGAAGGCCATTCAGACGATAAACAAGATGAAAGAGGAGGCTCGTAGTTCAGTGGGAGTGAAGCAGCAAGAAAGATCAAATGCTAAGGTTGATTCAAGGCTTGATAAGAAACAAAAATATGTGGTAGTTGATGTCAGACCGCAAAAACCCGTCCTGAAATTGAAGGTTGATTTGGGCACAAAAGAGAATTGGAATATTCCAAAATCCCAACGGGAAAATCGTAGTGCTGAAGTAACATGAAAGAATGCACCCTATATCAGGTGTTATTGTTGTGGGAAGATGGTACATTGACGTTATGTGTGTTCCATAGCCAATAGATATAGAAGGGAACAGGAACAGAGGTGGAAGCCAAATAGATAACGATTTTCTAGAACATATTTTGAAGGACACTATTTTTGGTGTGGAGGATATGGGCACATGGCTAGGTATTTCCCTTCGATCATTCAGTGAAATGTGCCAAAGCAGAATCAAAATGTTCACAAGCATCATATCAATAAACTGACAAGTGAGTTAAAAGTTCAGAACAGATTTGCATCTCTGCAAGATGAAGCTGGTCCATCACACTCTGAGAATGATGATGAGTCTCAATCTATAATGAGTATGGAGACAAAAATATGGACCAAGAAGAAGAGAGCAGAGAAGGCATTAGTTGCTGAAATTACCCTTAAAGCATCAGATCGTTCTGGTGTGTGGATTCTTGATAGTGGTTGTATGTCTCATATGACAGGCAACAAGGATCTGGTTACAGGCATAAAATATGACAAAGAAGGAGTTGTCAAGTTTGGAAATGATGAAGGCCTAAAGATAATTAGATCAGGAAAGGATAGGTTTTGGGGAAAAGAAATCAGACGTGCTGATGTCTTGGTTGTAGAAGGTCTCAGTCACAATTTTCTCAGTGTCAGTAAATTGTGTGACTCAGGACATTCTATACGGTTTACCAAGAAGACCTGTACTGTCACAAGAAAAGATGGGGCGGTTGTTCTGCAAGGATAAAGGATAAAGGGAAATCTTTTCCTTATAAGTGGGGAAGATGATATATGTCTTTTATCTAGAGTGAAAAAAACCAGCTGCGGAATAAGCGACTTGGTCATCTATGCCAACCATCTAGGGAAGATCTGGTAACGTTTGATGTTGCTAGAGACCTTCCCAAACTATCACATGATTGTGCTCATACATGCGATGCTTGTCAACAAGGGAAGATCATCAGAAAAACATACGGGCCAAAGGAACAGAAATCATCCAGTGTGCTCGAATTGGTTCATGCTGATGTATGTGGACCTATTTCACCACGAGCTATAAATGGGAAAAGGTACAATGTCCTTTTAATTGATTATTATAGCAGAATGGTATGGGTATTCATCATTACCCATAAGAAAGAGGAGTTTAGTTGCATAAAGCAGTATAAGAGGGAATTAGAAAAGACTATTGGGAAGAAAATTCTGAAGTTTCGTACTGATAACGGTACAGAATTCACAAACATTCATGTTGAAGACTATCTCGAGAAACACGGGATAAGACATCAAGTTTCATCAGTGATAAATCCCCAACAGAATGGAGTGGTTGAAAGGAGAAATTGTATCATCAACAACATGGCCAGAACGATGCTTATTGATAAAGACTTACTAGAGAAATTTTTGGAAGGAAGCAGTTTTGACATCAGTCTATGTTTCAAATAGGTCACTGTTGTGTCCGAAGAAAGGGAAGACTCCATATAAACTGTGGTACGGAAAGAATCCAACGTTGAAATACTTTCAAATCATAGGAATTAAGTGTTTCATTCTCAAAAAATTAAATCACAGGAAGTTTGAGGCACGAGGAGATGAGGGGATATTCTTTGGCTACTCAGGGAAAAGTAAAGCATATAAATGCTTCAACAAAAGGCTGGGAAAAATTGTTGAGAGCAATGATGTCACTATAGTAAAAAATGAACAGAATACTAAATGACCTAGTGAACATTTTTTGGATGAAATTGATGATGAGGTAAGCGACACAGTGGGAGTAGAAGTGGAAGAGGCAGACTCAAAAGAAGATACTGATGATGAACAAGAAAGTGTCAAGTCTGTATCTCTAAGGAAGCCAAGGAGTTGAGATGAAATTGATAGGCAAAATATCATTGGTGATCAAAAAGCTCCAATAAAAAGTTCTACTATTAACCTATTGTTTCTAAAGGAAATTTTTACCCATGATTTATCTTTTTAAATAATGGATTTAAATCAACTTTTATTGTAATTTTTCAATCAAGGAACATTTATTAAATTTTAAGGTGGAAAATTAGGGTCAAAAATGTACGAACTTACCCTCCTTTATGATTATCCTTTCCTTGAATCTTACTTTTCATGTTTACAGGGATATTTATTTTAAAAATAGTCATAATAATATGGAAAAGTTATTAAATTTATAGTATTTTATTAAGAAAACAGTTTTCAAAAAATGATTTTCAGTTTAAAAGTTTTTTAAATGTGTTCGTTTATTATATAAGTATTAAAGGAAAATGATTTTCATATTTTTTTTTCAATTTTCATTTATATTTTTTCAAATTATTTTCATTGAAATAGATTTTTCGAATGATTTATGCTTTAAAAATATTTTTTCGAATTGGAAAAGAAATTTTCCTCAAGAAATTCGTTAAACGAAGTTATAATGAATTCTTTATAAGAAAAGGATATTTGAAATGGTTTTAGAAAATTTATTTTCAAAGAAAGGATATTTTCATTAATAAATTTTACATGTGATCTTTCAAAATACTTCTCCATTTAATATGGCATACTTTATTATAGATTATGTTGTACTGGTGATACGATCCAAGAATATCATTCATATTGTTTTTTATTGGTTTCTATTTTGATAAAATGAAGTTTATGAAACCCATTTCTCATCCAAGAGTTATACCACGATAAATTATTATGAAACTTGTTTCCTTTCATGGGTTATTCTTGGATGAATATATTATTAGACATAACTATATTCCTTAGGTTATGATGTGATGAAAATTTTTTAGTACCCATTTAATTTCATTTGTTTTAATATGATTGTTTAGGATCTTATGGCACATATATGTATGATTACATTATGTGATGGGTGGGACCTATATCTCACTCTAAGGCATTGGGTAATGATAAATGGTAAATGAGCTCAAAGGGTACTTGGGTTATAACCCAAGACTGCAAAAAAGAAGGTAAAAGGGTTTTAGGACAATCTTGAAATTAACTGGTATACAAGTTGTAGGCCAAACATGAAAATAAGTAGGAACATGGTCTATAACCCAAGACTAGAATTAATATCGTAAATGGGTTATATACCAAGACATAAAATAAGAGGTTACATGGGTTTTTTGCCCTATCCCGAAGTAGGTACATGAGTGATTATCGCAATCATAACATGTTATGAATGTCTTGGTAAATATCCTTGACATAATACTTTCCATACTTATGTTTCTGCCAAAAATTCCATTTCTTATTCCTATGTTATTCTTTCATGGAGTACAATCTTGATTCCCTTATGATTCCAAAATTTTGAAGTGACAATATTTGTGCTAGGATTCATGTTTATGATCTTTTTTATACATGGTATGATCTTCTAATATCATGATCATGTTCTCATACCCTTATTTTCATGTTTATGATTATATATCTCTTTTGTTTACCCTTATTGAGAATTTTAGATCACCCTTTTTTTTGTTTCCTTTACCTAGGTTATGAATATATATATTATTTATGATGTGTATAATAAGGGTAATATCCATGGTGAACCTAATGGGAGATTATGTAACTCAAAAATGTACTGATGTTTATGGTTCCATGTCTCCAAAGGCACCAAACTAATATGGTATTTGGGAATCTAATTGTGTAATTTTTTATGTATTCGATGAAATCAATGTAATGTATATGTATGTTAAGCGTGGGTTGTAATATAGATGATTCCCAAATTGGGCCTTCGGTTCTTGATGTTTCCAAAATTCAATGTTATTAAGGATATCAATGGATGGATATTCCCCTAACATCAATCTATCTTATTGATATAGACTTATTATGTGTACATGTTTAGGAAATGGTGGATTATAGTTATAGGGTGTGTAACCATATTGTTTTTAATTGCTCTTACTTATTGCATAAATGTATATATGGGGTGTGTCCAATTAAGGTTATAATATAAACTTGTATTACTTGTGTATTTATACATTATATAAATTTTTTTAGGGTATGGTATATATTTAAATGAGGATATGATTGAACTTTTTCATATTTTATATTTATTGGGATGTGTTGGTATATAACTGTGATATATTTTCATGAACATGTGGAATTGATTATGAAGGGGATACGAGAACTAGGATATAAGTAATTAGGGACAAAGGAGATTAGATTGGTGTTAATGTGTTAGTGGAGTACTATACTTTTATATATATTAAATTATCATGTTATTTTCTTTTGTGTGTTACTTTTCAGTTAACTTAGTGAATTGGGGAATATCGTTTACAAGTTTAGGTGATGAGTTAGTTTCCTTATTTATCCAATGTTCATTAGTTTGATTATTCTACATTTTCATGAGAGGTATTGGGGGAGGATCCTACTAATTATACATGTATTATCAACTACTGACAAAAACACACATACACATAGATATGTATATATACATTCGAGTCTAAGGGTTTTGGTGATCGATATGGGGATTAAAAACATATGGAAGATTTTCATGAGTTGTAGGTGCTCATGGTCACTATCGTAAGAGCTACTGTGGTATATTACCTTTTTTGTTATATTACATATCATGTTTTTTTATTTTTCCATTTTTAATTATATATTTTATTTCTTATTTCTATTGAATTTCTTGGGAACTTGAGAGAAATTCCTCCAATATCGGTATATTCTATACCCTCGGTGCTAGTCGCTAACCCATATCCTATTGGAGGTAGGTTTAAGTGGTCACACCCATCTTCAGTTTTTGACTGGTGAGGAACTAGTGGTTTTGACCCATGAAAATCTGGTTTCAAAGATATTGGTTGAGAGATGAGATATGACTTAGGGATAGGAATTGGTGATGATTGCATGGGATGATATTAAATATTATTAAATAGACTTAGTATGTAATATATGAGATGGAGACTAGCTAGGAAACATAATTTTATATCCCAAAATTATTTTTCAGAAGGAATATAAGATTAATTATAGTATTAAGAAAAGTGATACTACATTTTGGGTAAAGACCTAGGTGAAGATCATATATCATGTTTGTTTTCACAAGCCTTTGAATTGGGTAGAAAATGAAAAGTATATTAATTATTAATTATTTAATCTTACATATTCTATAATTTAAAATAAATATGTCCCAAATATATTTTTAGGTATGGTTCTACGTCTATGTCTCTAGGTCCCTGTCAATTATGTTCTGCTAGATGCACCAAAAAATCGCCATAGAGTAAAAGAAAATGAAAAGGATGGTTGGAAGAAAACTCTTAAAGAGTTTCAGTGTTAACATCTTTAAAATATGAGGGATATATTTCAAATAAAGAGATATAGTATTGAATGTAGGAGATATATATTTATTTTAGTCTAATCCCTATATGGAAAGCAATATATTCCCTTAGTTATTTGTATGTTGTGAGTTGTTTCTTGTAAATTCTGGTTTTTATTCCATGAAGATTTCAAGGAAACAACTGTATCATGGGATAACTTCCAAAATTAATTGTAGGATGTGTTTTAATCTTCATCCATGGTGGAAGTACTTTAGAAAGAGATATATTCTCTTTTACAGGGGGTTTAGTGTGTAGTAGTTTTGTATCTTCTTTAAGAACATTCAATTATAATCTTTAGAACTTATACCTAATGAGGGTTCGAGAGAGAGTATTTTTTATGTGGCTTTGTATCTAGTGATCCAACATCCGGTTGCCCTATTAATTTTGTAGACATGTATTGAGGTGATACTAGAGAGATTAGTTATCGAGAGGATATTTTCTACTATGAGACTGTCACTAGAGAGTTGTTGACAATAGTCTCTAAGGACGGTAATTTTGGTAAGAGATTCCTAGTTTCTTATACAGGTAATGTTTCAGATAGTAGGGAGTTTTTTATGGCCTTCTTCACCCCAATTTATTATATGAAATTTCTTAGACCTTTAAAATAGATATAACATTGTTTTATTATTATGTGTTGTTCACCACCGTTAAAATATACACTTTTTGACCTTTTTAGGTAGTATGTTATGTGTTAGAGGTCTACTTCAGGACCATCCTTTTCAATTGATTCCTCTAAAGAAACCATAGTAGTAATAGTGTGCTTAAAGATTTGGTATGTACTGATAATATAGAGAAGACCACTGACAACCCTACATGCCCCTCTTCCACTGAGAGTAGAGAACAACCATAGTGGTAGTTTTCATTATGTCTAGATAGACCATGGAAAAGGAGGTTTTTATATTCATTTCATATATATTCTATTTCCAAGTGATCCAGATGTCATGTGTGGTATCTTATGATTATATTCCTCTTTTTTGTATTCCATTTTT
The DNA here is from genome assembly GCA_963277665.1 of Viscum album. Lineage (NCBI taxonomy): Eukaryota > Viridiplantae > Streptophyta > Magnoliopsida > Santalales > Viscaceae > Viscum > Viscum album. The sequence continues at coordinate 2,059,968,695 of OY728143.1, read as the reverse complement.
TAGGATCTTTGAAATCCCTTATTTAATATTCCCTAGTTTAGGATCTATTACTTGAGGTGGGGAGTCATCTAGTTATCTTGGTGTTGAATAAACCTATTAATGATAAAGATATAATATATTATGTTTTTAGGGGATGCGAGCAGTTGTTAGGAAAAAAATTAACTTCAATATATTTCCAATGTTTGTGAATACAACCATACAACATCATCCAAAACTAATATTGACTGTATTCAGTGTAGTATATTATTTATTTCTTCTATATATGAGTTTTATTCTATTTTTCTATTAATCCTAATATCGTGTTCATAAAAAAACATTTATCCTCAAATATGATAGAGAAGTGATAAGTCAGAATATTATTTGATATCATAGTTGGTGTTGAGTTTCGTAGAGATTCAATCATTACTTTTTATAAGGGTTGTGGTAGATTACATTGGTGTCATGACACAATACCCTTAATGAGAGATACATTTTGGAGTATAGTTATATTTGGTTGCCTCTCTGATCAAGATGTCTCATTATAGGATAACACCTTTCCATTTAGGAGAAATTTGGATCTAAATTGTTGATATCTTGTAGAGTGGTTTTATTTAGCCTAGATAATAACAATGGGGTTATCCTATTTTGTTTTCAATGAATGTTGAAGATTTAACGTAGTTGTATATATATTATCATCACATAAATTAGGTATTTGAAAATAACCACTACCTTATTCTATGTAATGATGATCAATTCAAGCACCTGAAGGGATCTAGATAGTTCTATAAGATCGTTTTGTCGATGATGAATCTTAAGATGTGTGTGAAGGATGAGGATATCTCTGTGATTTTTTTGTATGTCCTTATGGACGCTATGAGTATATGGTAATACCTTTTAGTGTTTGGGAAATACGCACCATGTTCATGAGACTCATGAACCCCAACAATCATGAGTTCTAAGACTAGTTTGTGGTGGTATTCATATACAACATCATTTTGTATTCTAGGTCTATGGAAGAGCATGAAAATAATTTAATACCTATTTAAGAGGTTATTCAATATCATCATGGGAGATGTAGTGCGTAAAAAAGAGTAATTTTTTATCCTTTAAAGAACAAATTAGTGTATTTTTAAGAATCCCCCAAGAATGTTTTGGTGGTATTGATATTCTTGGGTGATATAGGATATTTCAAGATATTCAATCCCTATTTTTTCTATATTATGAAATCTATGATATATTTTATAAGGTATAACCATACTTTTGTATTGACCGACTAATGTCGAGATGATTTTGGTGTATTTATAAGAGAAGCCATCCAGTGATACAATTATCCATTATTTTGTAGAGGTAATTGTGTTTAAGGTTTATTTTTATGCTTAATGTATTTTATTTTGATTTTATGATGTAATAGGGAAAATTTATCTCCAATTGGTGACAAAGTTTTTGATCCCATGAATGCAGCTGCACTACCCATGATCTTGATGTTGTTATAATGGTGTTTCTCCAAATTTGGGGCAGAATTACCTCTTTTATGAATGATTTTTTATCATTACATATTAGAATATACTGAGGTATATCTTCTACCAGTGTGATTTTAACATACAACATCAGAAGTGGATGGAATTATTGAATGATTATGACATCATGATTTTATATATACTAAGGACAGGGAATGTTGTTGGTTGACAAATTGAGTAAGAACTCACATAGTGATGATGTTCATGAGTGTGGATGTTCCTAGAGATTGTTGGTGGATCTTGCAGCATTAGACGTTGATATGGGGGATTTTGATGGTAGAATGTCTCTATATGGTGATTGTGTACTAGTATTTAGTGAATCATATAGATGAATCCCAGTTAGTGGATTTTGAGGTGGAATCTTGGTTGGATTTGGTTATTTATGGATATTTCCCTAAGGTATTTTTTGCACATAATCAAAATTTGGTGTTATTATATGGGAGTCACTTCATTCCTTAGGTGACACGTTATATTGATATTTTAAATTTTCACATATTTTCCTTAGAATTAAATCCTACTATAAAAAATTTGTATCATTTTTTGAATGGGTAGGCCAGTTGTTGAGTATTCATCTTTGTGTTTAGCCAACCAGATGGTAAATGTTGAGATTCATATTCCGATTTGTTTCTTTCATACCATAAATGTTCTGTAATGGAAGTGATGATAAATATAGATATATTTTTATACTTGATTACCTAGTGAATAGTGTGGATATAATATCTAGGTGATTTTAGACACTACTAGTAAATAAGGTTATACCCATGGTTTGTAAAATTAGTATAGTTCTGGGAACCATTGGGTGTTATATCATCCAGATTCAGCTATAAAAACGGTTCCCAAGAACCATTGGTTTAGATCCATCAAAATAGGGTGATACCAATGGTTCTTTAGAAAAATTGTTATAGATGGATATACCAATGGTCCATAGAACCTTTGGTATAAACTCCTCCACCATGCATCACATAATATCCAATCATAAATACATCTAACAAAATACCTAAAAATAATACATAAAATTACTTAAATTAAACTTATATAAAACCCATTAGAGTAAATATTCCAAATAACCCATATATTATATGTTTTTCATTTAATAGATATATAACTGAAAAAAATTAAAACACAAATATATAATCTATTTCAGTCACATTACATCATTCACAAGTGTGGAAGTGTTAAAAATATCCAGTAAAAAATAGATAATATCATCATCTCCAAGAACAAATAATCATCATGAACACTACTACATTTATGTATATCCCTATAATCAACCTCATCATACAAATTCTTACCTATATCGTTAAATTTATCATCGTCTTCACTATCACTACTTAAAAATTCATTTCACTAAGTATCCCTAGTACCATAGCCACATGATTGTTCATATAGATCACCAATGTTTGTAGCATAACTAGAGAAAAGTTTTATCTTAGATGGTTTTACTTGAAATAAATTTTGGAATGATTAGGAAAATTAAATTCATTATATTGTAGTTGATATATATTAAAATTAATATTCTCAATAAGGGAACCAGACAAGGGAGTCCCATCTCTTGCATTTGTCTATAACTACTGTGTCACGACCCGTCCTCGGGGCCCGTGCCGTGACTACCCCAAGCCCGCCTTCCATAGGCCAGGGGCTGGCGACTAGCACCAAAGGCGTAAAATCCCAATAACTGGGAAGGCATTGCCTTTATAAAAGAAAACAAGCACCACAGAGTACAAGCGGAAGTAAACACTAAGTACAAAAAGAAGAGCTGAAAAGTAAAAAGGGGCCGGAAATACAAGCCCAACTGTAAAGTACAACTCGAAAGGGAAAACAGCGACTGAAAAGTAAAGCTGCTACGCTGAGATGTCCACTGGAAATCCCACCTGAAGGGTGGGTACAGATAGCTCCTCTGCTCCTCGGGTCCCGCCGTCTGCTCCGAGTATGTCCCGCCCAGTGGTCTGCCTCTGGGTACCGCCTCGTCGTATAGTCCACCTCCAGGTACCGTCCAGTCCTCGAACACTCGGCCTCTGCCAGTACTGGCCGTCGTCTGCAACCAACACAACGAGGTGCGGGCATAGCCCGTGCAGGGGTGAGTATAACGATGCTCAGTAGGGACCCCGAGACCCTCAAGGTCTCACTAAAACCAACAAGGATAACCACAAGAAGATCACAACAGATAAACTCTACATAGGTATATGCCCATACATATACCTAAGTTATCAAGTAACCCATCTCAGTCATGAGGAAACACAAGGATCATGAGATCAACGGATAACCACTACCCAGGTATATGCCCATACATATACCTAAGTTATCAAGTAACCCATCTCAATCATGAGGAAACACAAGAATTGTGAAATCGACGGATAACCACTACCCGGGTATATGCCCATACATATACCAAAGTTAGCAAGTGACCCATCTCAATCATGAAGTAAACACAAGGTCAAAAGTCTCAGCTCAAACCAGGATTTTCATTATCGAAACCGTAACTGCTGAAGAGCTCCGTCTCTGGAGTGTGCAGTGGTCCTGTCACGACTCCGAGGTACTGCTCACTAACCTAAGACTGCTGAAGTACTCCTCCTGTCGAGTACTGCGGGCCAGCCACCCAAACACAGTAGTGCTTCCCGCCGAGGTATGACACCCAAACTCCGAAGTGCACACCCCCTAGTAGCCTGCTGAGGTACTCTCCGGACGAGAACCGCGGGTCTGCACTGTCACTCAGGTAGTGCTCCGTCCGCCATGGGTCTGCACCTCAGAAAGTAGTGCTCCGTCCACTGGGCTAGTCGACTCACTCCAAGTCGAGTCGGTCAAGCAGTCGTCAGGTCTCAGCCAGCTACACGGTCTCCGTACTCTGCACGCTCGTCTCCGGGAGGTTCCGCTCCACGAGCTACTGGTCGATACTCCAAGTATCTCAAAGTCCCACGAAGAAGTGTCTCAAAGGTCCGTCTCGTCACAGGGGTCTCAACGCAACAGACGGCGCGTCGATCGGACGCCCGGTCTGTGAGTTATTAGCCTTCTCGTCCCAGGGGCCCGGTTGGTTTCGAGTGCGAACCAATCCCGGCCGTATCTCAACTGTACCCCGAACTCCCATAGGGTATACTCAAAGGGACCGTTACTCAACGTAACCACCAACGCCGCTGACGGCTCGTCAAGCGGACGTCCTGTCTGAAAGATATCAGCTTTCCCGTTCCAGGGGCCCGGTTGGATTTCGGGAACAATCCAACCCGGCCATACTCCGACTGCATCCAAAACTCGGGCGGAGTATGTCAAAAGTTCCGTCTCATCAAGAGGAAGTCAACGAAACAGACGGCGCGTCAATCGGACGCCCGGTCTGTGAGTTATTGGCATTTTCGTCTCCGGGGCCCGGTTGGTTTTTAAGGAAAAACCAACCCGACCGTACTCCACCTGCGTCCAAACCTCGGGCGGAGTATGCCAAAAGATCCGATTCACTAAGAGGAACACAACGCGACTGACGGCGCGTCAATCGGACGTTCGTGGCTCAAGATATGAGCGTTTCCGCTCCGAAGGCCCGGTTGGTTTCGTGAACGAACCAACCCGGCCGAACTCAAAGTAACACGAAACCTTGAGTGCGATATACCGAAACGACCGTCTCGATCCAAGGATCGCGTTGCCGCAGACGGTTCGTCATTCGGAGGTCCGAGTCTCAAGTTATGAGCCAAGAACCGAATCTGGTCCGAAACGGGGGGTCCGGGTCCGGGCCGACCCGGCCCGACCCCCCCCCCCCCCCCCTCTGGACGGCGCGGCGGCGCGGCGGCGGGGACGGCGGCGGCGGACGGCGGCGGCGGCTGGCCGCGTGGCGGCGGCGGCGGGCCGCGTGGCGGCGGCGGGCCGCGCGGCGGCGGCGGCGGGCCGCGTGGCGGCGGCGGGAGGCACGCGGGGCTAAGCCCCGCGTTTCACAAGGCGGCACGGCTATAAGCCGTGCCTTGCAAAAGAAACGGCCCCCGCAAGTGGGGGCCGGCTGGATAAAAACCGGGGGGGCTTTGCCCCCCCCCCCTCCTTTAATTGAACCGCCCCCCTCATTAAGAGGGGGGTTTGGAGAACCGGCCGGGGGTTTAATCCCCCGGTTTTATGACATCCGGCCGGCCCGCTGGCCGGCCGGTTTTTACCAACGGGACCGGAAATTCCGGTCCCGCCCTCGACTTCCGACGCCGGCGGCCCGGCCGCCGGTCTTTCCTTCCGCCGCGGCCCGGAACCGGCCGCGGTCTCCTCGTCCCGCCGCGGCCCGGAACCGGCCGCGGTGTTCGTCGTCCGGCGCGGTGCGACGGCACCGCGCCCCATTCGCCGTGCCATGAATCCTTCCAACGCGGCGCGACGGCGTCGCATTCTTGAAGACTCTCCTCGGCGTAGCGCGACGTCGTTGCGTAAATTAAACGCACGGTAGACCGCGTGGTGCGACGGCACCACGCCACTTTGCTTCCATCGAAAGAATTAAACAAGAACGTTGGAGGGGGGTTCGGCCGTGTTCGTGCGGTCCGGCCCCCCCCCCCCCTCGCGTTAATAATAATAACGCAACTTAAAGAAAAATTATGCCACACGTTAATCTTGCTAAAAGCACGATCAAGTATAAAAAGAGGAATCCAAAAGAAATCCGACAACCCCTACCTCGGGTTTAGGATTCAAGGGTTCTGCTACGCTCCGCGGAAGACGGCGTCGCGGAGGTCGGGTGTCGCGGTCGTCGTTCGTCAAATCCGTTGACGAAGTGCTATGCCCGAAGAGACACGACGTTGGCGGATCTTCGTTTGCCGACGAAGGTTGTCCGAAGAAGAGATGGCGTCCCCTTCGTTGTCACGGTGAACGAAGAAAGGAGTTGCGGCGTTCTTCGTCGGAAAAGAGAGCGTTCCTCGTCAAGTCTTGAGGAAAGTCAAATTATAAAGAGAACAACGAACTCAAGGACCCCTACCTCGATAGTCGCACGTGACGGAGTCGTGGAATATCGGTGTCGATTCCCTTGACGTCGGAGGAAGAGTCGTTGTCGAAGGCGTTCGTCGCGGAAAACCGTCGCGGAAGGGATGACGCGGAAGAAGAACGTCGCGTCGCGGATACGGCGTCGCGGATGGATCGTGTTCTTCGGCGGAGAAGTTCTTCGTTGAAGAACGACGTTCTTCGCGTTCTTCGTTGAGGTTGAAGAAGAAGAAGAGGAGCTCTCCACCTCTCAAGAAGACAAACGATCAACCCAAAATAAAATAAGATAACATCTTATTTTATTATTACAAAACATAAAAGAATTTCAAAAGTTTGAAATTCAAAATGGCTAACCCCAAAATTAACTCACTTATTTAATATACAAGAGTTGTATAATTAAAAATAAGTTAACTTGTCAAGCCATTAAGAGGGAGAGTGGGGAGTTGAAAAGGTGGGGGGTTCGTGTGGGCCCCACCACACTTAATCCTCCCAAGGGAGGTTAAGTGGGTGTGGGTCCCACTCCCAACCTCCTTAGATAGGTTTTAACAAGTTAAAAATAAAATTGTTCTACACAATTTTATTTAACTCAAACTAAAAACCCCAAAACGAAACTCTCAACCCGCAACAAATGCAACTCCCGAAAAGGACTCTTTAAGCGAATATCGGCGCTGTGAGTTCATCGGTGCCCTCGGATTTCAATTCCGAGCACCGGATCAAAAGTTAGGAATTCCCGCTCGTTCGTTCACTGAACGTACCCGAGCCAAACTTCGGAAATTAATTCCGGGCACTCCGGGCCTCGGAATCAGGTGCCGTCTGAAACCGCGCTCTTGTAAAATTCTAAAGAAAATTAAGAAAAAATTTCCCTTGAATTTTACGGGTCTTTAAATTACTCCCACCTCAGGGCTTTACGTCCCCGTAAAGCTTCAAATCACACTTAAGGGAAACAAAGTAGTACTGAGCACGCAACTGAGCTTTACGCTCCCATATGCTCACCTGAAGATCTCGTGCTACCCGAGAAGCACCCCAGAGGAAGCAGCCGTTCACGTAGAACCTAATCCTGCCGATCCTCAATCTCTACTAGAATCTCTGTGCTTATCGCCCTGTCATCGACGTCCAACTCCGGGGTCGATGACGTGTGAAGAAACATACACGTATCTCCACAGCTGAGACACGTGGTGGACACTATGCACCCGGTGCGACTGAGGTGGTAGGGTTAAGCGGTAAACCTCCTCGCCTACCCTGCTGAAGATCAAAAGGGTCCATCGAACTTCGGAGATAACATGCCGCCTCGGCCACATCTCCGAAACCTCATCGGGTTGAGACCGTATAAGAACGTGTTCGTCACCCTCGAACTCAAGAGGTTTCCCTTTTTTAGGTTAGAACTGAACTCAAACTCCTGCTGCCACAGGGGTAGGGTTGACCAACTCAAGAGTGATTGGTCACACCCTCTTATGTCTGAGTTTAACATGAGCTGCCCAGGGTTTCCTTTTCGCCGACCAAGGAAAACCCATTCCGACGTTTGCCTAAAACAGTCAACCGGGGTATGATTTGTGAATCAAAACCATACCCAGATCAACGTCGTAAGGCCTCTACGCTGCCACCAAGAGATTCCAACCGAAACTCTCGCCTCGAGGTCAAATCACACCGTCGGCGTAAGCGTGATTATCGAGTCTCCTCCCAAAGGTATCTCCAGACGTGAGGGTCAAGTCTACGGCTTACCCGGAACCTCTAGGTCTGGGACATGATTCGTGGAAGGGTAGAATGATTGGTTCCTATGTCTATAGATATGGCAGCTCGTAGTAGACATAATTCGTACCCCGAATCATTCTTAGAGCTCCTGGGTCACACTCCTTGACCGCAATGCAGCTATTCTCCTCCCCAGCCCTCCTGCTCCCTGAGCCTGGCGGGGACTACTAAGTCGGGTGGTCGTAACATGTCGAAATGTACACCACCACATGCTGCTCTCCAAGCTCTGCTTCCACGTCTGCTACCCTCCAGATTCATCTGTCCTTAGCACTTCCTCCTCCTGAAACATTTTACACGCCCGAGTCTCTGAGACTGGCGCTAGTCTCCTGCCTTTCACTGCTAACGTTCACAACTACAAAGGTTCTCTCTAGCATCCTAGCATAGGTAGGAATGCATAGAGGAAAAGAAATGGTTCGGATGTCCTTTAGACACACTTCGCTCAGAAGTTCGAGTCTAAAGAACTGATCACAACGTAACCAACGAGTACCAAGATTGATTGGTAAGCCACGTTGAGTGCTCTGCTTCCGACATGTCGTACTGTCGAAGCTGTATTAGCTCCAGAAAACTCACAACCACCTCCTCAAGCCAGTCCTCAGCCGCCTACGAGTCTGGCTCACTTCGAAACTTGAGGGATATCTGATGCTAAAACATAAGTAAGGCACTAAGCCTGTGAGTCTCTGCTACCGGTACCACCGGTAGTGTCTGCTGACCAACCGGTAGTGACATAGCTGGCGCTCTACCCGTAGGTACTAATCCAGGTATCGGTTCGCGTACCGAAGCCTCGTTACTATAAGGACCAACCTCATGGTCACTCTCTGGAAACACCTGGAGCTAAGATCATCATCCGCTCTACTAGTATCCAAGCTAGGCGTAGAACTCTAGCATTCGTCTCCATCCAGTCCACTGCTGCCTGGGAAATCTGTCTCACCTCGTATCCTCAGAGGCCTCTACTGCTGGAACTCGTGCATCGCGCTCTGCTAGCGTGCACCGTCAGCTAGTGGCATCTGCTGCCTAACGGGTGGTGGTGCTGCTGGTACACCACCCGAAGGTGCCAACACTGAAAAAGGGCCCTGCACTGGAGTCTCGCTGCTCGGTGGGCCATCATGAAAGAAACAACGTAACACGATCAAACGATTATACCTGGTGAGCTGACCTGGTTTGAGCTGTTTTAAGGGGAAAAACCTTTGAAAACACACACGCAATCAGTGTTTTCGTGCACAAAGTCGGAAATCAGTTGTCAGGGTCCTGGTGTATGGATACGTCGGCCGCCCGCACCAACACTGGACTCCCTGAACTGAAAACCACACTCGGTACTCTCAAAACTATTGCTTCACAGAAAGAGACATCAGAGTTATAAGTTCTGCGGTAGAACCGAACTCCTTTGATACCAATTTGTCACGACCCGTCCTCGGGGCCCGTGCCGTGACTACCCCAAGCCCGCCTTCCATAGGCCAGGGGCTGGCGACTAGCACCAAAGGCGTAAAATCCCAATAACTGGGAAGGCATTGCCTTTATAAAATAAAACAAGCACCACAGAGTACAAGCGGAAGTAAACACTAAGTACAAAAAGAAGAGCTGAAAAGTAAAAAGGGGCCGGAAATACAAGCCCAACTGTAAAGTACAACTCGAAAGGGAAAACAGCGACTGAAAAGTAAAGCTGCTACGCTGAGATGTCCACTGGAAATCCCACCTGAAGGGTGGGTACAGATAGCTCCTCTGCTCCTCGGGTCCCGCCGTCTGCTCCGAGTATGTCCCGCCCAGTGGTCTGCCTCTGGGTACCGCCTCGTCGTATAGTCCACCTCCAGGTACCGTCCAGTCCTCGAACACTCGGCCTCTGCCAGTACTGGCCGTCGTCTGCAACCAACACAACGAGGTGCGGGCATAGCCCGTGCAGGGGTGAGTATAACGATACTCAGTAGGGACCCCCGAGACCCTCAAGGTCTCACTAAAACCAACAAGGATAACCACAAGAAGATCACAACAGATAAACTCTACATAGGTATATGCCCATACATATACCTAAGTTATCAAGTAACCCATCTCAGTCATAAGGAAACACAAGGATCATGAGATCAACGGATAACCACTACCCAGGTATATGCCCATACATATACCTAAGTTATCAAGTAACCCATCTCAATCATGAGGAAACACAAGAATTGTGAAATCGACGGATAACCACTACCCGGGTATATGCCCATACATATACCAAAGTTAGCAAGTGACCCATCTCAATCATGAAGTAAACACAAGGTCAAAAGTCTCAGCTCAAACCAGGATTTTCATTATCGAAACCGTAACTGCTGAAGAGCTCCGTCTCTGGAGTGTGCAGTGGTCCTGTCACGACTCCGAGGTACTGCTCACTAACCTAAGACTGCTGAAGTACTCCTCCTGTCGAGTACTGCGGGCCAGCCACCCAAACACAGTAGTGCTTCCCGCCGAGGTATGACACCCAAACTCCGAAGTGCACACCCCCTAGTAGCCTGCTGAGGTACTCTCCGGACGAGCACCGCGGGTCTGCACTGTCACTCAGGTAGTGCTCCGTCCGCCATGGGTCTGCACCTCAGAAAGTAGTGCTCCGTCCACTGGGCTAGTCGACTCACTCCAAGTCGAGTCGGTCAAGCAGTCGTCAGGTCTCAGCCAGCTACACGGTCTCCGTACTCTGCACGCTCGTCTCCGGGAGGGTCCGCTCCACGAGCTACTGGTCGATACTCCAAGTATCTCAAAGTCCCACGAAGAAGTGTCTCAAAGGTCCGTCTCGTCACAGGGGTCTCAACGCAACAGACGGCGCGTCGATCGGACGCCCGGTCTGTGAGTTATTAGCCTTCTCGTCCCAGGGGCCCGGTTGGTTTCGAGTGCGAACCAATCCCGGCCGTATCTCAACTGTACCCCGAACTCCCATAGGGTATACTCAAAGGGACCGTTACTCAACGTAACCACCAACGCCGCTGACGGCTCGTCAAGCGGACGTCCTGTCTGAAAGATATCAGCTTTCCCGTTCCAGGGGCCCGGTAGGATTTCGGGAACAATCCAACCCGGCCATACTCCGACTGCATCCAAAACTCGGGCGGAGTATGTCAAAAGTTCCGTCTCATCAAGAGGAAGTCAACGAAACAGACGGCGCGTCAATCGGACGCCCGGTCTGTGAGTTATTGGCATTTTCGTCTCCGGGGCCCGGTTGGTTTTTAAGGAAAAACCAACCCGACCGTACTCCACCTGCGTCCAAACCTCGGGCGGAGTATGCCAAAAGATCCGATTCACTAAGAGGAACACAACGCGACTGACGGCGCGTCAATCGGACGTTCGTGGCTCAAGATATGAGCGTTTCCGCTCCGAAGGCCCGGTTGGTTTCGTGAACGAACCAACCCGGCCGAACTCAAAGTAACACGAAACCTTGAGTGCGATATACCGAAACGACCGTCTCGATCCAAGGATCGCGTTGCCGCAGACGGTTCGTCATTCGGAGGTCCGAGGCTCAAGTTATGAGCCAAGAACCGAATCTGGTCCGAAACGGGGGGTCCGGGTCCGGGCCGACCCGGCCCGACCCCCCCCCCCCCCCTCTGGACGGCGCGGCGGCCGGCGGCGGCGGACGGCGGCGGCGGACGGCGGCGGCGGGCGGCGGCGCGGCGGCGCGGCGGCGGGGACGGCGGCGGCGGACGGCGGCGGCGGCTGGCCGCGTGGCGGCGGCGGGCCGCGTGGCGGCGGCGGCGGGCCGCGTGGCGGCGGCGGGCCGCGTGGCGGCGGCGGCAGGCCGCGTGGCGGCGGCGGGAGGCACGCGGGGCTAAGCCCCGCGTTTCACAAGGCGGCACGGCTATAAGCCGTGCCTTGCAAAAGAAACGGCCCCCGCAAGTGGGGGCCGGCTGGATAAAAACCGGGGGGGCTTTGCCCCCCCCCTCCTTTAATTGAACCGCCCCCCTCATTAAGAGGGGGGTTTGGAGAACCGGCCGGGGGTTTAATCCCCCGGTTTTATGACATCCGGCCGGCCCGCTGGCCGGCCGGTTTTTACCAACGGGACCGGAAATTCCGGTCCCGCCCTCGACTTCCGACGCCGGCGGCCCGGCCGCCGGTCTTTCCTTCCGCCGCGGCCCGGAACCGGCCGCGGTCTCCTCGTCCCGCCGCGGCCCGGAACCGGCCGCGGTGTTCGTCGTCCGGCGCGGTGCGACGGCACCGCGCCCCATTCGCCGTGCCATGAATCCTTCCAACGCGGCGCGACGGCGTCGCGTTCTTGAAGACTCTCCTCGGCGTAGCGCGACGTCGTTGCGTAAATTAAACGCACGGTAGACCGCGTGGTGCGACGGCACCACGCCACTTTGCTTCCATCGAAAGAATTAAACAAGAACGTTGGAGGGGGGTTCGGCCGTGTTCGTGCGGTCCGGCCCCCCCCTCGCGTTAATAATAATAACGCAACTTAAAGAAAAATTATGCCACACGTTAATCTTGCTAAAAGCACGATCAAGAATAAAAAGAGGAATCCAAAAGAAATCCGACAACCCCTACCTCGGGTTTAGGATTCAAGGGTTCTGCTACGCTCCGCGGAAGACGGCGTCGCGGAGGTCGGGTGTCGCGGTCGTCGTTCGTCAAATCCGTTGACGAAGTGCTATGCCCGAAGAGACACGACATTGGCGGATCTTCGTTTGCCGACGAAGGTTGTCCGAAGAAGAGATGGCGTCCCCTTCGTTGTCACGGTGAACGAAGAAAGGAGTTGCGGCGTTCTTCGTCGGAAAAGAGAGCGTTCCTCGTCAAGTCTTGAGGAAAGTCAAATTATAAAGAGAACAACGAACTCAAGGACCCCTACCTCGATAGTCGCACGTGACGGAGTCGTGGAATATCGGTGTCGATTCCCTTGACGTCGGAGGAAGAGTCGTTGTCGAAGGCGTTCGTCGCGGAAAACCGTCGCGGAAGGGATGACGCGGAAGAAGAACGTCGCGTCGCGGATACGGCGTCGCGGATGGATCGTGTTCTTCGGCGGAGAAGTTCTTCGTTGAAGAACGACGTTCTTCGCGTTCTTCGTTGAGGTTGAAGAAGAAGAAGAGGAGCTCTCCACCTCTCAAGAAGACAAACGATCAACCCAAAATAAAATAAGATAACATCTTATTTTATTATTACAAAACATAAAAGAATTTCAAAAGTTTGAAATTCAAAATGGCTAACCCCAAAATTAACTCACTTATTTAATATACAAGAGTTGTATAATTAAAAATAAGTTAACTTGTCAAGCCATTAAGAGGGAGAGTGGGGAGTTGAAAAGGTGGGGGGTTCGTGTGGGCCCCACCACACTTAATCCTCCCAAGGGAGGTTAAGTGGGTGTGGGTCCCACTCCCAACCTCCTTAGATATGTTTTAACAAGTTAAAAATAAAATTGTTCTACACAATTTTATTTAACTCAAACTAAAAACCCCAAAACGAAACTCTCAACCCGCAACAAACGCAACTCCCGAAAAGGACTCTTTAAGCGAATATCGGCGCTGCGAGTTCATCGGTGCCCTCGGATTTCAATTCCGAGCACCGGATCAAAAGTTAGGAATTCCCGCTCGTTCGTTCACTGAACGTACCCGAGCCAAACTTCGGAAATTAATTCCGGGCACTCCGGGCCTCGGAATCAGGTGCCGTCTGAAACCGCGCTCTTGTAAAATTCTAAAGAAAATTAAGAAAAAATTTCCCTTGAATTTTACGGGTCTTTACATTCTGAACAATATATTCCTATGTATCTATTCAATTTATTCCATATTCTATATATGAATAAAATATACATTATTTATATTTATACTACTAATGATAAAGAAAAATAAGGTATAAAATGTGGCCATAAATAATTATTCCTTACATACTAGAAATCCAGACAACGAAATATATAGGACATACCGTAACCAAATAATACTAGTTAGTAATGAAATAATGGTATAAAAGATGGAATAATGTATAATAAAGTAATATAAATTCTTTTTATTTTTTTTTGATTTAGTGATTTAGTTCATTTTGGTTCATTTCATTTAAGTTCAAGTTAGTTCATTTTTTGGGTTTGGTCAATTTGTCTCATTTACTTCATTTATGTTCATTTAATTGAAATTAATTTGGTTTAATTAGATTTATAAATGTTTGGGTAGGTTTAGGTCTCTTCGGGTGGGTCTATGTCATTTTTTGTAATAATACTTTATATATATATATATTTAGGTATATTTTTCTCTTCAATTTAGTTTATTTCACCTCTAGTTATTTATTTAATTTATAGAATAATTAATATAATTTACATTAATTTAATTATGTTCATTTTGATTATATATATATTATTATTGGTTAATTTGGTTAAATTATGATTTTTTTTATTCAATAATATTTACGACCATTTCAATATATATGTAAATTTTGGTTTGATTTGGTTTTAGTTTTCTTAAATGATTTGGTCAGGTTTATTTTAGTTTGATTTAATAAAATTTTATTTCTATCATTTAAGATCAATAAGTTGTAGCTTAATTATGTTTGGTAATCCTTGTTTTTAATTGGGTTTCATTGATTTTATTTGTTTAATTTTATTATATTTAGATTATGTTTTATATATTATAGTTTCCATTGGGTGTAGTTAATTTTGTTCAGTTTGATTTAAGATAGTCGGATTATATCATATTATTTTGATTTAATTATACTTTACAATTTTTAGGACAAATCATTTTTCAATTTTTTCCACATCATTATCCACTATTATATTTCATTTCAATTCATTTATATTTCTTTCTTTATTTAAAATTTAATTCAGAACTAGATAGACTATGTTATTTCAACAGTATTTGGTTAGTTTTTTCTCAATTTGATCTAGTTCATCATAGTTGATATTGTCTTTAGTTATGTTATGTTTTAACTAATATAAATTATTGGTTCCTGGTTCAGTTTGATATGGTTTGAGTGAGTTCATTTCTTTTACATTAAACATTATTTTGTTTTATTAATTTTTCATCAATTCAATTAGGTTCAATTGGTTTGGGTTTTTTGGGACTGGTAGGTGGGATTAGTCTAGTTTTATTCAATTTGGTTTGTTTCTATTTAATTTAGGATGGAATTATTTTATTGAATTTGGACAAATTTATTTATTTTATTTTAATTATTTTTTATTCTATTAATTTATATTTGTTTAAGATGAGTTCTTGTAGATTTTTTCTATTTGGTTTGTTTTAGTTTTTTGGTTGGTTTGATTCTAGTACAATTTACATAATTTTTTATGTTAAATCTAATTTATTTGGCTTAATTTAGTATATTTTTTATAGTATGAATTTTTATGTTTGGTTTAATTCAATAAGATTGGTTAATTTTATTTTTTACACTATTTTGGTCAATTCATTATGGGTAGGTTTACTTCAATTATCTTATGTTAGTTTAGAGAAAATTACAGTCACACTATTCATGAATAAATAGATTCACTCAAATAACACAAGTCAATATCAAGTGTGTTCATTCTAATTTCTCAAGAATATATTCAAGGATTGATAATTTGTCTCAAAATACCCAATGTTGCACAAAATAATTTGGTTTTTAGGTAGATCTACTAGAAAAGAAAAGCTGCAAGTGGAATTAAGTTATAAATGTAATCCCCGATAAAATTTTTCCATTGAAATGTTTTATGTCAATAAATAATATGAATGGATGGGTATTTAGTAAATTGTCCAAAAATGTTCATGATGGGTTTTTTTATTGGGAAGAAACCACTAAAATTCAAGAATAAATGAATGATACAATTGATAATGAACATGATGAAAAAACCATTTAAATTTTATATATTTATGTTTACTTCTAATATTTAATCATTACTTGAATTTTTAGATATTATTCTCTTCATGTTCTTATTTATCATCTATGTTCCATGATTATTCTCAACGCAAATTGATTTTTGATTCTCACTATTCGCACAAAAATTAGGCTAGAAATTCCCTTTTAAACCATTTTTGTAATATTGAAAATCCTTTTCACCAATAGATAAATTTTAGTTTAATCATAGACATATAGTTGACCTATAACAAATAGTATTTCATTTTTTCATCAATACATCATTGTACTAGTTTAAATTGTGTGTTTTATTAAGAAATATGATGTTATTTTATTTCATTATGATCAGTGATTGCATTATGTATTCATTAGTAATTTTTATATTTATTTTTTTCTCAATTCTTTTGCACTTATTTATTCTCTGATTATATCATTTATTCATTATTTTTTATTTATTGTATTTGTTTCTATTCTTATCTTTTTTTCCTATTTTTTATGTATATTGAGTGGATCATTACCTTTGTTTTTTTATGAATTTTTTATTTACATATTTACATATATATATATATACACATATATATATTTTTCTTGTAGTTTACTTTTCATTTCACTGTGTTTATCTTTTCCATTTGAGTCAATTTATGTGGTAATTTTTATTCATTTGATTCATTTTGGTCATTCGGTTTGGTCTTTTAGTCGCTTTTTTATTTGAGTTTGGGAATCTAGTTCTTTTTTGTGTTTAGTTATTTGGCCATTTTCCATTTGGTCATTTGGTTATTCAGTATAATATTTTTGTTCATTTCAATATAGATCATGTAGTTAATTTTTTAGGTTAGTTGTTTGGTTCATTTTTTTCATTTAGATCAATTTGGTCTAATCCATCATAAAATATTAAGAACTCAATGGAACAAAAACTAAACATAAATGAAATAAAATTATTTAAATTTAATTGAAATCAATGAATTAAAAAAATTGAAACATTATATCATTATTTTAGTCAAAATATATTTATTCATTACTTTTAGATACTACCACATTTTATGAGTAAATTTATTATTATTTAAATGATTTTCTTATTAAATGTTTCTCTGTAAAATGTGTTTATAGTTTACATTTAAAATATTTATATAGTTTATATATAAAAGTTTTTATAGATTATATATTATTTTTTTACAGTTTACATGCAAACTATTTTTGACTATTTTAAATGTTTACATCTAATTCAAAAATGAATAATTCATTTTCCTAACTTCATAAAAAGAATTTTTTAATGCTTATAAAAATAGTTAACAAGTTTTATATTAGAACCAAAGAATCATATCCGAGGAAAAATAAAATAAAAATGTTTTATAATGTATAAATTTTGAAATCTCAGCCAAAAATAGACCCAAAAACTGTGACTATAGCATATTTTCATATAGAATACCTTAAAAAAATAAAAATTAGTTTTATTTTAGAATATCTAATTCTAGAATAGGTTCCCAACCATGACTTATAAAACAAATTACATATAAACTAATGTTCAAACTTATCTTGTCCTTTCAATGTTGTACAAAAAGGACATTGCATTTAATTGAGTGAAAACACTTCTTCAAGAAAATTCATAAAAATCCAAGTCAAACTATATTAAAGGGGTTTCATAGAAACTACACACACTTTAAAATATATAATTTAAATCACATTAATATGCATGTAATTCAACTATGAAATCCAATAATTGTGACTTCCATAGAATAAGACCCAAAAAATCACCGTTCTACGCCTTCTTTTAGAATTTAAATGAAAGATAATATATAATAGAAAATCATTAAAATAAAATCTATCCAAATTTAGAATACCAGGTTACAATATTTATAATACATTAGAAGTACAATTAAGATATTATAACCTCCAAAATGTGTGTGGACAAAAAATTTAAAGAAAAAATAGTTCCGTGATAAATAATTTTAAAATCTAAATTATATTTAAAATTATTATTAATGTATGTAAAGTGTTTATTTAAATTGTTATATTATGGAGAATTTATTTTAATAAACCTAGTTTTTAAAATGTAATAAATAAAATTAAATTGAACCAAAAAAGAGAACACTAAACCAAACATACCGTTCAAAAATAAAAAAATGAAAAATAATTCCACAAATAATTTTCATTCCTATACCATGGAAAACATTAACTAAATATGTTTATTGGACTATATAACATAAAATCTCCCATCATTTGTACAAACTTTTTTATCAGGGAAAAATTCATTATACCAGAATGGCGTAATTCAATATCACATGTTTTTAGAATTTTACCTATAAGATAATATGAACACCATCATTAATATGATGTTCATTAAAGAAAATAATTATATTTCCAAAAAACGAATAACAGATGACATATTTCACATTTTATGCATACTAGTAGCAACCCAAAAAAATTTTAAGACTTCGAATAGGTAATAAATCATATATAATAATATATTATATAAAGAAAAAAGTTATAATTAAATGAAATTTCACTAATTTTCAATATTCTTATTCAAACATGTCACATAAAATTGGATTAAAATTAATTATACAATTTTTTTCCTTCATTAATTAAAATAATACTATTAAATAATAACATTATAACTTTTTAATAAAATTGAAAAAAGAAAAATCACTACATTGATTAATTATATATTCAATAAATAAATATTATAGATACATATAATTTTTTTTGGTTTATGTAGAGTATGTGAGTAGCTATATTTTAAAAAAATACATCAACTATGATCACATTTTTTAAGTTAAAATATAAAAATATACTGTAAAAACACTAATTTCATTGACATCAGAATAAGCATGAACTAACATGACCAAAATTATAGTTTTATAGTTAGATAAAAAATTAATATGATGCTCAAAAAAATATATTATCAATATGGAACTCTAGAATTTTATGTAGAAGAAAATTATATCAATAAATAGTTTATTGATGGGAGATCACCAGTTAAAACATGGGGAGACTATGTGCTGTTAAGGGAGAAATATGGATCATGGGCGGAGAAGTGTCCATACACCGCATTTGGGTAAAAACATACCAACCATTCTAAAAAACAATTGATATAACCTACCCAATACTAATGGGTTTTTAAAACCATTTTTATAGTTTATTTGTTTTGACAGTATACCAGTGGTTTGTTAAAAATATTGGCATATGGTCATATATACTCCCAGATTGAGAAAACTGTGAGTATAGATGTATTGGTATAACCTATGTTTATAGTAGTGAGACTATTTGATGATCTAAGTTAACTTTTTGGTAGTTAAGTAATTGAGATCAGTTGATGTTTTGGTACAATAATATTTAGAGATGTTTGTGAGGAATAATGATGTTATAAAGGAAGTCATAGTGGACATAAATCCCAGTTTTACAGCATCAGTATGGAGAGATCTCTAGCATGATTTTTTATCCTAGCTATGTATAAACAATTATTTTCCTTAAATATATATTGTTATATATAGGTGACTATCTATACTACAGAAGATATGTTTCATGAATGTGTTTTTGATTTTAGAGGTTCATGGGTGAAGCAACTAACATTGGTTGAGATTTCAAATAACACCAAACATCACAAAAATATTGGTATTACCAATTCAATTCACCATATGGATGACCTTTTAGATCTTCTTTGTGCTAGAATTAGGTTGGAGAGTTATATAGCCGTATATTGTAATTTATGCAGAACATAGCAGAGAAGGTGCTAGTGATTCATGAAGGCATAAAGGTCGCTATGGAATGTATAAGTCTTCTGTCGGTCATAAGATGAGACCTTATATTAAACATCATGTATTATTGAATTTATCTCCTCATCATGGTCGGAAATGGTTCAATCATGGGAGTAATATTTCTCGTTGATTTGTTAGGCCTTATGTGGTATTAGAGTTTATTGGTGAAATTATGTGTTTGTTATCTCTAACCTAATAAATAAACCAAATCATAGATTTTCCAAGATAATTTATGTTTATCAGCATCTTCTTTATGATTCCAATTTCGTTGACCTGGGTGAGGTATAATTTGAAGACAATGTAAATTTTATCAAATGATCAATTTAGTTTTTTGGACTATTAGGAGAAGAAATTATGTGGGTGTGACATTTAATTAGTTATTTTTTTTGTGGTGAAATATTGGTTTGGAAGATTAATCGTGGGAATGTGGGTCATAAATTCATGCTCAATATCCTTATTTGTTTGATTATTTCTTTTTTGGATGATTTTTATGACTTAGCTTGATTGATGTGATGGTTGATTATGTAATGTCCTTTTGTATCTTTATTAATATGAGTTTGTGGTGATTTTGTTATACCATGATCTCTATTTGAGAGGTATCTATCATGGTGTACTATAATCCATTTAATAATTGGGATAATCAATTAATAGCTATCTGATGTAAGAACATGTTCTTTTTTCAACATTTCATTTCTATTTCTCGACTATTGAGAGAGTTTCAAGATGTTTCATTTCAGTTTTGAAGAGCTCGGAAGGTTTATATCGATTTTTATGAAATTTTATAAATTATGATTTTAATTATTGTCTTAAAATTTTGGTAAATTATTGTATATTATTTATTATTATTGAATCTACTATTATAAATACATATCAGATGCATCTTCTTTAGAAAATTTTCATTCAAAAAATGAACTAATAAATATAATAAAATTGTACACATGGTTTGGAAATATTACAGATCTAATAAAATTATTACATATTATTTATAATTTCTTACTAATCTTTAAATATTTCAATTAGATTCAAATATTTAATTTTTTATCGGTTTTTAAATATCATATGTAAATAAATTATATTTATCATGATATATATATATATATATATATTATGTACCATGTATGTATATATATATATATGTTACACATTACATTTTAATTTTGTGAAATTTCATATTATTCAACATTTTAACTAAATTTTATTTTACAATTTTAAAATGGGGAAATTAATAACAAAAAATAATGAGATTTAAATAATATTCTTTGAATAAGAAATAATTAATTTAAATAACGTGAAAGAAATACTAAGAATTTTAATTTAATATAATTAATACACGGGGAGAGAGATTAATATATTAGGGGTCATAATTTTTAGAAATAATAATAAAAATGATCTAATTAATGGGTTCTAGTGTTGGAGAAAAGTAAAGTATGGTTTAAAATAAACAAGTGTTGTGGGAAATGAATATACTGCTATAAAATAAAGAAAACCTTTTTCCTCCAATAAATCCCCCCACAGTTTCCCTATATTCTGTATAAATCAAACAATAATTTTAAACATAATTAAATGGGAGGTTCTTACATAAATGAGACACATGGAACATATGAAATGCACATCTTGCAGAATGTGTCCAGGTAAGACAAAAATATCCACAACAGCATCTGGGTGTTCTAGTGACCTTGTAATGAGTTTATGTGAGTCATAGTAGAGTATTAAAATGTTCAACACCTTTTCTTCCTTATTTTTATCAATATATGCCTGAATATAATGGATATTAAAGGGGAATAGGATGGTTATGAATTGGAAGAGATAGTGATAGGTGTTTCATGAGATGGTAATATTCTTCTTATTATTTTCACCTAAATTTTGGATTGGGTAGTTATTATTATATTTTATACTCATTATTATCTCACTGATTCTTATGTGATTAAACAAGATTAGTATTATTTTCTATATATTTTTTAAAATAATTTATATTATGAATTGAGTATATTTGATCCCATAAAACTATTTAAGAATATTTAAGTGAGTTTTTTGAATATTAATATAATTTTCATCTCTATTTAGTGCTTTAGAAATATTTTATGCTGGAGGAAATCTTATCAGAATTAAATGTATTACTGAAGATATTAAAATAAAGATATTAATGATTTAGTTGAATATATATGGATGAATACATTCAGAATTTATCTTTTTTTATGCGTGGTCTGTGGAATATTAATTGTTTATTGATATTCATTTTTATACTAAAAATTATTTATTATTCATACTATATGAAAACCTTAAAATTTATAAAATATATTAATCTTTTTATTAGGAACATGATATCTCTAGAATGATTAGTGACATATTGTTTTTGGGAAGTAGTAAAATGCAGTAATGACTGAATGATGAAGATGATGTGGGAAAGTGATGTTATTGATATTGAATTTAATGTCTTATTTTGAGAGTCCTATTAATTTCTTATTTAATTCAATCCATTACACATTCCGCTTTCATCATATTTTTGTATTTATAGAAATTATAATGTAGCAATTATGTAAAAGTGATTTAATAAAAAATTAATTGATAGGGGATGATAATTATGGATTAAATGATGATGAATACATTTTAATCAATATAGACTAAGGAACATATATAACCAATATAGATATTGTTATTATATTCTATAATAAAATGGATTCCTGATTTATATGAATATTAATCTTGGATTACAATGATATATTATTAAATTATTAGTAAATTATTAAAGACTTATAGAAAAATTGATCTTTGATGCTTGTATACATGTTGGATTCCTAGTCATTAGTGATGATTTTTTCTCATTATGAAGTACATTAGCTATAGAATAGTATTGTGTTATCTAATTTCCTGTTATACGATATGTGTTATATATATCAGTCTATGAAGTTATTTCTTACACTCAACAACTTGTTCTTATTGGGGTGATTGATACCCGTATTTGGCCTTAACTTCTAGGTGATTATAAATGCCTAGTTTTTCAAGGATATAGATCAGTGACTAATCCCCCAACCCTAATATCTCATTTAAATGTGGAGATATAATCTATAAATGTCTGGGATATGGTGAATTACAGTTATGGGATGTGTAACCATGCATACTTTATTAAATCTCAGTTATTTCATACATTTATATGTGGTTTGGTTCATCATAATGTTTTAACATATACATGTATTACATATAAATTTATGCATGGTTTGTTATATATCAGGGTAAAAAATATATTTACAGAGGTATGTGATTGATCTCAATATTTATCTTTGATTATAGGGATGTGATGGATCTCAATATTGGTCCATGATCATGGTGATGTGATAAATTTTCATTGCTGTGCGACATGTCTTATGGATGGGATGAGAGAACAAAGATGTAACCCATTTCTGATTACGGTGAATGTATCAATGAGAATGCGGTATTGAGTTACCCTATTTATTTACACATTTCATAATTATGTTACTTACTTATGTGCATTACATAGTGAGTCATCTTTGATAAGGATATAATTATATTGTACATGTTTAGTTGATGAGTTTGTTTCTATATTTATTCATTAAGGATTTAATATTTTTGTTCCACATATTAAAGAGTGGTTAAAATGATGATACTATAGAGTATAATTTTTTTCACCTATATCCACAATCACAAATATTTTTTAAAGGTCCATCCAAGGTTTTTGGGGATCAATCTTGAAATTACTAGCTCATGAATATTGTTCGTGTGTTATAGGTGTTCATGGTAACTATAATAGGAGATAATGTGGTGTATTTCATTTCATATTTGGTGTTTGTAAGATATATCATTTGTTGTGATTTGGTTGTTTATTAGTTATTATGGAGTTTATTGGTTGATTTTTTGAAATTCCTTATGAACTTAATGGAAGTTTGATGAATATATTTATATTCTATAAACATTGTGCTCATCACAAACCCATGACATATGGGAGGTATATGTATGGTGTCACAACCAGCTTCACAACTGGCTCTAAGGTATACCACTGTGGGTGGGTTATAAAATAAAATTTATATTTATTACCAAAATAAACTACATTATTAAATCTATTATATGAAACTTTATTTAAATAAATTATATTAAATTTAAATATAAATATTTTATACAAAAATATTTTTTTGTAAATAATTTACATAATCTAAATATCACATATTTACAAAGAGTTCCATATCATTGATAATGTGAATGAGTTAATTTTTTGACGAAATATATAGTGTTTATATATATATATATATATATATAATTATGCAACATCAATAATAAAAATGAAAATTATAATGTTTTTATAATTTATTTAATATTGAATTAGTTGTAAAATTTCTATTTCATATTCAAATAAATGAATTACAAATTATTTATTGTATTCTCTATTTTATTAAAAATCATAATTGTTATATTTTTAATTAATTTATAATTAATTTAATTTCCTAAACATCTTCTGCAAAATTTCATACATTAATTTAAGAAGTTACATGTTAAGGATGATAATTGAGTTAGTGTTCCCCTACCATGACTCTAGTGTTTACTATGTTTTATGCTTGTTATGTGAATTTAATTATTTTTTATAAAAATTAAGTGTTAATATATCTTTTTATGTTAAATATTTCTTGAATAATGTATACTTGTGTAGAGGGAATTTGGGCCGGACTACTCACTATCCTTGTAGCATATCCCTTGTATAGAAAAGTGGGGGTTATCGATTTATCACTCCAAAAAATATTTTATGTGGATTATGGATTGTATATTAATATTATAATTTATGTGAAAGCATTTCATATAACTTATGTATAAAATGAATTTGGATATGTATAATAAAGTTGTTTTTTAATGTTTATTAGTAACAAATGTCTGGATTGTGTAAAGAGTTTCACATAAATATGATTTGAATATATTGATTTAGTAGAATATGAATTCCAAAATAAATAATTAAAAACCTTTATATGCATTAAGGTAATAACCTATGATATTATAGTGAGATTAAATCAATTTAAAAAATATTAAGACTTGGATTCTTCAAAAGTGACACTTTTCAAGAAGTTGATCATCTAACTCGGTAAGCCATGCCAAATATGGGTGACACTATATTATCATGTAAAATGAAATAAATTAATGAGGTTAACCTAAATAATAAGTGTCTCATATTTATCATTTTCATTGGGTTGTACTCTGCTAAAAAATACCTAACCATTATTATATTAGAGGAATAGAGTTGAGTAAATCCATATGATAGACTATAGTAACTATTTATCAACTAAAATATCCAATAATCATATATGATATGATTTGTATTATTATGTACCATTTATATTAAGTAATTATTTATGTACTAAATTAGTGTATGTAATTATATAATATGGATCTTTTCATAGTAATGGAAATGATGGTTTTAAAATGTGTTATCATATTAGTGGCAGAAAATTTAATTAAAGTCTTTATTAAATGATTGTAAAACAAGATACATATCTTATAAAATATTCCATTGAAAATAAAATTAGAGCATCACCATTATAATTAACATTGAAATTAATTTTTGAAATGGCTAATCTTAAATTAATAAATTTTTTTGATAGGTGAAAAAATAATGAATTGTTCCTCAACTTGATGAAAATTCTACTTTTTAGAATAATATATTATAGAGTAACCAAATTTTAATGTAGTTATGAATGTGGATCAAATATATTATTATGATAATCATAAATGGATTAAAATAATGAATCAAAGGAATTGCATTATTTATGACCAAAAGAACTTCATTCTATACATATTTACTCTATATTATCATGTATGTCAATGACTTAGTGAGAATAAAGGAATCCTTTATGACTTTTTACAATAGTTGAATTCATTTTCACATTATCTTTGTTAATGTATCAATAATATGAATTATTTAATGAATTATTTTCAATTATTTCAATTTTTCAGGATAGATGATCGTAACCTGTGATTTTCTGAATTTAGTGATATATTGATTGTTTAAGTGGGAAGCCTGCATACATAAATATGAAAAATTAGTTGAAAATACAAAAACTGTTTCTTCAAATATCTACTCAAATTCTTATATACCTAAAGGTAGTTTAATAATAGAGGGAAAATATTTCCATAGAATGAAATTATCTAAGATAGTTGGTGGTGTTTTATAAAATATATAGAGAGTCCATGAATAGTTTATAGTTTAGAGAACAATTATATATATTTTAAATGGTATACAATAATACATTTATACTTTAATTTTTTTTTAATTATACCATAGTACAGGATCAAAGAAATAATTGATGGATCTTATGTTCTTCATTCAAATGATAAATCAATTTTTAGTTAAATAGTTATTAAACAAAGGGTTTATAAATCATGGATTTGAATGAAATAATACATTAAGATTTGATGAATTTACGAAGGATGCTTATTTTCAAATTACTTCTCTTATATGATAATAATAGTTGTTTGTTAATTAAGAGTTTTTATAAAAAATATGAAATGGTGGATTTAATAAATATGGATTATGATTTATTAGAATCTATGCCCTATTTTGAAAGGAAAATGAGGATACACATTTTTATCAAAGATAAAATATTTTATCCATATGTTTTTTAAAATACAAGGGATGAGATTCCAAAACCCATAAGTGGTATATTTTAGCAAATAAAATATTTGTTTTATATTATTTCTCAAAACAAAAAATAACACCACATAAGATATGGTTACAATAGATTATATGTTAAATATTATTCATAAGTGTAAATAAGAGTTATTTCCTAACTCAAAAGAGTTTATGTAGATTAACTCTATATTATGAATGTAATACAGTTTCTAATATGTGAATGGGATTATGTTTATACTTTTAGAAGATCAATTTTAACAAGTTAAAAATTACATCAGACATGACCCGACCCATTAGGATCCCACATGGACTAGAAATATGTTGAGGGTGCCACCCCAATAGCTTTTTTAATAGCCTAATGGAGGGTGATTAACATCAATTAGGTATTTCAAATACGATATGAGTATTTATCCTAATATACATTTACATAACCACTAATCTCAAATGAATATTCTAATATTATAATACATGATCAATAAAAAATAGAAATATATAAAAATGAATCTGACAAGATAGGATCTATAAAGGATTATCAAGTGTATAACTATAAAGTAAAGGAAAAAAATACACGCCCCAAATACCCATAGGAAACACCAACCAAAATAAATTGAGATAAGGGATCTCAAAAACAATTAGTGCTAGACATGAACGTCATTTATGTCCATCGCCTCTAGGTTCCAAAAAAATCCCACTTCACTGATACCATGCTTGACCTAATGACCACCATACTATATATTTTATAAATAACACATGCCACATGAATGAAAAACTCCTAAACAAGGATGAGTATCTACATACCCATTATGAATCTCCAAAAAAAATAAAGACATTGAATAAAGGTTAGAGTCATCTCGAAACAAAATAGTTAATGGATTACCCACTTTGGGAAGAATAACAAGAAACAAGAAACTCATAAATTCTTTCTATTTATAAAACATGATACATATATTAGGAATCAAAAATATACTAGATAAAAGTAGATTTCATACTATGATTAACCATGGAATTAACTACATAGTAAATCTATACCCATGTCATATCCCCAAACATAGTGGATGATCTACTCCATAGAAATTTAAGCATCAATCAAGGGATTTACCAACCCATAATCAAGGAACTATTTTTTATAATTCTAGTTTATTTATTTAGGAACTTCCTGACAACATAAATTTTATATTTTGTTTTAAAATTTATAGAACATTGAAATGGGTAGTAAAAATTCTATGAACCTTATCGAGGACTCATGATTATCTGTGTGAAATGGAGTATTGATTATATTCCCAAACTATAGAGGATGTGTTCCTTGTTTATGTGGGGATGTACCAAAATTTATAATACTAAGGGGGTATGTGACCTATCATCAACAAAAATCATGAGAAGTAATGAACCCCTAAGGAATGTCCTACTCATTATGTCTAAACATCGATGTCAAACCTATAAATATAAATACTAAAACTTATTATATATTATTTCAAAAAACCATGAGTGATAAAATAGACTATTCCATTATGATATAAGTATATATATATATATATATATATAATCTTGTAGGACATTCCATTCAGCTAGTAAAACCTAATACACAATGAAAAAGACATAAATAATGCCTTGTATGTTAAGAATGGTCCACGTGGTGACCACTAGGTAAGACATATGGAACAATAAAGGTGGGGGCTTATTCCCCAAGTACACTTGTAAACCCTTTAAATTATGATTAACATAGGATCATGGAACCCATGTGTGTTATGTCTTAATGGTGCACATTGGGTTGGTAGCGTTAAGTCACCATGGATACCAGAACCAAAGGTTTTTTCCAAGGATGATTTTTGTACACTAATAGGTTCGATCTCCATTATAGATCACACAAGACTAGAAAAAGATGTCAATCCCATGAGAATATATTCATGAAGGTTATTACTATTCTTTATATGCTGGTGGAATGATCACATCCATGGGGTCACACCATGATGGATGGATGGATGCCCACCCCTCATCCCTTGGAGGCTTTAGGGGCATCCACCTTCCACCTTGTTCTAAAACCATCTTCCTGGCCATTTCTTTCCACCGATTATGGTCATATCCCTGCTTCTCCCTCACTATACATATCCATGATTACCCACACTCCTTGATGTTTCTCTTGAGTCCATTCACACCATATCCACCACACGACACTACCAACTCTCACATTTTAACCTCTTCTATCAGTAAATATTTTAAGAGAGAGTTGAGGGAGAAGAGACATCGAAGAACATATATTTAGACGACTATTAAATTCCTTCATCCATGATCAATATCTTCATACTGAAATATGAGTTACACAATATGAGTATAAGGGAGGGGTTTAGAGGCCTGATTCTGGCCCTCTACATGACATTGATCCACTATAGATATGATTCATCGACATTGATTGTACTTGATCAAGAATAAAAATTAAGAAAAAAGTATACCATGAATATTTCTCATGTGGATCAGATATTCCTAAAGAGGCATCAAAATAATAAAATTATAGTTTAATTAAAAATAGATTTGAAATAATCCTTTCAAGAATGTATTAGTTTAAAAATATTTATTCCACACCTCAATTCAATATTGATCCCCAGTGAATACCTTTCCTATGTGGCGTTTTACTGGGGATTCCCCAAAGAACGAGCTTGCCACATGTATATTTCTATAAAAACTCTGTAATGTTTCTTCTATAATTATAGGGTTTAAGAAATATTGCCATATATTAAATATTTATAGAGTTTTAAATATGGGAAATCTAGATCACTAGATATAAAAAACTTATTAATTATAAATTAGTTAATTTAATAATTACATACCTGCAATAGGTAATCCGAGGACCCTGGAAAAGAACTAAAAGTAAATAATCCCAAGGTTAAACCCAATGTTTTATACTCAATGACTAAGAAATAATACCTATATGATTATTATTTAACTGATATAATAGATTCATCCCAAATAAATGCACATGAAAAAAATAATATAATTTTTTTGATATAGTATTTACAATACATTACATCACTCTAAAATCTGAAACAATTATGTGAACATCCTATAAAAATATATTATAAATATTAAAAAATTTTGAAATAAAAAATTGAGGTTCACTACTTCATCTTCAGCTTTATGTATTTTTTCCCCATTAGAAAAATATACTCAATAAGTTGGGGTTAACAATCCCACATTGGACTCCCATGCTCCCAAAAGCTCTTTTGAAGGTTACCTTGATCTTAAAACACACACACACACACCAGTGGAATCACCCGAGCTTTAAGGGTCCTATCTCATTATCCATTTAATATCACTATGTATTCCACAAAGGTAAAATATTATTTATTATCTAGTTTTACCCAGTTGATAACATGTGATTGATCAGGAAAAAACCGCCCCAACTATGACCCATGGAGGTCATTATAAACTACCCGATCTAAATACAAGGTTTATTATATGTGAAAAGACACCCCTCCCAACATATAAAATATCTGTGATGGCCTAATAATCCATAGTGATATCCTTTCACATTGACAAAATATCTATAAAAATCACACTGGAGATTTCTCAAGAACACTTTAACTCCCTTCCCAAACTCCAAATGCCTCTATTGTCAGTTCAATTGCGTATTATAACAGATTTTATCTATACTACCCTCTTTCAAATAACATTTATTTTACTTATTTTTATCCTAATCAACTCAAGTATCATCTATGGAAGACCTATAATCATTACATAAAATAGGTATGCCATGTAGGGTCTCCTGTATAATT
Source organism: Viscum album (assembly GCA_963277665.1). Taxonomy (NCBI): domain Eukaryota; kingdom Viridiplantae; phylum Streptophyta; class Magnoliopsida; order Santalales; family Viscaceae; genus Viscum; species Viscum album. Next base: position 2,059,938,640 of record OY728143.1, on the reverse strand, counting down.
CATAAAATGGTTCCTTGTCGATAGTACATTACTATTTTCTTTTTTACATGAACTCTTCTAAGGGTATGTGAACTTCCCATATCTTAGCAAAATCTATCCAACATTCCCTAAACATATCCTCCGAAATATGATTGGTTTTCACAATCTATCAATCTATTTATGGGTGGAACACCATTCTCTATTACACATATATTACAAATAAATCATTAAAGATCTTGCACTACATCGATGCAAATTGATAAATTCTATTGGAAATTATCATTGAAGGAAGCCCATGTAATTGAATGATATCATACCTATATAATGATCCATATCCTTCCAAAAACTTCTATTGAATAGGAAGGATGTGGGATGACATGGTTAGTAATTCTATTATCACTTTATCTCATCAAAAATATCACAAAATATAGACTTCCCACAGTATAGTCCATGAATATACTACCCCACATTCACTATGGAACTTCAATGGGATGGGCACAACCAACTAGACATAATTCTAAGTCCACACCTTCTAAAAGGTGATACATATAAAGATAAAATTAGAAAGTCCCATCTTCTTCCTTGGAAAAAAGTGAAATCATGATTTTGTGGTAAATTTTCATCACACATGGATGTAAAACTAATGGGGATATATGGAAATTATTCAATATTAATTCACACAGTGCGACTAGTACCACGTTCGATCATTGAATGATGATTTCATGCTCCCCACCTTTGGAATATGCATCTAGTGTTTCACCTGTGGATATACGATCATATATGATCTAATAATTGATGTATCCTAGTGGTTTCTCCCTCATATATTAAAAAAGATGAGGGGAACCAACATCGCTCAATGATAGTACACTTCTCCCCCACCCACTATGGAAACATTTTTCGCCAATAACTTCAAATATGCCTCCTCCATCACCTGAGACTGATATTTACTACTACGGTAATAAACCAATACATTTCCTTTTCATGGATTTTATATGATCTGAATGTTTTAGTTCTATAGTAACTTCAACTAGTGCCTCTATCTTAGGTTAATATCTATATGACTGAATATGTATCTAAGGATTTTATGGGTTTTACATTATATGAATTTCTCACCATAAATGTTGTATCTCCATGTATTAAAGGTATATAATACTAATAAGATCTCTAAATCATGGTTTTTGTAGATTTTTTTGTGAGGTCATAAATATCCGTAAAAATAGGAATTCACTAGCTACTTTTTCATCGACACATTGCCATGCCCATCTATAGAGGAATAAAAAATTCATATACCAGACTCCTTCATATGGAAGCCTCTGGACATGGGGACTTCTTAACCACCTATTATATACATTCAATTCTCTTTGCAATCACCTAAACCATATGAATAGATCCCTGTATAGGTAAGGGTATTATAGAGTCACAATAATTAAGAAATCTATCATGAATATCTGATAGTACCTAAAAAAATGAATGATTCAGACCTCAAACAAAATTTTGGGGTGTTTATAAGAATTTTTTTTTCATTATTCACTAGATTCATCGATAATTCTCCCTATGAAATGACGTGATAGAATATTTGGTCCTCTAATATCCAAAATTGATACTTCAATAACTTATCATAATGATGGTTCTCCCAGAAAAGAGAAAAACAATACATATATGCTCAACGTGCTGCTCCATAGATGCTAGATAAGAAATAATGCATTCTATTATATATATCGTAAACTAATCAAATAATGTCTTTATGATCTAGAACACGAGTCCCACAAACCTAAACACATTATTCATGCTAAAGGGCATCAATAGAAAAACAAAATGGGATTAATGACATCAGAATGTCATCTTTGGGATATCCTCAACCCAAACATAAAGATGGTGATTAATGGATCTATAATCGATCATTGAGAGCTACTTCACTCGCTTTAGCTATCCGATAAAGACATTGATAAAATAAAAAGGTATATTTTCTTAACCATAACATTATTGAAGAAGATATATTTAATTAGATGACTCAAAATCTCATTATCCTTCATGGTGAACAACACTAGAGTCTCCATGGGTGTACATTGTGTATAATGAGACCTTTATCTCTAAGTTCATCTAGAAATTCCTTAGTAAGATCCATTGGATATGATCTAGATGACATAAGAGTGGTCCAGGGGTGATGGTAAATACAAATGTCTTTCTCTCGATTAGGGGGGCGTATTGGAATATGCACGAGAAAAAAATCCATATACTCCTCAATGAATATATGAATTTAATCATACAATCCATCTGTTATACATAAATCCAAAATTTACAACTGATTGGTGATAAAATCAAACTTTCCACACATATTCACTACCTATATTGAATTAATGTATCAATTTACCATGAAGAAAACCTATACTTTTATAATAAAAAATACATCACTCCACATCGGTAGTTGTCTATCCATGCATTTACTGAGGATAAAAAATATATTTCTAGGATGATTTAATTAGCAATCGTCCCAGTAATCTATCATTCCATTTAATCCCCTACCCACAAATAACTATAGTGCATCATTAATAGATGTTGATGATTATGTGATCACTTCTAATTTGAGTCTCTAGTCACATTGGTCATGCTTGGGGATTTATCGGGATTCCAAACTATTTTACTGGAGATACAGAAATAAAATAATGGGTCTTGTGGGTATCTATTATTATGGGTGATAGTGTTTTGTAGACATAGATCATACCATATATCATTTCAGATATTTTTTTCTCATAACCCATTATATAATGAATCTATCCCCATCCCATGCCACTATCTTTTATATCGTGGCATCAATATCATGGGGGTGATAGTGGTAGAAGTGGATCATAGAGAATCCCACATTTAGATCCTCCTCCATGTGAACCACCATCTTTTCTATTATATATGCCTCCAAAAAATATCCTTATTCATCTTATGGAGGTATATGGTCATGTTTCTATCTATATTGTTAAGGTCCATCTTCATTATGTCCTCCCACTACTCTAATTCATGTCAGAGAGTCACGAGTCTTGTGATATTGTCCCCCCCATATTCATGGAAAATCCTATCTACTGGCTAGAATGATACTCTCGGTGACCTCTTAGAAGATGATTCTAGGGTTTTGGACCATCCATGTGTATTCCTCTAATGAAATGACCATGAATCCTTTTGGTAACCATCCATCATTTATGAATCTTCCCCTGTATAACCACCACCATATTTGGTCACCTTCCACTCTGCTAAAAACCTCTCAATCAATCGATCCCTCTCGAGAACCAATGAAGTTGTGGGTATGTATATGGGAGTAATTCTAAATTAAATCTCTTTGTTAATTCCACCATCCATCTTCTACACATGAAGGAATCCATCATGAAGCATCTTAAGGAAGTACCTCATGATGTCTCAGAAATTTGATGCATAATAAAAAAGATATATGATTCCATATGGAAACTCCAATTTCTCTTATATGTGTACATGCTTCAATATAGGTTTGTTATACTCCACATTAATGAGGTGCTTAGATTATATCATTGGGATAGTCCCATCGTCAGGGGTCGAGATAATTAATGTTCAAGAGTGATTGATTACATAATGAAGAATACTATATGGCAGAACTACCATCTAATTAAAATGATTCTAAATAAGAAATAACACCCAAATAACCACTGTAATCCAATAATAATATTATTTATTGTTATGATATCCTTGAATATTTAGAGAATTATACTACAAAAAACTCATGATGTGCAGTTAGACTATATATATCATTAGAATATCTCAATGGAATGGCATACCACTAAGTAGGAGGATGGATTCGATCCTTGGGTTTTGGTTGGTTTTCTTACTACATTATAGAATAAGGGATTTAACTAGACAAACATAAGGGATTTATATAATTAAAAGCTTCAAACATGACCATCATCTATAACAATCACCTTTTGGAATTACGAAGCTCTCGCTCAATTGACACCATACCTTCCCTGATTTCCATAATATATTCTGATGTTTGAATAATACAAAACATATGTTGTAGAAACTTCCATCGAGGGGTGAGTACATACATACTATTTAAGACACCTAAAAAGAAAAAAATTCAAAAAATGAAGGCCCTAGATAGGTCAAAACCATATAGGTAAGTGATTTTTCACTCAAGGAAGAATAATATGAAATGAAAAATCCTTAATATGATTTCAATCTAGATAACCATATACATTTAGTCCCACTCATAAATAAATCAACTAAACAAATGATTTCACACTTTGAAAAGATGGGATATGAACCACCCAATAAATCAATATGCCTATCATCCCACAAAATGTAGTGGGGGACCCTTGCCTCACTAAGATAAGAATTGATTGAGCAATTTTAAAACACTTAGTAGAGGATCAAATACTTATAATACTGAGATATTGGATGAGGTAGTTACATTCAACATAAATAGATAAATCACACTATATTGATTCATAGATCATAAATTGAGGGATTACAAAAATCTATAAGGACCCACGCAATGTCGAGTGTAAGGGAGAAGTGATTCAATTCACAAACAATAGAATATCTATATCCCATTTATATAGGGAAGTATCAAGATATATAACCCTATGATGTAATCATGCACTATCGTCAACTTGAATGCGAGGGAGTATCGAACACCTAGTCAATACTCCACTCATCATTCCTAAAATTGAAGACAGCTTCATAAATCCAAATACTAAACTAGACTATAACACCTATCAAATGTATTTGGATGATCAAACATAAAACACTATTTTTAACTATGTGGTAAATTTACTAGGATAAGCTATTTATTTTCTTAAAGAATACACACGATGAAACATATAGGAAAAGAACCATGTAAGAAAAATGGTCCATGTGGTGGCCTCTGAGTGTTCCATGTTGTGCCCTATAGTGCATCAATGTGAAGAGATTACATGCAGTTTTGTGAACAATCCTTAGTTGGGTCAGGCATACCGAACCTACCGCGCTAGCTTATCCTACTATCTAATCAGCCGAGAATCTCTATCCTCCACAAGGGTTGGCCCACCTAGGATGGTGGGGATGAACCAAATGGTTGGTTCTATGTGGATCTATGCCCCAATACAACATAAGAGTCCAAACCCATCTGTGTACTCAAACAAATTTTGGGCCTTCTTGGCTCACTATAGTGGGGTAAACCAACCTGGGGAGTTTCCCCACAAGGGTTAGATAGTTTCAGCCTACTCATGATACAATGCCCTATGAGACCAGCACCTTTCACCTCATTCAAAATCTTCCTTCCTTATCAGGGATGAATAATACCCGCGACAATCCCTCCTCCCTGACCCTATCATGAATCACCCCCATTGTAGTGATCACCAATGTTCATACCCAATATTCCTTACACTACTTCCAACATTGACCTATTATTCCTAAAAGAATCATGGATTCACTCTTTTTTGATCAAGGGAGAGAGTTGGGTGGGAGAAGGGGGTTTTAATATAGGTATCTAGCTACCCATGTAATGGTTTTATTCATCGATTGTGGTTTCATGTCAACTAATGAGTCATACATAGTTTGTATAGGAGATGATTTTGGTAGTCAAATCTCAACCAAACACACATATTTGATTCTCCATGTCTCAGATTCACTATATCTTATCATGCGTGATCATGAATAAAAACTAAGAAATAATTTTAAAAAAAATATTCATAACAATGATTGGATATTCAAGAATGGGAGTCAAACTATTAAATTTATAGGTGAAATAATTTAATATAAATACTCTAAGAATGGAACAATTAAATAATAGAGAAAACCTACCTTTATTATTTAATGATCAATGGTGAATACTATTCATATTTTAGGTTCTATTTGTGATTCGTCAATGAAGGTGTTCACCATTTTTATCTTCCTCCCAAATATATCTCAATATTCCTCTATAATTATATAGTTTATTAAGGATAACCATAGATAATATAGTCATATAATATTATTTAAATGGAATTAAGTAACTTGGTATATAAAAATTAATTAATTTTATTAATTACACCCCCACGATGGGTAATCCAAATAATTTAGGTGAGTATTGAAATTAAACTACCATTGGTGTAAATCAATCATTACTAACTCAGTAGAGGGGAAAAAATTTCTATATTATTCCTTATTTATAAGATATAATTTATTTATTGAATTTTTTTGTTTATATTGAAAATAATATATAATTTTTCATAATTTTTTTTTCAATCCTTCACAATTCTAATTAATCTGAAATGGATCAATGAATAATTTAAAAAATATTATTTGAAATATTCAAAAATATTGAAATGAAAAATCCAGCTACTATAATAAAATTATAAATTAATTCTAATGTCATAGAATATCCTAAAAGTGTTTTGGTTATATCGATAAAGATATATTTATGGATATATATTTAGTTATAATAAAAAATTAAATATCGGTTTATCCTAAAATAGTTTAGGATGCATTGGTATAAAAAAAGATAAATAGAAACATACTGTTACCAAAAGAATCTTGAGTAAAACAATTTATAGAAAATTTTATAAGGATTATGATTTAAAAATAGAAAGATTTATTAGTAAAAAACAAATGTAAACATGATTATAATTAGACTTTGTGCCCTAGATGACCCCCCATGTATACCATGGAGTGTCATAAACTTTCACATTGGTATAAAAAGGGTTCATGTTTCATTTTTATTTTTCCAAATACATTAGGTTGGGAATATTCCTAGCATTATAATTTTCAATATTTGATATATTTATTAAAAAATAATTGATCCCTAGAAAACCCAGTGATGGTTTTGTATTTTTATGATCACCTCATTATTTGAGGTTTAACCTATACAATATTTATCCCCTCATATGATGAGTATGAAATATTCTCCCTAGATTAAGATATAATGAATGAGTTACCAAATGTACATAAATATGAAATGTGATGTTATTATCTATCATTTGAGGATAATGTGATATTTCCATTCTAATAGTTAATAACACGTGATTTATTCATCAACCTAGCCGGTCTATACTTGTAACACTCTTCGTCTCATGGTTACTCAATGTCTTAGACAATGAGATCATATTAAAATGAATTATTATAAATGATACAATTGGTGTACATATGTATAGGGTTACATATAATTGATAGAGACAATTATAGGTCCATTTTAATCTTTATTATCATTTTTTTTGTGCTTGATGATTCCATTTAATTATGAACCCATGAAATAATATTTTTTGTCAACAGGAAAAATTTCCCCATGGTCACACTTTATAGTGGACTAAATGTGGATTATGTTTTAAAAAACATAAATATTTTGTCTAATTGTATTATATAGTTTATCCAAAATAAGCGTTGGATCGATATTCTTGAGGTATTTCATATGTCGTAATAAAATTTTAAATTGATGATTTCATTACAAATGTTTTTTAGAAGATATCCAAATGGTTTTTTTGGATATGATTTCACATGTTGTTATATATGATACAATATAATTTGAAATGAAATGAAGCCTATGAATATTCAATGATAGTGAAATATTTAAGGGGATATTCCCAAAATCCATACGCTATTGATGTTTACTTAAATGTCTCATATGAAATGATAAGTGTGTATCAAAAGACACTTTTGACTTGGCCAGTCATAGTGTACGATGTAGAAAATTTAGTGGGTATAATGAATTGTATTGTACGAATAATATTACCCCCAAACATTGACAATAGAAATAAACTGTTAATAGTTAACATTTGAATATCCCTTACACAAAATATATAATTGACTAATAATATAATCTGGTGAAATTTTCTATAGAATTTTCTATCAAATTAATGTTAAAAATATTATAATCACATATCCTTAACTCATACACTAAAAACATATGTGTAAATGCGCAGGGATCTAGAAATGAACTATTAATCACAACATTGATAGGGGTTCCCCATTATGAGTGCTTTAAATAGCACTAATAAAGGTCTATCTGGATGAAATGTGTTGTTAATATAATAGAACACCCATAAAAACTTGTAATTTAATACATTTCATTATACATTTAATTGAGCCAATGAATTAAAAAAATATCCACCGATGGAATATAGAAAAAACTTCTATTTACATTTCAAACAATGTTTCATACAATTATATTTACTATTATCCAACAAACATTTTATATATTCAATATTTCATCTTTTGATGCCTGTGATCCCCTCCCAAACATGTCTGCCCATGGTATCGGTGGATGAATAAATAATCACAACCTAAAAACATATTCCTCCAATATAAAAAAATAGTTTGTTATTAGTACTATAATAAAATAAATTAAACATTAATATGAAATAATATATTTTGAGAAAGGAAATATTTTATGAAAAAGACAGATTAGTAGTTATACTTATCACGTCATGCATCATATAAAGGTGGGTTTGATTCATACAGGTCACTAATTATTTATGGATAGTTTTACTAAAATATCAAAACAATCCAAATATGTTTTCCGGTTTTTGAGTATGTCACTTGTTCTTTTACAAAAATTAATGTAAATTTTAAATAATGACCCATTGGGAGTTATACCATTCACACCGTGCATCCGATTGAGGTGTTATTCATTACTGCCGATCAAAACTTACTGATGGATCATTTTCCTAAATAATCAAAACAATGTGAATGTGTTTTCGTAGTTTTCATAATGTTAGTTGTGTTTTTTTACTAAAATTTCATTTCAAACTAAGATCACACATTATGTGTCATAACAGTCATATCATGGATCTGTATAATATGAGACTGCTTCATACATGTGAAAAATGAATTATGAATCATAGTCATAAATTATTAAGACAATAAAAGTCAATTTTATTTATTTTTAGTGAGTGGAACATTTTGAAATCAAATCTGAATTTTAAATTGACAATAGACACTTTTAGTTATACTAGTCACATCGTGTGTTGGATTGAGATGTGGTTGATTCATATACATCATAAATGACTCATGGATCATTTTAATCAAGTGTCAAAATAATCTTAATGTGTTTTATTGGTTTTCAGTATGTCAATTGATCTTTTTACTTAAATTAATGTATATTATAAATAAAATGACACACATATAGACATACCAGTCACATCATGCATTGTATAGAGGTGAAGTTGACACCTAGAAATCAAAAATGGCATAGTGATAATTTTTATAAAATATCGAAACAATTTGAATGTTTTTTCTCAACTTCCATTTTGTCACTTGTTCTTTTTAAACTAAATTAATGTCAATTTAAAATAAAAAGTCACACTTTGAGTCATACCGGTGACACTGTGCATCTTACTGAGGTGATACTGATTCCTACACTTCAAAAATTACTTATAAATTATATTCCTAATGTATAAAAAAATATGAATGTATTTTAATAGTTTTTAGTGTACCAATTTTTTTTTACTAAATTCTCATTTCAAACAGGAAGCATGCATTTTGAGTCAAGCTGGTCGTATCATGCAGAAGTTTGATGTGAGAGTTCTTCATACATGCCAAAAAAAACAAATGAATCATAATACTAAATTATGAAGACAACTAGGGTTCATTTTCTTGGTTTTCATTGAGTGACACATTTTGAGGTAAAATGTCAATTTTAAATAGATAATGGATAGTTGTAGTCACACTGGTCACACTAAGAATCATATTGTGGTGTGGTTGATTCCTGTAAGACAAAAATGACTCAAGTATCATTTTCTTAATGTATCAAAATATTCTGAGTTTATTTTCTCATTTTTTAGTACATAACTTGTTCTTTTCTACTTAAAATAATGTCACTTATAAATAAAAAGACACACATGGAGGAATACCTATAAAAACGTTCATCTTATAATGGTTCAATTAACTCTTACACACCATAAATGACTCATAGTCCATTTTCCTAAAATATCAAAACAATTTAAATGTGTTTTCTTAGTTTTTAGTGTGTCACTTGTTCTTTTTCAATTAAATTAATTTCAATTTTTAGTCAAAATACACACATAGATTCATCAATGTCTTATCGTGCATTTTATTGAGGTTTAGCTAATTCCATCATGCCCAAATTTACATATATATAATTTTCTTAAAGTATCAAAATAATCGAAATTTGTTTTTGCAGTTTTCAATATGCAGATTTTTTATTTTTACTAAAATGTCATTTCAAACTGGAAACACACATTTTGAGTCATACCGGTAAAATTGTACATCAGTTTTATGAGATACTACTTCATAAAAATCCAAAATAAATTATGAATTTCTCTCCAAAATTTTCAATACAATTACAGTTCATTTTCTTGGTTTTTGGTGAGTGATACATTTTGAGCTAAAATTTCAATTTTAAACTGATAATGGAAAATTTTATTCAATACGGTAACAACATGAATAAAATTGTGGTTTAAATGATTCTTACACATCAAAACTAACTCATGTATCCTTTTCCTAAAGTATCAAAATAATTTGAATGTGTTTTCCTAGATTTCAATATGTCACCTTTTCTTTATTACAAAATTTAATTTAAATTTATTAAAAATATACACACATAATGTTATATCATTCATACAATGTTTCAGATTTCATAATGGTTGATTCCTACACATTGAAAAAGTATCATTAATAATTTTCCTAAAATATAGAATCAATTTGAATATGTTTTCTTAGTTTTTCAAATGGTCACTTATTCTTTTTTTAATTTTTCAATTTTAAATAATGAAAAACATGGAGTCATACTAGATACACAATGTGTTTCATTGAGCTGCTGATGATTCATTTTTTTGAGAAAAACAGATATCATTAATGATGAATATCAACAGACGTAAAAATGAAAAGCCACGAAGGAAAATTATTCAGCCAGAGCTTGTTGGCCTCGAAGGGGCCTGATATGGCCAACTGGTGGGCTGCATTGTTTCCTTCTCTTTTAGAAAAGGAGAAGGTTCAGAATTAAATGCATTGGCAGAGTGAGAGATTTCTCTTGATAATGAGGCCAAAATATTGGAGTCCGCCGTTTTTGTGGTTAATGGCATTGATCATGGTGAGGCAGTCAGATTCAATGCAAATATCACCCCACCCATGTTCCAAAGCCAACATCAAAGCTGCCGGGATGGAATTAGCCTCAGCCACATCAGGTTCCCAAAAGGCATGATGTGATTCATACATTGCTGTCATGATTTTTCCCAGATGATTTCGGTCCAGGAGAACGAGGGAGACAAGTCCATCATTTGAGAGAGACGCATCCACGTTGATATTAAGAACACCTTCCATTGGGGGGTTCCAATGAGGGTGGAAGAAATGGGGAGAATTAGGCATTTGATTTCCATTGTGGTGATTTCATCCCTCGATCCATGAGGTGGCCTGTTCAAACTAGAATTCAGGAGGTTTATACCTGTGGTGGAAAACAGCATCATCATGTCGTACCCAGATGATCCAAGCCATGGTGCAGAATGACCCTGCCTTAGCCACTGAGAGAGAGAAGCACCATCACACCAGAAGAGAGGGGAGGTCAGAAGCCATATCCAGTGATGCATCTGGGGTTGGGTCCCATTTATTCCATATTTCTTTGGCTTCCGGGTAGTGAATGATGGCATGCAAGGGGGTCTCTAGGATGTTCGGGAAAACGGGCAGAAAGCAGCATTGGACATATGTCGGTATGCAAGAAGGCTCATTTATGGGAGGGTGCCTATGCAGACCTACCACCAAAAGTGGCATATATTTGGGGGGACGTTGAGCTTCCAAAGCGATTTCCATGGTCCCTCATTCTGATCGGTTGGGTGGTTTCCAAGAGAAATCCTGTATCTGGATCTCACCATGTATTCGCTCGATATGTCATTTCACTAGAAGAGATGGTCAGGGCCTATGTCAGGGACCCATGGGATGCTTAGGACAATTCTTTGGTCTCTTTCGTTAAACCATTCGAAAATATTATCCTCACACCACCCCATTCCTTGGTTGGAATGGAGGCTTCTGACAGTGGCGTCTTCAAATCATGGTTGTGCGTGTGATGTATCCCGCATACCTACCGTATCAATCAGCCATGGGTCAGAAAATTTGTTGATAGATGAACCATCACCAATCCTCCATCCTAGTACTTTTTTCAAGAGCTTTCGGGCCCCCCAAATGCGTCTCCAAAGCAAGCTAGGACGCGTGCCAAGTGAGGAAACCTGGAAGTTCGTGTGAGGAGAGTATATAGCTCGTAAAACCTGTGAACAGAGGGATGATGGATGGTTAATAAGGCGCCATCCTTGCTTGGACAATAGTGCGTCGTTAAAGCGTAGAAGATTCCAGAATCCCATCCCTCCCTCAGTCTTGGGGATGTGAAGTTTCTCCCAGGCCATCTAGTGGGGTTTGTTTGTTCCATCGTTTTTCCCCCAATAGAAGTTGGTAGTGCGTGTATGAGTCTGGTTGATGATGGCTGCCAGAATCTTAAACAGGGACATAAAATAGCTTGGGATAGATTGGATGACAGCTTTAATGAGGGTCTCTTTGCCTGCTTTTCAGATTCCTTTTGTGGTCCAACCTTGAATTTTCTTCTCAATCCTGTCCACAAGAGATGCAAAAAATTCTTTTTTGGACCGGACAATTATTGTGGGTAGCCCGAGATACTTTTGGTGTTTCTCAACCATATGTATTCCAACTGTTGCACAGAGTTCATCTCTCTTGGGGCGAGGCACCCTTGCACTGAAGGAGATTTCTGATTTTCCATGATTGATTGACTGTCCAGACGCCCTCTCATACTGGTGGATCGCATGGCTTATCACCTGACATTCATTAATAGTAGCTCTGGAGAAAAGAAGTCAGTCGTCGGCGAAAAAAATGTGCGACACTGGTGGACAAACACGACATACCTTTTCTCCATGAATAGTTTTAGCGGATGCGGCCCTGGATAAAAGGTTAGAAAAGACATCAGCCACCAAGATGAAGAGAAATAGAGAGAGGGGATCTCCCTGACGCAGGCTGCAAGATGGGAAAAATCCTCAAGTGAGCTCCCCGTTGACCCAGATTCTGAAAGAGACGGTCGAGATGCATTGCATGATCATATCTGTCCACTTAGAGCAGAAACCCATTGTCACAAACCCATTTTCAAAAATGTCCCAAAAGACATATAAATAATTCTCTAAAAGAATCAATACAATCCAAATGCATTTCCTCAGTTTTCTATATGCATATTTTTATTTTTACTAAAATGACATTTCAAACTAAAAACAAGCATTTTTAGTCATATTGGTTACATCATGAATTGGTTTGACATGACACTAATTCATTCACAATATAAATGAATTATGAATTGATACCCTAATTTTTCAATAAACCAATAGAATGATTTCATGGTTTTTTTGAGTGACACATTTTGAACTAAAATGTCAATTTTAAACTACTATAAAGCACTTTTAGTGATTTTGGTCACATTGTGAAATAGATTGAGGTATGGTTGATTCTGTGATGTCACAAATGACTCATGGATCAGTATCCAAAAGGATATATAATGATCAGAATGAGTTTTCTCAGTTTTCAGTATGTCTATTTTTCTTTTTCACTTAATGTAATGTCAATTGAATAAAAAAATACAAATTTGAAGTCATATGGATCACAACATGCATCAAATTGAGGTGAGGCTGATTCCTAAACATCAAAAATGACTCATGGATCATTTTAATAAAATATCAAAACAATCGAAATGTTTTTTTCTTGGTTTTTAGTATGTCACTTGTTCTATTTACATTAATTAATGTCATTTTTAATTAAAAAAACAATTGGAGTTTATTGGTCACACCAATCATCGTATTGAGGTTCAGTTGATTCTTAAATGTAAAAAATGACTTATAGAACGTTTTATAACAGTAGAAAAACAATCTAAATGTGTTTTCTCAATTTCAATATGCATATTTGTTTACTAAAATGTCTATTCAAACTGGAAACATGAATTTTGAGTCATACTTGTTGAATTGTTCATCAGTTTGATGTGATATTAAATCATAAACATCAAAAATCATTTATGAATCACTCCCTAAATTATCGGGACAATATCAATGCATTTTCATGGTTTTTAGTGGGTGATACTGTTGCCGATGAAAATGGTAATTCATTAATAAATAGGATAGTCTCACAGAGATTGACTAATACATCCCTTTTATTACGGGAAATGTCATAGTTAAGTCATTCACACTGTGTTCACCATTTTTTTCCGTCAGTTTTCACCCCCATAATGGTTTATTATTTCCTAATGGTTTCCAATGGGTTAATTCCTGGAAATAAAAAACACCCTAATGTTATATATCCATAGGGACCTACATTATAAAGTGGGTCACCAATTAGGGATTTTGACCCATAGTTCTTAAGAACTCGCATTTGTCAAGAGGATGGGAGGTCGGTCTCATCACACTTTATTAGGGGGAATGATTTCTAACTCCAGGACACACTTATAGATTTACGATATGTTCATGATCCTTCATTAATTCCCATGTATGATGTGAGTTATCGCAAAATTTACAATCAATTATTAACATGTGTGGAACTCAGAATCATCTGTATTTATTCATGGTTCTTCATTGATTGAGATATCTGTATTTACTTGAGTCTCTCCATCAATGGTATCTTCTTATATACTAATTTTTGTTTATTTGGTCATTATTACAACAATGATGGTTTTCTATCCACACATTAGAGAACTCTAGTATTTATTATCATCAAGGTAAAAAAATGTAGCTTTGGAATTTATCATCATATAAAGAGGTGATATTTGATTGATTTTGGGATCAAACTCTTAAATGGGATTTTTATTTATCCTTCTAAAATGAATAATAAACCACATAGTTCGATTCCACTTAATGGGGCACATCATACCTTTTATGTTCATGCGAGGAGGACCCAACCCTATTGTTCAATGTCATAAGGAATGGATGTCTAAGGATAAGATGTCTATTCAATGTTTAGCATGAGACTTATGTCGAAAAATCCAAAGGAACAAGGAAGGGATTTGTGTTTCCAATTTTAAATAGACCCTACTGGGTATGTATCCCCCAAAAAACTGGGTTTATTTAAGAGTTCGTTTTGAACATCATTGAGGCTTCCTAACTATCTCATTTGGTTGAGACTCAAATACCACATAGATCAGTAGTGGGGACTGAAACCTATGTATAACCTCAAGGGAATGTATCATAGGGGATGATGGCTCTTTGAGATAATAGGTCGGGGGGTTACTCCGGATAAGGATATCCCATGTGAAGGGAACACGAGGGAAGTTTTAACTCATGGTGATTTGGGGAGCTTAACTCAGGATTTACTATTGAGGAGGGTAATCATATAAACATAATTATTATTGGGGATTATTACTATGGTTGATTCCCATTGAGCTTGGTCCCTCAGTGGGATTTCTATGTATCCCAGTCCGTAGGAATCCAAGTTATTTTAGATCAGTCCTTTAGGTGGATTTTGTGGTTTTCATGATCATCATTAACCTATGAGCCCTTGTAAGTAATTATTGGTGTGAGAAAAAATAGGAATCATATGATTTGAAAAACATCATGCTTTTCCTCTTTGGCTGGTGGAAGTGGTCAAGGCTACAATGAAAGAGGCCAGAGCTATGGTAGAAGAGGGATGAATACAGTAGAAGAGGTCGAGGAAATTGTGGGAGAGGATGGGGAAACGAAATCTCCCTCTCTTCAAATAAAAATGGACATGGGTCCAAAGTATGGAATGAAGGTTAAGGACACCGAGGTGTAAGTGGAGAGGGATCACATACCCATGCCCTCTTTGACATAAGGCATAGGGAAGAAAAAATTGCAACCTCCTACAAGAAAATATAGAGGCTTACATGAGGATGGTTTCCCTAAAACTGGTCACATAGTGAGGGGGTAGGATGGAATTCCATGTCAAATGGAAATTCAAGAATAATCCTCACCCACCCTACTAAATACCAGAGGTTCCGTGTCTCAGAGACTATAAGGGATGGAAAGAGTCCTATGTCTAAAATCTGAGATTGGGAACTCCTCAAAACTGTCCCTAGGGCAAGAGGTCTCGTGACCCTAGGGATCCAAATTCCATTTTACCCTAAGAACCCCGACTGAACAACTAGAACTATGTGGGAAACCTATGAACGTAAGAATTCAAACCCAAATAGAGGACACATTTATGTGTCAATCGTTGAGGTTGTGTAAATCTATGGGTCTTGGGGAAATTTTCAACTCGGTCAATTTTAAACAAGGGAACCGAGGAGAGAAGAGCCATGATATAGGTTTATTTAGAAGAGGGATCAATGGGTGACTCCCATAAGTCCTGAGAAAAGTTTCTCGGCCTAGGAATACCATACGAGTGTGATGTAAAATGTCTTGGAGGAACTAAAAGTGCTCCAAGAAAGTGATATATGCATGGACAAGATAGAAATGACTCGATTAATAGGATTATATGGTGAAAAAACATGGATGAGGCTTTAGCCAAGACACCTTGGGTCTCCTTTGGTGTTCCAAAAACGCTATCACATAGGTCCCTGATTAGGGTGAGGGACCTCGCCTAGGTGGTTTCTACATAGGTGATAATGATCCTCATACAGGTGTATTATGATTTTAGATATTGAGGGGTCTTTGTGATCATTATTATCCCCTTAATTGTCTCTTATCTCTGGTTTTGGAGAGCTACCTGAGAATTTTCAGGAGATCTTGGTGAATGGGATTCACAGTTAGAGCTCTAGGGATTCTTCCTATTTTTTAGTTTTCTAAATAATGAGCCCAAGTGTCCAATTTATAGGCATGAAGGAGACTTGGATAAAAGAAATTGGTTCTGTAGGTCCACTGCATTGGTCTTCAATGTAGCTATTATACATAGGGTTGGAACGATTGATGGGAAGTCCAGGTCATTGGCTCAGCGGTGCTGTGTAGGTCTTCAGTGTATGGGGTTGTTCGTTCTAGTTTGTACTTGAAAAATTTGCATTATCTTATTGGTGTGCAGGTGTTATACACGTAGGTCCATTGGGATAGGTTTTGTATATTCTCATAAGAGCATTTGATACATTAACATATTCATGATTCTCTTCATGATCCTTTTCTCCACCTTTATCAGAAAGAATAGTGAACAAAATCCCTCCCACCCCTCGGGATTGGATCCGAAATAAAGGAGGCTCTAGTCCTGAGGTACAATGAATGAGAAAAATATTATAAAGGATAAGAAATATTTATGGAATATCTAGATCATGTAGCTTCTTCAGGTAGGGTTCCCATGTATATTCTCCACAATGATTCTCCATATAGGGTTTTGGGCATAGTTTAGTGGTTCATTTAAATACCCCCTAGACTTTGGTGCTTTCCTCAACCAATGTTTCTAATTTTCACTCTCACCATATAGCTCATTATTCCAGCTTCATAACGTTGTGCTTCCAGGATGTTTTCCCAAGTATTTTCAAATGGTACATTCATCTGAGCGATGGATCTGCATAGATTAACCTCATTGAAAGGGTTGTGCAGGGTTACCTTGTCGAAGGACTTGCATGGGGAATATCCTTTTCTAAATTCATGAATTTTTCTAAGTTATAATTTAAACTTTAATAAGTAAATATTTCAACAAAATGAGAGAATTCCATTCCTTCTATTAGGTTTTCAAACAACCTTCTTAATTACTTTTACTACATAATCTATTGTGTGTAAAATTGATAAGATGAAACCCATCAGACCAGATTATTTGGACCTCATCGATATTAACCTTACAAATTTGTCTATGTGTTTGATACCATATCAACGTGTGTATTCTTGAAGTCACTACCTACCTTTTTATGGTCATTGTCTTCTAGAGGACTCTTATATTCTAGTATTTAAGAAATAATTTTCGGAAACATGGTTTGTGAAACATAAAAATTCTCCCAATTCCAACATCTCTACGAATGTAGTTTTCATCAGGGAAGAAATAACCCATATCAGATTCATTATACATCACAACAACTACAATCCTGATATGATAAAACATATCACAGATCCAAAACCACATTGTTATAATTTGACCTTTTATGATTCAATGAGAGATCAATCTCATGGTATGAATGAATACTGGCATCTCCTTTCCAGAGGGAGAGTTAGGTCTGAGGGGATGTGGGTGTTTTGTGTGTGCTATGATTTTGCAGCGTTCAAAAAATAGCAACAAGATGTCCATATTTATGTGTCTTTTTGGGTACGAAAGTCCTACATTTAGAATAATCCATATATTATTCCTGATTTTTTGATCTGATGGAGTGTGAAAACAAATTATTTTCACTAGATTTAGGTTATGGTTGACATTAGTTTGTGGGATGTCAACCATATATCTGGGGATCCCATTCTCAGGGAAATGTATTATGAATTTAGTCCACAAAAGATGATGTGGTAGAACACTGAGAGGATACCACCATTGGCCAATGATATAATCAATATTATGAGGAATATACCAGAAAACAAATATCCACATCCCAGGTATGATATCCATACAAAAGCATGGATGGGGGATTTCTTTGAACCATCAAAGGAGAAGGGTCCAACATACAGGTACCCTAGTATTTTTCCCACTATTAATAATCCGGGTGATTTAGGAAAATTGTGGCCCACATTGGAGAAGGGTGAGTACAAGAATAGGGGTTACAAGGTTTAATCCAAGATTAATGTGAAGGTTCACCTAGTTGGATTTCTTTCCATGCAGCTATGCATTTATCATCACCTAGTACGTGAGTCCAGTAGCAATGTGAGGCCAGTGAATTTTATTATTTCGGCTAAATTAGTAGAGGGGAAGCACCTCTTTTGACTGGAAGGTCCATTCTAGGTGTTGTGAATATGGATTATAACACATTTATGCTCATATTAAGTAGTGAATGTAGTTAAGATCCCTGATAGTTGATTTCACCCATTTGTTCAAAATTTATCTAGGATTCAATCTCTAAACCTGAGACTTGATGAGGTGTTGAAGGCACTAAATGTATCCAGAGGCTTTAGTTTATTTCAGTTTGGTGAACCACTAACCATGACTTTTTTTAATAATCATAACGAAAATAATGATGAGATTAGTGAATACAAGATAGTATTTAGGGATGGAGTGTTTATAGACTGTTTTGACAGTGAGATTATTTTCAAGGAATATCGTCCATATCATATTGATTTTTACTTTAAATGTATTCAACAATCTAGAACCCTTCCATCAGACATAAAAAGCATCCAATGGAAGATCACCAATTATGGATCTAGATTTATTTATAGGTATCCAAAATGTAGATCAGTCTACCTTCATAGAAGGCATCCATTGGATTGAAGTCCAGATATTCCATGTATTGGCTTTTGTTATACCCTTTGGGGGCATTAATAATGGTCACATATCAGGTAGAAGCCATGACTACTGATGGTCATGGTATGCATGGTAAGAAGGCCATAAAACATGATGATGTGGAGGGTCTACAACCTTCAAAATGTTATCATACAAATTTATCCATGTAAGTTAAGGTCATGGAGATAACACCTTTAGTGACATGGTGGTCTAGTCACCATCATTAAGAGGATATTTTTATCTCATACACTCATTCTTATAAAGGAGAAAGGGATTCTGAAAAGGATTTCCAATCAAAATGTATTGAATTTTCTCTAGAGAGAGCCACATAAAGCCGAACCGTGTGCAAACCATAGAAATCCATTATTGGGACATCATGACTCATGATGTCAAGGATGCAAGGAAGTTTCTCTAGTTTAACCTTCAAATTATGAAACTGTGTGATTTTAAATAGCCCTCCAATTTTAATCCTAAGAATAATTTTATGAGGTAATCGAGTATATCATGTTTTTGTAAGATTTCATATATGAAACTAATGATCAATCCATATCCTAGAAGAGAGTATCTCACATGCTAGATCTAAGAGCAATTGAAGGGGTAATTGTTTATCCTAGGGAGGAATAATACATTTACATTTACACTGATGATGTATTTATCTTTTCATCTTTCTACATGCGATATTTTATAAATCGTTATTAATATTTAGGGGATTTTATTTTATATTTTTACATAGGAGAAGGTAGAGTAGAAACAAATGTGTGTGAGTCACCGAATTAAGGGCCTTCGGGTACCCCTGTTAAGGTTGTGGATGAGGCCCTTGGGTCCCCAAAACTCTCTCCATGTGGGAGGACCATGTTGGAGGTAATGGTGACATTAACTAATCATACGATACCTTAGGTCTCCATTTCCATGAAGATTAGAATGATAACTTCCCCATATCACGAGAGGAAAAAAAGAGAGTGTTAAAGTTGTTATGGTGAATACGTCACAATGATTATTTGTGATGATATATAGTATTAAAATATTCTTGACAAACCTACCTGACCATGTTTATCTTTTTTGCAGGATCCCCATTTCTTTCCTCCCTTAAGGGATCTGGTACTGGTCCTTCATGGGTTTAGAAGGATACAATATGGGAGGTACAAATTCATGCTGATTAATCTCTCACTTTGACAGATGATATGTCAAAGGGCATGGTTTCATCTTCTCCCGCTTCAGCATGGTGGATATAAGGTCATGGTAATGTTAGATTAACTTTTTTTTTGGTTTCCATATTTTGTTTATAAATTTACTCGTCTCATATTATTTTAGATCTGTTTCCTACACAAATGAACCCCATGGTAATTAATGCTTATACCCTTGTTTCCCCATAAGGGATAAATAAGGATCATGGGAAGTCCGAGGAAAGTTTCTTTGTTGATATTGACTCTACAAGTCCTGAAAATGTATTTAAAATTGATGAGCTATTTGAGAGGAATGTCAGTGGAGCCAATACAGGTCATAATCAATGTTTCATAGATACCCCAAATGGTGAGGATTCTATAATATGAAAAGCCTTACACTATGAAATTTTGGATTCTCTTAATCCATACATTAATATTCTAGGTTCTATAATGGAGTTTGGATATATCTAAAAGGAAATTGATGGCTGTGAGTTCCATTGTTTATTAATTTTTCATGCTTAGATTTTATTATTTTATATGATATTTCACATCTAAGTTCATACCATGATGCTTTGGTTATAGTAAACATTGAAAATCCCTTGAAGAGAATGACATCTAAATCCATCCTACCCCTGCTACCTATGGAGTACTAACTGAGAATCATGAATTGGTAGATTATTCTGAACCTCTAGTCATAGTGGAAAAACAATATTATAAGAGTGTCCCTCTCTAAGAAGTATTCACTCAAACCACTAACATTGAGAATATTGGGGAGGAATATACTCAAACTGCTTACATATTTCTGGGTGAATATCACTTATTGTCTTGATCATGCTTCATTATAACTACTCATTTGAAGCTAACAATAATTCTGATTCATCATTTAGGATTATTAGATTCTCCAGATAGTTCCGAGGGTGAAGCTTCTACATTAGCTCGACCAACAATATAAGGTGAGGCTACTGATGTCTTGGATGGAGAAGAACAAGGTACTTCTTTGAGTGCTCTTATTCCAAAATATGTCCCACCCCATGATAGTGTATCCTATTTAGATTCAGAGCTGTAAGAAAATCTCAGTGTCATGTATTGTATGACTTGGTGGATCGTCTAGAAAATGATCTCTGAGACATATCTGGAAGAGTTGCCTTCAAATTTTTGCCGAAATACAGCTCTGTTCGGCATATTGTGATTTGGTGGATTTTATTATTTTCCAATTTATAATATCATTAAATATACCAATATCTAGAAAGAGAAAGAGAATAAACATTGGAAAGAACTTAAAAAGGCCAAACTACTCACCGATGTTGATGATTTTAAAGCTACAATATTCCCAGTGGAATCTAAACATAACAAAAAGATGTAGGAATTAAAAAGGAAAATTTTGTAAAAGAAATTTGAAGAGTAACACATTTAGATATAACTTTATGATTCTAATGTGGGATTGAGAAACTCCACCAATCATTAGGATAATTCCAACTGTAAGGCGTAACAATAATTGTGGATTTTGTAGAAGCACTTCATTAGGCCAAGAAGACTGAAGTTGGTTAGCGAACTATGCTTCAATAAACTATTTATTGGGCTCAGGTGGCTATTATACAGATGAATATTTATTTCAAAGGCCTTTTGTAATATATTTTAGAGATACTCCATTTTTTTGATGTTCCTCTAATTTTTCTCCATAAATGAAATGAATTTTTGATTCCAATCCTACATGTATTCATCATTGTTTTCCTCCAATAATCATAACATCAAAGCTTATTTTCAGAGCATTATATCTTCATATCGAACAATAATAATTAGAGTGATTGGGATAGGGGAATATTTAAAATTTTCCTAAACTAAGGGGTTGAGTTAGTGAAGTTTGACTGTTGCTGGGGTCGTATGAAAAATCCTAAAAACTTTGTGTCTTTGGTGTCATCACCTTATTTTTTTATAAAGATCAATATTAAAGATAATTAGTGGGTTCAGATTGGATTTTTCTTAGGATTACCTTTTTAGGACGTCAGCCTAATGATTACTGTGTCTTTTCTTATTGGAAATTTAAATTCATGCATGCCAAATTAAAAGGATAGGGTTTCAGGTCAAAAAACATTGACCTTGAATTTTGAAATTATAACCCAAACAATTCATGATGTCTAAGAATGTTTTTATATCATTCCCATAATTCTAAGGGAAATCTTGAAATAATATTGGGCTTTATGAATTAAAAACATAGTTTTCCAGAATAGAGAAGGTATTTTCTATGAATAAAGTCAACAATGACTAAGAATCTATAATTGGAATTTTTTATGTAAATACTACTAGGGCACGAACTACATAGTAATGTAATGGAATCCTTATGCTGATAGGACATTTATATAGGCAACTTATGCAAGGCCAATGGGGGATTGTACTCCATAGTCTGGTATATGAGTTCCTAAGAATTTTGACATTATATTACTCCTGGGTGAAGGATGTTTTATGGAGATTTTGATTTCTCAAGACCACAAGGGGTGGTTTTTCCAAGGTATGATGTATGAAAATGATAAGAAAATATATAAAGTTATAGGCTATGGATGGGAAACCATACCGACATGAATTGTATGTCTTAATGAGGGTAAATTATGTCAGCTAACAAGTTTTAGGGGAAAAAATATTCTTTTTCTGACAAAGGATAAAGGTATTGTTCAATTTAAAGTCTTGCAGAGTGGACATTATGTTGTGTAGATTAAATTCATGTAGTAAGGATGTTATGAAGTGCTGTTCAAATTCATTTAAAAAGGGAATTATGATCCTTAGTTTCCTTTTTTTATCAAGGACATCAATGGTCTATAATTTAAGGCCTTTGTCTTTGACCAATGGTTTGATAATTCCCCAATTTGTGGTAAATTGTCTGGAATGTTTCTTTAATTTTGAGGTATGGAAGGAGGAAAGTATATGTTATGAGTTGGGGATTTCTCAAATCCGAAGGGTGGTATGGTAAAAAGGGCTAATGATGTTGGAGGAGGTCTCTTCAGAGAACAAAATTACTACTGATTAAAAAACCTAGTATGAGGGCTCTTTTATGGAAGGCCAAATAGGGATTATACTACATAGATAATTAGCAACATCCTTAGGTAGAGAGGTATGTCATGGAGGCAACTTAAGAATGTCCAATTGGGATGTGTAATGAATAGTTAGGTAATGTAGCTCTCAATAATTATACCATTCTATTGTTAAAAATTTATGAATGTTTATGGAGATTCAGATCTTCTCAAGAACAAATTTTGGTTTTTGGAGAAAGTACCTAAATACAAAAGTGGTATCTCAAGTCATAATTACCAAATAATCGATGAAATGTATGCTCATTGTAAGTCAGACCCAAAAATAAAGAGTATGATGCCTATAGTTTTATGTTATAACAATAGGACCATAAAATTATAGAAACTCTTGATTTTATGTGGTCATATGTCCCAATATTATTCTATTATGCTTTGAAAATATTATGGGGGGAATGTAAATGATGGTCATGGAGACTTTCAGGCCAGGATAAAGGATATGGGACAAATATTCAGTGGATGAAAACTGATTTTAAATTATGTGTTCCAGTATAACATCATCAAAATAATAATGGAACAGAAGAGGCTTCTCCATAGGTGGAAATTACATATATTTGATAAACCATTTATGAGGTTTGTTTTATGAAAGACCAAATGGGGAATATACTACACAATAAAATAGTGAAATCCTTAGGCTGATAGGCTCATTGTGGGGGTAACTTATACAAGTTAAACAAGGTACATACTACGTGGTTAGGTATAGTAGATCTCAGGTATTAGAAATTTTGCAACCAAAAACTATGGAATGAATATGAAGATCCAAAAGTATTCAAGATTAAGAGAATGAAATGTGAAAGGGGAATTTTTCAATGAATAATGGAAACATTTTACTGATACTGGACATGAGTTTGGAGTCTAATAAATAAATATGATTCATATATAGAATGTGGATAATTATTCATTCCTTGGTGGGCTCTCTCAGGCGAGGACCCAAAATAAATGCCTTTTCCTATGTTTTTTATTGACTGTATGAGAGGGTAAATTTTGTTTTACCCTATTACTGGGGCCAGGTATTATGTCCTAGGCTTCACTATGTATCGCAATGGGATGAGAATCAGATAACACAAAGTTATAGGGGTACCATGTAGTTTGAATTCATGCAGTGAAGACATTGTCTGTGAAGTATAATGTCTTGTGGAAAGGACATGGATGATTTAACATAAAAAGGAATATTTTGGGTAGACTAGGATGTCAGAACCATGCATCAATACATGTCTTCCTATGGAAATAATCAATCCATACGTAGTTCTAAAAAATACGAGTTCATGTGTAAAGTGAGAACTCATATTGTATCTCTCAATGTAAATATAAGTTATACATGAGAGAGTAGGGAAATTTTCTACACTGTGTTACCGCTATCCCTAGGATTAAAGACCTAAGATTCCTTATGTATCTCATATGGATGAGAATCAAGCCACACATTGTTCTTTGAGGAACTGTGTAGTTTTCCATCATGCAGTAAGGAAGTTTGTCATTACTTTTAGGGTCTTTCTTTTAGAACCATAATGGCATCAATGTGAATAGATACCCCTTACCTATATAAAGAAATCCATTACAAAACATCTAATCCCACATGAGCTATGCTTGGTGTGAGAAACAAGGATTGGTAAATGTTTCATATATAACAAAAAGGCAACATAAGTGAATGATAGGAGAATTTAAATTATGTAGTGGCTTATCTAGGAGATAAGATCTAGGTGTCGCTACATATCTTATTTGGATGGGATTCAAGACATACATTTTTCTTGAGATTCCCTATTGTTTAAAATCATGCGATAAAGACAAGTTGAACTGACATGAAAGTGTAAGAACATTGCAATTGAACCAAGGTGTGCACCCCGATCATTGATATTTATCTCATTGGTATGAGAATCAATCCTCATGCGGTCCTCGACAAACTCCCCATGTAGATTTGATTCATTCATAGTAATTAACAGGGATTTATGATTTAATTGCAGCTGGACTCAAGATTGGTGATTTCAGCATCACTACATATATCAATTAGATGAGAATCAAGCCACACATATTTTTTTAGAGTGGTTCCCCCCACCAATTAGACTTCTATGTGGGGAAGGGTAATTTGATAATGTCAAGACTGATGGTTGGGCCTAAATCATAATTTAAAGGTATCACCATGCATCTCATTGAAATGAAAATCAAGGCATAATTCTTAGAGAGGTTCCTTGTGTATATATGTTTTGTTCATGGGGAAAAGGAAGTGGTATTTTATTTTCCAAAATCATGGCTCGACCCATTATTAGAGATCTGGGTGTCACTATGTATCTCAATGGGATGCGAATCTTCCCATAAGTATCTCTTAGTAATGGTGACTATGCATGTTTTATTCATCCACACATGGGGTTAAAAATAATTTTAAACACTGCAGATGGACTCGAGATACGCCATTTGGGCATTAGTACATATCATGATGAGGCAAAAATCAAGTAACATGTAGTTCTTGATAAATATCCCCATACATGTTTGATCCATACATAGGGAGTGGGGTGCTTTTTTATACATTATTGTTGGACATGAGATAGACATCCAAGAATCACTACGTATATTTCATTGGTAAGAATCAAGCCAAAAATAGTTCATTACAATGGTTCCACACACAAAGTAAATTGTTTCCATATGGTCATGGTTGGGCCCGAGATTGGGGATCTAAGTGTCACTACATATCTCAGTCATTCCAGCTCATCCAATTATTTTTGGGATTACTCATCTATGGATAGATCATCAAAAATGATAATATAGAGTGACGAAAACTAAACCTCAATGGGAAAAAATACTTCTATCCTGTACACCAATTAGTATAGAGTCTCTCATGCAGCAGTATGAGTAGTATTCTGATAACCCCCTAAAGTAATTACAGAGATTATTATGATATGGATTCTTATCTTTATCCACCATCTTCTATAGTATTTTTGAAATAGTCTTGTTAAAATCCTATATATGTCCAATGGATGTTTCATGATAGTGGGGTGAATGATTATATTTGATATTGTATTCTTGATATGGCTTATATAAATCAAAATAAGAGAAATTGGGGCAATTGTTCATAAATATGATATGAGGGACCCCAAATATGGTAATGATATTAGATTTGATGAGGATAAAAATGCTTTTAGCTCCAATTTATTTGTGATTTATGGAATCATCCCATTTGGAGAAAAATTGGTAGTAGTAAGGATGTATTAGAACTGCATAGCCGTAGCTGGAGGATAAGGACCCACAACATCCACCCCCATGTGGTCAATGGCCATAAGTATTTAATTGTATATATTACCTCTGGGGGGTGATGAATGAAATTGGCATGTACATGGAAGCAATGACACATCTTAGTGAATTCTGTGCAATGTTGTATCATTAAAGGCCAAAAGTATTCAAGCATTTGGATTCGATCAGAAATACTATACCCTGATTAGTGGGAACCAAAGGATCCTGCATATACTTTTCTATAATAACCAAAGTGTATTATCCATAAACACATCTGAGAATTAATTGTTCAAATATTCACTTGTAAAGGAATTTCGAATGATTTTGGACATCATAAAGAGTGAAATTGGATGCCCATCACCAGATCTTCTCTCTTCTAATCATATTTGGTAGAAGTACTCTATCTAGATGAAATTGCATGATGGGTGTCATCCATCCCATAGTAGGACCATATGTATCTGATATGAGAATAATTTCATTGATCTCTTCTACACTAATTTTAAAAGGTTAAATCACTTGACGATGGGTAATGTTGGTGACTATTTTGTTCTGATTGGGATCTTCCAAAGATTTAGCTGCATTTTACAGTGCCTCCACATGATCTTTCTATGATTGTACGATGTGATTAAATGCTGTATTTGAGAGTAATTATCCCATTAACCCTCAAACATAATCACATAGGGAAATTAACTCCCCTTTTCATATGAAATAATCCATGTTGATCTGCTAGATTATCAATTCTGAATCACCCTTCACCTCTAGGTTGTTCACCAGTACTTGGAGTTCCAATTATTCGTCTGAAATGAGGGATTGATATTTCTCCACATTTTTACTACTTATTTATGATAGTAGAAAGGATTGTGGAAACACCACCTTTATTGGGGAGATTAGCATAATTTCTATCCCAACAATGCTGGTGTTAGGTTCTTCCAGTCATGAAGCCTTTGAACTCCTGAAAGCACCGTCAAAATACATTTCCAATTTTTAAAGGTTTTCCTGAATATAGATGATTTCTTCATAAGGTAATTCAGTATTTAATGATGTTTCCTCTTCAGATGGGTACTCCCCAAGGAAGTTTTCCAAGGATTTTCCATACATAGATTTATGATTCAAAAACTATATATCAAAATTTTGTTGGATTACTTCCCACTATGCTGGATTCCCTATTAGTAGAGGATGAATAAGGATAAATTTTAGTGGGTTATTTCGAGAATCCAAGTGGATCTCTTAGTGTTATAGGTCGTGCCTTAGCTTTGTAAATTCAAAGATTAATTACTGGAAGCTATTTTCAATATCTGAACATTGAGCCTCTTCTTCAATCATGGTTTGACTAAGATTGTAAAAGTTGTTTCTATTCTTGGCATCATTCTTTTGTACAAGGAAACCACCTAGTGATCACTCGAAGGATGTCACATGCAGAATGAGCAGTTTTCCCTAAATAGGTGGCATCAAAACTGGTTATCTCAAGAGGTATTTCTTGAGGGTATCAATTGCTTCTTGACATTAATTGATCCACTAATAAGTGACCATCTTCTTCATTTATTTAGGGAATTGTAAACACTTGCCTATGAGGTTGGGAATAAATTGACGAATGTAAGACAATTTTCCTTAAAGTCCACTCAAATATTTAATGTTTCGAGGATGTGACATGGAAAAGACATCTTTATTCCTCTCAGGATCAACAACGATGTCACAATAGTGTACAATGATGATGAGATATTATATTTAGGTTACACCAAAAACAAATTTCAAGGTGTTAATCTTCAGATTAAGCTTCCAATGATTGCTAAAGATAGTTTCTATGTTCTAAAATTGATCAAAGTGTTGTCATGATTTTACCATTAAAGAAACAATGTACAATCGAAAAAAATTTCCCATAAAGGATTTGAATATGTGATGCATAACACCTAGGTATGTGGCGTCCGCATTCTTTAAGAAAAATGGTATTAACCGATAGTAGAATAAACCTGAGGGGATTTAAAAGATATATATTCTTCACCTTCTTAAGCCATTTGAATATGATTACACCCTGAGTAGTCATCCATGAAGGAGAGATTTTGGTATCCATATGGTGAATCAGTCAAAAGTTTTGTGATTGTAAATGGGAAGTCTTATTTGGGAAAATGTTAGTTTATTTATCTGAAATCAAGAAAAAATCATATTTTCCCTCTCTCATTTTTCATAGAGAAAATGTTCGGTAGCCACATTGTGTATTGTAACTCTCGGATGAAGCCATCCCTAATGAATTTTTTCCACTTCAGACTCAATATTTTAGGTGTGAATTGGGTGTGTCATCTTGGTTTATTCCATGTATCCTCTATAATGTTGTAAAAAACCCAAATGATGGGTGGTCACCTTAGGATCAAGGCCTGGAATCATTGGGTAATTCTAGGAAAACACATCCCAGATCTATTTAAAGAAGGAGATGTATACCTCCAGTTCTTAAGTATTCATGAACATAGTAATTATATTTGGGCATGAATCTTCTCTTTTACCCTGATATATTTCATTGAAATAATTCATGTTTATGGATACACCTTCCTAAAATGTTATATGGGAATCTTTGAGAACTTCTTCTTCTTCCTCTTCATCTTTCTCTTCCTCTTTCTTCTTCCTCTTTCCTCTTCCCCATTCTCCACTTCTTGTGATTCATCCTGAGGAGGAGATGATAAAACAAGTTACTTTAAAGGAAGATGGGATTCCATATTTGGACATCCAGAGTATGAGGCAACAATTTGGGTCTCACTTTCTGGCATGAATCCTTCTTGGAGTCCTGAAGGAGAAATAAGGGACTGTGAATGATTCTCTTCACTTTATCCTCTATACATTATGGCTTCTTTCATTTCAGCTAGCATAAATGTGCTTTGTTAAAGACCTGGGACAGAATGAACTAATTTCCATTCAATATTTCATTATCATTTAGAGGGTTGATAACTTCTTCAGTCATAGTGGTTTTAACTATCATGATTGACATTCTAGAAGATACTAAATGAATTCATCAACTCTGACTCGCCATTTCAATTTGATTAAAATGAAGCACATAATTTGCACTGAGCTACTGAAAAGGGTTAGTTGGGTTAATCTCCGAGCCATTTGGGGCATTGGTTCAAGTAACATCATTATTCATGGAATTTTTTTCCATTGTGATAGAATCCTACATCAATTTATTTTTTTCATCTTGTTTGAATAGGGCCTTGTCACCATACAATGTTCCAAGTTGACCATTGATTGAATATTTCACATGGTGACATATCCATGGTCTTCCCAGTAGAACATTGAATGTTGTGTCCTGCTGAACTACCATGATCCCTGAGTCAGATACACTATCTTTGAACTAATTTCTAAGTGGGGCCTCTCCAAGAGTATCTTTCTCAATGTTTTCCTAACCCAGTAACATCGGTGTAGAGGGCGGTGAGTGAGATTCATTGTGACCCAGCTAACAAAGTATCTATATTGGGATGCGGTTAACTCCATATCCATTTTCAATGAAGCCTCATTAGAAATCTATTTCATTTAGAATAATAGATATATACAAGGGTATACCATGTCCATGTATGATAACATCCTCATCTTGGTCGGTGAAAGAAATGATAGTATGAAATTATACATGATCAATCTCTACATGATATACTTTATCAGCAGTGACCTCAACTTCAAATTCTTGAGGTCTAGAAAATGCCTCAATAATTGCTTCCTAGAGGTCTCATTACAGGCTCAAAACATCAATGATTGATAAATTATTTGGCACTTGGGATAATTTTTTCAAAACATTTTTCTTTTGGTCCAAAGGTATGTGCTTTCTATAATTAAGATTCTATTATTTAGGAACTTTAAGATATGATGTTCCTAATGTGGAAGGACTATATATTGGAGAAGGAGTAGGAAGTGCATCATTTTTTAGTGAATTAGGCCAGTTTGGTATACCTATCATCTGAGGAGGTATTAGTGTATTAACTAACACTACTACAAAAACGACCAAGGGAAGTGCTACCGTTTTATCAGTGCTAAAAAAATTCACTAATAAAGGGGGCCTTTATGAGGGCTAAAAAAGTGCTGATAAAGGGGAACTTTTAACAGCAATAAAAAAAGCGCTGTTAAACATGACCCTTTGTCAGTGCTTTTTTTAGCACTGATAAAGGCCACCCTTTATCAGCGCTTCTTTTATTAGCGTTGATAATGGGAGGAATTATCAGTGTTTTTTCATACCACTGATAAATTATATGTTTCAAAAAAATATCATGAAAAAAAAAATATTTTTATATAAGTATTTTTATATTGATATAAATATAATATGTATATTTTAAATATGTTTTAGATAATTATAAAAAGACTATTACATTTAATATATAAGAAAAGTAGGGAAAATGGATTTAAAATATTTTAAAAAATATTATTAATTAATAATTTTGAAATTATCATCGATTAATAATCATTTAATAACAATTTGAAGACCCAAAAAATCAATGAAATTAATAAAAGATCTAAAATAAGTTGAAAATGAAACTCAGACTTCAAACAACCATAACATTTCATCTGGCTATCCGTTTGAGTTCTACAACATATCTAATCAAAACCTACGATGAGATATACACACGAGTGACCTAAGTAATGCTTTTGTCAAATTCTTCGAGGCCAAAAAGGCCTATAAGGCCTCCAAAATTGAGTTCTTGTTCAGGATACCTTGATTTGTTTACATTAAAACAAGTATAACTTATGATCCGGATGTCCGTTAGGCTTGTACCACATATCATATCGAATATTGTTTCATTTTTTCGATATGACTAGTTTTGGAGTTGAAACGGGCTTCTGCATTATAGGTTATGGTCATTTTTACATTCTATGGCTTTTCAAATACAAAAATATATGTATTTATTCATAAATATATATGAGTCTGTGTGTGTGTGTTGTATACATGTATGTATGTGAGTATTTATTTATTTATAAACACTCATAAAAACATATTTCATTAATTTTTTTAAAACTAATATTATAAGTATATATTAATATACAAATAAATATATGGATAAAAAATTATAACTAAATATATATATATATATATAGATAAATATGAATATTTATAATATATGTATGAATATATATATACTAATATATGAATAAATATATTTATATTTATATGAATCTATATTAATATACGAATAAATATAAATATATATAAATGTAAATAAATAGATATATCACTAAATAGAGAAAAAAACGAAATGGATTAGGGGTAAAGGTGCAGCCGTGAAAGGGTGGACATCGCGGGTTCGAGTTCGGGTGGATGCAAGGGGGTGCATACGGGAGATTGTGATGGGGACTAGCACTGTTAAAGGGGTGGTCATGACTGTTAAAAGCTCCCCCCCGGATTATTTATTTATTTTTTTTAATTTTTTTTTACTTTTAATAGCGTTTCTCGAAGCACTGATAAAAGGGAACCCCCTTTATTAATACCTCGATTAATAGCACTTTTTTAACACTGTTAATCAAATTTTCTAGAACTGATAATGGTCATATTTGTATTATTGTAACTGATCTTCCAAGATAATCGTGTGAGGAAAAACCTTTTCATATAAAGAGGAAGAACTACCTTGTTCTTGTTGATCTTGTTGGAGAGCTTTCCCATGGGTTTTGGACACATAGACTATTTGAGTGGGGGTTTTCTTGATATAGTGGCATCTAGAATGACAACGTTTTCCCCTCTATCCTCAACCCTGATGACCACATCCCACGATTTCCCCAATCATGTGTATTAAAATGTAGTTCATAAACAGAATCATCATTTGAGTAGGGAACCATTAAGTGTATAACATTAACAAAACCAAAATCAACTCCTCATCCGACGAATATGATTTCTATAGGGTCATCTCTTCTTATACCATTTGGTAGGGTGGTTCCCGTTCTGTTTAGAAGGTCAGAATGAAATCCACTAGGGTCTAGGATAAATTTTTCCTTGAGATTTCTCATATTATTATTCTTGTTCCTTAACCATCCAAACATTTTTATGTTATGAGGAATGGACTAAAAAAGATGGCACTCTTGATGAAAATAGATTTGAGGTAGTGGAAGTTGAAGGAGGGGAAGTCTACTGTTTCAATTATGTATGTAGAATAGAATGAGTCCAATTGTTTTTTTCTAAACATCCAGTCATTCAACTTCTGTGCATTCTTCCTTTTAAATTATTTCCACTCTCCTTCCTCCTTTGTATTGGTAAAAGATACATATTCCACCTGAGCTATCGAATTCTTTAGTTTCACTTTCCAAAAATACACAATCTAAAATAGGAGTTCCATGAAAACAAAGTACTCCTTGATGGGATGCCATAGCATTTAATGGAAGTGTAAATGATTTTGGAGAACTTCATCACTTTCTTTGTTAGGGTTCTTGAGCTTTGGCAACTTGACTAAGTTGTTTTCCAAATCTGAGATGAAGTAACCATGTACAAGTTCATTTCAAAAGGAATAAAACTTGTTTTTTGACTCCTAAAAAATCTCCCACCTTTGATCTCCTTGATCATCCTGATGATTCAGTTGTTTCTGTTGATACTTAGGAGGTGGGTTCCTTCGGTATAATATAGTCTTGAGATAGTAGTGGGTATAAGGGCCTACTTAAGTGTAACCACAACCGAATTTTCCTTTCCCATTCTTATTCCTTGAGTTGGTGGTATCACACTAGGCCT
Source organism: Viscum album (assembly GCA_963277665.1). Lineage (NCBI taxonomy): Eukaryota > Viridiplantae > Streptophyta > Magnoliopsida > Santalales > Viscaceae > Viscum > Viscum album. Next base: position 2,059,905,275 of record OY728143.1, on the reverse strand, counting down.
GGATTTGATCTCTGTGATGGAGTTTTCCAACTGATGAGAAATTGCGTCCAGATCCCAAAACCCTCACGTGTATTTCATAGGGATCAATGGTGTGCAAAACACAACACAGTGATTTTATACATAGAGAGGAATAAATTATTCTTGAGAGACTGGTATGTTCATGGAGTTTTTCAATCATTTCATCCAAGAAATGAGATATGAGACTAATTTATTATCCATTTTCTTTTAGTTTGTATGATATAAGACAATTGTTATCTACAGTGATCAATTGAACTAGAAAAGGAATTTTTGACGGATATCCTCCCTTCCAGTGATTGATCGGGACTAAAAAATCATATATCATATAGAAGGATTTCCTTAAAATGATTTCACTAAGAATCTGAGTTTTGTTGTGTTAGGAAAACAACCATCAAGGTAACATTGCAGAATTTTTGGGTTGGTTGTGTTTGTTGATAAGGTGTGTTTACATTGTGAACTGTTGAGTTCGAGAGATATTGGTGACAATCATTTTTGACAATGATCCATGTTAATGAAATGGGCGATTTATAACTACAATGATCTTAATGAATGTAAGAGGTGAAGAGCATTGCGAGTGGATCATTGTAGGGGTAAAAATATTTTGACGGAAGTCTCTGTGATTACGAAGAACATTGCAAAATAAAAAAAATTTATTAATATTCATGAAAAATAGAGCATTGCAGCAAAAAAATGAGAGCTCTACAAAATGGTGATGATGTGGCCCTGACGTGGTGGGTTGATTTTGGAGTCAATGGGAAAAACCTATAAATTGGCTTTTAACCCCTTGAGAAGTGTAGATAGAATCAACGAAACTCTTTAGTCTCTCAAATTGTGAAGAAGGTTTATGAAGGTACAGATCTTTGAGAAAGTAATTGATTTCTCCAAGGCCAATTGAGTTTAGGAAAAGGAGGAACATCATGAAGGATAGTAGGGATTTGAAAAATAGGTGTGCTTCGTGAAGGCTAAGTGAGATTTGTGAAAATGAAAGAGCATTACGAATTCTAGTTTAAGCTCTATGAAAAAGTGTGATTTTCAAAAGGAGGTGTACATCGCAAAGGCCGGTTTGAGATTCCTAAAATAAGGATCTTCGTGAAGCGGTGAGCTTTCCAAAGGTTGTTCAAAATCGATTTCCAAGTGTTATGTGGTAAATTGATCTTCATTAGCAGATGAAAGTTGGACATCAATAGATCATATACATATAGTTTATGATACATTCATGAGTGTTAATTAATATACCTATAGGTCTATAAACTGTGAGTGGATATTCTGAAGAAGTAGTGAGTACACTATAGTTTAGCAAGCAATGATCAGTCAAATTGTGATTTTTTGTAAACCTAGAGAGAATGTGAGTCTAATCCAAACATTGTAAACAATAGTTCACTTATAGTGGATTTGGTACATCGTAACATTACCAGTGTATGGTCCTTGGATGTAGCCCATTGAGGATGAATTAAGTAAAATTTTTGGGTTGTTTTCATGGTTTAATTCCTGTTTATACTGTGTTGTTGGAAAGATAGAGAAGAGGGTTTTGTTTAATATTAAAACAATATCAAAAGGGGATTTTGTGTTAATATTTCATACCCTAATTCTCCACCTCAAGGTATTTAAACTAGCAGATCTAACACGCTGCATCCTACTACTGAGGGTCCCCATTATAGGATCAAGGTGAGAGAAAAAATGCGTCAAGTGATCTTCCAGATCTCCCAAGCCATTGAAGATAAAAAATGTTGGATTGCCAATATTTGTTAGGGGAGGAAAAAAATCTTCCCATTCAGGATGAGATTTCTTATCTGGTTTTACAAAAGGACACCATCCTTCAATGGCTTCCAATCGATTTATTTTTGAATCAATAGTGTTCATAAGAATTCTAGAAATATCTGACTGAGCCGTAACCTGAGCAGGTGTGATGGATGGAGGTTGAATGGGTGTTACAAATGGGAGAACCATTGGTGGTATCAGTAGTAGTTTCTTCTATGGATAACCAACAGGGAAATTTCTATAAATATTTTCCTGAACATTTTCTAATTATGTACCAAAGGGAGATAATTCTTCATCTGCTATTGTGGGAACCAAATATATTGGTTGTTGATGTCCCACATTGAGAATAAGTTCCATGTATACTTCAGTTGTTATGGTAAACCATCTTTGATGAGGTGCACCAACTGGATGTCTAAGTTGAGAGTCTTCTTATAGTGAAAATCTGGAAGGAGGATGACCTCACAATAACTCTACATTGAGTCTTCACAAATCACTCATTTCTTCCTCTTTCTGAGAAAATATTTCCTCTAGAAAAAGGGGTTGGACTTTTCTGGGGAGAAAGTGATACTTGATATAGACCTTTCCTTTTCTCTTATTAGGTTCCATTCGAAGAGGTTGAGGTGGAATATTTTAAGGAATTCCCAAATTTTGGGCGATCCTCTTGTTTTGGGTACGCACAACTTCTTCATTCATTTCAGTGTGGGTCAACTCATGAAAATGAACTTTTATCTTCAAAATCCTCTGAATTGGACTTATATTTTAGAGGGTATTCAACAATAGCACTGATGAAATTCATAGATGAGTAGTGAATTATAGGAATTCTATTGGAATTTATACAAGATTAACTTCTTTTGCGCCCTCAACACGACCTTTCTCTATTATTTGTTGGATCCCCCAGAACTGATTGATGACTAGTGACAAAAAGGGAATTCCAAAAGAGTTCAATAATGGTCTTTCAATGCGGTTGCAACAGATCACGAAATGGGACAAATTGAGAGGATCCAGATGGAAGCATCCTCTCTAATTTTGAGAAGACTTATTCCTATAGAAGGTGAGATTTCTAAAGTGAAAATTCCCCTTTCTCTAATGGATGTGTTTTTTTCTTTTCTGCCTTCACAACCACTCAGGATTAGATGGATGTTCCTAGGGGTTGGGTTAAAACATCCTCTAGCTCTGCGGGATGAGGTTTTCTTTGAACACCTGTGGCTGATATTACCCTAACTTCTCTTTTGATTTTGTGGATTTTGGTCCGAATGTGGTATTCATGCATTATTAAACACTAACTTAAATTGACTATTTTATAAGATCGTTGTGCTTTTTTGACATTTTCTTGATCTCATGGATAAAATCCTATAAGTGGGAAACATTCTTAACATTCTTATATGTTTTCCACAAAAGTATCTCAAAAGATTTCTCCACTCTAGACCAACATTGAAAGAGTCGTTTAGAGCATATTCTTGTTAATCATGTCTCCGATTGTGAAAATATTCCACTTATTATCGTTGGATTGGTGTAATGAAATTGAATGATTCTACATTTGGTGGGATTTTATGGCTTGGGGATGCAATGAAATGAAATGATCCGTGTACACCACATCCTCGGATGAGAACACCAGATGGGGTATCTACAATCTACTTTCACAACATCATTAATGCATCAAGGAATACACATTGAAGCGATCCATGTTGTTTCCCGTTATTTTTATATCGAGAATCTAGGAGGGATTGAAGGAAATTTGGCATTGGAACCCTTTAATTAATCTGACATGAGTTTGATACTAATTAAAGGGAAATACAATTGCATTTAGTTTATGATGTGTTTTCCAGATGCTGAGGCAGATGTCACACATACAAGATTCCTACAAAACATCTGTATTTTTGAATTGGGAGGTGGATAAAGTCCATAACATTACTGGTATGGAATTTTATACAACAGTTTCTTCATGTTTATAAGATCTTATCTGGATTTCACATGAGGTTCCTTGACAAGGTCCAACCAGTGTGAACACCTCCCATTTTTTTTACCAAAAGCAATGTAATTGAGTGGGGTTTAATTTATACTGAAAATAAAATAACACCATAAATGTAACACCCCAACCCCAGTTACCCAACGTCAGTGCATTATTTTAATACATTGGCATGATTACAATGAATCAAGTACTGAAGGAACGATCAGTTTAGCAGTATTGGAAAACAGATTACATACATGAATGTTACATTTCACTTTAAGACATACAAAAAAACATAAATGATCTTTATTAAATCCATTATTACCTTGGATTAACCCTTCATATCAATCACAATACACTTCTTGGAATCGTGGGAAAAATAAAACATTGAAAGGAGGGAGCTCAAACGCTCAGTAAGGGTAATGTATTCCAGTCGAAAATGACATAAATATTAAGCATGGTAAATAATTGAAACCACATGCCCTTACCAATAATAAAAATGAATACATTTATGGAAATAATATGAGATGAGTAAATAATGACATAATATAACATAATCATGGGTAATCTACTAGTCTAATGACCACATAAACAATTAATATTATTTGCATAATGAGGGAATGTATAATGCCGGACATTCTGAAACATTTTGTCAAGTCATCAGCCAAGATGTCTAAAATGATTAAGGCCTCGACCAAAACCATAAATCAAAATGGGAAAGGGCCTCAGCCAATTCCACATCTATTTTTCTCATGAGACCTACCGATGCATTTTTTTAGAAGATACTTACGTTTAAAATTGACCAAATATACTCCAGGGTTTTTCTGAAAACATTGTCCATGCTTTTGAAAACAAAATAACTAAATTTGAGACTTCTCAACTAATTACAGACCATGATGGGTCCACGCCCAATCCCTTCCTATCTACCACACTCAAGAGTCAGGTTTTTTGAAAGCATTTTTAAGCTTGCGTTAAATACGTATACATTTGCACTGGATTTTCATATATTTGAGAGAAATATCTCTTTTTTGAAATCATTTAAAAATCACATAATTATAAAAGAAAACCTTTATTTTGAAAATATCCTTAGAAGCTTTTAAGGGAAGCTTCGACGATTTTATAATGGAAGAAAATAGCCACACTCACCATATAAGTTAAAAAAAGTCATTCTTACCTTAATTCTGTAGAAAAGGTTAAAAAGGACCTTGTTTGGAAAACGACGGAAAGATTCCTTTATAAACTTATTATAAAAAGTAAAACAATGGTATAAATGACATTAAACCATAGTCTGTAAAAAATTAAGAATGATTTGAGACACATTTTTAAAAACATGGATGTGGATGAGAAAAAGGTCCCAGTAGATAATTACGTATAAACAACCTCGGATAATGAAGAGATTGTGAAATAAACCCTTAACAATTTGTTAACTTAAAAAACATAACCCCCATGAAAGATTTATCATACAATGAATATGTAAATACACATAAATTAAAGTGTATTACCAAAGTAATAAAATTATGGGTAGTACATACACCACACTAAAGGTAATAGTGGCAATATAGTACGAATCTCACGGGAATAAGGAGTGAGATGAAAACCCCTTACCATGTACTTTTCCTTGGTTGATAGTAGGTTAACCTCCTGTATAATGGTGAAATAATTGTTATTAAATTATAAAATAATCATATATATTAATATGATATCATATATGATCTTTTAATATTGTCTTTTTAATAATATTTTAGTATTATCGTCGTTTCAGGTGTTAACTGATTCATTTTCCTTTATATGCTTCGTTACATATGCTGTGTTTGTTATGGATAGTTTGTATATTATTCACATCCAGAATGATATCAAGTCCATAAACATTACTTTTAATCATCAAATGATAATTATTCTTTAATGGATATTATGGGGAAATGAATCTCATCGCATTCGTAGAGACAGTAATCCGTACGTACGCACAAACACTACTTCCATTTCATTTTTCACTTTAAAAGGAATCAAAACCAAATGATACATCGGTATATTATTATTACAGTATAATATAATATCTTATATGTGTTAATTGAGTTCATTGACACCATCCTTTATACATTCCATGCATTGTATGAACGTGTCATATCACTTTGAAGGGGGCGGTAGTCCGCACTTCCTCAAATGAAATTATCGTATATATATACAACATGAAACGAATAATGGTATAATATAAAATGGAATTACCGAAGCTTATATATAAAATAAATATCATTAATATCATATTTAATTATAGTTCCATCATAATGACCACCATGATAGGTGATAGGAGATAATTGAACAATCATCGCTTCATGAGGCGTTTGGTTGTCATCCAAAGAAATATTATCTTCTTCACCCATTAGATGGAGGTGTGTGTATGTTTAGTTAGAATAATTCTAATAAAAATATCCTAGTATATTTAGGATACTGGTTTTGTTACAAAAGAAAATAATAATAAGAGTTTAGGGGTTGGAGAAGTAAAATAATAGAAAAGAAACTAAGAGAAATCGTTGACTTTAATTTGGGTAACTCCATTTGGTTTGAACCAAAAAAGACACTTTAAGTGACTTCTGCCTAAGGTAAGTATTATAATAGAAGTAGAGGGATGTAGGGAGCTCAATTTGGTAGAGATTGGGTGAGCCAAAAGGCTTTAGAGGTTTGAGTAATTGTTTAGAAGTGGTGTCCTTTTATAAGGGGGAGGGGGCTCTTTAGGAAAAACATAAAGGATTATTTTATAATAAATTCATATTCGGTTTCTAATTTCTCAAAAGTGAATTATTAAAATCCTAAGGTGGGGATGGGTCGAAATAATTTCAACCAATAGATTTTAGATAGGTTTTGGTTGTTATATTAACCTTATATTTTAGTTTTAACTCTTGGTTAATTAGTTTGACACTTACCAAGTCACTTTGTATTTTTATATTATATATTTAATAACCTTACTATATAACTCTAAGAGACCCCCAATTGGTCCATTAATGATACAAATATCATGATACAATTCCTTTGGCCGAACCATAGATTTTTAGGAATTTAATATCAATTAAAAATATAATATTTGTTTTAAAAACTCTTTTATGTCAATTTTGACACTATTTGGTATTTTATTTATGTGAAAATCATAACAGCTTCATTAATTCAAAAATAAATAATTAAATAAATCCTAACATGTTATATTAACCTATAAAATTCTTGGAATTCATTAAATGTCTCAAATTGTATTTATTTGGGTATTTATAATATCAATCAGTTTAATATTTCACTAATAATGTAATTACTGCATCATCATTGTACCATAAATAAATTAAATTATTTAATTTCTAAAAATTATAAATAAACTACCATTATATAGGAAATCGTTTTATATTTCTAATTAATATTTATAGTCGAAAATAAAACATATATAACCATATGTAAAAAATGTTTTGCTAAAAGATATAGGCTTATGTCATTTTTGTATTTACTTTAACTTAATTAATATAAAGTGTCATTATCACTAACAAGGGGATCCATGGGGTCCCAAAATCGACCCAAAGATGACCATGGTCGGAAATGTATCAACCAATAGGGTTAAGTCACATTTTAGGGTAATTTATTATTATTATTATATTATTTGTTTACCCTTATTTACCGGATTTACCCTTTAACCATGGTAAATAAAATATTTACCAAAGTAATTATTCAAAAAGTATAAAAATAAGAGTTACTTATTTAGAAAATTTTTACATCCTGATTCAAAATATGGAGTCCATTTTTCTAAATTCATAACACAGAAGTGGCAGAAATTAATTTAAAATTAATTCCCGTTCTCAAAACAAAAGGTGTGTTTTTAAGAGGTAATAACTATCAAAAGATTGACAATTGTTTATGTCCGGTTTAAATGTGAATTATGTCCAATTGCCAACATTCTATTAAATGGTAAAAATATATTCTAAATATACTTTAAAACCACTCAAATTCACAATTTATCACTATTAATTATTTTGATTAAAAAAGTTGTTTTTAATAAAAATTTAGTAATTTTCACTATTCATCAAAATATTAAAGTTGCCCGAAAAGTACCAAATTTTCATCCTAGGATAATATCAATATTATAAATCCAAAACTGAATTCCATCTGTAAAGATAAAATGTATAAATTTTCAAAAAGACGGTGTTACTATTCATAAGGGCTAGTTTGATTGGTTGTGGTGTGAGTTAGAACTCGAAGTTGCGTACAACACACGCTACTGTATTATTCAATGAGAAGCGTACCAAGGAATATTGGGGAGTTAAATTGTAAATTTTTGATGTCCCCATTCGAATGAATAAATTTATTTAGTCAAATTGAATATATAAAAGTTTTAAAATATTATATTTAAAAAGTGTTCACCATTAAAAGTCAGTAAAAGTGGATTTTTGAAAAATACTTCTTTTATATGAAAAAAAATACATTTGTTCTTAAATTATGTCTAAGAAACTCATAATATTGATTCTAAAATTATAAGGATTATTTAAAGTTCAAAATTCAGTTAATACTATTCATAACCTCTTTTTAATGGCTAGTTTGGTAAGTCATGGTGCACTTGAACTCAGTGTTACGTGCAGTGCAAGTTATTGAATTATTTTGAAGAGATAATGAACTACGAAATCTTGGGGCGTTACATTCTCCCCTCTTTCAAAAAATTGAGCCCTCGCAATTTTTAATTGTTCTTCGAAAATAAAAGGTTAAAAATAGAAAATATCATTGTGGGAAAACCCACATCAGAAATTGGGTTAATAAAATTTAGTCTTAATAAGAGGAAAAGAGAAATGAAAGGGTCGCCACCAAATTATGATCTCTATTAGGCGAACATTGGTGGAAATTAGAGACATATAATTGGAGGAAAAATGTAAATATTTATAGGTAGTGATTGAGGTCATCAATTACAAACATGTTTAAAATTGAGGTCCTTGAATTTATCAATCTATGATGATTTGAAATACCATCGGTTCAACAAAAAATAGGGTATTTGGATAACACATTTTTGGTTATAAGATCCCTTAAATAATGTATAAGAATTAATTTTTTTATAGAATAATAGAAGATGAAAAATATATTCTTGACAAGTAGAGTTCCATCCTTTAACAAATTTCTACCACAAACTCATCTTTCACACTAAAACATAATTGAACGTAAAAAATATATTCTATTTATCCTATTCATATAGGGTTCTAAAAAATGAATTTATAATTCATCTACCATATCTTTTAAAAAAACTACATTATTTAATCGAGGACATCACGTGAGCCAGTGGTAGGTGATACACCCTTATTTCCCTTTAGTTGTGGGTTCAAGTCTCACGGCCTTTCCAGACGTGACGGGTTGCCGCCCGAACTCTGGTTTGTCCTTTTATTACAATCAAAAAATAATCCAAACTAGAACTATCCAAAATAATTCATTCCAAAATTTATAGGGAAGTTAAACACAATGAAGATCCTTTTTTCTGCGTAATAACATGTGAACACCTCCATCATGTATTCTTTTAAAAAACTACAACATCCAGAATTACCATAAAACCTTATTGATTACATTATGATCCCTTATTCCTTAAAGAATAATGGATATACTCCTTAAATCCAAAAATGTTGTAAACTCCAACAATGATGGAATATACAAATCATTATTCAGTTTCAAGGTAGTCAAGAATATACAATATAATTAATCCAAATCAATCATGTATTATTCCAAAATCACTACCTTGGTATTAGAACTATATTTTGGGTTATCTTTCTCTCAACAATATATTTTCAAAAAAATTAACCTGCTATTGAGTCACTTTTCATGGTTCCACACAATCTCAAGTCCTTAATGAAATAGTATTGTAGTACAATCCTTATATACTCTATAATTATTATAACTAGTACATCATTGATACAATACTCGAATGACATAATTCTTTAATAATAACATAAGAACTATACTCATTCCTCCTCATCTGTTGTAGTATCATAACATGAATATTATCCAATAGCATCATTTGGGGCATACTCTGATGATTTGGGCATTTGTTTGCATAGAGTCCCAACTCCTTGCAGATGAAGCATTGTACATTTTTAACCTTTTTATTACCCTTGTAGTCATGTACAAGGTGTCCTTTTTCTCCACACTTATAACAAACTCCCATTCCTTTGAGGAAAGTTCCATGTTGTTTCTTCCCACAGTTATCACATATGGGAAAATTCTTCTTTTCCCTCTTCCCTTTATCCATCCTTCTCTCTTCCATCCTTTTCTTATCCTGCTTCACTTCAAATCCATAGGACTCAGAGAACCCTTTACTTATCTTATCAATACATGATACTATTTCTTCATATGATGATAATACGTGGGAGACTATTTCCCTTATAAATTATTGCTTAAAAACATGAAAGATGTGATCTTTCTTATTCTTTGGAACATGCATATTTCTGGAGTTCTCATTCCTTCTATTGGGCACCATTTCTAAGCAATGACATACACTAGAATAGTTTGTGAATAGAAATACCTGATCCCAAACTTGTAAAACACTTAACATAAATTAAAAAGTTTATGGATATAATCCATAATCATAAAAATGTCTTCTTTGAGGATGTATATACTCATAAACCCTTAATAATGGTTTGTCAATAAAATGATAATTATCCTAAGCATATCCCCTGGGAGTGTCGTAACCAAGAGTGCAGCAAGGCCCATTGTCCTGCACCAGTTCATGTTTGAGTCTAGATCAAAGCGGTGTTTTTGGGTTTTACCACTAGGTACATCTGTGACAGAGCTGCCTCTACCTGCTTGTATCTAGACAGGGATGTATTTTTCGAAAAACTCACAAAATCACTACAATATCAAAATTCTAGGCAGTTCTTCTCTACTAAACCTAAAAGTCTATCTTAGTGTTATGTGCTCTAATGAGAGTTTATCTAAATCTAGATTCCAAGGTTATTGATAAACTTCCTATGATACCAACTGTAATGCCCCGACCCCAGTTACCCAGAGTCGCTGCGTTTTTTTAATACACTGGCATGATTAGAATGAAATCAAGTCCCGAAGGACCGATCAGTTTAGCAGTCTTGGAAAATAGATTACATACATGAATTTTACATTACACATTAGGGCATACAAAAAAAACATAAATGATATTTATGAACACCATTATTCCATTGGATTAACCCTGCATATCAATCAAAATAAACTTCTTGGAATCCTGGAAAAAATAAAACATTGAAAGGAGTGAGCTCAAACGCTCAGTAAGGGTATGTAATACAACATAAAATGGCTTAAATATTAATCATGGTAAATAATTGAAACCACATGCCCTTAACAATAATAATCATGAATAATTTTATGGAAAGAATATGAGATGAGTAAATAATTCCATCATAAAACATAATCATGGGTATTCTACTAGTCGAATGACCACATGAACCATCAATATAATTTCCATAATGAGGGAATGTATAATGCTGGACATTCTGAAACATTTTGTCAAGGCCTCAGCCACGATGTCTAAATGGATTAAGGCCTCAGCCAAAACAATGAATCAAAATGGGAAAGGGCCTCTACCAATTCCATGTCTAGTTGTCTCGTGAGACCTACCAATGAATTTTTTTTTAAGATACTTACGTTTAAAATTGATGAAATATACTCCAGTGTTTTTCTGAAAACATTATGCAAGCTCCTGAAAACAAAATAATTAATTTTGAGACTTCTCAACTAATTACAGGCCATGATGGGTCCACGCCCAATCCCTTCTGGTCTCCCACACTCAAGAGTAAGTTTTTCTGAAAACATTTTTAAGCTTTCGTTAAATACGTTTACATTTGCACAAGAGTTTCATATATTTGAGAGAAATATCTATTTTTTGAAATCATTTAAAAATCACATAATTATAAAAGAAAACATTTATTTTTAAAATATCCTTATAATATTGTAAGGGAAGATTCGAAGATTTTATAATGGAAGAAAATAGCCTCACTCGCCATATAAGTTAAAAAAAGATATTCTTACCTTAATTTTGTCGAAAAGTTTAAAAAGGACCTTGTTTGGAAAATGACGGAGAGATTCCTTTATAAACAACTTATAAAAAGTAAAACAAGGGTATAAATGACATTAACCCATAGTCTGTAAAATAGTAAGAATGATTTGAAATACATTTTGAAGAAACATGGATGTGGATGATAAAAAAGTCCCAGTAGATAATTAAGTATAAACAACCTCGGATAATGAAGAGATTGTGAAATAAATAATTACCAATTTGGTAACTTACAAAACATACACCCCATGAAAAAATTATCATACAATGAATAGTTAAATTCACATAAATTAATGTTTATTACCAAAATAATACAATTATAGGCAGTATATACATGACACAAAAGGTAATAGTGGCAATATGGTACGAATCTCACAAGAATAAGGAGTGAGATGAAACCCCTTACCTTGTACTTTTAATTCGTTGATGGTAGGTTAACCTCATGTATAATTGTGTAATAATTTTTATTAAATTATAAAATAATCAAATATATTAATATGATATAATATATTATCTTTTAATATTTCTTTTCTAATAATATTTTAGTATTATCGTCGTTTCAGGAGTTAACTGATTCATTTTACTTTATATGCTTCGTTACATAAGCCATGTTTGTTATGGATTGGTTGTATCTTATTCATATCCAGAATGAAATAAAGTCCTTAAACATTACTTTTAATCATCAAACTATAATTATTCTTTAATGGATATGATGGGGAAATGAATCTCATCGCGTTCATGGAGACGATAATCCGTACGTACGCACGAACGCTACTTCCATTTCATTTTTCATTTTAAAATGAATAAAATCCAAATGATACATTGGTATATTATTATTCTAGTATAATATAATATATTATATTTGTTAATTGAGTTCATTAACACAATCCTTTAGCATTCCAGGTATGGTATGAACGAGTCATATCACTTTGAGGGGGCGGTAGTCCGCACTTCCTCAAATGAAATTATCGTATATATATACAACCTGAAATGAATAATAGTATTATATAAAATGGAATTACAGAAGCTCATATATAAAATAAATATCATTAATATCATATTTAATTATATTTCCATCATAATGGCCACCATGATAGGTGATAAGAGATAATTGAACAATCATCACTTCGTGAGACGTTTGGTTGCCATCCATAGAAACATTATGTTCCTCACCCATTAGATGGAGGTGTGTGTAAGTGTAGTTATAATACTTCTAATAAAAATATCCAAGTATATTTAGGATACTGGTTTTGTTACAAAATAAAATAATAATAAGAGTTTAGGGGTTGGAGAAGTAAAATAAAATAAACGAAGCTAAGAGAAATCGTTACCTTTAATTTGGGTAACTCCCTTTGGTTTGAACCAAAAAGGACCCTTGAAGTTCCTTCATCCTAAGTTAAGGCTTATAAGAGGAGGATAGGGATGTAGGTAGCTTAATTGGGAAGAGTTTGGATGATCAAAAAGTCTTGAGAGGTGTGAGGAATTGGTTAAAAGTGGTGTCCTTTTATAAGGGGGTGGAGGGGCTCTTTAGAAAAAACTTAAATTATTATTTTATAATAAATCCATATTCGGTTTATAATGGCTCAAAAGTGAATTATTAATATCCTAAGGTGGGTGTGGGTCTAAATCCATTCAACCAATAGATTTTATACAGGTTTTGGTCATTATATTAACCTTATCTTTTAGCTTTAACTCTTGGTTAATTAGTTAGACACTGACCATGTCATTTTGTATTTTTATATTATATAGATAATAAACTTACTATATATCTCCAATATACACCAAATTGGTCTCTTAATGATACACCTATGATGATACCAGTATTTTGGCCGAAAAGTACATTTTTAGGAATTCAATATCAATTAATAATATAATATATGTTTTAAAAACTCTTTTATGTCAATTTTGACACTATTTGGTATTTGATTTTTGTAAAAATCCTAACAGCATAATTACTTCAAAAAACGTTAATTAAATCAATCATAAAATTTTATATTAACCTATAAAATTCGTGGAATTCATTAAAAGCCTCAAATTATATTTATTTTTTTATTTATGATATCAATTATTTTAATATTTCACTAATTGGGTAATTACTACATCATCATTGTGTCATACATAAATTAACTTATTTAATGTCTAAAAATTATAAATAAAATCCACTTATGTAGGAAATAGTTTTATCTTTCTAATGAATATTTACAGTCGAAAATATAACATATATAACCATATGTAAAAATTGTTTTTCTAAAAGATATAGGTTTATGTCATTTTTGTATTTACTTTAACATAATTTATATAAAGTGTCATTATCACTTACAAGTGGATCCATGGGGTACCAAAATCGACACAAAGATATCCATGGTCGGACATGTATCAACCAATAGGGTTAGTACATGTTTTAGGGTAATTTATTATTATTATAATGTTATTTGTTAACCCTTATTTACCGGATTTACCCTTTAACCATGGTAAATAAAATATTTACCGATGTAATTATTCAAAATGTCTAAAAATAAAATTTAACTATTTACACAATTTGGACATCCTGATTCCAAATATGGAGTACATTTTTCCAAATTCAAAACACAGAAGTTGCAGAAATTAACATAAAATTAATTCCCACTGTCAAAACAAAAAAGCGTGTTTTTAAGAGATAATAAATATCAAAATATTTACACTTGTTTATGTCTAAATTAAATGTGAAATTATGCCCAATGAAAAAAATTGTATTAAATGGTAAAAATATTTTCTAAATATACTTTAAAACCACTCAAATTAATAATTTATCACTATTAATTATTTCGATTAAAAAAGTTGTTTTTAATAAAAATTTACTAATTTTCACTATTCATCAAAATATAAAAGTTGTCCGAAAAGTACCAAAATTTCATCCTAGGATAATTTTGATATTAAGAATCCAAAAATTAAGTCTATTTTGAATTATAAAATGTATAAAATTTCAAAAATTAGGTATTACTATTCATAAGGGCTAGTTTGATTGGTTGTGGTGTGTGTTAGAACACAAAGTTGTGTACAACACACGCTACTGTATTATTCAATGAGAAGTATACCGAGGAAGCTTGGGGTGTTACATTGTAAATTTTTGATGTCCCCATTCTAAAGAATAAATTTATTTAGTCAAATTTAATATATAAAAGTTTTAAAATGTTTGATTTAAAAAGGGTTCACCATTAAAAGTCGGTAAAAGTGCATTTTTGAAAAATATTTCTTTTATATGAAAAAAGTGAATTTGTTCTTACATTATGTCTAAGAAACTCATAATATGGACTCTCAAATTATAAGGATTGTATAATTTTCAAAATTCAGTTAATACTATTCCTAACCTCTTTTGAACGACATGTTTGGTAAGTCATGGTGCCCTTGAAATCAGTGTTATGTGTAGTGCAAGTTATTGAATTATTTTGAAGAAATAACGCACTATGAAATCTTAGGGTGTTACAATAAAGTATTGGAGGATTAATGTCACATTGGTCCATCTTCTGGTTGATAAAGGATTTCACCTACCAGTGATAAGGAATCAGACATGACTCTCCTTGTGTATACAAGCCCCTCACAATAAGAAGGACATATCATCACTATATTGTCTACTGGATAATTATCCAAACAATGTGAATTACTACTACGAAGATAAAATTTACAATGATCTCCATCATGTGGAGGACCATCATTGTGGATTACAACAAGGGGAATACCCTCTCATTCCTTGGTCTTTTGACCACATGGATGTTTTTTAGGGCTCCCAACAAGAGATAGGTTCTCGAGATCAAAGGAATTGTTTCCATGAATCAAGACATTATGGTTAATTTTCCAATGAGGACCTTCAGAATTACTGTTATTTCTTCAATAATTTGTTAACAGGAGGTTAGGATCTTGATCTTCATAAGATAAATTTATGGGGGCTTCAAGATCTCTATCATCAAGTGAAGCCTTTTCATAGATCATCTTTTAGTTCTCCAACCATGCTTGATGAGACTCATTCATGGACCTATTTTTACCCATAGTTTGGGACACTTAATGGGATATGTGGTCAATATTGGTAGGTGTTTTTTCATGCCTTTGAGTGTCTATTGGAATATTATTATTATCTCCGATTGAAGTGGATGTATATTCAGGATCCTACTTTTCGAATAATATGGGGGAATTTTCCCTATGATCCTCTTTGACGAGAGAAGAGGTTTGTGTCTACTATTGGGTGTTATGGTGAGGATACACCCCATTTTTGGGGATATATCTATGTTTCTATCCCTCAAGGACAACTTTCATCATCGTGATGATATCATGGAATGTTTATAAGATAAGGGCAGTGATTTTTGCCTACCATTTTTTTATTACCAATATATTATTGGTGGCATCAAAAACTGAAATGAGGCTATATTCCCATTCCATATCAAGAGTAGATGTGTTTTCTTACTCATTCCCTCCCTTTCCTATTTGGTGATACTGACAATAATCATTGCAATAGAGTTGAGTCTGACCACTTCTTATCATCGGGGCTTTCTGACTAAATTCTCCACATGCTCCTAGAGGAGGATGTTGGCATGACTTATAAATTTTGGTATGTGTGTGTGCATACTCACTACATTCCCTCAAACATGGCTGAAAGGCTTCTCTAAGTACTTCTAGATGATTCTGATGGATGGCTTAGAGGGTGCAGGCAGGTGTATGTTGCTGCTTGTCAGTTGCTACAATATTTGGTTGGAGGGATTCTTTGAATGATGCCAAGAAATCCTTCTGGCAGGCCGAATGATGGAAGATAGGTGTATTTTCCTTCTCACTATTTTCTACCAAACAGGGTTGGTGAGCTTCTCTGAAGGAGGAAAAGGTGTGAAAATACACCCTATTGTCTGGTTTTGTCCTCAGTGGTCCATCGTCCCAACTTAGGACTGAGGGACATAGGATGAACAACCAAAGGTGACACCCTCATCATTTTAAGGGTTAGCTGTCATGTGTCATTCGCGACAGTGAATTACGAAATGTTCCCTTGAGAAGGAACACTACAAATTTATAATGAAGTATTAGGTGCACTCCTGATCCACCAACATTAAATAAAATAGGGATTAGTTATTTTGTTCTGGGGATAATATCCCAAAACAGTTTAAGACTACAGTCAACACCATCTGCCTCAATACCAACAATCATTGTTGACAAGACCATTGGTGGTGATGGTTGAGCTAGTGGGCATGTTGGGCAGCACCCATAGTCAAGATGGTACTGTGTTAATGGTTCTCTCGAATCAGCACATTAGAGAACCAATGTTGAAGATACTGAGTTGGTGACGACATCCTCATTGTGGATGAGAATCCAGCCTGAGTAGAAGCTGGGGAGTTCATTGCTTAAAACATGAAGTAATCCATTAGATAGAAGGGAATTCTTGGAAGGAATATCCAAAAGATATATATCAAACACGATCAAGAATACCTTATTGAAGTAGAATATTTTTTTGGATTAACACATGAGTGATTGTTTACCCTTTATATCCCTCATTTCCTTTGAGAATAGAAAGGGGAATAATAGGTAGGTGACACTATCTTATTGGTTAAGAATTCACGTAGGTTCACAATTTTTTGTTTTTGACATAAATGTGACTTCATTGAGAAACAGAATAGCCTGATGTAGACTAGAAATTACCTTAATTTTATTGAATGTAATTTCATAGTTAAGCCATTCACGTCAGGTTCACCATTTTTTGTTTTCCTTGTATTACATGCAAGATAATAATTTTCTATTCTGGAATAGTTTCCAATATGTTAATCTGTGGAATCAGAAACACAAAATGGTTCTATATCCATAGGTACACGCATTATAAAGGTAGGAACACATTTGGGATTTTTTCCCTTGATTCTTATGAACTCACGTTGGTCGAGAGGATGGGTGGTCAGGCTCATCACACCCTTTTGTGGGGACTTATTACCTAATACGGGAGACTCTTTTAGATTTAATATATGTTCCTGAATCCTTCCTTAATTAACATGTATGACATGTTTTATCATAATATTAGCAATAAATTATTACCATGTGTGGAATTCAGAATCATATATATGTATTTGAGTTTCTTTATTGATAGAGATATCTGTCTATACTTGAAGTTCTCCATAAATGGTATCCTCTCATATAATAATTAGAGATCCTTTGGTTATTATTATTATGTTGGTTTTGTAGCCACAAAGTGGGGAACTCTAGAATTTATTTTCATCAAGGTAGACAAATGTCACTCTAGATTTTAACTTCATCTAGGGAGAAGATATTTGATTGATTTTTGGGATCAAACCCATAAATGGGATTCCTATGCATCCTTGTGAAAGGAATTAAAACCCATTTAGTTTGGTGCTGCTTAATGGGTAACATCATAACTTTTACATTCATGTGATGAGGACCTAATCATATATTTTATCATCATATGGAATATAATTCTATGTGAAAGGTTCATAGTAAAATTTTTGTATGTCAATTATGTTGAAATAGCCAAAGGAACTTGTAAGGGATATGAATTTCCATGTTGAAGTAGACCCTGGTAGGGATATAGACAAAAAAGAACATGGTCGATTTTATAGTTGTATTTGAAACTTAGAGAGGCTTCATATGTATCTCATTTGGATGAGAATCAAAGCCTACATAGTTTGGTAGTGACGAACCACACCTATAGAGTCCCTCAATGGTATGTCTCGTAGGGGAGCATGGACCTTTGAGATCATAGGTTGGAGAATACTCCTAAGAAGGATATCCCAATTGAAGGGACCATGAGGGATGTTTTAACTCATGTTGATTTAAGGGGTTAACTTTGAATTCACAATAGAGGAGGACACCCGGATTAAGGTAATTATGACTGGGTCTTATTCCGTAAGTGTATTCCAATTATGCTTGGAACCCAAGAGGGATTCCTACATATCCTAGTTAGTATGAATCAATGTTCTTGTAGTTTAGTCCTTTAGGTGGATTATGTAGTTCTGATATCATTATAATCCTCTAATCCTAGGTGATTCATTCTTGGTGTTAGAAACTAGAGGATTCATAAAATTTGAGAAACCACACTCTTTTCCTCTTTTGTTTGTGGAAGAGTTTAGGGCTATAGAAGAAGATGACAGAGCTATGGAGGAAGAATATAAGGATGATGGTGGTAGAGGCCATGGTGATTGTGGGAGAGGACAGAGATATGACATCACCCTATCCAAACATTACATTGGACATGGGTCCAATGTAAGGAATTAAGGCTAAGGATGCTAAGGTAAGAGGGGGGGGGCTCGAGTACCCATCCCCTCATTGACTAAATGGCTACGAGGTAGATAGGAGAAAAAAGTGAAACCACATGTAAGAAAAGATAGGGTCTTACACCAGGATGGATTCCATATAATTGGTCACGTAGTGTGGGAGGAGTATTTAATTCAATGTCAAAAGAAAATGCATGCTTAATCCTCACCCTCCCTACTATAGGCTGGAGGATCCAAGTAATAGAGATGAAAAGGGATGGATCGAGTCATATCCCCATAATATGAGATCTGTTACTCCTCAAAACTATATATGGAGAAGTATTTCTCGTGACCCTAGGGATAAAAACTCACAGGCACCCTAAGAACCATGACCGTTCAACCAGACAAGTGAAATAAAACTCTGATGATCGGAATAGAAACCCAAATAAGGGACACACTGATGTGCCATGTGGAAAGGTTGTGTAAATATGAGGGCCTTGGTGGAGGATTCATCTCTATCCCATTTTGAAAAAATAACCATGGAGGGAAGATACCTTCTATATGTGAATTTGGAAGTGGGGTCAAAGGGTGACTTGCATAGGACCTAAGCGCAGGTTCTTGGCATAGGTATGTTGTACAGGTGGGGCGTGTAGGGCTTAATAGAAACTGAAAGTGATTCATAAAAGGGGGATAGGACTTCACCAGTGAGATATGCCTTGATTAATATGCTATCAAGGTGAAAAATCTTGGATGAGGCCTTATCCGAGAATCCCTGGGTCTCCTCCAGTGTTCCTAAAAGGATCTTGCACAGGTCACAGATTTGGGAGAGGTTCCACACAGAGGTAGTTTCTCCTTAGGGGAGAATGATACTTGTGAAGGATTCTTGTGTATTTAGACACTAAGTAGAATTTGATCTTTATTATCTCCTTAATTATCTCTTTAATAATTTCTTGGAGAGATACCTATGATATTTTTGGAGACCTGGGTGAAGGGGATTAACAATGAGAGCTCTATGGTTTCTTTCTATTTTTTAGTTCTCTAAATTAGGAGACCAAGGGTCCTATTAATAGGAATGAAGGGGGACTAGTATAAATAAATTGTTGGTGTCGGTCCACCACGTAGGTCCTCATCATACCTATCTCTCATAGGTTGGAAATGATTGGTGGGACACAAAAGTCCTTGGAATAGCAGTGTCAGGTAGTTCTTCGGTGTTTGGGGATGTGCCCTCTGGGTTATACCGAAAGGAGATACACTGGCCTGCTAGTATATTGGTGTTATGTATGTATTTCTATTGGGACATGTTTCAAAGAATCTCTTAGTATCCTTATTATCTTTAACATATTCAAGATGCTCTTTATGATCATTTTTTCACTCTTTTATCAGAAGGGAGTGTCAACAAGCATGTTTTGAGCTAAAATTTCAATTTTAAATTGATAGTCAACACTTTTAGTCCTATCAGTCACACCATGCATTGGATTGAGTTGTGGTTGATTCTAGCACATAACAAATGACTCGTGATCATTGTTCTAAAGTATCAAAACAATATGAATGTGTTTGATCGGTTTTTTGTATGTCACCATTTATTTTTTACTAAACATAATTTCAATTAAATATAAAAATACACAATTAAAGTCATATTGATCACACCATTCATTGGATTGAGGTACAGTTGAATCCTACATATCAAAAATGACTTACGGATAATTTTCCTAAAGTATCAAAATAATATGAATGTGTTTTATCAGCTTTGAGTAGGTCATTTTGTATGATACCAACTATATTGACCCAGACACGTCATACATAGATATATCTTCTTAGTATATTAATATTCCTTACATAACACAATGATCCCTGTCGGAATAGTTTAGGTCTAGTGATTTTGGATACATGGAAACATAAAGAAACAGTTCATAAAAGGCTCTAATTATGTTATTCTTAACTAGAAACCTTATTTGACATATAATTTCTAAAACCATTCTTCATAAACTAAAGATATGAAACTTAATATTGTTTGATCATAGATGCTCAATAAGAGTTAACAAGGGAGATAAGAATGATAATATAAAGATAAAATGATCATAAAGACATTAGAAGGTGATATTAGCCATATAAATTCATACCATACATATCATTGATCACAGTCAGAAGTCATGGAAAAAATATTGGTAGTTCATGATACATGAATCTTAAAGGATCAAATAATATTATCAACTAATAACATTCCCTTCGAGTTATACCAAGCACACTACGTATCAGATTGAGGTGTGATTGATTGATTCATAGTTGATTACTACACTGTTAATGAAAATGTAAATGACCGATCTTTTGGGAAGTAATACATTTCATTCAACTACTAATAAATCATTTGGTAGATGAATTCTTGTTATTAAATTCAAATTTCATGCAAAATGGGGTTTCCACATCACCCTTAAAAGAACATGTTCTCTCTATTAGGTATTTTTTTAAGATAGTTAAAATAAAAATATGACTTCCAAAAATATCTGTAAGAAAATAAATAAGTAATCCATAAAAATGATAAGTAAAGTAACATAAAAATAGTATATAAAATTATTTAAAAATTAATTAATTACATAAGTATTAGGAATTCACCTATATACATTCTTAACCCATTTCCTTGTTGTCATTATCTCAGTTGCATCCCCAAAGTCCAATATCTTAGGAGTATGATTAGTTTCTCACAAACCACCCCAGCTTGAAAAAAGGAATCCACCTATATAAGAAAACAATTCTTATGTGAGTAATAAACTAAATAAATTAATTAAATTTAAATATGAAAAAATACACTATTGTTATGAAAGTCACAAATTCACACTATTAGTGCACATTCTACAATTTGGTATGCTTCCCATTGGTTTTTCAGCACGTCTATATAATCTTGTGATTATGAGTCTTTTCAAAAGTCATATTAGTGCTAGGAAAATATAAATATACAAAGTATTAATAAATATTTATAGTTAAATAGTAATTATCATAAAAAAACCTCTTCATGGATTCCATCTTGTTCATGTATTATGATCTCTCTCATAAATTTACAAACATAATAACCATAATAGTTTCCAATTTAAGTTTCTAACACTATAGAATCATTTAGAAAAATAATTAGTTTTTTTTATATATTTTTGGATAGTGAAGTAGTTTTATATATACCCTGATACTTGTCTAGTCGTAGAGCCTGTCAGCATTCTTGTTCTTATCCCGTCTCCTCATTCCTTATTTTTCATGATATCGATGTACCACCCTATCATAACAAAATACTCATTAAAAAATAATATATATTATATGACATTATTATTAATTCAAAAACATTGGATGTAGTTTATTAGAAATTTAAAAACACCATTATGTGTGGTTGGTTTGTTAGATATCCCTTCATTTAATGTAGTAAATAAACAATCGAAATATCAAAATTGACTGTAATGAGAACACAATATTTCCTAAAAACATAAAAATCAATAAGTAATGAATAAAATGAAAATATATTTGATGTGATTATACTTGAGAGTTTTACCCAAACATCATTGGTATTAAATATATTATGTCATTTGAAAGTTTTCTTTCAAATAATTTGACTAGATATGCCACTATTTCATCTTTTTTTGTATCTAATTTTGGTTGTTTTCTAGAGGTGATGTGAGGACTAACAAGTCCAATATTTCATTCATGGGAAAATACCTTCACATTTTTTGATATATATACCTTCCAAAAATTTGAAATTTATTTATTCATAATTAACACATTATATCGTCTTTTGGGAAATCAAATCCTGAAAACATACCTCATCTATATATTTACAATTGATTCTCATATCCAATCATAGTCAAGGATTTCATTTTTATTCTCAACACTAATGTAGTATCCCACATCCTCTCTGTATATATTTTATTCAAAATAAAATATGTGACTACCACCATCATTTAACTTTTTATCCACATGAACCTTCAATGTTAATAAATGTGGATATAGAACAGATACGGTAATGGTACTTTCGGTAGATCTTTTCGATCGGCTGGTCGATCCTTTAGATGGTTTGGACTAAGTCTTTCATTTAACCTCCTTCCCTTGGTCCATATGTAATAAAATTCATCGGTTTCGAACATTTTTCATTCACTGTTAATGTTTTAGCCTGAAAAAATAGAAATTAATACCTCATTATCTACAAATTTTTTAAAATATGTGATAGTCATGCGATGGATGTTAAAATTGATTTTTTGACCTTATGAATATATTCATCATCAATTAGAACTAGTATCTTTGTAGTTGACTCATGGTATTATCTAATATACACTATCAAATGACTTCATGGAAGTGTTATGTTGTATAGAATGATATTTTGAATATTTAACACTGTGGCCCTCATTACAAGGTGATGGTGGGTGTTGGTAGATATAAATAACTGTAATTATCACCCTATAGAATGTCAGTACAAGAAATGTATATGTTCCTATATTATTCAAATTTCATAGAAAAAATTAATAGAACCTTGATTACCTCAGCTAAGAAAGTTATTTGAGGGGAATGGCTCACCTAAAAGATGGTGGGGTGGGGAGGGATCTCCATGTGATGGTTGTTCTTGAGTTTTTTCTCTTTTCTTTACCAACATAAAAGATTCTATCAACTTTCTCTTGTATTTTAATTATTATTCAAGTGTAGCTAATCTTTCTCTCACATGTTTCATTTCTTTAAATTAATCATCATTTTGTTTTTTTCTCATCATATGTTCGAGGTGTCAACCCAAAATATACACCTTTGATGCTGACATACTGTTCTAGCTGCTTCAAGGCCACCGATAGTAGGTGGTCATCTGGTACAAGTGTTACAGATTCTTATGATCATGTAAAATAGAAAATATAATTAAATAAGTGATATTTGATATTTAATTTTAAGTAAATGTTTTTTTAATTATGTCATACTTCGAAATGTTTCCCACACATTTTGTCTGTTTTCATATATTAGCCTCCCATATTTATTTACATGTACCTACTTCTATAACACATGGAGCAAGATGGGGGTGTCTTTGGATTTGGAGTCATAAATATGCATATAAATAGAGGAAAATAATTATGTTGTTGTTTCATGTTCTATAATAGTATTATGGTAGATTTAAAATATGTACAAATTTTTTTCCAGTAAAGCGTACCCCATTCTTTCTTCACGATATGGGTACGTTGGTTTTGCTTCCTGTTCCTTATTTCTTGCACTTAATTGTTGTTTCATAAATTAAAAATTTTCAATCAATGTGAATAATAAGAGTATCATCAAACATTTCATTACAAGCCACAATGTCCCCAAAAAGTCACATCTTCATAATATCCCGTAAACACATCCCACATTTATTGGTTTATCATGTATGGAGAGACAATCGGAGGGTAACAATTTATTTTCGCCTCAGCATCTTTAAGATTTTGTCTCATTAGAATTTTGAGAAACCCTTTGTAAATCCTTCAAACAATCATTTGTATATATTTCTTGTTGGAGTCATCTACAATTAATAAGCTCGGTAATAGATGATGAAGATTAAGTCAATGTTTCATTATTTTATTTATTATTAGAAAAATGATAAGAAGACATTATCATAATATCTTCGCACATCAGTGTCATAACCATGGCCACAACATGGTGACACAAATCCATATCAATAGGAACATATTGTTGAGTGATGATTACAATATAACTAAAGAACATGGACTTGTTGGGGTTAACATGCTAGCCTCATGCATTCCATCTGAGCTCATATTTGATGATGTTGATTTTCACATTAATGATTTTTTTATGACACCGTCTGACCATGATGATCCTATTTTTTGATGGCTCCAGTCTGTATTTTACTACAATTTAATTAGATTAAATATGTTCAATATTTTCCATTGGATAAGAAGCACAACATGTGCAAATGGACATTGTACCTCTACACAGTGAGCATGAACAAGTTTAAAAACCCACTGTTCCTCAGGATTTGGTGAACCAACACATAAAGAAAGTCGTTGTTCATATGCATTGAGAGTTGCAACATGTTTATAGAAAAATTGTTCCCCAGGATTGGGAGCACCAACACTTGCAGAAGGTCATTGATTCATCTACATTGTGTTTATTAGAAGGTTTAGAGATCTTTTATTCCTCTAGATTTTGTGCACCATCACATAAAGAAGTCATTATCTGTAGAAGTTGCTTCACATTTAATTTAGAGTACATAAATGCATCAATGAAGGAATAATTACATGAGGTAAAGTGAAGTATATTAAAAAAATTATCCTGATTATTGAACTCTCTTTTTTAAAGGATAATTTTATTTTAAACCTCTACCGACTATAAAAATTACATTATTGTGGTCTCCTATGACATAAAAAACATCATCTACATTGGAATCTCTACATAATTATTATGAAATACCAATTAATGGGTCATCCTCAATTGAGTTTTCTTCTAACAACTTAGTGGTTTTTGTCGATAATAGAACAATTGACCAATTTCGGTTTTTAGGATCTTGAATATAAAATACTTATAAAAATTGTGATACAATTAAAAACTTTTTTTTCTGTAACCTTCCTTACTAAAATCAACTTTAACGAATCCCAAGACATCAATTTTAATATCAATCCTTTTATCAACCAACTTGAAAAGAAACTTCAGAACATGTAATGTTGTATAATCCAAATCTCATTTTTGTTTAATGATGCCAAAGTATGACACATTTTCATTAATTGGATTTCTATCCTTAGTAACAGAAATATGCATCACTTTAGCCACAAGTGTAACTCCACTATTTTTCATGGTACTTTCTTCATCATTTGTATTTTTAGATAACAAATAACCATTAATAACATTACCATTTTATGATAATACATACACACTTGGTCCTCCAACTAGTCATCGAAGTCATTCTAAAAATTAATCTGGATTTTTATCTGATACATAAAAAATATGGTCCCCAAACCATCTAATAAAATAATGATTATTTTTATTTGATATCCATATTTCATCCCTTGATCGATTAAAATGAAATCAAATTTCTTTACAGGTTTTAATATATGTGGAAACCACCAAACTATTATGAAAAATGTAATGGTGGGCCTACTCCCAATCTGTAATATTTCTTATGAAAACATATCTTCCATATATTCCTTCACCCGAAATCCACAAAGTGTGACTAGATTTCAGTATCCCAGTGATTTCCACATTGGACAGTTATTTGGTATAGAATTCATTGGATTCATCAACAACATATCACTCCTCATTAGAACCCTCTAGATGAATTCGATTTTTGACATACCCTTTAAAAATATTCATATACAATTCAATTGGATACATAAACCTATACTGTACATGACCACATAGTTAAATCTCTCTCACCAAGTGAACCATCAAATGAACCACAATATTAATGAATGTTGTTGGGAAAAAATTTCCAATTTACATAATTTGACAATAATTTATTTTTCTACAGTTGGCGATTTCATCGGATATATAACTTTGGGGAATATATCTTTGAATAAGAAACATAACTTGGTTATTTTACGATATAAATTCTTGGGATTTCATACCATTTAACATTAAATTAGTCATTTATATGATTTTATTGATATTTTACGAATACCCTTCTTTAACCTTTATTTAATTAAAGATGTTGAAAAACTGATATATCGATTTCCTATAAAGAGTGTATGTTTTTGGAGGAATACAATTTCAATTTTCTCCCGTCACTAGCACCAAATAATCTCAAATTTCCTTGTCATCCATATTAAACCTAGCCTTAATTCCATTATTTATTTTTCTGGGTTCATTTTACAACGTGTGGATGGAAATATCACATACATTTTTTCAACATGAATAACATCAAGAAACTTTCTAACGCACAAAAAATTCCAATATGTAATTTTAAAAACTGATCACTTTTTCCAATCGGTTTTCATATGGTTTTTTGAAAATGATTTACCAAAAATATTGTCCACATCTTTTACATTCTCAAATATATGACCACCTATTAGTGGAGACAATGTCATATGCTCTTCAGAAATTCGATTGAATGATGTTATCCAAGATCTTTACTTATATCGTCGGGGTTGAATTATGAGATTTCATTGATACACGTTTTTTTTGGAATGTTTCAACCAAATTGACTGTGTACCATGGTCAAAGGCGAGATACCCTTGAGTTACATTAATGATATATCCTTAAATTTTTTTGTAAGGATGAAACTCATTTATCATCCCTTACAACATGGCTCTAGACGTGAAATCTCCATTTCTATAAGAATCATACTACCTTACACCTAAATTCCACAATAATTTCAAATCCTAGATAAAAGGAGCCAAATAAACGTCAATATCATTGATCGATTGTTTTGGAACTGATATAAGAATATACATAAGATGATTTATTTGAATTTCATGTATAACCATAGTAAAAAAGTTGTAATTTACCGACATTACTAGCCATGTATTGTGAGTAATTCTTTGAAAACCAAAAGGATTCACTCCCACTATAGATAACACATGAATAAGGTTTCTTGGATCATTTCCAAATTTAGGATATTCATTATCAATTATCGTCTACTGAATATAGCCTACCAGGTGATGTATTTTCTTTAATTTATTATTATATTTTCATTTCATTCCATTTTCCAAAGAGTATCCTCACATCCATATAGGTTCTTAAACCATAAATTGATTGGAAAGTACAATAAAACTTTTATAGGACCAGATTCATCTTTCTTGAATCGAGGAGAACCACACTTTGGGATTTATTTATGTGATTTTTGGTCCTTGAGAAAAAATATACAGTCATTCGGGCATGCATGTATTCATTTGAATATCACACCCATAGACCATATAATTCATTTTGTGTTGTATGTTTGGCTCAAGAGCTAATTTTATTCCGAGAGAATGTAATTCAAGAGAGAAAGTAGTTACATAAAACTTGTTTCAATCCATCCATTTACTTCTTTCAAATTATACAGCTTCAGTATGGCTGATAATGCTGTATATTTATTGCAACCAAAATACAATGGCATCTCTGCAATCAAAAAGCTCATATTCAACTATTCATGTAATTTCATCAATACAATATTCACCATCATTAACATATATAATCACATCTTCGATACATTCATCTTTATTATCCACAATTGTTATCAAATCAGATGATCCATAAAATGTTGTGTTATCCCAGCCACTAGAAACATTCTATTTTTACCCATTTTTCTTCCAACATTTATAACTTAGATATATTCCATGAATGATAAAGCGTTATTCTAACTCTGATGGACTAAATATTCTTGAATAACAACATCGTAAACCTAGAAAACAGATTTGTGGAGGGTCACATGCATGGTATTTTTCAAACTTGATGAACTCTTTCTCTTTATATTCATACTCTTTTGTCAGATGATTTGAATCCATCCATTCATTATTCATATCCATCCTATTAAATTTATAAATATTAATATTTAACAAAATAAATAAACCAAAGGGGTCTTTCCAATAAGTGGAACTCAAAATTTTAATGATAGTTATTATTTTGTTTTTGTTTCCTGAGACTCATCCACTTAGAATCTAACACTAAACTAGAAGGATGATTTAATTGTAGAGGACACACCTAATTTAAACCATGCAGGTCATGTTGGATGCAATGTAGGTTTAGGAGTTGAAATGGGTTTAAACAATAATTCACAATTATCAAAAGTGTGGTCAAGATGGATATCATACGAGTTAGTTAGAGTTAGTGACATTCCCTTTCCATTGTGTTTTTATCAATCTAATTTTTTCCCTATATACTGTAATGTTTTTCCAAATTCAATAAAATTATGAATATAAAAGATTATGGAGAAACTACATTTGAAATTTCATTTGAAAAATATTTAGAAAATATCACTATAAATGAGTGAAAACCATCTATATTTTATGAATTTCAATTTAAAACTTCATACACCCCTTGTTGAAATGAAGCCATCATTAAATACGCTTTCAAAACATTGAAATCCCTTTATGAAAGTCAATGGGGTGAGTTGAAAAACAGTTAGCATGAAACCTAAGTCAATGCAAAGTGTTTAAATCAATTGAAATAGATTTAAATCCTAAAATGGGTTCGTTAAACACATGTATTTTTTACGAAACATTTCAAAACATTTGATTCATTTTAAAAGACAACCTTATGAATTTTCATAAAGACATAAATCATAAGAGATAAACTTTATAAAAGATATATGAATTAAAAATAACCCAAATTTTATAAAATATAAAGATATAAAAGGTTTACACATGATCAAAAATATAAATTCCATCCAAAAATAAATTTATTGGAAAAATTGGAACTTATATAATAAATTTCTGAAGACAACAAAAAATTGAATATTGCGTCTTTATGCCCTATGGTGACCTCTATATCCTATTATCATTTTATTTTTATCAAGTGACTATGTCAAACCACTATAAAAGTGTGTCCCTTTACTTTTACCTATATCCTAGACAACTAAGTCTATATATGCACCAATGTGAATATGTATGATTTGATAAAAGATTATAGTAGGATATCATCAAATATTTTATACCATTAATTTTTTAAACAAACAATAAAATCTAGTTTTAGGAAAAATAATGAAAATAATTTTATTAAATAGGGTTGATTAAATAAAACTAACAAAACATATATTTTTATTTTAAAGAAATTTTTTTTACCAAGATACAACCATTATATAAAAATAGATAATATTTAATAAATCATGAGCCTCCCATCATTTTACATTGTTAGTGAATCATTATAACTATCAAAATAAGATAATATTCTACACTATTGCAATAATAAAACATAACATCTATTATTCCTAGCTAGTAACATGAATTGGAATAATATAAGTGGTGTAATATAGTCAACCATTCAGGAAGAGTTAATGTTTTTACCTAACATATTCTACCTCTTGGTTAGTATATCAATGTTGTGGAAAAAAGTTTAAAATTTAAAATCCATTAAGATGTGTTAATCCATTAATATAACAATTTCATGCCCATTGTAAATGTATATTATTCATGGGTATAGTAACAACATAACTAATCCCTCAGGAAGAGTAATGATCATCATATAGATATTTTTCCATTTAAACGTTGTCTTGGGCATAGGTATAACCTTTATAGTCCCTCAAGAATATAATTTGAAAATGGAATCACATGTAAATATAATTAATAACATTAAAAAATGGACTCACATAGTCTACCTACCATGCCCTTTTTATTCTATAACATCTCAGAAATTATAAAAATAGTTATACTATGTATGGATATCGATTACCCCTAACACAACTCCTCACACATAATGATCATCTCTCAACTAATTCAAAGTACCACAGGACACCAATCTCTTATCTCAAAAATTAACCCACAAAAAGAAGATATAGCTTATCCCATATTACAACTCAACACTCTCAATGATGAATCACATATAATCAGAAAAGGTTGACTAATATCTCCCATTTTTACCAATAAATATTCACACATCCTAAGGTCCCCACAATATGTTTGAAAATAGATAAAAAATTATAGTCAAAGGAAGATTATAAGATAATTGTAACATGTGTATATTATACACCACCGAATTATTAGTTTTTACTAATTCTATCATAGACATATGAAAATTATTCATTGCATGTAAAATCATATACACTCAATAATCTATGATGATATATCACATAGTATATAAAAACCTAAAAGCACGCTCTATGATATTTCAAACACTAGACCCCTATAATTAAAATTTCAATATATAAGGATTAATTCCAAAATCAAATAAGAACATACCTTATATTTGGAGGATTGACAAAAGTAGTAGGGTACAACTGTAGCAGAGTCAGGGTAGGTGGCGGAGGTGGAGGGGGAGGTCATGAAGGGGTCCGCAGTGAAGGTTGGGTTCGTAACGGAAGTGGGTTCATGGTGGATAAGGGGTTCATGAGGGAGGTGGGTTCGCAGAGGAGGTTGGGATCGTGGTGGACACATGTTCGTGAGGTTGGTGCAGTTCATAGTAGTGGTGGGTTCATAGAGGAGATGGGGTTCGCAGTGGATGTGGGTTTACGGCGAAAAAGGGGTTTGTGGTGGAGGAGGGGCTTGCGATGAAACATGGGTTGATAGGGATAGAGAAGGAGTAAACAAAGTGGGAGTCTACGGTGGTAGGGGTTCGCTTCTATTAGAGAAGGAGCCCTCTATTAGGGTTCATTTATAAAACTAGGTGAAGCTTTTATATGTGCTAGTTAAAGAACTAATGAAGAAAGTCATTTTTCAGTGCTATAATTTCAGCATTGATAAAGACACCTTTTATCAGCTCTTTTTAAGCACCGATAAAGGCCTATCTTTATCATACCTAAAAAAGAGCCGATAAACCTATTATTTTAATAATTTATTTATATTATTATATATATTTATAAAATTATAATATATACATATATATAATTATATGTACTTATAAAATTAAAAATATTATAAATAAATATCTATTTATTTATAATTATAAAATTATAATATATATTTTTTATATTTTTAATTCTAACTGTAACTTTATATATATCTACTTAAATAATTAAAAAATTATAATAATTTTATTTCTTATATTTATAATTTTTTAAATATATAAAATTAATACATTTATAAAATTATAAAGATAATAAATATATAATAAATATATAATTATATAAACATATAATTTAAAAAATAACAATATAATATATATTTATTTATAGTTATAACTATAAATATATATATCTTTATTTAAATAATTATAACAAATGTATTTATTATAATAATAATTTTGTAAATAAATATAATAAATATAATAAATATAATAAATATATTTATAATTATAAATATTTGAATTTATATATAAATATGTGTATAAATGTATAAATATATTTATATAATTATATATATTTTTAACATTATAATTATAATAAATATATTTGTTATAATTTTTTATATATTATATGGTTGGGGGTATAATTACATTAAATACACACCAACAAAACACTCACACAGACCAAAAAGGCATCCCATAGCCCCCCAAGGGATAGCCCACCCATCAAACATTTATTTATTCAAAACATAGCCCACAGTCCCAGTGGGAATGAAGCCCACTACATGGCCCAAAGACCAACAGTCTAGCCAAAGGACCAATTCAGCATTATGCCTGCATCATGTCTGTGTCACCATATGATTGCGTCATGCCTGGCTCACTCCATGCCTGCATCATTGCCTGCTTGTGTCATGCCTGCATCATGGCCTACAAGGGGTCATTCACTCCCACCCGAATTTGATCTCAGGTATGATTCAAAATCACGAGGCCCCTCTACCACATAGGCAGGTACCAAATATAAAAATAA
Organism: Viscum album; assembly: GCA_963277665.1. NCBI lineage: Eukaryota > Viridiplantae > Streptophyta > Magnoliopsida > Santalales > Viscaceae > Viscum > Viscum album. Next base: position 2,059,872,930 of record OY728143.1, on the reverse strand, counting down.
TTTTATATTTATTTAGTTATATATATATATGTATAAAATTATAAGTATTAATAAATAAATATTTATTAATAAATAAAAAATTGTTATAAATATATATTTATTTATATTTATAATTCTAAATACACATATACATATTTATAAATTAATAGAATTATAAAATGTATATTTTTAATATTTTTTATTTTATAAATCTATATATTTGATATATTTATTATGATTTAATAATTATTTAAATATATTTTTATTCATTTATAAATATTTGTATATATTTATCAATATATATATTTTATTATATATATTATTTACTTTATATGAACAATAATTATATTTTTTATAATTTTATAATTATTTATACTTATATGTATAAATAAATGTATATTTATTTGTAATTAAATAATAATAATAATAATTTATTTATTTATAGTTAAAATTACAAATAATTAAATAATTATAATTTTATACATATAATTAATTATCAAATTTATTATAATTTTATAGTTATTAAAATATATTAATATTTATTTAGAATTTTAATTAAAAATATTTTTATTTATTTATAAATATTTGTATATATTTATAAATATTTTTATTTAATTATATGTATTTATAACATTATAACTATAATAAATATATTTGTCATATTTTTATAATTATTTACATATATATATAAATTTATAATTATTACTATAAGTAAATATTTTGAAAAATATTTTTATATAATTACATATATATATATATAAGGAATCTGGTGACGTGGATAACTCAGATCATGACTCAGATCATGATTATAGCGATGTTTGATGTGTTTTTTTTCTGATGTTGGGGGGGGGGACTTGCCCTTGTTGGCTATCATTCACCTAATCATGTACTCGTTTAGTTTTCTCAATTTTAATAAAGGGTCATGAGCCTTGGCTTCTTCTTGGACCCACTTTGTTATATATATATATATATATATATATGAAATTATAATAGATATATCTATTATAATTTTATAATTATATAAATGTATAAATATGTTGATTTAATTATAATTATATAAAAAAAATATATATATAAAGTATTTATATAGAATAAAAAATTTATAATTATAAATATAATAAATGTATTTATTATTTAAATATATTTATTGTAATTTTATAAGTATTTGTGAGAATATATTCATGGGTATTACATGAGGAATCATATACCATGTAAAGTGTATAGATATTAAAAAACAAGTCATCACAAGTGGACAATATGAATAATATTAATAAGGGTGTAAAGTATAAATGAACATTAAATAATGATGAATACATAACATAAACATGTCAATTATACTCATGCATCAATATATTTATTGACCAAATTCATTTGAATCATCTATTTTTTAAATATGTACATATATTTATTTATAATTATAATTATATTAGTATATATTTAAAAATTATTTATGTTGACTTGTTAATATTGAATTATAAATATAATAAATATACTTATTATTTAATAAAATTTATTATAATCGTATAATTATTTAAATATATAATTATTATCTTATAAATATATATATTAGGTGCTTGGGGGTACAATTACATTAAACACACACACACCATACACAAATGCCGGAAAGGTAGGCTATGCCCCCCAAGGGATTTCCCACACATCTAGCCTTAATTATTCAGTACATGGACAAAATTCCCTATTGGGAATGAATCCCATTACATGAACTAAATGACCAAAATATGGCCCGAAGGCCCATTGTAGCATCATGCCTGTGTCACCGTCATCCTACTTCATGCCTAGGTCACTGCCTGCCAGCAGAAATTCACTCCCACCTGGATTTGAAATGGGTTCTGATACAGAATAATTGGGTACCTCAACCACTGGGGAATACCCCAACTACAAACATGTTATATAAGTAACGAGGTATAGGTTGGCGCCCCACCATGCATGTCTTGGGCCCTACCCACCACCTATGTTCCCACACCCCCAACTAATAAATTTTTTTTCTAAAACAATATATATATATATATATATATATGAACTGTTAAAAATATATATTGATTATAAACATGTATTTTATCTAATTTTTATAAATAAACATTAATTTTTATATAAATAAAATAATTTTATATAAATTTAAAATGTTTTTAATTGAAACCTTTTATTAGCGCTAATAATAGTGTTTATAAATATCCATTTTATTAGTGCTAAAAAATCACTGATAAAAGGTACACATGTTTTTGTAATTATTTTAGTGCTAATAATGGGTATATTTATCATCAATTTTAAAAATCACTGATAAAGGACCCCCCTTTTATCAGTATGTTTTTCATAGTGCTGATAACGTTTTGCGCTACACTTGCGTCGTTCTATGGTAGTGTCTATTTAGTGTTGTAGAAATATGTTTATGCTTCCAGTAATCATGTCATAATTACACTGACTAATAAAACTTGTATAATATAAAGATGAATTCTTTAATTATATATTGGTGACCTAATGCACTTTTACCATGTTATTTTTTGGTATACTTGGTTTGTGGAATGTTAATTATTTATAGATATTTTTTTCAAATAAAAATTAGTAATGATTGAAACCATATGAAATCATTGAAATATTTAAAATCTATTAATATTTTTATTAAGAAAATGATATAGCTGGAATGATGAGTGACATATAATATTTTGGTGGAAGAGGAAATATGTGGAAATGAATAAATGATGATGATGATGTGGGAAAGTGATGGGATTGATTCTGAATTGAATGGATCAAGTTGAGAGGCCGATTTATTTCTTAATTATTTATATTTATTACTCATTCAAAATTCATCATACTTATATATTCCTAGATATAGGAATATAGGAACTTTGTAATGGTGATTTAATAATAAATTAATTGTTAGGGGATGATTACTATTGATGAAATTTGGATGAATATATTTTAATCAATATATATTAAGGAAAAGGGTGAATTGGAATGGATATGGTTATTATATTCAATAATATAATTGGATTTCTAATTAATATGAATATTATTCTAGGATAACAATGATATATTATTTAATGATTAGTAACTGACTAAAGCCTTAGAGGAAAATTGAACATTGATACATGTTTTCTTGTTTGATTCATAGTCATTAGTGATGAAATTTGGATCACCCTAAAGGACATTATCTATAGAGGATTATTGGGTTTTTTAATTTACCCTTACATGATATGTTTTATATATATCACTATATTATGTTATTTTGTACACTCCAGAACTCGAGTTAGTTGGGGTGATTGGCAACTGTATTTGGCATTAACTTCCAAGTGATTCTAAATTTCTAGTTTTTCAATGATATAGATCAGTAACTAGTCCCCCTAGCCAAATATCTCTTTTATGTGTGGATTTACATTCTAGACATTTCTAGGGTATAGTGGACTATTGTTATGGGATGTGTACCCATACATACTATAATGACTCTCAGTTATTTCAAACATTTATATGTGCATTGTGTAATTTTAATGTTTTAACATATACATGTATTACAGGTGTATTTATGAATCGTTTAACACAAATCAAGGTATAAAATATATTTACAGAGGGATTTGATGGGTCATAATATTACTCTATGGTTAGGGGGACGTTATGGATTTCAATCATGGACCATGATCATGTGGTTGTGATTGGATTTGGATGTGATAAATTTTCATGGATGTGGGACATGTCTTATGGAGGGGATGAGAAAATCATGATTTCAGTCATTTCTGATTAGGGTGAATGGATCAGTGGGAAAGTGGTAGTGAGTTAGCCTATTTATGTAAAAATTTCAAAAAAAGGTACTTACTTATGTGTATTACATATTGAGTGATCTTTGGTATGTATAGAATATTAGTGTACATGTTTAGCTGACGAGTTAGTTTCTCTATTTATTCAATGGGGTGTTAGTATATTTGTTCCACAATTTGAAGAGTGGTTAAAATTAGGATTCTATAGAGTATAATTTTATGCTCACCTATATACACACTCACACTTATGCTTTACAGGTCTATTAGTGGGTTTTGGTGATCATTCTAGACATTTCTTGCTAGTGGATATTGTTCATGAGTTACAAGTGTTCATGGTAACTACTATAAGAGATTATGGGGTATATTTTATGTAATGTATGGTGTTTTAAGACATACCATGTTTTATGAATTGTCATTTTATTATTTATTATGATGTTTATTGATGGTTTATTTGACAGTTTATAGAAACTTAAGGGATGTTTGTTTAATATATTTATATTCTATAATGTTTGTGTGCATCACAAACTCATGGCCTATTGGAGGTAGACTTCTGGGGTCACACCCAATATCACTACTAGCTATAAGGTGTTCCACTAGGGCAGGATATAAAACAAAATTTTTATTTATTATAAAAATGTACTCCTTCATATAATCATTTATATGAAAATATAATTAAATATATGATATTAAGTGGATGAGAAATATTTTATACATCAATATTTTAGTGTAAAATTTTAGATAATATAAATATCACTAATTTAGATACAGTTCCATATTAATGAAAATATGAAGGATTTGTTTTTGGAAGAAATATAAAGTGTTTATATATATATAATTATTCAATATCCATAATAAAAATATAAATTATAATGTTTTTATATTTAATTTAATTTTTTTAATTAGTTATAAATTTTCTATCTCATATTTTAGTAAATTAATTAATAAATTATTTATTTTAATCTCTATTTTATTGAAAATATAATTGTTATAATTATAGTTAATTTATAATTTAGATTAATTTTTTAATCTTATTTTAAAAAATATCACACACACATTTAAGAAGCTATATGCTAGGGATGTGAATTGAAATATTTTTCCTCTACCTTGACATTAGTCTTTACCGGGTCATGAGATAATTATAACATGTTAGTTATAGTTTATAAAAAATAGTATTTATGTTTTTCTTGTACGTGAGGTATATCTTGGGTAATATATCCTTGTTTAGTGGGACTTTGGTTTGAACTACATCCTATCCTAGTCACTTATTACTTGTATATAAAAGTGGGTGTTAGCTATCTATCTCACAAAAAAAACTTTTATGTGGATTATTGATTTCATATGATTCCAATATTTTATATGGAAGAGATTCATATACCTTATTTATAAAATGAATTTGGCTATGTATAAGTATAAAGGGTTTGTATTTTTTCATAGTAACACAATGTACGGGTTGTATAAATAGTTACACATAAATATGATTTGATTATATTTATTTAGTGGAATATGAATTCCAAACTAAATCATTACAAACATGCATAGAGATTTAGGGAATAAACATAGATATTATAGTGAGATTAAGTCAATTTTAAAAAAAATCAAGTATCAGATTACTTCAAAAGTGACACTTTTCAAGACATTGGTCATCTAACTGGGTAGGCCATGCAAAATATGGGTGCCCCTAGATTATCTTGTGTAATGAAATAAAGTAATGAGGTTACATAAATGATTAATTTTCCCATTTTTAATATTTTCATTATTTTTTACATAAATAAAATACACAAACCATTATGATATTAGAGGAATATAGTTCAGTGAATACATATGATTGATTATAGTAACTATTTATCATCTAATCTATCCAATAGTCATATAAGAGATGATTGGTATTATTGCGTACCATATATATTCAAGACATATTAATGTACTAAATCAGTGTAATTCATTTTGAAATATGGATCTTTTCTGACTAATGGATATGATGGTTTTAAAAGGTGTTGTCATTTTAGTTGGATAAAATTTAATAAAATTTATTATTAGATTATTTTAAAAAAATATAACCATCTTATAAAAAATTAAATTGTAAATTAAATGGAATCATCACCATTGGAATTAACATTGAAATTATTTTTTCAAATAGATAATCTTAAATTAATAGACATATTTGATAGGTGAACACATAAAGAATTGATCCTAAACTAGATGAAAATTTAATGTGTTATAATAATATCTTTTGGAGTAACCTAATGATAATGTAGTTAAACATGTGGATCAAATGGATGATTACGAAAAGAATAAATGGATAAAAAATAAATATGAAAAGAATTATATTCTTTATGACCAAAGAAATTTTTTTCTCTAAAACTTTACTCAGTGTGTTGGGGATACATAGGCATAATCTGTTTTTTATGTTTTGGAGATATATTGATTGTATGAGTGGAAAAATTTCATACCTGATGTAGAAAAATTAGTTAAAAATACAAACAATGTTTCTTCAAATATCTATTCAAATTCACTGATAACTAAGTATAGTTTTAGGAAGGAGTGGAAATATTTCCATAGAATGAAATTTTTTAAGACAGTTAAAGGTTTTTTATAAACTCCCTTTGTAGTCCATGATAGGTATTTGTGTTTAGAAAACAATTATATGTTCTTAAAGGGTATATGTTACCACATGTATAATTTAAAAATGTATTAAGTGTGCTGGAGTTAAAATCATGGAATGAAGTAATGGATATTATAGTCTTCGTTCAAATGAGAAATCAATGTTTTCTTAAATAATTATGAAACAAAGGGTTTATGAGTCATTTATTTCAATGAAATAATATATAAATATTAGATGGATATTTATAATGGACATTTTATTTTATTTTACTTATTTTATTTGTTAGGAATAATTGTTTGTTAATTAATAGTTGTTATAAAAAATATGATATTATGGGTTTAGTAAATATGGTCTATGAGGCAAGTGAGAGTATGTTTATAGTTTGATAATTTCAAATTTTACAAATTAAAAATTACACCGGACAAGACCTAAAACATTCGGGTACCATATAGACTAGAAAAATGTCAAGGGTGCCACCCCAATCATTCCTTGAATAGCCCAGTGGCTAGTGAATAAAATCGAGTCGGTATTACACACTCAATCTGTGGATTTATCCTAATGTACATTTACATAACAACAAATATCAACACAAGAAAATAATAATATAATACAAGATAAATAACTAAAAGAAATATATACAAATGAACGTGAAAATCATGGATCTATAAAGTAGTATCAAGTGTTTAACTATAAATTAAAAGGGAAAAATACATGCCCAAAATACCCAAAGGAAACACCTACCTAACGAAACCGAGGTAAGGGTAAAACAAATAGTACTAGACACGAAAATCATTTATGGCCATCACCTATAGGTTCCAATAAAATCCCAATTTATCGATACCATGCTTGACCTAATAACCACCATACTATATATTATTTGAATAAGGAATGAAACATGAAGGATAAACTCCCATAAAATGATGAGTATCTACATACCTAGTAGGACTCCTCAAAAACAACAAAGGAATAGAAAAAAGTTCTGAGTCATCTACAACCCAAATAGTAATGGGATTACCCACTTAGGAAAAAATAATAAGAAACCATAAACCAATACATTATTTCTAGTTACATAACACAAGGCATATATTACAAGTCAAAAAATTACTAGACAAAAAATGAATTGCACACTTTGAGTAACCACGATATAAACTACCTTGTAAATCTATGCCCATTTCATATCCCCAAACATAGTGGAGGATATTCTCATCAAAATGGTAAGAATCAATCAAGGTTGTTACCAGCCCCTAATGAAGGAACTATTTTTTATCATTCTAGGTTATTAAATGTGGAACTTTCAGATATCATAAATATTAAATATTCCCTTAAAAATCACAGAACATTATTCTGGGTAGTACCAAACTCTATAAATTTTATCAAGAAATATTTTTTTATTGGTTGAAAGTGAGTATTGACTATGCCCTAACTATAAAGGATGAATGCCTTTTTTATGTTGTGATGTACCTGAATTTATAATGTTATGTTGGTATGCGACCTATCATCAACAAAAAAATTGAGAATCACTTAACCCCTTTTGAATATCATTCTCATTATGTCAAGACCTCAATGTCAACCCAATATATTTAAATACTAAAAGTTTTTATCTGTAATTTTAAAAGACCAATAATGATGAAAATAAACCATTCCATTGTGATATTAATATATATAACCTCTTAGGACAATACATTCATCTATAAAATACAATACACAATTAAATATTCATAAAGAACGCCATGTAGGTTATGTATGGGCCATGTGGTGACCACTGGGAATACATATGGGACACTATAGGTGGGGGCATGTTCCACCATTACACATGTGAACCACTTAAAAGATGATTCACATAGCAGCATGGAACCCATGGGCATCATGCCATAAAAATCATCATTAGGTTGAGTATACCTGAGCCACCATGTCTACCTAAATAAATGGATGGTGCCTGGGATGTTTTTTGTAGGCTAACAAGGCTGAGCCCCATTACCGAGGCCACAAGACTAGAGCAGGATGTCGGTCCCCTGCACCTATCTTCTGGAATGTCATTTCTATTATGCCTGGGATGGTGGGATGAGCCCATCCATGAGGTCATTCCATGATGGCTAGATGGAATCCAACCCCTCATGCCATGAAGGGTTGAGGGTCTTCTGCCTTCATCCAAACACATCTTCTTGATCATTTATAGTCACAAATATGGTCAGCCTTATACTATTTCCCCACAATTTATCTCCCCCATTACCCCCACATCTTGATCTTGTGCTCAAAACCATTCACACCATATCCACCGCACAACACTTCTAACTCACACAATTTAACCTCTTATATCATTCAATGTTGTAAAATAGAGTAGAGGGAGAGGAGACATCGAAGAACAAATATTTAACTGACTATAAAATACCTTCATCAATGATAAACTTCTTCATACCGATATGAGAGGCACCCAACATGGGTATAAGGATGGTTTTTCGTGGACAGATGATGGAACTCCACCTAACATTGATCTGTTATAGCTACGATTCATCGATATTCATTGTACAAGATCATGAAATAAATTAAGATAAAATTCTACCCAAAAAAATTATCCTATGGGTCATATATTCACGAACATGCTACAAAATAAAAAAAAAATTATAGTTTCCTAAAAAATAAATTTGAAATAATTCTAGAAATAATGTTTTAATTTAAAAATATTTATATCATACATCGATTCAAGATAGACCACCAGTGAATACTATTCTTTTTTTTTGGGTTTTATTGGGGATTCATCAAACAATGTTCTTTCCATAATTATATTTCTATAAGAAATCTAAAAATTTTCCTCAATAATTATAGGGTTTAATAAAGAAGATTTTACTTCAATGATTTAGAGAGGTTTAAATATGGGAAATTCAGATCAATAGATATAAAACAACTTATTAATTAAAATTAATTAATTTTATTAATTACATAATTGAAACTGTTAATTCGGATACCATAGGTAAGATCAAAAATTAAATCATCTCATGGTTAAACCCAATTTTTGTACTCAACTACTGAGACAATATCCTTATGTGATGCATCATTTAACTGATATAAGTGATTAATCAAAAATACATGCGCATGGAAAAAATATATTATATTTAATATTTTATTAATAATACATTACATCACTCAAAACCTGGAAAATATTATTTGAACAACCTAAATAAATATATTCAATATATTTAAAATATTTAAAATGAAAAATTTATGTTCACTAAATCATCTTCAGATTAATGAATTTATTCCCCAAATAGAACACAATACTCAAAAATTTGAAGTTATTGATCGCACATTAGACTATCATGATCCCAAAAGAACTTCTAAATGTTAATAAATCTTAAAAAAACACACACACTAGTGGTATCACCCAATATCAAAGGGTCCTCTCCCATCAACCATTGAATAACATTGGTACTCTGAAATGAAAAAATATTAATCATTATGTAGTTTTAACTAGTTGATAACATGTTATGGTCATTGAAAAATCCTTTACATATATGAAACCTGAAATTCATTATAAACTTAACTCGATAAACTAAATGGTTTATGCTATGTAAAAATAATCATCTCCCACAGTTTAAAATATTTGTAATGGTATGATGATCCTTAGGTACAACCTTTCACATTGACCAAATCTCTTTAAAAATCACCATGTAGAGTAATCAAGAACACTTTATCTCCCCCTCAAACTCCAAGTGCCTCTATTTTCAATTCATGAGGGTATTATAATAGATTTTATCTATCCTGATGCTCTTTTAGATCCCATGTATTATTATTATTATTAACTAAATCTACTCAAGTCCCATCTGTGGTGGATCTATAATCGTTACCTAAAACCAGGATTACCAACAGGGACTCCTATATAATTCATAAAAAGGTTCCATATTTATAGTACAATGATATTTTCTATTTTATATGAACTCTACTAAGTGAAGTTAAAATTATCATATCTTACCAAAATCCGTCCTGTAGGATCTAAAGATATCCTCCATAACCAGAATAGTTCTCTCAATCTACCCATCTATTTATTTATAGAAAAAAATACTCTACTTCAAAAACATTCTAAATGATTCATTAAATATCCCAAAAAAAAGGGATGCAAATAAATCATCTGTATTGAAAATGATCAGTGAAGGAACCCCATGTAATCAAACAATTTAATCCATATATAAGCATCCCTATCCTTCCAGCAAAAAATTATCACTAATAGGATGGAAGTGGGATAATATGGTTAGTCATTCTATGATCACCTGTACCACATCACGAACCTTCAATAGAGGTAGAATTCCCACTAACGAGTCTGTTGATATACTATCCCACTTTCAATATGGAATATCAAGGGGATGGGCCAAACCCACTGAACATGATGCTAAGACCACACCTTCTAAAAGGCGATACGTGAAGTGATAAAATCAATAACTCTCATCTTCATACCTTTCTACAGAAGTAGAATCATGAGGTTTTGGTAAATCCTCATCACACATGTATTTAAAAGTAAGGGGGATGTATGGAAATTCCATAACACCTCATCCCATACTATGACTACTGCCACTTTTCATGAATTAATGACGATTTCATGCTTCATACCATTAGAATATCCATCCAGTGTATCACCTATGAATATTTGGTCATTCCTGACCTCATAATCGATGTTTCCTAGTGGTTCATCCCTCAAATATTGAATTAGTTGAGGGGTACCACCATTGATCAGTGATAAGACATTTCTCCCTCATCCACTAAAGAAAACTTCTTCACCTATAACTACTATTATGCCTCCTCCATCAACTGAGATTGAGATTTAATAGTTATGAAATCATCCAACACATTTACCTTTAAAAGATTGTGTAAGATCTGAATGTTGAATTTTAATAGTAACTCCAACCAGTGCCTCTACTTTAGATCGATATCTATATGATTTAAGAAAAATCTAAAGCTCTTATGGGTTTTATATTCCATGAATTTTTCACCATGAAGGAGTTCCTCCATGTCTTAAAGTTAGAATATAAAAATAAACTTTCGAAATCATTGGTTTTTTTAGTTTCTCTTATGAGTTCATAACTATCTAGAGCAATAAGAAATCATTATATACTTTTTCATCGAAAAATTTCCAATCCTATATCGAGAGGAATTGAAAGACACCATGTACTAGACTCAATCATCTAGAAACCTATATAACATAAGAAATTATTAACCACCTATTATGTACATTTAAATTCCTATAGAATCATATAGATCATATGAATAGATCCCTATATAGGCAAGGGTAGTCATGAAGTCATAATACTAGAGAAATAATTGCTAAACATCTGATAGTACCCAACAAAGCTATGAAAGATTCAAACCTCAGACACACATTTGGGTTGATTATCAGCTAAAAATTCCTCATTATTCCCTGGCTTCACAGATAATTATCTCATTGAGATGATGTGATCATGAATAGGTCCTCTAAAATATAAAAATTGAAACATCAATAACATACTGTTAATATGCTTCACACAAAAAAGTCAAAACAATATGTAGATGCCAAGCATGTTTCTCCATAGATTCTCGATAGCCAAAATTTAACTGATGATGTTTATAGAAAACTGATCAACTAATGGATGGATGATATAGTACATGAGTACCACAAACATAACCAAGAATTTTTTCATGCTAGAGGGAATCACTGGAAAAACATAATGGAATTAGTGACATCAGAATTTCATCTCTGGGATATCCTCTATTCAAACTCATAGATGGTGATTACTAGATATAAGATCAGAAAATCGTATTTTTTATTGACCATAACTTTATCCATAATGGGACAGTTAATTTGATGACTCCAAAACTCATTATCTTTCTTGGTTAAGAACATTGTTGTTTTCTTGGGTGTGCATTGTGTATATAGACAAGATTCTCTATATTGGGCTCTAGCTACTCCTTAGTGAAATCTATTCCATATGATCTAGATGATATCATAGTGGTCCTAGGGTTTAAGTCAATAAAAAATTCAATATATACATGAGGGATATGTATTGGATTATCCTCTAGAAAACATCTATAAACTCCTCAATTACTATAGGATGTTAATCATCTAATGCATCTTCTACACAAAAATCCAAAATTTCTAACTGATGGGTGATCAAATGAAACATCCAACTCATAGGCACTACATATATTGAATTAATGTATCAATTTACCTTGATGAAAGACCTATAACTGTATACTAAAAAAACACCACTCCCCAAAGATAGTTTTCTATCTAGACATGTACTGAGGATGACCCATCCTTCTGAAGGATTATGTCATAGGGAATCATCCCACTACTTTGATGTCCCATTAAATCCTCTCCCCACTAATCACTAGAGTGCATCATCAATGTATGTCTATGATCATGAGATCACTTTATGTTTGATTCTCTAGAAACATTGGTCATGATAGGCGATGTAATATGATTTCAAACTCTTCAACTAGAGATATCCCAATAAAACAATAGATCATATTCGTATCTATGAGTATTGTTTCTATTGTTTCGTAGAAGTAGATCGTAATATAGAATATGTTTGGGATTTTTTGGTCATAACCCATTATATAATGAATATATCCACATCCCTTGGCTCTAGATTTTGGATATTATCATGCATATATTAGGGCTGGAAGTTGTATAAATTGATCATATAGACTCCCACATTAATATCCACCTCTTTGTGAACCACCATCTCCCATATTATAGAAACATCCACAATGATATTCATAATTAAATTATGGAAGTATATGGTCATGTTTTTATCCATACTGTTAAGGTAATTCCACCATGTGTCCTTTCAATACTCTAATTCATGTCATTGAGTCATGACTCATGTGGTATTTCCCCCAATAGTCATAGAAACCCTATCCACTGGCTAGAATGATACTCTCTGTGACTTCTAAGAAACTGAATCTCGGGTTTTCTTCCATCCATGTGTATACATAAAATTACATGACACTCAATGAAACCGATTACCTTCCATGAATGATGAATCTTTCCTAGGATAACCACCACACACTCTGGTCGTCATCCACTCTCCAAAAAACATCTCAATCAATATATCCCTCTCTAGAACCTAATAATATGTGGCAAGGTATATGGGAGTAATTCCAAAATAGATCTCTATGTGAATTCTACCCTCATACCACTACACATGGACGGATCCATCATGAATCATGTCAAGGAAATTCCTCATGAGGTCTGAAAATTTTGATTCATAATAAAAAAATTATATGATTCTGAAGTAAAAATAAAGTAGTTTTGGGAATTGAACACACCTAAATATAGGTGGGTTTTACTCCTCATTAATGAAGTTATAAGATTATATACATAGGATAGTCCCATCATAATGGGTCTGGATAATCAATGTTCACTAGCGGGTCAATACATAACTAATTATACTATGTGGTAGAACTACTTTCTAATTAAAAGGAGTCTAAATAAGTAATAACGACCAAATCACCATCATAATCCCACCCATATATTATTTTGGGTTAGGATATCCTAGGATCATGAGAAGTTTCTACTACTAAATATCATGATGTGAAATTATAATACATGTATTTTTATCCTATCATAATGGAATTATTTTCCACTCGGTAGGAGGATGGATGCCATCCTGGGTTGTTTGTTGGTTTTCTGGAAACATTACAGAAGATTGAATTTATCCCCACCTACCTTATGGTTATATCTCATGGTCTGATCCTAATATATAATCCTTGTTTCTCTGATTCTCATGAAAAGGAGAATCAATCCCTAGAATTACCACATCATGACCCAACCTTCAGATCCTAGATAACTTTTTGCGTGGAAGAGTCTTTTCTTTGAAAATATAAACCATGATCATTTAAGAATATTTTGAGAGATTAATTGGTAAGGATCAAAAAATCAATAAGAAATTTCAATATGATGCATGTACCAGTTAATTGTTCCCTATAATCAATGCCTGAAAGAGATAAGTTTATTGGTAGTTTATTAGAGTCTTGGTAAATAGATAAGATATCCTTAACACCTAAAAAATGTTACAAATCCTATAATTTAAACTCAATAATCCTTGATAAAATTTAATTATGCTCCCATACCAATCGAACAAACACCAAACTGTAAACTCTATCCCTAATGTAGACCATATTTCATACCACTCTAACATGACCATGTTCTTTAGGGTCCCATTTGAGCATGAAGTGAATTTAGTGTTTCACCCCAATCCTATAGCTAATAGTCCATATAAAGGTGATAAGAACAAAGTAAGCATGTAAAATAGGATAAGAGGACTTATCCTAATTTACATGTATATAATGAAAAATTTTCATACATGCTAATAATTATGCAATACTTGATAAATCACCAAGTGAAATATATAAAAATTATTGTGATGCGATAAGATCAAAAAATTTGTATCAATTTCATAATAATAAATTAAGGGGGGGGGAGGGATTAAAAATTCTCAACTAACCACATGGGAAAATCAACCAAAAGTTATTATGGTTAGGGATATCTATAATGAAAATCTTCAAACATGACCATCATCAACAACTTTCACATTTGGGTATTACAAAGATTTTTCTCAATTGATACCATACCTTCCTTGATTTACATCTAATTTTTTAATGTCCGGATAATACAAAACACATGTTGGAGAAACTTACACATAGGGGTGAGTACATAAATACCCTTTATTATGCCATCAAAATAACAAAGGAATTGAATGAAGTCCCTAGAAAAATCCAAACCATAGAGGTAAGTGATTTTTCAACCAGGGAAGAAGAACAAGAAATGAAAATACTAGATATTATTTCAATCTAAAGAACCATATACACTGAGTCTCACTTGTAAATAACCCATCTAAACAATGTTTTATACACTGTGAGAAACTAAGATATGAACCACCCAATAAATTAATACCGACTTCATCTCCCCAAATGCAGTGGGGACACGTGCATCAATAAGATAATAATTGATTGAGCAAGTTCCAGCCTCAATGTAGAGGATCTAATACTTATAATAATAGTCTATTGGTGGAGATAATACAATACTACATAAATTGATAAATAACACTATGTTGATTCATGGATCATCAATTAAGGGATTAACGAACTCTATAGGGACCCATGACTTTTCAAGTGTAAGGAAGTAATGAGTCGATTCCTAAACAATAGAGGATATATGTACAATGTATATGGGGAAGTATCAAGATATATAACCCTATGAGGTAATCATGCACTATCATCAACTTGAAGGTGTGCGAGTATCATATCCGAAGTTAATACTCCACTCATCATTCCAAACATTGAACCCAGATATATAAATCCAAATAATAAATTAAACTATTATGCATCTCAAATGGATTTGGATGATCAAACATAAAACATTATTTTGAAATATATTGGAAATTTACTAGTATAATATATTCATTTTATTAAAGAAAAAACATGATGAAACACATATGAAAAACACCATGAATGAAAAAAGTAACATGTGGTGGCCTCTGATTGTTCCACATGGTGCACTACAATGCATAT
The DNA here is from genome assembly GCA_963277665.1 of Viscum album. Lineage (NCBI taxonomy): Eukaryota > Viridiplantae > Streptophyta > Magnoliopsida > Santalales > Viscaceae > Viscum > Viscum album. Next base: position 2,059,857,042 of record OY728143.1, on the reverse strand, counting down.
GTGTGAAGACCCTAAGATCACTATTGTGTATTATATTAGGTTAGGTCAGGTAGACCCAACCTACCATGCTAGCTCATCTTACTAGATGATCAGCCTAGTTTCTCAATCCTCCACAGGGATGGCCCTCCTAGGCTGGTGGGGTTGAGCCACGTGGATGGGTCCATGTGGCTATGTGCACTAATGCAACCTTAGAAGCCATACCCGTGTGTGTCCAAGACCTAATGTTGGGTCTTCTTGGCTCATTCTAGTGGGGAAAACCAACTGTAGGGGTTTCCCCAAAATGGTTGGATAGTCATAGGATATTCATGTTACAATGGCCAAAAAGACCACCACTATTCACCACTTTCAAAATATTCCTTCCTTATTAGGGTTGACTACTAAATTTGAGAATTCCTCCTCCTTTACCCTATCGTGCATCGCCCCCATCACTTTCTTGACCATGGTACATATGAAATATTCCTCACATGACATCAAACCTGCACCAATAATTACTAACATCATTATGGATTAATCATTGCTTGATCAAGGGAGAGAGAGGGGTGGATGAATTGGGGTTGTAATCGAGGTATTTGGATACCCATATAATACTTTTATCCATGGATTGTTGTTTCATTTCCAGCAATGATTCATATATAATGGGTATAAGAGAGTATTTTTTTGGTTGAATATTGACTAAAAATCTATATTTGATTCTCCATATCTCAGATTCACTATCTCATATCAGGAAAGATCAAGAATAAAAATTAAGTCAAAATTATAACAAAATTATTCATCATAGGGAATGGATATTCAATAATGTGAATCCAAATATAAAATTTAGAGGTAAAAAAATTAATATAAGTACCCTAATAATGGGACAATTCAATAATAATAAATCCCTACCTTTATTATTTATTGATCGATGGTGAATACAATTCATATATCTGGTACTGTTGGTGATTTCTAAATGAATGTGTTCACCCTGGGTCTCTTTATCTCAAATCTATCTCAATATTCCCCTCTAATTATTTGGTTTATTGAGGTTAACTACAGATTCTAGAGTCATATAGGATTATGTAATGGGAATTTAGGTCATCATCTAGTTAATAATTAATTAATTAATATTAATTAATATTATTAATTACACACCCACGATGTGAAATCTTATGAATATAGGTTAGAATTGTAATTACACTACTCCTTAGGTAAACCCATCATTAATAACTTATAAGTGGTGTAAAATTTCCTATTTTATTCTCTGTTTATAAGATGTAATTAATTTATATAAAATTTCAGCGTATATTGAAAATAATATATTAATTTTAACATATTTTTTTCAATCCTTCAAAAGCCTAAAATATATAAAATGGATCAGTGAATAATTTAAAAAAATTATTTGAAATATTCTAAAAGTATGAAATGAAAATTCAAGGATGCTATAATAAAATTAAAAAATATTTTTAACATCACACAATATCCTAAATGAGTTCATGTTATATCAGTAATGATATATTAAATAATATATATTTAGTTATCATAAAAAAGTAAATATCAATTTATCCTCAAAGTGTTTTGGATGCATTGGTACAAAAATGATAATAAGATAAATATTTTTACGAAAATGATATTGAGTAAATTGATTGATAGAAAAATATCTATGGAGGATTATTACAAAATAGAAATAATTATAAGAAGAAAAAGAAAAGAATAATCATAATATTTATCGATGTAATATAAATAGGTTTGAATATTATGTTCATGAAGTTGAACATTAAGAATATGATTCATAAATTTCACCATTAATAAAAATTTATTTCTTCATAGACAATACTGATTAAAATAGTTTAGTAAGAGTAATTTATCTGATGAAACATAAGGATGTGGCAGGAATAATATATAAATGACATGAGATAAATAAAATCCAAAAAAGAACTAAAAAGAACCTCTATGTTGGTCTATCATATGTGAAATGATTATATGGGCATGACTGTATTTATTTACTAATATTATTATTTAATTTTAAGAATATAAAATATATCATGTTATAAAAATTTAGTCACCACTTTATCATTCTTTTATTTTGGCTATATATATATATATTATACAAAGTGAAATTATTATTAAACTCTCAATATATGAATTATAGTTAGACCTAACCAATTTTTTTCATGGATTATTATAGTTCTTGATATAATGTTAACGTTAATGTAGGTAGGATTTAATATATGGATATGAAATATTATCATAAATATAAAAAAGGATCTTGCTACCCCGAATAAACCTCCTTTTATACTATATGGAGTGTCATATACTATGAAATAGCTATAACGAGGGTTCAAGAATCAGATTTTATTTTTCCTAATACATTAGGATTGAAATATTCCAAGGATGATAATTTTTATTCTATTATACATTTCTTAAAAATTCATTGATTATTAGATAACCCATGGAGGGATTGGTATTTCTTTGATCATGTCATCATTTTAGGTTTAACCAATATAGTATTCACCCTCTGGTACAATGACTATAACTTCTGGTCCCATGATTGGAGCATAATGAATGAGTTACCGACTGTACCTAAGTTTAAAATGTGATGTCCTTAACTATCATATTAGGGTAATGTGATGTGATAATCATAAGAGTGAATAACATGTAATGTATTCATCAACCTAGTGAATCTATACTTGGAGAATTAATAACATTTGAGTAAAAAATATGAGTTTAACATAAACTATGTCTCATGGTTACTTGATGTCTTGAACAACATTATCATATGAAAATTCATTCTTATAGAGAGATATATGTGTTTCCTAAGTGGTCAAGATAATTTATTATATCAATGTAATATTATAAGAGTATAAAATACGGATTTTTATTACAATCTTTCTCAAAAAGAGAAATATGTTTATAAGGGCTATCATTAATCCAACTGATATCCCTATTGATACCTTTATTCAGTGGGCCAATCCATCACAGATTTAGCCTCCTAAAAACATGGGTGATGATGTAGTTGAAACAAAATAGAGAGGTGATACAATCCATCCATTTACAAGTGAGAATCCAATACAGGTGAACCACTCTATTCCTAATATCTTGCACCACAGTGGTAGATTCACTTTCAACCTAGAGAATATCTATTCCACGAATGATAGTAAAATGGAATTCATGAATAACACTGTGAATTTCATCTTCAGGAGAGGAAGATATACTAATTTTTCTGAAGAAACAACCAAGAACAATATCAGTGTAATCTCTATAAATATCACCACATCCTACAGGCCCCGAATTAAATTTTTAAGCTCTATATAAATTCATTTTGATTTAGCCACATAGTAGGAGATTCGAGAAGACCTCAAAAAAACCCATAGTTTTTAATTTTCATAGTCACTCCAATTCATTGGTGAATCATGAATTCTTGGATTGTATTATGGCAGTAACCATGATGTTTCAGGCTTCCCTCCTTGGCTTAGTAAATGAGGCACACTAGAACTACCTAAATGGGAAAATGTGCCTTCTTATTCATGATTGCATTTTGGGAAGAACAAATAATGTGTACTAGTTCTGTTGCAGCTAATAGGAATATATGTTTGAGTTGAGGCACAACTTGCACCATTTTATGGAACTATTTTTGTGTAGAAGTATCGAGGAAAGCAGGGAGGTGAACATCAATGTTTTCTGGAAGAGCATTCCAAAGTGATGATATAGTAGAACTCAATAAGAATAAGTGTGAGATGGCTTCTTGGTGCTAATTGAAGTACCTGCATCTGAAATAGAAGACAATTCCAACAGACTGTAAGCTCTCATCTGTAGGAATTCTATTATGGGAAAGTCTCTAAATCATGGCAATACTACAAGGTTTAATCCAGTATTTGTCATAAAATTTGAACTAGGAAAAATCATTGATAAAAGAAAATTTAGATTGATAATAAGCTTTGGAATCAAGAACCCCATTGTAAACAAGTCCCCAGATTAAGAGATCTTTGGTAGGGGAAAACATATAATAAATGAGAAGGTTACTGTGATATCTAGTGGACTCTATATTGGAAAGTGTCAGGATGTCTTGAATAGATATATCAGTGTCCAAAGGGAGTTGCAGAGGATCCACTGAATAAATAAGAGGATACCTCATCTAGTTTTCAAGACATAAATTCAAAGAAGCTTCCCTGTAGAAGCCCGAAGATTGATGTACATGGAAAATACATTACTTTTGCGGAATACTTAATACATAACAAAAAACTGACACACAAGGACCATAATAGTTTAGTGTCTATGGAAACATGGAATAAAAACATATAATCATGTTGAAAGATCTTCAGTATCTCCCATAACATTCTTCCCATTTTTGTTTCCTTACCTAAAACCTTTCTTTATTTCCTTGGGAAAATAAAACATAAAAAGGGTGAGATAAAATACTCATTAAGGAAAAACATAGAGAACATAAAACAATCCAGAAACATTTGAAAGAAAAAACATGAACATGAAATCTAAACATTAAAACCTTGAGCAAAGACAAAAATCATGGAAGTACATAAGGCATATATCATAAAGGATCATCAATCACGATAAAATATCATGGGAATAAAACATGTAATTGTGGAAACCATTCCGCACTTGTTATGATTTCCATAATAGCCAAGGCAATGCTGCCAAGACTATCTTAGTGGGCAATGTCCCTTTCTGAAATGAGTTCACTCCTCGTTTCAGTCCTGTAACACTGAACCGGATTAACCTATCATTCTAGCCATGTCTATCTCATGAGATATAAATCTTTACCCAATGCATTGGAGGGAGATATAGGTACCACCCATCTCATAATGAAATCATTATTACTTGTGCCACAAAATAAACATACATCATTCATAATAACCCAACGAATAAAATGGGTTTCATAAACATCATCCCATCATCACATAATCCATATAAAAGAAATTGGTATCATTCCATAATAAGAAAAGTGAAACCAAGTAAATCATAGAGACATTATACTTGAAACATACACATATGAAATAATGTCATCATAGATGGAAAATGGTTCTGATAAAACACTTGAAATGAATTCTTGAGGAAAATATCCTTTCTTTTTCAAAATCAATTTCTTTTTACAAAACTTCATGAAATTTTAAAAGAAAAAGATTTTGATTAAAATATTCATGAAATATTTTGGAGGAAGGTTCATGAAAATAAGGTTTTATAAAACTGTAAAAATCTGTTCATGCCATATAAGTTAAAAATAACATTCTTCTCGTACTTTTGTCAGAAAAGTAAAAAAGTACCTCGTATGGTAAACAAAAAAAGATTCCTTACATACCATGTAGTAAAAGTCAAAAAATGGGTAAAAAGGACTTAAAATATTTATGAAAACATTTTTATAAAACATGGACATGGATGATAAATATAACCCCAGTAAATACTTACGTATAAGCAATCTCGGATAGAAAAAAATTGAGATTGCAACATTATCCCTTACCTTAGGTCCGATATGCTTTGTATGGATCCAAACCTCATGTATAATGATTTAAATAATGTTATTGACTTATTAAATAATCATATTCATTGTTATGATATCATATATGTTTCACTTATGACTTTATATTACCCGTTCTTTTGTAAATTCCATGTTAAAGCAGCGTTTTGGGTAAAATAATTTCATTTATTGTATATGTTTCGGCATTTTGTTCTTAATATTATTACTTATATCCTGATTTAATTAATTATAGAATGTAAACAATGATTTATATGTAATATAAATTCAACATATACATATATATTATAGATGGAATAAAATACACCGTTCATGGAGATAGTAGGCCGTATGTACGCATGAACGCTGTTTTCGTTTCCTTATTGAATTGAATGGAATTAATTAGATGACATAAATATATATATACATAAATCCAGTATAATTATTATGTCATATATTTCATGATTAATTATTATATATACTTTATAATCATTCTTGAATGGTTAATCATGGAAAATGAATCTCATTGCGTTCGTGGAGACGGTAGTCCGTACGTACGCACGAGTGATGATATCATTCCCATGATTGTAGAATTGTATTGGAGTGTATGTATACTATTTTAGAATCAATATCACTTTACAATAATCATATATAGTCATTATTTACACCATTATACCCATCCTAGTAAGGTGGTGGTGGAAAATAGATTACACCACGACGTGGAGACGGTATTCCGTACGTACGCACGCGCGGTGATTTTGTTTTCCGAAGGATGGATAGATGGTGAAATAGGGTTGTTTCATAATTATAATAACATATCATCATATGAGTGATCCTGATGTTATTACTTTATAATGAAACAACTAAAGGATAAGAAGTGGAAGAAGAAATAAAGTTGAAAGAATCGGTAACAGACATTACCACTTCTTTGAAGAGCCTCTTTCAGACCTCCATTTAAGGCACTAAAATTTGTCTTTTAAGAATACCAGGACCTCTAAGATATTTCTAGGGAAGGGGAGAAGTAAATTTGGCAGGGTTTTCCCGAGCATGAAGGCTCAAAGTGGTGTGAGGAAGAGAGGGAGGAGGTACCCTTTTGTAAGGGAGGAGAGGGGCACCTTTGGAAAAACTAAAAATATTATTTTATTATAAAGTAATATTCGGTTCTTAATTGCTCCAAATTGATTTATTTAAAAGCTAATGTGGTTAAAAGTCGAAATACTCTCATACAATAGAATTTAGAGAAGTTTAGGTTTCTATTTTAACCTTATCATTTAGATTTAACTTTAAGTGAAGTAATTATTCTTTTACTGTGTCTTCTTGTTTTCTTACACTTTAAGGTTAATAAACATACTATAACAAGCCAAAAGAACCCCAAGTTGTTTATTATTAATATATATAACCTTATCTAAGTTATATGTCTGAACCGTAGATTTTTAGGAATAAAATAACAATTAATAATATAATATTTGTTTTAACAACTATTTTATGTCGATTTTGACACTATTTGGTAATTGATTTTTGTGAAAATCATAACAGAATTATTAGTCCGAAAAAAGTTAACCAAATCAATATTAACACGTACCATTAATATAGAAAATTAGTGTAATTCATAAAAAGTCTCAAATTATATTTATTTGGGTATTTATAACATCAATTGTGTGAATATTTCATTATTGAGATAATTACTACATCATCATTGTTTCATAAATAAATTAAATTATTTAATGTCTAAAAAGTATAAATAAAATGAGATTATGTTGGAAATACTTTTATCTTTCCAATGAATATTTATAGTCGAATTTATCTTATTTATAACCCTATATTAAAAATGATTTATTATTAATATTTGATTTTCACTATTTTAACAATACTTTAAATAAAATAATATTAAATGTCCTAATATAATCCAAGTCTAGCTAAAGGGTAATATTGTATCCCTAATGTTGTCTTTGTTCTAATTAAACTTATCCAATAGAATTAGGACACGTTTTAGGGTAATAATAATATCATTTTTATCCTTAATCACTCTATTTACTTTTAACGTGGTAAAAAAAGTAAAAAGTTGCTATTCACCAAAAATAATTTTCATCTCATTGAACCACATTTTACTTACTAACATTAACCGTGTCTCCCAGATTTTTGAAATTCCATTCACAAAAGTGGTAAAATTAAGTTTTATGTAAATTTGTAAATTCTCCTAAGAGGTGGGTAAAAGACGGTCAAAAGTCCAATAAAATTTTTATATATCTAAAATTATTATAAAATGACTCAAATTAATTACATTGAACTTATATAGGCATTATGTATCAATTATACCTAAAATAAATTTAAATAAAATAAATAATTTTTTAAATAAAAAGTCGGTTTTTGAATAGTAACCTAGTGTTTTCACTATTCATCAAAAATTGAAAGTTTTCAGAAAAATTCAAAAATTTCACCCTAAGATAATTTCGATATTTCGAATCCAAAAATGAAGACCATTTTGAAAGATAAAATTTATAAAATTTCAAAAAGTGGGTATTAATATTCATAATGGTTAGTTTATATAACATATTTTTGTTTAGTGAAACTTGGTATTGCGTACAACACACGCTATCATGGAAGGTTGTGATTGCATGTATTGCAAGCCAAGTCAGGGATGCATGTTGTGCAAGCGCCTTTTGGTGTAGTGTACAATACAAGACATTATTGAAATTTAAAAAAATATTTTTCATAAAATTTCGGGGTGTTACATTCCCTGTAAGAAATATAATGTTAATGAGACATTATATAAGCATAAGAGGATTTTATGTCTAGAAAAATATAACTCATGAATCCATATTTGTTTTTAGAAGGAAAAATTTACCGAGGGTCACAGTTTATAGTTGACTAAATTGGGATCATGTTTTAAAGAACTCAATGAATTTGTCAAAATGCATTTTTTTAGTTTAACAAAAATAAGTGTTCGATCGATATTCAGGAGGGATTTCAAAAAATGTAATAAAAATAGAAATTGATGATTTCATAAAAAAAATTAGAAGATATCCAAATGGTGTTTTGGATATGGTTTCACATGTTATTGTATATGATACACTATAAGGTGATATTTCTTGAAGCCTATGATTCTTTTATGTTAGTGGGATATTTAAAGAGATATTAGCAAAATCCATACTCAATTTATTTGTAATTTAATTTGTCATATGAAATGATAAGTCTGTATCAAAAGACACATTTTTCATGGATATTCACAGTGTATGAAAAATAAAATTAAACCTGTATAGTGAATTGCATGGTATGATTCATTAGATTGATGGTAGAAATATAATGATAATAGTTAACATTTTAATCTCCAATACACATAAGATATCATTTATTAAAAAATTTACAATATTAAATGTTTTATAGTATTTTTGATCAAATTAAGGATAAAAATATTGTAACATTATATCCTTAACTCATACACTGTAAACATATGATTAAATTCAAAGTGATCTAAAATCATGTATGAAACCCATATAAAGGATGATTAATAATCAAAATGGATTTCATCTGAGCCTATATATTCTTTCTATCGATTATCACATAGATCTAACCTCACCCTATATTTACTACATGAGATACTAGAATATTTTATAAGTGTGGAGGGTTCTTTCAAAGATATTGCGTGATCATATCTTTTAATTAATATGCCTTGAAGGGATGAAAAAATTTTATTATCTTATGTGATATTTATAAATACACTATGAATTAAGATAATTGTAGTGAAAAATATCAGTTAAAGGTACATGTTCTTCATTAATATGATTTGTAGTATTAGTTTTAAAAGCATGGTTGATCTTGGGAAAGAGGTATCTACTGACTTCTATTGCCTTGGAAAAAGTGTTGGTCAATCCTTATGAACCCTTAATAAATATGGCTTTATAATACAACATTTAACATATAATCCATGGAGGATGTATTTAAATACCAGATCTCAAATGGTGCATTATCAATATATTTGAAATAATAATATGATTAACACTGACCGAGAACCACGAATTTTGTAAGAGGAATTATAATAACCAATAGAAAACATTAAACCATAAAAACATATTCCAAGGACCATAAAAACTGATCCATATACCCTTTAATGAATATATAATAATGGGTAATAGAAAGTAAATGAATAAAGAGGAGGATAATAGTGAAAATTTGAGAATGAAAGAACATTGGATACAAAGGTTATTACCATAAAAAGTTATAATCTTATATTAACAATGAGATAACCAAATAACACTAACAGAGATACAAGGGTTGGCATTGTTTGGGAGGGGGGAAGAAAAATAAAACCAAGTGAATATGATTAGCCAAATATAGAAAAAACATTTAGTTCAACATAAAATTATATAGTGAGAGATTCAATATTAAATATTTGAGTTTACTTAAAGGAGATCCAAAATCAGTGGCATGTAAAATAGAATATACCCCACAAATCCAGTGAATATTTTGTCTATTAGTAAAATTGATTTGACCTCCACCATGAATATTAGCTCTATAAATCATTGTTTTGGGATTAAACATCCACTCAACCCATGAAGTACCATAACATTACTATAAATATTCCCTATTTCCATCCACCCTATTTAATTTGACCACAAAAAAATATATTCTTGAGCACTAAATTATTTACCAAGATATCTAAATAGGAATTTAGACCCCCAAGTTACTTACTTGATTCTGCCAAAAACTATCCTGGACCACGATCACCTAAATGAATACTCCAATAATATTGATGGCCATTAGGGACTATCCCACCCCAAAACTATCATTCCAGACCCTAAATCTATATAACAATCAAATATACTAACCAATCATTCTATAAAAGAGACCATAAAATCTGAAACAAAATGATCCTTTTACAAAATGGATATTCTGACACCTGGAAATACATAACTTAAAATTTCTCCTCCTAACGTCTTATTGGATTCACTGTAACATATATAGAACTCCCTAAACAAAAAGTATAGTAATATTTTTATATCAACCCACACATAGCATACATTCAAATTATATCATTTTTACATAATCTTTATTACATTACACAAACACACTCAAATATCGTATAAGTCTAGTTCATGTAGAAACATGGAAACATAAAAAATCATCCATAAGTGAAATAAATAATCTCCCACTATATTATTCATAACTATCGATATTTGTAGGCATATCATACATAATACATGTCTTCATAACATTGGGAAAAGAAATATATGAAAGGGAGAGATCAGATGCTCTGTAAGGGAAAAAGGATATACATAATCATAATCACGAGTAAAAGGGTATTATAACATGAGAATAATATTTGGAAAACATATCCCACATATCAAAATATCATAATCTTGATTTATAGAATAAATATTCCTATTTCACAAGACATGAATCATAAAAAATTGATAAACATGATCCATGAGAGAATAACATCATCATAAGTCATGAATTTGTGGATTACATATAAAAATTTAAAATTAATTCCATATTAGTCAAGTCTCACTTCCAAGACTATCTTAGTAGAACATGTCCATTAACTAAACCATCTTAGTAGTCAATGTTCTCTTTCAAGACCATCTTTGGTATAAAATTCCTTTACTAATCCTAGTTCAATCCACATTCCGGTAATATCAATTTCATGAGATAAAATTCTTTACCTATTTAATTGGAGGGATATATATGTCCCACACATCACATAATGCAATCGTTCAAATTTGTTCCAAATATCATAAAATTCATTATATCACAACCCATTAAATGAAATGAGTATCAGAAACATGTAAGAAAATAAGCTATAGAAAGAGATATGTTTCATAATTATTTCATAATTGCATAACCAGTGAAAATAATCATGTTTCTTAATTGATTTATCAAGGTTTATCCCATGGAAGAGAAACGTGTTTCATTAAAAAAATTCATCTTAAACATAAACCATTCAAGGAAATAATAAGAATAGTGTCCTTGGATCATATCCCCTTTAAAGAATAAAATATATCGAAGGATTTTGACTTATATGGAGAAGGATATTGAAAGATCACTTGGAATATTTATTAATGAAAATAACCTTTCATGGAAAATCACTTTTATTAAACTTTTACAAAATCCTTTTCATTTAAAATAACAATGGAAACTTATAATGAACTTTTTGAAAATTCAATTAAAATAATTTTTTGAAGAAAATATAATTTATAATTTGAAAACTCATTTCAAAATTTTTAACTATTTTGAAACCATTTTATTTTAAAATAAGCTTCAAAAAACATATAAATAAATCTTTGAAAATCATTTAAAATTCTTTTCAAACATAAAAAATTTATGTACTAGTTTTATTTGAAGATAACCATTGAAAAACCTATAAAGGATTATTTGAAAATCATTTAAAAAATTATTTTAAATCATAAAACAGGTTGAAACTATTTTTACTTGAAAATAAAAATTAATATTATTTAAAAATAATTGATTTTTTTTATAAAACATTATTTTCAGTTGATAATAGATTTCTGAAAAAATTGAGAAATATAGTCAGATTTTATAATTTTTTTATTTGTCTTATATAATAAAGAGTGGAAAATGTTAGAATTACATGAAGATGTCATTGGTAAAAAGAGTATAAGAAAATTATTGATAATTAATGATATATAGATTATATAATTTCATCAATTGAAGCATAGTCATAAACAAGCCTTATATACGATGAGATTTTATTTATAAAATCCTACCACTTTGAAAACATTGAACAATAATCCCAATGAAATAAGAAAATTACCCAAAGCTTAAATTATCATTAAAATAGTTAGATTAATTATATAAAATTTAAAATGATCAGTATTTACACGTCGTAAAATAATATAGGTACATAACATAACATGTGTTTCAAAGAAGGAAAATTCAGACAAAATTACCATTCCACATTTTTAAATTTTAAAACACAACTACATGAAGGAGATATCCTATAATTGATAATTAAATCATAAAAATTCATATAATAATAATAATATTATATATACATGGTATGTATACACTCCACATACATGAAATAGGTGGTGAACATGGCTTGTGTCTCATAGAAATTAAAAGTGTGATGTGAATCCATTACCTTAAGTCGTGAGTTACATTGTACTCATTAAATATTCTAGTATAATAAATATAATTTTAATATAAATCTATTAAAGAGTCATATTAATTTATATAATACCATATATGATATTATTGTGACCTTCTATTACCTATTAATTAATAATTCCTTGATAAAGTTATGTTTTGGGTAAAAACTCCTTAGTTTTTTTTGATTTGTTATACTTTGGGCCTTCTAACATAAATAATAATTTAATAATATATATACTGATAACCATGATATATATATAAAATATATTCAGTATATATTTATTTATAATAGTCTGTAATTGATAGAAATCAGAAATTATATACACTGTTCATGGAGACGATAGACTATACGTATGCAGAAACATTGTTTCCAATTTATTATCAAATTAAAAGAAAGAAAATATACGAGGAATTATAATTAACGAATTATTTTAATTTCATATATATTACATAAGTATATTAAAATCATCCTAAATTCATTTCATATAATGCATAAATGAATCACAACGCTTTACGAGGATGTAGCCTGCCGTACACACGAACGATGTTATCGTATTCCTATAAAATGGAAAGTAAGAAGGTATGTATGATATAAAAATTAAATAATAATAATGAAATCATAAACATCATAAATATAAAAAATATATATAATGAAAATCATTATTCCTAACCATTATTGGTGGTAATGAAAAACTGAATGACATCGGTTCGCGAGGCTGTAGTCAGTCATAGACACCAACGATGATTTTGTAACCAATTGGATATAAGTGTATGTGGATTTAGGTCATAATATTAACATTAAAACATATCAATAAATTTAAGATACTTATTTTATTATATAATCATAAAATAAATTTAATTAATGTGGTTAGAGGATGAAATAAAATAAAAATTTTCGCTGATGAACGTTACATCGTCTTCGGGAATCTCATTTTTGTTTTCACCATAAGACACCCTTGGTTGAATTTCTGCCCAAATTAATGAATCTAGGATGAGATTAGTGAATTAGGGAAGATATTTGGATATTTCTTTGACGATACAAATTGATTTAGAGGTTTAAAGATAGGGGGATTGTGTATGTCGTTTTATAAGGGAGGTGAGTGGAAAATTTATATTGTTTCCGAAGAGGGAATTCAAAACACGTTTCTTTCGATGTAAATTAGATCTAATAATGGAACAATATAATTTATATAATGGTTAATATAAAAATATAGCCACCCAATGTGTTTTGGTAATGTTTATAGTTCATTTTCCTATTATGTTTAAAGTTTATTCCTAAAGTAAACTCGTTTTTCTCTTAATCATCATGGTTTATTTTAACTGTTTACACTAATAAGTTTAGAAAAGAATTAATATAGACATATTAGAAATTACAAATTACTTTGATTTCAGTTTTGGAATCTATTTTTCTAAATTCAATTCTTATATATATTATATTTTAATTTAAAATTAATTCCAAAAATGGGATGAAATAATGAGTTATTATACAATTTCAATGTGAAATTGATTACAATTTCTAAAATTGAATTTATTTATCTATTAGCGGACTAATTTTACATTATAATTAATTTAAAATATAATTTATAAATAAAAATAATTTCAATGAAAATATATTTTTCAATTAAAATCATGTCTTTTTCACTATTAATTCATAAAATGAAACATTTCAGAAAAAATCACCAAAGATCTAAGATAAATTTGATGTTATGAATTCAGAAAATGAAGTTTATTTAATCAAAATAAATTTATAATATTTTCCAAATTTAATTTGATTATTTTTCACTAATGGACATAAAAGGAGTTCTTTTGAAAAAATAGTATTTTCAAAACATATATATTATACTAAAATTATATATTTGATTAAAAATATGTTTATTAATATAAATTAATAATAAAACATACTAAAAATCTTATTTTTAGTATTTATATTATTTTATTTAATTTCTATTATGTAACTATCCTTTTTAAGTAATTATATTAATAAAATATTATTTCATTGAAACTTAGTGTTTCATCTAATACAAGTTAAACATGTTGTTGTCTGTAGGTAAAGAATATCATGGTGCAATGTATAACATTGGCCATCAATGAAATTTAATATATTTTAAAATATAATTAAAAAAAACTTGAGATGTAACATTATACTCCCTCAAAATTAATTTCACCAATGAAATTCATCACACTAATACAAGAAAATGAGGATTATTTTTCCTGATCACATCCTCGAGATCCAATATAGTTTCCTATAACTGTTGGCTTCTGAAAAAACCATCTATCAGGCGAGTGGTCTTGATTAATTTTAATTTATTTGTATGATCTAGAATCTCCATTGGTTGTTCCTCATAAGAATGATCTTGTTCCAGCTGTATGATTTCTGAGTTCAGTACATCTGATAGGTTAGGTATGTAATTCCTCAAGAGAGATACAAGGAATGAATCATGAAGTTGAGAGTAGTTTGGTGTAATTTCCAATAGATATAATACCATCATGATATGATGAATAATTCCATGGATATAAATATACCAAGGGATTTAATGAAAAATTATTAGAAACAACTTATCAACAAATTCAAATCTAGATCATGATAGTTGTTATCAATATAACATTTCTACTCACTCGAATATACCTTGATATGCTTTTGAATGGATCTAAACTTATCACACATTTTTTCTTCAATATCATGTCCAAAGAGATTTAATTATCCTAATTTATTCAATCACATTGTATCTCAACATTTTTTTTCATAGAGGGACTCATAAAGAACCATATGAATAATAGACTGAATATAATATTTTATTAAAACTCAACTATAAGAAGGTGTTGATCCCCACCACTATGGAAATCCAATGTAAAAGATCCCCTGAAATCCTATTGGGTTTAAATTGTTCTTCCAAAATGAACAACTTTATGAGAATGATAAGCAGTATAGAAACTAAATTCTATATCAAGGGATTACTAAAGACATTACCATAAATTTGAGGTAAACCTAATATACTGATCATATAAAATAAAATTGGGCACTCCATGGAACCATACCACTTCCTTAATATATATTTTGGAATGATGATCTAGAGAGAAGACTTCATTGATATCGATGAAGTGTGATGACTTAGTATGGAGATCTAATATCACCCATACTGCATTATTCCCATTATATGTCATGGGAGTCCTATGAAAAAAAACCATTTTTATGTTTTCTCGTTTTCATTATAGTATGGGTAATGGTTGTTACATCCCATTAGACTTTATTATTTCTACCATAACTTACTATAATACTAGGAACCGAGATACAAAATCCCTGATATCTGTCTTCATTTTATCCCACCAGAAGAAACCATTTAAATATCTATGTTATTAGGATTAATATAGAATTATGAACTATGAGATTCCTCTAATAAAACCATTTTTAAATCAGATAATTATGGAACACATATACGTTTCTTGAACCATATCATTCCCTCATGATCTAGGACATACTCCAAAACATTTCTAGCCTTCATTTATAGCTTTCTATCTTCCTTCTACACATCATTAATCTTGAATTTGTCATATGGTTGAACATTCAATTGATAATGATAAGATTTCACCCATTCAGATTTGTAGATCCACCATTTAAAAATATAGTAATATTTGATATTTTTTTAACATCATCATGGATAATCTAGCATGACCCTTTTATGTCAATGCATCAGCAACCCTGTTCAATTTCCTAGGGTGGTAATGTATCGAGCATTCATAATCCTTTATCAGCTTTAACAATATTCATTGGAGCTTGTTCAACTCATTCAATGTGAATATATACTTTAATATTTTTTGATAGGTAAATAGGTCAGTCAATTCTCCATAAATGTAATGCCTAAATATCTTAAGTGAAATTTTTTCCACAGATAAATCCAATTCATTAGTTGAGTAATTTTTCTCATGAACCTTCAATTGTTAAGAGGAATAAGTTATAACCATCACATTGTGCATGAAAATTTCCCCAAATCCATTTATCGATGAATTACTATTGATAACATAACCTATCCACTGTAGGGTAATGTAAGCACCGGTTCACTAACTAATATTCTATTCAATTCAATGAAAATTTTCTCACATTGATCTGTACAATTATGCTTTTACAGAATCCATGTTAACTTAGTCATAGGATTTGATAGTTGAGATAAATTTGGCAAAAATCAGTGAAAATATTTTGAAAAACAAAGGAAATTTTGGATCCTAGTCACCATTTTTTGTGTAGGTAAATGTTTAGTATCTATTTTCTTTGTTGGATCCACAGATATTAAATCTCTTGTGATTATGTTGACCGAAAAATGAATACTCTTACATCTTGAATTCACACTTTGGAAATTTTTCATTCAGTTACTCCTTCTATAAGAACTTTAGTAAAATTATCAAGTGATCACAATTCTCTTCCTTTA
The DNA here is from genome assembly GCA_963277665.1 of Viscum album. Taxonomy (NCBI): domain Eukaryota; kingdom Viridiplantae; phylum Streptophyta; class Magnoliopsida; order Santalales; family Viscaceae; genus Viscum; species Viscum album. Next base: position 2,059,840,071 of record OY728143.1, on the reverse strand, counting down.
TCTTTGAATAAATAATAATTTCATCCATAAATACAACCAAAAATTGATCAAGGTAATCTTTAAATAATCTATTCATTAAATCCATGATGAAACTAGGAGCATTCATCAGACAAAACTCATCACTATATATTCATATTTTCCATACCTTCTATGTAATGTTGTCTTGGGTATATCCTCCTTCCAAATATTCAATTCAAGATATTTGGAATAATGGAAAATCTAGGAAAATTATTGATCTATACATAGTTGATCAAACAAGTCATCAATATGGGCTAAAGGATAGTTGTTCTTGATGTTGGACATGTTTTGTTACTGATAATCAATACAAATTCATATTGAACAATATTTTTTCATTAAAATAGAATAGGTTAACCCCAAGGAGACACAAATGGCTGAATTAATACATTTTCAATATTATCCTAGAGTTTATTTTTCAATTCATATAACTCAATCGGGGAAATTATATATGGAGTATTTGAAACTAGTAAAGAACCAAGTATGAGTTCAATTGAGAAATCAAAAACATTTTTTGGTGGAAGACTAGAAAATTATTCCATGTAGACATCAAAAAACATTCTAAAAATAAAAATATCATTGATTTTATAATTCATCACAACCAACATGGGTAAAAACCCCTTCTAAAAAGGTTTTAAAACCCATAAAATAGATGTGATTTCCATCAAAATTTTATATTTATCATCCCACTGGTAGGTGATCATTGGATCATTTGGTATATAAAAAATTATTTTCCTTCTTCTGAAATAGATGTGATATTTATTTAATAAATCCAATCCATTCCTAATATAATATCAAATTAAACAAGAGGGAGAATAATTTTTTTTCCGGAAACACATTCCCATATACATCAATTAGAGAGGAAATCAATACTTCTAATGTGATCATCATATCATTATGAGTTTTTACTACTAATTAAATATATAATTAATGTGTTGTAATTTTGATACCACTATAATGTTATCTATATATAAAACAATGGTTATATCCACATTAAAATAAGACTTTATTAGTTCTATAGTGAATGGTATGTGTAACTTTCATCATGTTGTTATCATTAACAACTTCTGAAATGGTACTCACATGAGATTTATCTTTTCTCCATCGACTTAAGAGGTCGCTGAAATAGATAATCATAGTTAATCCATTGATATTAATAGTGCTTATCATAATTCCCATTTTCCTTACACATATAGAACTTATGTGTGGGTGTTTTATTCTATGTAGTTTTTTGCTTTTTTGCACCATTAGCTAAGCCCACCCCCATATCAATAGTCAAAAGATCGATGGACATCCTTCCCAAAGTTATATATTTTTATAGTATCATTAATACAATTTAATCATGATTCTTTCCACACATATAACTTAATGAAAATACCTTATTCTTTTCTAACTAGTAATTATATTTCCCTTTGAATTCCATATTTCTATTCTTATTAAACCCATGAGATTGATGCGTAACTCCAACATCCATTTCCACATTATTGTAACATCAATTTTTTTTGACATAGATACTAATGTATATTATGGATAACACCCTTTAGAGACATGGATTTTAGAAAATAAATAATTGGTCAACCTTATTTTTAAGTTGGATGGTAATTCTAGAATAATACCTTGATATTATTGTAAAATTACCCTAATAGGTACAAACAGATTCATTAAATATTTTATTTAACTCAAGGAACTCCATTTTCTCCCTTGTACAAAGAACATGCGCGAAATAATTTTTCAAACCAATTTTTTCTAACACGTCTCAATCGATGGATTCAATTTCCTCTTATTGACTATTATTCTTGATTAGAGTCCGCCACTGGTCCTCTTCACCTTCTAAATATTAAAAACACAAAATGAATTTATTAAGTTCCGAGCATTACAAAATGAGAAATATTTTTTCAGTGGTACTGATTCATTTCTCTTCCACATGTTGATTATAAGAACCACTAAAAGAAAGTGGATGTTTCCAAATGAAGGAATTAATAGAATTTTGTCCCCTTAATTTCTTATTTTGGATTCCATCATGATTCATATCATGTGACTGTTTTTTGAGAATAGAAACAAGATTCTACATTATAGATACCATAGGACTTAGTCTATCAGGCGGAAAATAATTGCATTTTATGTTTCGTTCAGCATTAATGAGATTCATTTGAGTTCCAAAAATTGACTAAAACCCAAAACTGTTGGGTAAGAAACAATTATCATTATTGTTAACCACATAATAATGAAAAAACACTTACAAGATGTATAAATCAGGAAACCTTACTTTTTTAATATATGAATCCTTAGGCTCATCCATGGTCATTCATATTCATCATATATATAAATCCATTATGACGATTTGTAAAGAGTTTGTGAATTCCCAAAACATATCAACTAATAATGTCAAACCTGGTGTGAAGTAAGACCCATTTTCTTTCACCAGTTCCCAATTGAGTTTAGCTTAATATAGTGCTTTTAGGGTTGTTATCACTATGTACTTATGTGCTAGAGCCACATCAACTTTTATTATATAAACATGGATGGAATTTCCTAGAAACCACTCACAATATCATTTAACAAAATTTCTGGAAAATTTCATACACTTTTATTTGTCCTTATACGTATCTGTAGATATGTCCCTAGGAGTCTCACTAAAGTTTTATCATCCTATTTTCCAATGTATAACCAAAACATTGATATAAACCCAACAATAATGACCCCCACATAATATAAATTGAAATTCCATCATTTTTGAAGAATATTTATTACATTATACAAACACACACCCGGATACCATATCAGTTGAGTTAATTTAGAGAAATAGAATCCATAACACTACTTAGTCAGTAAACTACATCATCTCCCACTAAATTATTCATAAATAGAACTCTTCTTATAGAAATTATACATAATATAAATTTTCATAACCTGGGGAAAGGAACATAATAATGGGTGATATTATAGGATATGTAAGGGTAAAAAATGATATACATAAGCATAATCATGATCACAATGGTATGTGAACATGATAATAACATTTGAAAACCATACCCAGAAAATAAAAGATAATAAGTATGAGTTTTGGAAAGAATAATGGTAGTTCATATGACATCAATCATAAGGGAATCAAAGAATATGATCCACTCCTCCAATGGCCCGAAGGCCTTCAGATTTGTTTTATTTAATAAGACCCACTCAAATAACATGATCCATTAGAGAATAACATAAACAAAATACAAGAATTGTTTGGTATACACATATGCATATAAAATTATTTCTGCAGTAGTAAAGGGTCACTGCCAGGGCAATCTTAGTGGAATGGGTTCACTCCCCAAACTATCTTAGTAGTCAAGGTTCACTCAAAATTCCATCTTAGAGGAAAAGGTTCTTTACTAAATAGGGTCCACTCCCATTTACACATAGTTCTTTCTCGTGATATATAATTTATTACCCAATGCATTCGAGGGAGATATATGTCCCACCCATCACATAATGAAATCATATATATGTGTGAAATAAGATCATAAAAAATTCATCATATCATAACCCATGAAATTAAATGGGTATCATAAAATTTTCATTATATCATAACCCATGGAAAAGATATTGGTTTTATAATCTTTTCATCATATCATAACTCATGAAAAGAATTAGGTTTCATAATAATTTTATCCTGGTATAACCCATGGAAGGTAAATGAGTTTCAGAAAATACATTTCTTCTTAAACACAATCTATTCTATGAAATACTAATATTAGTGTCCTTAAACTATATAACAATTAAAGAATAAACTATATCAAATTATATCATATTATACGGAGAAGGATTTTAAAATATCACATGGAAAATTTCATAAGTAAAATAACATTTCTTTGAAAATCACTTTCATAAAACATTTTAAAAATACTTTTCATTGAAAATAACATTGAAAACATATAAATAAATTTTCAAAAATTCATTTAAATTATTTCTCAATGAAAATATAATTTCCAATTGATAAAATTATTATTAGAATTTAAAACATTTTAGAAACAATATTCAATGAAAATAACCTTAAAAACATATAAATGATTATTTAAAAATTATTTAAAACACCTTCCAAACTTAAAACTCTAATGAAATCATTTTAATTTAAAATTAACATTGAAAACCTATAATGGATTATTTGAAAAATAATTTAAAATAATTTTTTAAAACATAAAACATTTTCAAGATAATTTTAATTGAAAATAAGTTAAATTACTTTTTTAAAAACCTTTTTGTAAAACCTTTTTTTGAGATGAGAAAATAGTTTTATTATTGAAGAGAGAAATAAAGTTAGATTTTATTAAAAACACATTCTTCATTATATTATATACCAATGATTGGACAAGTGGTATAATAAATTTAAGATATCATGAATAACCATAGGATAAAAAAATTAATGATAATTCAGGACATATTTGTCATAAAATTTCATCATTGGAAACATAATAATAAACAATCACAATAGATGATAATATTGTAACAATAAACTCATACGACTTTGGTATCTCGGAATCATAATACCCATGAAATAGTAACATTACATGAAGCTTAAATTTTCTTGAAAATAATTATATTAATGATATAAAATGTCAAATGGGTAGTGTATAAACCTTATAAAATAATAAAATTCCATGACATGACATGTGTGTCAAAGAAGGAAAATTGAGTCAAAATACACTTACCACATTGGTAATTTTGAAACTGTAACCTAATGAAAGAGAGATACTAAAATGGATAATTAAATCCCTGTAAATATTCATATAAAACTCATAAAATACATTCATGGTTCGTTGAAAAACCACAAGCAAGAATTATATGGTGAACATGACTTCTGTCTCATAGAAAATAAAAGTGAGAGGAAAATCCCTTTCCTTTAGTATTGAATTCCATTATACTCTTTTCATCTTCCTGTATAATAAATATATGTTAATTATTTTTATATATAATAACCATATTAATTTAAATCATACAATATATGATTTTTATGACCTTTTATTACCCATTTTCTATTAATTCCATGTTAAAGTAATATTTCGAGTAATTACCACTTTGTTTCTTGTTTAGGTTTTTATTTGTTATATTTTTTGTCCTATAAAATTAATAATTCCTTAATAATATATACAATTATGAACATGATATAAACAATATATATTAATTATATATGTGTTTATAATAATCTACAAGAGATACAATTATGAAACGAAATACACAGTTAATGGATATGATATGTTGTAAGTATGCGTGAACGTTGTTTACATTTTCTTTTCGGATTGAAAGAATGAAAATTAAATGAGATATTATAATTATAGAATAATTTTATGTAATATATATCAAATATTTTTTATTAAACACATCATTAATACATTCCATGTGAATCATGAATGAATCACATCGCTTTTCAAGGCAATACCCACCGTACACACGAAAGACAATATAATTTTCGCACACAATGGAAAGAATGAAGTTATATATGATATAAAAAATAAAAAATCATAAAAATATCATAAAAATAATAATAATAACATATAAATATCATTTAGATCAATATTATCATCCTAGATATGTGTTAATGTAATATACGAATAATTTTGATTCGTGAGGTGGTAGTCTGTTGTACACACGAATGATGATTTTGTAACCCATTCTACGGAACTATGTGTAGTTTTAGGTATTAAATTTAAATTAAAAACAAATAATTATAATTAAGATAAATATAATATTAGATAATTATTTTATAAAAATAATAAAATGGGTTATAATAATAAATAAATAAAAAATTTGTTGATTAACATTACTTGTTCTTCAGGTCTATCCTTTTGGTTCGCACCAAATGAATCACATGGTTGGATTTTATCCCAAACTAAATATTCTATTTTGAGAGGAGGGATTTTTTTAAATATTAATATATCTTGTTAGAGAAAAATGGATTTACAGGTGTAAATATATAGGGAGATTGGTGGCCTTTTATAAGGGATGTGAGCGAAAAACATATAAATTTTTTGAAAGAGGGAATTCCACCCTTGTTTTCCCATGTTAAGTGAGTCAAATAATAAAAAAATATTGAAACAATAAGGTATAGTTTATATTTATATCCAATGGTTGTTGTTCATGTTTATAGGTTATCTTTCCCTTATGTTTAATGTTCATTAACTTAGTATACTTGTTTTTCTCTTAATCACTATGATTAATTTTAACTGTTTACACTAATCAATTTGGTTAAAAATTATGTTTGAATTAATAGAAATTATAAATTATTCTGATTATAAATATGGAATACATTTTTCCAAATTCATTTCATAGAAGTGGATGAAATTTATTTAAAATTAATCTCGAAGATGGGATGAAACAACATGGTTTTAAATTAAAATGATCAAAAGGTTACGTTGTTTTTATATCAAATTTCAATATGAAATTGAATCCAACGTTAAACTGAATATAATGAACTAAATTGGATTTATTGATGAATTATTGAACTTATTTTCATTAAAAAAATTTACTATAATTTTACTGTATAAATCAATGAGATGAAAAGGTAGTTTTGAAATGAAATTCAATATTTTTCACTATTCATCCAAAAAAGAAATATTTAATAAAAATCTCAAAAATTCAACCAATGATAATTTTGATATTTCTAATTCAGAAATTATGTTTAATTCATCAAATTATAATTATAATAGTTCAAAAAATTAACATTATAATTGTTTACAAGAGGACATAAAAAATAGTTCTTTTGAGAAAATAGTATTTTTCAAAACATATAGTTTTAAAAATATTATATATTTCATTAACAATGTAGTTTATTTATATGAAACCATTATAAATAACATTTAAAAATTATTTATTGCTATTTATATGACTAATTTTAACAATAATGCTATATATGTATTGTTTAAATAATTTTAAAATTAAAATGTTATTTCATAGAATCTTAGGGTTTTGTGTAACACAAGTTAAAACCTGTGTTTCTTGTAGTGAAATATTATATTTATATATCTTATATTGAAATCCATCAAATAGATTCTATTTGTTAAAAAAACACAAAATCTCTTAGTGTTACTATGCATAGTGTCTGATTTTTCATAGAAGTATGAATCCTTTAAATTACCATTTAAAACACTTGATATACTCTAATAAAAGTACATTGGAGTTTAAAGAACATTTCATAAGTGTCTGGGTCATGTTTGGATCCCAGATCATCGATTTTTTGAGAAAGAGGTTGAAGTAGATGATTGGTGAATGGTTAATAGTAACCATGCATCTCAATTTTGTATCCCATATATAGATTTGAATGATTATATAATCCATATGAGGGATGATTAATGGCTATAAAAAATGGTGTGTGTGTGTTGTAGAGCGTAAACACACATTTACCACACATTTTGTCTTCCTCCACAACGAACCATGTGAGTAGTTGGATAATGTGCATATTATGTGTTCCCGAGTTATACATGATTCATCTAATTATTTTCATATCCATGAAAAGGGGGTGACAACCATGATTGTTCAGGCACATTGATGGTGCATAGTTTGGCCAACCAAGTACAAAAATTGTGCACACATTAAAAATAATATAATTTCTAATTTTGAACCCCCCCCCTTTATGAATAATTCATTCCTATTCCTTCCATATTTATCCCATATATAGTATTCCTACACTCTAGCTCCTCCTCTCCCTTTTCATTGTCTTTGAACCTCCCCCCTAAAACAATATCCGGATCACATTTTGTTTATCATTCTAGATTAGTATCATTAATATCATCATTCATTTTACTTCCTTTAGTCATTTCTTTTTCCATATATAATGATAAATTTGTGTGATATAATATTCCCTACTTTTAGGGTTTTAATATATAGATTAAATTCCCCCTATTTTGGCCTAGAATGGAGAGATACCCTAGATGATGTGTAAACTACCTCTATAAGGTAGGTGGTCTAGTATGTTCCCCTAAAAGTATATATGATTTATATCACATACTAGAGTTCCATACACTATGATTTCCAGGAATTTCCAAATAAAATGAGTAAATATGTATGAATTAATGAGCTCATATTATAAATGATTCCATATACCCCTGTTATATTTTGAGGCCATCCACCTTGATGTGTGCCACCCCTTTTTATTGGTTTATTAAATTCCCATGACATTACAAATTCTTATTTGACCAAAACACCTTCTAAGTTGTATTAGGTTGACTCATAATAGAAATTTATAGTTCTAATTAAAAAAATCGTAATGGAAAGACCATATAACTTATCTATTTTTGAACTAAGAGTGAGGCCTTTTTCTAAATGGGATGAAATGTAAGGTGAAATTGACACATATATTTATTTGTTATTTTGTTAATGTATTAAATTTAATTCATACTTATAATCTTTAATCCTTGTATATTGGACTTAATAGTTAAGTTGATTTTTAATCATAATAATTAACTCCCCCTTGACATTTGATGGTGAACATATCATTTCCATTCATTAATTGAGATGTTGTACATGACACATTATGCTCCTTTTCATAGGATATTGGATATTGTGTTTCAAATCATATACTGGGATGTTATACGTGATGCTCCACGATCCTTTTCATAAGATGTTGGACATGGAATTTCACATTATTTACATGGATGTTGCACATTATTCTTCACACTCTTTGGATGTGATTTTTGGAATAATTAACCACGTTATTGATTTCGAATAATGGACATGATGTTTCATATTCTTATATAAATAAAAGAAGAATTACCTTTTCTAAAGTTTGATACTCTTATGATTATAGATTGACACATTGGTTATATACCTAAGGTCCCAAATAATACTTTGTATATATATATATGAAGATATATTTGATGTATGCATATACATACACAATTATATATATATGTGTTTACATATGTTTAGAGACATTCCAAATTAAAAAGAATCTAGTAGAGTTATCCATGTGTACGTTAAAAACCTGAGATGACTTGGTTTTATTTACATCACTACATTAAATTTATTATACTTGAACAATAATCTTTTTATATACACTTTCTAGACAATACTATATGTCATTGGTGTTGGCCTACAATGATTTACTCACACCATGTTTGTGATGCCAATTTGTATTGGGACTGACATCATGGATGTAGGTAGGGAAAAATGAAAGAATCCTATATTGGATGCACTTTTTTATTCTAGGATGGAGTACATTAGTAGAGGACCAATGTTATGCTTTTCATGCTAGTGGAGATAGCTTTTGGATTTTTTTTTCATTTTTTATAGAAAGATTTCTATTCATGCGGAAATGATCTATTGTGCATTCCCATTTTTTATAGAAAACAAAAATGAAATCGATTAATATATGTCAGGGGATAAGGATTTATTTATTGTTTTTGTTATCCCTCTTATTAATATTATTCTTGGGTGAGTTATGCTTCTACATTTCATATATTATACTATTTCTACTATATACTATTATTGTTTACCATTATTACACACTCTGATCATGAGATTATTGTCACCCCAACCTACCATTATATACCCTAATTTATAGTTGGTAGCCTCTTACTTATGGGGAGTTAGGGATGAGGAAATATGGTCTACAGAGTTTGATAACTAATAAGTGAACCCAGTCTATGGCATTACAAGCTGTATCAAAGTGTTTTTTTGTAACTATTAGAGGTTAGTAGATAATAGAGTAGGAATATGTTGGAAATTGGTGATGATTATTTACCAAGGAGTACCTAACCCACGTATAGGAAAATCCTTGTTGTATTGTACATGTTGTTCTAGATAATGCCTATTATTGTTGTACTGATTTCACTATTGGGTGATGCACACGATTTGTGACATTTATTATTATTATTATTATTATTATTATTATTATTATTAGGGATTATATTTTACCCTTGTCTCACTATGTAAATGAGGTATTGATAATTCATTATTATAGGAACCTGAAGATTCACATTTCATGTATATCCCATGACATGTTTATTTTATTTTGTTCATTTATAGTGACATGTGGTAGTGAATTTAATTCTATATTTGTTATTTTAATAATTTTTCTATAGGAAAACAAGATAAATTATTAGATAAATAAAGTGTTTATAGAAAAATAAATAGTGTTTTCCCATATACCATGATGGTGGAACCTTAATTAACGAATTATCACATATTTGAGCCATAAACCATTGGATGCATGTACATAAATGTTAGTTAATTTCAATCACATAAATTATAATTTTATTTATATATACTGTTCTTCTAGAAATTTGGAATGAATATTCATATAATCAAATCATCAAATATATCTAATTACATTTTGATACCGGAAGTAAGGGATGACTTGGAGTTACATCAAGTGTCAATTACAATGCATTTATAACTTGAAAATAATGATTCATCTAACTGAACCATTTGAAAATGAAAATGTTATTAAATTATAAATGGTAATTGAATATATTACTATTAAATAGGATACAATTGTAATTTATAGAGTGAAAATCATATAAATTTGAAATGTCCTTCCATATATCAAACCCAGACTAAATTATATGGATATTCATTCCAAATTTATAGAAACTGGGATAAATAAAACTATCAGTATTCACATATATAGGGTTACATGTAAATGTATGGTGGAATCTTAGTAAAAAATTATCTTAAATGGGTAAATGACCATTGGTCATATTTTGAGATTTATTTAACATGAGGCATTAGATAATTAAAATGAAAGTTGTAACATAATTATTTTTTTCCTCTATATATTAGAAGTGGAATATTCTCTATAAAAAAAATTATGATAACATATTGGTAAATTAAATGGTTCAAAGGAAATTATATGATAATTTCCCAAAAAATATGAATTTAGTTAGCTAAATAATTATATTTATTAAATTTTGAAATTTTTTTTCATTATAACTTGTACTTTTTAGACTATATATCTGATACACTTTAATGTTTAAGATAATAATTAATTGATGTATTGGATTGAATAAAATATTTTCATGGTGTTCTTGTTTTTTACCATTGTCAAGGGCGTTGCTTAATTTTTCATTGAGAGTACCTTGGATGGGATTTTTATGTTGTATATGGATCTCAATCAGTTTCTTTTTCTATAATGTTTGACCTAGAGGTTATGAAACTGAACCTATTGACCCTTTTTGGTGTCAACCTAGTTTTGGAGTTGATTCCTTATGTATGTGGGTGGTTTTCCTATTATGTTATCACCCTTAGAGATAAAAATCGTTTTCAATTATTTCAATTTAGTTCTTAGGTGAGAGGTTTATTTCAGATACTGTTTGACTCAGTGAGAATCTTAGTTTATGATGAAACATCTTAGGATGAAGGGTGGTTGTTCAGGTACCTGAAACTTGTTAGGCATGTGAGAATCATGAAGTACCCTAGATCAATATATTTGACATTTCTAGGTCAAGGATGGCATTTTTTTCAATCTTGTAATGTTTCATTCTTTCATGTAGATGACTTGGGAGGTTTTTCACCAGTTTGATTGTCATATTGGATATTGAGACTTTGTGTTAAACCTTCATACAAGTTATTTCATACTTGGGAATGTGGTTCCATTATCCTAGTAATATAAAAGTGAATGGTTGGACCTATTTCACTATTATGATGTTAAAGAAGTATGAATTGTTATACGTAGTGACATTGAGTAAATGAGTGGTTCAATAAACAATTTTTATTTTGGTGAATTTTTTTCTTGAAATATACATTCGTAGGTAATATATAGAGGAAAGAGAATAGAGAATTAGGAGCTTTCTATGTGCAAGGTAGCCTTTAAAGGTCAATAAGAAGGCCTGGTCATCCTAGTTCATGGGATGAAGTTTAAAAAATGATCAAGTGTTATACCACTACAAATTAAGTTTATACTGCGCTTTTATACTGATGATGTTATTGAATGTGTATTGGGAGGATCATCACATATTAAAGTATAAGTGAAACTGATCTATAGTGATTTTATAAGATAAGTTTTCTCTATTTTTTAGGTTGATGATTAATATAATAGTGTTGACCACATTAAGGAACCGTGTTTGGTGGTAGAAGGATCATGTACAATGGGAAATTTTTTTGTTTCTAGTAAGGCATGGACAAGGACCCTCCTAATGTGAAGAATATCATGTCACTCACAAAAAGTGTTCCCTTAAATATAGAGGGAATGCCACCCTGGAGAAATTTTCAGTAATGTTCTCAAATAGTTCTTCTAATTTTTATCTTTTTAGTGTCGAACACAACTTTGAGTTTTAATATAAGTGTGACTTCATAATGAATTTGAATACTCATTTCAGGATCTAGATGTGTAATAAATATGATAGATGTGATATGTTAGTCGTGCATCTATGCTTACAAAGTAGTACGATGACAAGAGGATTAGTTGAGCATCAAATCATTAATAAACACTGGAGGAAGAGATTGATATTTGGTACATATGCCTGAATTTTCACACGTACATTTTCCATTTTAGGTAACATGTTTGATCCTTGAAAGAGATGTATACTGTTGAATTCGATGACCATTTTAGGCAGGTCAGTCTTGGTGGATTGATTGATATTTAGTAAGAATGTTTATACAGTGATCTAATAATTCCATATATACATCATGTAAAATATGAAGAGTGCATTTTGGAATGCGAGCCTTAGAACTATGATATCTAGGAATGATAATAGTGTAAGATGGACAGTGGAATATCCAGATTCGATTATGGTAAATGTTTGATAATTCAATCAAGGATGGCGATTGACCTATGGCAAGACCTGAACACATATTGGAGAGAGACGCGGTGTCAAGAGTTATTTAAAGGAAAGTATAGATTGTCTTGATGGATTGTGGATGAGGGAGAGTGATAAAAACCTATAGATTTAATATTTTTGTACACCAAGTCTAGTGGAAATCGTGGAAAGTGATTTATCATTTTCTAGAGAATACTAATATAAAATCATATATACGTCATGGTAACTGAATGTATTTTTTTTTGGTTTGATGATGGGACTTCATAGGACATTCACTCAAGGAGTATTTTAGGATAATCCATAATGTGGGGAGAACACCTTTGAATGTTGGAGGTATATGAACCCTATTATATTCCAAATCTCTATGAATTCCTATTGAACCATTCACAAGAAACCCAAACAGGTTGTGGGTAATGTTTACAAGAGTTCTTGGGGATAAGGAAACTCATAAATATTCCTTTATTTATGTATAGGTGTGGACAAGGAATGGGATGTTGTAATATATTTTTCCTTAGAGTGATGAAATGAATGGTCCAAGAGTGAGGAGTAGGACATCAATCACTAGTGGGTTAACCTCATGTGAAAAGGATAACTGTAACTTGACAGTAATTGTGTGAAGGTCATTTTAGATCTCTAATTCCATTAAATAAATAGAATTTTGTATGGATGTATTTCTAATAAATTATAAGAGAAAACCCATGGGTTTTATTATTCTTCAATAATTCGAGGGAAAATTATCTCAATATAGGAATGGATTTTCCCGAGTGACATGTGGATTCTTGAGTTGGAATGCATTGGATGGACTCAAAAACAACTGTGGATAGGTTGTCCTTACTGCCTAGTGATATGCCTACTTTGGGTTTAGTTAGTGGTTCTGAGATGTGGACATATCATCTATTTACCAATGTTTTATAGTAAAGATACAAATTATTGGCTCCATATATGATCTCTATGTACTGTAGTATATTGATTCCAAGGTTACCCCAGACTTGAAGTCATGAATGGTTAATGGTTATATTGTAATGATCCAAGGATTCTACATCAGTAGTGCACCGATGATCATGTCATGGAATGATGATGTTTTTTAATAGAACATGGTTCATCCATGATGTTTCACTGAAATTAAATTTTGAAATTTTCTATTAGTTATTGACATAATCTATGTGTGTCTATGATTAAAGGGGTCAGAATCTGTCTTGGGTGTTGCATCAGCTATTAAAGGCATGCGTATTTTAAAATAGCCATTCGAAAGAGGTTCACCTTGTTTACTATTGAGAATATCTATATGATCAGTGGGGAACCATATTAAGCAAGTTGTTTGGTTTAAGATATGTGTATTGAAAAGTTCGACTAGTTCTTTTTAAGGAACAGTCGTTGTGTCCTTGTTAAATGTGGAAGATTGGTATTTGACAATTTCGATTAGATTGGAAACATTCTAGGAGAGTCACTAGGATTAAAAGTATGAGTTTCAGTTAGATCTTCCAATAGTAGGAGTAACATGACTCAGAATTGGGCGTTTATGTTATGAACCTATCGTAGGGAGTACCACATATAAGTTGAAGAAAGAGACGATGGAATGGTTACGACACATTGTATGGAGTCCCATGTAAGTTCCACTATAGTAATTTCATTGATGGTTTCAATCACCGGCTCCAGTTTTATAATTTTTAGTGTCATATGATTAAAATATCTCCTTATAGTGAATAGGGCATTCATAAATGAAGTACAGCTACTTCAGAGAGTGTTTTTACCACAATTTGGAAGGCATTGTTTTGAATATCTTGAAGGGGTTCTCAGGGATGAGATGTTAAATTGTGGATAGTTTATAACATCCTAAAATTTTAGATAGGTATAGATCATTAAAATATTGGTTAAAACCAATTTATATACTCTAATTAAATTATCAATGATTTTATATAAGTGTTCATAAGTGTCTGGGGATAGTTAGGAGACCCAAACTATAGTTATTGGAGAAACAATATGAGGTGCGTGATTGGAACATAATTAGTATTAACCATGAATTTCACCTATTTGAACCATATATAGAAGACAATGGTTTTATAAATCATGCAAAAGAATATTCATGGCCCTGAAAAATCGTACAAGTGTGTTATAGAGCTAAAACACACGGTTAGTGCATGGGTTGTGTAATTGGGTACCTAACCATTCAAGGGGGTGGACAACTTGGAAAATAATAACACATATGTTGGGAAAATATTGTATAATTATGCTCCAATCCATGTGAATGGGGTGACACCTCATATTGTGATATCACAAAATTGGTTCAAGGTTTCTCCAATCATGGGGTGAAACCATACAATCGTTAAAAAGGGTGAAATTACCATTTCCACTACACCATCTAAGAATAATTGGATCTTCTTCTAAATATTTCAACCATGTAGGACATCCCTCTACTCAATATCCTATTCTCTCTATTCCTAGAATTTTATCCTCCTCCCTCACTTGATTCCAGAATCACTAACCATTCAACATGTTGGATTTGATTCTCTATGATATTCACTCAACTTTATTCATTTCATTTTTTCTTTTTTCCACAATGAATTCTAAATCTGTTCAAGAAAGTATGCCCTATTTTAAGGTTAATTGTCTATTATAACAAATTCTATTTTTTTACCCTATATTTCAGGACAACAATTGATGAGGAGTCATCTACCACGATATGGTAGGTGGTCTTGTTCTCTCACATAAAATAATAGTTGTTTTATATAATGTGTTTTCATTCTTCATTTAGGGCCTTCCAAACATTTCATAAAAATATGTGTAAATATTTATCAACAATGGAAAACTTTTTAGAGATGAATCCATGGACCTCTGTTATCATGAGAGGTTGTCTAACATAATGTGTTTCACCCCTTTAGTGGGGTTTATTAAATTCCCACAATTTCACAAATTCTTATGGCACCAAACCACTTTTGAAGTGGTCTTGGCTTGACTCTTAATAGAAATGGATTATTTGTAATAAAAGGAATGGTAAGGGTATGACTATGTACGTTTACCCTTGTTGAATTAAGAGTTAGGTCTATGGATAAATGTGTTGAAATGGATTTTAAATTTGACATGTATAATTATTTTTTCCATTGTAAATGTATTATATAAAATTATTGATTTATATTATTAAACGATGGATATTGATCGATGTGAATGGTTAAGGGAACTTTTGATCATGTTTATTCATGATACATTATCATCTGATGTTGAAATTTTAAATTCACATCATTCATTGATACATTAGACATGATGTACCATGTTCATTTTCATAGGATGTTGGACATGGTGTTTGAAATCATTTACCAGGATGTTGGAAAAACCGCTCTATGGAACCCATTTAAAGATGTTGGGCACGGTGTTTCACATTGTCTAATAGAAAATTGGACTCGAATCATCATGCTACATTAATGATATATTGGTCTTGATGAAACACATAATTGACTTTAAATGATGTACTTAATGTTTCATTTTCTTGGATGAATGCAGGGCTAATTACATTATTTAAATCAACTGACTCATATGATTATACATGGATGCCTTGGTTATATTCATTCGGTCCCAGATAGTACTATATATATATATATCTATGTGTGTGTGCATGCATATTTATATGTATATTATGTATAAACATATACTTAAATGTATTTGTGGTATCTTATGTTCACATAAATTATGTCTTATGTCAAAGCAGGTAGAGTTGGTCAATATCCTTTTAGAATCCCAATCTGACGTTTATTTAGTTACATCAATTATTTTTATTTTTTATGCATATAAAATGCTAATTTTATATAAAATTGATACATTATACTATATTCTTTTGGTGATGTCCTACTCAGTTTTACTCATACCCTATTCAGGACGCCATCTAGTACCTAGAAATACAATAATGCTTCAGGTAGGGAGAAATGGAACCGTCCAACATTAGAAGCCTGATTTTCTATAATAGGATGAATTATAGGAGAATAGGACAATCCTACTCTTGTGATACTAGTGTAGATAGATATTTTTATTTTTTCTTTTTTATATAGCATTTTGTATATGCCTTCTTCCATATTCTCCACTATATTATGATTTTTTATATCATAAAAAATGACTTTATTATATATATGTTATTGTATTTGATTTAGTTTATTATTTATGTTTAACTAATGATTGTTATTATATTTTTAGGAGTTATGCTTCTACCATTAATTTATTATACCGTTTCAGTGTCTTAATATTATTTTTTACTACTGTTCAACACCTTGATCAAGATGGTGCACTCTCCCCACATTACCATCATAGGACATCAATGATAGTCTATAGTCATTTGTGAATTTAGAGGAAATATTGAGGAAATTCTTTCAAATAGGTTTGATTACTTATGAGTGAACCTATTCTATGGTGTTACACTGAGGAAAGTCTAACTCCATACAAAGATTCTCTCATACCATAATTCTACCATTTTATACACTATTTTTGCAACCATAGTTGACTTTAACTTTTGAAGTAAATGAGGCTATTTTCAAAAAAAAACCATCATCATTGTTCCCATACCCACCCCACCCCATCAATGATTGATCGCCTCTAATTTACATCACCCCATTGCTACCACCCATGATCCAGACCAGCCTAAAACTTCTACACATAGAAAACTAATCATCTTCCCCCACTATTTTTTTTAATTTCCAAACCTTCCTGCCACAAAAACCAAACAACACCTTTATCTACCGGTTTCCTCCACTAAATTAACAACATTTAACTATCACCTCCTTATACACCACTATTTCAAAACCAATCACAAAATTTTCATTCATCTCTTAATGATTATCTACAACCCCTGTGAGTTTACCAAGGAAATCCTCAATAATTTGTCTTATTCTCTTTTTGTATTCCTTTCATCCATCCATCCATCAAATTTCATGAAAAAAAAATTATATTTAAATTACATGTATTAAAGTTGAATCATTTTATTGAGTTCCCACATGATCCTCTAGATTGGTTTCTCTAGAGGATATATCTTGGTTAGGACCTTCAATATCAAGTGAAGGTAAAATATTTGTTCTATTAATCCCTTTATAATTTATTTAGAAATTATATTGATGTTTTACCTATATTTTTTATGTATATGTCTATGTATTTTCTGATATTGAATTTGTAGTTAAACAATCCATGTGTTTTCTTTTGATCAATTGTGCTATGTTAAAAATAAATGGGATTTAGTTTGGTTGTAATAATGATGGAAAATTATTACTTTATTTTTTTCATTTTGATTCTTTATAGTTATATGATATTACATATTTTTTTGAAAAAAACTATATATTTGTTCCCATTTTTCATATTTATTATATTTTTCTTATTTTGATTTCATTTTTTAGATGCCTCACAATTTTACAAATACCCATAAACTGATTCAATTTTGTTAATTTTTGAATCAAATTAAAATGTTTTTAATATTTATTTATTAATATAAATTAATGAGTGTATTATGAATTGATAAATTTTTTATGCAAGCTATATACCATAGATGATTTAAATATTGTTCACTATTTTTTTTCTCGTATTAAATGGTATTTAATATAATACAAAAATATCACTGAACATATCCAATAAAAATAATTTGCAATATAATATATGTGATGAGAATTTATATGATTCAACCGACACAATTAATCAAAATATACTAGTTTGACTTATTTTATTGGTAACTATTGTTAAGTACAACTTATGATATGTTGT
Organism: Viscum album; assembly: GCA_963277665.1. Lineage (NCBI taxonomy): Eukaryota > Viridiplantae > Streptophyta > Magnoliopsida > Santalales > Viscaceae > Viscum > Viscum album. The sequence continues at coordinate 2,059,821,595 of OY728143.1, read as the reverse complement.
TTTAAAAAAATTGAAATTATATATGCCCTTAATTTCCAAAATAAAAATAATTAATGAATGAAAATAATGAAAATATTTAATCTACAATAAAACCCTTGTAACTAATCATAAAATAAATTTAGTAAGTGATGTCAAACACGACCTTTTATAAGTTCTATAAAAAACCATATATTTATTGACAAAACAATTTACTGTCTAACATAAAATCATATTTTTATTAAATAATAATAAAATAATTAAAAAACCGTAGATACTTGTTTTTTTATTTATAAGACTTTGAAATATTTCTATGTATATTTCCAGAGCTCGGTGCTACAATGGTATGTGATTCTGAGGCCCAGTGTGACCAGAATTAATTTTATAAAAAAATTAAATATCTTCAATATTTCTCACACACATTTTATTAAATAAAACTATATAACTATTAAAATGAAGCTTGAATCATAAATATGAGACCAGAGTTTAGTCCAGAACATATTTTTTTACCCTAGTCGTGACCAAAAATAGGTCGGCGTTGGGTGATCAGACATCCCTCCCATTGGAGGTACATTCACTTGAAGAATTATTTGATCTAATATAATTAATTAATTAATTAATTTGAAATGAATGAAATTTATATAATAAGAAAACCCTATAAAATCCTCTAGGGTTAGCTACATTAACACTAGGAGGATTCTAGAGCTTGTATTCCTCCCTTGGTGATTCACATCAGACAACGATGAAACATTGGATCAGAGAAAATTGCGACACACTGAAGGTAGTGAATCTCTTTTGTCATTGGATGGTGAATTATTCAATGAAAAAAAAATCCAAGCTTGATGTAGGACTCATAAATTTGTGATTTATTCCCTTTTTGATTAAATTAATAAAGCAGATCGATCCCTTTCCTGGATCTGTGAATATTATGGTAAATTGTGAGAGACTGTGTATAGAAATTTAATTATTTATTCACTTTTCTTATAGTGATTCTATATGTTATTGATTTTTGGAAAAGAAAACATGGAAAATGATTGTTAAACCTTTTTCTTGTGCATAACAACCCCCTAAATTTCATCACATTCTTCACTGGTTGGACCCCGAAGTCACAGTTTGACATTTCCAGGAGGTACAATGCCCGATCGAACCCCTAAAATCATTAATATTACATGATTCAGGGATGGATCAAAGAATAAAAACATATCTGGATTTATTTTGGGTTTTAGAAGATCATTTTGATGATCATTAATCATTTAATCTGTGTTGCAGGATGCAGAGACCTGAGAAACTCCCAACACAAATCCATTGGATCGGCGATGCCGATTTCCAACCACCGAATGGCTGGAAATGATGAATAAAGCCTAGATCTTCCAATATCAGGAAGAATAAATGTGTAATCTATGATATAATTAACTGAATCAATGTGTTGATCTTGAATATGAAAATCTTCTAAAACCCCAAATATACGCCTTCTATTGAGATGAACACACAACTTGTAACCCCCTGGCTACAACGACTATGGTATCAGAAGTTTATAAGGATTGAACATCGTGTATCCCTCATACATGTCATGTACCTCATCCTTGAGTGGAAAAGTTATTTTATGGTTCACACAGGAAGGAATCCGTGTGGTAGTAAATAGATAGGGAGACTATCATGTACCAAATTATATTGATAGGACCGAAAGGACACAACCCGGTCTCGAGTAGTTTCGACACACCACATAGTCCACATGCATGGAATTGAAATCTACATGTTTAGGGATATGTGTGATACATAAGTACATGTACAGCTTGTGGAATGTGATTATAGTCCTTGTGGGTTCCCTCACATTCTCTGTAAAACTTGGTTTATTTTGAGGATACTTCACGGCTTTATATCTTCTTCGTTTGAACTCATATTTTGGCATATGAGTATCCTATCCTATGTGTTTTTACAAATAGAATGAAATAGTTCCCTCCATTGTGGGTTTTGAGATATAATGTGTAATTTTATGGGAAATATGCTGAGTTAGTAAATGCTCTATAATGACAGTGATCATGCACGATCACCACCAACACAAGAGTTGAACACTCCAGTTGGGTTGGGCATGGGTCTTTAACTACTTATAGAGTGGAACCATTTTATTGGTATGTGCATGTATCCTCTAGAAACTCTTGGAGTGGAACCATACTATCATTATAGGTCATGGTATCTCTGTATAGTTCTTATGTGGAACCCTACAGTCAATCTGGGCTTGGGTCCTCAATGACTTCTAGAGTGGAGCCCTCCAGCTTGGGAGGGAATGGGTCCTCTAATACCGAAGTAAAACCCTCAGATTGAGAATGGAATGGTACCTCCCTAAAATATCAAATTTTTACCATCATATTGTCGTAGGGAATTGGTATTCTTCCTAGATATTTTCTCTCCTCCACTGTGCAGCATAGGGATGATGTGTGGCCTGATGTAGATGGTTACTTTTTGGAAGATGTGTGAGATTATGGCCATCATTGATGGAATTTTGGAATGATTGTAAACTCTTAATTCGTGGATAACTATTGATGTGTATATCTATTTTATCTCTCAATTGAGATTATTTTGACTGGGCATAAATATATTCATATGTATCCATACCATTGGATATGATTACTCTTATTCCATGGGTAGAAAATATGTATGGGGTATGCCACATGATTTTATGTGTTTAGCTTCTTGTGGTTGGATGTGTCTACACTCCTAATACAGGTATAAAATAATCAACATGTAGTTAATTTACACAACATTTTTTCCCCTTATGTTTCGATAAGGTTTCTCTCTCATGGTTTATGTTGAGATATTATCTTTCACTATATCTTGCACATGTGTACTATTTTAATATCTTTGTACTCATGTTTTATCACTTACTACTCTGCCTTGAAAATTAATAGAATCATTATAGGTATGTATATACCCACCCCTACATGGGAGTTTCATGAATTTTTCAATGTCATATGAAGATGATATACAGGTCGGTGGTGAAAACAATGTAGCTTAGGGATACTTGGTGATACAGACCATGTACGGGGTCATTAGCATTTAGATCAATAGCTGTGATGTCTTAGGAATTTTAATTTCCAATTGTTTTAGGTTGGGACAACATTTTGGTTGGGTGGGTATGTTTTCCATTTACTTTTTGTTTTTCACTATAGAACTCTTATACACACTAGAGGTTGTGATTGCTTGGTTTACATTATAGTTGTTTAATCTTTTTATTATTATTATTCTGCAATTATGAATTAAGATGGTAGGATGTGTGTGTGTAGGGACATATGAAAATGACTCCTATTTATGTTATCTATTTTTGTCATTGTCTCCACCCCTTGTCCTATGGGGGTACATATGCAGTAGTTGCGGCTAGAGACCTGGTAAAGGTCGGGTCATGAAAAATTATTGTCAGAGTATTTCATTAATTTGGAGGTTTTCTAGAGTATTACCCTTATGAGCATTTGGTTCGGATTATAGAAACATTTTAAGAGTGTCTTGAGTCTGGATCTCAAGCCAGGGAATCCAGTGATGGTATATGTGGCTTACGTATCTATTCACTAGGCCCATGACTGCCTAAATTTTGATTCAGAATTATGAGACATTGGTTGTAAGGATAAATGGTACATGAATCATATACGACTGAGTCCTTGACTGTATTTATTTATTCTACTCCTGATTTTATATATATGTGTGTGTGTGCAAAATGGCCATGGTAGGCCTTGAGAACTTTCAGGATGTCTCTACCATAACAGCCAACTGGGATACTAGTTTCAGATCATAACATAGATATGAAGTACAATTAGGTCTCATTTTAGGGTACATCCCATGAGCTTCTTCCTCCAGGTGTGAAAGTTGCAGAACCGACACCTGTCAAGCATCATATGATACCAGCTGACCAGTCTAAGGATTCACACAGGCTTATCATGATTAGTGAGTTCCAGCGAAAGAGGCTTTTTAGATTCCACGGTGAGCCAGATCCTCAGGTAATGGAGGATTGGATAGATTGTTTGGTTCATACCTTCAGGATTATCTAAAAACCGGTGGATTAGGTTGTTACACTGGATGCTCTAATTTTCCAATGAGTATTTGGGTGCTGTTGGATCCTAGTTACGTAGATGCACAATTAGTAGACACACTTGTGGGAAAACATCCAATTGTTTTTCCATGAGGAGTACCACCTCTCGAGTTTTAACTCAGTTCAAATTCAAGATCTTATAGAGCTACAAAAGAGAGGGATAATGGTGGTTGAGTATGAAGTGAGGTTTATAGACCTTACATCGTATATCCTTTTCATGATCTGCGATGACTACTTTTGAGCAAAAAAGTTTCAACACAGACTTCATAGAGAGATCCACTCTAGAATGGTACCTTTGTGAATCACCACATATTACAAGTTGCTTGAGATCGAACTAGTGACTGAGATCTTTCTGTTAGAGGGATTCTAGATATACAGAGATAGAAGTGGGCACCATAGATTTGAGTCATCTGTAGCATATAGAATATCCCAAGAGATAGGATCCGGATATAGGATACCTCCATGTGATCTAGACTAGGCATCTGTTTTGGGGAATAATAGACCAATAGGGAACCCCAGAGAGTGTCAGTGTAATGTTTTTGATAAGGAATGGTCCCAATGAATGAAACTTACTGATCATAAATTCTGAGAAGCACATGTAGATAGGTGACGGAACTCCATAGTATAGGGAGTTCCCTGTTCAGAGATCTAGCATGAAAGGGATGGGTGGTACCAATAGATGAGGATTTGGAAGTTGATTAGGGGGATATATGGGTGTTGGATGATTCTAGGGGATCCTTTCACCATTACCACTACCAGTCATCCCATGTCAGGCTCAAGGAGCTGGCATCCAGGATCGCATTAAAATACATGCTTTAGAGTCTTATAGCCCCAGAGTTCAAAAGATGATTCGAGGAATGACATATTTATATTTGAAAATCTCTTTGTTATTATTATCCATATGTTATAGTAATTCATACATATATATACTCATGGTGACAGATCTAGATCTCCCAATTGAGTTACTTTCCTAAAATCTTCATCTTGATGTTATTATATGGAATGCTTCTTCTGTAACTTTTTTCTTACCAATAGTATGAGCTATCACTTAGTGGTAAGAGGTCCAAATGGGACATTTTGGTTTCTACAATAGAACCATATGATGTCATCATGATTATGGATTGGTTTTCCATAGTCTGATCCCGGAGTAATTGTCACCATACACAATTCAGTTGTCCAAACACTGATTGGATGAGTTTTTCTTTTTCTGGCGAGAGATATATCATGGTAGGGAAAGAATGTTTTGAGAACACGATGTTGCATCCCATCACCCAAAAAGTGGGAATTATTTTAGTTTGTATAGTTGTATCTTCATTAATATAGATTCATTTAGTGGTGGAGGATTATATAGACATCTTACCCAAGGACATTCTGGGACTACCTCTGAGTCATGGGATGGAGTTTTGCATCAACTTGAATCCTAGGAATGGTTTAATATCTTCTGTGGAATATCAAACGGACCCTACTGATCTCTATGAGTTTTGGTTTCTATTAAAGGATGATCGAGGAATGGTTTTCATCAAGCCCAACGTTTCCCTATGGGAAGATCCATTGTTGTTTGTGAAAAAGGAAGATATGAGCTTCTATATTCTCTTGGATCATCGTCATATGAATCAGGCCAAAATAATGAACAAGTACTACTTCTAAATATTGATGACCATATTGAAACGTTTCAAGGTGTGAGATGGTTATCTAAAATCAATATCCAGTCTAGATACAACCATTTGAGGGTACATGCATATAATAATTTGAATATGGAATTCCAATTTCACTATAGACATTATTAGTTCAGAGTGATGACCTTTTTTGTGAGGAATTCCCCAACTCAGTTTATGGATTTTAGGAACTAGGTCTTTAATCCCTACATAGTTCGACTTGTTGTTGTCATAATTGACAAAATAATAATTTTATTTTCATTAGATGAGGTGCATTTATAACACTTGAGGATGTTTCTAGACTTTTTTCAGTAGAACCACCATTATAGAAATCTCTCAAAGTGACAGTTTAGGATTCATGAGGTTCCCATTATGGGGAATGTCATTTCTGAGCATGGTTAAGGCATGGACCCAGTGAATATCAATGTAGTGCTTTCCTGGGGTAAAATCCCTAGCATGAAAAAGGTAGAAAGATATATTATCTTGGTGGGGTACTAGAGGATTATTGAGGAAGATTTATCTTGAATTGTATCCACTTTTACATCCCTTACATAGAAAGGGAATCCATTTAACTAGTCTGAGTAGTTCAAGAGGGACTTTGAGGAGTTGAGGTTGATGATGAAAAGTGATACTATATTGAGACTAACAGAGGAGGGTGTGGAGTATGCGGTGTATTGAGATGCCTTAGGAGATGGGTTCAGATGCATGTTTTTATAGAGGTTGGATGTTAACACATATACAGTTTAAAGAAGTTAAGAACCAAAAAAATAACTATGAAACTCTTGACCTAGAGCTGGAAGGGGTAGTATTCTTCTTGATTATGTTGAATAACTACATCATGGGGGACCACTTTGTGGTGTACTCATACCATTAGTTTATCGGCTACATCTTCACGCAGAGATACGTTAACCTGAGACAACAGTGATAGTTGGTGTTCCTGCATGCCTATGAATTCGAGAGAGTCTATACTCTAAGGAAGGGAAATATTAGAGAATATTACCTTAGTATGATGTCTAAGGAACGATGGGTATAGGAGTCTTAGGATAAATTAGCCTCCTTGTAGTTGTCCCTAGTGGGGAATGGGGGTTATAAATTTTTTATATCGATGGTGTCGAATCCTCTACATGTTGAGCGCATGAGGGATTCCCAGATGGGAGAAGTATACTATGAGGTATTATGTGACCATATATCTATAAGTGATTTACCATATTGATATTTTGAGTGGTAGAATAATGTATTATTTTCCCAGGAATAGACGGTGGTTCTAGACATAATGCAAGAGGAGGTGATGCGAGAGTTACACTCTACTCCCCAATTTGTACATACTAGTTTGGGGAAGTTATATAGACACCTTCTGTGGAAGTTTGGGTGGTTCCACATGAGACATAGCATAAATTATTTTTTCTATTGGTGCCTCACCAGTTAATAGGTGAAGTCTGAGACACATGTTCCAGAAGGTTTGTTGGAGCCCCTTGATATCCAGGAGTGGAAGTGGGATGAAATATCCATGGAAATTGTGATAGGGATTCCACCAAAAGGAAAGGTCCTTGATTCTATCTGGGTGATAGTTTATCAACACATAATATATGAAAACTTCATCACTATTAGGGACCGGAGTGTAGTGGAGAGTTTTGGTATGTTTGTACATAAGAGAGATTGTTCACCTTCCACGAGTTCCCTTGATTATTGTCCCTGATCATAATGTGTGGTTTATTTCAAGATTGTGGAGAGGCATCTTGCAGGAATTTGGCACCCAAATGAGTATTAATATAACCGTTCACCCCCAAACTGATGGAAAAATCTAATTATCTATTTAGGTGTTGGATGATATGATAAGGGGTTTTATTTTAGACTTCAACTAGAGCAGGTAGGATCAATTTCCCCTGGTTGAGTTTTCATACAAAAAAGCGACAACTATACCATACGTATGGAACCTTTTGAGTCCCCATAAAGGAGAACCTATAGGCCACCCTTGGGATATAAAGAGATTAGTGAGACATTTACTTTATTCCCAAATATGCTGTAGGTGATGATAGAGAAGTTCCAACTCATTCGTGAGTGGATTGGAAGGACCATAGAAGACACAAATCGTACACAGATCTCTATCATAGGCCCTTTGAGTTCAAGTAGCGAGACCATATTTTTAGGAGAGTCTCCCCACAATGAGGATTGAAACAATTAATCTAGGGATAAAATCTATCCTTGAGGTCCATAAGGCCATTTGAGATCCTATAGAGGTATGGAGGGGTTTATAACCATGTCAACATACACCCACAACAAGAGTTAGTACACGACATCTTCCATGTGTTGCAGTTGAAAAGACACTTTCATGAACCTATGCTCATCATCGACTGGGGTGAGATGGACATGGAGGATGGATCCAAATTTTGAGATCATCCATTGGTGGTTGAGGATTGATAGTAGAGGACTATGTAGGGATGGACCATCCCCTTGGTTTTCGTGTTGTGACAACACGAGAATGTGTAGGAGATCTCCCCGGAGTGGGAGAGTAAAGTAATGGCTTGATATCTTGAGTTTTATATATATTATTTCTTTTTAGAGATGAAAATATTGATGGATTGAATGATGTAGATACAAATTTTTTAATGAATTACATTAAAACATTTAAAAATATATTTATAGTGCTAGAAGATGAGATGGTGTTAGATTTTAAGCCTAGTGTGCCCAGAATTAAATTTATAAAAATATTAAAAATATTTTTTATTGTGCACCCACAGGTTTTTAAAGAAAATTTATTAAATCTTAAATAGAATCTCAAATCATAAATCGTAAATCATTGTTGAGTATAAAATGCATTTTGTACCCAAGGCACAACTTAAAATAGGTAATCACATGGCATTCAAACATCTCACACGTCGACAGTACATTTAGTAGATTAATTAACTAATTCAAAGTAATTAATTAATTCATTTGACCTAAATGAAATGTATATAATAATATTGCAATGGAAAATCATTCTACGTTAGCTACATAAAACATTTTAGGATTACAGAGCTTCTCTTTCTCCTTTTATTGGTGAATCACATCGGATGATGTTGAATCTCCAGATCAGAAAAGATCAAGATGCAGACAATGAAATAACTTCCATCGATCATTGATGGGCACCTTATTCGATGAAAAATGATACAATATCTAGTTATGACTCATTAATTTTTTCTCTAAGAACCTTTTTATTAAATTTATTGGGGAGATTGATCCCTTTCTTAGTTGTGCGCCACATGCGGTTAATTTCATGAGCTTGTGTATTGAAATTTAATTTTTTATTTTGTTCTCTCAACAAGATTTTCCTTGTTCTTAATCATTGTCCAAGAACTCTTGAATAGTGCTTGTTAAACCTCTATTATTATTCCATTAGCACAAAATTTCATTTTTTTCTTCACCAATTGGAAAACGTGGTCCCATTTCTCAATTGATGGGTGGTACTAAGCCTAATCAGACCCCCAGAATCATTATGATTTCACAAGAGTGGCACAAATTGATGAATCAGGCACATATCTGGAATGATTGTGGGTTATGGATGATCATTTGAATGATAAATAGTCATTTAATTGATGTAGGATTGTAAAGAGATGTACCGAACTCACGATGGAACTCCCATGGATCGAAAATTCTGATTTTCCACCAAATGATTGCCTAAAATAAAGAATAGTGCCTAAATCCGCTATTCACAAACAAAATCGAGACAAGATCTATGAAAAAATAGACTGAATCAAAGTGAGGATCAAAAATCTCTAAATCTATAGAAAACCTGGCTACATGCTATATACTATGATTAATAAATAACATGTAGCCCCCTGACTTTGTTTGCTAGGGTTTCAGAAGTTTATAAGGATGGAAGATCATTTAGTCCTCCTACATGTCATGTAACTCATCCCCAGGTGGATGTTCCATGTGATGGATCACATGGGATCGACTCTGTTTGGGAGTACATGACCATGCACCCTACCATGTTTTGAATTACACAAACATGAAAAGAATTCCACAACCCGATCCGGAGTAGTTTAGAAACCCCTTGTAGTCCACATGTATAACATCTACTTCTACATGGAAACGGATCCACGTAATGGTCAGGGACACATCTATGTAGGGGAGCAAGGGACCACATGCCGTGTGTTTCCCCTCACATGGAATATACTATTTTTTTTCTTTTGAGGAAACATTATGGTTCTATATTTCCTTCATTTGAACTCAAATTTCAATCAAAAGTAGCCTATCCTTTGTGTTTTTTCATATAGTACTTTATGGATCACCCCATTATTGATTTAGAGATACAATGATGAATGTTACAGGAAATATGATTGGTTACGTGACACTTTAAGAAAACAATGATGGCGTAGGATCACCACAGTCTTTTGAGTGGAACCTTCAAGCTAGGCTGGGCATGGGCCCACGATGACTTCTAGAGAGGAACCCTACCACTGGGCTGGGTATGATTCATCAACCGAAATATAGAGTGGAAACATCCTACCTGAACATGGCATGGTTCCTCTATTGAATTCCCAAGTGGAACCCTCTAGTCTAGCTAGGCATGGGTCCTCGATGGATTCCTGAGTGGAACCCTTCAGTCGAGATGGGAATGGGTTTTCGATGGCTTCGTGAGTGGAATCCTACAGTCGATCTGATCATGGGTCCTTGACAACCCGTAGAGTGGAACCCTTCATCTAGGCTGGGAATGGTTCCTCTACTATTTAAGTGGAACCCTCATTTTGGGTAGGTAATGTGTCCTCCATCGACTATCAAAGTGGAAGCCTCCTATTATACTATGTCATGGGTCTTCTACCAAGATATTTTCACCCCTCCAATATGTGTCATAATGATGAGGTGTGTCTTGACTTGGATGGTTACATCTGGGAAGTTGTGTGAGATGCCATACATCATTGCTGGACTTTTGGAATTGTTGGAAACTCTTCTTTCTAGACTATGATATGAGATGGAGATACCCTTTCTCTCTATATTTGGATGCCATTGAATGAGAATATATATATTCATATGTATCCATACCTTTTTATTTGTTTACTCTCTTTCAAAGGGTAGAGAATACACGTGGGGTATATCCCATAATTTCTATGTTTATCTTCTTATGGTTGGATGATTCTACTCTCATACTATATAAAAAAACATAACTTTTCGTTTATTTACACACTGTGTTGATCCCATTATGTTTGGATGTGGTTACCATCTCTTGGTTTGGGTTGAGTTTTTCTCTTTCACTATATCATTCACCGGTGTACTATTCTACCATCTTCCTATTCCTGTTGTGTCTCTTACTAATCCCCATTATATTTCGAGGTGCCCTACTGGGTATGTATATACTCACCCATGCATCAGATTTTCCTACACATGTCTTGTCTTTTATAGATGAAAAAAGGTAATAGGATACTACATTGTATCTTAGGGATACTAGGTGTCGTAGACTGCATATAGTGGTCGTATCTTGAAGAGCTAGAGATGGGATCTCTCAATAGTTTTTTCTTTCAATATTTTTTTGTTGGGAAAACTTTCTGGTTAGGCATGTATTTTTCCCCTATACTTTTAAGTTTTCATTGTCATACTCTAGTACACCCTATCGGTAATGCATGATTGGTTTATTTTCAAGCAATTTAATTTTTTTATCATTATTCATCAACACTTATTCTTTGAGATGGATGGGTGTGTGTTTACTTGTACTTTGGAAAAGACCACCCAGTTAGGTTGGGTATTTTGGCACATGTCTCTAAACCCAGACCTATGGAGGTGGGCTTGATGTAGTTGTGACCAAGCCCCAATTAGGGTTGGATCATGACAAAAATAACGTTCCATATATGTTAAGAGTTATAAACACTTCAGTAACTGTTTCAGGAAAAAAATTTAGAAACTCTAACCTGGTAAAATAATTAGATAAAATAATATAAATAAATAATTCCCATTTAAAAAATCTTGAATAATCACATTGAATATAGCTTAACACATTTAATATATTTAAAATATAAATGATATAATTTCCTGATTCTTATTAGAATTCAACATAAATTTGATCTATATTGGGTTTAAAACCATGATTATTGGTGTCAAAAGGAAAATTTCAGTGGAATCAAAAACATAATTTCTCCATAACATCAATTTTTTAGAGTCAGCCACTATAATTTTCAATATAAATGTTCATGATTTTATTTGGAAATACATTTAGAACTATCATTTTCCTTTTACATCATTCTAGATGTTCAAAGAAAAAGTAATTTAAATAATATGACTTATTTAATACCTTGAACCTAAAATTTAAGCTATAGAGAGAAACAAGACCAAACCTATTCCCAAGGTTTTTAGTTTATCTAAATGAAATGAAAAATGAATTTCAATTGTAGAAATAATGATCCATTTTGGGTTAATTTTTTTTAGAAAATAATTACTGAAACTTAATATAATTAATGTTCAAAATGAAAATAAATAATAATAAATAATATATGCTATGTATTGTAAAATAAGTAGAATTTTATCTCTTTTTTAAAACAAGTTAATATATATTTTCTATATAATTGTTTATATATAAATATAATAATGAAAACATAATTTATTTCAGTGTATCTACAGAAAAATTACATATCACTTATTTATTTTCAATGTTCTTGTCAATTGTTATTTTTTAAATAATGTTCTATTTGTAAAGAAATACAGTGAAATATTTTTAAAATACTATGTGTTTCCAAATTACCTGTAAACATTTTCCAACTTATATAATTATTTTTCTAATTGGAATTAATTTATTTATTTTATGAAATATTTTATTTTCTTTTTCAAGAAACTTATCAAAATTAATATTTACTATGCATGGTTTTCGGTAAGTGTTAGACAATGGTAACTAACAGTTTTCGACAACTATTCTTATGAATAAATAAATCATATTTATGTATAATAATATTTATAACGTGTGATTATTAACAAAATCTAAGAAAATGGTTATAATGAAATAAAAAATGATCATAATATATCAATTTGGTGAATGGGTTATAGTTCCTAGGTTGATATTAAATCAGAATGCACACTAGAAACATGTTCCATAAATTTCCCACTGGACACTAAAAATTATTAGGGAAAACACATAGGTAAAGTAATTTTTTTGAAAAGAGAAAAAATAAAGATGGTATTGTTAATCAAGAGGAATGAAATTTTGTCCCTAAAACCATATAGGATTTCACATAGTCATATCCTTTTTTGTTGCTTTATTAAATAAATACATGTATATATATAAAAACAATTTCTTCTATGTTCATAAATATAAAACAAATACAAATTTTATTATGTAATAGTACTATTTTTTAATTTTAATTAACTATAACCCAATTTAATAGTAATGATAAATCATATAATTCTATTTACCCCACTTTAATGAATATAGAATATCATCAAACATGTTTAAGTAGAAACTATTTTACAAATATAGGAAATTCATCTAATTCATCCAACTTAGAACATGTTTAGTCATTTAATATTTCAAAAACATAATCTAATACACATTCAAATCATTTAAATCCAATAATATAGGTAATCATTATCCAAAATAGGACAAAAAACATATATATTAGGTGAAAATAAAGTTATACTATTAGGAAATGTAAACATAATTTATTGTACATATAGAACATTAATTTATTTTAAAAAAATTATGTTTTCACAAAACTAAGAACACTTTCAACCCTATTGGTGCATTTCATTAAAAGAATATTAAATATGTTAACAAAATCCAACTGAAAAATGGAAGATTCATGGTTTTGGGATTTATTATTGAGTATGATATCTAAAATAGATTTTTGTTCAATCCCTTGAGAAATGTAAATAGAAGCATATTAGAAAAATATTACATGTAAAAAAATAATTGTAAATATATATATACATAAGTTCATAGAAAAGATAAAACATGTAGAAAATATTACCCAAAATGGTTGGCATTACCACTTAAAAAACACTAACATAAGACTAATTATTCTATCTATTGGTCATTAAAGTATAAATTAATATTAAAGGGGGTGATATAAGAATATAAATTAAATACAAAAAATATAAATATTCAATGTAATATGGATTCAAAAAACTAAAATTTCATATTATAATATGACCACAGAGTTAAACATATATAAAAAATAATATCAAATTCTTGAAATAAAATATTTGACATTATTGAATATGAAAATATTATCAAAAAACTATATAAAATTTAACTCACCATCATAATAAATCCCATTTCCCTGTCAATCACAATATGTTCAATCACTATTAATGAATTTATAATTCTATGACATGGGAAGTATATAAAATTTAAAAAATATATGAAACTGAAAGATAAATAAAAACAAAAATGAATGGTTTTGTGGGGAATAAGAGAGAGGTAGGGGAGGGCATGAACCAGAAAAAACCATTGAGTTTTAAAAAATGGGTTTCACAAGTGTAAGGTGATAATTTAATACTTTTGTAGTAGAAGGGTGGATATACATTACATCTATTGCGAATCTTATAATACTATAAGAGTAAAACTATTGTGTAAGAATGATATGGCCAACATAATTTGGATATAATAACATAATGAAAAAAAACTATGATCAAAAAAATATTTAAATAGCCAAAAATTACAAATATTATGAATGTTCATTGTCCAAACCAATATAAGAAAATTTATAATATTTTTAATTCAACTATGTAACCAAATATAATAAAACAATGATGATTTTCTTTTGAAATGATAGATTATTCATTCTTTATACAGTAGAATTTAGTTAAATTTGAATATACTTTAATATTATAGACATAAAATTGAAATGTTTCATCAATATGGATCAGTAGAAAAATTTTAAAAGCTAAAATAAATAAAGTGTGTGTTTAGAGGCATGTTATCACAGAGGTATATGATTCATATATTTGAACAGTAAAATGATGAATTATCTGGTAAATAAAAAATTTCATATGTTGATTATAAGGATTAAAATATAATTTCAAATTGAATAATATAAATAAAACCACTCCATGGTAAATTTTAAAAAAATATTGATTGAAAAGATATAAAAAAATAAGTAATTATCATTAAACATTTAAACCAATAATAAAATATTATTTCAGAAGCATGTAATTGGAATAAAAAAGTTAAATTCACAAATCCTAGTATATTTTTTTGATTTTATATTTCTACAAATGAATTTTAATTGTGTTCTTGAATCACATAGATAATGATCTCCACTGACTGAAAAATACGCGAGACAAGAACAATATATGGCCATTTTATCTTGTCTCTTAATTTTTGAACGAGTAGAATAAGATAAATTAAACATAAACATGGTAATAAAGAATATTTTTATATAATCTATGATATGTAATATAATTAACAAATGATTAATGAATTTTAAAAATTATTCATAGAAAAATTGACTCCATCATCTCAAACTTTGGTTCTAAGATGGCCACCCAATTTTATTAATTTACTTCCCCAAAAAGAGTATAATGATTACAAATTCCATGAAATAATCCACCTATCAATTTTAATATATATTTTATAGGTCCTTTCATATGATAAAATATTTTCTAGATGTTTTTTAAGTATGATTTCATCGCTAGTAGATAACTTTTCAATAAATGATCCCTTGTTATCATCACTATCCTACACTATGCCACAATCCAAATATGGTCTCCATCAAACCTAGAACCTAACCCAGCCTGTGAAAATTCCATATGGGAGTTCCCTATACCTAGAGACTGGAATAATCTCTTAGGTATCATTTATTTGGGTGTGGGAATGATTTACCAAATAGAGATACATAAAACATAAACAACATTTGATAAAATGAATCAGAAACATTCATACGAAACAAGGTTTATAAAAAATCTGGAACTAAATAAATAAGTAAAAATACTGTACAATACATCCAAATACACAAATAAATTTCAAAAAAAATAGCCCCAAGGACTCGACACGACAAGAGGTTATCACTCAGAAGTCGTCTCCACAACTCCACACAAAGGATGGGAACTAACACCCCAGACAGCCATCACCCAAATCCTTTCCTTTACCTATGTAACACATGACCAAGTATACTTACACCAAAGGGGTGTAAGTATGGTGTGAACCTAATTCCAATAGGATAAAACACAAATATTTCAAATATTATTCAATACAAGGTGAAAAAGAAGGCAGTTTTAATATATAAGGAAAAGCAATAATAAATTCCAAGAAATGGATCATTCAATTGACAATAGTTTTCAAACAAAAAGTTTCATAATGTTAACACATTTTACTATGAAATGTTAACTAATATAATTTAGATCCAAACCCACACTACAAAAAGGGTAAATACCACAAATCCAATGATCACCAATACTGGGAACACCCCCTAGGAATTAGAGAGTCTCAAGCCACAGGTACCTTGTACCTAGGTGTAAAAATTTCCATGTGAAAATTCTTTCCCGTGCGTGAGACACTAGTATGGAACATACCCAGAACCTATCGGTCCCCAAAAAATAATCCATATATTTTATTTTGAGTTGTTGTTATCCATTTTATTAGTGAATTAGGAACAAAAACCATCTGGATCACTAGTCATACTAGTACTTATCCGCCCACCTAGGAACACAGGCTTCCCCCTTTGTGATGAAAAAATTTCAGCAAACAAAACACATAAATTTTCATATAATGACACCAATTATGGTAACATACAAACAATACAGTATCTATACACATTTTACACCACTTAAAACACACAAAAAAACATTTTGATTTTCAATAAAACAACTTCACAAAAGCTAACAATGTTTGGAACACAAAAATCCCACTAAAACCCCAAATTAAAAACAATGTTCATAATAAAATACACAAAAAAAAGAATTTTTAACACTAAAAACATTTCTATAAACCCATTACATGTTTTATAAAAAAACCCCAATAGGCATCACATAAAATAGACATTTAAAGCACCCAATTTAACACCAAATTTGTACCAATAAATCATTTACTTAACAAACTTCACCCAAAAACTAATTTCACACCAACAAACAAAGGATATTAACATTAAAAAAATTATTTTCGGCCCTATTAAATTTCAGTAAAATAAACTATTTAGTTCTTGGGAATCACTAAATTAACAAATAAAAGATTCCTATGAAAGACCACCAATTTCACATAAACTTGTCACTTAAAATTTATTTTCTTTATAAATGCCACTAAAACCAATTTTTGAACAAATAATCAGATGAGATAAACATGATAATGTTATAAAAATTGAATGCTAATCCACAAGGATAGCATACACAATGGAATCATCTACCAAATTTTTTTAAACCTTGAATCATTTGTACGAAACTTCAACCGCACCACCGCCACACCATAAGGCAGATAAATCGAGCCTAGAACCATGGGAAAAGACCAAGAAACAAAGGATTAAACCCTAGGTTTGAGACCCTGCCTACTGGACATAAATAACTTCATGAATGGAGAATAAAACCCTAATGAATGCATTGAAATCAAATCTATATGTACTTACATGAAGAGAACATGAAGTTTCCCAAAAAACCATTTAAAAAATGATCTAAAGCGAGGTTTGGGGATCTTGGGAGGCTTCCATGGAATAAATGATCGAATGAGGGAAGAAAGGGGAGAGTTTCTTTAAATCCCAAGAGGAAAAGTAGTAAATTAAAATCATTTTTTTGACCTGGAAAATACTGCATAGTTATCTGGAACGGTTTAGAAAACTGTGCGCCCAAATCGTGTGCCCCTTATTCCCACTCAAAAAGTGTCCAAAATTCATTAAATTCAGGGGGGTTTTAAGGAGAAAACATAAGGGAATTATAGTCAAAGGATAGGGGAAAATATTACGCAAAATAAGTCCACATTTTTATCCCAAGACTCGTCAAACTCAAGAGTACAATCCACCCCCAACAACTTACACCAAAAGGGGTGACACTAGGAGTGTCACAAATCCAACTCCAAACCACTGGAACCTCATACCATACCACTGAAAGAAGATGAGTATAATTACCACCCAATACCAAGACCATAGATCATGAACACCTAAGACACCAAAATCTATTCCCGAAAAACCTAATGACCAAGATAAAAAAAGAACCAAAAGTTGTTTTGAAACAAAGGATGGAAATTGAAAATCTGGGTGTGACAATTATCCCCTACATAATGCTTTCCACCCTTATAATGCTACAACAACACCAGATGTAAAAACAAAGACCAAACGATAGGCCAAGATAGACTCCCTTGATACATTTTAACCTGCCTAAAAAATGGGAAAACACCTCCAATTGGTCAATTAAAAGAAGACAATACTCTCACCAACCAAAACATATCCCACATACCTAAAATGATCAAACATATTCAAATAAAATCCAAAAAAAAAACACCTCAACCACTACTAGATGAGGCTCATGTTATCCACCTGAAACGAACAACGAACTTGAATAACACTACCACATTCTTAACTAAATAAAACCATTGGGCATGCTCCAATCCCACATTTAACCAAGTAATAAACTGGTTGCTAGATAGCCTCAAACGAGACTGTCTCCAACAAAGAAAACACCCAGGAGAAAACTGAGTCTCTAATACGGGGTGACCAAATACGGACTTACCACCACCAGGGAAAACATAATTTCTGAGACAGAATGAGGAAACCAATTGGGGGAGGCCCGAATGGTCTCCCCAACATAAGTGGTAAACTAACATTATAATTTTTCTCAGTGAACATACATGAGACCCAAGACGGGTCTACCTACGATAAGAACAAACAATGTTTTACTAAGACAGAATCGAGACACTAATAGGGGGAGGCCCGAAAAGACTTTGTAGCATAAGGGGTAGAATAACATTAGAATTTTTTCAATAAAACTTACATGAGACCCATAGTGGGTATCCACACCACAAAAACCAACCATCTTAACTAACTGGTATGCACTAACACAAAAATAGACCAAAAATTTAAATAGATGGCATGGCCTTGTGGTTTGTTCGCATGGTTTGGGAATCTGTGAGCTAACTGTGCAAACCATTCTATCTAAAGAGGATACTTCACACAGTTTCCTTAGTCAAGGAACCTGGCCATGCAGAGACCTTGTGGTAGCTATTGTCTCTTATCGCATGGTCCCCTAGGTTTGAACACGGTTACTGTTAACCATGCACATACCATGCGCTTCGACCTTCCTAGCCCAAATTTTAATATTTTATCAAAAAAAACAAGGGGAACCCAAAGGGGAAATGCATTAACTCAGCTACAACATTTGAATAAGGTACTCTCTCCTCTTACCACTGATCATGAAAAATTGGGACCAGACAACAACACCTGAGGTTTAAACTATTCCCATCTTTCATACTAAGGATTGGACTATGAACAACAATTTTAAAAACTCCGGGATTTCCCATGACTATGCACCAACTTCTCTCTGGGGCCTATAGCTAGATCTCAAAGGATTGAATCATCTTTAGCCTCACAGTTAGGCTTCGGAAACCCGTAAACATAACTTCTTCTTCCATTTCCACAAACAATTACACTATGATCTCAGATAGTTTAAATGAGAAGTGAAACACATCAAACCAACTTTACCCCAACCCATAATTTTCCCAAAAAAGGGGCTTAGAGGATGCACACATGTAAACCCTTATTTATTAAGATGAGAAACATTAGAATGAAATGACATATAGAAGTACCTTCCTCTAGAACCTATTATTTCAGAATTTCTCTAAAGGGAGACATGCACCCAACGAAATAGATACTCTCATTAGATTTCAAAACATTGAACCTAATAGTCAAAGGAACACACAACATCGCCAGGTGTCACCGAACACGACCATTGTGGCTAAAAGAAAACACAAGGATATGGACATTATGCTAAGCCTTAAACAACACACGATTCCAGCAAGCAGCCATAATATCCACTCATGGCTAGATTTTCCACAATGGTGGATTAACATGAACTCTTACTTCGATGAGACTGATGAAAGACCCAGATGCCCTTTAATACACCACTTTACACAGACAACTCTCAACTTTATTCACCTTTGACGTCTCAGAAAACATAAGAAATGAAGGTATATTTCAATCTCCCACAATCACTCTCCAACTATAAGGAAAAATACATAACCAAAAAGGAAGAGAGGTGAAATCAATCAACAAATATCAGGAAGAAATTCCTCATGTTGATTAACTCGAGTATTATCCAATGGTGAATCACCATGGGCCACACATGAATCATGCATTAACCCTTTATGGGGGTGTAACCTAGACAACAAGAAAATCCAAGGACCCCACCAATCAGGTCATTTTCTCACAAAATACCATAAACCTGATCCGAACACAAGTGGGAGCCACCACATTGACCTCCCAAACATTCCATGAAGAGAGACCACTGAACAATGCTTCATTCCAACTTATCGATGAAAAAACAACCCAAAATATCTTTTAAAAACGATGGGTTCTTGAACATGAAAAATCCCACACTAACAATCCTGAAAACACATAACCCACACCTCCCAACCCCACATTATCAAAACAAAACACATGCCTTCAAAATAATTCATAAAAAAACAGTGTTAGTAGGTTGTGCAGTTACCGATGGTATCTTACGAGGCTCACACATACATGTTAAGTTCCACACTGGAATCCACCACATATCCATCTATATTCCCATATAATCCCATTCATGTGGTCCTATTTGAGACTTCCTAAGAACAAAACTGAACCTTTCCTCTTTTTAAAATCAAAACCTTTCTAACCACACTTTCCCATTCTCAAATCCGCTAACATTAAAATCAAAACACAATTTAATTATTAAAAACTAATTTATAAAAAAACCCATAAATTAATAAAAACACACATTCATGCCTTTCATAGCCATTTAAAAACATTTCAAACACTTATAATTTCATGACAAACACCATTTCATAAATTTCCATTTAAATATGAACACAAATCTCCTCATTTCAAAATAAAGATAAAAAATTTCATAAAAAATTTCAAATGCTCAGTATTTACCAAATCAAAATCCATCTTCAACCCCCAAACCTAAATTCTAGAACACATAATTCAATTCAAATAACTTTTCTATTGTTTATAAAATTCTACTGGAAACACATTTTTTAAACCCCCTTTAATATAATTCATACTTTCAAAAGAGGTGTGAATACATAATTTAACCATTGGAAATGATTCTAAAATTTAATTTCTACTCTTTAAAAAATAAGACCATTTTTACTTTACTATAAAATCATATCACAAAAATTCAAACTCCTAATAATCAAGTCATTTTTTCTTTAAAAACCAATTTACTAATATTCCTAAACAAAGAGACACAAGACAATGTAAGAGGAAACTAGTGTCGGTGGGTGACTTGGAAATATGGTTGGAATCCGTATTCCTATCACTTCACCATCACAGAGAGTGTTCTAGGGATATATCCCCTGCTCCACATGGCATGTCAGGCCCTATGATCTCACTGAGACCATTAGTCCAACTCACTTTTCATTTCCCCTAATCATCATCAATGCAAGAAAACCAAAGGACTCAGATAAATATCGACTTCCCATGGAGACTTGAATCCCCTCATGAGGTGAGATAGCTATACACACTAACAATAACCAGAATGTCAAGTCCTAACAATCCTAACTCTAGTCTGTCCCGACTCTTCCCTGAAAAACATGACCGAAAGTGCGAACCTCCTCCGATACCATTTAGTCATGAACCAAATCTGGTCATCATCCAAACCAGCACCAAACCTTGACTGTGACAAGGCTCGAAAGGATCTAACTATCCACATGGACAGGAACAAGTACCCAGTGTAACACCCCAAGCTTCTACGGTACGTTTCCCTTCGAATAATGCGATAGCGTGTGTTGTACGCAACCTCGAGTTCTAACACACACCACAACTAATTAAACTAGCCGTTGTGAATAGTAATACCTACTTTTTGAAAACATATATATTCTATATTTCAAAATGGACTTCATTTTTGGATTCGGAATATCAAAATTAGCCTAGGGTGAAATTTTGGTACATTTCGGATAACTTTCATATTTTGATGAATAGTGAAAATTTCTAAATTTTAATTAAAAACAACTTTTTTTAATCAAAATAATTAATAGTGATAAATTATGAATTTGAGTGGTTTTAAAGTATATTTAGAATATATTTTTACCATTCAATTTAATGTTTATCATTGGACATAATTTTACAATTAAACCGAACATAAACAAGTGTCAATCTTTTGATAGTTATTATCTCTTAAAAACACGCTTTTTGTTTTGACAGCGGGAATTAATTTTAAATTAATTTCTGCCACTTCTGTGTTTTGAATTTAGGAAAATAGATTCCATATTTGGAATCAGGATGTTCAAATTGTGTAAATAGGTAACTTTTATTTTTAGACATTTTGAATAGTTACTGTGGTAAATATTTTATTTACCATGGTTAAAGGGTAAATCCGGTAAATAAGGGTTAAAAGAAAATAATATTATAATAATAAACAATTACCCTAAAACGTGTCCTAACCTTATTGGTGGACACATACCCGACCATGGGCATCCTTTGGTCAATTTGGGGCCCCCTTGGAGCCACTTGTATGTGGTAGGGACACTTTATATTAATAAAGTTAAAATAAAAATAAAAATGGCATAAGCTTACATCTTTTAGAAGAACAATTTTTACATAGGGTTATACATGTTGGATTTTCGATTATAAATATTCATTAGAAAGCTAAAAAGATTTCCTACATAATGATATTTTATTTATAATTTTTAGACATTATATAATGTATTTTATTTATGAAACAATGATGATGCAGTAATTACTAAAATAGTGAAAAATAAAAATAATTGATCTTATAAATACCCAAATAATTATAATATGAAACTTTTAATTAATTAAACTAATTTTCTATGATAATATGATATATTAGGATTGATTTAATTGACTTTGTTCGAAGTAATCAATCTGTTAGGAGTTCCACAAAAATCAACTATTGAATAGTGTCAAAATTGACATAAAAGAGTTCTTAAAACGAATATTATATTATTAATTGATATTAAATTCCTAAAAATCTAAGGTTTGGCCAAGAGACTTATATTATGATAGGTTCCTCATTAATGGACCACTTGGGGGTCGCTTGGATGTATATAGTAAGTTTATTAATCATATTATATAAAAATACAAAGAGACATTGTAAAAGTGAAACTAATTAACTTAGAGTTAATACTTAAAGATAAGGTTAATATAAGTACCCAAACCTGTCTAAATTCTATTGGATGAGTTGTTTTCGACCTATCCACACCTCATCCTTTGAATAGTCAACTTTGGAGCCTTTGTAAACCGAATATGAATTTATTATAAATTAATATTTCTAGCTTTTCCAAAGGTGCCCCTCACCCCTCTTATAAAAGGGCACTCCTCCTTCTCATTTCTTCACACCTTCAAAGCCTTTTGGATCGGCCAAACTCTGCCCAAATAATCTCCCAACATCCCTCACTACAACCTAGAGGCCTTAGTTTGATCAGAAAGCCAACCTAAGGAGCCCTTTTGATCAAATCAAAAGGAAGAACCCGAAGAAGAGGTAATGATTTCACCACCCTTTTCTAAGTTCATTTCTTCTTCCACTTCTTCTTCCTTTGTTCTTACCATTCTGAAATAATAACTCCAGTATCTCACATATACTGTGATGTTATTATAAATATGGTACAATCATATTCAGTATTCTATCCACCCTTTGAATAACATGTCACCATACGTGCGTACGTACGGCTTACCGTCTCCACGTCGTGGTGTAATTGTTATTCAATATAATATTATTTGGATGGGTATAATAATGATGTGTAACTCATGTAAATAATAAATATAACATGTTAATGATTCTGTATATATGATATACCATCCATTTATATATTATTTTAATATCAAAAGAATGATATTGTCGCTCGTGCGTACGTACGGACTACCGTCTCCACGAACGCGATGAGATTCATTCTCCATCGTAACCATTAAAGCGTAATTATCATTTTATGATTTAAAAATGATGTTTAAGGACTTGATATCATTCTGGATATGAATAATATACAACCTATCCTTTACAAACATGTCTTACGTAACAAAACATATGAAAGAAAACAAGTAAGTTAACACCCGAAACAACGATAATACTAAGATATTATTATCAAATCAATATTAAAAGATCATATATGATATCATATTAATGTATATGATTCTTGTATAATTTAATAACAATTATTTCACCATTATACAGGAGGTTAACCTACCCCAACCAAGGAAAAATTACAAGGTAAGGGTTATTTCACAATCTCTTCATTATCCGAGGTTGTATTATACGTAATAATCTACTGGTATCTCTTTATCATCAACATCCATGTTTCTTCGAAATGTATTTCAAAACATTTTTACTATTTACAAGAATATGGGTTAAAGTCATTTATACCCTTGTTTGACTTTTTATAAGAGTTTTATAAAGGAATCTTTCCGTCGTTTTCAAAACAAGGTCCTTTTTAACCTTTTCGACGGAATTGAGGTAAGAATGTTTTTTTTAACTTATACGGCGGGTGCGGTTATTTTCCGCCGTTATAAAATTGTCGAAGCTTTACATACAAGCTTATAAGAATATTTTCAAAGAAAATGTTTTATTTTATATGGATCTTAAATGATTTCAAAATAAAAGGAGATACTTCTTTAAAAAGAATTTTGATTTCATCTATGTCAACATCCTTTGATGGATTTTAAGATTATTTGAAGTTGATTTATTATGATACAAAACTTCTATATTGTATTGAAGGTTTTGTGATATGTTTGACTGTGGATGTGCTATTTTTATACCATTCATAGTTTATGGTGAAATTATTAACATTTCGTATGCCAGTTTTAATACGAATGTTTATGTTATGTTTAAACCTTTTCATATGGGAATGCATTGGACTTAATAAGTGACGGGTGGAGCCCGCTATAGCTCCTCGATGCATCGGTAGGTCTCATGAGACAAACTAGTGTCTTGGAACAAGGCCTTGACAAAATCTTATTTGTAGTCTTGGCACGAGGCCTTGGCTATGTGGTTATGATAGTCTGGCATTATGCATTCCAACATTATGAAAGTGGTTATTGATTTTTGCATGTGATTATTCGATTAGTAGAATATCCATGTGAATAAGTAAATGGCATTATTTCATTTTACTTTTGCCATACCATGTTGAAGTTCAATTTTAAAAGGCTTTTGTTTTAGTAATGCATTGCCTTAAATGTTTATTCTTATTTATGAAAGTTTCCGCTTTATTGTTATCCTTACTGGGCATTTGAGCTCACCCCTTTTCTATGTTTTATTTTTTCCCCAGGATGTGAAGAAGTAAATTATGAATGACCTGCAGGGATATTATGAGGGGATAGTAGTGTGGATTATGGAGACATTATGTTGTTGTAGTAGTTTTTCATTTTATGATGTAATGTAAAACATATGAATATATCTAGTGTTTCCAAGGCTACTAAACCAATCGGTCTTTTGAGATTTGATCTTTCTTGTGATCATGCCAATGTTATGTAATAATGCACCGACTCTGGGTAACTGGGGTCGGGGCGTTACAGTTGGTATCAGAGGAAGTTTAGTACAAACCTTGGAAGCTAGATTTAGATAAACTCTGATTAGAGCACGTAGACCTAAGATGAACTTTGAGGATTAGTATAGAAGAACATCCTAGAATTTTGGTATTGTAGAGACTTTGTGAGTTTTGCGAGCAATACATCCCTGTCTGGATACGAGCAGGTAGAGGCGGCTCTGGCACAGATGTACCTAGGGGTAAAACCCGAAAACACCGCTTTGAGCTAGACTTGAACGGGAACTGGTGCACGACAACGGTCCTTGCTGCACTCTTGGTTACGACACTCCCGGGGGATATGCTTAGGATAACTCTCACTTTCTTTACAAATCATTATGAAGGGTTTATGAGTATATACTTCCTCAAAGAAAACATATTTATGATTATGGATTATATCCATAGATAGTTCAATTTATGTTAAGTGTTTTATAAGTATGGGATTATGTATTTTGATTCATAAACTGATCTAGTTTATGCCATTGTTTAGAAATGGCGCCTAGTGGAAGAAATGGAAACCGTATCAATGCACGCACTCCATGTAGGGATTGCCCTCCTGCTCAAGATAATTATAGTGGGGCTGGTGATGCAACTGGTGCTGATCAGCTAATCACCGTACTGGGACAACTTACTCAGGTTATGAATAATAACCTTACCCGTATGGAGCACCCTGATCCGCAGCGTGGAGGATCAATGTTAGATCGATTCATGAGACAACAACCACCAACGTTCAATGGGAGTACAAATCCCTTAGTAGCTGAGCAATGGATATTTTCCCTAGAGAAAATATTTCAGGCTTTGGGGAGTAGTGAAAGGGAAAAAGCTACCATGGCAGTTTACCGCCTCACTGGAGATGCTGATCAATGGTGGTCATTGATTCAAAACATGAAGGAAGATGATGAAGTATCAAACATGGAATGGAGGGAGTTCAAAGATCTGTTTTTAGAAAAATACTTTCCTCGCGACCATCGAGCAGATATGGAAAGGCAATTTCTGAGTCTGAGACAAAAGGAGGATGATAATGTCACAAAGTATGAGGCTAACTTTACAAGGTTAGCGAGGTACGCTGGTGATTATATTCGCAACCCAAGAAGTAAGATTGATCGTTTCTTTGATGGGTTAAAACCATTTCTCCGTCGAGCATTAGTCTCACAATCCTTTTCGTCGTACGAAGACATTGTCTCATGTGCTATCAAGACCGAAAAAGAATTCTCTAAGTCTTATGACTTTAAAGCGAAGCAAGAGAAGAAGAGACCTGCTGATCAATCTGGGAATGGAAATAAGGGGAAGAAGGGAAAGGTTGAATATCCATCTTGTGGTAAATGCGGGAAGAAACATCCTGGTACTTGCTTGAAGGGAATGGGAGTCTGTTACAAGTGTGGTGAAAAAGGCCACCAAGCTCATGATTGCAAGGGGAAGAAGGATGCTACCAACGTTCAGTGCTACAATTGCAGGGAGATGGGGCATTATGCAAATGCATGTCCTAAGCGTCAGGAGAACTTACCTCAGAAAAGGCCAAGGGATCAAGGCCAGGCTTATGCTATCACTACTGCTGAGGTAGAAACTCCGAAAGACGTGGTGGCAGGTAATTTAATGGTTTCCTCAAGTTTAGCAAATGCATTATTTGATTCTGGATCATCGCATTGTTTCATATCTTCCCAGTTTGCTAAGAAAATTAGATATTTCCAATTTGATTTAATAAGGGAGTTGTCAGTTAAAACTCCTAAGGGAAGTATCGTTGCAACAAAGTTTTGTGAATCAGTCCCCATTAGAGCACATAAATTTTCTTTATCTGCTGATTTCATCGTCATACCTATGATTGAGTTTGATATAATCCTCGGTATGGACTGGCTTTCGGACTATGATGCGAAGATTTATTGTAAGAAGAAAGAGGTTACGATTCTTGATGATAATGATAAGGAACACCTTATTTTTA
The DNA here is from genome assembly GCA_963277665.1 of Viscum album. NCBI lineage: Eukaryota > Viridiplantae > Streptophyta > Magnoliopsida > Santalales > Viscaceae > Viscum > Viscum album. The sequence goes on along the minus strand of OY728143.1, from coordinate 2,059,794,341 downwards.
GAGCAGAATCGTCACCACCTAATTCTTATTTAGACCCACCCCCAGTAGCTCAACTTAATTCAATTATTGGGGAGGAAGAGAATGAAGTAACTATCGGTGAGGAAAGGAATGTTCAAATAGAGGATGTACCTGTTGTGAAAGAATTTGTAGATGTATTTCCGGAAGATTTACCTGGACATCCTCCAGAATGAGAAGTTGAGTTTTCTATTGATTTGATTTCTGGATCAAGGCCTATATCAAAGACCCCTTATAGAATGGCCACTGTAGAGTTAGTCGAACTAAAGAAACAACTAGAGGAATTGAGTAATAAGGGATTTATTCGCCCTAGTGTTTCTCCATGGGGAGCCCCTGTTCTTTTTGTTAAAAAGAAAGATGGATCTATGAGGTTATGTATCGACTACAGGGAGATCAATGCTATAACGATAAAGAACAAGTATCCCCTACCTCGTATTGATGATTTATTTGACCAACTGCATGGAGCTCAATACTTTTCAAAGATTGACCTTCGATCTGGATACCATCAGTTGTGTGTAAAGAAGGAAGACATTCCGAAGACAGCATTTCGAACCAGGTACGGGCATTACGAGTTTACTATAATGCCGTTTGGATTGACTAATGCACCCTCTGTATTCATGGATCTGATGAATAGAGTTTTCAAGGAGTATCTCGATGAATTTGTGGTGGTATTTATTGATGATATCTTGGTATACTCCAAAACCTACGAAGATCATGAAAATCACTTGCGCATTATCTTGAAGACTCTGAGGAGGCATGAATTATATGGAAAGTTTAGCAAGTGTGAATTCTGGCTTCAGGAGATTTCTTTTCTTGGCCATATTGTCTCTAAAGATGGAATCTCTATTGATCCTTCTAAGACCAAGGCAATCCAAGAATGGCCAGCACCTACGAGTATAACTGAGGTACGTAGTTTTATTGGCTTGGCAGGTTATTATCGACGTTTCGTCCAGAATTTTGCCCGATTGGCTAACCCATTAACGAAGCTCACACGTAAAGGGGTTAAATTTGTTTGGACAAAAGAGTGTGAAGAATGTTTCGAAGAACTGAAGAGAAGATTAGTCAATGCTCCTATATTGACTCTGCCATCGGGGAATGATGGGTTCGTTATTTATAGTGATGCATCAAAGAAAGGACTTGGCTGTGTCCTTATGCAGAATGATAGAGTTATTGCCTATGCATCACGACAGTTGAAAATTCATGAACAAAACTATCCTACTCATGATCTTGAGTTAGCAGCTGTGATCTTTGCTTTGAAGATATGGAGGCACTACCTCTATGGTGAAAAATGTGAGATTTATACTGATCACAAGAGTTTGAAGTATATTTTCTCACAAAAAGAACTCAACATGAGGCAAAGGAGATGGCTTGAATTACTCAAGGATTATGATTGTACGATACACTACCACCCGGGGAAGGCAAACAAGGTGGCAGATGCTTTGAGTAGAAAAGACCATGGAGTTTTGAACAATATGAGAATTGAAAGGGATCCAATTTTCATGGATCTAGTGAAAATGGACATGGGAATAACCAGGGAAGGTGAAACATCAATGCTTTTTCAAATGGTTGCCAAACCATCTTTACTAGAAAGGATTAAGAGTTCTCAGACCGATGATGACGAATTCCAAAAGAAGATTAAAGCTGTGAATGATGGGAGATTGAGAGACTTTGTGTATGAAGATGGAATTTTGAAATTCGGGAAGAGACTTTGTGTTCCCAATATACCTGATCTAAAAAGGGAATTGCTGGATGATGCTCATAGTTCCAATTTCTCTATACACCCTGGGAGCACCAAAATGTATAGAGATTTGAAGGAACATTTTTGGTGGGACAACATGAAGAGGGATATTGCTGATTTTGTGTCAAGATGTATGGTTTGTCAACAAGTGAAAGCTGGAAGGCAACAGCCTGGAGGAGTCATGCAACCTCTTCCCATACCAGAGTGGAAATGGGACAATATTATGATGGACTTTGTCATGGGGCTACCAAAGACTCCTAGAAGGAACGATGCAATATGGGTTATTGTTGATCGTCTTACCAAGTCAGCACATTTTCTTGCTATAAGAGAAGATCTACCCCTGGAACGTCTAGCAAGACTATACATTAATGAAATTGTGAGACTTCATGGAGTTCCCCTATCGATTGTTTCTGATCGTGATCCCCGTTTTACTTCAAGATTTTGGAAAAGTCTTCAGAAATCCCTGGATACTGAACTTCATTTGAGCACTGCTTACCACCCTCAGACAGACGGACAATCAGAACGGACTATTCAAACCTTAGAAGACATGTTGAGATCTTGCTCACTTGACTTTCTGGGTATGTGGGATCAATATTTACCACTGGTAGAATTTTCCTATAACAATAGCTTCCATTCGAGTATACAGATGGCACCATATGAAGCGTTATACGGAAAGAGATGTCGTACACCAACCTGTTGGGATGACGTTGGTGAAAGAAAACTTGTAGGCCCAGAGCTGGTGGAGGAAATGGTGGAAAAGGTGAAAGTAATCCAAAATCACATCAAAGCAGCTCAAAGTAGGCAGAAGAGCTATGCCGATAATCGAAGGAAGGATTTGGAATTTCAAGTCGGTGATCATGTTTTTCTGAAGGTATCTCCGTGGAAGGGAGTCATACGTTTTGGTAAGAAAGGTAAATTGAGTCCCAGGTACATCGGACCTTTCGAAATTCTAGAACGAATTGAGGTTGTAGCTTACCGATTGGCAATGCCGCCAAGTCTCTCCAAAGTTCACGATGTGTTCCACGTATCTCTATTGAGGAAATACATGCCTGACCCAACGCATGTACTCACCTATGAGGAATTAGAACTGGAACCCGATCTGTCTTATTGCGAAGAGCCCGTCAGGATTCTTGATACAAGAGAACAAGTACTGAGAAACCGGACGACGCGTCTGGTAAAAGTTTTGTGGAGAAATCATAAGATGGAAGAGGCAACGTGGGAACCTGAGGAACTTATGATGAAGAACCACCCTAGTCTTTTTATGCAGTAATACCCTAGAAATTGCGAGGACGCAATTATTTGAAGGAGGGGAGAATGTAACACCCCAAGCTTCTACGGTACGTTTCCCTTCGAATAATGCGATAGCGTGTGTTGTACGCAACCTCGAGTTCTAACACACACCACAACTAATTAAACTAGCCGTTGTGAATAGTAATACCTACTTTTTGAAAACATATATATTCTATATTTAAAAATGGACTTCATTTTTGGATTCGGAATATCAAAATTAGCCTAGGGTGAAATTTTGGTACATTTCGGATAACTTTCATATTTTGATGAATAGTGAAAATTTCTAAATTTTAATTAAAAACAACTTTTTTTAATCAAAATAATTAATAGTGATAAATTATGAATTTGAGTGGTTTTAAAGTATATTTAGAATATATTTTTACCATTCAATTTAATGTTTATCATTGGACATAATTTTACAATTAAACCGAACATAAACAAGTGTCAATCTTTTGATAGTTATTATCTCTTAAAAACACGCTCTTTGTTTTGACAGCGGGAATTAATTTTAAATTAATTTCTGCCACTTCTGTGTTTTGAATTTAGGAAAATGGATTCCATATTTGGAATCAGGATGTTCAAATTGTGTAAATAGGTAACTTTTATTTTTAGACATTTTGAATAGTTACTGTGGTAAATATTTTATTTACCATGGTTAAAGGGTAAATCCGGTAAATAAGGGTTAAAAAAATAATATTATAATAATAAAAAATTACCCTAAAACGTGTCCTAACCTTATTGGTGGACACATACCCGACCATGGGCATCCTTTGGTCAATTTGGGGACCCCTTGGAGCCACTTGTATGTGGTAGGGACACTTTATATTAATAAAGTTAAAATAAAAATAAAAATGGCATAAGCTTACATCTTTTAGAAGAACAATTTTTACATAGGGTTATACATGTTGGATTTTCGATTATAAATATTCATTAGAAAGCTAAAAGGATTTCCTACATAATGATATTTTATTTATAATTTTTAGACATTATATAATGTATTTTATTTATGACACAATGATGATGCAGTAATTACTAAAATAGTGAAAAATAAAAATAATTGATCTTATAAATACCCAAATAATTATAATATGAAACTTTTAATGAATTAAACTAATTTTCTATGATAATATGATATATTAGGATTGATGTAATTGACTTTGTTCGAAGTAATCAATCTGTTAGGAGTTTCACAAAAATCAACTATTGAATAGTGTCAAAATTGACATAAAAGAGTTCTTAAAACAAATATTATATTATTAATTGATATTAAATTCCTAAAAATCTAAGGTTCGGCCAAGAGACTTATATTATGATAGGTTCCTCATTAATGGACCACTTGGGGGTCGCTTGGATGTATATAGTAAGTTTATTAATCATATTATATAAAAATACAAAGAGACATTGTAAAAGTGAAACTAATTAACTTAGAGTTAATACTTAAAGATAAGGTTAATATAAGTACCCAAACCTGTCTAAATTCTATTGGATGAGTTGTTTTCGACCTATCCACACCTCATCCTTTGAATAGTCAACTTTGGAGCCTTTGTAAACCGAATATGAATTTATTATAAATTAATATTTCTAGCTTTTCCAAAGGTGCCCCTCACCCCTCTTATAAAAGGGCACTCCTCCTTCTCATTTCTTCACACCTTCAAAGCCTTTTGGTTCGGCCAAACTCTGCCCAAATAATCTCCCAACATCCCTCACTACAACCTAGAGGCCTTAGTTTGATCAAAAAGCCAACCTAAGGAGCCCTTTTGATCAAATCAAAAGGAAGAACCCGAAGAAGAGGTAATGATTTCACCACCCTTTTCTAAGTTCATTTCTTCTTCCACTTCTTCTTCCTTTGTTCTTACCATTCTGAAATAATAACTCCAGTATCTCACATATACTGTGATGTTATTATAAATATGGTACAATCATATTCAGTATTCTATCCACCCTTTGAATAACATGTCACCATACGTGCGTACGTACGGCTTACCGTCTCCACGTCGTGGTGTAATTGTTATTCAATATAATATTATTTGGATGGGTATAATAATGATGTGTAACTCATGTAAATAATAAATATAACATGTTAATGATTCTGTATATATGATATACCATCCATTTATATATTATTTTAATATCAAAAGAATGATATTGTCGCTCGTGCGTACGTACGGACTACCGTCTCCACGAACGCGATGAGATTCATTCTCCATCGTAACCATTAAAGCGTAATTATCATTTTATGATTTAAAAATGATGTTTAAGGACTTGATATCATTCTGGATATGAATAATATACAACCTATCCTTTACAAACATGTCTTACGTAACAAAACATATGAAAGAAAACAAGTAAGTTAACACCCGAAACAACGATAATACTAAGATATTATTATCAAATCAATATTAAAAGATCATATATGATATCATATTAATGTATATGATTCTTGTATAATTTAATAACAATTATTTCACCATTATACAGGAGGTTAACCTACCCCAACCAAGGAAAAAGTACAAGGTAAGGGTTATTTCACAATCTCTTCATTATCCGAGGTTGTATTATACGTAATAATCTACTGGGATCTCTTTATCATCAACATCCATGTTTCTTCGAAATGTATTTCAAAACATTTTTACTATTTACAAGAATATGGGTTAAAGTCATTTATACCCTTGTTTGACTTTTTATAAGAGTTTTATAAAGGAATCTTTCCGTCGTTTTCAAAACAAGGTCCTTTTTTACCTTTTCGACGGAATTGAGGTAAGATTGTTTTTTTTAACTTATACGGCGGGTGCGGTTATTTTCCGCCGTTATAAAATTGTTGAAGCTTTACATACAAGCTTATAAGAATATTTTCAAAGAAAATGTTTTATTTTATATTGATCTTAAATGATTTCAAAATAAAAGGAGATACTTCTTTAAAAAGAATTTTGATTTCATCTATGTCAACATCCTTTGATGGATTTTAAGATTATTTGATGTTGATTTATTATGATACAAAACTTCTATATTGTATTGAAGGTTTTGTGATATGTTTGACTGTGGATGTGCTATTTTTATACCATTCATAGTTATGGTGAAATTATTAACATTTCGTATGCTAGTTTTAATACGAATGTTTATGTTATGTTTAAACCTTTTCATATGGGAATGCATTGGACTTAATAAGTGACGGGTGGAGACCGCTATAGCTCCTCGATGCATCGGTAGGTCTCATGAGACAAACTAGTGTCTTGGCACAAGGCCTTGACAAAATCTTATTTGTAGTCTTGGCACGAGGCCTTGGCTATGTGGTTATGATAGTCTGGCATTATGCATTCCAACATTATGAAAGTGGTTATTGATTTTTGCATGTGATTATTCGATTAGTAGAATATCCATGTGAATAAGTAAATGGCATTATTTCATTTTACTTTTGCCATACCATGTTGAAGTTCAATTTTAAAAGGCTTTTGTTTTAGTAATGCATTGCCTTAAATGTTTATTCTTATTTATGAAAGTTTCCGCTTTATTGTTATCCTTACTGGGCATTTGAGCTCACCCCTTTTCTATGTTTTATTTTTCCCCAGGATGTGAAGAAGTAAATTATGAATGACCTGCAGGGATATTATGAGGGGATAGTAGTGTGGATTATGGAGACATTATGTTGTTGTAGTAGTTTTTCATTTTATGATGTAATGTAAAACTTATGAATATATCTAGTGTTTCCAAGGCTACTAAACCAATCGGTCTTTCGAGATTTGATCTTTCTTGTGATCATGCCAATGTTATGTAATAATGCACCGACTCTGGGTAACTGGGGTCGGGGCGTTACACCCAGTTATCATTTATTTTGGTTTGGAAATGATTTACCTGAATGTGGATTTTAAAAACCTCAAAAACATTTGAAAAACCGAATCAGAAAAATTCATACCAAACAAGGTTCATACAAACTCTAGAACCTAATAGATAAGTTAAAACAAAATAAAAGAGGTCCAAATACACAATGAAACATCATAAAAATATGCCCATGGACTCCACAAGACAAGGGGTCATCACCAACAATCCATCTCCACAACTCCACACCATGGATGGGAACTAACACCCCAAACCACCATCACCCAAAGCCTTTCCTTTACCTATTTCAAACATGACCAAGTATACATACAACTAAGGGGTTTATGTAGGGTGTGAGACTAATACCAATATGATACCACCCCAATATCCCAAAGATTATGCAATACAAGTGGAAAAAGAAAGTTGTTTTAATATGTAAGGAAAAGTGACAACAAATTCCAAGAAATGAAACACTCAATTAAAAATAGTTTTCAATATAAAAAATACAGAATGATGACAAATTTTATTAAGAAACGTTAGATAATTTAATTTAAATCCAAACACACCCTTATAAAAGGGTAAATACAAAAAATCTAATGATAACCAAAACTGGGAACACTCTTAGGCACTGGATAGTTTCAGCCCCTATATACCTCAAACCTCAGTGTAAAAATAACCATCTTACAATCCTTTCCCATGAACGATCCACTATTAGAGAACATAACCATAATATATTGGTCCCAAAACCTCATCCATATAGTTTCATTAGAGTTTCCTTTAACCATTTTCTCATTGAAACAAGGAAAATACCCATCCGGATCAGTAGTTGTACTAGTAAATATCTGCCCACCCAGGTACCAGGGCTTCCCCTTTTGTGCTCAAACAATTTCATCAAGAAACACACATCCCTTTTCATATAAATAACCACTAAAAGTAACATACAAAAATATAGTATATATACACACTTTACACCAATTAATACACACAACAAAACATTTTGTTTTTCAATAAAACAACTTCACAAAAGCTAACAATGTTTTTCACACAAAAATCACTTTAAAACCCCACATTAAACACCATGTGCATACTCACATTCTACAAAACATAATTTTACGCACCCAAAAAATTTCTATAAACCCATTACATGAGTTATAAAATAACTCCAATTGGTATCACATAAAATAGCCATATAAAACACCCAATTTTACACCAAATTGATACCCTAAAATCATTTACTTAACAAACGTCACCCAAAACAAAATTTTGTTGTAAAAACCAATGGATATGAACAATAATAACATTATATTAATCCCTAAAACATTTCAATGAAATCAGTTGTGTATTTGTATGGAATCCCCAAAGGAGACAATAAAATGTTTCTATGAAAAACCCCAATTTCACATAAAATTAGCACTTAAGATTTATTTTCATTATAAATGCCACTAAAACAAATTTTTTCTATAATAATACAATGAAATAAACATTAAAATGTTATAAACATAGTAAAATAAGCCCCATGGATTGAATACACAATTTAATAACCTCCCAAATTTGTTAAAACCTCGAATCCTTTGTGAGAAAAATAAATCGCACCACTGCTGCACCACAAGGAGGATAAATCAAGACTAAAACTAGAAGAAAAGACCAAGAATCCAAGGATCGAACCCTGGGTTCGAAAACCTGACTTATGGACACAATTAAATTCAAGAAATAAGAAATTAACCCTAAATAATAGAGAGAAATTTTAGATGTAAGTACTTACATGAAGACAACATAATGTTTCCACATCAGAAAACCATTAAAAAAGACCTCCAAAGGAGGATTGGGGAGCTTGGGAAGCTGCCTTTGCTGAAATGGTCGAATGAGGGATGAAAGGGGTGATTTTGGATAAATCTTGGGATGGAAAAATTGTAATTAAAAACCTTTTTAATGACCTGGACAAGGCCGCATGGTTTTCTTGCACAGTTTAACAAACCATGTGCCCAAAACGTGCAACCCTTCCTCCCACTCAAAATGTGTCCAAACTCTTTCAAATTTAGGGGGTTCAAATGGGGAAATCTAGGGGAAGATAGTCCAAGGATATGGGGAAATAATAGCAAAAATAACACCACCTTTTTATCCAAAAACTCATCAAACTCAAGGGTATAAGACACCCCAATAACTTAACCCACAAGGGGTTCCACTATGAGTGTCACAAATCAAACTCCCTACCACCTAAACCTCAAACCATACCATTGACAAAAGAGGAGGCCAATTAGCACCCAATACCAAGATCATAGATGAAGAACATAGGAGACACCAAAATCTAATCCTAGAACACCCGAATACCATGATAAACCAAGAACCAAAAGTGGGTTCGAAACAACAGATGGAAATTGAATATCCAGGTGTGACACACTACATGCTTATTTTCCCAGTGATAGACAGAACAATGAAAAAATGAGTAATTCCAAATTATAAAAAACACCATTTTATAAAGACAATAGAGAGAGGAAAAAATAATAAAAAAATTATTCTGGTTATCCCTAGGGAAATAAGAATGTGAATGGGACCAAGAGTCCCATATAAAACATCAATAGAGATGGAATTAAGTGGATTATGGTTTTTTATAAAGGGAATTTGGTGGTAATTAGAGAGTGTAGTTTCAATTAATTTTTAATTTTATCAAATGATAAGAAATAATAACACACAAAAAATCAATATTGTTAATTGATATTCTTAAAAACATATAGTTTTTCAAATGTTGTTGATTATATTGGAATGTTTTTTCTTACACCTTCTAGATAAATTAACTTATAATATTATAATTATAATAAATTATGGTCTCGTAAAAAATTTTTTAAAATATTATTCTATCCTTAATGCTAATAAAGATTAAGAGAATGATATTATTATATAAAACTAGAAGCTTTGTTTTAAATTTATGTGAGAATTCTTTCATTCCCTTATATTTCATTATTTTGTTAAAATTTATTTAGTATTTCTTATAATGGTTTTTCTGAGATGATAATTATCATTTTTAAAATCATATTTGGAACAGGTTATGGAAAATTATTATAAAATTTATCATTTATGATATGAATTTTGATAAAAATAAGTACATGTTTAACTTATAAAAAAACCACTGATAGAAAAAATATAGAAGAATGCAACAAATTAATTTAATCATTCTTCCGATTTAAAATGATAATTTTCAACGTGGTGATGTTGATTGAGATTTTATTTTGTTTCTTTAATAAAAACATCAAGAAGGCTTTGAACCCATTAAATTGGACGTGGTTTATGGAATTCCTTATCATCCTTACCTTGGTATATAATATTTTATTATATATTAAAATTGTATCAATCCATTCCACATTTTTCTATTTTTTTTTATTTTATCTATGGTTTTATCTTTAAATTTATTATTTCACTCACTATGTGTATTATTTTCGGAATAAATTATGTTTTGGGTATTCTTTTGAATTTAATAACAGTTTTTAATAATTAACTATTTTTTATATTTTTTTAAAAATTTAATATCTGGTTTGGTTAGAATAATTAATGTTTTTCTTTTATGTGGAATTTAATATCGATGTTAAAATACCACATATAATGTAAAAAATGGCTATATGATATCATATTTTCTTGAAACTATATAAGAATTTCATCAATTGATTTGCGACTAAACGGAATGAACCACACATCAATCAAATATGAATTTTGTTTGAACGTTTGAATGTTTTGGATTAAAATTTATGTATATTTTATTGTAAAAACATGTTTATCATTTTATAATTAATACTAAATAAAATAATATCCTATTATTTTGATACTATTTGAAAATGATTATAGATTTATTTTTTTATAGGAACTAAGAAAATATTTATAGGATATGTTGTTTTGTCAGAGTGACCAAAATTGTGTTTTTTGATTTTATGGATTACACAAAGTCTGTAACATGTTCTCAATCAGAAAATATAACTCTCATATACATCAAATAATATAATAAATCATTAATGATATATAACATATTGGGAATAGTATCATGTGAAACAGACACCCGACTCATATATTATTTGAGAATTAGAAGTTTCATTATACAACATTTAACTAAAAGTGTTTACTTTAATTGTAAAATGTCATCAAATACAATCCAATTTCAATTTATGCTTTCTTAAAAAAATCATAGGTCATATATGAACATTGGGATTAAATGTCACATTAAAAGGTTCCTGAGGGGTCATAAATTTCAAAAAAAAAAAGAATTTGTTTGGGTTGGCCGTAGTCCATAATAATAATTAAATGAAAGAAATCCACAAATTAACTATGATATCCGAAAAAATTGAAAGGTGAAACATTTAAGATATTTAACATTTATGGATGATCAGTTTTAAAAACTTATTCTTGATTCATGCACCATATAAGAATAATTACATTCATTATATAACTTATGGCTAAAAATGTATTTCCAAAAATTCAAAATTCATCAAGTGCTATATGAATCCGATAATATTTTAGTATATTTACTTTAAAATAATTTTTGATATGTAGGATCATAATATAAATAAAAAATACACTCAATAATTCATTTATTATAAAAACCAAATCGACTGGACATAGTTCATAAGATGTGCTAAATATGGGAAACTATAGAAACTGACATTAGTATATTTTAAATTCTATAAAAATTGCACTTGGGGAATATGTTACCTTTTAGAATGAATGATAAATGAAAAAAATTCTTAAATCATGTGTTATCTATGGATAATAAGTTTTTTACAACTTATAATTATAAATTTCCAATAACACCCCAAGCTTCCATGGTATGCTTCTCTTTGAAAAATAGAGTAGTGTGTGTTGTATGCAACTTCGAGTTGTAACAAACCCCAACCAATCAATCTAGCCATTATGATTAGTAATTACCACTTTTTGAAATTTTATAAATTTTATCTTTCAAAATGGACTTCATTTATGGATTCGGATATCGAAATTAGCCTACGGTGAATTTTTTTTATTTTTCTGAAAACATTCAATTTTGGATGAATATTGAAAAACATTGAGTTATAGTTTAAAACCGAATTTTTATTTAAATAAATATTTATTTTATTTAAATTTATTTTCGGTCAAAATAGATACATAATGCTTATATATGTTCAATATAATTCATTAGAGTCAATTTATAATAATATTAGATATATAAAAATTTTATAGACCTATTCACTGTCTTTTACCCACCACCTAGGAGAATTTGCGAATTCACATAAAACACAATTTTACGGCTTTTCTGAGTTCAATTTCAAAAATCTGAGAGGCACGGTTGATATCAGTAAGTAAAATGTTGTTCAATAATATGAAAATATTTTTTGTTGAATAGTAACTTTTTACTTTTATTTTACCACTTTTAAAAGGAAACATGGTAATTAAGGGTAAAATGATATTATTATTACCCTAACACATGTCCTAATTTTATTGGATAATTTTAATTTGACCAAAAACAAACTTAGGAATAAAATATGATCCTTTAGGTCCACATGTATTAGATTAGGATATTTATTATTATTTTATTTAAAGAAGAGTTAAAAGAGTTAAAATCAATGTTTAATAACTAAAACATTTTTAATATAGGGTTATACATAATATAAATTCAACTATAAATATTCATTATAAGGATAAAAGGATTTCCTACATAATGGTATTTTATTTATATTTTTTAGACATTAAATAATTTAATTTATTTATGACACAATGATGATGCATTAATTACCTAATTAATAAAATATTAAAATAATTGATTTTATGAATATCCAAAGAAATGTAATTTGGGACTTTTTATGAATTAAAATAATTTTTTAATTTAATATGATATATTAGGGTTGGCTATATGAATTGTTTTAGAAGTAATAATGCTGTTATGAATTTACCAATAACAAAATACCAAATAGTTTCAAAATTGATATAAAAGAATTTTTTTAAAAAAATATTATATACTTAATTGATATTCTATTTATAAAAATATATGGTACAGACAAAATACTTATATAATGATATTTGTATCATTAATAAACCACTTTGGGTTCTCTTGGAAGTATATAGTAAGTTTATTAACCATATAATATTAAAATACAAAAAGAAAAGGTAATTGTCAAACTATTTAACTAAAAGTTAAATATAAAAGATAAAGTTAATATAGTGACCCAAACCTGTCTAAAACCCATTGGTTGAGTGTAGTTCGACCCATACCCACCTTATCCTTTAAATAATTTATTTTGGAGCCATTATAATCCAAAAATGATTTTATTTTAAAATAATATGTCTAGTATTTCCTATGGTGCCCCTCACCCCTCTTATAAATAGGCACTCCCCCTTCTACCTAATTCACATCTTCAAAGCCATTTTGATCAGCCCACTTCTGCCCAAATACTATATCAACTCTCCTCCGTTCATCCTAGTGGCACTCCTTTAGTCATAAATCCAACCTAATGATCCATTTTGATCAAATAAAAAGGAAGAACCCAAAGAAGCGGTAAATATTTCATCAATTCTTTCAAGTTCCTTTCTTCTTCCACTTTATATTTCTTTGTTGTTTCCATTCTAAAATAATAACTCCAGTATCTTCTATATACTGTGATGTTATTATATATATTGTAAAACCATATTCATTATCTTATCCATCCATTGAATTACATGTCACCATACGTGCGTACGTACAGATTACCGTCTCCACGTCGTGGTGTAATTGTTATTCAATACACTATTATTTGGATGGGTATAATAATGATGTGTAATTGATGTATATAATAAATATAACATGATAATGATTCTTTATATATGATATAACATCAAATTATATATTATTTTAAGAATGATATTGTAACTCGTGCGTACGTACGGATTACCGTCTCCACGAACGCAATGAGATTCATTCCCCATCGCATCCATTCAAGATTAATTTTCATTTGATGATTTCAATTAATGATTCCAGACTTGATATAATTCTGTATATTAATAAGATACATCCCATAAATAAAAAATATGACTCACATAAAAAATACTATAAATGAAAATGAATCTATTAACACCTGAAACGACGATAATACTAAGTTATTATTAACAAAGAAATGTTAAAAGATCATATATGATATCATATTAATGTCAATGATTATTGTATAAATTAATAACAATTATTTCACCATTATTCATGTGGTTAACCAACCCTCGACCAAGGAAAATTACAAGGTAAGGGTGAATTTCACAATTTCTTCATTATCTGAGGTTGTTTATATGTAATTATCTAATGGGTCCTCTTTATCATCCACATCCATGTTTCTTAAAAACGTATTTCAAAACATTCTTAATATTTTATAGACTATGGGTTAAATTCATTTATACCCTTTTTTGACTTTTATAAGATGTTTATAAAAGAATCTTTTCATCATTTTTCAATCAAGGTCTTTTATAACCATTTCACCAAAATTTAGGTAAGAATGCCTTTTTTAACTTAATTGGCAGGTGAGGCTATTTTCCACCATTATAACATTGTCGAAGATTCCCTTACAAGCTTATAAAAATATTTTAAAATATAAATGTTTTCTTTTATAATTATGTTACTTTTAAATGATTTCAAAATTGAAAGATACATTTCTATAAAAAGGTTTTCATTTCCTCTATGTCAATATCCTTTGATGGATTTTATGTTTTTTTGTAGTTGATTTATTATGATAAAAAACTTCCATATTTTATTGAAGGTTTTGTGATTTGTTTGACTGTGGATGTGTTATTTCATACCAATCATGGTTTATGGATAAAGTATTGACATTTTTATGCCATGTTTAATATGAATGTTTATGTTATGTTTAAAACTTTTCATATGAGGAATGCATTGGACTTAGTATGTGATAGGTGGATCCCGCTATAGCTCCTCAATGAATCGGTAGGTCTCATGAGACAAAATAGTGTCTTGGCACACGACCCTGACAAAAACTTATTTTAATACATGGCACAAGGCCTTGACAATGTGGTTATGAAAGTCTGACATTATGCATTCCATCATTATGAAAGTGGATATTAATATTCCATGTTATTATTTTACTAGTAGAATATCCATGTGAGTATGTAAATTGAATTATTTTGATTTTATCTTTGCCATATTTTGATGATGATCAAGTATAAAAGGATTTTGTTTTAGTTCTAAGCGTTGCCTTAAATGTTAATTCTTATTTATGAAAGTTTCTGCTATATTTTTATACTTACTTAGCATCTGAGCTCACCCCTTTCTATGTTTTATTTTTTGCAGGATGTGAATAAGTATTTTATGACTGACTTATATTGATACTCTATGGGATCTCAGTGTTGTCTATGGAAACAATGTTGTTGTATTTTTTCATTTTATGATTTAATGTAAACCTTATGAATGTATCTAGTACTTCCAAGGCTACTAAACTAATCAGTCTTTTGAGACATGATCTTTTATGATCCTTCCAATGATATTTAATAATTCACCGACTCTGGGATTCTGGGGTCAGGGCGTGACATTTCCACTTTGATGGTCAAAAGTCATTAATCCTTATTTGGATCCTTTAAGAAAATGTTTTTGAAGTAATGTTTCACATATAGTTATTAAAAACATAATAAACCTAATATTTAGGTGTTTTATATTATGAAAAAACCATATTTTGATTGGTCATAGTTTAAAACATGTTATAAATGTTAAAATTGGCCTTACATTCTATGATAGTAATAAAATTACAAAATAATTAAACTCAAAGAACATGTTATATTTTAGTTTGAGAGATGTGTGAAATAGACACATGAGTAACATATTATCTGTTAATAATATGTTCTCTATAAATTATAACTGAAAATGTTCACTTTTACCATCTAAATCCATCAACCATTCTCTAAATCCATTTTATTTTTTTAAACAAATGCCCCATATATAATTTAATAGTTATTGTATAATAGGGAATTTGAAAACATTACCTGGGTGGTTAAATTTTTTAGAAAAACATATATTAATATTTCTTATTAAAAAACATGTAAAAAATTTGAAAAACTAGACAAACTGAATTTGAAATCAATATAATTACTTCAGAATTACACTTAGTGGATATGTGAACCACTAATATGATTAATGTATGAAATATGTGTCATATTCATTCATTATGTGAGTACAATGAGTTATATTGAATAACTTATAACTCAAAATGACCACTTTTAGGGTCAAAAGTTTTCAAGCATGCCTTGAATGTCATAAATTTATTGAATAATAATGTTTGGGTCATTTTTGTTTTATAAGATCTAAAAAACATGATTTGATTTTAGATAGGTCATATATTTTAAAAAAACTATATATGGATTGGTTTAGTTCACATTCTATGTTAAATGTGAAAAAAACTAGTATAGGCTTCAATATTCCTTAAATTATAACATAATCATACTTAGATGGTATATGACCTATTGAGATGAGAGACATAGAAAACTAATTCCTAATTCAGACATTATCTATGAATTATAACATTTTTTTATATCTTCAAAATAAAAATGTACACTTTGATTATAAAATGTTTTAAAATTCACATTTAATCCCATTAGATTTTAGAAAATGATTACAGAGTTTAGTTATTCCCTTTAGTATTTAACATCACCATAAACCAACACCCATGGAGAGGTATGTTGTAAAAAATCATATTTGGATTGGATATTGTTCTTAAAATTTTCTAAATGTTATAAAATAGCCAAACAATCCAATATCCATTATATTTAATCATTAAAATACATAGGGGATATGAAACCTATTAGGATAGAAGGTGTGTGAAAAATATTTTTTAGTCAGGAATTGACCAATAAAATTACATTTGTTTGTATAACTTACAAAAAACATTTGTGGTCATCAAACAGGATTTTAATCCCATTAAAAATTTCAATATAATTCCTCAGTTAATTTGAAACCTATTTGATCTAACAGTATATAAAATTAATACTCATGGGTATTTATATTGTAGGAAAAGACCCATATATTTTTTCCTTGTATTCCACAACATTCACTAAACATGATAAAAATCTTCAATAGTGTTTGATATTTTTCATATTACAGTAAAACAATAGATGAGGGATATGTGGACTATTGAGTTACACCACATATGTGAATAATAATATTCATTTAATATAATATTATTAAAAATTACCTATTTAATGTTAAAAAGATCCTATATGGTTACCAAATCCCATTTATTTTTGGGACAAATTCCCATGGTAATTTTTGACTAGTATGGTCAAACGACACATTTAACAAATACATGAGATATTGTAAATTTTAAAAAATAAACATATTTGAAATCATATCAGTTTATATTTATAGGTTCAAGTTACCAAAATTAGTTTAATGATTTTTAACTTTTTAAATTATTTAGATTAGTAAATGATATTTTATTGATAATATATTTATCATTTAATGTTTTAATATTAATTTTCATGTCATTTGAATCAATAATGAGGTTAAAGTTTTGGATTTTTTTGTTTTTCTCAGATCTTATTTTCGTATAATCATATTTTGTGTTAATTAGAAAAAATTTTATACACTAATGATTCTAATATATATATATATATATTATTGGCTTATTTGGATGTGTTTTATATAGGTTGATATGTTGTATTTATAGGGGAGATGATGAATTTGTTGTGTGTGTATTTAATGACTTGTTTAAATTATATTTGTTTTTATTTCAATTTATATTATAATAAGTATTTTTTATGTTTTTTAGTTTTTTTAAAAAATTAAAATTTTATTTATAAATTTTTTGTTATAGCAGTATTAGATACTTATATTGGGGGGTTGTTGACAAATATTCTATAAAAAGTGTTAGCACTCGCTAATGTTAGTCACTAAAAATAGTCATGGTAATAAAAATAAAATTTTATGGTGCCTACCATTTGTGGTTACTAAAAGTTAGAAACCACCAATGGTGGTTATCAAGGGAATTTAGAAACCCAACCTATCGAAAGAAATACAAAATTAAATCTAAGTGATCGCTCTTTTCATATAATGGGATTTAGAAACTATAATTATTTGTTTCTAATTCATATTTCATTAATACTTTAATCTATATATGGAAACTAATTTTCTCAAAAAACAGGGTTATTCTATCCATATCTTCCTTTTAGGGGTGGTGACTCCGCACTATTTTTGGCACTCCATGAACAATATTTTTCCATTAGTTTATATCAATATCCATTCATTGATCAGGAAAACCATCTTATTATGAGTAAATTATAATCAATATTCTATTAATCACTAAAACATTGATCAAGCCTTATATTAATGAGGGGAAGACGCCTGAGAAAACTATTCATGATTAATATTTCAGACAACTGGTGGTCATTCCTCAAACAACAACAATTTTAGAGAAATCCAATATTCAAAGATTATTATTTTAACATTTGGTGTCCATTTCTCCTATTCACCAATGATAATTGTAATTCATGAAAAAATACCTTTCACAGTTCAACATTACCAGCGATTCCCTAGATCACATACCATTTTCCACACTCTATTTTTTCCTTTGTTACTAACACCATATTCATTGTATATTATAGTAAAACAATATTAAATCTTTTTAATAGGTCTTCCCTCATGAAGCCAACAACAATGGGTCTCCACTCTACATCTCCTAAAGATAATATATAAAATACATCAATTCAACCTCAAAATACATGTTTTCATTTATTACAATCATGGTGTTCAAGATAATTTTGAAAAGTAATCTTACTACTTCTTAACTTGTCTCATGTTACAAATTCATCTAAAATAGGTCTCTTTTATCCCTATATAAATGATTATATGGATAATCAATTAAGTCCATCTCATGTATTGTGTTTCCATATTTCACAGAAATAGTATTCAAGTTAAATTTTTGAAAAACATGATATTACATCTCCAAAATGTGTCTCCCCCCTTAATGTTGATCAAAACTAGCCTCCCATGTCTACATATTAAGGAAGATATATAAAATCCATAATGACAACCTTATCCTATATTTTTTTTCCATAATATTCATGAAAAAATCTAGAAAAATGATCTTAATGATTAGTAAAAGGTAACCTCTGATGAAGTTGACTACAACATGTCTCCTCCCTCACTCTCCAAAAGAAGATAGTAAGAATCTATAAAGATGAACTCATAATGTATTTTTCCCTTTATCACTAACAAAGTATTCATGAAACCTAATAAAAAAATGAATATACATATCTGTAATGAGTATCCTATTACTATGTAAAAACACATGTTTACTCTCTCCACCTCTTAAAGATGATTTTGAATGTCTAAAAATTGTCACTAAGGAAATATTTTTCCATTTACATGTAACATAATATTCATAATACTTTTTTAAATGATCATACTACTCCATAACAAGGCATGTCATACAAACTCAACTATAACTGATATCATCCCTCTCCCTCACTCTTTTTAGGTCTCTTTCTTAATGAATATATGGATACTCAATGATGTATTCATCATGTTTTATTTTTCCATCAATTTATATTTCAATATTAATTAATTTTTTTTGAATATTGATCATGTTACTACATAATAGATCTCCTCTAAATGTGTTGATAAAAAAGGTATCATATCACCCTCTCCAAAATATGATATGAATTTTACAAAAAATTCATATCATAATTTATTCTTGTATTTATTAACAATAATAATATAAATTATAATTTTTTGATTAATATTATTACTACCCTACAATAGGATCTTCTTCATAATTCATGTATAAAAGAACTCTATTATCACATTACTAAATAATATAGGGATTGTTCATGATGTGGATCCAACACTTTATTCTACTATTTATTTGTAACATATTATTCATTAAAAAGTTAATTAAAAAATTCCACTTCCCTAAATCTGGACTTCTATAACAATATAAATCATAAGAGGTCTCCAAACTCCATATTCTAAAGAATATAAGGGAAGTCCATAAGTGAAACCCATATAGTATTCTTCCATTTATAATTAAAATAGTCCTATTAAATTTAAAAGGATTCCTTAATAATCCATAACAGGTCTCTTCTCATGATGTACACTATGATAGGTATCCTCTCCCCATATCCAAAAGATTATATGGACTATCCAAAGATATGACCTAATTATATTTCATTCTATTATTAACCCACATCTAATACATGACAAATTTTATAACAAGGATCATTCTGCTCCACAACAGGTACATTGTCACAAAGTTGAACACAATAGGTCTCTTCTCATCCTCTAAAAAAAGGATATGGATAGACCATAATGTCAACCACATTTTATATTCCTCCATATAATTGAAAAATATTATTCAAGATAAATTTTTAATAAATTATATTGAACCCTAGAAAAATGTATCCTCGTATGAATTAAATTTTAACAAGTATCCCCATGTAAAATAAGAGTAGGGAAGTCCATGAAGTCTACCTAAAACTATATTGTTTAATTTAATAACAAATTTGTATTCATGATAAATTTTGGAATTTCATTGTTAATGTTAATGAATTTTATTTATTTTTAACAAAATTAATGATACTCTAATGGATTTTTCATTAACTAATTAGTTCTTTTTAGGTTTTGTATTTAAGTACAACACGTGTTATGATAGGTGGTGGCTTTGGTTTCAAGTTTTATTTCTGATGTATTTTGATACATGAAGAAAATATAACTTTCTGATACTTTCACATACTTTTATTTACTCTAATAATTAATATTATATATGCTTTATGGTAGAATGTTTTCTTATGTAAACTTTTCTTATGTTTCTTTTCCAGATCTATGTTTCTTGAACCAAATCAATTTTGGTTTATAGTTAAGAACTAAAATAAGGTTGGTGAATTTACCATGATTAACTTAGTTAAACATATTTTTCTTTAAGATTAAAAATAATTTTTAAAAACATAAATTTCACCACCCCCATGTAATTGAGAATCTACGTATACTATTTAAATCCTATAGTGGTGTTATATTCTAGTTTCATGTTTATACTGGCAGTAAAAGAATTATAAATTGGTAGCATGATCTTCAACTAATGACATCCTAACATTCCTGGTTGTAGAATGATTCAACTAACTGAAGTAGTATAAGAAGAGTGGTATAAATTTAGTACTGATAGTTGAAAGCTTCAACCAGTTTTATAAAAAAATTACTATCAGATGCTTTCTCTAATTAGTGGAAATGCTTTTGTTCTGGATATATAGAATTTGTTCTTTCAGTAGCAGATTCAAAAGAGGATATATATTGTTGTATATGATTTGGGTGAAAAATTATGTAAATTGTCTTCATTATTCAAGATGAATAATTTTCAACCAAAACAATGAAGTAAGAATGTTTAGTTTTTATACCATTCCACAATTCATAAAAAAGTTTTATTTAAAAAAGTTCAGATTAAAACGTAATTTATAGTATAACAAGTAGTTATTATATCTTCAACACAAAAGTTTTTAACAAAATAATATTCAATCAATAATGTTCGGGTTATCTCTTGAAGAATTAGATTTCTTATTTCAACAACACCATTCATTTGAAGAGTTATCAAAGCTGAGAAGTTATGAGTAATGCCTATTTTGCTAAAAAATGCTTCAAAATCAGAATTTTGAAATTCTCCCTTATGATCACTATGAATAGTTACTAATTGAAGGTTTTATCATTTTTATCTTGGGATATAAAAGTTTTGAAATAAGAAAAATATTTATATTTTATTGCTAGAAAATATACCCACATAAATCTAGTGTAATCATAAACTAGAAAAATACATGATATTTTCCACCAATGCTTCCAATTTATGTTTGACCGAAAATATCCATATGCCATAACAATAATGCATCAAATTTTGAGACCTCACCAATTTATTTATAAATTTATTTATTCCTCTTTCCATATTGTAATAGATCATAAACTTTTGAAGACTAAAATCCTTAACAAGTCTTTTCTTTGAGATTTTTCATAGATTCTTATGGTTACAGTGTCCTAAACATCTATGCCCTAACCATGATTGATCTTACATTTCACTAAGGCATGGTATACCATGACTCATATGGTGTTTTATGTTTACTGTGTACATATTCTCTTGCCTATGGGAAGAAAGAATAAACTCTTCCTTGGAATTATGTATTAAGCTTTTATCATTCCTAAATATCACAAGGTAACCTACATCA
This sequence comes from Viscum album, assembly GCA_963277665.1. Lineage (NCBI taxonomy): Eukaryota > Viridiplantae > Streptophyta > Magnoliopsida > Santalales > Viscaceae > Viscum > Viscum album. The sequence goes on along the minus strand of OY728143.1, from coordinate 2,059,772,314 downwards.
CATAATTGAATTATGCTAATGAGTATGTGCTGAAGACCCTTTAAAAATAAAACATTATAAATTAATGTATTTCTAAGAAGAACAATGTTAACTATAACAATAATTTCTCCATGAGAATTATCTCCAAAAGATACTTTTCCTCCTTTCGTCTTGATAATATTTTCAAAAAGGTTTTTTATTACCAGTCATATGCCGAGAACATACATTATACATATACCCTGTATTGTTATTGGTACATTCTTTATTTTCATAAAAATATAATATTTAGACTTTTGGAATCAAAACATTTCTTGGATCCTGAAATTTATGAATGTAAAATTTTATGAATCCACATTTTCTAAAAAAATAAACTTTTTGAAGACCTAAAGATTGGGTTTTGATAAAAAAAATTCTCCCAATCTCCACCAAACTGAAATTTAGTACAAAATAGAGGACTTTGGGGAACAAAATAGTAATTACTAAAAATTGTTTTTGATTGAGTATAACAAAAACAAGAACGATTCCTCAAAGTGAAAATTATGGAATACATTTTTTCAATTTTTTCCTTACCCGATGTAAAGTTTTACAGGAATTTCCAAAAGGAAAATATTTTTGACTTTAGTTTAAAAACAAAGTTCTTATCCTCAGAGTTATTATTTTTAGAACTAGAGTTAGCTTCTAAAATATTTTCCTTAGAAATTTATTCTTTAAGATCCCTAGAAAGTTTATCCTTTTCAGAGTGAATATCCTTATGGTTATTTAATACACTATCAAAATCAAAAAAATTCTAATCGAGATCTTTATGAAGATATAATACATCATTAGTTAAAATAAATAGTCTAGAATTTTCTATCCCAAGTTTTTTCTTTAGTTTTGAATTCTCATTTTCAAGAAGTTTGAAAAACCTAGACAATTCCTTATATGAAGGTAAAGTGTTATCTTCATCAAAAGAAGTTTCTTCATCTAGAGACTTATAATATTGATAATTAGTATAATTTTTAATCATAAATACATTGGTAATAGACTCTTCATTGTGTACCTTTTCCATCCAATAATGATTTTTAGTGGGTGGTTTGGCTAGTAAACCATGAATCTTCGGACTATAAGTTTCATACTCTAAAGATTCATCAGATGAGTCACCACTATTTTCACTCCACATATCATTAGCCTTCAACACATTCTTAACCTTAGTTTTATAATACTTCTTCTATTTCTCTCAGAATTGTTTTCTTTTCTATCTTTTCTTTTATGCATAAGACAATCTCGTCTAATGTTTCCTGGTCTTTTGTATTAATAGAAAGTGACTTCTGAGTCTTTATTGTCCTTTATTTCATTATTTTTATATCTTTATTGAAAAACTTTCTTCCCTAATATCTTTTTCATCCTTTAAGCAATATTATCTAATTAATTCTCAGACTATTAACTTTCACTAAAAATATATAGAACAATTACTTTCTTAGACTTAGATCTTGTAACCCTTTCAAGAGTCTTTAATTTAGTAGTAGTAGTAAATAAAACACTTCTATTTCCATTCTTGTTTTTATTTATATCATCATATCATTTATATTATTGTCTCATGTAGAAGAATAGTTCCAAAAAGTTCATCAAGAGTAATATTGGAAAATTTCATGTTCTCATCAATAGTTGTCCATTTTTATTCCCACTCCTTTGAAAAAATATCAATTATCTTGTCCACAAGATCTTCATCATCAAGAACAATCTCCGTAATGTCCTAGAATTTCGATATAATTTTTTAATTATATGAAATTATTAGGAGACTGCGAAATCTGACAGTGTCCGATTTTGAGGCCTAGAGTGCCACGAATGATTTGTTGAAGTTCTGTTACACATTAATTAGTGCGTGTAAGAAATTTACTAAAAAAGGGGAATAACTCTTAAATGTTTCCTAAATCAGAAATCTGAGGGAACAATTGCATTCAAATTGGTGGTTTTACCCTAGGAGCAACTTAAGTTTGGTCAGCGTGGGCCTTCTATGAGAAAACCAAAAAATGGTATAATCATAAATAAAATAATTAAATAATTTTTTTTCAAATTCTTATAACTCACAAACGGTATCTCGTATTGAAAATTCAACACCACCACTGAACTCATGAGGGCATGATTTATTTAAGTAGATACTAACTTTGGTAGGTGTGGTCCACCAGTGAAAGTTAGTTTTTGGCAGTAAATAAAATAATTAAGTTATTATTATTTTATTGTAAAATCCATAACAATTAAACGGTAACTCGGATTGAAAATCCAAATGTAAAATTGGGTTATTTGGGGAATTTTTCACTTGGTAAGAGCCTAACCTTGACCGGCACAGGTCGAGGGTGACTGTTAATAATTTTCTGAACTTTTTTTCGGGTACATTTCATAAACGTGCAAGCAACATTTTTTAACTTTTGTACTGGTGCTCAGAATTAAAATCTGAGGACACTGTTAAACTTGCAGCACCGATATTCGCTTAAGGAGTCAATCACTTAGACCGTAGTAGGTCCAGTGAAAAATTTAGCTTTGTAATTTTTAAAAGAATAATTAAAATAAATTTATTATTTAATTTTTATTCTATTCCTCCAACAGACGAGTGGTAAGGTGGGACTGATGACGTGTCAAGCCAATAAATGGCTTGACCCTCCAATCTGAGTAATAGAACCGTTGGGGGAAATTATGAAGCTTACTAATTAATGAGCCCTGTAAAATCTCTGCATCATTACCTACCCTCCCCCTCTCTTATAAATATGGATCTAGGGAAGGGGTATCAGAGAGCTTCATCAAGCAGCATATTGCTAAAAGAATGTTGTGACCCTGGACCCTTAGAAAATGAAGCCGACCCAGTGGGAGGTGACAAATGATATCGAACCACCAATGGGTGACATGTGGGTGGCATCTTTGGGATCCAGTCGCAGGAAATAAGAACATGGTCCACCAGAAAGCATGGGAGATTCTTCGACGTTCAAGGTAGGGGGTTATTTCGTTTGAGTGATTTTGATTTTCCTCCACCCCTTTCTTGATTTTATATGAACAACGCGAGTTAACCGACTAACAAGTTGACCAGTGATTATTTAATCTTTTAAGGAGGTTGTTGTGGTGTATCTTCTAGGGTTTGTTGTTGATTTATACCCCCTTGTCCCGTTCTTGTCGACCCCTTTGATTCAAGAACATTATTATCGCTTGCTACCATTCTAATGCATAGGGTGCGGGCCAAACAAACACGAACCGACCCCTCTACAACCTTTGTGGAATATTTGGTGGTCTTGAGTTGACTGTGACGTCCCAAAGCGAGTGTGGGAGTCTACAAAATGAAGAACAAGCCACCGGGGTGCGCCCGGTGTCCTGAGAAATGTTGTTGGCATCCTATGCTGGCAACCGGCACACAGACCAACCGTCAAGGCAGCGGCGGCGCAACAGTGCTACCGGAGAAAGGCTGAAGCCCTTCAGCCATGGATGAGTGAGGGAAGCATCCAGCGCATGTCATGCCACATGATGTAGGTGGAGGCGCATGTCTACACCACCCAATGGAGAAGGGCCAAAACACGATGCCGCTGCGAAGATGGAGGGGAAGACAACTTACTGCTGGCCGTTGGCAAAGGCGCGGCGCGCGACCACGCCACGCGGAGGAGTCTGGCCATATTGATATCCAGGGAGCCAAGTGGGCCTATTCGGACTTAGAAGGCCGGGTCAGACCCAGGTCTAGACCCGGGGCAGGCGCGGTCGACCCAAACCGGTTTGGGTCAGACTGAACCCAGATCAATTTCGACCATTTTTGTTCATTCGGTCATATCTTGAGTTACGAGCATCCATTTAACGAACAGTCTATAGCTCCAGAAACCTTTGGAAGAGATGAACCTTTTGGTATATCCCACTTGAGTTTTGGATAAAGATGGGGTATGGATGGGTTGGATCGAACATGAATCCAACAGGGCCCTTGGGACTAAAAGGAAAATAACTTACAGACCGGGCATCCGATTGATGCACTGTCTATTGCGTTGAGACCCCAATCCTATGGTGGTAATTTGGTATACTTCTTCGTGGGATTTCGTGGTAGTTGGAGTATCAACCTATGGCTTCAGGAGCAGAATCTCTCGGAATCATGCGACCTTAGTGCGGGAACCCTGTGGCTCTCTGTAACATGAGAAAGAGATCTTATGTGGGTCTGTGCTTTGGGATCCTATATGGGTATGTGATTTGGGATCCTATGTGGGTCAATATTTGAGAGTTCCACATACATCTGCTTTAGGAAATCCATGTGGGACTAATCTAGGATCTTATGTGGGTCTTCTGTATTAGGATTCTATGTGGGTCTGATGATTTAGGATCCTACATGGGTTTTCCTCTTAACAGAGTGAGATGATTCAGTAGTTACATCCACTCATCTTTACTACCATACCTATGTTATACCTTTTGTGTGTTGAGTCCTTACCATTGTGGTGATAACTTTTTGGTAATATTTTTTTGGCATACATTTTTGGTACTTACCTTCGTTGTGATACCTTTGTTTTATTCTTCTATGTGGTGTACCTTTGTGGTACTTACCTTCATGGTGATACCTTTGTGGTATTCTTCTATGTGGTGTACCTTTGAGGTCCTTACCATCAGGATGATACCTTTTTGGTATTCTTCTGTGCGGTGTTACCTTTGTGGTACTTACCTTTGTGGTGTTACCTTCGTGGTATTCTTTCCTTCGTGGAATAGTTGAGCTTTGGGATAATGAGTTGGGCCTTGTGTTTCCTCATGAATGAGATGAGTATACTTAATAACATTGGTATATGTATGTGAATATACCTAACTAGGGTTGACTGCTGTTTCCATGCTTTGGGTTTAATCCTTTGTGGATTTCCGGAGACCTTCAGGGGTCTCGGGGTCCCTACTGAGTATCGTTATACTCACCGCTACATGGGCTTCACCCACACCATGTTGTGTTTGGTGCAGACAATGGACAATGCTGACTGTGGTTGAGAGTAACAGTGTAGGAGGTAGCTCGGAGGTGGAAATTAGGCAAGGGATACCACATAGATGACCATTCAAGAGCTGTACCTACCCTTTAGGTATGATCTTTGGTGGGAGTTTGTAGGATCTGTTTCAGTTTACTTGTACATTTCAGTTTTCTAATTCTTTCCAATTGGGTTTGTATTTTGGCCCCTTTTTCTAATTGTACACAATCTTTTTTCTATATAGTTTACTTGTGTTCATATCTTTTTTTGTGCTGGGTTATGTGTATTTACAGGTTATAAAGGCAATTCCTTCCCAGTTTTAGGTCATACGCCTTTCGGTTATAGTCGACATCCCCTGGCCTATGGAAGGCGGGTTTGGCGTAGTCATGGAATGGGCCCTAAAGGACGGGTCGTGACATTCTCTCACATAGATTGTAGTCTCTTGAAAATGGTCATAAATCATTTTTTCACTTTGCAAATAGGCTCTCCATAAGGAAATAGAAAACCGTGATATTCTTCTGTAAGCATAGATCTTCTGGTTTCTATCCCATTGGATGTACCAAAATTTGTAACTTCAATTTTCTTCTAGATGTAGTTGGAAGCTTCAAAAGAAGAAATTTGACTATATATATTCCTAGACCTAGAAAACAACAATGTATTGGATACCAATTAATTCCGTTGATATTATGATTTTTATTAGTTGGTAAAGGATCTGACTTCCTTGTCATGAATTTTCTAGTCACCAGTAAGCATAATAAAATTGTATACTACAGTCATAATGAAAAAGGTATTCATTTATTCTCTCCAATACTCATAATAATTACCATAAAAAATTGGCGGTCTAGTAGGATTAAGCTTTCCAATTGAACCAACATCCATACCTACCATTCTACAAGAAAATATATTTCCAAAAACATGTAAGTAGAAAAAGATAATAAAAAAAGATAAAAATCTCTAAGAAAAACCTGAGCAAGAAAATTTAAGAAAGAAAATATTGAACGAGGAACAATTGAGTAGGAAAACATATATGTGAGTATAAGTATTTCAGAATCCTCTTCTAATACCAATTGTAGTATTGAAATATTATCTATAAATGATCAATTATAAGGGGGTGAATTATATGTTTGAAAACATTCATTTTTAACCTTAAGGAAAACTATGTTTAACAAAGTTACACAAGGTAAATTTACAAACCAAATTTTAGTTCATAACTATGAACTGAATTTCCTTAGGTTCCGGAAATATGGTTCTGGAAAAGAATCTAAAAAAAAGTTTACTTAGAAAAGGATTATACCATAAAGCGTATGGAATTTTACTTATCAGTGTAAATAAAAGTAAAAGAAATCTTAATAAAGTTATACTTTATTACTTTATCAAAATATAGTGGAAATAAAACTTGAAACAATAAAAAATTAACAATTAGGAAATCTTTTAACCCAAAGAATAGGGTTTTCGACAACCTTGTAAAAAGGAACCTCGATTTATACTTTCAAAAAAATCTATCATACCAACACCAGGGTAAGTCTTCAATAGGAATATCAGAATCAGAGTTTCTATCCCTACAAGACCTCGATCATTAAGGTAGTTAGAATATGTTTCTTCCTATACCCGGAATCCCTTGATTGTACTCAGTAGGAATCAGAGTCGCAAGAAGCAAACTAAACAAGATGTTCAGATCCACACAAATCATGATAGTCTCTCTCTAGAAATAAATTCACAACATGTAATCTCCAGATCGATCAAAATACATAATGAGATCTTTCAAATGAGCTCCTATTTATCAGCACAACTCCAACAGTTGGATCCCTCCTCTAGTGGACATATTTTTCCTTGAATTTTTGAGGGACCTGTACACATGTTACTCAACAAACCATTAGTTAGAAATATATTGTATGAAATCGTTTGATAAAAAAAAATGTATAAAGAAAATCATTTTACATACCCAAATATATTTTTCAGAGTCTAAAGAAAAATATAATTTTAAGTCAAACCAATTAAACATTGATTGTCTATAAGGCATATATATTTGGATTCTGTTTTACATGGAATTTAGATTCTGAATTCTGTAGATTCAAGAGTCTGAATTCAGGGGAATTAGGAGTCAAAATTCTGAGGAATTCAGAGTCTTAATTATAAGTAATTCGGTGTCCAAAATTATAAGGAATTAGAAGTCTGAATTCTGAGGAATTTAGAGTGTGAATTCAAAGGAATTCGATGTCTGAATTCTAAGTAATTTTGAGTCTGAATTCAAAGAATTTGGAATCTGAATTTCAAAATATTCAGAATCTGAATTTCAGAGAATTCGATATCTAAATTTCAATGAATTCAAAGTTTGGATTTCAGAGAATTCAGAATCTGAATTACATAGGTTTCGGAGTCTGAATTACATAGAATTCAGTGTCTAAATTTCATAGTATTATGAATCTGAATTTTAGAGAATTGGGTGTCTGAATTTCAAAGAATTTAGAGTCGTAATTTCAGATAATTTGAAGTATGAATTTCCAAGAATTCAAAATCTGAATTACAGATATTTCAGAACAAGAAAAAAAAGTAATCAATATCTAAAAAATTATATTATTTTGATGTTCTGGATATGAAATAAAAATTTTACTTAGTAATAAAATGAGTCAGATTTGGTGATATTATAAAATGTATGATGAAAAAAAATATATAAAATTTTCACAGGGAAGGAAAATTTTCATTATTAAAATAATCATTAGGAAAAATATATTTCCTTAAGATATAGTGTTTGGGATTTTCAAAACATTGAGGAATGGAAAACTAATAAGGAAAACTTATTGACTCAACAACCACTACTGCATGTTGAAGCTATGTTATCATCGATTTCTGAAATTAAATTCAAATTAACCATTAAAGTGGATAGTTAATAGAATTTATTGTAAGATAAGAACGAAGATTTGAGAAGGATTCATCTTAAAATGGATACTCATATTCATTGAAGACCAATGAAGACATTCCATATTTTCAGCAAGTGTGATGATTAAACTTATTTTATTATTATACTACAAAGCATAATTGTAGCATCTAAAAAGATTGAAAAAAGATCACTGCTCAATGTGAAATGATACCTAATTACATTGTTATAATGACTAACTGGTTGGATGAATATTTAGTATGCTTTTTAAAAATTATAGAGGAGTGTCTATGAGATGTACACCACTTTGTTTTTCATTCAAATAATGAAACCTTGTCAAAACATTGATGTTACTTCCCATAAATATTTAAATATAACAAAGAATAATAATAATATCATTATTGATCATATCGAGATGACTCGAGAAAGGGAATACAAATCACTTCAACATTCATCTTGTCATGTTTCATGTTTAATTTACTTTATAGTTTTGATTATTGAACTGCTATATTTATTGAGCATAATATCATACATTAAATTAGAGTGTAATAAAATACTCTCATCGCCCATATTTTACATCTTCTCTCCCACACATAGTTGAGTAAGAGTATGTGAGTATCTTATACTACATTCTGTATAGTTATATGTAATACTTAATATAAGTTCTGTATAAGTTTATTGTTTAATAAACAATCCCGGTATCAGGTGACAGTTAAGTGGATAGGATTAGGTCTCATCTTAAGACTAAACATCTTGAATTTATTTCATCAATGTATTATTTATTGATTTCTCTGTTTTATGAATATAATAGTTTGTCTTTCCTAAACTACTCTACCAAAATAATAACTAGAAAGTTATCTTTAATTAGTGTTTTATATATTTTCATTTATTTTATTATATTTTATTCATATGGTAAAGTGGTTTTATAAATTTTTTTACTGTGTTGTGATTGATCCTTCAAGAAAATTTATGAAAATATCAACTTAGATATTGCTACAATTTTTTAACTCTATTATATTTTATATTTGGGGACTCTATTATAAATAGTGTCTGAATAGAAATGTTTTATTAGATACACAATTCACCCCCTCTTTAGTACTCCACTCTGACCAGAATTTGGTATCAAAGTTCAATCATTTCATTTATTTATAGCAATAACAATGAATAATTTTTTTCCCAAAAGATATGAATTTATATCTTTATAGATTATAATTGACTTTACTGGATTAATACAAATTAAAATCTTTATTCTAATTTTACTAATTATGATAAATGAAATATTAAATTGAAAATAAATCTTATGAAATTGGGTTTGACATTTGGATAGTAATAAGAGATAAATGTCAAAAACCACAAGCTAATAGACTTAATTGGAGTGATACAACTAAGACTAACATGGAATTAAAAAATAAATACATGATTTATTTATACTATGTGTTGGGAGAATGTGATTTTAATAAAACAATATTCATGTAAAACTACTTATAAAATATTTTAATACACTTATAATATATTAAGAAGACACATTAAAAAATAATTAAATGATCCTACATATATATACTATTATGTATGATACATTCAAAATTAATTCAGATGAATAAATTTCAAAAATATATATCAGGTTCAGTGAAATAGTTAATACAATGTATGCACTTGTAAAGAAAATATAATACAAAGATCATCTAATGGGACTCATGAATCACTTACCTGGTAAATAGAGAAGAACAAATGTCTCCATTTGAGGGTCATGAAACAAAATAAAACTTCTAATGAAATTCTAGATCAATAAAATAATATTGTATGAGAATGTTTTGAAAACTAATAAAGGGGATGACAAACCAAAAAAATAGTAAATTTTAAAACATCTTGTTTATAAAAGAATTAAAAAATCAATGAGAATAGCTCATGTGAGGATGATTTAACCATTTAAAGTGATGAGAATATATATCCTCTATCTATGATATTTATGAAATTATACAAGATGATGACATACTTCATGGAATCAAACTATAGAGGAATGTATTGTAAAAGATAATTTTGGAAGAATGAAAATGTACACAGAGATGTATATTGATGTAAGTGAATAGAAAAGGGAATATTAAAGTTGAATCCCAACAAATTAAATTACAAGAAAATCTATTAAGATAAATGGAAAATCCCAATATTTCTATAAAAGAGACCTGGAGTTATTTTGAGGAATTTGTTAGTGAATATGATTGATTTAGGGATGATAACAATGTAATGGATAATATATGCCTTATAGAAAACACATCCAAGCTAACTGATTTTACACCACTCTATGACACTTACCATGTACCATAAATGACTATTACTGAATTGGAGAAATATTTTATTATGCATTTAGACTCTATAAATTGATTTAAAAATAAATATAAAAAATGAAAATGTCACATATTTTAGGTGAAATTGATAAAATATCCCAATACATAGAAAGAACAAAGATTGAAAATTTGCAATGGATAATAATGAACATTAAATGTAAATTGATAAAAAATAAAATTATTCATAGGTGATTTATAAATGGGACATAAAACAGGACTAGGATTCATGGTAAGAAGACCACACTAAAGTACACAACTAGAATTAGGTACCAACATTGTCAAGGTATAAATTATAAAAAAGTTATTCCTAAATCAATCTCTCATAGTTTTATAAATATTTAATATTATCTTTGAATTCCTGATTTACTTATTTGGAAAACAACAATTCTTGTGTTTTATAATCTTTTAAACTACTTTGGATTCAAAAATATGTTTTCTCTAACTTTTCGTGTCCTAAGGAAGTGTGTTTAACAAAATTATTCCTTGTTTAAACATGTTGTAGGAAAAATTGTTGAAGAGTTCTAGTAATCATTTAAAGTATTTAGATAGAGAATTTGTATAACACATGAATATAGAGTACTCATGCTCTGAGATCTTTATAAATGTGGATGGAGTACATGTAACATATAGTAAAAATTACAAAGGAAAAAATAATTATTCTCAGAGAGATTGATAATTATAAATCTATTTTAATTTATAAAGTCTTATTTATTGATTGTTTAAAGAATAATTTTATTAGAATACCACAATTATATGATGATATATACAATGTTTTTTTATGAAAATTGCTTTAAAAATTAATTATTTTAAGAATTATTTAGTTACTACTAATTTATTTAATGATAATTTTTATGCAGTGGATTTGGGTTTATTTTTTGTCAAAATGTTTCTTTCTTACATTCCTATCCAAAAGAATCTTTTATGTGGAATAGGATACTAGTACACTGAAATAGTCACTCACTAAAATGTTAACTTGGAATTTATTAGTTAAATATCTTTCTAAAATAGACATCCCAAAAGGCAGAGTATGTAACCCATCTCAAAATTAGATGTAAGATAATATTTATTTCAAACCAAAGAAAGATGTTATAAATTCTAAATCTGTATATTTGGTTCACATGATTTTTGGACCTTTTAGAGTAACTATAAAATGTGTAAATCATTATTCCAATTTTCATTTTGGGAAATTTTTTATATTAACTTGGGTTTTTTAGCTCATGAAAGTGATTCTTGTTGACATTTTTTAAAGAAAGGAATTTTTCAGAAAACCATAGTGTTGTTAATAATAAGACCATAAGGAGGGATGATTGATGATAGTTTGAAAATTAATACTTTTACCCATTATAATTAGAAAAATTATACAATCAAAACATCTCTCCTCTTAGGACTCCCTTGAAAAATGGAGTAGTTAAAAGAAGGAATAGGACTTTTCAAGAGATAACCCTTAACATGATAATGAATATAACATACCTATCTATTTTTGGGAAAAAAGTGTTAACACAACACACTATGTACTCAGAAGGGTTCTTATTAGACAACTTTTAATGAACACCCCATATGTGGTATAGATTAGAATAAAACCAGAGGATAATTACTATATAGTTTTTGGATTTAAGGTATTTATTTTCAACAAAATATATATATTTCATAAATATCCTTCCAAAATTGATGGGGGAATTTCCATTGGTTATTCAACCACAAGTAAATAATATAAGGTTTTTGATAAAAGAATAAATTTTTTTGATTAATCTATACATGTGAAATATGATGAAAAAAATACACATGAGCCTATAACTCTTCTAGAGAACCTTTAGGATTATATTTATAACTCTGATATCAATACCTCTACCAAGATTTGTCATCTACCAAAAAAACATACTGTATATAAATCTCCCAAAGAAGTGGAAGTTTTTAATATAGACCCTAATAAAGAATATAAAGTACCACATACTTTTATCCCTAAATCCACTAGAACCCCTAGAGACCATCCTTCAGATATTGTTATTGGATATCTAGATGGGGGCACTCAGGATAAATCTTATTTTAGAAACCATGTTTTACATCAAGACCTGATATAATATATTGAACCTAAAAACATCATATAATACATTGAGGATGACTTTTGGGTAGTGGCTATGGAAGATGATTTTAATTTGGTTGAATGAAAAAATTCCTAAGAATGCGTGGAAATACCCAAAGCCTACATAACCACCATTGGATCAATTAATATGGGTATTTAGGAACAAGGTTACTGAGTATGGATCCATTTTAAGAAAAATCTGATTTGGTAGCACAAGGATATAATCAAGAAGAATTTATTGATTATAGTGACACTCTTATTCTAGTACCTATACATGAGAATAATAGAATTATTCATGCATAAACAATAAATTTAAATTTTATACTATATCAAATGGATATCAAGGGAGATTTTATTAATGGTTATATTGTTTAGGATTTTTTTGAAACCCCCATAGATTTCTAAATCGTCATTTTCCAAATCATGTTTTCACATTAGCAGATGACATTTATGGATTTAAATAAGGTTATAAAACATGGTTTTATAGGTTCAAGTATTTATTTATTTCTTAATATTATTCAAAATTGATACCTAATAAAACTATATATGAAAAAATCAGTTCTAAATATGCTTTATTATTCCAAATATATATTGATGGTATTATATTTGGATCATCCAAGAAATGATTATGAATAGAATTTTCCCAAATTATGAAAAATGTATATAAAATCAGTTTGTTGGTTGAGTTTAAATTTTTCATTGTTTTTTAGATAATTATAAAAAAGGAAGAAATTATTTTCTATAAATTAATACTAGGAAAGGTTATTTTGAATCATTTGGGAATGAATAGATTAAATGTATGTCACACAACAATGAGTATGGCCAATATATTAGATCTTCATGAAACTGGTTAATAAGTTGATCATACCATTTTTTGAGGCATGACATGAATTTTCCTTTACTTAAGAATTAAGTATCATAACATTATGTTTAGTGTGTGTATGTGTGATTATTTTCATGAAAATATAATGGAATCCCATATGAATTCTTTCAAAAGGTGTTTTAAATAACTAAAGAATATAAAAAATTTGGATAGTATCTCTCTTTAGAAAATTCATTTAATTAGTCATTTATTCATATTTAGATTTTTTGGGGTATATGTTAGAAATAAAAAAGAATCTCTATTACACTTAATTTTAAGGGATGTCTTTAATATGATGGTGTTGTAAAACTAGAATTATGTTGCATTATCTACTACTAAAGATGATTACATAACTACCTGAAATTGTTATACATAAATTCTATTTAGGAAGAAAACATTATTGGACTGTGGATATCAGTTCATACATGTCCCATTAAACTATGAAAATAATATTACTATTAAAAAATTTAGGAATCATATGTCTGGCTATATAATATGGAACATTTATATAACTTATAAATTTTTAGATTTCATTTAAAAAAATGATATAAATCTCGAATTTTTAAGTACTAACTATCATCTTGCTGATATATTTCTAAGGAATTTGAATATTGCGAGAATAAAATATTTCAAACATGATCATGGAATTAAAAATTCCTCTTCATTATTTTATTTCATTAATTATTTTGTTTCTAGTAGAGTTAATTCACAACTTATGTACTAACAAAGGTTACCTACATTGTATGATATAATTTAGGTGATACCATCTAGTCATACCGTTGTTTTTTACCGATGTGTTTCCACTATTGTGTAATACCAATATATACTATTGCCTAGTTTCTATTGTTGGAATACTACCAGTGGGTAAAAACATTGTGTAATACTTTTGTATGATATGATTATGTGATACTAGTGGTTCCTACCATTAGAAACGACTATTGTATGTTACCACTACAATATACACACTTCTCTAATTATTTTATACCATTGTTTTTTGTCTGTTATTTCACTCCTAAATTCCTCATTTCCTTTGAATTAAAATATTTTTATAATAAAAATTAGTTTGATTACCTAAATGATAGAAATTGGAATTTAGAGTCCAAATTAAATCCTCTATCAGAAAAACCACTTTAAACCTCTCCATATATTCATTCTCAAACCAAGACCATTGAAATTTAATCACTAATCCTCACACATGTGCAACAATGTTGAGGATGATTCCTTGTTTGGGTTCTCTAGATGAGTTTCAACCTAAAATATTTAGAACAAAATGTCAAGTCGACCCATCGATATAAGAAATCAACTTCTTTCATCCTCATAATTAGTTTCTCAAAATGAAATAGATACAATTTTGTTTAATTCAGGTAAGTCAATAGTTTTAATATTTATTCAAGAGAAAAAGGGGGATGCATGGTTCTCCATAAATGAATTACCATTCTTTATGATATTGGTTCAATTTTTTTTTCTATATAATGAGTTTGAGGATTATAAATATTTCATTTGGATTTTGGTTTATGGGAAAGAAATCATGTACTTTTTTATGTAGAGAGAAACATTATTAGAAGTTACTCAAAAAGGAATATGTGATTAATACCATGTTTATATTCTTATTTATCATGTGATTTTTTAAGATTAACTTATGTAGAATATAGGGGATGCAACTTTAAGAAGTCCATATATAGTAGAACTTGATAAGTAATTTCATCTTTTGTTAGACATCATCTAACATATGTTGTGTCCTAAGAAGGGGGAAATTATTGATTAATGTATCAAGATATATTATTTTTTGTATCCTATGTGAATAATGGACAAGATAAAACATCGTAGATATCTCCTGGTGTATATAAAAGAGTTATAAAATCCAAGTTCAATGTCCAATTCTCTTATTTATTCCAATATGATTTTTAATATGTCAAAATTTAGAGGGCTTATTTCCAATGGAGTAGAAATATTCACTAAGTGTGGTGATTTTGTACAAGATAATATACTTGTATAAGGATGAAGGTTAAAAGGAATCCTTGGATAAAAAAGTAGGTGGGGTATTGTGAGAAAAATTATGGGAATTTCAATGGAGGGAATAACCCATCTGGACCTTGGGATTTGGCTGATTGTATCTTAGATAAAAATGAGGTGGTAGCTTACTCACCTGAAAAGATGTGTTTGATGATGATACTAATGTTGAGCGGGCTTTGGGGATGAAAGATATAATTTTTTTCTTATATTTTTATATATGGAGTGATTGATATAAAATTAGGATCACAATTGTTTCATATAGACCCCATGAATCTCATGTTTCCTTACCCTATATGAAATGGTACTGGAAGGTGATGATGTTTCTAATACTGAGATTTAAAATTGTGCTCAATTTGTGGGTTCTAATTCATAGAGTCTAAATGATATAATCTTCTTATTTGATGACTCTTTATATGATGTGGTTGGTAATGGTTATAATGATGGAACTAATCGATATCAAGAGGCACCAATAGTAATGGCTCCCCATTCACCTAGATCCTGCACCCGTCCTCCACTTTCACCCTCCTAGTGTTTTGAAGATTCTCCCGGTGGCTATGGCCCCTTCTCCCGCTTCTTCGGCCTTCTTCATTCAAGGTTATCTTTATTCTTTTGGTTTCCCTTCTTCCTGACGGCCCCTCCCATCTAGGGTTCCCTTATTCCTGGCTTGGGTTCTCTGATTCCTTTTTCTTCTTCCCTCTGGTTTGTCCTACCGTTTAGTGGTTTCCTCCGTTGTTTTCTCTTGTTCCTCATTCATTTCTTGATGGTTTTTTCTTATGATTTAATCCCCAGTTCCTACTTCCTCATTCCTTGTTCTTAGGGTTTCATCTCCGGTTCCCCCATCCTTGTTCTTTGACGGTAGTTTCGTAATGGTTCTTTCATCCGAGGATCCTAGTTAAGGTCTCTGATCGCTTCCTCTATGATCTTGTATCTTTATCCGTGGCTTCTGGTCTCCATCTTGGTCTGGTGAAAAGTCTCTCAGGGTGGCTTGGGATGTGTTGATCAAGCATCGGTGGTTTTTTCAGGAGACTCGACTTTGTTTACTTTCTTTTTTTTTGCATCTTTGTAGCGATGATGATGTGATGATAAGGATGTCGACATGTCGAAGGAATCTCTAGGCCCAGTTCGTGGTGGATCGTCATTCGTAGAATGAGTATTGAGTGGCAGTAATGGATTGATTCATGGTGACAATGATTGTGTTCCGTCATTTTGGAATTTGTTAGTCATGGTGTTCAGTGATGAATTTGGCTGGGTTCTTGTCCCTTTTAATGATTTTGTGTGGCTGCTATTGGATCTGAATTGCTTCAAGGTTCATCGACGACAGTATTTATGGTTCCTTTCGACTGTTCTTCCTGATGATGTTGTGTTCGAGGTGACGATGATGTGAGGCTGGTGCTGAGGCGACAGGTTGGTTGACCAGAGGTTTCAATGAACCCATGGAGTTTACAGTGGGTGCTGAGCTCGATGCTAGATATTTTACTCCGAAATTTAAAATTTGAATTTGAAATGTTGTGTTTTTTTGTATATTTCAATGCTTGATGTTTTGTTTTCATAAATGGATCTATTGTAGGGTTCCAATTTATCCCTTAAAAATGGATTGTTAGAAAATCAAAAAATAGACTTTGTAGAACTAATCGATTCATCACTTTTTTAAACCTGGTAAGGCTGTTAGTGGATATTTGGAATACATCACCCAATTTTTTTCGAGTGATTCAAGATATTTTTTCCCAATTAAGGAAGATTAAGTGGATATAGATGATAAGAAAACACTATATAAGAAGGAGAAGCCCCCATGGTAAACTATTCTTTGTCTATCTTATTTTGATTAAGATGATAGTGATTGTGATGGGGTTTTTCCACCTGAGAATGATGTACCTACAATTTATTTTGTTTAGAGGGATCATAAGGGGTAATTGGGGGAAAGGATATACTACAAAGAGCGTATTTAACCTTTTCCTTATATAGTTCATTCCCGGGATAAATAACTATTTTTTGAAACTTTAGTGAATGATGTGGGTGCATATCATAATAATTTTCCTTCACCTGGATAGGAGTGGACATATTATCCTTTTCCTTATCTTCCTTGTTCTCATTCCAGTGGCATGAACCGAGATGACTTGTATGAACTTAAGGTTGGGATTTTGGGTTCACTTTCTTGATTTCCAAATCCTTCTACATCTCTTTGTTGAGATGAAATACCCATGATCATATCCTTGGTTGCGGTACAAATCTAACCAAATATATTTCTTAGAATAACAAATTTTGATGTTAAGAACAAGATTTTTTTTGAGTATATTGATTATATCCATTATAATTTTGAAGAAAAGAGGGTATACCTCACACAGAGATATCTATCAATTCATGGAAGACTATAATATCTTTTTACTGTTGGAGCCTCTTTTTCCATATCTCCACCTCCTTTTTCCATTGTAGTGTTGTTGTTGGTTTGATTAAATTTATTTGTTGGGTAGGAGATGGGGAGTGTGATGGATGATTATCCTTTTATTACTAGGATGAGATTCAACAAATCAAATATTATGGTGAGCACATATATAACCATGGAATAAAATATATGAATGATTCTAAAAGTGACATGTCAAGTACTACCAAATCTATAAAGTATTACCATTATAAGATTCAAATATAAAATAATAACAATTATTATTTTAGGATTTTGGATAAAAACCAATGTTTTTCTAATATTACTAGGGCCTTCAAGGATATGATGTGTCAATTAATGCAGTTATCCCCCTTTTTAAAATTGTTTATAGAATAGATGACTAACCTCACTAGGATTATGTAGCGTGGTGGAAGAATCATATAACAATTTGTAGAGACGATAAATCCTTTTCTATACACTTACAGAAATATAGTGATTACCCTTCCTGTTATTCTTATAAAAACATCACATTATGTACCTATTTCAATACATCTTTAGACTAAATACTTTACTATTAGTTCTTTTAGTATTACTTCCATCAAGGAAACCAAACATTTGAATCTAGTTTCATCTGATATTATATTTTGGCATTATACATCTCCTTCTACTCATACTCCAATACCTTTAAAAAAAAACAAAAATTAGACTTAGATCCTACCATTATTTGTGATTAACGTGATATGGACTCTATCTAGGATCATATGTGGCCTTTTTTCATTTTTATGCAATCAATTTAAAACAATATTAATGAAAAATAAAATACTTTATTCATTTCCCTTTGATATAATATATTTTTTCATTTTATTCCTTTTTGTTAATACTAAATGGTATAAAATGTGTATTTAAAGAGCATGATCTGATAGTGTATGTGTTATTATATTATTAACATTATCGGCTTTCATATGGAAATTATTTTTTCCAACTTATGCTCTATACTAAATTGAATTTTCTAAAATATATTTGAAACCCTATATTTATTTGATAAATTTTATGGAACTTTCAATTAAACCCTATAATTATTAAAAACTCATTGTTTTGAATTTTATTTTAAACTATGGTTTATTATCTTTAAAATGTGGAAATTAGGAGCCCAATAAATTAATTCTGTGTTCTAATTCTTACAACTAATTTTATATTTATTACCGAATATGTATGTGTTAAAGGGTAAAAACTTCCCGATTATGGAATTTATATAATTTTTTACTATATAAAACATGCTCCCACAAATATACATGTGATACTATCAGTTATAGATTTCAACTAGTAGTTCAAAATATGATACCACCAACATAGATCTGTTACCACTTGAAAATATCTACTATCTCTAGAACAGGTGACTTAATTTTAGTTAGATAATGCTACTACTAGTCATATTTTTATACAAATATTTTATGTTTTCTACAATCAGTACAATCATGTTTCCACTAGGCTTAGTCATATTCTATTAGATGAAGCATGATACCAATAGGATAGTTCTACTATAGTTAGTTGAAGTCCATACTGCTACTAGATAAATACACTAGGGTAAGTCTAATCATGTCCTCACCAGATTTAACCACTACCATCAGTTGACATTCTACTACCATAACCATCCAAAATTCAATTCATTGTAATTATTATAATGTCTTTTTTGTTCAAATTAATACATGTTATGTATGAGTATTTAATAATGATTATTCTTAAAATGACAACTCATATTCATTGATTTCATTGTTTTAGTTTCAAAATTTTATTCTAGTGTGATAATTTATCTTATTTTATTATCATCCAGTAACAGATGGTTAGAGTTTCTGAAAACTATAAATTTGGGGAACCACTTACACACAAATGATACCTAATTACATAGTGATATTTACTAACTGAATGGATGAATATTGAGTAAAATATTTGAAAGGAATTGATGATTTTCTATGGAAAAAATGGCACTTTGTTTTTCATGTGAAAATAAAACATTGGGAACAAAATTTGAAGTGACTTCAAAGACAAATTTAAGGATAATATAGAAGAATTAAAATACCGTTGATGATCATCCCAAGAATATTATATAAAGAGAAACACAAAATCAATTAAACATTTTTTTATCTTCTTCAATATTTTATTTACATTTGATTTTTTCTTTTTGTTGATTTATATTTTTAGCACAATCATCAGAATTAAACTATATAGTAAAAAGATACTCTATCAACAATTATTTAACATATTATATCCCCGAAATAACTATGTAAGAGGTTATTAATTGCCTACTGTACCTAGTGTATTGTTATTTGAAAATTATGATCAAGATTGTAGATCAGTTTATTGTTTAGTATATGTTCATTGTAGTGGGTGACTATAATATGGAGAGGATTTGGCCTCGTCTTGACACATACCCTACTTTATTTATTTATACATTGTATTATCTTTTTGATTAAATTATTTTAAAATAATATAATCTTAGTTTTTAATATATTTATATATAAATAATAATATAATAGTTAAATTTAATTAATGATTTATATATTATGTATAAATTATTAGATTTTTTCAAAAGGTAAAGTCTTCATAAAAGTTATTTTAACTGGGTTGTGATCGAGCCTTTGAGAAATTATTTGAAAATATAAAATTATATATTTCTATAATTTTAGTTAACTTGACTATTTTCAAAATTGGGGGAATTTTTATAAACCTTTTTTAAACATAAATGATTTATTGGATAATAAATTCACCACCTTCTTGAGTACTCCACTCTAACCAATTTATAATAGTTCCATCTTTAGGTCCAAATTCATTCTATGATATCATGTGTCACTCTATGAATTGGATGGACAAGTATGGTGATTCTTATTATGGGGATTTAATCATTCCATAATGAATAACCACCCAAAGGTTATGATTTGAAAATTTAGATTCTATATATATGTTCATGTGATGACATCCTAGGTCATTCAATGAAATCATGTTCATAGGGAAATGAAAAACATATGGTCTATGTAAGAATAATTTCTTCCCTATAGTTATTAGGAAAATATCAATCACATAAACCCATCATTTTATATGTAAGACTGAATTTTGGAAGTTTCAAAGCTATGTAGAATAGTCATAAGATATATACGATCATTGAGATTATTATATAAGAGTCTTAACTTTGTATACATGGTGTAATATTTTATTGTTTTTTGGAGAATTGTTGTCATGTCCTGGGTAGTATAGACACACTATAAATTTTTTTTAGGTTGAGTTAGTTACTCTATTAATTTAAAAGAATCCATTTCATCATGGAATATCACACCATAATGAAATGATATTTATATGATAATTTTTTTAGGTCTAAGTTACTACCCCTTGATAAGAAAGGTCATTTTGTTTTGTGCTTGTCAAAGGAGATCCATAAGTATTTTTCCATGTTGTGTTTTGTGGGTTAGAGTCTTAAAATTAATATATTATTGTTTATGTATAGAAATTAACACAATAATCCCATGAATATTCAAATATTAGAAAATACAAAGAATTTAATGATAATGATCACACTACGATCATTGTAAAAAATCTCAATCGTAGTGTCCCAGAGTCAGTGGTTACTATATTACACTAGTACAGGATATAAGGAATCATATCCCAAAGGATTGAGTAGTTTAGTAGTATTGGTAAAGTATATACATATTTGAACTTCACATTACACATGAAAAAATAAAAAATAAAATAGTATTTTCTTTGAGTGCATCATTATTTCCTATAGAATAACCCTACATATCAATCATAAAACACATATTGGAATCTTTGGGAAAAGAAACATAATAAAGAGGTAATACCAGATGCTCTATAAGGGTATATATATAGTTGCACCTACCATTATTAATTAAGGATTAATTAATATTTAAAGGTAACTAACTAATTAACTTTCAAATTAATCTATAATATGAACATGAATATTAATATAGAAGGAATAAAATATGATAATATAATTCCATATAAATAATCTCATAAACTGGGTATATTCTAAAAAATAGAATAATCACATGTAAATCAATTACTAATATCATAATTATAGAATTAATAATTCCATATATCATAACCAAACCATCTAATCCTTGTTTTAAAACATCTTACATAAATTGTAGTGGAGTTGGATACATTCCCAAACTAGTTTGTCTCATGAGACCTATCGATGCAAGGATAGATTTTTTAATTGATGGCCCCATATATCTCTTAATAAGTTCCATAAATTACTCATATTAATTGGTAGAAACATAATCTACATAATCATTTATATTGAAAAAACTAAAAAATGATATGTTAAAAAAATTCAATGACCAAACATAACCATAACCCATCCACAGTGATGTGACGAATGATAACAAAATAGCACTTCCTTGGTCAAAATGGTCATAAACCATTAGGAGAAATAATAAATATGATATCATTACAACATATTAACAATTTATCATAAGTAAAAATATGGTAGTTTTCATAAATGAATAAAAATATCATAATAATTTCATAAAAAACATTATTGAAGAAAATACATATTTCACTTTGAAAATCGCATTCAAAAAATAAAAAATTCAAGAATATTAGAGAAACAATTTCTTAAAAATGAATCATGGGAAAATATAAATTAATATTAAAATGTATTTGTCATTATGGTGAGTTATTCATTAAATTCAATTTAGGTTAAAAACCATTCCTTTCACACTAATTTGAAAAAGAAAACATACATCATTTGGAAAATGACAAGATGATTCATTTCAAACCATATTGTAAAAAAGGAAACATTGGTAAAAATTTTATAAATAAATCATTTTTATAATGTTAAACAAGTTCAAAATATTTTTACAAAACATGGATATGGAAGAAAATGATTTTTTATCGAAGGGAGAACTATATTAATATTTTTCATAAAGAAATCTCAATCATTTTAAATAGAAATGAAAGGGAAATTGGTAATATTATTTAAAAATTTAATGAATAACTATAGTATAATAAAAGTATTGATTATATTTAGAGATAAAAAATATTTCATCCTCGAAAACATAATCATAAATAATCATGACAAATAATGTGATTTGTGATCGTAAAACCCTTACCACTTTGGTTTCTTTTGAATCGTAAGCCAATGAATGAAATAAATTCAAATGAAGCTATAAATATCATGAATAGACATATATTTTTTATATAACATAAAAATGGTTCAGTATATACCCCACACAAAGGTAATAAGTGGTGAATGTGGCATATGTCTAACAAAAGTAAAAGTGAGATGAGAAACCCTTACCTCAGGTTTGATTTATTTATTACATTTTAGAACCTACTATATAATAAATATATATTTATTATAAATATATTAAATAATATAATAATATTTACCATTCCATTTACTATTTTATTACATCTTTTTATCACCTATTAATTATCAAGCTTCGTTGAAAATCATTGTTTCGGGTAATAACCACTTAATTTTTAACATGTGTTTTAGTTTGGTAGTTGAAGTCCTTATAAATATGTAAGTGATATATAACCTCCATAATTTTAATAATTATAATAATATAATATATATTCAATGTGTATATATTTATCGTAATCCATAACATTTAGTTAGAAATATGAATTACACTTTTCATAGAGATGGTAGGTCGTACGAACACATGAACACTGTTTCTATTTTAGTAATTGATGGAAGGAAAGAAATATAAATAAAATATTAAAATTAAAAAATAATTATTATATAATATATATTATATATATTCATTAAATCCATCCTTACTACTATCCATTAAAAAATAAATTGAAAAATGTTTCACATCGCTTTGTGGAGGCGGCAGTCCACTAGTAAACATGAGCGACATTATCATTTTCCTATGGATTATATGGTATAAAGTATGATATGAAATTATAATTTAAAAATCATAATTGTTTGATAAATATCATATATAAACCTTATATGGATCATTAAATTTGTCTATGGGAGGTAGAGATGGATAACGAATGACATCAGTAGACAAGGCGGTACTCCTCCTAACACACGATTGACTGTTTCGTTTCCCATTTGATAGTAGTGGAAATTAATATAGGTTATTCCATTAACATATTAATATATATATATATATGTTTTATATAATTATTTACTTTATAAAATGTATTTGGAGAATATTATGGGTAGTGTTTAGAAGAAATAAAATATATACACTCTTTTTAGAATGATACATATTCTTCATATAACCTCGTTAGGTTAGAAACAAAGGAAATATTAGGTGGGATTAATATTAAAAATGATCATATACTGATTGAGGGGAATTAATTAAGGTATTTAGACCATTATTTTCAAATCCAATGTTATCTCAAAGTGTGTAGAAGTGAAATAAGTGGGTTACCTTTAATAAGAGGGGGAGAGAATACACTTGGAAATTTTAAAAGAATAAATTATACCCATGTTTTTATCACTAAAAATGATAAAAATGGTTTATTTAGAAAACTAATATGGTATATGGTCGAAATATTTCCAAAAAATGCAAGTTTGAAAATTTTTAATGTCATTTTAACCCTTATCTTTTTAGTTTGACACCCTAAAAACCTTTTTTTAACATTAATAATGGTAATTAAATTTTACTATTTTGAATATTCATTTTTCAAAAAATTAATATAAAATTAATATACAATATGAAATCAATTTTTCCAAAATCCATTCCTAAAAGTGAAAAAAATTAACTTAAGATTGAAACCACATACTTGATGAAGAAACATTTTTTCGAAGAAATTTTTTTTAGAAGTATATAATGTCTTAATATGAAAATTAAAAAGGAATTTCATTCCAAAATACTAAATTGGATTAATTATACAATAATATATCTAATGTAACATTTGATACGTTTGATAGTAATATTTAAATTTTTTATGGCCCTTATACGAAACAGATTTTTTTTAGTAAAAGTACTGTATTTTTCATCACTTATTAAACAATAAATCATTTTATAAAATATAAAAAACATGAAACCAAAGATAATTTTTAAAATTTGACTCAAAACATGAAGTATGTTTTGTAATATTTATTATATAATATGGGAAAAATTAATTTTTTTTATTTGTTTAGAAAATGAAATGAAAACCATTTTTTTGAGAAAGATGTATTATTGAATTATAT
Organism: Viscum album; assembly: GCA_963277665.1. Classification (NCBI taxonomy): domain Eukaryota; kingdom Viridiplantae; phylum Streptophyta; class Magnoliopsida; order Santalales; family Viscaceae; genus Viscum; species Viscum album. Next base: position 2,059,747,678 of record OY728143.1, on the reverse strand, counting down.
AAAGACTTTACTAAAAATTGTGTACATATTTATTAATATATTTTATTTATCTAAAACTATTGTACTTGTTTTTTAATATTTTTTTATTACTATTAGTATCTTAAGTTTTATCAACTCTGTTATAATGGCCTTGTTAAAATAATAATATTAATAGTGTATCACAGTTCAGTAAAACATCGTATTGTCTGTAGCACATGCTTTTGATGAAATTAATTTTTTTTTGAAATATAATATTTTATAAAATCACAGGGTGTTATAGTAGTTATGATCATGTCATGAATATTTCAAATCAATAATATTTTATATTTATTATTCTATTATTTTTTAAGGATATAATGGAATTTAATTAATGGTTTTGACTAAGATGAAAATGAAATTGGTGGATGGATTTTTGGTATAAAATCATGGGTGATTGAAGATTTTTATCAATGGAAACAAAGAGAATATATTTTTTATTATTGAGAAATATTTTTAATGAAATAATCATGAAGATTTCTATCTCCATAAATATAGTAGTTTCATGCTTGGTAAAGGTAAGAAGAATGAATCCCGTTTGATATACCTACTATTAAAGGCAGTTAATAGAGATAAAAGAAGATTGTAACTAATTTGTAATATTTCTAAAGGAATGAAATATGTTTACATAATTACTCATTAAAATTATATTCTTCTAATTTTGATGTGGTTCACAACTTGATTGAAATGGAGTAGTTTGTAGATCATTGAAAGTAACCTATATATAGCGCAACAAAATAATAGTGATATTGTTTATATTGGACTGCATTTTAAAGGTGTTTTCTGATCGAGAGTAGTTCATTGAAGATGTGAGTGAATGGAGTGACCCTCGAGAATTTATTTACCATCTATAAATGTTATAAAGGGAGTGAAAACTAACATAAAAGTTCTCTAGAGTAAACTGAACACCAAAAATTGAGTTTAGAGGATTTTGGTAAATTGTGGATTGTATGATCATTGAATTATATTAATGCAGGTGTGTCACATCCTGATTTAAATTTCATGTTCATAAATTCACCTATTTTTAAAATCATTTTCAAATATTTTATCTAGTTTTTAGTGTGAGTTTTGAAAATTTTTGGGTTTTCTGGGATATATATTGGTTAGTGCATGGTTAAGTCTTACCATACGACAATACCAAGAAACCAAAATACTTATGTTGGTTTGGAATAGTGGTGTTGACGTGATTGGTGAATTTTTAGTAAACCTGTGTGGTGAAACCATGCGACTTCAGTAGTGTATATAACTATGTGGGTGGTTGGCACAACATTTACCCAACCATGTGATGGAAAATTATTATTTTGAAAATTGTTTTTAAAACTATAAATGACTATCATTAGCCTCATTATTCTTCCAAAATTTTAGAATATTGAACTAGAACCTATAATTGGGATATTTTGAACACTCTATTTCTCTTAGAGAGTGATTTTTATGTATCTTTAGGAATCATATTTAGATAATACAAGATATGAGACCATTATTCATTTATCATTATCTTCCTTCTCAATCTTCCCTCTATTTCTTAGGATGAACCACAATCGTATTTTACATGAATATATTTATGGGTAATATTATAATTTAAATTTTAATATTTATTTTAGGGGTTTTTAGATGTCATCTCCCTTTATTTGGATGTCACCATTGAAGGTGAAATTTTTTAGATTTGTTATAATTAAATCATGTATATTTTGATGTAGGTCTTTCTATGAATTTTCTAGTTCTTAGGATTCATGTGTTTATTGAGTTATTAATTTAATTTCATTATAAATGAATAAAGATGGTTTTCTCATATTAAATCATAAATATACATTTTTCATATATATTAAAATATGGTATGAATTATTTTATTGATTAATTTTATCCTTTTATTTGAATGGAAATTAATTATATTTGAACTCTTTGATGGAAATGTAATTAATAGAAATAAATAAATTTGTTTTTGGTAATTAAGGAGCCATGGATGGCATTTGGTTTTTGAGAAGAAATCTTATATTCTAATAATGTGGGGATGATTATTAAAATTTAATTCCAAATGATTTAATGGGTGTTTATTTTAGATACATTTTGGAATAATTTGGAGAATAACTCAATATTATTTTTTAAAATATATGTTTAAATGATATTACACACTAATTAAAGATATCTATTTCATTTTCATGTTATTTTTTTTAAATGCATTTTTGACAGTTTAAAATGGTTTTTAAAGAAATCAAGTGTGTATGGACGTTTTTGAATGGATGATTCAATGCAATGTATTGTTTTATTGGAAAAATATTAGTTTGTTAAGTTGTTTTTTCTAGAACATAATGAATTTAATGATATTTTTGGTACAAATCCTTAACAAGCCCATTATTTTATCATTTACAATGGATAATGGCTCTCATTTTATATGATGATGGGTATTGAATTTTGGGGGTTGTTATCTGTGAGGGATATTTTGTGTGGGGGTGATATATGGACATTGTATGCTATGAAGTGTTTATTATGCATGTTAATTTTGATGTCGATCCCAAATGTGTTCCTTACATATTATATCTCATTCACCTCTATTGATTAGTCATGGGAACCTAGGTATCTAGATGAGTGACATCGATTAATTCTATGATATTCTAGTTTCACATCTCTTCTACTGTCTCCCAATAGAATATGGGTTTATTCTAAAGATGTGATCCAAGAATGTGTGTGTGTGTGTGTAGAATCTATAATATTTTATTCAAACAAGCATCAAAATTATCATCAAATCAGTTGACATGTATATTATCTTATGTTTAGTACAGTCAGTACCATAATAAGAATTTACCCATGGCACATTATCCTCGACACTTGACTCTTGATACTTGATATATGATTATGGTTTATTTATATTTACTCATAACTAGAGATTCCATATTTGACTTCAGTAATTATTATAACTTCTTCTTTATATAAGGAGCCTTCATTAATCTTGTCTCACCATTGATATTTGGGGCTAGCTTATATTTCCTTTGTTCCTTGTTGACTTACCTTATGAAAGAACTTTAAAATAATTTATTAAAATGGAATTTTTTGGAAAGTATATGACATGTTTTATCTCGGGGTTTCTAAATGACTATTATAAATCAAAACATAATGTCTTAAGCTATAAATTTCTCATAATTTATTTGTTTACTTTTATCTCAATTAAAATTATGGAATTCTATATATACATTTGTTGTAATGAAAAAATGATTCTTTTTTTGTATTATAAAATTGAAAATTTTGATTTATTTTGGAAAGAAATTTAATTAACTCATTCGTGGAATCTAACTAGAAACTATTTTCTCACTCCCTGTATAAACCAATTGGTGTTTGCAATATCTGTGATTTTTTAGCTGGTGCTCGGGTTCTATTCATCTCTTCTTTATGGGTTTATTCTTGGATGCACAAGGGAAGGTTATGTGGGATGTGGTGAGTGGCTTTTGACCACTATAAGATGGGTTGTAGAACATAGTTATTTAATTTATGTATTTGAGTTAATATATATCTTATCTCTTGGTTTAGCCTTACCTTGTATCTAGATATATTGGTATTACATGACACTGTTTTTTTAATTTGACATACAGTTACACTTGTCATGGTTTAATGAATTGATTAATGTTTTTTTCTATGAATTTAATTGATGTTAAAAATTATTTTGGTAAACTTGTTCTTAAAGGTTGTTACATGTTTCTCAGGTGGTATTAGCCTTCCCATGGGAATGGATAAAACACGTTTTTTCCTTACCACATGTAGGCTTTTGTTATAATTTGTGGTACTCTAGTTTGGTTTATTAAAAAATTTAATCAAAGAGAGTTTCTCCAAAAAATTATATTGTGTTTTAAGTATCTATTTTAAAAACATTGGTTTATTTGTGATGATTAATAATTGAAAGTAGATTGATAATGTGTTATGAATCAAGAGGTTTCTTAAGAATGGGTTCTAGATCACCACCCTTTATGATAAATGATGAGTCACTAGGGAAAGTGGGGACTTGATTATTTCCGTTGAGTTATTATTTTCCCATTTTAGATGATATTTTGATTTTTTATGAGATTATAATTGATATCAGAAATTTGTTATGATATATAGGGTGGGTTGTATTGGTTTTCAGGGATGCGCGGGTTACCTTCATGGTCTAGTAAATTGTAAAGGATCCATGTGGTTGATCTAGAAACAAATCTAGCAACTACTGAATGGTTTATGCATGGTTTACTATACCATGAAACAAAGCCATGTATAGTTTTAAATTGACCAAAGAAATTATTCATTATTCCTTGATTCAGAAATTACTTCATTTATGTGAATTTTTATAAGGTTTTTTAAGTCATACGATCATAACAAACATAAATGTCACATATTTTTTGATGAATATTCATCACATATCACAATTATACACACTTGTAGGTCGTAGAGATTCAGTGTCTTGGGAGAATAGATACAAAATAAATTTAATTATTTAAATATATTAAATCTATCATGTAAATATATTCATATTAATACCATACACATAACCTTCCTTCAAAACCTACATATAAAAAACATATGGGTGAGATCTGATGATCAATAAGGGTGAACATGGGAGATATCAATTATAATAGAGAATAAGATGATAATAATGGTATAAATACATAAAAAAGTTCATGTTCTCAACTAAATGGATTCATACCAAGAAAATATTAGATCATAATTTCTATACTAAAATCATATTTAGAATAATGACTAATAATAGTGTGAAGGAAGTAATCATTATTCAAGATTCCTAAAAAATGAAAGTGGATTCATACCCAAAGGAAATTATAATATTATAGGCATATATATAAATAATAATTCCCAATAATAATCTTGTCTGTATAGTTATAAGTAATCATACTCAACCATAAAAATTTTAACATATGCATTCACATTTATTTCCATGCATAATCTTGTCAATTTAGCTAGAATCAATCAGACTCACCTTATAAAATGAAAATAACTATTTTCAATCATATACAATCTTATCATAATAAAATAATGAGGTATCTATATCATATTACCCTATATATTGGATGACTATAATAGAACCAATCCTCAAATAATCATAATTCATTATTTTTTATGCCAGCAGATTATGAAAACATTTACCATTTCATATAGTATAACCAAAGGAAAATAATTTCATCAATATTTTATCATTATAGAAAATAAATATTTGAAGAACGAATAAGTATAGTTTCATTGGATCATATACCGTATGAAAAATAATTAGCATCAAAGGATGTTTTGTTAGATGAAAACACATTTAAAATAGAACCAAAACACTTCATTGTGAAAATAATGTTTTTATTATGAAATCACATAATCAAATTCAAAAAATTTATAGAATATTCGGAAAATATTTTTATGGAAATAATCATGAATTTTTTTAATATAATCTTAAAAAATAATATTCCTAATGATATAATAAATTAGTCATGTGGTATATATTAAAATAAGGATTCATTTCACCCATTTGGTAAAACGTTCCTCATTTAGACAATGGTAAGAATATTATTTCTAAATCAATTACATAAATTAAAATATAGTTGAAAATGAAATTAATAAATTAGATTATAATATAAAAAAACATAATTTATGATATTTTATTGAAAATATGCACATTGTCGTAAACTATTGTGGATAAAGATTAAATAAATTCGCGTTTTAATTAAAAAAAAATTCGTGATCTTTTTAAGTACCAAATAGTGGAAAATTATATTGTTAATTGAAAATACTAAAAATAAATATAAGAGAAGAAAATAATTTTTGTTAAATGGAATAAATCCATATAATATCCCTCAATGTAAATTTAACATATAATGTATTGAAAATAAATGAGATTGTAACATAAATCTCTTACATAAAATCTCATATTTCTTATTAAACATTCAAAAATCCTATGTAAAAAATATAGATTCATTATAATAATTTAATAAAACCATATTCATAGATAACATATCATTTATCAATAATTTATAATTTCAAATTATCCTTTTATTAATAACACTTCCCTGAAATCTACATTTAGTAGAAAATTAGTCTGATTTCTATATATTCTTTGGTTTGATGGTTTCAATTCATGTACCTTGCTCCCGGTTTCATAATATCCACTATAAAAATAATTAAATAAGGATAATATTTATTGATTATATACACTTTATAACCATTCATATAATGTGGTGTTGAATAATGAAATATATCTCTTCATGGAAATGGTAGTCTTTATGAATACAAAAGTGGTGTTTCTATTTTTGAATGGATGGAACGCAAAAAAATCAAAAAAGTAATTTGTTTTTGTAGAATAATGATTAAATCATGAATATGATATATTTCATTAAATCTATCCTTATTATAATTCTTATAAAATATAAGTAAACAATTAATCACATCACTTCGTAGAGGTGTTATTCCACATGTACGCATGAGCAACATTATCATTTTTCAACTGAAGAGAATGTAAGAATATTGATAATATATTATGATTCCATAAGAAAAATTATTTGTTAAATACATATATATAGATTAAATTCACCATAATAACAATGAAATCATGATGGTGATGAAAATGAATCATATCTCTTTATAGAGGTGGTAGTCCACATGTACACATGAGCGATACATTCATTTCCCATTTGATGGAAAAAAGGTTAAAATTGTTTTCCCATAACCATAAAAACATCAATTTATATTTATTATAATCTATAAATTATTTTACGATGTATAAAATAAATTTATGGGATTTATAAGAGCAATGATTGTTGAAAAAGACATGTATGAAAATATATCTCTTCTTTGAATCTCCTCCTTTTAATCTCCTAGTAAGGACCCCTTGGGTTGGTATTTTATGAATATAAGAAATTTTAGTACATGTTTATAGAATTTTAGTGGATATTTATTCCGTGTTAAGTCAAGATAAATTGATCAACTAGTCTTAATAATATAGGATATGTGGATTCTTTTTCTATGTGAGGGGAGTGATACACTTGTAACTATAAACAATATTAAATTATAATATAGTCACTATATTGGGAAAGTGGATCACAATTGTGTAATATTAAAATTTAGAAAGATAAAAAATCAATATATAATTATATAATAGGATTTAAAAAAATTTAGTTCATTTTAACCAATATCTACTTACACATTTTTATCCTTACCATAGTAAAGATATTTATCTTAGTTACTATTTACAATGTCCTAAAAATTAAACATTAATTATTACATAACATTAATTGCTATAAATAAATTTATTGAATGAATTTAGAAATATTAATCTTCTAAAATTCTTATAAAATCATTTTAGAAAAAGTTCACAAGATGCAACAACACCATTTTTAGTAAGTCATTTATATCCATAAAATTGACTTTACCTTCAATACATTCCATGAAAAATATATTAGATGAGTTTTAAAATATTTTTATAAAACTATTATTTGAAGATATAATTAAAATAATTCATCAATACATATATATATTTAATTTATTAAAATGAAAACATATTGTGGGAATAAAAATCATTGTTTTTGGAAAAGCATCACTTTTTACCTTAAAAGAATTTTATTTTAAATTTTAATAGATTGAGAACCAATGAATTAATTTTAAACATTACAAAAAAAATATTTTTTAATAATTTATATGGTATTATTCAAACCCACCAATCTAATTTATAATATATAACAATCATGTTAAATAAAAATAATTCAATAGTATATCACATATATTTTAAACATGGTGCTAAATATAAAGCAACATATAAAAGAAATTAAATTTATATAAAGTTAAATATATCATAGATTCATGATTTGTAACATTAAATTATCTTAAAAGTTTTTTTCCTTGATATTATATAATACTGGTACAAACAATTGAGCATACATCTACTCATCACATCATCAAATTCCCACATAGGATCATAAAATATATGATTTCCCCACAAAAAGTTGACTCCATTAATGGCCATGCTCTGTACAAATGTTTCTGTATGATACACAATTTACATTGTCTCTCCCATATAATATAGATCATGCTCTTGTGGTATGACCTTTGAGTTCTATAAATATTAAGGATTGGGTTGTACTTCCACATGAGAGATAATGGAACACATCATGAACTAGGGTGAGATTCGGTGGAAGTGCCTAGTGATAAGAAACTATCACGATACAATCAATAGTTTTGAATAGACCAATATATGTATGGATCAACGTTTACCTATTTAAAAATCTCATAACTTTATTCCCAGGCGATATTACTAGTAATACATTACTACCCACTTACAACTCTAGATCTCACCAAAAATGTTCATCATAACATTAATATTGACTTTGAGATTCCATGATGTGATGCTAAATAGAATAGAACATATCGATCATTTCCATAATTATCTTAAGACCAAGTAGAATTAGTTCACCAATGTAATTTCATTACTTTGGTGTTTTTACTGACCACTATATTGGGTTATATATAGAGTCATCTGAATTATTTATTGAATGCTATTGTTGTTTGAAAACTTGAATAGAGAATGGTGTTGAACCCAATGAATTTTTAAATCCATAGAACATGCTCTCAAAATATCAAAAAGTGTTTGAATGGTCCTCTTAGATGGACCACCTTCTTGAGGATGATACATAGTTCTAAATTTCATATCTGTATTCAAATTTTGGTCAAGATTTTTCCAAAACATCCTGGTAATCCTCAGATCTTGATCAGATACAATTGAATGTGGTAGTCCCTGAAACCATACACCTTCCATAATGTATATCCTGAATATTTTTTCCAGAGTGAAATATTTTCATATGGTAATTAAATTTATTTAATTTAATAAGAGATAAATTGTAACCCAAATAACATTATGGCCTTGTGATGTATTTAAGAGTCTGATCACAAAATAAAAAGAAATGTTTTCTCATTTCTATTCTGAAATAGGCAGTCAATGCAAAATACTCTTATATATCTATCACTTAACCTTGAATTCTAATATTTTATAAATTTATATAAATACTATTCAATATCGCTTTTATATAATCAGACAAAAAATACTCATTTTGATATTTTTAAACCTTCAAATTTCAAATATGTATAAAAAATGAATTACTATGAGCTTCATCAAACAACTCCATCTTCAAGTATGGTATTGATGAGACATATTATCAGTTCCATAAAATTATAATTCAATCAAAATCATGGTAAAAAAATGGAAAATTTCACACATTCAAATATAGTTCCACATCCTCCTTCTATTCCACTCAATCCTCATATAGTAGAACAGTTGAAAATTAATATTTGAAAGATATTATCTATCCCCATTACCTATGATTTAAAGGTAAATATACTATAAATTAATAAATATTTTATTTCTTTTAATCATCATCATGGAAAAACTAACTTGCTCCTTACAACAAAAATCATTATCCACCTTGTTCATCTTCCTAGGGTGGTAGTGTTATTATTTGTCATATTCATTTATTAGTTTCATTATTTGCATTGGAATAAATTAAACTCCTTCTATGTGAAAATTTTCTTCAATATTTTATGATTAGTATATACATTTTAGATTTTTGGAATAGTGGAAGCATGTGACGGGAATTTCCAGAAATTTATTTTTTTTATGTTCGATGATCAATCCCTGATATACATGATGATCAACACTATGACAAATAGAATTTAATCAATGAATAAACAAAACATGAATCATGTCAAAACAAGATAGTGAGGATCATAATAAATTATTTATAATAAATTTAATTAAATTAGAATTACCGTGATGGAATTATTTCTTTGTTGATGGATCTGGTAATAGATATTTGAAGATTAGTCATTGTGTTGTAGGAATCACTTGAATATTCCCACTAGTGGGGATCCACATGGGTTCAGTGAATCTATAGATGTCACTGAGGGAATCTCCAGGTGCTATAAGGACAAATCCCTTCACTTGCGTCGTCATCCTTTGATTTCAATGAAAATTGCATCCAAAGAGTTATCCATGATCTGGTTGAGGAATATTAATCTTCCTTCTAAGTTGAGATCATGGAGAAGAGTGTTTTAAAGGTCTTTAAAGAATTCTCAAATTTCGTTGTACACAACCCAAACAAAAATGAATATCACTTTTGATTAAATAGAATAACTAGTATTATATATCTCTAGGGTTAAAATAAAATAAATTCACAACTTCCATTAACTATTTGTTTAATCCAAGAAAAAACCCCATATCAAAAAATAATACCAATATTATTACTTATCAACATTCAATTATGTTTATAATTAATATTTAATATTATCTAATCAAATAATATTCAATATTTATTATATTCTCAACGGACGTAAAATCCTAATCATTAGTTCCTCCATAATATTTATCATAATATAAATAATTTGTATTTTTTTTAATTAAATATCACTGCATTATTCACTAATAAATAAAAAATATTATATTTAGTAAGTAGATAATAAATACTTATTAAATATTCCGCTCACATTATATTCTCTCAAATAACTTGTGAGATAATAAATTAGATCAAGAAAACATGAATAATTATTAAACTACATGTGGGTATAATATATATTATAATTTTTAAATAATAAATAGTAATATATTATTTAACTGAGAATTGGATACACTTAGTCTGTGACCCTCTTAGCCTATTTCTCAGTGGAACTAGGGGAAGTATCCTAAAGTCCAATGTTAGTGTATAGAAACACACCAAGGAACCCATATAGAAAGAAGATAATTTCATAATGATATATAACTCATACGGATTCTTACTGTGTAATGTATTCCCTTTATCACAACATATCAAATCATGAAGTTTGCATGTTGGTGCCATCAAGCTATGTGCTCGATGTCCCTTTCATTGACTTTTGGGTAATATAACTCTTATATAGAACACCATGGATGTGGATTTATTTAGGATATATCATTTCCATCAATGGTATTGAGATAGTAACATTTGTTAATGACTTTAATGAATAAATCATTTCTCACATTACTCATTAATGCGATATTAGATGTGATGCACCCAACCTATCCTTCCTCACTGCATACATATATCATACCAACTTTCTTTAATACATCAAGTTACATGACTCATAGTATCTGATAATAATAATATTAATGTCCAAGGAAAAATACACACATCCAAAGATAGGAACCTCCAATGACACATATAAATGTGTATTTCTTACTGGATGTTCTTGTTCTCATAATATCCTACGAGATGTTACCCATGGCGTACTGTAGGCAAAGGTGCCTCAATGTTCTATGAGTATCTAACCTTGATATCTTGTATCATTTTTTCCCAAAAGTATATCATCTGGATATATATAATATATTTAATAATAGTACTATATCACTTTCGATTTCTCTTATAGCGGGGAAATTCCATGGCCTTTTTGTGTAAAAACTAATATAGGGACAATATCACATACTATGATATATAGAAAGAAAATCATGATGTGATAATAAGTTAATTAATATTCAAAAAAAAAATTAATTCAAGTTATCATAATGTACATAGAATATGGTTCTAGGGAACCAACTACAATAGACTCACAATTTCAAAAGATACAATTGCTAACAACCTTCATTATGATAGCTCTCACTTGATACTCATGCCGCTTATGATATCATCCTTTAGTCAAGGTGTCCACCACGTTCTCCTCTGTGTGTACTCTTACCATGGTAACTTCACCACATTGAAAAAAACCCCTCATGACTTGATACATCTAGAGTACTTTCTTCATCTATTGGTGTATCCTTAAATCTTTTTCAAGAGTAACCATTACAGCATTATCATAATATAATGTGATAGGATCATTAATTCTTGGTACCACATCAAGAACCTAAGAAAATATACCAATCAAAATGTCTTCATTGGCTACATTAGAAGCTTCTATATACTCATAATTCACTATAGAAACTGCATAAAATGGATTCTTTGAACAATCCTACCTCCCAAATCCTCCATTAAGATAGAAAACATATCTCAACTGCATCTTCAGATCATTATGATATGTCTGAAAACTGGCATCGGTATAACCAGTGATGACCAATTTCTCATCTTATTTATATACTAGGAACATATCTTTAATTATTTTAATACACTTAAGGATAACCTTTATAGGAGTCCATTTTTTTCTGGGATCTACTTGATATATCCCCACCATGTTCAATTCATAAGAAACTTCATGTGGAGTAAATATAATGGAATACATGATTGATCTTATCACTGAAGTGTGTGGGATCTTACTTGTTCTTTGTTTATCATTTTTTTATGAGGAAACATTTTTATAGGATGATGTTGAGCATGTTACAATAGAATCAATACCCTATTGGATTTTTCTATAAAAAATCTCTTTAGTATCTAGTCAACATATTTACTTTGACATAGTCCAAGCAGCCTCTTTGATCTATCATGAATGATCTTTATCCTTAGAATATTGGCTTCTTCACCTAATTCTTTCATAGAGAAACACTTGTTTAACTAGTCCATAATAGACTAAAATACCATTATGTCATTTCCAATAAGTAATATGTCATCAAAATATACTGATAGGACAATGAGTTCCTTCCCACTAAACCTCTTGTAATCACATGACTCACATTCATTCTTAAAGAAACCAGATAATTTTATGGATTCATCAGACCCAGATTCATTATTCAATACATAAATGGATATCTACAACTTGAAAATATTTTTTTGCATCACCTGGAGTCACAAACCCTTCTAGTTGTGTTATATAGACATCTTCATAAAGGTTCCTATTAAAGAAAGCAGTTTTTACATCCATATTCTAAATCTCATAATCATTATTAGATTTTATAGAATATAGATTTTATATGGAATTAAATGTTAAAACTAGTGAAAAGGTTTCATCATAATAAATTACATTATGCTTTTTTAAAACCTTTATCCACCAACCTTACTTTACAGGTTTTTAAGTTCCATGTCCACATTCTTCTAGAATACCCATTTCCATCCAATTGGATTTACATCAACTAGAACATTGAATAAAACCCACACATGGTTATGATATATGGAATCCATTTCATAATTTATGAATTATTGATATTGTTCATCTTATGATATCTCTACTTCATTTTTGAATGAGATAAGGTTCATCATACTCAACCATTAATGAGTCACCAGCTTCGGTGACTATAAAATCATGTCTCTTTGGTTCGTTTACCTCTTCTATGCTCCTACAGAGTACTTGTGTTTTAAGAACTAATTCTTCTTGGGGGATAGTTGGAATATATTCCTATACCATATCTTATGTATCTTGAGCATCAACTTCATCAAAATCCATCTTTCTCACATTATCCCTTTTGAGGATGTTCTCCCTTATAAGAAAGACATCTTTTCTGGTGACAATCACTTTCTAGTATGATGGGTTGTATAGGAAGTATACATTTATTTCCTTTACATACAAAATAACGATACACGTTGTGCCTCTGGGTTCTATTTTGTTTCATGATAAGGCCTTATCAAATTCCTTGCGACCCCATAAATGTGTATGTGAAAAAAGGTTTCTTTTCACTCTATAACTCGAACATAATTCCATTGTCCACTTTAGTTGGTACTTAGTTTAATGTGTGTTATATAGTCTCTATTGAATATCCCCAAAAGGATAATGGAAGATATTCATGACTCATCATCAACCGTACTATTTCTAAAAAAGGTATGTTTACCTATTTCAGTAACACCATTCCACTGTGGTGTGTAAGGTGGAGTGATTTGAGATCTAATCCCAACCTACTTTAAAATGTAAATGATATATTAGTTAAGATATTCACCACCTTGATCTGATCATTGATTCTTTACCTTCTTTATGAGTTTATTTTATAATTTATTCTTGTATTGCTTGAATTTATCAAAGAAATTGGAATTATACCTCATCAATTAGATATATACATATCTAGTCAAGTAATTAGTAAAATTTTTGAAGTAAGAATATACAACTCTTGATTATACTATAAATGGTCCACACACATCTGTTTGTACTAATCCTGAAAGCATTGTGGCCCCTTCACCCTATCCACCAAATGGTGGGTTGGTCATTTTTCATTGTAAACAATCATGAAATATTTCTAGTGGTTTTACCATATAAGAGTCTAAATAAACATATTGACATATCATTATGAACCAATTATTCTTTTCATGACCAAGATAGTGATTCCAAAACTTGGTGTTGTATGATTCATGTGAACACGATTTTATATCAATTTCCAATATTTTGTTTTAATAATTTAATACATAGAGATCATTATTTAAATGTTCCATACCATAAAATATGTTTTCCAAATAATGGATAGAACTTTGTTCCAAAATTTAAAAATAAACACAACTATATATAGGTTTCATACATAACTTATGTTATAGGTATCCATAGGTACATAATAAAAATATTTTAAAACCAATGTCCTTCATCTTGGAAATGAAAGGGGGTAGTCACCAATAAAGAAGGAAGCCAGACCTGCTCCACTGGCATCTCTATGATCCGCCTCTCCTCTTGAAATCTTTCAAAATCTACTTGGTTCCTACATATTGATTCATATTTGAGAACCACACACTATATCTAATAACCAATGTGTAGATATTTAATGATTACACTCAATAATGAATGCAACTTTAGCATCCCATTTATTCTTTGTGCAGTTTTTAACCTAATGGCTTGACTTACCACATACAAAACCTGATTCTTCCATTCTCTTTCCATGAATTTGGTTCTTCCTCTTCTTGGAAGGTTGTTTCTAGGTATATTTATAATATTTATAGGTCTTGGGCCCCATTTCCTTGTTCTTACTTCTCTTATTCACTATAAGGACCATGGTTCTGTCATTCCATATGTTCTTGTCCACTTGGATAATCAAATTATGATGTTATGAGATACTATTCGTATTATTCCTCAAATATTAACTAAAAATAAAATTGGGTAATGGTCTTGGAATGTGATGAATGTATGAGATATAAATGAAAATATTTTGGAATTTAATGCCTATGATGTTTAAGCGTTAAATGTAGCCATTAAGATTTATTAAATGACTCCTAGCTGGCACAAAATCTCTATGTTTAGTTGTAAACAAATACATGGAGATATCATACATCTCTTGTCTCACCTTCTATTGATAGAGATTTTGATGGTGAGACATATATCTATATGCATCTATGTCTTCATGTTGCTTCAAAATTTCCTTGGACATGGATGATAGAATGAAGCATTAATCATGGGTTCTATCATTCAGATGTTTCTCAGAGAGATACCTCTTCATGGCTTGCCTCATTACCAAGAACAACTTGAAAGGGTTCTTCCATTACATATAATTTCCTTTCAAAGAGATGTGAAGTGCATTGTGTTGCATTTGATGTCAATGAGACATAAAGTTGTCTTGGAATGAATGGATGTCAAGAATTGTCAAGATGTGAATGACAAAGGTTGTGATGGTGTTGGTGGTGAAGGAGAATGGCCATGGTACTAAGATGCATGTCACTTAGGAGATTCACTAAGTGGTATTGGAAATTGTGGTTGAAACATTCTCCATGTAAATCTGACGATTGCTGAGCTGATCTTTAAGTTCATAGAACTTGTATCAACTGGATACAAAGTCACAACATGATTAGAAGACCATGCATTGTAGTGACAATGCATGAGGAGTTGAAGATGATCCATCCACAACCACAGGGTGGATGAAGTGGATTTAAAGAAGTCCATGTACTAACTCTTAGTGCATGTGAATTGGAAGTGATCCAATTGATCTCTAATTGGATCAATGAAGCACATTAAAGAAATATTTGATTCAGGAGCATCGGTTGATGGAAGAACCTTCAAGAATTCCATTCTTAAATGATGATTATATGTTGAAGAAGGATGATGAATTCTAATGAAGAAGAAGAAATAAAGAAGAGGAAGAATGGCTTAGAAGAAGAGTTGTGGCATTTGGCATTTGAACTTGGTCACTTTGTTTTTAACAAAGTACTTGTTCTATTACTTGCAAAAAATTAGCCATCTCAAGACAGCCCGTGGACACCTTGAGGGTTCAACCCCAAGGCATGGGCACTAGGGCACCACGCCCGGGGGAACCCGTGGGGCGAGTCCAGGGCGACAGGACGCACCCAAGACACCGCTAGGCGTCTGGGGCACGCCCGGAGGAGCGCGGCAGGCGCGCATGAGCGCACCCGAGTGTGCATAGTGGGCGCTAGGAGCGCGCCCGCAGGAGCAGAGAGTGGGCGCAGAGCGCGCCCGCAGGGAGAACACGGTGCGGGGCGGCACCGTGGAGGGAGAAGATTCAATTGAGGGGGCTGGGGGAGCGGCATATTGATAAACCGCAGAAAAACAGAAGCCCGTTTCGATGTGGGACGCGGAATTTTTCCGCGGGAGCGATCCTGGCCGCACGATTGATCGCGCGCCAGATCTCGGCCGCCCATCTAATCCGCCGCGGCCCATCCTGATCGCGACCGTCCAAATCTTCGATCCGACGGTCGTGGCTCGTCTTCCACCTCGAGCTCGAGCCGAAGCCACCCGCGAAGCCGCCGCTGAACCAGGAGCCTCCCGAACGACTATTTTGAGTTCTCGGCCACCTCCGATCAAACCGAAGGCTCCATTTGGATCGTCTGGCCACACTGAACACAATCATGCAATAAAATATGCATACACACGATGGTTAAGAGAATTTGAATTTCGGCCGAAGCAACCGAAGGTGCTGAGGCCACGTGGAGAGCATGCTTTGCATGCATGAGCTTAAACAGAGCCATGCATGCGTTCTAAAACGCATATACGTGGAGAAGGCTGAAGGTGAATGAACCCGCGATTGATAGAAGATAAAATCAAGATTCGCGGAAGATTTTTAATGCGTTTGAAGTTTTTAAAAGATCCGAAATCTTCGGGATTTTGAAGTTAGATCATGCGGATGATCAAAGGCGTTTCTCTGCCTATAAAAGGAGCACCCGAGGCATGAATATGCTTGCTGAGTTTTTGAAGAAAGAAGTCCCTTGAGAAGCACTCTGTGCCTCACGAAGTCGAAGCCCTGCGCGCACACTTGCGCGGCAGTGAAGCCCGGAGCATCCCTTGCTCCGAGAGGTTCCTTTTGCGCACCTCTTGTGCGAAAGAAGAATTGAGAGGTCCCCTGCGCGCCTCCCTTGCGCGACAGGAAGACCCGTGGCCGCAACATCTTGCGCGCCCACGGTTGAAGCCCGAGGTGCCTTGCACCCGAGGCCTTGCGCGGCCCTTGTGCCCGCGACATAGGTTACTCAGGCACCCTGCGCACTGCCTTGCACCAAGAACCCTTGCGCGGTTGAAGTGTGGAGTTTGCTGCACCTTGCGCGCCCTCCCTTGAGTAGGAGTTCGGGTGGAGTAAGAACACATCTTGTGTGTGTGTGCAAGGAGAACCCGAGGCTTGCACCTTGTGTGTGAAAAGAAGGTCGTAGCCTTGGGTGTGTTCAAAAGGAGTGGAGGCCACAACAAAGAAGAACACATTTTGTGTGTGTGTGCAAGAGGAAGAAAGAACAAGTTGTGTGTGCTAGACAAGAAGAGGCCGAACCTTAGTGTGTGCCTAAGTGGTGTGTACACACTAAGAAGGAGAAGAAGAAGTATACCTCACACTAAAGTAGAACACACATTTAAGTGTGTAACCAATAAGAACAAAGTGTGTGAAGGAAGTGAGAAGGTGTGTGCTTGAAGTGATTACACCCTTTGTGGGTCTACTGCACCAAGAAGAGGAAAGGAGGAGTGCATGCATGCATGCATGCACGTGCACACGTGAACATAGACAAATCTGGCTTTGTTCATTTGAGTTGTCCAAGACCAGTGGTTCTTGAAGATATTGTGAAGGCCATGCAGTTAGTGCATGAGGAAGCAGAGTTGCCATGCACTCAGTGCATGAAGATGATTTGAAGTGAGACTGAGCCAGACTGAAGTGAAAGATATTGTTTGTCTAAGTTTTCAGTATTTGAGAAGAGCCTGATCAAGTGATGTGACCAGAAGTTGCTGAGCAAGACCAATAGACCTTTTCAGAGGCTATTGAAGATTCTTGAAGAGTGAAGCCAGGTCATCCAGAAGAAGGAGATAAAGCCTGAGCTGGACGAGAAGCCCTGATCAACCACAAGTGATCAGAAGAGAAGAGCAAGGCCAGCAGCCTTTATCCCAGGCTGCTGAAGTTACTTGAAGACCTTAAAGTGAAGAAGAGCTACTCGTGTGACTCGAGGAGCCAGGAGAAGACCCTGTGGGACTCAGGGAGAAGAAGTCTTCAGTGGGATTCTGGAGCAGGCCAGTGGGACTCTGGTAACACTGTGGGACGCAGTATAAAGACCCTCCTGTGGGACTCAGGAGAGATACAGTGGGACTCTGTATCGACCATTGTAATTTTAACAGGTTATAATGGAGAATCCATGCTGGGAGAGCATGGAAAGGATGTAGGCATTTGGTGCCGAACCTTGTAAATCCTTGTGTCCAGTGCCTTTACATTTACGACATCATTCATGGAAAGGTGAGAGATACAAGAAGAGTGGATCGAGGCTTTAACCAGCCATAGATGTTTAATTGATAAGGAATCAATTAGTAAAAAGTTTTAAGGGATCACTGATTCACCTCCTCCCCCTCTCAGTGATTCACACTGATCTGGGCACTTCAATTGGTATCAGAGGGAGGTTGCCTCTAAAAGATCCAAGGGAGTCTTTATGAAGTGCAGATTTGAGGAAATGAAGGAACAGACTCAAATGGAGATATATGCCAAGACTCTGAAAAATAGAAAGAAGAAACAGGCCAAGAAGATGAAGAAATCATGTCCTAGCTGTGATGAAGTTGAAACAATGAATGATCTTCAGAGTGCACTCAAATATCTTCAGAAGACAGTTCCCATGGAAGTGGCAAAGTGTATAGCTACAGGCATCCATGATCTTCATGAAGAAAAATCACAGTTAGAAGATGAAGCCAATTCTCTGGAAGTCCAATTGGCAAAAAGGGTTGGCATAACCAACACTCTCAGAAAGCTGGTAAATGCCAAAGATGAAACAGTATCCCTTTGCAATGAAAGATATGAAGACACTGCTGAAGAATTGCAAAGAAGCTCTTCTGAGAAAGAAATATTTTTGATAATGATCAAAGATGTTTTCCGTGCACTGGAAAAGAGACACAGAGTTTCAATGGTTGTCAAAGATGCTCAACTTGAAGACAAAGCAAAAAGGGTGAAGGAGCTTGACAATTCATTGCTTGAATTGAAGATAGTGCATGATGACCAGATGAATCAGCTGAAAGAAAGTTGGGAAGGAAAGCTAAGAGCTGTTGAGGATGAGAAGAACTCCCTTAACATGAAGTGCTTAGAACTAGAGGTGATATTGACAAATCGGCAATCACCCAAAGCTGAAACCTCCCAGTCAGTTGGTAGAAGAAATGTTGCCACTCAAGTGAGCATTGAGAAGGATGATTCTAAAAGAAGGACATCCTCTAGT
This sequence comes from Viscum album, assembly GCA_963277665.1. Taxonomy (NCBI): domain Eukaryota; kingdom Viridiplantae; phylum Streptophyta; class Magnoliopsida; order Santalales; family Viscaceae; genus Viscum; species Viscum album. Next base: position 2,059,728,215 of record OY728143.1, on the reverse strand, counting down.
AAAAGTGCAACATCTTCTAAGAAGAAGGTTCCATCCATATGGTTGAAGACAGTAAAGAAGCAGAGCTCTCCTGAAACAGCACAACAGGTCAAGAAAAGTACCCTACAATCAGAAGGACTGAAGAGGTCAAGATTCGTGGGACAATGCTGGTGTTGTAACAAGTATGGGCATTGTGCAAAGGATTGTTGGTAAAATCCACTGAATGCCAAAGCACAAAGGAAGCCCATGCCTAGGGGGAGCAAGCCAGAAGGAAAGAAGCAACATCCACAGGTCCAGAGACATCTGTTTACTACTAACAGATTTGGATTACTTGACAACATCTGGGATGATTGCAAAAGTGGTCAAAGAGATACATGTCAATCTCCAACTGTATCCAGAGCTAAAGAGAAGAGAAGATCACTGAACCTGGCTAAAATGGAATCCTTGGGAAGCAAGAAGAAATTAGAAGATGCTCCCAAGAAGATTATGAAAAAGGAAAAGAAGTCCTTGGAGTCTAAATCCAAGAAGGGTGAGTCATCCAGAAGGACCACCAAGAAAACATGCTTCTACTGTGGAAAGAAAGGACATATCATGGATCTTTGTAAACAAGCCATGAAATTCAATAGAGGCAGACTGGACTCAAACAGACAATCAATCCAGAAGAAGCAGAAGGGATTGATTGAAAACAAGTTGCCTAAGAAAGGTATCTTGACAGCATCAAAAGAACCATGTGGAACTTCCAAAACTGAGGCCACTCTTCCAAATGATTTACCAGTCATATGGCCAAATCAGTTGCAACTTGCCAAAGATCTGCAAAAAGCTGAAGATAAAGTTCTGGCAATTGCTAAAGCAAAAGGGAAGAAAAAGGTTTCACATGAAGATGTTTTGAGAACCACACCAGCACAATCATCAATGAAGATCAGATGTGCAAGTGTGAAGAATGGTGAAAATGGGACATCTCGGTTGAGAGAATCTTCTCAACCTTGTTGTTCACATTGATGAACCAAAGAGGTTCCATCTTATTCCCTTATACTATTGGTATTTACATGTGCTGACATTGCAGGTAATTGAAGATGATGATCATTCTCAACTGGAGGATGGTTTGAACAGAATGGAGTGCACCCCTTGAGGGGGAGCCAATCTAGAGAAGATGATGTTCTGAAATTAATATCATCTTGAGAAAGTAGATGAAAGGGGGAGCTTTATCTTTGCACCTGAACATTCTAATGTGTTTTGTGAAGTATGTGCAGGATTCAGCAATTCATTGAATATCTGAAAAAAAAAATTCAACCCCTAAGCATGATCTCACATGTATAGTGAAATGTGGACAGCATTGAAAAATCTTGGTTATATCACTCTTGTTTTCTACACCGAGTTAGCCCAAGTAGAATTAGAGTTGATTTACTAAAGGTTCTTTGCTAAAGAGAACATGTGGCATCATCCCTCTCTTAGTGATTTTTTTTCAAGAAGATGCTATTCGAAGGGAGGAAGAGATTTTTGAAAGAGTACCACACCACACCTTTGCATTTGATTGCCAATAAGGGGGAGAAAATATTGGCACACATATTGACCCATTCATATGTGCTGAAGTTGTGTATTGACAACAAATAAAAAGGGGGAGATTGAAGTGCATTGTGTTGCATTTGTTGTCAATGAGACATAAAGTTGTCTTGGAATGAATGGATGTCAAGAATTGTCAAGATGTGAATGACAAAGGTTGTGATGGTGTTGGTGGTGAAGGAGAATGGCCATGGTACTAAGATGCATGTCACTTAGGAGATTCACTAAGTGGTATAGGAAATTGTGGTTGAAACATTCTCCATGTAAATCTGATGATTGCTGAGCTGATCTTTAAGTTCATAGAACTTGTATCAACTGGATACAAAGTCACAACATGATTAGAAGACCATGCATTGTAGTGACAATGCATGAGGAGTTGAAGATGATCCATCCACAACCACAGGGTGGATGAAGTGGATTTAAAGAAGTCCATGTACTAACTCTTAGTGCATGTGAATTGGAAGTGATCCAATTGATCTCTAATTGGATCAATGAAGCACATTGAAGAAATCTTTGATTCAGGAGCATCGGTTGATGGAAGAACCTTCAAGAATTCCATTCTTAAATGATGATTATATGTTGAAGAAGGATGATGAATTCTAATGAAGAAGAAGAAATAAAGAAGAGGAAGAATGGCTTAGAAGAAGAGTTGTGGCATTTGACATTTGAACTTGGTCACTTTGTTTTTAACAAAGTACTTGTTCTATTACTTGCAAAAAATTAGCCATCTCAAGCCAGCCCGTGGACACCTTGAGGGTTCAACCCCAAGGCATGGGCACTAGGGAACCATGCCCGGGGGAACCCGTGGGGCGAGTCCAGGGCGGCAGGACGCACCCAAGACACCGCTAGGCGTCTGGGGCACGCCCTGGGGCACGCCCGGAGGAGCGCGGCAGGGGCGCATGAGCACACCTGAGTGTGCATAGTGGGTGCTAGGAGCACGCCCGCAGGAGCAGAGAGTGGGCGCAGAGCGTGCCCGCAGGGAGAACACAGTGCGGGGCGGCACCGTGGAGGGAGAAGATTCAATTGAGGGGGCTGGGGGAGCGGCATATTGATAAACCGCGGAAACACAGAAGCCCGTTTCGATGTGGGATGCGGAATTTTTCCGCGGGAGCGATCCTGGCCGCACGATTGATCGTGCGCCAGATCTCGGCCGCCCATCTAATCCGTCGCGGCCCATCCTAATCGCGACCGTCCAAATCTTCGATCCGACGGCCGTGGCTCGTCTTCCACCTCGAGCTCGAGCCGAAGCCACCCGCGAAGCCGCCGCTGAACCAGGAGCCTCCCGAACGACTATTTTGAGTTCCCGGCCACCTCCGATCAAACCGAAGGCTCCATTTGGATCGTCTGGCCACACTGAACACAATCATGCAATAAAATATGCATGCACACGATGGTTAAGAGAATTTGAAGTTCGGCCGAAGTAACCGAAGGTGCTGAGGCCACGTGGAGAGCATTCTTTGCATGCATGAGCTTAAACAGAGCCATGCATGCGTTCTAAAATGCAAGTACGTGGAGAAGGCCGAAGGTGAATGAACCCGTGATTGACAGAAGATAAAATCAAGATTTGCGGAAGATTTTTAACGCGTTTGAAGTTTTTAAAAGATCCGAAATCTTCAGGATTTTGAAGTTAGATCACGCGGATGATCAAAGGCATTTCTCTGCCTATAAAAGAAGCACCCGAGGCATGAATATGCTTGCTGAGTTTTTGAAGAAAGAAGTCTCGTGAGAAGCACGCTGTGCCTCACGAAGTCGAAGCCCTGCGCGCACACTTGCGCGGCAGTGAAGCCCGGAGCATCCCTTGCTCCGCGAGGTTCCTTTTGCGCACCTCTTGTGCGAAAGAAGAATTGAGAGGTCCCCTACGCGCCTCCCTTGCGCGACAGGAAGACCCGTGGCCGCAACATCTTGCGCGCCCACGGTTGAAGCCCGAGGTGCCTTGCACCCGAGGCCTTGCGCGGCCCTTGTGCCCGCGACATAGGTTACTCAGGCACCCTGCGCGCTGCCTTGCACCAAGCACCCTTGCGCGGTTGAAGTGTGGAGTTTGCTGCACCTTGCGCGCCCTCCCTTGAGTAGGAGTTCAGGTGGAGTAAGAACACATCTTGTGTGTGTGTGCAAGGAGAACCCGAGGCTTGCAACTTGTGTGTGAAAAGAAGGCCGTAGCCTTGGGTGTGTTCAAAAGGAGAGGAGGCCACAACAAAGAAGAACACATTGTGTGTGTGTGTGAAAGAGAAAGAAAGAACAAGTTGTGTGTGCTAGACAAGAAGAGGCCGAACCTTAGTGTGTGCCTAAGTGGTGTGTACACACTAAGAAGGAGAAGAAGAAGTATACCTCACACTAAATTAGAACACACATTTAAGTGTGCAACCAATAAGAACAAAGTGTGTGAAGGAAGTGAGAAGGTGTGTGCTTGATGTGATTACACCCTTTGTGGGTCTACTGCACCAAGAAGAGGAAAGGAGGAGTGCATGCATGCATGCATGCACGTGCACACGTGAACATAGACAAATCTGGCTGTGTGCATTTGAGTTGTCCAAGACCAGTGGTTCTTGAAGATATTGAGAAGGCCATGCAGTCAGTGCATGAGGAAGCAGAGTTTCCATGCACTCAGTGCATGAAGATGATTTGTAGTGAGACTGAGACAGACTGAAGTGAAAGATATTGTTTGTCTGAGTTTTTAGTATTTGAGAAGAGCATGATCAAGTGATGTGATCAGAAGTTGCTGAGCAAGACCAATAGACCTTTTCAGAGGCTATTGAAGATTCTTGAAGAGTGAAGCCAGGTCATCCTGAAGAAGCAGATAAAGCCTGAGCTGGACGAGAAGCCCTGATCAACCACAAGTGATCAGAAGAGAAGAGCAAGGCCAACAGCCTTTATCCCAGGCTTCTGAAGTTACTTGAAGACCTTAAAGTGAAGAAGAGCTACTCGTGTGACTCGAGGAGCCAGGAGATGACCCTGTGGGACTCAGGGAGAAGAAGTCTTCAGTGGGATTCTGGAGCAGGCCAGTGGGACTCTGGTAACACTGTGGGATGCAGTATAAAGACCCTCCTGTGGGACTCAGGAGAGATACAGTGGGACTCTGTATCGACCATTGTAATTTTAACAGGTTATAATGGAGAATCCATGCTGGGAGAGCATGGCAAGGATGTAGGCCTTTGGTGCCGGACCTTGTAAATCCTTGTGTCCAGTGCCTTTAAATTTACTGCATCATTCGTGGAAAGGTGAGAGATACAAGAAGAGTGGATCGAGGCTTTAACCATCCATAGAGGTTTAATTGATAAGGAATCAATTAGTAAAAAGTTTTAAGGGATCACTGTTTCACCTCCTCCCCCTCTCAGTGATTCACACTGATCTGGGCACTTCAAGATGTATAACGCGTAAGGACCTTCCCCACTTTGGGATATTTTCAACGATGAGAAGGTTATCCTTCTAAAGAATTGATCATAGTTATATGTTTGAAGTCATTTTAATGTTGTTTTAATAAATAAGATGAAAAATAGTGCTTTATCTGAAAAACATTAGACAATTAAATAAATATTGAACTAATTAGTATCCTTCTATTTTATAAAATCCTAATACCCTCCCTATTGGCTTATAAATTTTCTATTTCATGGATTTTCTTATAGAAATGATCCATATTCCCCTTCTCATTACCCAACCATTTTTTGGTCAAGAAACTTGAATGGTTTTAGTTAGGCATTCAAAATTCCAAATGCATTAACTTCATAGTTCGTTGATCCGTTGAGTGGAATCCCCAATCATGAAATAATTAATTTATATTTCCTCAACCATTTTTTATTAGTTAGAAAATTTCCTACTTGTGGAGTCAACCCTTGATGTGGACTATGTTAATTCAATCCAAAACATAAATTTAGAATTTACCAATAATTGAAAGCATTCCAACATTGATTGGTCAAGAAAATTGAACTATGGTTCTATTTTAACTGAATTAGTGGAATGCTATACCAACTTAGTACAAATAATTGAGGGATTTTATCCTTTATATTTAAATTTATAATTATTATCTTATTACGTGATTGTTAATATTAATTGGATTTACTTAAGTGATTAACCTTGTCTTAGATTATATTTTTGAATAAGACAACTTATTTTAGTTTTATCTTAGATGCTTATTAATTTAATTAAATTATGTGATTTTGAAAAAAAATCCATAATGAAATAACCAATCAACTAAAAAAATAATATTAATAATGTAGTGTGATCATGATCTTTTACTAGTGGTTATTTTATCAAGTGTCCGATAAACTAACTGTTGACCTTGGTTAAAAACACCATGAACCATTTATGGTTCATGATACAGCTTTCCCCTATCAAACAATGTATCCATCTGGATTGGTTTTCCCCTAGATCCTAACTAGAACTACCTCCACTATCTTGGGATATCCATCCATTACATATTATTTTAATCACATGTAGGTGAGGGGGGAATGTTTAACTAAAAGAAACCATGGGAACACATTCGCCACATAATAAGCGGAGAGAATGAACTCATACCAACAATTTAATTTAATATTAATTAAATGAAAACCAATCTTATACAATGGTATGATCTTTTCTCATGATCATCCACATCCATGAAACTGATTACGCATTTTATAAAACTAGAATTCAATTCATAATCATTTATATTTAATGTCACGACCGATCCTCTGGGCACGTGCCGTGACTACCCCAAGCCTGCCTTCCGTAGGCCAGGGGCTGGCCACTAGTACCAAAGGTGTAAATACCTATACTAGGAAGGCATTTCCTTTATAAAAGTAAAAAAAACACAACAGAGTACGCAACTGAAGTAAGAAATTGGCATAACTGTATACAAAAGTAAGTGCTAAAAAGAATGGGGCCAGAAATACAAGCCCAACAGTTGGTACAGTACAACTGAGAATCTAGTACAACAACAGTAAAGTAAAATAGCAACCACCGAGTCATACTCTAGGAATCCCACCTGAAGGGTGGGTACAGATGGTCTCATCAGCACCCCGGGTCTGTCCGTCTGCTCTGTGTATGTCTCGTCAAGTGGTCCACCTCCGGGTACTATCCAGCTCTATAAGTCTCCATCTCGATCAGTGTTGTCTGTCGTCTGCATCCAACACAACGTAGTGCGGACATATCCCATGTAGAGGTGAGTATACAATACTCAGTAGGGACCCCGAGACCCCCAAAGGTCTCCCAGAATCCACAGAGAAAGATACAATCATGAATTATTAACTACTCTTCTTAGATATATGCCCATACATATACCTATGTTATCAATCACAGTTCAGCTCCAAATCTCGAGACCTATCACAACCCATTCCAAACAAGAATGCAAGTAAATCACATCAATGATAATGATTGAATGTCAAGAATCATCTCACACAGGTATACAACTTTTGTATAGTGACTGAGATGATCAGATGTAGTCACTGGTTCATCTAAGCTGTCGGACCCACGTAGGATACTAGACCATCTATGTTGTCAGACCCACATAGAATACTAGACCAGCTACTCTGTCAAATCCATGTAGGATACTAGAACACAAGTCAAACTGTCGAACCCACTTAGGATACAAGTACAATAGTCATCACTGTTGAAATAATATTTGTTCGTAAACTGAGTTACGGGGAGGCGGCATCAACTTGTTGACGTCGGGGAAGAAGGGGCCGAGGATGGCGCGTCATCGGTGTTCCGTTCTGGTGGATCCTTCTCCTTTGTCATGGCCAAAGATCGAAGGATTTTATCGTCATTCTTCGGTAGTAGTTCATCAAAATAAGAACTCTATTCTACTATTTCACAAGATCTCTCCCAAAATTCTCTCAACACAACGAGTTCCAAACTAAAATAATAGCTAAGGCTATTATTTTATTCACACATGAATTTTAAAAATTCAAACACATTAATTAATACATTGTAGGGATCATTTTATTAATCAAAAGTGTTGGAAAATATTAATGGGAGAGAGGAAGGTGAAGAGATCACATTAATTAAGGGGAGAGTCATCAAATTAATTAAGGGGGGATTAATGGAGTGTTTAAGGGAGTTGAAACGTTAGGGGTTCGTGTGGGCCCCACCTCAAATTATCCTCTCATGGGAGGTTATGTGGGTGTGGTCCCCACCTATAACTTCCCCTTGTAGGATATAAATAACATCTTTAAATAGAATTGTTTACTACAATTTTATTTATTTTATTCTAAATCCCAAAAAATTTACTCTCATCCCGCACAAAACGCCACTATGGTAATGGTCCCCTTAAGCGAATAATGGTGTTTCGAGTTCATCGGTGTCCTCAGATTTCAATTATGAGCACAAGTTAAAAAGATAGAAAAACACACATGTACGTTTACTGAACGTACCCGAACAAATCTTCAGAAATTGATTTCGGGTAAACCGGGCCTTGGGATCAAGTGTCGTCAGAAACTGCAGACTTGTAAAATTCCAAAGAATTTAAGAAAAAAATTCTCTTGAAATTTTCGGGTCTTTAAATTACTCCCACCTCAGGGCTTTACATCCCCATAAATCTAAAACACACACTAGGGAAACAAATGGTGGTACTGAGCTCACATCTGAGCCTCCCGCTCCCAAGTGGTCTCTTGGAGGATCCCATGCTGCCAGAGAATGCGCACAAGAGGAATTGACCGTCCACGTAGGACCCAATCCTGTTGATCCATGATCTCCAGTAGGACCTCTATGAATGTCGCACCTTCATCGATTTCCAACTCCCTGTGGTTGATGATGTGGGATCGGTCATGCACGTATCTCCTCAGCTGAGATACGTGGATGACGTCGTGCACCCGGTGCAACTGAAGTGGTAGAGCCAGGGGGTAAGCTAACCCGCCTACTCTACTGAGGACCCGGAATGGTCCAATGAAATGCAGAGATAACTTTTTGACCTATCCAAATCTCTGTAGACCTCGTCAAGGTGAGATCCATAAGGAAACATGGCTGCCACCCTCGAACTCCAGTGGTCTCCACCTCCTACCAGCATAGGACTTCTGTCTGCTCTGTGCAGTCTTCATCTGCTCCTGGATGATCTACACCTTCACTGTCATATCCTGAACCATCTTTGGTCATACAAGTGCGGACTCCCCATGGTCAGTCTAGTGAAGAGGTGATCTGCATGGTCGGCCATACAGTTCCCCATATGGTGTCATCCCAATGGTGGAATGGTAGTTTTAGTTGTAAAAAAACTCCACCAAGGGGAAGTGATCCTCCAAGCTGTGACCAAAGTCAAGGAAACATTCACGGACCATGTGCTCGAGAGTCTGAATGGATCTCTCAGTCTGACCATCTATCTAAGGATGGAAGGCGGTGCTCAAGCAAAACTGCACCCAAAAGACTCCTGTAATCCCTTCCATAGCCCAGAAGTAAAACGAGCATCTCTATCAGAGATGATAATGGATGGAACACCATGAATTCGTATGATCTTCTAAATGTAATGGCGTCCCAAGCTCTCTACTGAGCCCTGCTCTCTGATCGGTAGTATGTGGGCCGACATAGTGAGTCGGTCTACGATCACCCAGATAGAGTTGTGTCCCTTGGATGTACATGGATTCCCCATTAATAAATCCATGGTTATCCCATCCCACTTCCACTCTGGAACCTCTAAGGGATATACCATGCCGGCTGGTACCCACTGCCCTGCCTTCACTTGCTGACAAGTGAGGCATCGTGAAATGAACTCTGCTACTACCTTCTTCATACCCGGCCACTAGTACTATCGTCTATGGTCTGGAGACATCTTCGCCACTCCTGGATGTACCGCTAGAGGGGAAGTGTGGAACTCCGTCAACACCTCATCATGTAGTTCAACTGGTACCATGGACCGTCCCCTGAAAAAGATGACGTGCTCCCCTCCTTCAGAAAATCCATTAGGTGCCTTCCTTGAGGATATCTGAGCATGTCGCGTCTCACAGTCAACGTCCCCACTCTATGCCTCTCTGACTCGCTGAAGGAGTGGAGGAGTGACTATGAGAGACTATAGAATAACTACTACATCTCTATCTACAAAGGATATCTGCAACATGGATAGCCGCTCCTTCGCCTCTCCTAGCAGATGAATTCCCGATCTCCTACTGAGAGAATATGCTACAACATTCCCCTTCCTAGTAGTATAGACTATATCAAAGTCATAATCCTGGAGGAACTCAAGCCATAGCCGCTATCTCAGGTTCTGGTCATTCTACGAGAAGATGTACCTGAGACTATAGTGGTCAGAGTAGACTGCAAAACGCTCACCCATCATATAGTGTCGCCACATCATCAAGGCGAAGACCAATGCTGCTAACTCCAGGTCATGAGTAGCGTAGTTCTTCTCTTGTTGTCTCAACTATCGTGAACCATAAGCGATCACTGCTCGCTCTTGAATCAGGACACACCCGAGTCCAGTCCCTGATGTGTCACAGTAAACCACGTACCCTTCACCCTCCTCCGATAGCCTCAAGATGGGCACACTGTTCAATCATTGCCTCAACTCCTGAAATATCTACTGGCATCTCTCTGACAATACGAATGGTTTCCCCATAATTTTCAAGGATGAAAGCGGTGCTGCAACTCTGGAATAGTATGGCACAAACCTCTAATAGTACCCAGCCAGACCCAAGAAAATCCACACCTCCATCACGCTCCTAGGTTGCTCCCATGAAAGTACTGCCTCGATCTTCTCTAGACCCACTACAACTCCAGACTCTGAGATGATGTGTCCCAAGAAGTGGACCTCTCGAATCTAGAATTGACACTTCAAGAGAATATGATAAAGTCGGTGCTCTCGGAGTGTATCCAGTACACCCCAAAGTGGTAGGTGTGCTCCTCCTTAGTAGTCGAGTATATCAGTATGTCATCAATGAAGAATATGAAAAAATGATCTTGTTAAGGCTGGAAGATCTTGTTCATCAGATTCATGAATATTTCTGGTGCATTGGTTACGCTAAAAGGAATAACCAAGAACTCATAGTGTCCATACCGACACCTAAAAGCTGTCTTCTACACATATTAGTCTTGAAATCTGAGTTGATGATATCCTGACCTAGGGTCAATCATCAAGAACAATCATGCTCCCTTGAGCTGATCAAAGAGGTCATCAATCCTCGGGAGTGGGTACTTATTCTTCACGGTCACCGGATTTAGGCTTTGGTAGTCGACACATAGTCGCAAGCACCCATCCGACTTCTTGGCGAACAAAATCGGAGATGCCCAAGGTGAAACACTGTGTCAGATAAATCCCTTCCCCTACAAGTCCTCAAGATGTACCCGCAGCTCACAAGGATCGGCGGGAGCCATACGATATGATGGAGTAGATATAGGTGATGTCCTAGGGTATAGGTCTATGTAGAATTCTACCTCTCTGTGAGGGGGTAGTCCTGGAATTTTCTCAGGAAAAACATCCGCATACTGATCCACCACAACAGGAAAACTCAGACTCCGCACATCAACTACTCCAAGGATGTGACTAGCCAACTGATTTGTGGTCGGCTGCCCTCTCCACTGTGGAAGTACATCCTGCGCTGAGAAGGCGCCCTTCTCACCAGTGAAGGTGAACGTAGTCCCATCTGTATAGACACACCGTACTTTGTGCCTAACGCAGTCAATCTGAGAATGGACTGTAGACAACCAGTCCATACCCAAGATGACGTCGTAAGGTCTCGACGCCGAAACAAGAATATCCTAGCCGAAGCTCTCGCCTCCTAGAGTAATTTCACACTTCTGGCACCATTGCTTAATCATCGAGTCTACTCATGCAGGAGTCTCTGTCCATAAGGATCGAGCTAATAGCTCTGTCGGAATCTCTGAGATCTGAAAAAGGGCAATGAAAATAAAATAATGACTTTCACCTGTGTCTATAAGCCCTGTAGCAAGGGTGGATTAGACACATATAGTACCTCAAATCATATCAGGTGCATCGTGGTCGTAGGCCTCGACTGCCTGGAGCTAAGACCACCTCTGTCCTCCAGCTCCCTGTGGTCAGGGTGGACCTCCTGGTGGTGTCAGTGGTATAGCCTCAAAACGTCATCCACCACCCGCTGCTCGGCCAGCTCCTCTACCTCGTCAGCCTACTCCCAGTGGACCACCATAGTCGATCCTTTGCCTCTACTTGTGAGGTCCTTCTATTGAATGTTGTTTTTCCACATGGTGGGTCGGGTAGTCACGAGCCATGTGGCCCTGCCTGCCGCATGCATAGCACTGCCTGCTTCTCGTATAGCTGGCTTTATTCTGTGGTCCCCGCACAACCGAACATGTATCCTATGATCACACACCTAATGGCCTGGTCAGCTTGGACCTCTATGTCATCTGTCTACTTCCAGTTGCAAAAGACTCTGCTACATGTCACCATGCGGTGGGTATCGCCGCTGGTGTCAGTTCAGCACAAATCTCTCCACAAGAAGGGCTCTCTCCAGTACTCCCGCCTGCATCGGAATACTGAGGGAGATCATCAAATCCCTGATCTAATGTCTGAGACCCTCCTCAAAGGTCCGGGCCCCGAAGAATGGATCTCATACCATGTCCATGGAGTAGAGTTAGAGGTCATTGAACCTTGCTGAGTACTGAGCTACTGTCATGCTTCCCTATTGTATAAGAAGTAACTCAAGTATCTTCACTGCACGAAGGGTGGCTAGAACAATCTCCAAGAGTAAAAGACTCTTGAAGTCTATCAAAAGTAAATATTCATCATCATGCACCTAGTGCATCAGGCACTAATATCTACCTGCTGTTGCGTGTAGGATACTTGCGACAAGGATCACCATAAGGTCGTCTAGTGTCCCTACCAATCTAAAAACCCTAACGATAGCCTCCAGCCAATCCTTTGCTGCCTGAGGGTCCGTCTCTCCATGAAACCTGGGCAGACTCTTTCATTGGAACTCGTGCAACACGCTCAGACGGCGTGCACTCTCTGTTGCTGGGGCTGGAGGAATCAGTGGCCCGGTGTGTAGTGGTACCGCTGGTGCCTCCGCTGTGATGGGGCCATGCACCGAGGCCTCATCGCTCGGTGGGCTGTAATCTCGTATGCAACTCAAAACCCTAGCTGGCTGCCTTCATGGGGCTATCCTGAAAAGAAAAAGGTGCACCACGGGCAAACAATATACTTGTTGAGATGACACAAAGTAATCACAATGAAAACATTTGAAACACACGCGCAATCATTGTTTTTGTGCACCTAGTCGGAAATCAGAGGTCAGAGTCCTGGTGTATGGATACGTCGGTCGTCGCACCAACACTGAACTCCCTGGACTGATAACCACACTCAATAATCTTAACACCATTTCTTCACATAAAAGAACAACCAGAGTCCTAATTTCTGATGTAGAACTGACTCCTCTGATACCAATTTTTCATGACCCATCCTCGGGGCCCGTGCCGTGACTACCCCAATTCCACCATTCGTAGGCTGGGGGATCGCGACTAGCACTAGAGGCGTAAATCCCTATACTAGGAAGGCATTGCCTTTATGAAAGAAAAAAAAAACAAAACAGAGTATGCAACTGAAGTAAGAACTAAGCAGAACTTTATACAAAAGTAAGTGATGAAAAGAAAGGGGCCGGAAATACAAGCCCAATAGTAGGTACAATACAACAGAAAAGCTAGTACAACTACGGTAATGTAAAACATCAACCACCTAGTCGTCCTCTGGGAATCCCACCTGAAGGGTGGGTATAGATGGTCTCCTTAGCACCTCGGTAATGTCCATCTACTCCGTGTACGTCTCATCCAATGGTCCACCTCCGGGTACCATCCAGCTCTACAAGTCTCCACCTCGATCAGTGTTGTCTGCCGTCTGCATCCAACTCAATGTAGTGCGGGCATATCCCATGAAGGGGTGAGTATAAGAAACTCAGTAGGGACCTCGAGAACCCCAAGGAATCCCAGAATCCACATAGAAAGATACAATCATTAAGTATCAACCAACTCTACTTAGGTATATTCCCATACATATACCTCAGTTATCAATAACAATTCGGCTCCAAATCTCGATCCCAAGCACAACCCGGTCCACATAGGAAAGAAAGTCAATCACATCGATGATAATGATTTAATGTCAAGACTCAGCTCACAGAGGTATACATCTTTTGTATAGTGATTGAGATGATCATATGTAGTCACTGATTCATCTAAGCTATCGAACCAACGTAGGATACTAGACCAGCTAAGCCGTCAGACCCACATTGGATACTAGACCAGCTACTCTTTCGGACCCACGTAGGATACTAGAATAGAAGTCAAACTATCAGACCCACTTAGGATACAAGTAGAATAGTCATCGCTTTCGAACCCATGGAGGATTCCAGTATAGTTGTCGTCATCGTCGAACCCACGAAGGATTCTAGTACGGTTGTCGTCGTAGACGAACCCATGGAGGATTCCAGTACGATAGTCATCACAGTCACAACCAGCTCTAGGGTTCCTGCATACATCACGCTTGATTCCAGGAGGGTCAGCTCCTCGAGCCAAGGGGTCGATAAATCAATTATCACACAAGTCTTGAGTTTATGTATCCCGGAGTTCCTTCTTGACAAAATGAACCCAACGCGACAGACGGAGTGTCAATTGGACGCCCGGTCTGAGAGTTATTGGCTTTTTCGTTCCAAGGGCCCGGTTGGAATTACGCTCGTTCCAAACCTGTACTTTTTTCAAAGACATACAAAACTCTCTTAGAGTATCTCAAAAGGACTGCATCGTCACAAGGATCCCAGTGCCACATACGGTGTGTCAATCAGACGAATGGTAGTGAAGTTATTCACATTTAATCGTAACAGGCATGGTCTGTTAAGCCTCATGGGTTGGCGGGTCTGGTCAACCCGGTTTTGGTGGGTCCGACCAAACTGATGTCGGACCGGCCCAGAACGGTGCGACCCGTTGTGGTGCGGAGCGGCCGGGATGGCTGTGACTCGACCCGGCTGGCCGAGAGACTCGGCCTTGGTGGCCGAGCGATGCAGGGGGGCGACCCTCCGACCACCAAAACTGGTGACGCCGAGCGACGCCGCCCTCCTGTCCGGCTGGCCGAAGCCGGTCGGTCTTATCGGTTCCTATGGCCTGCATGGGCGGGCCGCGCGGTGCCATGGGGTGCCGCAGTTTCACCAGCCCTACCGGAAACGGCCGACCAGTTCTTCTTTGGCCGAGCAGCCTGTGGATGTGGGCCACAGTTCTTCTCTACGCAGCCATCACATGGTTGCCTCTTCCACCGGTCACTGCCACCTCTTCCATCAAAATAAAATAGGGGTCAATGGAGGGTCATCGGCCCATGTTCATTCGGCCCATGCCCTCCGCATTAGGTGGTATCATATGGCTGAATATAAAACATGGCTTCAACGAAAAACGAAGCCCAATTTTATTCAATTAAAATTGAAGCAAACCCCCTACCCCGAAATATTGTTCGTTCGTAGACGGAGTCGTGGGGAGGTGGAGTCAACTCATTGACATCGGGGAAGAAGGGGTCGATGATGGTGCGTCATCGGCGTTCCGTGCGGGTGGTTCCTTCTCCTTGGGCTTGGCCGATGTTCAGAGGAGATTATTGTCGTTCATCGGCAGTTCTTCGTCGAAAGGAGAAATCTATTCTTCTATTTCACAAGATCTCTCCCAAAATTCACTCAACACAACAAGTGCCAAAATAAAATAATAGCTAAGCCTATTATTTTATTCACACATGAATTTTCAAAATTCAAACACATTAATTAATTAATTGTAGGGTTCAATTCATTAATCTAAAGTGTTGGCAAAAATTAATGGGAGAGAGGGAGGTGAAGAGATCACATTAATTATGGGAAGAGTTGACAAATTAATTAAGGGGGGGATTAAATGGGAGTTCAAGAGATTTGAAAGGTTAGGGGTTCATGTGGGCCCCACCTTACATTATCCTTTCATGGAAGGTTATGTGGGTGTGGGACCCACCTATAACTTCCCCTTGTAGGATATAACTAAAATCTTTAAATAAAATTGTGTACTACAGTTTTATTTAATTTATTCTAAATCCCCAAAAATTAACTCTCATCCCGCATAAAACGCAACTGTGGTAAAGGTCCCCTTAAGTGAATATTGGTGCTACGAGTTCATCGGTGTCCTTATATTTCAATTCTGAGCACCTGTTCAAAAGATAGAAAAATCTACACCTATGTTTACTGAACGTACCCGAAAAAAACTTCTGAAATTGATTCCGGGCACACCGGGCCTCAGAATCAAGTGTCGTCCAAAACCGCAGACTCGTAAAATTCCAGAGTATTTAAGAAAAAACATTCCTTTAAATTTCTAGGTCTTTATATTTAAGATAAATCATTTTTGAATAAATTAATTATCATATTTGATTAATAAATTATTTTATATTTATTATCATATGAATTTCCTTGAGATTCTCATCCATTATAATTAAAAAAGTCATTTAAAATTAATTGTGTACAAAAATGTACCTTGAGGGAAACACATTGATTACCCATTAATATCTACCAAACATGTATTGTACTTGTATACTGTTTAATATTGTGACATATGAAATATAATAATTATCCCAAACATTCATAATGTGCAGTATCAACTTAATTATTACATGAAATACATGATTTTTTAGTCACATGTTATTGTTCAATGCATGTAGAGTAACAACAATAAAATGAATCAAACATGATATGAATATATTAACATTACCCGAAAATTAATTAAACATTTATATATATAAATATTAGAACCCATTTCTTGGTGTGTTATTTCAACATAATGGATACACACAAGAACATGTCTCTAGATTTACATAATATAATAAATAAACATTAAATCTATGTAATTTTGAATAAGTACATGACATGTAGAAGTGAGATACACGACATGTATATCTCTCAAACTTTTTATGAGATACTGGCCTAGGTACTCAATGTGTTAATTGTACATTATAAAAAATAGGGCACACCATGTGTAGAATGAGCTACACACCGTGTGATCACCAAATTACACATTCACCTTTCAGGTAGGCCAACTATGCTAATACACGGAACATCTAGGACTCAAATGGACTACAAGACATGTATGTGGGAGACATGGTGTAAACTCCAGTTGATCATGCAACACCCTTTCTTAGTCAACACATGATGTAGGGTATTCAATGCTCCTTGTTTAATCAATGTAGACAATTTTAATTAATTCATAATACATTAACCATAAGTACAAGACATGTAATTTCGATTACATGGAATGTACTCCAGTGTTATCTAGCAAGAATACCAGGAACCTCCAGATGATATATTTTATTTTAGTTTATTCCAAAAATTAATCATATTGATTAAATCTATGATAAACGAAGGAAGAAGAAGTAGACCCCACCATTCAGATTAAAATAAGGATTAAACATTAATTGAAAAACTAAATTAAAATTCATAAATCACCCATTATCATTAAAAAATTATAAATAATTATGTGACCACTATAATACCACTTTTAGGTTCCAAGGGTAGTGAAAAAATTAAATGGGTATTTCCCAAAATTTCCTTTTACAATGTTCAATGATCCATTCATGATAATCATGATGACAAATTTTGTGTTTAACAGAATTAAATAAAAGAAGATGGACAACATTAATCATGCCAGAACCCAAGAAAGATAATTGATAATTACATATGTTTTTAAATTAATTTTATTAAATAAGAATTATGTTTATTGAATTATTTATTTTTTGATGGATGTAGTAACATATTCATTATTAAATATCGTTTTGTTGTAAGAATCAAGTACAGATTCTGTCTAGTGGTGATCCCCACATGTTCAATGAATATCCAAACATCACCGAAAAATTATATGGGTTCTAGAATTACAGATCCATGAACTTTTAGAATTTACCTTTGATTCTTAGGAGAATTTATTCCAAACAATTATCCTTGATTTAGTGGAGGAAGATTTCCCTCCATTCTTTGGGGAGATATTGTAGAAGATAGGTCTCAAGGGCATGAAAGAATACTGCAATTTTGTTTAGAACATGCCAAATAATAAATGAATTATCCTTTTGAGAAAATAATATAATTGGGTTCATATATTTCTAGGGATAAAATAAAATAATTTCACAATCACACTTAATTATTTATTTACTCCTAAAAAACCCCCATGTGAAATAATAATAAAAATAATAATAATTATCGACATCTGATGAACATGAGAATTAAAATTAAATATTATTTTTAAAAATTATATTGAATATTTATTATTTTCTATCTAATCCTGAAATCTTGGTCAATCATTCCTCCATGATATTTATCGATTCTTGAATAATGTCTTTTTATTTATTAAATAAGTTCCACTTCATTATTATGCAATAGATAAATAAAAAATATATTCACAAACTAGGAAATAAATATTTATTAAATATCTTTCTCACGTTATACTCCCTCAAATAACTGGTGATAGAATATATGTCATTATGAAAACATGGATAACTATTAAACGACAGATGAGAAGAATATTTATTCTACTTATAAATAATTAATAATAATATAGTATTGAACAGAGATTCTGGATATACTTCGTGTGTAACCCTTTCGGGATATTTCTCAGTGGCATTAGGTGAAGTAGCAAAAAGGCCAAGGTTAACATTCAAAAACATAGCAAGGAACACAAAGAGAAAAAATTTAATGCAGCAACAACATAATACCTCATATGAATTTGTACTGTCTCATATAATCCATTTATCATAGTATCTAAAATCAATTATGTTGCATGCTGGTTCCATCAACCTATGTGCTCGATGTCTCTTTATTTTACTTTCCAGAAATAGAACTTGACTATAGAACAACATTGACCTGGATTTATTTAGGCTATATCATTTCTATGAAAGGGAATGAGATATTAACATCCATAAATAACTGAAGGGATAAATTCATCCTCTTATTATTGATTAATTCATTATTACTTGGGACACACCCAATATATTCTACCTCTCTGTGAACATCTGTCATCATGGTTTTTATCAATACATAACAGTATGTGACTTATAATACTAATTAATAATATTATTAAATTCTACAGAACAATGGACATCTCTACAGATAATAACATCCAATGACACATATAAATGTGGATTTTCTACTGGTGGGTCCAATTCTCATAATATCCTAATGGATATTACTATGGTAATATACCATGAGAAGGTTCCTCACAGTCCAATGAATATCCACCCATAATAGTTTGTATCATTTTTTCCCTAAAATGATATCATCTGACTATAGAACATGTATTTTATAATATATTTGTTGCACTTCTTGATTCTCATCAAAGCAGGGAACTACTATATCCATTTTATGAGAAAATTACAATAGAGAAACTATCACATGTTATGTTATGAAAAAAATTATATCATGATGTGATTATAATTTTATTAATATTTTAAGAAATAAGTAAAAATTATCATAAATTACATAAAATATTTTTATAGGGAACCAAATCCAATAAATATAACATTTTTCACCAAAAATATAGCACCACCATATTTTAAATGAAGAAACTACTATTTTTTCTCTAAATCATGAAAAAGGTATATTTTTTAATGAATTATCAATTAGCACGATGCATAAGATATCACAATGTCGTTATGTATAAATAAGAATCTCAGTCTCTTTTTTAATGCTTCACTATAGATTACATACACTTATTTACTAAAGGGTAGTGTAAGATCATGTGATGTAACTAACTGTCTTTTTAAATCCTTGAAATTTTACACACATACATCTATCTATACGAACTAATCTCCCTTATTTGTTAAAATTGTTGGTAAAATAGATTGAAATGATAAATTATTCACAAATAATATATAAAATCCATTCAATCCCAGAAAACAATAGATTAGTCAAAGTGATTTTTCTGGGCCATTTTCTTTAACTTCCATCTTATATAGATCTAACAGTATACCCTCAAAGGAGAATATATAACACAAAAATGGAACATTATATAGAGAAAAACACTCGGTAAATTTTTAATAAAAATTTTACTTCCACAGGGTCCTCAAAAAAACATCAAATGATATTAAATATATTCCATTTTCTTTGGATATATAATAATTTTACCTATAAATACTACCATAAATATTTAAAGGTAATATCTAAAGAATTTATTCATTAGATCTATCAATTTAGTAGGGGAATTAATATATCCAAATGGAATTATATTAAATTCATATTTACCATACCTCATACCGAAAGATGTCTTCTGTGTATCCTACTTCTTGAACCACAATTAATGATATCCAAAATGAAGTTCAATCTTTGAAAAGTATTGAGATACATAGAGATGATAAAAAATTCATCTAAATGGGGTAAAAGCGACTTTTTAATGATAGTGAAATTCTTATGTTCTTAATAAACAATGGAAAATTATGTTGACCAATCATTTTTTATTACAAAAAATATGAGAACCCGATGGAGATGAACTAATGAATATGAATCCATTTTCTAGATTTTCCTAGAATTTCATAACCAATTCATTTGACTAAATTTTCTAAATTATATAATATATCTCTAAAATAGGATTAACACCATATATGAAATTTATTTAAAAATCCACTTTATTATTTATGGTAATAATAAGATGATTTTTAGGAAAAAAATAAATATAATCCTCAAAAATATGCATATGATCAATGTTGAGTTTCAACCAAAACATTGGAGATGAATATCCCTAATGAAAAGGTAGTGAGACCTATAAAATGGAAGTAATACCCATTGGAGGTTCTTGTTCATCCTCAAACTATTAGAATATTATAATTTGATTTATAATATAAAACATGAAATAACTTCATTGAAAATTAATATGGTATTTATATGAGGATATCCAATCCATGTCGAAAATCTCATCCTAACCAACTATATGGAAAATAAAAAAATTATGATTAAAATTCCCAAATAATTATATTATAATGGAGTCATATACTTGAGATGTGATAAATTTTCCATTAGGGGTGTTCATTTCATACTTAATAGCAAATCACATAGGTGGTGATGTGGTAATGATATAAAATTATTCCGAAATAAAATAGTGGGTAAAGTAAGAATCCAACAAGATATTTTCCATTCTACGGTGGATGATAAGTTTACCTTCTACCATATTGTTCTATCGACCCACATTGTTGTGGTTACAAAGGGATTTTATTTAGCATTTTTTAAAGTGGTTTTTGAGCCCTACAATCCTCATTAGCTCTTTTATTAGGCCATTAATTCACATAATGCCCAATATCCATAAATATGATATATTAAACTTTATTTACTAAATCCTTCTTATTATCCAATGTATTTTATGACTATTTCACCCCTCATTAACAATAACTATATTGACGTTCAACCTTTTCAAAATTGTAGCATTTACCTATTACTTTCAAACAATTTCAATATTTATTTCCCCAACATTTTGGTATGTATGTTGTTAGAATTTATTTCCTACATGGGATTTAACATTAGAGTATACATAAATATCAATTTTTCTCTTATTGGTAATAAAACCCAATGAACAATTATATGTACCAATGCCCATTTCTACCCTTATATCTCATCATAAGATATATTAATAGTTACCAAAACCTATTATGGATAACACCTTTCAAAGAGTTATTTTATGACTGCTAAATAATAAATCAAATGTTTTCACATAGTCGATTATAATTTCATGTGTGTACACTTAAGGTCTTATAATGTTTTATTCGTATGTAATAATAGATTCACCATCCCTTTGTTTTAGCTCTAGAAAGATCATTTCTATAATTGTATAAATATTTCGGGGAATGTGTTTATTGATCAATACTATATTAAACTGATCCCATTCCACGGAGTTTATTTATTCATATCTCATTGATTTTTTTATAAGAGTCCACCATTGATCAACTTAACCATTGAAGCGATATAATTCTACTAAAAAATTCTCATGGATTGAGCACTGAATTATATAAAATATAATTTTCAATGCATTGATCCAATTTTCAAAAACTAGTAGATCTAAAGACCCAAAAAATGTGGGAAGAAGATGTCATATAAATTACTCAATAAAAAGTTCACCTTTCTTGGTGTATTAAAAATAGAGACATGGTTTCCATTAATTAAGATAAATTGAGAGATTTAAGTGATTATAACCAAAATATATTACATCTAATCTAAAAATACATTTGCTTTATAATGAGGAATATAATTTCATTTCATGTAACATTAATTGCTGGAACTATTCATTTTGGTTCAAGACATTGACTAAAAAAAAGTAGCTAATATTTGTATTAAAAACAAAAAATAGAGTAAGAAATCATAAGAATATAATTCTTGATATTTTTAAACTTTAGAAATACTTCTAATAAACAAATGATAATGTAGGTTCATGTTATGATACTTTTGGTTATTTATGTGATTTATTAGGTTCAATACTCATATTTCCAATAACAAAATTTAAGAAAAACAAAACCAATCTCTAATACCAACTCAGATGACACAATTTTCAAAAACATAAATATTACATCAATTTAGATGAATATTCAATAACAACACAATTATACCCACCATAGGACTATAAAGGTTCAATATCTTTGGAAAGTAGACATAAAATAAATTTACTTCTAAAAATATCTTCCTATTGGTACAATTTTTAACATGTTGTAATGAGATCATTCCACGAAATCCCAGGGAAGGAAATCACAAGAAACGATGAGATCATATGCTCGATAAGGGTAAAAAATTGAGATATCAATCAAAATAGGAAATAATATAATCTTAAGGGTATGAAATCCTAATAATGTGTATTCCTTATGAATATAATATTCATACACTAGAATATTATATTATAAATTATAAAATAAAGTCATATTTAGATGCATGATTAATAAGGGTGTAAAATTTCTAATCATCATTAAAGAGTCACAAAATATACATGTGGAATCATATGAATAAGAAATAATAATCTTGTGAACACATTTAATAATAGTCATGTTCACTCATAATCATGCAAGGATGCTTTTGAACAATCACAATAAGACATAAAATTGTAAACATAACCATTCAGAATCATATCCATGAAAAATCTTATGATCATATGAAGTATAATTCATACTCACACATCAAAATTTTAACATCACTATTCATAATTCTTTCTAATCCTATCACAATAATCATCATATGAGAAATATACATCCTATTATATAATTATTTGGAGGGCTATAATAGACCCAATAATCACATATTCATATTTCATTCTTATTTATGACTCATGATATGACAACCCTTATAATTATTACTGATTAATTCATGGTCCATTAAATAAAATTAAACATAATACAACATGGTAGATCAAGAAGTATAGTGTATTTTGGAATTAGGTACATTACATAACAAATAATTACTTGGGATATAATAAATTTTTTGAAAACATTGTTGATATGATCATAATATTCCATGAAACATAAAACTACATGGGATAACTTAGAGACATGCATAAGATAATGGTGATCTATAAAGCCTATAAGGGAATAAAAAACATAACACAAAGAATATAATACATGATAGAAAATATGAATATAAATTGGGATTAAAAGAAATATGAATAATAAGGAATGATATAACATGGTAACCATAACATGGGAAATGTGGCAACAACTAAAAATATTGAATCATTAGCAATGGTCATCGCTAAAACCGCCAGTACATCATAGTGAAAAATGTCCCATAATATAATCAGGTGGACTCCCTATCCAAACATGATGTATCATGATACTGAACATTACCTGATTCATTGGATATCTTTATAGGTGCACCTATCATATTCATTTAATTCTCATTCCTAAGTGTGCGACATAGATCATACAACATGAATTTCTTTATCATCATAATTTATTCCACGACACCAGAATGTGGAATACATACATGTAAGTCCAAAATAATTAAGAATATTTTTATAAAGGTTAATACCCTTTATAAGAAAATTGGTATTTTATTCACTATATAATTGTTAGGGAAGGAAAATCATGGTAAAATTTCAGCATCATGACGACATCACATAAAAATTTATAAAAATGGTTGATGATGGAGAAAGTGGTATCTAGTAATTTGTACTTAAAATTGAAAGTAAATGGGGAAGGTAAAGATATTCCCCAAATTTAGGAAATGGAAATAGAATGCATAGGATCATACTAAAACTTGAAATAAAGAAGAGATGATGAGGGTCCCCTACTAAATTTTTCCATAGTAATGACTTAGGTAAGGGTTCAAATGAGGGAGGATAAATGATACCTATTTTCAATAAAATCAATTAAACAGTAATGGAATGATTATAAATTAATTAAAATATATCCAATTAAAATTAAATAAACTATTTTCATAGAAGGTTATTGAATTTTAAATGAGAGGAAGTTGAGGATCCCTAACTTGAGAGTCTGACTCCAAATGATTTGGAGGGGATTATTGAAAACATAGGGGACGTTGGGGGGATTATAGAGAGTGGAGATCAGAGTATAATTATGATCAAAATAGTTTTAGTGAAGAGAAATGGGGTCTTTAGTGGGTTTATATAGGAAATGATGTTGATTTCATTAATATTTCAGAAACATATGTTATGGACTCTATATAATAAAATAACAAAATCCACAAACCATCCCATGGTTCTTACCCTTGATACTATCCAAAGATGAACGTTTTTAATTATTCTATTAGAAAAGGGTAGAACTTATTAAAATAATTCCCTTTATTATGTGGATGTGAGTTAGACTATTAAAAAAATATGCTTAATACTTTAAAATACACTACAACAAAACCCACTTTTATCATTTATAGAATTGGCCTCTATGAACTCTAGAAAAATGATAAAAACCTTAACATGGTTAAAAGGACAAGTATTTTACCAGTTATAGAAAAGTGATAATAAAGGATAGATTTATTAGTCCAAATAAAAGCAATGATAAAGGAGTTCTTTATCAGGGCTATTAAAAGAACTGATAAAAGACAACATTTATCAATGATTTAATTTAGTGTTGATAAAGAGAACATTTGTCATTTCTTTTAGAAGTTATGATAAAGGCTATATTTTATCAATTATTTTTGAAGATATTATAAGTGGATATGTATCTGCACTTTTAGAATTGATGAAAAATAATCCCTTTATCAACACATTTAGTAGCACTGATATGGGGTAAAACTATAGTATGAGGATACATCACAATATAGGACTACAAACAGGGCATGCTATGTATTGTAACAACATATTTCGTCATAGAAACAATAACAAAAAGTACCAATATAATACACAAGTACTGAATTGAAATGAAATAAAATTTCTAAGACATATACAAGAAGAAAAACTATAATAAAGTATGTTCGTAGTTTTTTTACTAAAATTAATGTTTACTTTGAATAAAAAGGCACACTTTGAGTTATACCCATCACATCGTGAGTTGAGTTGAGGTGTGACTAATTCCTACATGCCAAAATTCAATTATAGATCATTTTCCTAAAGGAAAAACATAATCTGAATGAGTTTTATTTTTTTGAGAATGAGATTTTTTTTCAATAAAAAGTAACGTCAATTTTGAATAAAAAGATGCACATGGAGTAATACCAGTCACATCGTGCATTAGATTAAGGTGTATATGATTCCTATATGTCACAAATGAATTTTGAATCATTTTCATAAATCACTAAAACAATATGAATTTGTTCTCTTAGTTTTGAGAATGTCAGATTTCATTTTAATAAAATTGATGTCAATTCTGGAAAACAAGAGGCACTTGTAGTGACATCGGTTACACTGTGCATTATATTGAGATGAGTTTAATTATTCAATGTCACAAATAACTTATGGACCATTTTTTTAAATTATAAAAACAATCATAATGTGTTTTCTCAGTTTTCAGTATGCAGATTTTTTTACTAAAATGTCATTTTAAATTGGAAACACAAACATTGTGCCATACTGGTGGAATCATGTGTGGGTTTTACATGATGCTAATTCATTAAAATAATAAATGAATTAATAATGGTTATACCAAATTAAAAATACAATACAATCACACTTAGTGAGTGAATTTTTTATTAATGTGTCAATTTTAAACTGAAAACGGACACTTAGAGTCATACTGGTCAAAACATGTGTCGTATTGCTGTACGACTATTCCTACACATCACTAATGAATTATGGAAAATTTTACTAAAGTAAAAAAATAATATGAATGTGTTTTCTTAGTTTTGAGTATGTCTATTTTTCAGTAAAAACAATGTCCATTTTGAATACAAAGATTCTCTTGGAGTTATACATGTCACATCATGCATCAGATTGAGGTGTGGATGATTCTTACACATCGAAAATGACATTTAGATTTTTTTTATGTAAAAAAAATATGATTTTATTTTATCATTTATCAGTATTTTAGTTGTTTGTTTAATTAAAATTGAGGTGAGTTTTGAATAAAATGACACACATGGAGTTATATCAGTCACATCGTGTGTTGGATTGAGGTGCAGCTGATTCATACACATAAAAATGACTCATGGATCATTTTCCCAAAGTATAAAAACATTCCAAATGGTTTTTCTTGGATTGGAGTATGCCACATGTGGTTTTTACTAAAATATCAATTTAATCTTGAAACACTCGCATTGCACCATACTTGTGTAACCGTGTATGGGATTAACATGAGACTAATTCATACATGTCAAAAATGAATAATGAATGGTTGTAACAAACAATCATGATAATATGAGAATCTTTTTTTAATTTTTATTCAGTGATACTTTTTTATATTAAAATGTTAATTTTAAACTGAAAACATACACTTGGATTCATAGGATTGAGGTGTGGATGATTCTTACACATCAAAAATTTCTTATGAAACATTTTCCAAATGTACAAAAATAATCCAAATGTGTTTTCTTAGTTTTGAGTACGCCACTTGTGTTTTTTAAATAAAATTTCATTTTCATCTAGAAACACACAATTTTATCCATACTAGTGGCATCATGTTTGGGTTTATATGAGAATAATTTATACAATACAGAAATTAATTCTGAATGGTTTTTTGAAATTTTTTAAGAAAATATGAGCATGCTTTCTCGGTTTTCTGTGAGTGATGCTTTTTTGTATTTAAATGTTAATTTTCAACTGATTACAAACACTTAGAGTCATATTGGTCACACCATGTATTAGATTGAGGTTTAGATGATTCCTATAAATCAAAAAATGAATTATGGATCATTTTCCTAAAGAAAAATAATGATCTGATACTGTTTTCTTAATTTTGAGTATGTCAGTTATTATTTACTAAAATTAATTTAAATTTTAACTAAAAACACACAATTTGAGTTGTACTGGTCACACTATGCATAATATTGAGGTGATATTGATTCCTAAACATCAAAAGTGACTTATGAATCATTTTCCTAAAGTACCAAAATAATCTGAATGACTATCCTAAAAGATAGTGGGGTCATTCGGTCCCTGTTCGTATCTTTGCACCACCACTGGTTCTCTTTGATCCTTTTCTTATACATTGGTCTGCCGAACCATACCACAAAATACTATCTTGGAGTGAGTATATTTATGTCTACAATCATCTCAATATATTATATAAGTCATCAAGGTGTTTTATCTTCTCATATCATTCTTTAGGAGATACTCCAAAAAATAATCCTCTAATGTGACCATATTATTCAGGTTGTTTTAATGACACTGAAAGTAAATTTTCTTCTAGTACATTTGTACTTAATTGATATTTCCTAACCATATTAAAAAATAGGAACATAAATAGATAATTTAATTTACTATCATATAAATAAAAAAATTAAATTTATTTCGTACTTACACTTGATTCCCATACTGTTTTTTGTTTTCATCAACTAATTTAACCACCTTATTTACATGAGCCTCATTCCATTTCACTTAATGTGGGATTGAAATGGAATATAATTTTTATTCTTCAATCTACAAATAAAAAAATAACACTTGTTGTTTTATGTCACATAATTAAAATTATATTTTTACATCAAACATATTCCAATTTATTCTCTAATAAAGAGTACCCCATCTTTTCTTTACGATATGTGTACATTGGTTTTGATTCATGTTCTTTATTTTCATCACCCTTTGATTGTATCATAAGTAATCAGTTTTGAATCAAGTTGAATAATATAAATAATGTTAAATAATATATTATCAACTACAATGCACCAAAAATAATTTCTCATTTCAACGATGGATGAAAGAATCCCATGTTTCATACATTATAAAGTGTGCATAACTATGTTATGGGTGGGATTTTTCCCTCAACATCCCTAAGATTTATCTTTGTAAGAAGAGCCCAGAAGCATCTATGGGATTTTCTAGTATCCATTTAGACAAATTTCTTAGGTAAATCCTTGAGAATAAATGAAGCTGTCAGAGATAAATGAAAATTGAATCATCATTTCTTTATATAATTTTTAATCAAAATAGATAAAGTATATTGTAACATCACAAATATATCTTTCCAAAGGATTTACTTCATTACAATTAGGATTTTGAACCAGGAATCAATATTAATTATCACATTCATACTCATTATGAACACAATATAACAAATTAAAATTGACCTGTTAGGGTCAATAGATTGGCTGTGTTGATTCCAACCAACCTCAAATTTTATTTCATGACATCATTCATTGATAATTTTATTCACCAGTGTGATGCTGGGTCATTTTTTTCATAAACATGTTGCTGATCCCCTAATAATTAGGTATTTTTATCATCAACAAGATATTCTTCTTGTGGATTGGTAACATCATCATGTATAGAAGACATTTTCTTCCTGAGTAGTCAAAAATTAATTTTGTCTTGAATAACAACAATACAGAAAACTCCATGCATAAAAGTCTAAAATTTTAGGAATCCTTCATGAAAATTATAACTATATTGAACAGATATATAATAATTCTATACTAAAGTAAAAATAACCTTCACTACCATTATTTAGTATATCCTCAAGAATTGATTATCCTTCATCTATTGATAATGGGTTCGACTCCCTCTTTCAATCTTGCCTTCCTCCAATTATTGTGGTTCAAAATTCTTTAATGAAATACATCCCAAACAATTATTATTGTATTTTTATGTTTGATATTTATCTCTCATATTTTGTGGAAATCCTTTATTTTTACGTGAAATAATCTAACCAAAATTCATCCCACACCATGTAATGGTGATCATTTTGGAAGACTGTTGCTCAGATTAAATTAAATAACATAAAAGATATGGGGGTGAGTTTCAAGAGACAAAATAGTAAAATAATTTTTTGGGAGATTAATGTCTAGTTTCCCCAGAGGTTCAAAAATAACATAAAATCAATGTTAATTATGGATTCTGACATTTTACATTATAAAAATGAATAAAGGAACATTAAAATCCAGATGACATCCACTTGTATTCATTTACATCCACTCACTAACATTTATTATATGATACTTCCTATTAAATGTTTCTTTTTTGGTATGGATTAGAATATATATAAACATATGGTGGTATTTTTGTGAGGAGTATGGGAGAGATTGAAAACCATCTATTTCTCCAAGTTTCGAAGAGAAAGTATCCTGAACATGAATCCAAAAAACAAGGAGGGAGGCTCTGATCATTGTGGGGGGAATTCCTTTGAGAGTCAAATTGAAACCCTTTTAAATTTATCAAGGTTAAAGGGGAAGAGAATCAAAATGTGTGTTTGGAGTGTGTTTCTTCAGAAAAAATGTACAAAAAAATTATTTTTTAGAGGCCACTCATCATAGAGGTAGTCTCAGGATGTAGTAAATGAGGAGGATCTAAGGTTAATATAGTAGTAGAAAGATTTGGGAGATACATTATTCAAATCCATGGAAGTAGCATTGATGGAGATTAATGAATACAATCCGAGCAGGGTTCATGTCATCAAGGATCATTGGAACCATAATGATTGGAGGAGGCTAGTTTGAAAGAGGTATTACATTCCACCATCAAGATACAGACGGAAATCATGCATCTGAGGATGGATTAAATAAAGGTAGTGATTGTTAGTTGTACCTGTGTATTAAAGTATTATATCATTGTTCAAGATAGTAACGATTTTTAAAGATGCATGAAATTATGGACTTTTATGCATGGAGTATATTGTATTGAATATATATATTAAAAAAATTAACCATTATTTACACAAGCTTATTTGTGAAACCTATAGTCTTGTTTTATGAAATGTTTTTTCATGTTGCTTATGAATATTATGTGGTGTATGCTTCTTTCACAATAGAAGATAGAGATGAAATTTGTAGTAGTCCCATATGAATCTCAAATGAGTTTACAATGGGTAGATTTGTGTAGGTATAGGTAAGTGAGAGAGAGATTTTGGTTCCCATAATGTTCATAGATTGTGGTTCTCCAACTAACAACATCGATATAAATTATTTAAATCAGGGAGGAAATAATTAATAAACTATCATAGAATCCTACATTAATAGAATCACTCAAAAAATATCCTCAATCACAAATTAAGTTTAATACCTCAACTCTAATGATATTAAATAAATGAATCTCACCCCACCTAAATTCGGCATCACTTCATTCTTCTCAAGGATTCCTCACCTTCCAATTTTGGATATTTTTTTATCTACCATAAGATCCCTCCAATAACATACATCCCTTCAAAGGGTGATTTTTTCAACTTATGCTCATTATTGATCTGGAATTTTATTTCATCTTATAAATTGAATGAATCAATTCAATGAAATCCTAAATTTATTAGTATGATATATTTCTACAAAAGCCTATAAGAACCATAGTTAATATATGTTCCCATATTTTTAAATTATACCACATAGATTGAAATAGATCTAAAATTGACTTTAGGACATGAGGATCAATCTAAGTTCTAGCATACATATGCTTTTCATTGGGTACTTCCTATGGAGATCTTAAGATCAGAGTGGTGTCATATTCTATATTAATGTAGAGATTCATATAATTTTCCCCTGCTCACAAAGATTAATCTTTATGAAATACACACAAAATAATTATAACTGATATAATTTTTATAATAAACATGAAAAAGGTTCTAAAAAATATAAATTAACCTATTATTATTAGTTGGGGAATCAGAGAACGAACAAGACAATTCAAACTCAAGGTAAGGGACTTCATCTCAATCTCTTTTCATTGAGGAATTTCTTGATAATATCCACCTCTATACTATTATAATGTGCATATACAACCACTATGACATTTCATGTCCATACTATATTTATAATAATGTTATTTATTAATTCATGAAGAATATTATTTAAATTTTCAATGTGTTATGTGACTCCTTGAATGTATAATGATTCAATTATAAAATCATTGAATTTATGATATTAATTTACATATTTATATAGATATAAAAGGATTATAAAGAAAATTTTATATTTATATAGAATTCAATTAAAAGTTTTGAAAAGGAATTTTTTTTTTAAAAAAAGATTTTACATTATTTTCATAATGATAAAAGGAATGTTTTTTCTTTCAACGTATACGGTGATAACAACTTCTCCGCCGCCATAACCAATATTTGATATTTGGATTCCTCTATAAGCCTTAATGTATTTTTAATAAATCCTATATTCCTTTATTTTTGTATCTTGTTTTTGATAATGGGATTCTTAAATTACAATGGAATTTTTATATGGAATTTTTTTTTCATATAGTATTAGAAGAAGTTTTAAAAAAGGGGTTTTGTGATGAATATGTTTTATTCATAAATTGGTACATGGGAATTACATGAGATGGGTGAGCCTGATATAGCTTATACAAAGGGTTGATCCCAATTATAGCTCACAAGTGAGCCCAATATAGCTTATAATAAGGGTTGATCCCCATTATAGCTCACTGGTGATCCCGACTCAGCTTATATGAAGGTTTGATCCCCATTATATCTCACGAGTGAGCCCGATATGTCTTAAATAAAGGGTGAACCCCATTGTAGATCTCCAATTCGGAATTCAACCATATTGTTATTCCAATTGGAATATATTTAAAAGGGTTTTATGTATATGATTCTATATGACACTTAAAAGAGTTTTATTTTCAGGCTATTAGTTTAATGTTTTTTGATCAAAAAGTATGAGTGTTATTCATGTGAAAATGTTTTGTTTAATTATTTTAAAGCACATTAAATAAGTTACCATGTTTAAAATAGACTAATGAATTTCATTCCTTTTGTGTCCCTTACGTATCTCTCTATTCTCATCTCAATTCATTGAAATGTTTTTCATTGGGTTTAAGGATGGATAAGAAAAAGGAGTAAGCCAATGATATTTTTATCAATTAAAAGAAATCATGTTTTGTTTAAAGGGTTTCCATTGTTTGAAAAAGATTTTACTAAGTGTAACTATCCACATTTAATGTATGGGTATATTATGTAATATTTACGGCCTAATTCTTTAAAACTGTAATCCTAAAAAGACCCTCAATGTGAATTCTTTATTTAACTCATGTTTTTTAATGATTAAGGTTTGGGCTTTATAGTTAGTATCAAGGGAATGGTTTAGAGAAATTTGGAGATAAGGATATTTTTTAAGGGTTATTGATATCATCATGGGTTTATAATTTCAAGGTAGGTCATAAGTTCAATGTCTTAGAAACCCCTTTTTTAGTCTTTATGATCTGAAATATTAAGTTGGGTATTGGTATTTTTGAAGAAATTCTCCTTTGAGGAAATTATGGGTTATTAATTTTTGGTATGTAAAATGAGAGGTATGATATAACGTTTGAGTTTGAAATATGTTATGGTTATTTTTGAATATTTTATCCAATTTTATTAATTTTATCAAAATTGTAATTTTTTTGAAAAAATAAAACACGCAGACTTTTTGACGACCCGTCGCATTAGACAAAGTTGTGGGAATCGAACCCACAACCAAATTGATTGTGATGAATCACCTACCATTGGACTACATGAAGTACCTTGTTTGTATGAATTATTATTTTTAGTTAAATGATTTTAATTATCAATAATAAGTTAATTTTGGGAACATAGGATTTATCAAATGGATATCCTTAGTATTAGATAACGATTTGGTGATTCAGTGATACATGTTATTTTGGAATACATTCTATCATTTGGGAACACTATATGCCTACAAAAAATTGAATACTATGGGATTTCATTTGAGGATTAATGGTTGAATTTTATTTTGGAAGAATATATTTTTATATTTTGGACATATGGTGATTTGGTTTATTTATGGAAATGATTAACCGATAATAGAGAATATGTTATTAGGTAAATTACTTTTCAGTATGAGACTTTAAGAGTAGTAGATGTTATTTAGAGATAAATGATTATATTTTTCATGAAAGAATATTTGATCAAACCCTTATGAATTTTGGGTTTCGATCATTGTTTTGAATATTTTGAAGAATTTTAAGGATAATCTTGTAATTAATAGTCTTTGTTGAACATTAGGTATTTTTTGTTGAATTTTGGAGATTATAAGTTGTATTTATTTTTATAAAGGATTATCCTTGTAGGTATTATCTGATATCGTGCTGACCATTTTGTTTTTTTTGTTAATGTATAAAGACATGGGAAATATATAATTAATCTTTTTGGGTTATTTGATTCTTTTGAAGTTAATTGTTGTGCTTCATATGTGACAAAGTCATATTGAATACTCATAGTTGGGAGAAAAGATGACTTTGTGGTAGAAATTTATTAAAGGATGAAACTTTACATGAAAAGTAAGTATATTTCCTTATGTACTTAGTAAATATCATAAATAAATTCTTTGTATTTAAGAAAAGGAACACAAAACAAAAACACTATCTGTTTATTGTTTGTACTAGGGAATCAAAGATCGTTTAACCCCTCACATGTTTTTGGTTTTCTGGAAGTTAACATTATATTGTTCTTTTTTTCTATCACTCTCCATCAGAACATGATGGTTAGTTTTTCCTCCATATCATTGTTTTCTTACATGGAATCCAAGTATGTGTTATCTCAGGATACCTTTGTACATCTCTTACTTTCTTTTAATGTGATAGTTCATATTTACTCTTTTTCCGATGTGTGATTTTCAATAATGTTTCTGAACCCTATTTTAAAATTGAGAGGATGCAATGTCAAAAAATAAAGAATGTTGTAATAAACAAGGTATTTATACAATAATAAATTTTCTTTTCTATTAATATTTATTAATATGATGTTAATTTTTTGTTAAAGGTGATTCGTTTTCAGATATCTTATTCAATATGCAACAATGGGTTTCCCCAAAGCTTACGTTGCACACAACATTGAGTTATATCGAAATATAATACAATTATATTTTTATTTTAATAGGTAGTTAATGAATAGACGTTGGAATGGCATGAATGAATAGTATCAACATAATTTTGAGATATTTTTTACACATGTTTAAATAATTATTCACTGGTAACGATATATTTTATAAATGGAAATAAAAACCAATTGAAAATAAAGGATATGTTTTTATGAAAACATATTCAAAATAGAATAATTGTTTTTATAAAATAATATCACTCTTTATGTATATTTATTTAATGAAAAATGTATTTTATCTATTCAATTCAATTTTTATAATTAATCTTATATGTTTTCTAGATATGATATAAGAACGAATTAAATTTTCTATATAAAATAAGTATTATTCTAAAAATTCTGTTCTACCACCTTTTGATGGAGAACCCTTTAAAAATTTATTTTTTTAACCCTTTATATTTTCTATTTAGAAAAAAATTATTATTTCAAAGTTGGAAATTAAAATTTACTTTGGATTAATTTTTTATATTTTCCTGATAACTATCAGGTTTAGATGAATTGTAAAAATATTTTAAATTTTAATTGGAAAAAACTGTTTCCATCTAGATAATTTATATTGGTAAGTCATATTTTTAAGGTTTTAAAGTATAAATGGAATATATTTTAATCATTTAATCCAAATTTAGTCATTGAAAGTAATTTTCCTTAGAAATTTGACAAAAACAGGTTTTAGTCTTTTGATAATTATTACTTCTTAAGAACTTGTTTTTTGGTTTTGACAATGGGAATTAATTTAAAATAAAATTTTCTAATTATTTGTATTGAATATGGAAAAATGAAATCCATATTTTGAATCAAATGTTAAAAATTGTGTAAATAGATACCTTTAATTTATAGACATTATGAATATTAACTTTAGTAATTATTTTATTTACCATTGTTAATGGGTAATTCTGGTAAATAATGGTATAAAATAATATTTTAATAATCTTAAACTACCCTAACATGTGTCCAATTACTATTGGATGAGTTTTTTCTAACCATGAGATTCCTTGCGTCGATTTTGGGACCGCATGAAGCCACTTGAATGTGAAAATGACATTTTATAAGAATTAATTTAATGTAAAGAAAAATATGACATAAACATGTATCTTTTAATAAACATTTTTTTAAATATTGGGTCATATAACTGATATAATTTACTATAAAAATTAATTATAAAGATAGAAAATTACAATATCAGGGTACTTTTTTATAAATTTGAGACATTAGATAAATAATTTTAATTATAACACAATGATGATGCAGTGATTACTTCATTAATAAAGGATTAAAATAAATGAGAATATAAATATTAAAATAAATTTAATTTGATTATTTTGATGCCATAAACGATTTTTTTGGATGATGTTGACATATAATCTTTATGTTAAAGCCTTATGTTTGAAGGAATAAGGTTGTGAGTATTTATATAGTCATGTAAGAATAATATCTAAAATTGACATAGTTCGTAAATTAAAATATAGAATAGTTTATTAAATGATATTAAATTACATGAATTTAGTACTTGAAAAAATGGTTAAGATAAGTCCAAATATGTCATAAACTACTTCTATTGGTCATTCGACATGATATGGTAATTTCATTAACCCACAATGTTTAAATAACTTGATAACATGTGAAAATTAAAAGGGTAAAATAAGTGTTAAACCAAAACGATAAGGAAAATAAAATAATAAAACATTGTATAAAAATTATTGGGTGATGAGTTTTCAAACCAAAATAATATTTTATTATAATTAAATGAGTTATTGATGATTTTTAATCAAAATTAAATTTATAATAAATTAATATTTCTAAACTTTCCTAAAGTGCCCCTCCTCCCTCTTATAAAAGGCCAGAACCTCTACCCAAATAACTCACACCTATCAAGCCCCATGACTCATCCATATTACTCCCAAATAGGATCATAAAATCCCTCTATCCTTCTTAGAATCCAAAAATTTGGCATAAGGAAATTAAGAAAAATCTTTTTGGCTCAAATCAAAAGAAGTTACCCGAGTTAGAGGTAGTGTCTTCTCTCAATGTTTTTTTTTCTTTTATTTTCCGTGTCCACTCTCTATTCTCTTCTTATACATTGATTACATAAAAAACCAGTATACTAAATCAAATAGGATGTTTTATTTATAATTATTAGAACAACACATAGACACACCTCTATCTAATGTATATTAACATACTGTTTTTGTGTGCCGTGAAGTACTACTACATGAAACAATGATTATTCAATTTATGTCCTACCACCTATCATAGTGGCCATTATAATGACACTGTATTAATATATGATACTCGAATTAATGAACTTATGTAAAATATATAACATAGTTATTATACTATAATTATACTATACCTATGAATCATTTTGTATGGAAAAGAAATGAATGTAGCGTTCATGCATACGTACGTCCTGCGGTCTCTATGAACGGTGCATTTCAATTATTATCTCCAAATGTTGTGTAATATAATAAATACATAAATTATGGATATATATGATATTTAAATCATGAATATAATTATTTTGATGATGTAATTATGACCATATAGACAATTTGTAATCATAACAAGGTCATTTTTGGCTCAAGTATCAAAATTGACAAGACATATGATATGAACTAAAATAATTAACTATTGGTTATAACAAGGTAATAAGTGATATATAATTAATAATAAATATTTTAATGGTTCTAAATAAATAATAAATTAACCTATTTTTATTATTTAGGGAATTAAAGAATGAATGGGACAATTCAAACTCAATGTAAGGGAATTCATCTCAATCTCCATTCATTGAGGCATTTATTGATAATATCAACCACTATTCTTTTATAAGGTGTATATAAAAACACTATTACATTTAATATCCATATTTTATCAATAATAATTCTATTTATTAATTAATGAATATTATTAGTTAAATGTTTAATGTTGTATGGGACACCATTAAAGTTGACTAATTTAATTATCAAATTTTTGTATTCATGATATTAATTGACATATTTATATGGATATAAAAGCATTATAAAAGTCATTTTATGTCTATATAGAATTCCATTAAAATATTTCAAAAGGTATTTTTTTATACAAAAAATTTTACTTTCTTTAAAAAATGACAAAAATAATGTTATTTGTTTTAATGTATATGGTGAAAACGGCTTCTCCGCCACCGTAACCGTTATTTGATATTTGGCTTCCTCTAAAAGCCTTAATGTATTTTAAATAAATATTATATTACATTATTTGGTTATATTGGTTTTGATAATGGGATTCTTGAATGAAAATGGTATTTTTATATAGAAATGTTTTTTAGATGGTATTAAAAGATGTTTTCCAAAAGGGGTTTTGTGATGAATGTGTTTTATTCATTAAATGGTAAACGAGCATTATATGAGATAGTTGTGACTGATATAGCTTATACGAAAATTTGAACGCCATTATATTACACAAGTGAGCCCAATATATCATTTCAGAAGGTTTGACCCCCATTATAGCTCACGTGTGAGCCCGACTCAGCTTATATGAATGGTTGATCCCCATTATAGCTCACGGGTGAGCCTGGTATAGCTTATATAGAGGGTGAACCCCATTATGGATCTCTAATTTAGAAGTCGACCATATTTTTATTCCAATTGGAATATTTTTGAAAGTGTTTTATGTATATGATTCTCTAAGTCATCTAAAAGAGTTTTATTTTCTATCTATTAGTTTAATGTTTTTTGAGCAAAATGTATGAGTGTTATTCATGTGAAAATGTTTTCTTTAATTTATTCAAAGAACATTAAATGAATTACCATTTTTATACTAGACTAATGGATTTACTTATTTTTATGTCCCTTACAAAGGTCATTATTCTCATCCCATGCCTTTGAAATGTTTTTCATAGGGTATAAGGATGGATAAGATAAAGGAGTAATCCACATAGATTTTTATCAATTAAAAGAAATAATGTTTTGTTTAAATGGTTTCCTTTGTATGGAAAAGTTGATAATAAGTGTAACTATCCACATTTAATGTATAAGTCTATTATGTAATATTAATGGCCTAATTCTCTAAAAGTATAACCCTAAAAGTGTCTTCAATGTGAATTCATTATTTTACTCAAGCTATAGTAATGATTAAGTTTGGGGGCTTATAGTTGGTATCGAATGAAAGGTTTAGTCAACTTTGGATATTAAAATATTTCCTTAAGTGTTATGGATATCATCATGGGTATATAATTTCAAGGTAGATCATAAGTTCAATGTCTTAGAAACCTCTTTTTGTGTCTTTATGATCTGAAATATTAAGGTGGCTAATGGTATTTTTGGAGACATTCACCTTTGAAGAAATTA
This sequence comes from Viscum album, assembly GCA_963277665.1. Lineage (NCBI taxonomy): Eukaryota > Viridiplantae > Streptophyta > Magnoliopsida > Santalales > Viscaceae > Viscum > Viscum album. Next base: position 2,059,690,085 of record OY728143.1, on the reverse strand, counting down.
TGGGTTATTAATTGTTGGGATGAAAAATTTGAGGTATGATATAACTTTTGAGGATAAAATATGTTATGGTTATTTATTAGGATTTTATCTCCTTTTTTTAATTTTATAAGAATTGACCAATTTTTGAAAAAGGAAAACATGTAGACTATGTGGAAACCCGTCACGTTAGACCAAGATGTGGGAATCAAACCCACAACCAAAGTGATACTATGATTTATCTCCTACCATTGTTTTACATGAAGTACCTGGTTAGTATGACTTATTCTTTTTAGTTAAATAATTTTAGGCATCAAGAATAAGTTTATTTTTCTAACATATGTTTTGTAAAATAAATATCTTTAGTATACGAAAATGATTAGGAGATTAAGTCATAAATGTTATTTTGGAAGACATTCTCTCTTTTGGGAACACTATATACCTATATAAAATAGAATACTATGGGATTTAATTTGATGAGTAATGGATGAATTTTATTTTGGAAGTATATATGTATTTTTTGTGAACATATGGTGGTTTGGTTTATTTATGGAAATTATTATCTTATCATAGAGAATATGAGATTAAGTTAATTACTTTTCAGTTTGAGACATTATGAGTAGTCGATGTTATTTGGAAATAAATGTTAAGATTTATTATGGAATACTATGTGATCAAATCCTTATGAATTTTGGGGTTAAATATTTGTTTGGATTATTTTGAATAATTTTTAGGAAAATATTGTTTTGAATGATCTTTGTTGAAATTTGGGTATTGTATGGTGAATTTTAGAGTTTTAGAATAGTATTTCTTTTCATAGAGGATTATCCTTTTTTGAATCCTCAATTCTCTTTTTTTTGTATTTCTATATAATCCACATTGCGGGTTAGCGGTAACCAAAACTTAAAGAGCGGGATACATATATCAAATATCCAAAGTACCAAATTCAAAAAAACACATTATCTAAGGAGACCTCGAGCCCTGTGTACCCACAACTGCCCAAGTCACAATACGTCTCCTACCATCATCATCACGATACCGCTGTCTTCATCCGTATGATAACCAATATCATCGCTATCCATAAAATAGTTGCTAGAGAGAAATCACCTCCGTAAACAAAAAATCTTGAACCACCGTTTATCTTCCACCACCGTAAAAGACCATTGTAGAGCCAGCTTTCCACATTTAAACAAAAACACCAACGATGAAGAAGACCATCAGAGACTAAAAGAGATGCAGAAAACATCGCACCAAGACATCGTCATTCCACATCAGTAGGTAGGAACCAAAACACCAAAACTAGGATGAAAAGAAGAAATCCATTGAACCCATCGAACTACATGGCATCACACCAAACCATCATCAACCCCCAACGAACGAAAAATAAGCCAAACACAAGTAAAACCAGAAACACAAATCGAACACTACCAAAAATCAAATCGACCACCACCGAATAGAAAATCAACTACTGATAAGGTTAAAACAAACCTTCAACAAAATATGAGAAAGAAATCTGAAAGAACCAAATCCTAAAATGAATGTTGCGCACCGGGAACACAGACAGCCCCCGAAGCACAACTCCCAAAACATCAATGTTACAACTGCTTCAGATCTGGCCAGGATAGTAGCAGCAAAATGTGAGGTATGAGAAGAGGTTTGAGCGGCTGTGGGCTCCGAATGATGGCAACATCGATGGAGTAAAAACTAAGATCCTTCCAAGCAGAAGCAAATCATCCCAGGAAGCGCCTTGAGACACATCGGTCACTGAATCGTGAAACCCAAAATCTCGTGAACCACTACTCCAAATCTGACCTGGATAGCTGCTGGGTAACTTGAGGTCAGAGCCACAAGAACAACTTCTGTGGACATAATGGAATACAACCATCGTCGGAAGAGAGGAGAAGAAGAGCAACGGAGCACCAATGCGTCGCCAATGCCACTGAGGAGGATTTAGGGGGAAACCACAGAAAAGGTATTGCCGAGGGAAAGGAACAACGAGAAATAGAAACCGATAGAGAGGAGACAAAATGAAGGAATGAGAAGAAGCGCACCAGAGCTTGGATGCATCGCCAACACCGCTGAAGAGGATTCTAGGAAGAAACCCTAGAAAATGTAGTGATGAGAGAGAGGGATCCCGAGAGAGTGCTACCCCATCACATCCCCTATTATCCTTTTTTGGGATTATCTAATATCATACTAACCTTTTTTTGTTAAATTCTAAAGACCTGATAAATATATAATTCATCTTTTGTGGATTATTGTTTTTATCTTGATGTTTATTCTAGTGCTTCTTATGGAACCAAGTCATCTTGAATACTTATAGTTTGGAGAAATGAGATTGTGGTAGATATTTATTAAATGATGAAACATTACTTGAAAAGTAAGTATATATCCTTATGTTCTTAGTAAATCTCATAAATAAATTATTCATCTTTATTAAAAAGAATTTAAAACAAAATAACTATCTTTTTATGTTCTTACTAGGGAATCAATTATTATTTAACCCCTCATATGTTTATGGTTTTGTGGTAGCTAACTTCATCCTGATCATGATTTCTATCACTCTCCCTCAGAACTTGATGGTTAGTTTTTCTTCTATATCAATGTTTTCTTACATGGAATCCAAGTCTGTGTTATCTCAAGAGACGTCTCTACTTCCCTTTATTTATTTCAAAGTGATAGTTTTATTGACTCTATTTCCCATGTGTGATTTTCAATAATGTTTCCGAGCCCAATTTTAAAATTGAGAGGACGCAACATCCAAAATGTGGGAATGATGTAATAAATAAGGTATTTATAGAATATTATGTTTTTTAGTTTATTAATATTTATGAATAATATATTCATTTAATATTAAAGGGGATTATTTTTTAGACAGCTTACACGACACACAATAATGTGTTTTTCTTAAACTAACATTTCACACGACATTTAGTTATACCGAAATATAATACAATAATGTTATTATGTTATGTAGTATTAAATGACTATTTTTTGGAATGGTGGGAATGAATAGCATCAACTGAATTTTGAAATGTAGTTTATACATGTTTAAATAATGATTCATTGGTTACCATATTTGTTATAAATGAAAATAAAAAACAATTGTATATAAAGGATATGCTTTTATAAAAACCAATTTAAAAGAGAATAATTATGTTTATAAAATCATATAACTCTTTATAGATTTTTAGTTAATGAAAAATATATGTTATATATTCTATGAAATGTTTAAACTCAATCTTATATGTTTTTTAGATATAATAAAATAACAAATTCAAATTTTCATATAAAATATGTATTTTTATAGAAATACAGTTCTACAGACTTTTAATGGAGAACCCTTTTAAAATTTACTTTTCTACCCATTTATATTTTCTATTTTAAAAAATAAAATTCTTATTTCGAAGATAGACATCAAAATTTACATTCGATAAATTTTTTATATTTCTATGATAACTATCATGTTTTGATGAAGAGTGAAAATATGATAAATTTTAATTGAAAAAAACATTTTTTAACGAGATAATTTATATGGTTTAGTCATATTTTTCATGGTTCTAAAGTTTAAATGGAATAAATTTTTATTATTTAATTTAATTTTGGTCATACGAAGTAACTTCCCCTTGAAATTGGATATAAACACGTGCAAATCTTTTGATAATTATTGCTTCTTAAAAACCTATTTTTTGGTTTTGACAGCGGGAATTAATTTTAATTATTTTTCTAAAATTATGAGTTTTGAATTTGTAAAAATGCATTCCATATTTTGAATCATAAGTTCCAAATTGTTTAAATAGGAACCTTTAATTTTTAGACATTATGAATATTGACTTTAGCTATTATTTTATTTTCCATAGTTAAGGGTAAATCTGCTAAATAATGGTATAAAATAATTTTATAATAATCTTAAACTACCCTAAAATATTTTCTAATAATATTAGTTGTTATTTTTCTGACCATGAAAATCCTTATGTCGATTTTGGGATCCCATGGAACCACTTGAATGTGAAAATGACATTTTATAAGAATTAATTTAATATAAAAAGAAATTTGACATACACATGTATCTTTTAATAAAACATTTTTAATATTGGGTCATATGACTGATATATTTTACTATAAACATTAATTAGAACGATAAAAAAATTCTTATATCATGATATTTTATTTATAATTTTTAGATATTAAATAAATAATTTTAATTATGACACAATGATGATGTAGTGATTGCTTCATTAATAAAGGATTCAAATAAAGGATATTATAAATATTAAAATAAATTTTATTTGATTATATTGATGCAAACCATGAATTTATTGGACTATATTGACATATTTTATTTATTTTAATGCCTTCTGTTCGAAGGAATCAAGTTTTTATGAGTTTTTAAAAAGGCTTGTATGAATAGTATCTAAAATTGACATAATTCATAACTTAAAATATAAAATAGTTTATTAAATGATATTAAATTTCAAAAATATAAGAATCATAAAAATGGTTTTGAAAAGTTAAAATATTTCATAAATGATATTTTTTAGTTGTTTGACATGAAATGGTCGTTACATTAACCCACAATCTGTAAATTACATGATATCATGTGAAAATTAAAAAGGGTAAAATAAGGTTTAAACAAAAACGATAAAGAAAAAACATTAAAAGTTTGTCTAAAAAATATTTTATTATGATTATTAAAACCAACATCAGATTATATAATAATTAATATGTTTTTGACTATTTTTATTTGAAATTGATTTTATAATAAATTAATATTTCTACACATTAATAAAGTGCCCCTCCATACTCTTATAAAAGGCCACCACCTCTACCCACATTAAAGACACTTCTAATTCCCATTTCATCATCCAAATGCTTCCAAAATATTCTCATAAAATACCTCCCTCCATCCTAGAATCCTTGAATTTGGCATAAGGAAATCAATAAAGCCTTTGGGCTCCAATTAAAAGAAGGTGCCCGATTTAGTGGTAATGTCTTCTCTCAAGTTTTTTTCTTTCATTTTCCTTCTCCACTTTTTATTATATTCTTATTTATTGATTAATTAATAAATAAAGTATCCTAAATAGAATATTATGATGTAATGATAAGTATTAGAACTACACATACACACACCTCCATCTAATGGATATGGGCATACTGTTTTTGTGTACAGTGAACTATTGCCGCACAAAACGATGATTGATCAATTTTTTCCTACTACCAATCATGGTGGTCATTATGATGGAACTATATTTATATATGATATATATTATATTAATATTTTAACTATGATTATGTATTTTTTTAATTACATCATACATTTATTCATTCCCTAATGTGTAAATACCATAATTTTATTTGAGGAATTATGGACTACCTCCCCCTCAAAGTGATATGAATTGTTCATAACATACATGGAACATATAAAGGTTGGAATTAATGGACTTATGTAACATATATAACATAGATATTATACTATAATTAAAATATATCTACGTATCCTTTAGTATGAAAATGAAATGAAGGTATCATTCATGCATATGTACGCCCTACCATCTCCATGAATGGTGCATTTCAATTCTTAGCTCGCAAAGTTATGTACTATTATAAATACATATATAATGGATATATATGATATTTCAATCATGAATCTAATTTTGGGGATTATGCACTTACGACAATATGGATAATTATTAATCATAACAATTTCATTTCTAACTCAAGTATCAATATCGACAAAGCGTCCGATATGAACTAAAATAATTAAATATTTGTTATAATAAAAAACAAGTGATATAAACTGAATTATAAAATTGAAAAAGGTTCATAAATCAAGTATAAATTAACCTATGTTTATTATTCTGGAAATTAAAGTGTGAAAGAGACAAGTCAGACTCAACGTAACGGACATCGTGTCAATCTCCTTTCATTAGGGAATTTATTGATAATATCCACCTCTATTATTTTATATAGTTTATATAAAACCACTATGAAATTACATATCCATATTATATATATTATAATTTTTTTTATTAATTCATGACTAATATGATTTAAATGTTCAATGTGGCATGAGGCACCTTGAATGTTTAAATATTTAATTATCAAATCTTTGTCTTTATGATATTAATTTACATATTTATATGAATATAAAAGGATTACAATGGAAAATTTATGTCTATCAATAATTACATTCAATGTTTTAAAAAGGAATATTATTATACAAATAATTTTACTTTTTTCACAAAATGACAAAAGTAATGTTATTTGTTTTAACGTATATGGTGATAATGACTTCTCCATCACCATAACTGTTATTTTAATATATGGATTCCTCCGTGAGCCTTAATTTATTTTAAATAAATCCTTTATTCCTTTATTTTAGTATTTTGGTATTGAAAATAGAATTCTTAAATGAAAATGGTATTTTTATATGGAACTGTTTTTCATATGGGATTAGAAGAAGATTTCAAAAAGGGGTTTTCTAATGACTGTGTTTTATTCATAAAATGGTATATAAGAATTATATGAGATGGACAATCCTGATATAGCTTATACGAAGGGTTGATCCCCATTATAGCTCACGGTTGAGACCAATATTGCATATATAATGGCTGAACCCTATTATAAATCTCCAATTTGGAATTTGACCATATGGTTATTCCAATTAGAATATCTTTGAAAGGGTTTTATGTATTTGATGCTCTAATTCTCGTAAAAGGGTTTATTTGTGATTTTTGTTTTATTTTTTGAGCAAACAGTATTAATGGTATTAATGTGAAAATGTTTTGATTAATTATTTAAAATAACATTAAATGAGTTACAATGTTTTAACTATACTACTTGATTTCATTCTTTTTATATCCTTTATTGATATTTTAATTCTCAACCCATGTTTTTTGAAATTATTTTCATAGGGTATATGTATGGATAAAATAAAGGATTAAGCCAAGGAGATTTTTATAATAAAAAATAAATTGTGTTTTGTTTAAAGGGACAACTATGTTTAAAAAAGTGGATACTGAGTGTAACTGTCCAAATTTAATGTCTGAGTCACTTATGAAATATTTATGTCCAAATTTTAAAAAACTATATAACTGAAAATATATTCAATGTGAATTATTTACCAATCTCATGATTAAGCACTGATTATGGCTACGGCCTTATAGTTGGTATGAGAGGAAAGGTTTAGACAACATTGGAGATTAGGATGTTTTATTAACAGTTAGGGATATCATCAAGGGTTTATCATTTTATGGTAGATAATAAGTTCAATGTATTAGAAACCCCTTATTGAGTTTTATGATCTAAAATATTAAGGTTACTAATGGTATTTTTGGAGACATTTACCTTTGAGGAAATTATGGGTTATTAATTTTTGGGATAAAAAATGAGAGGTATGAGATAATCTTTGAGGTTAAAATATGTTATGGATATTTTTAAGGATTTTATCTCATTTTTTAATGTTATTTGAAATATTTTATTTCTAAAAAAGGGAAACATGAAGACTATGTGACAACTCGTCATGTTAGACAAAGTTGTAGGAATCAAACCCACAACCAAATTGTGACATTGATTTATCACCCACCACTGGCCTACGTGAAGTCCCTAGTTAGCATGACTTTCTCCCTTTAGTTAAATAATTTTATGGATCAAGAATAAGTTGATTTTATGATCTTATGTATTATTAAAAGGATATCCATAGTATAGGAAAATGATTTGTTGATTAAGTGATAAATGTTATTTTGGAATAAATTTTCTCTTTTCGGAACACTATATACCAATGAAAAATAGAATACTATGGGATTTCATTACAGGAGTAATGGTTGAAATTTATTCTAGAAGAATATATATTATTATTATGGACATATGGTGATTTGGGTTATTTATGGAAATGATTAACCTATTATAGAGAATATGTTATTAGGTTAATTACTCTTTATTATGAGACATTAAGAGTAGTCGATGTTATTTGGAGATAAATATTAAGATGTATGGTGGAAAAATATGTTATCAAAACCTTATGAATTTAGGGTTTTAATCTATGTTTTTGTTATTCTGAAGAATTTTATGCACAATCATGTATTGAATGGTCTTTTTTTATCTTTGTGTATTTTTTGTTGAATTTTAGAGGTTAATAGAAGTATTTCATTTTATAGAGGATTATCCTATTTGGGGATAATCCTACAATAGCCCGGAGGCATAGTGGTTTTAATCAATTTGGTCAACACCCCTTTTACTAGATGATGGGTGGAGCCCATACATACTTCATAGACATTAGACAACTCACACCCAAAGGAAGAAAATGTAAAACCAGACTCTCAACATGATGTTGCCCCTCCCTAAAATTTGATCCTGGAAAACCCCTCCACTGTTGCAATGAAATTCAGCGAGAAAGTGTCATGTGTCATTGCATATGACCGATACGATGGAAAATTCCGTACCCTCTCAAACAATCAAATTTGAAAATCCATGCAAGGATGAACCGCCAGCTCTGAATCAACTTTTGGGCCTATACCATGTAGTCCAATGCAGCTGCACTCCCTTCCACCTTTAGGATCAAACCATAAACCATACAAACAAGCTACTTCCACCAATCACACAAGAACACCATAAAACCAGCAATGTATTTTCACCACATATAGGTATTAAACACCCTGTGCCCCATGGAACCATCACCAGTCGCCTGATCCACTGTTAGAAGACAACTTTACCACTATCCACAGACATACCCAACAAGAACATGAAAAGCCAGAGAAAGCAGGGAGGAAAACCTACGATGATAGGGACGCCACACAAACCAATCTCAAAAACATCAAATCTAAAAAACTCACCAAAACATCATAAACATGAGCCTTCCCCCTTCGAGCCTCTCTAGATCTGTTGATAGCCCACACTATATGCTCACCATAAACAGTGCATAACTGCACCATACCGAACCAAGGATCCAGATACATGAAGTCGCCCCAAGTTTGAGCGGAAGCGATCTGATCCAAGCCACATGGTGAGTCAACGTCACCAAATGGATAGGTCACACCGATCCAAGAAGAGAAAGTTCTGTTCTTCTGAGACAAGATGTCACTGAAATCAAAGCATGGGACATCTTTGACCCATACTGGAAGCCCACCACGTAGTATCCAAGCCAATCCTATACAAAGACTATTCAGAGGTAGCCGATGTGAGACCAAGACCGGCAGGTGGGGGAAAGGGAGATGAGGCCCAAGAGGAACCCTAGACACCATGATGGGTGAAAAGGAGGTGCCTAGAGGCCTTCATTGTAAGAATTCCTTCCTTTTTTGGGATTATATGATATCATAGTAACCATTTTTTTTCTAATGTCTATAGGCTAGGGAAATTAATTTTACATCTTTTATGGATTATGTAATTCTATATATGTTGATTCTATCACTTTAGATGTGAATAAGTCATACTGAATACACATTTTTTAGAGAAAATATGAGTGTGGTAGAAATTTATTAAAAGATGAAACTCTACTTAAAAATTAAGTATACTTCATTATGTTATTAATCAATCTCATAAATAAATTCTCCAAATTTATGAAACGAAACTTAAACCAACAAATATTTCCATTTAATTTTCCTACTGGGGAATCAAAGACCATTTAACTCATCACATGTTTATGGTTTTATGGTAGTTAACTTTCTCCCAATCAAGTTTTCTATCACTCTCCATTAGAACTTGATGGTAATTTTTTCATCCATATCTATCTTTTCCAACATGGAATCTTAGTGTGTGTCATCTCAGTAGAACATTGTACTTATATTTCATTCTTTTAGTGTGATGGTTTTATTGACACTTTTTATGATCTGATATTTTCAATGATGTTTTCGAGCCCAATTTTAAAATTGCGAGCACAAAATTTCCAAAAGGGGAATAATGTAATGACCCAGGTATTTATAGAATAATACTTTTTCTTTTCCATTAATATTTTTGAATAAGATATTTATATTATGTTAAATGGGACACTGTTTCGGATATCTTACTCGACACACAACAATGGGTTTATCCAAAACATACGTTGCACATAACATTGAGTTATACATAAATATAATACAATAGTCATGTTATTTTATGTGGAAGTTAACACCAAACTGTTGGATTAGAATGAATGAATAATATCAAGTGAATTTTGAAATTTTTTTTAAACATGTTTAAACAATCATTCATTGGATACTAAATTTTTTAGAAATGGACATAAAAACCAATTGAATATAAATTATGTGTTTCCATGAAGACATTTTTAAAGGAGAATAATTGTGTTTGTAAAATAATATCACTCTTTATGGTTTTCTATTAATGAAAAATATCTGTTATATATTCTATTCAATGTTTTTATTTCATTTTATATGTTTTATGGATATGATATACGAACAAATTCATTTTTTCAGATAAAATAAGTATTTTTCTAAAAATGCAATTTTACCGCCTTTTGATGGAGAACCCTTTTTAAATTTAGTTCCCGACCCCATTGTATGTTTATATGAAAAAATAGACATCTTATTTTAAAATGGGATATCAAAAATTACTTTTTATGAATTTTTTATATTTCTCTCATAACTATCATTTTGGATGAATAATACAAATACACTAAATTTTAATTGAAAAAAACTTTTTCCATCAAGATAATTTATATGGTTAAGTCATATTATTTAATGGTTTTAACGTATAAATGGAATATATTTTCATCATTTAATCCAATTTTAGTCATTGAATGTAATTACCCAATGAAATTGGACATAAACACATGTCAATCTTTTCATAATTATTATTTCTTAAAAACATACTTTTTGGTCTTGACAAGAGGAATTAATTTTAAATTAGTTTATTTCAATTATGTGTTTTGAATTTGGAAAAATTCATTCCTTATTTGGAATCAGAATGTCCAAATTTTGTATATAAGTTTCTTTTACAATTAGACATTATGAATAGTAACTTTAGTAATTATTTTATTTACCAAGGTTAAAGGGTAAATCAAGTAAATAACGGTATAAAATAATATTATAATAATTTTAAACAACCCTAACATGTGTAAAAATCCTATTGGATGAGATATGTATGACCATTAGAATCCTTGGTTCAGTTATGGGACCCAAGGGAGAAAATTGGAAGTAAATATGACATTTTATAAGAATTTATTTAAAGTAAAGATAAATATGACATAAACTTGTATCCTTTACAAAACAATTTTTAATATGGGGTCATATAACTGATATATTTGATTATAAAAAGTAATTACAATCATAAAATCATTTACTTTATCATGGTATTTTATTTATTATTTTTAGACATTAAATAAATTATTTTAATTATGACATAATGATGATGGAGTGATTACTTCATTAATAAAGGATTCAAATCAATGATATTATAAATATTAAAATAAATGTAATTTGATTATTTTGATGCCATGCAAGAATTTTATGGATGATATTTACATATTATCTATATTTCAATTATTTTGGTTTGAAGGAATAGGGTTGTTATGAATTTTTATGAAATCAGGTATGAATAGTATATAAAATTAATGTAATTAATAACCTAAAAAATAAAATAGTTTATTAGATGAGATTAAATTATTAAAAATATAATATTCATCCATATGGTTAATATAAATCCAAATATGTAATAAATTTATTATATGAGATTTTTGACATAATATGGTAATTATATTAACCCACAATGTGTGTATAACATGATATCATGGTAAAATTAAAAAGGGTAAAGTAAGGGTTAATCCAAAAAGATAAGGATAAAAAATTTGAAAGCCTTCACAAATATTATTGGATGATGGGTATTATAACCCACATCATATTATATTTGAATTATATATGTTTTTTACCATTTTTAATCAAAATTGAAGTTATAATAAATTTAAATTTCTAGACATTCATAAAGTGTCGATCCTCCCTCTTATAAATGGCCAACACCTTTTCCCACATAACTAACACCTATAAAGAGCCTTGGATCATCAAAATTATTTCCAAATAAGCTCCAAATATCCATACCTTCCTCATAGAATCCTTACTTTTGGAATAAGGAAATTCAATAAAGCATTTTGGCTCAAATCAAAAGAATTTTCCCGATATAGAGGTAACGTCTTCTCTCAAGTTCATTTCTTTTATTTTACTTCTCCACACACTATGATATTCTTATTAATTTATTAAACAAAAAACCAGTATCCTAAATATTATATAATTTTTTTATGATATGTATTCTTTCTACACTTACCCACACCTCCATCTAATGGATACGTACATATTGTTTCTATGTACGGTGAACTACTGCCTCACGAAACTATGATTGTTCAATTTTCTTCTACCACCAGTCATGGTGGCCAATATGATGACATTTTATTTTTATATGATTTATATTATATTTATATTGTCTCTATTATTATGTATTTTATATTTACAACATAACTTTATGCTTTCCATAATGTGTGGATACGATAATTTCATTTGAGGAAGTGCGGACTACCTCTCCCTCATATTTATATTACTCATTCATGCCATACATTGAACATATAAAGGATGAAATTAATGACCATATGTAACATATAAAAAATTTATATTATACTATAATTATAATAGACCTATATATCATTTAGTATGAAAAAAAATTAAAGTAGCGTTCATGCGTACGTACGGTATACCGTCTACATGAAGGGGGTATTTCATATCATATTTACAAATTCTATGTTATATTATAAATACATATATGGTGGATATATATGATATTTAAAACAAGAATATAATTATGGAGATGATGGAATTATTACCATATGGAAAAATTATAATCATAATAAGTTCATGTTTGACTCAAGTATCACTATCGAAAAAACGTCTCATATAAACTAAATTAATTAAATATTTGTTATAATAAGGTAATAAGTGATATTAAATGAATAATAAACATTAAATTGGTTCTAAGGAAATTTGAAATTAACCTAAGTTTATTATTCAGGAAATTGAATAATGAATGAGACATTTCAGACTCAATGCAAGTTACTTCATCTCAATCTTCTATCATTGAGGTATTTCTTGATAATATCCACCTCTATTCATTTATAAGGTGTATATAAAACAACTATGAAATTTAATATCCATATTATATCTATACTAATTTTATTTATTTATTCATTACGATGAATATTTAAATGATCAATGTGGTATGTGATACCTTGAACATTTAATGATTTAATTATCAACTCATTGTCTTCATGATACTCATTTACATATTTATATAGATATAAAAGGATTATAAATGACATTTTATGTCTATCTATAATTCAATTCTATTTTTTCATAAGGTATATTTTTATTCAAGGAATTATACTTTATTTACAAAAAGATAAAAGGAATGTTATTTTTTAACTTATATGACAATAACGACTTCTCTGCCATTGTAACTGTTATTTGATATTTCACTTCCTCTAAAATACTTAACGTATTTTAAATAAATCCATTATTCCTTTATTTTTTGTATCTTTTTATTGGAAATGGTATTCTTAAATGAATATTTTATTTTTATAAAGAAATGTATTTCATATGGGATTATAATATGTTTTCAATAAGGGGTTTTGTGATTAATTCATTTTATTCATAAAATGGTACATGAGAATTATATGGGACTGGTGAGCCTGATATGTCGTATAAGAAGTGTTGAGTGCCATTATAGATCACAGGTGAGCCTGATAGAGCTTATATGAATGGTTGGTCCCCATTATAGCGCACAAGTGATCCCGAAACAACTTATACAAATGGTTGATCCCTATTATATCTCACGGGTGAGCCCAATATGGCTTATATGAATGGTGAAACCCGTTATAGATCTCAAATTTGGAATTTGGTCATATGGTTATTACAATTGAAATATTTTTGAAAGGGTTTTATGTATATGATGCTCTAAGTCAACTAATGTAGTTTTATTTTCTTGATATTAATTTAATTTTTTTTGAGAAAAACGTATGAGTGTTATTCATCTAAAAATGTTTTGTTTAATTTATTCAAAGAACATTAAATGAGTTAATTTGTTTTAATTAGAATAATAGATTCATTACATTCTATGTCCCTTAAATTTCTTTTTCTTCTCACCCCATGTCTTTGAAATTTTTCTCACAGGGTATAACGATGGATAAGAGAAAGGAAGAAGTCAAGGAGATTTTTATCATGAAAAAGAAATCATGTTTTTAAAGGGTTTCCATTGTTGGAAAGTGTTGATACTATGTGTTACTATCCACATTTACTATCGAGTTATATTATGTAATATTTATTGCGTAATTCCCTAAAACTTTAAACATGACAAAATCCTCAATGCGAATTCATGAATTAATGAAAGATTAAGTAATGATTAAGGTCGAGGCCTTATAGTATGTGTTTCAATATATATGTGTGTGTGTTTGTATATGAAAATGCATTAATTACATATATATATATATATATTTATTTATATGTATGTGAAATCAATGTAATACCTGACGTTTGGTATATGTTAAATTGAAAAATCAAACAACATTAAAAATGAATAAGACATTAATAAGTTTTTAATTAACATATTATTCCTTTTATGTATATTTATATTTCATATATATTATTTATTACTATATGAAAATAATATATATATATATATATATATATATATATTATACTTATTCATTTTTATTAATAATTGTTTCATTAATAAGTTTTTAAATAATTTTGTAATTTATTTTTTTTTAAATTTTTTGTTTAATTATTACTATTTATTCATTTTATATACTATATTTAATTTATACTATTTGTTAATATTTATAATCTATATATATATATTCATTTTATTCATTTTTATGAATAATAATTTTTTAATAAATTTTTTAATATTTATATTAATTTACTAATTTTAAATTTTTTTGTTTAATTATTAAATTTTACACATATTTATATATTTAAAATATACTATTTATTAATTTTTAAAATTTATATAAATATAAATTCAATTTATTCAATTTCAAAAATACTAATATTATTATTGAAATTGAATTTTTTTTAATTTTTATTTGTTTAACTATTTAATTTTATTATGCACCTTTATCATATTAAAAAAGAACTTAAAATGTTACCCTTAATTAGTGCTAAAAATAAAGCGTGGATAAATTTTATCCTTTATCAGCCCTAAAATAAAGCCAATATAAAGGTTACCTTTTATTAGCACTTTTTTAGCGCTGATAAATGGATCCCTTTAGAATCACTTATTTTAGGGCTGATAAAAATGAAATTTATCAGTTCATTTTTTTGGTGCTGATAAATGTCAAATCTGTTAAAGGAGGGTTTTGTAGTAGTGATAAATAAATGGTTTTGGAGGATTAATAAAGGATTTATAACACACAAAAAAACACAAAAAAAAAATTTATTAAATGGAATAAATTTATTTTTTCGTGTATAGCCTTCATATTATTTATTACATCTCTTTTGGGTCATTATAATGTCATAATACACACATTATATTTGTACTATTTTAATTTTTACCCAAAAAATTGACTGTGTCAGAAAATTATGAAAAATTAATTCTTGGATAATTTTTAAATTCAGTTAAAAAAATTATCAATTTTTTTATTAAAAATATTATAATTTTCATTTTTAAAATAAGAGTAGACATTTATTGAGAAATGCTAGGTTTTTCAACAATAACTGTTTTTGAGCTCTTATAAAAATCTCATTTTCTTCCTAAAAATTATATGATAATTTATATTTAAACAAAATTATTGAATAATAATATTTCATTAAAATATTATTTATTTCAAAAATACAATAATTTAGCAAAATAAATTCCTCAGTCGAATTTAAGTATTACCCAAAGTTGCAATTTGGGTTTTATAGTATCAAAATAAAAAGCATTTATAAAGAAAAAATAATACAATGAAAATAGTCATTATTCTTTAGATAAATAAATCTCTAGCTTCTTGATACATATCCCATTAATACACCCTCAAACACCCTAATAGTAATGTGTGTGATGATAATACTTCCATGGGGTGGTTCTACATACATTGTTTGGGTCGTGATCTCAACGAGCTTGAACTTCACCCATAAATAGTTTCACTCATGATTAAGTTGTTATATCTAATCCGAGGATTGGTAAAGTTCAAATTCCATAGATTCTATCTCCCTTGCAATCCCCAAGAAATGGGCTTCATAAGATATGATCTTACTAGTTGAGGCCATTACTTCCTTTTTCATTGTCAATTTATATTTTTTAAAACCCTATATTTATACTAATCATGTGATCATTTTTCAATGGATATATTATTAATATTAATGATATATAATGGTATTTTAAATCCATTAATATATTACCAAAGAGTTTCTTGTGTTTTTATACCCATATTACATAATAAAACTTTTAAATATATAAAATTGGGAATTTTATTTATAATAGGTCAGTTCATTACAATATTCCCCCCTTAATAAATTTCTCCAAAAAAAATTTAATTTTCCACACTAAAAATGATGAGGGTAACTTTGTTTCATTGCCTACTCAATTTTGCTTGTCTCTTTATCAAAATTGTCGTCTCTTTACAGCACATTGACAAGTTTCATTGTCTTATTTCATTGAAAATTGTCTTTATGATATATGATATTCATCGGTTGATGATCTTATGAGAGGTCATTATCTGATGGAAATAGATTTGGATTGAGTACAGGTTAGGGGACAAGTATGTACTTCTTTATGACGGATTCACCGGATACACAATTTACTTGAGATAGGTTAGATGGGAGTCCTAGTCGATAGGACACCATTCTGATGTGACCAAGGATCTAAAAAGAGACAGTTTATGATGGACTATTATTTCCCTTCTTCCCAAATCCCATCACTTTCTTCCATGGAGATATTCCTTGAAATACCATGTCACCATCATAAAAATATAAGTCTCGCTGATGATCGTCAACAAATCTCGTTTTCGACTTTGAGTATCTTACATGTGTTATTGAATGGTCTTAACATTTTCCACACTTTTTTCAATCATTTCATGTCCTTACAGTTTAAGTTCCCCAACTTTATCCCATAATGTAGGTGTCTTGTACCTCTTCCCATAATGGGTATCACATGAAGCCATTTTGGTTCTTGAGTGGAAGCTATTATATTAAGATAAATCAACTGGATGAAGATGTTAATCCCATCCTCATTTTAATTTAATTGATCATGCTATCAAAATTTCCTCAAATGTCTCGATAGATCACTTAGATTTTCAATCATTTTGGGGATGATAGGAAATACTGATGTACATCTCAATTTTTAAAGCATATTGGAGACTTTTCTATAACATGTAGTTGAATCTTGGATCTTGATCGGATACAATCGATAGTGGTACTCTATATAGCATCACCAATTCTATGATTTATATTCATGCAAGTTGATCCATTATGAAATCCTCTTGAATTGAAATGAAGAGTAAAGTCTTTGAAAAATTATACACCGTAACCTATAGAAAAATGTTTCCCATACAGGTCTTCACAATTTCGGTGAACAATTTCATGGGGAGGTTTCCCATTTATATTTACGTATGGGTAATTGTTGAATCATATCCTAAGACATTTGTTTAATCCATCCCTTGATAAAAAACAATACATTTTAATGTATTTTCAGTAATATTCATCTACATATTGTCCCACCAATAGTTCTCTCTGAGATCTTGATACATTTTTATGCTTCAAGGATGGATAGAAAATGTTGAACTATGTGCATCATGGAATATTTACTTATTTAACTCAGGATTTTATGGATCACATAGTCTTGGACCAAATCTATAATTTCGTTCTTTATTATCATTAATCATCATGGATTTACCATTTCTTATATTTTCCACATTCTTCTAAATTCCCTTATCATCTCATTGAGAATCATTTAAACTATCCAGAAGAGATGGTTGAGATTTCATTTTTGAAAGCATTGATGATGTTCCTTCCTTTATGATTCCCATGTCCATCCTTTTCAAATATAATAATACTATATACTTTTAAATTATCATAAATGATATAATTTCTAGATCCTTTCTAGTTATACCATCTATCACATTATTCTCATTTCCAGGATGGTAGTGAACTATGCTGTCATATTCCTTGATTAGATATATCTATTATTGTTTGATCATATTCATCTCTTTTTATGTGAATATATAATTGGAGATTTTTTATCCATATATATTTCACACTTCTCCCCAAAGGGATAATTCCACAAATTTTTTAAAGAGAAGATCACTGCATCCTACTCTAGATCATGTGTTGGATAGTTCTGTTCATGAACTCTCAACTTCCTTGGAGCATAGGCTATGAATTTTTCATTTTTCATCAACACACAACCCAATCCCTTCATTAAAGTATCACTAAATATGAAGAAATGTTTTCCACTCTTTAGTAGTGTGAGGATAGTGGCAGTGATAGGACTCATTTTCAACTCCTTAAATATTTTTTTTGAATCCATCATTCCAATCAAACTTTAATCCATTCTATGTTATCATAGTAAGAGGGTTTTGAAAATCATGATAAAATTATCACAAATCCCCCATAATATCCATCTAACCCAAGTAAACTACATAGATCTATCTGAGATGCTAGCCTCATCCATAATTAAATTTCTTTTGTCATTTAAATATCGAAATATATCCAATTGCTTGTGATGGTATGCCCCAATAATTAGAATTTCTTCAACCAGAACTCAAAGTTGTTGTAATTTTCATAAATCTTAAACTTTCGCAAGATCTTTAGCATAGTACCCATATTGTCCACAAACTCCTCCATGATTTTGGAGTATATTTTAATATCATATATAAATACTACCATAAATTTGTCAAGGTAATCTATAAATACTCTATTCATCATGATGAAGAATATTTCTGGATCATTAGTGAGTTCGAATGGAATTACAATGAACTCATAGCAGCCATACATTGTACATAAACCAGTTTTGGGTATATTTTATATCTTCAACATAAAATGGTAATATTCCAACCATAGATTCTCATTTTAGAAGTATTATAATCCAAATATATGATCAAAAAAGTAATCAATCCTTGGAATAAGATACTTGTTCTTTATCATGATCTTATTGATCTCACGATAATCAATGAAAAAAGAATTGACCTACCCCCCTTTTTGATGAAGAGTATTGGTGCACCCCATGGTGAAGAATGTGGGTGTATAAACACTTTATATAGGTTAGTATATAGACATTTCTTTAGCTCTTCAACTTCCAACACATCTATTCTATATGGAGTCTTGGATAATGGAAATTCTCCTTCTATAATATTGATTAAAATTCAACTTATCATCTAGGAGGAAGACCTGGAAATTTCTCAGGAAAAACATGTTCTTGTTCCCTCAATATATACATGTATTAGATAATGGTTATTTCCATGGACTAAATAATTTGATCACGATAATATTTCTCATATGGATATAATATCCATGCTTGATGTAATTTCTTGACCCTGCTCACCTCTGTGACTGTGGGCGTACTGATGGGTCACATTACCTCAGGCACATCTTCTTGAATGGAAGAGGATATTGACTAGTAGTGAGGGCCTAGGGTGTGTCAGTGGGGAGACTATTACCACTTAGATCAGATTACTGATAGTTATTAACAATATATAATAGATTGCAGAATAATAATCAGAAAAAATAGTATAAGAAACAGTAATAAATAATAGACAAAGGAGCAAAAGGCAAAAATTAACAATTTAATAATAGTGGACAAGGCCAGTTTATATAAGATATTAATGCAAGACATGGTAATGATACATGATTTAAATCACTAAACAGTATAAAATTATTTACAATATAGTACAATAATAAAGAAAATATATCCAAGCACCACATGAGATCTTCATGAGCATCCAGAGCTATAGCTTGGTCCTTTTCTACTAACTCCTAGGTACAAAATATACAAAAAAAACAAAGATCCTATAAATATAGGGTCCACTCAGGTACAAAGGGAACCCGAGCAAGGTGTGAGATATAAATCACAGTAGTCCAGAACCCATGTTGTCTAGACCAATCAATACAATTCACTATAAATTACTATGTGTTTAATATAAAATAAATTAAAATTGATATCAGTTAATAAAAAAACATGGTATGGGTTCCTAAATAGATACCCATCCACTAACACCTGCATCATCCTATTTGGGGAATCTGAAAGGTAAAGTTGAGTAAGGAAGAATATATAAACAAAGTCTAATAGTAACATGGAAAAACAAGGAAGGTAGATCCCCGTGATTTTTCATTAACATGGGGTCTAAATATCATGTCATAACAAAAGTATTCTAGTGAATTCAGGTAAACATCTCAAGTGCAGTCACAATACATAACATTAAAGAAGGATGCATCTAAAGCATTTACATTAAAAAAGAATCAATTTTCAAACGCAGTGTTCGATCCCATCCCTGAGGTATCGCTCTGATGAATCCATTGAAAATATACAATGTCACCAAGCCCATAGAAGGTGATAATTTTGAATGTCCTAGTATCAATTGTGGTATGGTAACTATGATTTTTTCCCAAGTATTGCACTTAAGGGACCCAATATAAACTGATGATTAGAATAAGAATCCTTGCAACAAGTCCATCCTCGGTTACCCCTTGGGGGAACCGGTATCACCCAACAGTACAATAGAAATATAAGGGTATCCCTTTCCTAGTGAGCCTAAAACATCGCTTCCCTGGTGCATGCTGTTCTAACCTATTGAGTACAAAGATCCCAATTGTGGGTTCCTAATATAAGACCCAAATTCTCTCTCCAGACATATTTCATTTAAAATAACAAGTCTGAAAAAATATCACAAATAAAGAAAGGTATGAGGCTTGGGATACAGGTATTAAGACTTAAATAATTTCATTTTGACACATGAAACTCAATTTCACAAGATAACAATATTAAAAATCCATTTCATATGGTTTAATCCAGTAACAAAGGAATAATAAATAAATCAACATGTATAATCAAGGAATTTTGAACATGTCATGTGTCCTCAACGTGCCTCTTACCTGTATATCATGAATGAAATTTCGTCATCTCATGCTCTCAAGATTAATCTAGTGTCACAATACATCTAAACCATTTTAATTAATCAAGAGTGGAAAACAATACAAGGTGTATGGAGTTTGTTAATAGGAATGGTACTCATGTAACTTGATATGGAATAGATTTTATGTAAGTCATATTTAATTCAAATAATCCTCGAGTATGCTACAGGTTGGAGGGACCACACATGGGCTAAAAGATTATTTTATATCTTTTTCATTATAAAGAGGGTAAATATTAATAATCTATTTCTCATTAATCAATTTAAGGCCTTACTAAGGTTCCAAACACAACCCAGGGAAATATTTCACATCTTATCTAAAGGAGACATATAAAATTTAGGATTGGCACACCCAAAGTGGTGTCTAAGAGGAAATGTGAACACCCTGAATGGGTTTTTCCATATGAAAATGACACAACAAACATGATAGAATAAACCAAATAACTTAATACAAGTCAAACATTTCATTATAGATAAATAATTTATTCAAGACCTACCATTTTTTACGAGTCATCCTACAAATGTTTATTGTCACTCACTTTTCCTAAGCATGGAATATTGATTTTAAGATACAAGTTCCAAATGGATTGTGTTCATTACCCATAATGAATGCTACCTACTTTCCAAATTCATTCTAACCATTCCATTCACCTCAAACCTTTTATTTATCTCATTGAGACATAACCACTACATTACAAGGGCTCAGGCACCGAAATATGTAATTCATCAATTATGAATCTTGCATAACTAAAAAAATAAGGCATTAAGGCAGGAATCATAAAATTATATATCTATATTTTTAGCATGAAGTAAGAACAACTATGTTTGTGGTGTTTTATTACAAAAATTTGAATTTGTTAATAGAAAAAACATATATCACTTTTATGCATTCCACTACCTTTATCGAGCAAGATTTCAAACTAAAAAAATTAATTTTAATAATTTAAAACTAAAAATTATGAATTAATTCGTTCATTCATTATAAAAAATAAATGGTCAAGGAAGATATACCTACCTCAAAAGAAGAACCAAATTAACATTCAAAACTTGATGGATTCATTATCAAACACTCAGAACTTATCCAAACACATGCACATTCCTTCATACAAATATTTAAATATATATATCCCTTAACACAACTGATGTATTCCTCATTCCATGAGGGAATATGTTCATGGAGGATAAATATATATATAATATATAAACCTAGATATATGCATGCGCATACCTCCAAAGATAATCAAAACATCCTAAAATAATGTCTAGCATCCTAATTCATTAAAGGATCAAAAACTAATTCGGTAAGGACCAACACACCTAAAATAAATTTTTAGGAACCTTAAAATAATTAAATACCCAAATTATAATAGTTATATTACAAGATTGAAAGAAAACTCTTACCCCAAAACAATGGAGGTGATCTGAAACACCCCCGAACCTCCCTGCCTTCAGTGGGGGTTGTTGGTACATAGATCAACGTAACCCAGGAGGCCATTTGCACAACCCTAATACTGAATAACTAGGAAAAACAAATCAAAATCTAATAAAGGGTTTCATAAAAACATAATACGGGTCACGGGATACCAAAATTGGACAAAAAGAAGGAGATTATGGGTGGAGAAGGGCTTTCCTCACAGATTCAGACAAGCATCGTCATGAAATCGAGTATAAATAATATGCTGAGAGGGAACCGAGGAGCTCACATGTGTGGTTGGCGGACCCCACAGGGGCACGTCACATTAAGAGATGGAGAACCCTTTGGGTCTTACCCTAAAAAGAAAAAATATTAAGATAAAACTAATAATAATAATAATAAATAATAAAATAACAATAAAAATAAATAATCCTAATAATCAAAATAAAAATTGTATTATTATTATTACTCAAATAACTATTTACTGTTATTTTTCTCATTTAATTGTATTTTAATTTATTTTCCATTTTATCTTTAATTTAATTAAAATAATTCCTTCAAATGAAAATACATTTTTGTGTTCCAAATGTAGAAAACATTTTCTGATGCTCTGTTTCAAAAACATATCATGCAATAAACTGAAAAAATATAAATTCCCATGGAATTTTTCATTTGTTTAAAAATGATGGATTTTACACATGAGATTATGGTTCTAAATAATATCCATCCCCCTCCGTAAAATTATATAGAATCAGGGATTGATTCTCAGTATGGAGAGTTATTTCTTTCTCATAGAAATTTATGTTTCCTATATATTTGAAAAGTCAATCCATGCCCATAATTGCATCATATTCCACCAAAGGGAGTATGATAAGGTTCACTGGTAAATTAAACCCAGAAACCTTGATAGGGGAGAAGTTATATACTTAGGATGAAATAATTTACCCATATTCTATTTTCACTGACATCTCTACCTCCATGTTTTGAGGTAGTTTTTTAATAGTTCTACTAAACTTCCATGATATGATGGAATCTTTATAATTATGTACGATAAACATACATTTAAATTTTTCATTCTAGTTCTAATTTATAAAATATATACTTAGGGATGATTATTTTTAAACTATTACATAACTAAAGGGTGAATCCAATGACATTGAAGGAATAACTTATAAATTACATTTTTTTCTGTATCTTATGAATTTCTAGGCATCAATATATGAAATCCATAATGAATTTTATAACATATATTATTAATGGTATTCTTATGTTCCATTAATAATGTCTCTTATTGATATTATAGATTTAAAAAAGAATATCCCATGGGAGTTTGAAACCAGGTGCACAGTAAGTCCAACTTATGTGTACTAGGTTACCCCGAGTCAGGCCCAGAACACCTTATCGGAGTTATTACTCCTAGGTACTTATGTACCAAAACCACATAAACTTGTAGTATCAAAAATGGGAGGCATTTTAATTATAAACCACACACTCTATACTTACCAACATTTGGAGATGATTTCTTAAATATTGTTTTATCTGTAAGTAATTCCAAAGTTTTCTATAATCCCAATCACCAAAATGAGTAATCTTTTCCTATGACCCTAACTATAAAAAACCCTACACTTTATTTAAAATTAATTCATTATTCAATGAAATATGTTAATCTTAATAAAACATGGGTGATTAAGAAGTGTAGTGTATTTTGGAATTAGTTACATTACATAAAAAATTATTGTATGGGATACAAAAATATTATTGAATACTTCCTTGAAATGGTCATAATATTCCATTGAACATAAAACTACATGGGATAACCTTGGGACATGCATAAGAATCGAGTCAGGTATAAAGAAAAATAAGGGAATAAAGAACATAACATGAAGAAGATAATACATGTTATACAATAGTCATATCAATGGGGCTTAAAAGTAACATGAATACCAATCCATGGTATAACATGATAATCATAACTTAGGAAATGTGGAAACAACTTAAAAAAGTAAATAAAAAACATGGTTCAGGGATAAAACTTCCAAGACATCATGGTGGAAAAAGTATCAAAAAGGAATTAGGTTCAATACATATCCTAATGTGATCTACCATGATACTAAACATTGTGCAATACATTGGAGCGCTATCTGGGCACACTCATCATATTCATTTCATTATCATGCCTAAGTGTTCCACATAGATCATACGACATTGATTCATTTATCATTATAACTTCATCCACGATAATGTAATATGTAATTAATAAATTTAGGTCCCCAATAAATTGTTATATGATCATAAATGTGAATATAATAGATTTAAAAATGGATATGGTATTCACTACAAAATTATTTTTGCACAGAAAATGATGAGGAAATTTTGACTGTAGAACTACATTAAATAAAAATTAATAAAAATAGTTTATGAGAGAGAAATGGGTCTTTCATCATTCAGAAATATAATGGGATGTAATAGGGACATGTAAATGAATTGAAAAAATTTAGGAAATGGAAACAGTATTCATAAGTTCATAATGAAACTTGAAATAAAAAATAGAAGGCAAGGATCCCGTATAGAATTTCAGTATAGTAACAGATTAGGTAGGGGTAAAATGAGGGAGGATAAATGAAAAATCATTAAAATAAAATAAATTTTATTTTAAGCTACTGATTAACAATATATGAAAATATAGAAAATTTTAATTAAAATAACTATTTATAAATAAGGTTCTAAAATATGAATGGAGGAGAGGAAAGTGAGGATCCCATACTTGAGTGTGTGACTCCAAAATCTTGGGTGGGACTTTTTAAGATCTTGGGTGTGAATTGGGGGGATTTTAGAGAGTGGAGGGTAGATTATGGTCATTATCCATGGTGTTCAGTTGATGATAAATGTATTCATAGGTGGTTTTATATTTGAAATGAGGGTGATTTCTTTAATATTTCTCAAACATAGGGTTTGGACTCTATATAATAAAATAACAAAAACCAAAAGTCTTCCCATTGTCTTTTCCCACTGTTTATACCAAATATGGTGGGTTTTCATTATTTTATTATCTAATGGTCTGAACATTTTATAATATTTTCCTTATATGGAGGTGAGTAACAATCTTAATGAAATCATTTTGAAACCTTAAAATATATTAATTGTTTTAGAGGATTCATAATGGATTTAAAAAATTAATAAAATAAAAATAATATCACATCATTTCAAATTGAAATAATGGATTTGTTTGTGTATATACATTATATTATTTAATACATCATTTTGTTTCATGATGCTGTCATAATTCACATCGTATATTTATACGGTATTTAATTTTTACCCAAAATTTTGACTCTTAAAAATTATGAAAAATTCACCATTGGATAATTTAGATTTTTTAATTCCAAAAATAATATTCATTTTATCCAAATAATTTTCAAAATATTTTAATATTTAAATTTAAACTAAGAGTTGACATATATTGAGAAATGCTAGGATTTTTGAAAATAACAATTTTGTAACCCTTATAAAAAGTACATTTGAATTCATAAAATTTATATGACCCTTATTATTTAATAAAAAATTATTTAAATAAATATTTTATTAAAAAAAAGTATTTAAAAACACATTAATTCATCAAAAAAAATACCTTGATCGAATTTGAATATTACCCAAAACATACTATTTTTGTTTTATAATAACAAAATAACAACATTTATAACGTAACAATAATAGGATGAAAATATATTCATTATTAAATAAATAATCATATCAATAGGGTATTTATACAAATCCCTTTAATACACCCTCAAACACCATAAGAGTAAGTCGTGTGATGGTGATAATTCAATGGGGTGGTTTGGTGTACGTGGTTTAGTTTGTGATCTCGATGAGCTTGAAATTCTCCTGTAAACGGTTTTGATCATGCTTATGTTGTCGGATCTCATCTTGGGGTTGTCCAAGCGAAAAGAACATGATTCTATCTCCCTTGTAATCTCTAAAAAAATGGATTAATAGGGTATAATCCTAATAGTTTAATCCATTACATCCTTTTTTCTATCAATTGGATTTCTTAAAACGCTATATTTATACTGATCACATGATCACTGTTCAATGTATATATTATCTATGGTAATTATATATTGAGGTATTTTATATCCAATAAGACATAACCAAAGAGTTTAATGTTTTTTATAACCATATTACATAATATAACAATTAATTAAATCAGAAGGATAATTTTATTTATAATAGGTTAGTTTGTTATATAAGATGAGGGATACATTTATCATTTGGTCAAATATTAACACAAGGAAAATAATTTTAATCAAGATTTATAAATCATAATCAATAAACATTGAGAGAAGGAATAAGTATGGTATAATTTAATCATGTACTAGAAATCATAACTAAAATCAATTGATTTTTTCAATGATGAAATTACCTTTAAAATATCAGCAAGAAATTTTTTTAAGAAATTACTAATATCAATTTAAAATCACATATTTAAAATATAAAAATATTAAGAATATTTGGAAAATAATTTAATATAAAAATAAACATGGTAATTTTTTATTAAATAGTTAATGAAAATGGTATTCATGATAACAGAACATGTTGGTTGGGTTGTATTAGATAAAACAGGATTTGTTTCACACCTTTGGTCAAAATACCTTGTTTATAAAATGATAAGAAAATTATTTCTATAACTTTTATAGAAACAAATATTGGTAAATATATCTTTAATAAAAAATTTTAAATTTTTTTAAATATTCTTGAAAACATTACTACAAATATATAGACATGCACAAAAAAATTATCAACAAAATGGGAAATATGGTAATTTTTTCTTAAACATATTTCCTTAGAAATATTTTTTAAAAAAGAGTGGAAAAGGAATAATTAAATGAAAATTTAATTAATAAATATATGAGATAGAAATATGTGTGGTTTAAAGGAAAAAATCCCTAGAATTTGATCAATTTAAATTTATCATAGTAAATCCCAAAAAGAAATTAGATTATAATATAAATCCCTTACGTATTGTCTCATTTTTATTCAAACACATTCAAATATACTTTATAATAAAAAATATATATATTATAAACCTTTTAAAAGACATATTAATACATAAAATACCATTTATTTGATGTATCATTTATTTTATAATTTGCAATTATCATTTTATTTATAATTGTTCTTTAAAATGGACATTTATGTGAAAAGTGGTATGTTTTCCATGTATGTTTCAATTCAATGGTATTGGTACATAAAACATGGTCATGGTTTAATTATTTAAAT
This sequence comes from Viscum album, assembly GCA_963277665.1. Lineage (NCBI taxonomy): Eukaryota > Viridiplantae > Streptophyta > Magnoliopsida > Santalales > Viscaceae > Viscum > Viscum album. The sequence goes on along the minus strand of OY728143.1, from coordinate 2,059,662,342 downwards.
ATTCATAATAAATAAAATATAAAAATATATAATCATTATATATACTTTTATAACCATTCATATACATAATTGTTTAAAAATGAATTACATCAGTTCATGGAGATGATAATTTTTACATACACAGTAGTGATGTTCCCATTTTTAAATGGTCATAAAAATTTAAAGGTAAACAGTAATTAAAAATTCAAAAAATAATTATTATACTATTAATAACTTAAATATTCACCAAATATTTCATTATTACAGTCAATGTATAAAAAAATGAAAAATTAATCACACCACTTTCGAAGAGGTGGTAATCCACATGTATTCATGAGCGATGATATCGTTTTCTAATGGATGAGAAGCTATGAAGGTAAATAAAATAATTTTATTAAATAAGATTTATTATTTCATTAATATAATATATAAATATTTAATCCATCATAATAACCATCCTTTAATAATGGTGATGGAAAAGGTATCGTATAACTACATGGAGGCAGTAGTCCAAACGAACACATGAGAAACACTTTCATCTATAATTATATTAAAGATGGTGGAAAATGGTTCTTCTATAATATTAATAAATATAAATAATATTTATGATATTATATTAAGTATTTTTTGTTCATACAAATGATTTAGAGGAAGTAGAAGAAGAATGAAACATGATAAATATCAGCAAAAACATATACCTCTTCTCGAAGAAAACACTATTGATTCTCTTCTTAAGGACCCTATTATTAGTATTTTAAGAAGATATTAACCTATATTATAAGTATAGGTATGTTGAGAATAGATATTTTATATTTTTTTAATATAATGGGATAAAGTTATGTGAATATGAGAGGACAGTTGCTTCCCTTTTATATGTGAGGGGAGTGGTACAAATGAAATTATTAAAAATATAAAAATTTAATAAAAGTCACCCTCATGGGAAAGTGTATATAAAATGGATAAAAATAGAATATAATATGAGATATAATCTAAATATATTCATTAAATATTATCCATAAAAGTTTTTAGGTCATTTTATCCACAAGATCCTTAGTTTAACCACTCGTTAACCCCTTTTAACCATTGTCGTAATAATTAATTTTTTACTTGATTACTATTTATAATGACAAAAAATGAGGTTTAAATTATTAAATGATATTTTTTTATTAAAACTATTGACGAAATTTTCAAATATTCTATTTCTACATGTGGAAAAAATATTGTTTTTAATAATTGTGAAATATGGAGCAAATACATTTTTAAGAAAATGAATTCTAAGAAATAAACTGAGAATACATTCACTCAAAAAAATGTGAAAAATATTATATGAATGCTAAAATATTTTATAGATTATAATATATAAAAAATTGGTTAAAATAATTTAAAATTTGGTATTAATTTAATTTATTAACATAAAAACATATTGTGGGAATAAAATAGTTTTTTTATAAAAACATCTATTTTCTAATTCAAGTGATTTATTTTATATTATAATAAATTAAATAATGATGAATTAATTTTATAAACATTTTAAAAATATATTTTCTTAAATTAGATAGTACAATTCAATCCCACAAATTGATCAACTATCTAATAATTACCAAATTAAAAAATAATAATTCAATAGTATATCATGATTCCCATAAACTCATTTTTGTGTATAAACAAATACATAAATTAAATTAAATTTATAAAAATAAAAATATATCATAAAATATATGGATTATATATTTTTTTATTTGAATGGAACATAATGGGTGAGTTCTTTTTTTATTCCCATATCTATTTTTTCTAGTTTAATTTAGGGAATTAGAATTTTAAATCCTTTAGAAAAATAGATTTTTTATTTAAAATAAGTTTCAATGAAATTATTTGATAAATGTTTCCAATTACAAAAAATAATGTTTGGGAAATGATGTTTTGTAAAATAATTCAATTGTTCTCATATGATAATTTTAAATTAATATTTTAAAAATAATTTTGGAATTATAGTGTACTTAAAATGGTAACAATTTAAAAATTAGAAATTAAGAAAAATGTTTAGAAACAAGGGAAGGAATTCCTTGAGGGGGTAAATTTTTTAAAATTATGAACATTTTTTATCAAAACATCATGTTTGGAAATGAAGATAAAACATTTTTAAAATTAAGAAACCAATATATTTTAATGAATTTGTGCATTAATGAATGATATTTAGTCATTTATTTTATTTCTTATGATTTATTTCATTTTTCATTGGGTGTTTTTTATGATGAGTTGTTTGATTGGATCCATGATGTGTGATTTGATGACTTTAGGTTTCATGATATTTATAAATTCCTCCCATAATGTTTTATAAAACTGTTATGAGTTTTTTTCATCTGAACTATCTTAGAATTATTTATATACATCTTTTATATATGGTGTCTCATGTTGGAGAGTGTACTTATTCTCAAGACCGAGTGGTAGATCTAGAAACTTATATGTTTTTGGACCATATCCAAAACTTCTAGAGTCATCTCCCACAGTTATCTTATGTTGATATGGGATATTCCTAGGTAATTTAGTGTATTTATAGGATTAAATGAGTTTTTTAATCTTTCAAGACACTTGAGGCTTCAAGTGTGAAATCTGTTATCTATTTATTTGAAGGAATTAACTGAGTGTGGTGGGAAATAGTTATTCCTCCCCAATAACATGAAACGTTTTCCTAAGAATTCATTAAGAAATTTTTTATTCAATTACTATTACCTATGGATACTAATATGGATAAGTATTCTAATATAATGGATTATCATCCATGTGGGTGATATATTGTGTATTATTCCAACGGTTTTACATGTTTGGTATATTTAGTACCTCAACTAGTCTATGAAGAATCATTTAAGAATGATTATTTTAATATAGGTCTTTTCCTAGACCAGGGTCATTTAATCCTTGATTTTGGTTCATATTCTAATTAGGATGTTTTTGAAAAGGTCGTATCATTTTATGTGGACATAGTAATATGAAATGTACAGGGTTGTACATCATTCTTGTTTGGATTTATTGAATAAGTCCCCTGATGTGAATCATGAGAGTTGGTTGAGTGAGTATAATATTATAATATGAGGAAGTGGAAACTTGTGTACTTTTTATATATTTAACCAATTTATTCAAATTCCCCATTCTTGAAATCTATGAGTGTTTGATATTACATTTTTCCATTGGTTCACTTATAAAATTTTTGTAACATTGGACATAAAATGGGGGAGTATCATTATAAATATGATCCTTGGAGGCTGTTTGAGATTTTTTGTGGATTTTATTCAGATATCCTTATAGATTATCTCTTTTATGAAAATTTTTTCATATCAATTATGCAATTTTATGTTGTTTATAGATGGGTTTCCATGTGATCTTTTGAGTTATTTATTATACAAGTTTTCTTTGTGATTGTTTTCGGTAATTCCTAGAGTAGTTATTGCATTTCTAAATCCCATTGTGGTAACATTTTTTAGGACTCTACTTATAAATGAAAATTGATAACTTATTGCATGGTAATTATGAACTAGAATCCTATTTTTTACATTTTTTTGGATAGAGCTCTATCTCGATGATTTTGTTGTCTCTCTTTTGAAATTTTGATTTGTATTGTTTTTTGGACAAGTAGTATTTTAATGAGATATTCTTTGTTAGAATTGGATATACCCAAGGTATAATTTGGAAACTAGAAAAAATGGATTTATGAAGGATTGGTGACCAAGAGGTGCTAGTGTTTGATTATATAAACTCACTGAAGGGGTGAGGTTTTGTATTTGAAAGACCTATATTTCTATTTATTAATTTCATAATGTAAGATTATTTTTTATTTTTTTTTCAAATTCTTATGGTTATATAGAACATTTTTTGGGATTTTCGTATTGTATATTTTATAATTGTCATGTGATTTTGAATGTTTTTTTCCTTCAAGTAAAAGATCAGTTTCATATAATCTTTCATGGTTAGTGTTTGATAATTTCTCTTTGGGATTATAGATACATTTCTATTAGTTGGGTTTTTATCCTTATTCCAACATTTGGGAGGGTTTCTTTTTAATTGGAAGGGAGACCAATCTTTGGTATCCAGTTATTTAATTGAGTTCTTTATTCTTAGCTTGGTTGGTGTTTGGTTTGGAATCCTATAGTGATCTTGGGGTATATTTATCAATATTTCTTGATAATTTTGATCAACCGTTCTTTTTTTTGGTTCTAGTGGAATTCATCTTAAATAATTCTTCATGTATTGCATAAAATTCTTACCTCATGAATTGGGTGTGGAATTTCTTTTTGTCTAGTTTATTTCAATAATTGAACATGAAACATTCTAAGATATAAACTGATATTGTTGGGAGAATTATCACATCCCAATTTCGACTAAAAAATGATAAATATGTTTTTATAATATTGTGTTTTAATATTTTATCAATTCTTTTCATAAGAGTTTTGAAAAGTTTGGGGTTTTATATGTTAGATCATGGTTGGTGAATGATTAATCTAAAACGTGTTTAATTACATGGAAACCATGTGATTGATGGTGGTTTGAGACATTGTAATTTCACATGGTCAGAATACAGTTAGTCAAATTGATTGGTGAAACCATTCACCAGTGTATATAACTATGAAAAAATTTAATCATAATTTACCAAACCACAAGGAAAAACCAAAATCTATCATTGTGTGATTTTTATGAATCTCTTCCTTTAATAGGTTGTTTTTGAAAAATCTTAAGGCATCAGATCTAGTGAAATCATGGTCTGAGATTTTCATTATTTTTCTTGTATTCCTTCTCGATATTCCCACTATTATTTTTGATAACCATAGATAAAAGTTTATATGAATATATATATATATATATATGGTTTTTATCAACATCTAATTGGGAATATTTATTTTTAGTGTTTGTTAATATCTTATCTACAATGGTTTTCCATTCACCATCAAAGGCGACACATTTCAAATTCCGTGAAATTTTATCCAAGATATTTTGAGGTAGTTTTTTCTATGTTTTCTTCCACTTAAATTTATTAATTTGTTTCATTAGTCCTTTATATAATCTTTTCATAAATGGTTAAATGTGGTTTTATTATTTTAAAACATCAATGGCCATTTTTTCTATGGAAGTTGTACTTTGAATGAGTTGATTTATTAATGGATTTTATCCTTTTATTTTAAAATAAATTGGTTCTATTACCTCTATTTGAAAAAAAATCATCAAATGTTATAATGATTGGTTTTTATGGTTACCATGAGGATATGGCTAGGATTTAGTTTTGTAAATGTAAAAGCCTTATTTTGATGAATATGGAAAATTCAAAAATGTTAATTCCAAATGATTAAATTTTTTTGTAATATGATTTGGAATGATTTGAAGAATTACATGTGAGGTTTTATTAGAGATATTGGTCGAAATTATATTTCAATCTATTTAAATATGTTGATCAACATTTTGGGTTATTTTTCTGATGGACCCATTTTGAACATTAAAATAGTTTTATAGAAAAAAGGTGTGACATTCCCTTCATGAATGGATTATTCAATGTGATGTTTTGTTTAATTGAAAAATTCATGGCTTATCAAGTAGTATTTTTTTAAGGTAACGCTTTTCACATTAAGAATTTAATAATATTGCTGTGAAAATAGTTGATGAACCCCATATGATTCATTGTCCTTTGAAGAATGGTCATTTGTTCACATGATATGTGCTATTGAAATAAGGGGTTAGTATTTATGAGGGATCTTGATGATGTGGGTGATATATGGACTTTGTATGATATAAAAGTTAGATTATGCATGTTGATTCTAATATGGATCCATGTTGTCATCCCTGATACTTTTATATAACTCAAATTTAATTATTTGTTATGGAAACATGGGTATTTAGATGAGAGAATTTGATTTATGACTAAAAAGTTTGTAATCAAAACCCATCTTATGTCACCCTAGAAAATATGGGTTCAAGAAGGATGCATTCATTGAGGAATTTGGTGTCTGGGGAATCAAAAATCTTCTTTTCTTAGTAGACATGAAATATAAATGAATTCAATCATTAAACGTTTTATAGTATTTGGTGGACACAAAACTGTACCAAGGATTTTCCCAGGACACATGACCCTTGACACATGACTCCTATTACTTGATATATGATTATGGTCTCTTGAACATTACTAAGTAAAATAGTTCTATGTTTGAGTTACTTTATTTTTATATCCCCTTATTTATATGAGTGTTTCCTCTAGAAATTGGGATGACCTCATTTTTTAAGGTTCAAACATTCCAATCGGATTCTAACGGGTTTGTTCGTAGAACCGGAAACATCCAATGATTCTATATCAATTTAGACATACTTTCCAAAGGTAGGTTCTCATTATTTGTGGACCGATGAGGCTTAAGAATTTTTATTGGTCGAGAGGATGGGAGTTTGGACTCATCACACCTTTTTGAGGCGAATTATTGTCTACTTAGGGACTCTCTTTATAGATTTAAGATATGTTCATGAATCTATATTAACTTACCATGTATGAAAATGTGCTTTCCTTAGATATGACAATCAATGATTGATATTTATGAGATTTAGAGAGTCTTTTATATGTATTTGGGGTTCTTCATCGATAAGGAATCATTTTTATTTGTTATAGATTCTTAGTCAATGTTATCCTTCAATACATTATATAGAGATCTCTTGGTCATTATGATAACCATATTGATTTTAAATCCACTCAGTGGGGCACTTGAAGTTTATTGTTATTCAGAAGGACATGGATTATTTCAGAGTTGGGATCGTACCCACAGATGGGCAACCTACGTATCCTTGTTTAGAAAAGGAATCAAAACCCACATAGTTCGGGAATTAAGATATAGTTTAACGTCATATGGGTCAGATAAGAATTAATGGATGATAGGCTTGAACCTTAGAAATGCTTCCTACGTACTCCAATTTTAAGGTAGAGATCAATGTCCACGTAGTTCGGTTAAGAATTATGGGGCTTACGTATGATTAACGGCCCGAAGAGATGTGTCATGGTTACTTTTACACTCTATGCTCACGTGACTCATGCTCGGTGTGAGAAACAAGAGGTATTAGTAAGCCTAATTATTTGTGCCACAAATGATGCAATCACAAGGACTGATGTGGGTCATACATACGTATGACTGCCCAGAAAGATGAAGATAGGGACTTACATCAGAGAAGAATCCCGGGAACAAGGTTCATAAAGGTATATGTTCTTTATGGAGATTTTAATACTTAACTTAGGACTTAATCAGGAAAAGGATTCCCAAATTAGATGGGACTTATGATTGGGATTTAATCTTGAGAAGGAATCCCAAATCAAGAGAAATTAAGACTGGTTAAGATAAAATATGACTAGGGGCTTACTCCTAAGGAGGATTCCTGTATTAAGGGATATTCTCATCGTTAAAGGATGAATTTTAATGAATGAAATCTCTAACCTTAGTGACATAAAGATAGATAAATCACTAGGTTTTGAGAGATGTTCCACAGAATTCCATTCAGATAAAGAATCCAACAAAGGACCCATGTCATAAATGACTTTGAAAAGGGTTTTGAAGGCTAAATCATGAAGAGGAGAGGTGGATTTGAAGAAAAGAGTTGAGTAAACAGGAGGGGAACCCAAAAAAAGGTAGGCGCGCAAGTTTTGTTGGGGCGTGCAAGTACTGGTCGCGCTGGTTCACTTGTGCGACACATGTATACTTGCACTACGCCCAACCCATAGTGTAAGAATTGGGCGAGGCTTGGCTCAAGCCCTTAGTATTATCCTTAGAGGCTTCCAAAAGTGTGACGTGCAGGTTCTGTTGAAGGGATAAGGTGGTGCGTAGGTGTGACCATTTCCCATAAGGGTTAGACACATAGGCACACAGTTTTTGGTGAATTTCAACACTTAGTCCATGTTCCCCCTATTTATATCTTCCATTCTAGGTAAGAAATTACATTAGAAGTGTTCAGAAGACTTCAAGTAGAGACTAGGGCACCGGGAGCTCAAATCTGAGTTTTGGAATTTTTCCGTCCTCGAAATGGGGGTCCCACAAGGGGTATTTATAGGCTGCTGAAGACCTTGGGTGAAAATCAAATAGGGCACGCAGGTCACCTGTGCGCCTAATATGTGGCACACAGGTATACCTGTGTGACCATCTTGGAACTTGCACGACCCATGTTTAATGAAATACATGTTCATGCCTTTTTTGATTTTTGATGTTTCTTCAAATGATGAATCACTTTTTTTAAGGTATTTCACTTTTCATTCATTAGACTCTATGACAGAAAGAAGAATCTACAAAAGTCCCCCCTAAGAGTTGGATCTGAAAGGAAAGAGGATTTGACTCTATGGTAAAGGATAAAATCAAGGAAAAACGGTGCGCAGGGCGGTGGCCTTGCCTATAAATATGTGTGTCATTCTCACGCAAAGCACCCGGCTTTGAATGCATCTGAGCTCTCGCCACGCAGGTTACTCTCGTCGTGCAGGTTGTTGATTTTCCGCGGTTTTATTGCTTCTGTTCATGGCATGCTTCTGTATAGGTATTTGGACCTACGCGGTGATACCTGGTGCCAAAACTTGCATGACACAGTTATACTTGAGCACCAATATTGGACTTGCGCACATTAATTCCTTAAACATTTCTTCACTTTTTTCACAAATTTTATGAAAAATCAACTTATTTAAGAGTTAGTTATTCATACTTTTGGCAGATTCAATGTCTCCTAGAATAATTGGAACGGCTGATGAGCTAGCTAGCAAGCAAATTTATGACATGATGAGCATCGTTGGCCATGATTTTTTTGATATCTATGAAGGCACTCTCCCAGATTTGGCCAAGTGCATGAAAAATATCATGTTAATTTCCCATAGAGCATCTACCTACCTCTGTGTGGGCATAGTCATCTGCAAGGAGTCAACATTCCTGATGCAGATAACTATATTCCCGAGATTCAGCCGCACTGCTACCCCTCTAATTCGGTTTTGCTGTGCATTAAGAGTAGCAACAATGGTGCGAACATTCAAATTTTTCTTCCATGCCTTTTCCTTGTAGATATGAAAATTGAAATCTCATGGGCTGATATGTTTTCCGCTTCTGATTTGTGGAGAGAAGATTATCATGGAATTAGAACAATATCTGAAAAGATTACTCTCTCCCAATGGATCTTTACTTCCAATGCTACATTCTCAAATCCATGTTTCCATCTTCCAAGTTCCTTTGATATAAACAGAGTCACTATTTGATCAGCAGAAAATTTTATCAAACCGCACTCAAGAGCATTATTTTAAAATTGTTCCAAGAAGAGCTGGTATTACTACGTCTCTTATTGTATCCATTTGAATGAATGAATTCCAGGTGGTTGCTGATGATGATCGGGATGCCGTAAATCATATGAAGATTTATATTGACAACCTTTTTTAGTTCTTGGAAAAGAGAAGTGACTCCAATCTTTGGATGTCCTTATAAATCTTGAGCATCAATAAATAATACATTCACCTTCAATAATTTGTGCCTACATTTTCTTTCTACCTGCTTTAAATTTTTACCTAAGCCAACGGGCCTAGTAAACATAGTTTGATTTTTTCTAGGATTATTAAAACACCCCTACAAACATTGAATCATTTTATTTTCTCAAAATTACCTAAATCATTAAAAATGTATGTTTAGTGAGCTGGGACTTGACTAATGTTATGATTTTCCTTGACATTTGTGGGTAGTTTAAAGCCATGCACATCAGACATAAAAAGGCTAATGTTTAAGGTCGAAACAGCTTTGTCCGAATGGATTAAAATTGACTCTATTCCCTAATAATTTATGTGAAAACATATTACCATATTAATGTATGGGGGAAAAATGTAAACTATGACTTAAGAAATTTTGAATCTGAGGAATGATATGAAAAAACTGCTAAAAGGCATTATAAGAAGTATTTCCCAAGAATAAAGTTATCACTATTTAGCAAACCCATTAAGGGGGTTGAATTATGCAGGGCCACTTAAGGGCATTGGAAGCATAGTCAAATAATTGAATATCTTCAATGCCAGGTTAATTTTGTAGTATACTTATGCAAGGCCGCCTAAGGGAATGTGCTACATAGTCAGCCAAAAGAAATATCAGAAATTTTTTCTTTTCTATTGCTAAAAAACCAGTGAAAGTTTATGGAGATTAAAATTTTCCAAAGCACAGAGTATGCTATATGGAGAGAGTTACTCAAATATAGAGAGGATATTTTCAATCAATATTATCAAATAATTGGATGAATGTCACTCCTGTGATGGCCTGACCCAAACGTAAGGAAGGGAAATATAAACCATAGACTTGAATACTTTCAGATCATGAAAAAGAGTATGGGACAAATATGTTAAGGATGTCTATTTTTTCATATCCCAACATATTTTCATTAAGAAAAATAAAGACAAAAGAGGTTCTCCTCCCAAGAATGAAGTTACCAGTATTTTACAAACCCGTTAGGGGGATGAATTATATTGGGCCGCTTAAGGGAATTGGTTGAATAGTCAAATAATAGCATCTTTTGGATAACAAGTCCGTTATGTAGACTGTTTATGCAAGTCCGCCTAAGGGCATGTGCTACATAGTCATGCAAAATAATTCTCAGGTATCAGACATTTTGTGACTAGAAGTCATG